>CM073737.1:59475170-60711263 GCA_037113605.1 Calophaca sinica
GGGCCACAGACCTTACATTGATGCTTATAGTGTAAATTATGTTTGCTATATTTCACTGTGTTTTAAAGTTTAAATTTCTACATATTTTTTTTCGCTGTATTATAATAGTGGTAAGATAAACAGTTAAGGCTAATTAATTAAATGTTACTTTAATGGGACGAGGGGTGTGTCACTATAAGTTGTTTTGAATTCAAATTTTTCTCACTTCCTTTCGTTTTAGTTTTGACTATGATGCCCTATGCTCTTTTTGTCTAATGACAAAAGGGGAAGAAAATGGGTACGGATTGATGAATGCTAAAGTAGCACATATCATGCATTAGAAATCATCAAATTCATCATTAATTATGCTCTGATACATGTTTAATTAAGCATTTGCTACTCTGATAAATATATCATATCTTGATGTTCTGATACATAGATCATATGTTTTAGAAAATAAATGTTTATACTTGACTGTCGAACTCTGGGGAGACCCTTGCAATAATTTTCTAAAATAAATTGTTCATCAACCTTGGATATTTGTCATTATCATAAAGGGGGAGATTGTTGAAACCTAAACTATTGACAAGTTTAGACCCTCAATAATTTTGATGATAACAAAGTATTTATGTGAGAACAATTTACCTTTTAATAAGTCTTGAAATGTGCAGGAAAATAAAAGTTATCTATATTTATAACATCACTCAAGCAAAAAGAAGTTTACAAGAAGATGATCACACTAGGAGTGTCTGCATTCGGGTCGTCTTTTACATAAATTCTGTTGTTAATTGTTTTTTCCCCCTTTGTTTTTGACTGGGTTTGAAATTTGTATCTGTTTACGAAGAATGTGTGCCATTCTTTTACACGTGATTTAGGACCACGAGATAAATTTCTCAAGTATTAGATTTTAGGGGATTCTGCCTCACTGTGCACCTGTGTACACTCAAACAATCTTTTGTATTTTCAAAAAATAAATAATAATCATAGGACTAAAAATACATACCTGGTTTCCAAACCACGTATAGGCAGAAGAGTCTTGTTCGCTTGTGGGCTTAGTTAACAAGAATGCCCCGATCAAGTCATTATCAAACAAATGATCAAGAGTAGTTGTGGATAAAAGAAATTGAAAGTGGTCAAAATGATACATATGTAAGATATGGTGATACTTCGGCACAGTTGATCAACACGTGAACATGGGCTGACTTCCATTATTCTCCCGTTATCCAGTGAGTCAGCTCCTTTCCAGCATGACGACTGGGAAGGCCAAATACTGATAAGGCTAGCGGGTGTCTTTCACTTTCAATTTCTATTTCATTCCTATTATTTGTTAGTGTCAACATGAAGTTCGTAAAATAATGGGAGCAGAAATGGATTGTCTCACGGTGTAAGTAAGTTGCACAAATAGATCCTTCAACCCTGGCCTTATTTTTCACCGATCATTTTGAGTCACCCTTAAATCTATAAAATAACAAGGTTGATGATCAAAATTGATACAATTGACCCTTCAAATGAAGATTTAAATTAAAGAATATGTTATAATATTACCTTTCGAATGGATACATCCATCTATATTGAACCGGTTCACCAAGCCTAGCTTCATGTGCAAGATGCACTGGCAGATGCTCCATAGAATCAAAGAAAGCAGGGGGGAAATATTCTCTCCAACTTACAAGGAATGACAGGTATGTTCTGCTCCATCTTTATAAGTTCATCCTCTCTCAATGTCGCAGAACACAAATCTTTAAAAAATTGGCTGAGTTCAGTAAGTGGATTTAAAACATTTGACGGAAATGAACTAAATGCAATAGGAAGTAAACACTCCATGAATACATGACAATCATGGCTTTTCATCCCAATCATGGTTTCTTTGTTCACATCGGCACATCATGCTAAATTAGAAGAATAACCATATGGTATCCAAAGTTCTTTTATCCAACGACAGACTGACTTGGCTTGCACAGCAGTTAAAGAGTAACAGGCTTTGGATTTTAGGGTTTTCCCATCCGACAGAGTCATCAAATAAGTCCTTTCGCCTACAGTAATGTGGTAAGTCTAGTCTGGTCTTCTCATTGTCTTTTGTTTTTCCTCTGACGTTCATCACTGTGAGAAAAATGTTGTCAAAAAGGATCCAAAAAATTATCTTTCCAATATGGCAGATCCCAAAAATTACTTCTTTTTATCCAATTATGTCGTTGTCCATATCCTTCAAATTGATCAATTTGCCAATATCTGTGAATTTTGGCAGTTCCATAACTCTGTCCCAGATCTGTTCTGATGTCAACATTGGGGGCAGCCCATCTAATTCAACTTCCCCTTTCTTGTAGGCCTTCTTATTCTATCTAAATGGATGATCATCGGGTAAAAACCTGCGATGTGAGTCAAACCAAGAACTCTTCACCACAAATTTCATGATAAAGGCCTTTGTATGCTCCATGCAATGCGGACATGCCATTTTACCATGAGTACCCCAACCAGACAACATGCCATATGCAGGGAAGTCATTAATGGTCCACATCAGAGCTGCCCTCATTGTAAAATTCTTCTTTCGTGCAATATCGTACATCAAAACACCATTCCACAACCTTTTGAGATCGTCAATGAGAGGCTCTAAATAGATGTCAATACCATCTTTTGGATTATCTGGACCCAGTATAATACAAGTCAAGAACATATAAGGCTTAGACATGCACATTTCGGGGGGAAGATTGTATGGGGTAACAATAACTGGCCAGCAAGAATAAGGTTTCCCCGTGGATTGAACATACGGGTTAAAACCATCAGAGCATAAGTCAAGTCGTACATTAGGTGGATCTGCTGCAAAATTGGGATGCACATGATCAAAGTGTTTCCAAGCTTCACCATCGGATGGGTGGTGCAACATACCTGAAGTGCTTCTATTCTCATAGTGCCACGTCATTTTGCCTGCAGTTTGTGGTGATGCAAACATTCTCTGCAGCCTTGGAATAATTGACAAATAAAACATTGCCTTTACTGGAATTGGTTTTTGTCTACCATTCCCATTATCAGTATGTGACATATACCTTGGCTCACCCCAAAATTTGCATTCAACTAGTGCGCCATCGTTTTTACCGAATTCATTGTCATAATATAACATACACCCTTTCACAAAACAATCAATTCTTTTAGATTCTAACCCTAACTTGGACACTAAGCTTTTAACCTCATAATAACTTTTTGACAAACCATCTCTGATAGGTGATGAGCCCAACATCATTTTTGTTACGAGATCCAAGCACACATCAGTAGCACCACAGTTGGACTTAAGAGCTAAGAGCCTCACACACATTGATAACTTAGAGTTTGCAGACTCTTCAAACAACGACTTATTTGTTTCTAACAATAGATTATAAAATTTTTGTGCTGTCTCATTTGGAAGTTCATCTGTGTCATCATATTGTTGCTCCTCGAATGATATGTTGACCCCCAAGGCATCACAAACCATGTCTTGCATCAATTCAATCTGCTCACCATATCCCGAATCTACATAACTGCTTGAAGCACCTTCGCAATTATCACCAACCCCTAAATCAACGCGAGGCAACTTTTCACTATGTGTAGTCCAAATCCCGTAATTAGGTCTAAATCCAACTGAATATAGGTGGTGCATGACCTCACTTGGGCTCTTAATCCTTCTGCAATTGCAATTAAAGCACGGACATCTAATCCCTCCATTAGTTTTGAAATCTTTTTGTGTCATTGCGGCTTGGACAAAGTATTCAACCCCAGCGCAAAAATCTGGTTTCAGACCCCCTCTCCCCGGATACAACCTATCGTACATCCAACTACGACTTGAAAGAAAAAATTCAATCTTCTGCATGTTTAAAAAAATAACAATTTTAGCAGCACAACGTTTTTACAAGCGCTCTTTTTCTTTAAATGTATGACCCTATCCCATTCGAGGAAAAACTTTTTCAGCACTCGTATAATAGTCATTCCTTAATTCTTATTTCTTATACTTGACAAAATTTCGGCAGTATTTCCCATTCTGAGTATACTAAATGATCGCAATCATGAATACCGTGATCAAGTATGCACTCAGAGAACAAAAGGAAATGAATCGAACCGAAATTTCATCAAATATAAAGATACGAGAATTAAGCAACAACTATTATACGACTAAAGAAAAAGTTTTTTTCTAAACTGTCCGACTTGGACAATTCAAGGTTCATTATACAATGAACATGTGGTACCCTAAAAGAGTACGTGCACTCAATAATATATTGAACCTTAAACAGGAAGCTAAGGCTTTTCTCCGATATTGATAACAATAATCAAACATCCATTTCATCAATAATTAACATAACAATTTTCGTATAATAGTTAAGTTGATTTTCTATGCACGATTCACATGTAAAGAAGGTTGGAAGTTGACATCCTCTTAAAGGATAGAATTAGACAACCAGAAATGGCAAGGGAAAGAAGTACAGAGAGATGTGCAAAGCAAATTGCAGCCAAGGAAGCATGCACACAAGTACCTCATCATATTAGTTACTCGACATTCTAAGCGAAAACACCCTAGAGCAACAGTAGGATTTAGCTCCAACATAAATTTCAAAACAATTTTTTATTTGTTTACATGGGAAACTACCTATCAATCAACTCAAGGTAAAAGACCAAAATAAGGAAGTTTGCTTCACCAATAAATAAAAGCTGCAACAAGATTTTAAATTACAAATAAGGGTCATGAACTTCGATGAAGCACTATATACTCATAGTAAGAACCAAAGAACCTCTTTCAACTAATCATCAACTCATGCTAATTCATTTATCTTATCCTATTATTCCTAAAACCCTAAATAGGAAATCAAGGAATTCAACATAAATCATTACTATTAATTTAGGGCTCTATGTCAAGCCTCAAAACTTACCAAGATAATGGGCAACACATAATCACACTCATACCTTTGGAGCTCAATGGAGCACACAAAGGAGCAAACATCAAACATACAAGTTGTGGGGGGTTGGGGGGAGGAAGCCAACCTCTTTACCAGACTCACTATACAATCAAATCAATAATAATAAACTTTATTTCATAAGGGTATTCAAAATCCCTAACTTGAAACTAAGGTTCACATGTTACTAAATTACAAAATTGGTCATCTAAGTTTATTTTAGGTTTCAATTTGGTCCTCTACGTTTTATTTGTTTCGTTTTGGTCCTCTACGTTTTATTTTAGTTTTCAATTTGGTCCTTTTCGTCACTAAAAGTTAATTATCCGTAGCTAGAAGTCCATTTTCCAAAATGTTATTTGGCTTTTAGCTACGGACAATTGGCTTTTAGTGACGGAAAGGACTAATCTGTTGTAACTTTTAAAACGTAAGAGACCAAAACGAAACAAATAAACATAGAAGACCAAATTGAAACCTAAAATAAACATAGAGGACCAATTTTGTAATTTAGCCTAAATTAATCCATACCTGCAGAAGAGAAGACTGTGGCATGTGGCAAACTAGAGGAAGGAAAAGGCAACATGATGAAGCAGTGCTTGCATTACCATTCTGAGGAGAAGCTTCCTGTACAACACGATAAAGAACTAACTAAATGTCTATGCCAGCACAGAACAACAGAAAAAGATATGGAATTCATAAACAGTTCCCTATATGTATATATATATAACTCTTGAATATGTGTGTGTAGTGTTTATGTTATGTTATAAATAATTAAATATCTAGTTGATTATATTTTATTGCTTGGACTAAAAATCTGAAAATTCAGGAGGGGATGCAGATGTGTGATGTGCTAAATCTTTGACTAATTCAACTTATACAAATCTCAAAGCTAAATCAACACAAGATCAGTATCACTAAAATTTAAGACCAACATCATATCATATCACTCATTCACATATTTTGCACCTTAGGTTCTAGATTCTAATATAATTTAATTTGCTCTAGATACACTTCTATTATGGAAACCATGTCTCCTACGAGCAGTTAATTTAGTTCTATGACATTTTACACCTGATGATTCTTCCACATTTATCACAATAGTCCAGAAGCTTCAAATCAAATGAAATTTGCGATCAAAAATATGAAAGAGACAGAGATAGTCTTACTGAAAATCACACGCAGTCTTACTGAAAATCACACGCAGAAGCAAAAACGTAGAACCGTCAACAAAGAAGCGAACACAAACCCATAAATTCGAGATGCAGAAATGCGAGAACAAACCTAGAATGCAAAGCAGAAACCCAGTGCAAATCAGAATGCAAAGCAGAAACCCAATGAAAAACAAAAACAGAGAGCCGAAGTAATTAATAACTAATAATTAGATTTTTCTAATGGGAAATTTAACTGAGGATTGAAGTTGATGTTACCTTACGGTGGTGCAGAGCAACACAAGCCTCAACTGTGACTTAGAGGAAGCTTAGAGTTTTAGGAACAAGATACAAATCCAGATAATCTAACTGAAGCTTCTTGAGACTGTCTTTGCAGGCTTCAAGAACATGTTCGTGATCAGAATTCCAAAGCTGAAATCAAATTCAAATGCCAAGAGTAACTCACAAGACGATGATTATCAGACTAACTGCTACTACCATTACAATTACCGATACAAACACTGCTACTACCATTACAATTACCGATACAAACAAAGTCACAAATAAACAAAGAAGATAATCAGCAGGATTTGTTATGAAATTGAACTTGGTGGTAATGAAAAGGTCCTTCCTCTTCACAAGGCCACTGTCAAAAGCCTCTTTAAGTGCCTCACCAACTTTTGTTTCGTTCTTGTAGTCAGCTGCAACACATTCAAATATAGATGCATCAAACCTATATACAAATATAGATCCATTCAAAATAATAAATAATTCAGATTTAACAAAACATCTATCTTACTATACTAGCCCCAAAATGTATGCTAACATCTTCCTCTAAAAGTGTCTTATAACAGTTCCTAAAAGTGTCTCATAACTTGTCTATCCCAAATATTATCAAAGGCAAAAATAATTTAAAAAGCTTCAGATAGTCTAGTTTCAGCATCATGAAAATAACTTTCTACCTTAATTGAAGTTGTCTATCTCTGAACAGAAAGTAAAATAATATCAAATTTAAAATAAAAATAAAAATAAATAGCAAATACATACTTCTTCTAAAAGTGTCTCATAATAGTTCCTTTAAGTTGCTTTCAAATTTTTCTAAATGTTCACATTCACACATTTCATCGAACAGGTTACGAGCACAAAAAAAAAAAAAAAAACAACCCACAACTCCATGAAGATAAAAAGTTAACATCTATGCAAAGCTATATTCTAAACCCAGTTAACCAATAATGAAGGCCATATAAACAATCCAATGCATCCATTGACAAACAATCCAATTTCCGCATTCATCATGACTTGCCCATTTGCCACTCCTAACAGACCATGTTCAGAATAGGGAACTAATCCAGAATAAAGAAATAGAACCCCCAACAAAAATATAATATAACCAACCTGGGAGATCCTAAGCTACTAAACTTAAACGTCACAAACTGAAATGTAGCTCTTCTATGTCCACAAACAATCCCCAATCTCGTTGAGGCAGTTTATGGTTCTCCATCTGAGCCTAGGAAACAACTTCATCAACGAATCCACACTTGAAAAAAAGATCAGTTGCCACCTCTATTAAACCTTCAATTCAAAATATCATAAAAAGGAACCCTATTTCTCCTGCCATTCAACAATTCAAATCTCACAAATCACTCTTCACTACTAAACAAGGACTACAACATAACTCAACAATATATTTCAAACAACCAAGTCAAATTAAGTGAATGATGGAACAAGTCACCTTAACCACAAGAGACAAAAAGCTCATACAAAGGTTGAAAACTTTTTGCATCATCACATACAAGAAAAAGAAAGGGCTTCATGCAAAAATTTCCAACTCATAAGGTAAAGCCAATTTCTCCTCAATCACTCCCACTTCTTCCCAGTGCAAAACAAACCAATCTCCCAAAATTCTTGAACCAATCAAACAAAGCAAAACAACCCTAGGTGATCAAACACTATATTCAAATAGAGAATTCTATCAAATGCTGATCAAAATCCTTCATTTACACAAGATCACAATTAGATCCTCCTCAACCAAACACAAAAAGTTGCGCCACGTAGCTAACAGACCGAAACTTCAAACACATAGAGAGCGAGCGAAGAAGAAAGCAAGGTGGGGAGAGATATCCAGGGAAACAAACACAAGACCTTATATAGAGATGCAAGACTAACAAAGTGGAGGAGAAGTAAGTGCTTACCGAGACTAACGAAGTGGTTGCAGGGTCGGGCTTAGGAAGAACGTGGTGGCAGTGGCAGTAGCGGTGCGGACAGCAGAGTGGCGTTTGCGCTGGGAGAGGAGAAGAAGAGAAGCGGCGGCGGCGCTAGGAGAGGGCATCGCTGGGAGAGGAGAAGAAGTGAAGTAAAAATGGGAAAGGGGAAGGGGTCGCCTTCTGGTTGTATCCGAACATTACCAACGGCCAAAACCCATCGGTAAATTGTTCGGGATTATCGACGAACATATTCAAATACCGACGGGCAAGGCCGTCGGTAATTGAAAATAGCGGGAATCCTAAAACCTAACGGGCGGATACCGACGGCCTATTACCGACGGCCTCTGCCCTTCTGCAAAAACTCGCGTTTTCTGACTGCCTTAACCGTCGGAAAACACGAGTTTTTAATGATGGGCAGAGGCCGTTGGTAATAGGCTGTTGGTATCCGCGTGTTTTCTTGTAGTGTGGAATGGGAAAGGAATACAAAGCTGGGATATCATCACCAGTGATCGAAAGTCCCACAATCGCAGCAACATCCAAGAGGGTAGGAGTAATCATCCCCAAGGGAAGACAAAAGTATTAGTGGAGACATTCCAAAAACCAAAGAAGCCATTAAGGAGTTTCAGGTTGAGGGGGAAATCTTGCATAGATAGCATGATCATGTCATAGAGACCCCATTGCCTCCATTTATCGGCTTTGACTTCTTCCAGTCGATTAACCCAGTTAATATAAGGTTGAGCCGCACGAGGCCAAGAACGGAGATCGTTCGGTTTAGATCTGGTGGTAAACCAATTGCAAGTGATTGGTAAACCATAAGATGATGGGGCCATGTACTCTTTCAGAAAGATAGCTTGCTCCTCCATATCTGAAGTGGAAGGGTTCAAAGACACAAAGTCCTAGATTGCAAAAAGAGGGGGTTGAGAAGTGGAGCCGAGAGCTGATGGAGGACTAGGTGAGCGTTCGAAACTTACAGAGGCAGATGATTGATTATCATCTTGCTCATAAGAACGGTTTTGAGAATTAAAGGCTGAAAACATGGTGATAATGGTCGAGGAATTTGAAGTTACAGTGAAAAGGGGTAAAGTCACAGTGCGGTAGGGTTTTCAGAAAGGTAAGTGGGGTAATTTGACTGAGGAATATTTAAAGAAAACCCTAACCACTATTGATCAGGTTGTAGCGAGTTAATCGGATAGGATAGGGTAAGCCGTTGCCCATTAAAAAAGTTGTTGCGAAAGGATAACTCCGCATTTATGGTTTGGGCGGCGAGTTGACAGCTATCATTACGTTCAGTAGCTTGAAATTAAAAGTCTAAAAGCTAAAGCAACGTAGGGGGCAATTGTTATCACCAAAAAATGGCCATCAGCGAGCCGATTGGGGCAATAACGCATGCATGGGATAGCCGAACCTATTTATAGCCGAATATATTCTCATTGAGCCGAGACCACAATGCAGAGTTAATTAAGGTTCAGAGAGCATCACGAGGCCAACCGATAGCTAAAAAGTTTAGCCGATTGCGAGAGGACAAATGTTCAAATACTACAAGACTATCAGCTGAACTATTGTCACCAAATAGAGAAGCTTTGAAGTTCGACCAGGAGTTAGAAACTTAAAGTCACAGACTTTTGCGTCAAAACGGTTAAAACTAGCTCTTGAGGGCCCTCAACACATTCAACACATGGTAAATTGCTTGTCCAGCCGAGGGAGAGAAGGTTAACCCACGATGCGCATGAAGATAGCAGTTGAGGGACACCCACGACCGCTTGTTGTCAGCTACCAACGCGGTGGGAACGTTTAGTGGCCAATAGGGGGCGGTTACAATTTTGTTTTCTCTTTTGTATATATATACTTCGCTGAGAAAATGTACAGGACACGACCAATCAATCAAACACATATTTTCTCTTGCAATTTACAAGTTTTTTTTTACAGCATTTTTATCTTAGCCGATTCCATGTCTCTTAGTCTTAGTTTAGCGTAGATTCACCCCTCCCAACGCTTTCTGGAGTAGTTGGGGGAACCCATAATCGAGAATTAGAGTTTCGTTCTCAGTGTAATCGCTTAACATGAATCAATTTGTCAGCTGGATATTAGCCGATCCCTCGGCTGATTTGTTCACGCAAACAAACACTATGGTTTCAAACAAGCCCCTAGGGCTTAGAACAAAAGGATTATGGGGCAAGTGTGAAATGTATGAGTTTGCAACTTTATATAGGCAAGATTATGGGGCCTAAATATAGCTAGGTGTTAAGTTGGCCAAAGATCTTTCACTCGCATCCGTGATCTTGAATTAGACTCCAACATGGTGGTAGACTTGGTTAGTAGGAGATTATCTCAGAATTTATTTTTGCATCCTCTAACCAAAGAATTATGCAACGTCTAGGAATGGAGGACTCTTTAAGTCTTTAACTACAACAACATAGAAGTCAATAGATAGATGTGCTGATTTTTTGGTTAATCTTGATCATAGAAGATCCTTTATTAGGGAATGTGCTTTTCCTCGCCTTGTTTAGCTTTTGATTTCCCGTTTTGTATGGGAAAAAAAAAATCTTAATGGTATTTCGAACGTAATTTTATACAAAGAATAATAGTGTAATAATATATAAAAACTCGATTCTTTTAGTCACTTTTTTTGTCAGTTGGTAATTCAATCACTTCGTGTTGATTTGTTTCTGTCAGCGTTGGTTAGACACTAATAGAAATGTGTTAGTGGTGATAATAAGAGTTGGGCCGAATAAAGTGTTGGGCCTGCAGGCCTATATTGCGCATATAAAAGAAGTGGTGTAAAATGTGAAAAGCGTGGTGCGAATAAAATTTTGTTTTTCCCTCGTGTCATTATTATCTCTTCTTCCTCGTGTGTGCGCGCGCCCGCGCGCAACAGAACAAGTGAGAGTTTGTTAATTTCGTTTTCTTTCCATCATTTTTATTTAAATAAAAAAATTAAAAAAGAAAACCCTACTTTTTTCTCTCTTTTACTTATGTTTTTTAAATTCAAAACCTAAAAATCTATTATTTTTTAAAAACTTATATATTTATTTATTATTAATTATTTTGCTTAATTGTATTTTAGCCCCCTCTAATATGGGCATTGTGTGATTTTCATCGCTCAACTTTTTTTCAAGTGATTTTAGTAACTCTATTTTTAAAATTAAATAAATATAGTCCTACCGTTAATTTTCTTTTATCTAAACCCTTAAAGTCTAATTTTTTATTAAAATATTTGGGCTTGATGGTGAATTTGAGATATAAAATAATTATAAAAGTTCGAAAGTAAAAAAATGATAGAATTCGAAGAATTTTGTAGGAAGTACAGTTAGGGATTCAAGAGGAGAAAATTTGAGATTTTTTTGTCTGTAGTTAAATTTGATATTTTAGTTGGTGAGTTTTAAGTGAAATAATGTTTAAAACAATCTAATTGATTCAATTTAGAATTTTTTTTAATAGATAATGAGAATTTTAGAGTTTTAATTAAAAAAAATGATGAATGGACTTAATTGTAACAAGAGAAATGTTAATGGCACACTCTTTTTTCAACACATTTTCTTCTATCGATTTAAATTTGGTGGGACCTACATAATTTAGTGATACTCATTTTCAAAATACTGAGACTCACTTGCATTTTAATCGATGAGAGAGAGTATGTTAGAGTGAAAGTATGTTGCTAGCACTTATTTTATTATAACAATTAAAAACTTCAGGATTAAAATCACACAAAAAAAGGACCAAAATTGAATCTAGAGACACCAAAAGTGCAATAAAAACACGATGCAAGTTTAAAAAGCTAAATTACGCTTTTGGTCTTTTATATTTATTTTAGGTTTTAATTTGGTCCTTTATGTATTAAAAGTTTCGATATGGTCTCTTATGTGTAAAATGTGGTCCTTTTTTTATTCGAATTGGTCTCTTATATTACAAATATTATACCCCATGTGGTCCCTTAGGGTGTGATTGGTTCACGAGAGAAAATGTGAAGAGAGAGTATGAAAAGAGAGAAAAATGTGAGAAATTGGGTAGATTTTGGGTATTGATTGGAATAAGTGAAAGAGAAGAGAATAAGAGAAGAGAGAAGTGTTGGTTATTTTTGAAAAGACACTAATATCCTTGACTAAAAATTTAAATAATTTGAGATATAGGGAGAGAATAGGGGTATAAATTGTAAACAGAAAAAATTTTCCGTCCCAACCGTTTTCTTCACAGAGATGAGAAGAAAAAAAATGTGCTGGGACCCACCTATTTTTTTTTTTCTTTCTTCTTGTTTTCATCACAAACCATACAGGAGAAAAATCAGTTTTCTCCACGTTTTCTCACCCACAATTTTCTCTCTCGCCTTTTTAACCCCAAACAATCATACGCTTAAAAAAAGGATCATATTGGTATAATATTCGTAATATAAAAGACTAATTTAAAACTTTCAATACATAAAAGATTAAATTAAAACTTAAGATAAAGATAAGAGATTAATTTAAAATTTTTAATAGATAAGAAAACAAACTAAAAATAAAATATAGATAAATAATTAAAAGCATAATTTAGCCGGTTTAAAATCACACTATTGATGACCCAGGCGCCTGCCCCAGCGACCAGGCCGCCGGGTCTGTGGGTAAAGTAGTGTGGGGTTCGATCCCCACTACAGCCAAAATCCCCTCCCCACTGTGTGTGAGCAGGCCAGTGTGTCTCCCTATGTACCAAAAAAAAATAAAAAAAAACAAAAATCACACTATTGATACGTTCGATGCAAACGAGGCCACCCTCTCAAGTCCCAGCCCTGTGTCTTCTTCTCATAATCTCCGCCACATTAGCGGCGACTGTTCCAACCTCCATTTTCTCCTATCAACTTCTTATACCTCACATCCTCTTCTTCTTCCTCAACTCTCTCTCTCTCTCTCTCTCTCTCTCTAACAATGGCTCAGGTTGTAGCCACACGATCCATTCAGAGCACCTTCCCCAGTTCTGGATCTGCACATGAAAGGGCTCAGAAGCTGTTAAAGCCTCCAACTTTTGCTTCCAAGGTATTTCCACCACAAGGGAACAAGTCTTCCAAAATTGGCTTCAGAAGCTCTCAAATCAGTGCAAGGAAATCAGCACCTGCTGAAGTTATCCCAGTATCACCAGAAGATGATCCAAAGGTTCGTTCTTTTGACCTTTCTTGTTGATAAAATATGAAAATTTGAGATTTTAGGAACGACCTAGTAGAAGCTGAAAATGATGGAAAATGCAATTAGTTTTGAGTTTTTTGTTTTTGTTTTGGGGGGGAAATTGTTGTGATTTGTGACCCTTTTTTGTGTTGTGGTGATTAGATTGAGGAGCATTTGCAGCATTTACGTGGGGTGCAACCAGTTAGTGATAATTCGGTTGGAATGTGGTCGAAACCAACGTTTAGGCGGAAGACAAAGATAGTATGTACAATTGGACCTTCTACCAATACAAAGGAAATGATTTGGAAGCTGGCTGAGGCTGGAATGAACGTTGCACGCCTAAATATGTCTCATGGAGACCATGCTTCTCATCAGAAAGTTATTGATTTGGTTAAAGAATATAATGCACAATGCAAGGACAATGTTATTGCAATTATGCTTGACACTAAGGTTTATTCATTCCTCAACATTCCTTTTCCCCTTTGTTATAGGGCTTAAACTGGATAGAATAATGATTTAGTGCAATGCTCCTAATTGATTGCATTTGTAATGTTTCTGTTGTATGTGTTTAAACTTTTTTATTTTTTTTTATTTTTAAAAAGTGGTTGGCTAAAGTCATAGTGGCTTAGTTGAAATTTTAGCTTTTTCTGGTTTGATTGGTATTTCCCTCTTCCCCTATAGATGAAAGAACTGATCAATAATTTTGGGTGTCATATGCTCTACATTCAGAAGATGAGATAACTGGTATCATGATTTACATAGAGGGTGCCTCAATCAAACTGACTCCAATTTTCTTTGTATTTCTTTCAACATTTCGTTGCAGCACCCTCCATGATGATTGTTACAGATGGTGTGTAGTGTTCCTCTTCATTGGGTTGACTGAGTTTTCTAGGTGAAAAGCAGTTTGAATAATAATATGATCTAACTAAGCTTTTGGGTCAAAATATGAAATCTCCTACGTAGCATGACTGATTGGTACAATGTTCCCTTGTAAGTAATTTCAATTAGATCTTTCTAAGTATAATGTGTTACTGAAGTTGTAGTTTGGATTGTTATAGGAGAGGTAATGCCGTAATGCAAGGCTAGTGTGAGGGGCTACTTTGTATAGAATGGTCTTCTCAAATGTTTTCCAAAAGGACCAGCTAGCACTGGCTCCTTTGGCCCTGATTTTGACTCTGTCTATATATAGATTACATTTTATCCACTAGCGCCTCAGATTAGTTTCACTCTTTTTTGGCACAAAATGTTATAACCTCAAGTATGAAATATCAGTGCTTTATTAGCTGACATGCTATTTATTTTCCTTTTATTTCTGTTGTCAGAACTTGGAATACGTAATGGTTCGACTCATCAATGAATTACTATATAACGCCATAGTTTTATTTGGATGTGTGAGCCATTAATTTCCTTGCCCAAATCCATATTTCATCATTTTAAAGAGCCAGACGGTGATCAAATTCATTTGAACTTGATGATGTACATGCATGATTCCTAGTATAATGGGCATGCCATATTCCTTCGTTGCTGAGTGACAATTTCAATTTATCCCCTTTTTTTAACAAATAGAAATTGAGAATGTGATGTATTTGTTTTAAAGTTTATACTAGGATTTTTTTATATTGAAAGAAGATACTCATTAAGGTGTAGTACGAAAAGTACAAGGACTTTGTTTAACCATAAAGGACCCTTCACAGCAATAAAGGAAAATAAAACCGCTGAAAAAGGAAAAAAAAAAAAAAATTTTCAGTAGAGCAAAACCATCCAGTCTTTCTTAATATTTGTTCAGGGAACCCTAAAAGAGACTAATGTCTTTACAACAGAAGCCGATTAGCAATTGCCTAATTTTACAACAGAATCCGATTGGCAACTGCTATAGCAGCAAAAAAGACTATAGAGCCGCTCCTGAATGCGTGTAGCAGAGCACTTCACTGTTTTGTGGAGCGCCTCAATTGGTGAATGCAGTGGCAAAACCTAACTACTGTGATCCAAAATTTGCTGCCAAGCCATTAAAATGTAGATTGTAGACATAAATGCGATTGCCACGCTCCAACAAATGTTCCACATAGTAACATGAATTGAATGTTGCTGGTGAAAGTTAGACACCTTAGCGCTTATGTTTAGAATATTAGCTTTTGATCAACTGCGTTCAAAGTGATTAGGCTATGTCTCAGCTACTAATTATTAGGCTGTTGGTTAGCTTCTTATTAGCTGCATGATTACTCCGTGGATTGATTGTAATCAATCTATAAATAAGAGGAGCATGCCTGGCTTTGTCTAAATTTGTGAGAATAATTGCTATTTTTTTTTATTTTTTTTTACTTTTTCTAAGCCTCTCTAAAAACTTCTGATTATAATTTATAAACTGTTATGAACACAAAATAAGATATCCAAACATACATGAGATCAAATGTGCTGCTTATAAACACAATTTCTATCAAGCATTCTTCTTTTCAAATCAATAGTATTTATTTCTGTGATGTCTGATATTTCTTTTTCCTTTATTTTCAGGGTCCCGAGGTTAGGAGTGGGGATTTGCCACAACCAATCACACTAGAAACTGGGCAAGAATTCACTTTTACTATTCAGAGAGGTGTTGGAACTTCAGATTGCGTCAGTGTGAACTACGATGATTTTGTCAATGATGTAGAAGTTGGCGACATGCTTCTTGTTGATGGTATGATTATCACCTGATCAATTAAATTATTCAAATTACATACAACTTTGTGCTATGCTTATGGGTTGATAAGTCAGCACTCAAACAATGGAGTAGTTTACTTTTATGTGTTTTTATTTAACTTTTTATAGAAGAGTTTGTCTTGCAATGGGGGCAAACTCGTAGTCTTTACAAAAATAATGTATGCTTAAAGATAGGACTGCCAAGATCACCTCCTGACCACCCTTTTGTGCTACCAATCTGTTACTCATAGAAATATCTACCACCCCCCATGTGGTATTTCTTTCGCTTTGCAAAAGAATTCGAACCCGTGACCTGAGGCTTAAGTACACGGAAGCACCCTTGTGTCTCACCACTTGAGCTATATCATTATTATGTTTACCAGCAAACATGTTTGGACCCTGTTATCCTGCTTTCTGCCCATGTTTGTGGAGGGCTGGAGGGTTATAGGCTGCTGTTTGATCCATAGATGCTTAGTTATAATTTATTTTAATCACATAAATTTCAATTAACATGTGGAAATAAACCAAACTGTTGAAAGATGCAATGTTGATATTTTTCTAAAGAAAATATGATAGGCTAGATAAAATATTCACTCGTCATTTTATTCTAAAAAATGGTGGAACGTTTGTGTGAAAAGGCAATTTTGCTTACTGTTTGATGCATGCTATTGCTATACACAAATAATGGTTCAATGAACTTCTGACTCTTGATGTATGTTGTAGGTGGTATGATGTCTATGGTGGTTAAGTCTAAGACGGAGGATTCGGTGAATTGTGAAGTTGTTGATGGAGGAGAGCTCAAGTCAAGGAGACATTTGAATGTTAGAGGAAAAAGTGCAACATTGCCTTCAATCACTGGTCAGAATTCGTATTATTAATCCATTCTTGATGATTTTCTAGTGTCTAACACTTTTGTGTGCCTCTATGTGGGGGAGGACGCATGGTGGGGAATGGTTTTATGATGGTTCCCATATGGATAAAATCATCACATTTATTTGTTGCAGAGAAGGATTGGGATGATATCAAATTTGGAGTGGACAACAAAGTTGACTTCTATGCTGTTTCCTTTGTTAAGGATGCTGAAGTTGTTCATGAACTGAAGAAATATTTGAAGAGTAACTATCTAACAAAAAAAAGAAAAAATTTAAAATTGTCAGATTAGTTTTGCATATTTAGGTTATGAATATGATAATTTTGTCATTCAATAATGCAGGCTGTGGTGCTGATATACATGTCATCGTAAAAATTGAAAGTGCAGATTCTATACCAAACTTGCATTCAATTATCACCGCATCTGATGGGGTGATAGCCTAATGCCCTAATCCTTGCATTATTTCTTTATGCTTGCTGCTTGATTGTGTGGATGATTTGGAATATATTGTAAATACAGAAATCTTCTTTACTCTTGTCTTGAATGTATTTTTCTTAGTGGTTATGAATTGACAGTTTGTGGAGTGCTTCTGTACTGGTTATTTATGTTGACCTGTCTACTTTTTTGCCTTCCTGTGTAGGCTATGGTTGCCAGAGGAGATCTTGGTGCTGAGCTCCCTATTGAAGAGGTTCCTCTTTTGCAGGTAAACTACTTTTCAAAAGAACTGAGAATCAGTAGTAAAGATAATTATTGATTAGTATCATTTATGTTACTTGACATCAAGTTGAGCTCATCTTAACATCCATAGTGGCTGTTAATGTAGGAAGAGATAATCAACTTGTGCCGTAGCATGGGAAAGGCTGTGATTGTTGCAACGAATATGCTGGAAAGCATGATTGTTCACCCAACTCCAACCAGAGCAGAGGTATCCGATATAGCTATTGCTGTTCGAGAAGGTTCTGATGGAATAATGCTGTCTGGAGAAACTGCTCATGGAAAGTAAGTAAATAGATTTCCCTTTCCTCAAGTGCCTGATTACTTTGACAGGATTGACTAGGGAGTTAGTGACCAGTAACTGGTAAAGCCTGGGGATAATTTGATACGATCAATTTAGCATTTAAGAGTAAAAACACAGAAACCACAGACAGAGCTCAAAGAGTATAATAAATTGATGACAATGGAGTTCTCCTGGAAATACAATGAAACAATGAAAGAAAATGAAACGTAAAATGATAAAGGAGCACTTCGAGAGGCCCTACTCTCCCAAGGTAATTCTACCTATCTTCCAAAACTCCCTCCAACCAACCGAATCGGCCTTTTTTGATACTCCACAGGATCTCTCACCTCCCGTAACGCACACCCACTACTCACTAATAATTAGTTAGTGAGTTTTGATTCACTACAACATGGCACACCCTACACCTTTTTTTTCTTTTTTCTTTCATATACAATTCCAAACCTATCATAATTTTTCATTTCAGTTCAAACCTTTTCTTCTTCATATGGCTTCTGCTTCCAGCCCTAGAAAAAGCAAAATAACACAAGTATCAAATAGTTTTTTTTTTATACATCTATTGTATTCAAAGAAGTTAGTCATTCTGTTTTTTAAGCGCCAAAAATATATAAAGAAAAGCAAAGTTCATCGTAAAAAAATTATTAGTGTTACCTTAAGGTAGCATTACGAGGATTAGAACATGGCATTTGTATTTTATTCTATGTTTGGTACATTTTACAAACAAAAAATATGACAAAAGCTAAAAAAGTGGTTTTGGTTTCACTATGATGGAATCAAAGATAAATGGATCAGAATAATCTGTTTCTTTCTATTATGTCTGTGTCAAACACTACCTAAGACACTTTGGGATTTGAATAATGTTCATTTTTTAGGGCAGGTAATTGTGATTTTATATGCTTGAGTGTTACTATTGAGTCAGTGTATTTTAGTATGGGCTTCAAATGGTAATATTTGTTTATAAGATTGTAAGAACGAGTGTTATCAAAATCGGACTGGACCAGGAATCAGACCCCTTTCCGGTCCAAATGAACCTGAGAGCCGCTTTGCATGAAAACCGGGGATCGAACTGGAAAACCGGGAGAAAACCAAGAATCGGACTGGAAAACCGAGTAAAAACCGAGAACCGGCAGTTTGATCGAAGTCCAGTTTTTTAAAAAAAAATGGTAAATGACATTAATTTTGGCACGAGATGTTTTTTATCCATTTTTTTGTACATTGATGGATTAAATCAAATACTATAAAAAAATTAAAATAAATTTATACATTAATATTATTATCAGAGTACTTACGTTGTAGTATTTGCGATTATTTAATATTAGAATGTTATTATGACATATTTGAGTTGGTTAGGTTTAATATGTAATTTTGCATGTTTTATATTGACTTATAACTTTTAAGTGGAGTTTAATTTTTAATACTGTTAAGCTATAAATATTATGTTATTTTTTGTTTATTATTGCTTGATATATCATATTAAAAATATTATTTAGTTCATTTCCGGTTCGACCCCGATCGAAACCTTGAACCTTGAATTGGTGCCTTGTCCAGTTTAATTGCCGGTCCGGTTTTAACAACCTTAATAAGAACTGACAGAAGCATGGGCATGAACTGATGCTGTGAAAAAAATATAATTGATTCATTGTTTTCATTATCAAGCCAAAAAGAATTATTCAATTTATTCTAATGCAGGTTCCCACTAAAAGCTGTGAAAGTAATGCACACAGTAGCATTGCGGACAGAAGCCACTATACCAGGTGGTCAGTTGCCGCCTAATATCGGTCAAGTGTTCAAGGTCTCAACTATCTATTTTTTTGCCAGTTACCATGTTTCCTTTTGTTTAATCCATTGTACTCTCCTCATTTGAATGTCAGATCTAAAATTTATAAATATTTTTTATTTGGTTCTATGTAGAACCACATGAGTGAGATGTTTGCATACCATGCAACCATGATGTCTAACACCCTTGGAACCTCGACTGTTGTCTTCACTCGAACTGGTTTCATGGCTATCCTACTGAGCCACTATCGTCCTTCTGGCACCATATTTGCTTTTACAGATGAGTAAGTTCTTTTCTTCCCCCTTCTCTTATTGATGAGAAAACTTGTATGGATATTTTCCCCTATTTGCTAAAAAATTAACTTGATGTTTTCTCAGTTTCGTGTTTGAATGTATGTGCATGCTACATACAAAACTGTCTGATTGGTAACCTTATCAAATGTAATGAATTCCAGAGTCCTATATGGTTTGCGGAAAATAAATCTGATGTATCAACTTCTTTAAATGATTCATGGCTGTTGTTCTTTTTCGGTGCGTACTTCACCTTCTCCGACCACTGAGTGCTGCCACAGCGTTGTTTTCCAGCAAGAGTTGCACCATTAGGAGTGGAATCTCTCGATCTACACAACCCTGAGGTTGCAGGTTCAGGCTACTTCTCACACGCTCCCACGCGTCTCCACAAGTTTCGGCGATTTCACTTCCGGCCGCCTCCCTCAACCGCGGATGCGAGTGCGTTTGGCAAGCTCTTCAGCGTTGTTTTCACTCGCGCAGATCGCCGCAATAGTTTGGTTCCAACCTTGTTTTCGTGTTTCGGAATGTGGTGACCGTTTCCTGTTCAAACAGCCCTATTTTGGCGTATTTTCTCTCTTCTGTACTTAAATTTGTTCTCGTTTGGTTCTGTTGTGACTCTGGAACATAACTTCCTATTGTTAAAGCTATGATTTTGTGCTCATTTTGTTTCTGCGACTTCACCTTCTGCGTGTTTTCCAGGCATTATACGTTTCTACTGGTTTTGTTGCTCTCTATTGAGGTCCACGTACCTCCGTTTGTCGCGCCGTCGGTGACATTTGACATGTTAGACCATCTTGGTTTGTTTGGGATTCCTTCCAGCTTGTGGGTCCCATTTTTGAAGGTTTCCAGCCGCGTTCATTTGCGTTATTGCTTACGCATTTCTGCATCTGTTCAACACTCGTTTGCGAGTCCGTCATACAGATCACGATTTCTTTTGTCTGCATGTTTTTCGTGTCTTCTACCTGCTCCGGCCATAGTCTCTTCCCAGATGCACTAGCCCCAGTCTTTTCCCAGATGCACTGGCCTTGTCTTTGTCCTAGATGCACTGACCCTGGCTTCTTCCCAAATGCACTGGCCTCGTTCTGTCCCAGAAGCAGTTGTCAGGCGTGGTTTCAAGTTTAAATATTTCGGGAATATTATCGGTTTGAAGCTTCCAAATTTGGTTTTCAGAAGGATGTACCTTGCTTTCCTCCATTGCTTGCTAAGAAATTTCAGGCTGATGGTCATTCCAGCTTAAACTATTTTTTTTTTTTTTTTTGAGCATTCTCTCAAACTTTTCCGGCATCCCTAAGTTGCCTTCCCGGCCTTTATTTTTATTTGCCAGGAAATGCATTGGTTTCTTGTAACAAGCTTAAAGCTTAGTAAGCTTTAGTTTGAGGGGGAGTGTTAGAATATATGAAATATCTCATAATATCTTGATATTGTGTTAGCATATCTTGAATTGTCTCATAGGATTAGTTTCGTATCTTACATTATTTCCTAAGATTAATTTTCATATTACTCAGTTACTATCATGATTTGTTTCCTGATTTCCCTATTTATTTAGGATTAGGAGTCTTGTATTCCAATAAATAAGGGCTAGTGTTTAGTCTTTTGTATCAAGTTATTCTCAATTAAACACATGGTTTCAGTATCTCTTGTCTCTATTTTCTCTCTTTCAACAGCATCTATCTTCTTTTATATTATGACAGATTTCTCATCTACCTACTTTTACTGGTCATGCAGGAAGAGGGTACAACAGAGATTGGCTTTGTATCAAGGAGTCTGTCCTATATACATGGAATTCAGCGATGATTCCGAAGAAACTTTCAGAAGAGCCTTGGATTTTCTTCAGGTAACTTTGGAAGATGTATACAGAGATGGAGTTATTCTTGGTTCAAAGTACTTCTAACATGATAAATGGTCATTTGAACTTATTTTAAAATCCTCATGTTAGAGAAGCTTTCACATTCAAGATTTCTGGGTATTCATGCATGCAATACTTAATAAATTGACTTTGTTTGAACTTCTTGCTACTGGTGCTTGCCAATGCTCCTTGTTGTGCTTACCTATGGAAATGTCTACTGATTCTATTTCTATCAACTAACCTTCACAATGACAAACATAATTTTTGTGCTATGTAACTAGTGAGTTGGGACAATTGGCTGGCGCAACGGGAAAGTTGCTGCCTTGTGACCTGGAGGTCACATGTTCGAATCCTAGAAACAATCTCTCTACTTGCGAGGGTAAGACTACATACATCTACCCTCCCAGACCCCCATCTGGTGAGAGCCTCGTGCTCTAAGCCGCCAACTGGTGAGTTGGGACAATTGGCTCTCCCATTCCATTCAAAAGGCTATTCCTTCAAAGAAAGAAAATCCTATTAAATGGATTGTTAAACTTGTATTGAATATAAATTTATGATTTGATTGTTTGAATTTGTTGCTATAACATAAAATTCATTAATAATACACACTTTGGAGGTGATTGCTGATTTTTGTGTGTGGATGCCACTAATTGTATATTCTTCTTCCACTAAAATAACAGAGCAATGTTATATGTACACCTGAATAAGTGGACATTTGGGACACCTTGCTTAATGAGATTCAAAATCGTGGTTAACGTTGTATTGAGTTTGAGTAATCGGTACACCAAGAATGACCAATTTTGTTTTTTTTTTTTTGTTTTTTTTTGTTTTTTTTCAAAAGAGGTAAGGAAAGCGGATATATTATTATTTTAGTAGCACTAATGGAGCCATATTACAGCTGTCCCCGAGGTGATTTGAACTATGTCCTTTGGGATTACAAAGCCAAGCTCTAATCACTGAGCTAGCATCCCATGGACTTGGTTAATTAATTAACCGTCCACTGAGATTCATTAACCGATATTTTTTACATTATTATCCAAACTCAATATGCCATTAACCAAACTCATCTACATGTATATCCATTAACTAAACTCAAAATATTATT
Organism: Calophaca sinica; assembly: GCA_037113605.1. Classification (NCBI taxonomy): domain Eukaryota; kingdom Viridiplantae; phylum Streptophyta; class Magnoliopsida; order Fabales; family Fabaceae; genus Calophaca; species Calophaca sinica. Next base: position 59,498,121 of record CM073737.1, read on the forward strand.
AACCACAATTTTGAACTTCATTAACCAAGTTGTCTCTGGTGTCCAATTTCCAGGTCTACAAATTATTATTGAAATAATACTTTCGCCTGACTGCTTAAACTAGCATTGCCCTTTTTATTTGTTTCTTTATTATCTCATATTTGTATGTTTTCAATGTGCAGAAGCAAGGAATGGTGAAGGAAGGAGAAGAGGTTGCACTTGTGCAAAGTGGTAGGCAACCCATATGGAGGTTCCAATCTACTCACAATATCCAGGTCAGGAAAGTGTAAACAAACACAATTGATGGAGAGCGGCCACTAATCATATTTTAATTTAGAAGAGCATCATCTTATGCCAGTTTGCTTTTCTTTTTTTTTTTTTTTTTTTTTTTTGGAGGGGGGTGGGGGTGTGGTTTGTTTCCTTCCTAGGTTGCTTGTTCTCTTCGAATTTATGCTTTTAAATTTATCATGGTGACAAACTGTGGTACATTTATGGAAATTTTGGTGAGAAATTTAAATGAGAAATGCTTTCAGCTATCAAGGACTCACATGTGACAACCAACTTGGCAGGCCTTCCAATATGTTCTTCCAATGTCTTTGAGCTCTTTTTGTAGTGTGATGTTTCAACTTTATTTTAAACTTAATTGCATTTTTAGTCCCCCAAATATCACGATTGTGTGATTTTGGTCCTCCAAGTTTCAATTGCATGAATTGGGTCCTCAAGGTATTGAAGTTTTGCAATTTTGGTCCCCTAGGTTCTAATTGTGCAAATCGAGTCCTCCAGTAATTATAATTGCGCTATTTTGGTCTCCCTTGTCATTCAATTTCTAATAACAAATATTGATGTATGACGTGTGAATATGACATGACACTTAATTTGGTCTAGGTGGCATGTTAGTTGACTTAAAAATTTAAAAACCCTTGCAACATTTGCATTTATAAATTGAATAACAATTGAATGGAAGGACCAAATTTGCATAATTGTAATAACTGGATGACCCAATTCGCTTAATTAAAATCTGAGGTACCAAAATGTACAATTGTGATGCATGGAGAACTCAATTCACTCAATTAGAACTCAGGGAACCAAAATTACATAATTGCGATATCTGAGAACTAAAATTGCATTTAAGTCTTATTTTATATGTTAAACTGTGGAAGCCCATCGGTCACTTTGAACTTTGATTAATCCAAGTTGAACTTGGTGGATCCATTTTGAGTGAGAAAAAGGGAAACAAAAGAGAACTTCACCATGTAGAACCTATAATAATAATAATAATAATAATAATAATAATAATAGGTAAAGCGTGAATTGTGTGGAATGTCATCTAGTCTAGTTTTTTAAACTTCATATTTACTAGAGTAGGAACCGGTGATTGCACGAGATGTAGAGCCTTTTAAATTGAGGATATTTAAATATTTCATAATTTAACTATTTAAAAGATCATGTGCTGTTGTCAAAACAAAAAAAAAAAGATCACGTGCCACATTTAAACCCACACTTATTTAAAAGATCATGTGCCATATTTAAGGTGGCCCCTAATATAGACCTCAAAAAAAGGGGGTTCACGCCGTTTTCGTTTAATTAGTGGGTGAGTTCAATGTTTATAATTATTGGTATAATTAGTGGGTTGGTTCAATATTGCAATTATTGGGCCTGTATTCATGGCCATAAGAAGAGCAGTGTATGTAAGTTGAAGGCCATTATTAAAGACACCCCCCACCTGTTAAGTACACCCCCCCATTTTGCATATTTCCCAAAATACCCCTCGTATAAAATCATTAAAAATTGCCTTTTTTTTTAATTCCGAAAATGTTACCGGAAATTTCAATTTCCGGTATACAAAATAATATACGAAAATTACAATTTCGGTAACATTGTGTGTAAATTTTGTTAGGAAATTGCAATTTGGTATACAAATTGTATCTAGGAAATTCCAATTTCCGCACATTGTGTTTAAAATTGTATACCGAAATTGCAATTTCGGTAACAAATTTACACACAATGTTACGAAATTGTAATTTCGATATACAATATACCGGAAATTGCAATTTCGTAACATTAAATTAAAAAGGCAATTTTAATGATTTTATACGAGTATTTTGGGAAATATGCAAAATGGGGGGGTGTACTTAACAGGTGGGGGGGTGTCTTTAACAATGGCCTAAGTTGAATCATCAGAAAAACTTAATTTATAAAAATTATAGAGAAGTATTCTCTTCCTTGATGTCTTCTTCTGGAGTCATTAGACGTACTTTGCCAATGATTCCGGTAACAGCGAGTCCGACAGTTTCGGAGGACCCACCGACCCCCTCCTCATCAATGGCGACCTCTGAATCTCGTTGCCATTGTCACCCTCTTTGACGGCATAGCTACTCCCGTCCCGCACAAAAAAAAAGGCGTGAAATTGACGTCAATGAGGAGTATTGGTTACTGGCTGTAGCCAGTAAAAGTAATGGGTCCATCTTTGCACCCCTTTTTATTGAGGTCCATATTAGGGGCCACCCATATTTAAACCCACACTTGAAATTTTGTCTCATCTCATCTTTAAAAAAATAGCATCAAGTCTCCTTCCTCCCCAATGCATCTCCTATAAAATTTGATGGTTTGTGTTACGTACGATTTATATTAAAACTGGTGCGTGTATAAATTATGTGTCAAGAAAAATATTTTTATTTTGTTAAAAATATGTTTAGAAGTTAAAAAAATAATATAATAAAAAGTAACAATGAAGCCCATTTATATTTGAAACATGAAAATAGAGATATAATAAACGAAGAAAACAAACAATTTAATATTTTCCTTACAATAAAAGTAGAAAGTATAGAAAAAATTAATTCCTTTCCATTAATTCAATGATATAAATAAAATATTAAATAGTGTATAAAAAAATTACATAATTGCTTTCTTTGTTTTCAGATATCTACTATATATATTGATTAAAAAAAATATATCTATCTACTATTCTACTATCTTCTATCTATATAATCAAACAAACTACTACCAAAATTATAATTTTAGACATCTTATATTAATGAAACATGTATTTTTTATGGACAAATATGTTAATATAAATCAAAATAAATCAAAATAAAAATTCAAAATAAAAATTAAATTCACTTTAAAAATTATTTTTATTTCTACTTTTAACTTTTTCTCTCTCACCTTTCACTTTTTCCTCCTATTTTCTCTTTCTTCACGCTTTCTCACGTGATTCTCTTTTTTTCCCCCACTTTTCGTCTCTCTCTGCGTACTGTCTGACACACTCTCTTTCTTTTTTTGCTTTCTCTCTTTCTTTTTTTATTAACATTTTTTAATTTCATTTTTTTATATTTTTATAGTTGATCATTATAATTTTTTTATTATTTATAAAAAATATTTTATCTATAAATAAGAAAATATTATATATTGTCAATATAATTTCATCATTTTTGATCACGTATCAAAATTTATAAATATTTTTATTATGTATTATTTATAGATGATTATTTTATTTGTGATTCTTAACGGGGGAAAACATTACATACTATCGGTATAAATGGTTTTTCTTTTTGGGTTCCAGACAGAGAAACATAAAATGTTATCGTTAAAATTTTATCGTCTTTTAGAATATATCAAATTTTATAGATATCTTTATGATATATTATTTATAGATGATTATTTTACTTTTAACTCTTAATGGGAAAACATTACATACTAATTTTAAACATTTTATTCTAATGACACATTGTATGTTATCAGTATAATTACTTTTTATATCTGTTTTTATGAATGTTATTATTTTTTATAAATGATTATTTTGCTTTTGAGTCCTGACGGGAGAAAATAATATGTTGCTATAATTTCGTAATTTTTGAGCACATATCAATTTTTATAAATGTTTTTATTATTTATAAATGATTATTTTACTTTTTAGTCTCGACGGGGGAAACATTATATGTTGTCAGTATAATTTTATCGTCTTTGACAAAGATCAATTTTATAAACGGTTAACGGGACGATATAATTACTTTTTATTTTTTTTATAAATGTATTTAATTTTTATAAATGATTATTTTGTTTTTGAGTTCTGAAGGGAAAACACTACTTAAGTACATATCAATTTTCGTAAATATTTTTATTATTTATAAATATTTTATTACTTACAAGTATCGGCAGGAAAACATTACATGTTATCGGTATAATTTCATCGTCTTTGAGGATAAATTAATTTTATAAATATCTTAATCTATTTACTTCTATTTACTATTCAGAAAATTTGAGTCCTGAACAAACAAACATCTCATTTTGCAACAACTGGCCATCCATATTGTTGACACATGGCACAATTATTATTTATTTATTATTCTTTTAAAATTTTTCAATTATCCCGCTCAAAACTTTCACATCTTTTCTTCTTTTATTTTAAACTAAAACAAATGGTGTCTACCAAATGATGAATTCTTCTTGAGGGCTAAGGAGAAAAAGGAAAGGAGATTGAAGCTGTCACAAAGGGTTCTCATGGAACATATTAAGCAGTCTACTAAGAGATGGCAAAGGGCTATCACTTGGTATAGACATGAAGAGCACATTGAAAAAGCTGAATGGATTCCAGAGCCTGATAATGATGAACTTGTCATCATTTCAAGAGCTCAATTTGAGACCTTCATGGCTGCAACTCAATCTATGGCAAGGCTGGAAAGTACAGTTCAATTCTTCATGGAACGCCTTAACCAATTCCTTCCTCTTCCACCCTAGACCTTCCCTTATGTTTCAAATTCTTATGTATTTTTGAATCTGCTACACTTTCCTTTTGAATCAATTAAATTTTAACTGCAAAATTTTCTCCTATTCTGTTTTGACTATGATGTATTTTACACACTTTTTGTCTGATGACAAAAGGGGGATGATGAGTTCGAAATAACATATAGTTTAGTGTTGGTTTTGCATCACATTTTAGTCATTTTTATCCATGTTATTTATACATTTGGCTTGATTTGAATAACGCACTTGGTTTTGGTTCAATTGTGCTTAAAGGAAGGTATTTGTCCTAGGAAAAAGGAGAAAAATCACTTGGAATAAGCTAGTAATTTGTGCTAAAGCAAGTTGATAATGTAATGTTGTCTCAAACCGACACTTGTTCAGTGTTTTCATCATATCTGGAGTTTTAGGTGTCCAAATGAGATGAAACCGGTGCCATTGGAAAGCTAAGATCCATAGCTTCAACTTTCATGAAGACACCTTGAGCTAATTCGACGTTAAAGAGGTGAAAATACAAAACAACATGAAACACGGCCGGCCGTGGTCGTAAAGCACCTACTGTGTTGCGACAAAGACCTAAACCAGTGAGAAACAGAATGAAGCACTACCTGGGTCAGCACTGCACCACACCACTAATGTTACGATAGCACCCTGGACGACTGCACTTTACGCTTTTTACATGTTTTGGACTGCTTTTTACTCCTTTTCACCCTAGACTATAAATAGACACTTTAGAGACTTGTCTAGGTCGGAACTTGGATTCTTTGGGGCACACGGTGAGGATAGGATTCGTTCTCCTCCTCTCTTCTTCCTCGATTTTCTGGTTTGGTTTTTTCTTACTTTATGAGTAGCTAAATCTCTCGACTAGGGTAGATGAATCTTGATGAAACTCTTGTGTAGTTAATTCTATTTTATTAAAGCAAGTTTATTTCATTTCAATTGAGCTTTCAATTCTCTCGCTTAATGCTTTTTGATACTTGGCCGCTATTGAATTGATTTGGGGTTTTTCATGCGATGATTGGGAAATTGGGTGAATGACTTGAACCGAGATCGATAGCCATAGTCATGATGAGTATAGGAATATAACTTTGTGATTATGTGTTCTTGTGAATCATTGATCTTTATGCTTAACTTTATTATTGGTCACCTAAGGAATTAGGATTTTGGTTTAGTTAAAGGGGTTATGAGACAAGGAATTGTACTTAATCTAATATCGTTGATTCAACTTCAATTTGTATGGGATAACTTATGCTGGTTGTAGATTAAATGCATAAGAGTGAAAACAAGAAGAATCGACCCCTAGTCATTTTTAATCCTTTGATTATTTAAATAGTTGTTATTATTAATTTTCAATTGTTACAAATCTACTTATTTCAAATACCACTATTCGGCTTCTCATTCAAAATAGTTACGAACTTTGTTTAGTTGAATAATCAATCGCAACCCTGTGGAGACGATCTTATTTATCATTTTATTACTTGTGCGATTCTAGACATCAATAAATCCTCAACAAGTTTTCGGCGCATGCTGTTTGGGATTGTTGAATTGATATTTAACAAGGCAAACTAGTGTTATTTTGAACATTTATTTTCTGTCTATATAAAAAAAAACCAAAAATTTAAAATTTCTTTTCTCTTCTTATAAAATTGTTGTGCTGCTTACAATTCTCTTAGCTTCAGAGCATACGCAGCCTCTTAGATGTGATTTTTGTGGAGTAAAGCATAGAAATGGCTATTGTGAGGATTTCTTAGTCATGGTAGAAGAAGAAGAGGACTATTGCATGGAAAGTATCTCGGGAGAAGAAGAGTCACATCCTAAAAGCAAGAGAAGACAAGTGCCTTAGAAGATGCTCTTATGCATGAAGATGACTCAATCCAATTTCAAGAAACACGAAGTCTTATTTCAAAAACCAAGAGGCCTCTATCAAGAATCTGAGAATCAAATCGGGCAACTCTCAAAGCAACTTCATGGAGCAAACCAAAGAGTCATATCCTCAAGCTCCAATTCAAGAATCCCATGACGTAGACTCTACCTAACAATGTTTCGGGTGAAATTCATGAGAGCCAAATCCAAGCTTTATTTGATAACTTTGAGGTTCACATTTGTGAGAGGTTGTCGAGAGCAATTATCCCAATTTGAGGGGTAAAGAAAGTGGAGATAGAGAGTGAACATAACTTCATGGTGGCATTGGAAGAAGAATTGAAAACAAAATAGTGACATGGAAGAGGACCTAAGGGGTGAGGCACGGAGAGATTCATGTGATAGCTCAACTCTTGGGCATTGAAAAGAATCGTCTCCGTGAAGATGAATTTGATGTGCTTCAAGATAAGGAGCTGGGGAAACAATATCCCAAATGTACAATTGCTAAGGCATGGGCACACTTACTTCCTATGCCAAGTACATGGGAATTCTTCCAAAAGAAGCGAGTTTAAGGATGAAATCTTCTTCATGGCATATTATCCACCCTAACAAGGGTGTTGTCAAGCTAATGACGTTAAAGAAGCGCTGGGAGGCAACCCAAGTTTTTCGGTTAGTTCTTTCCTTCTCATCCTTGCTTCAACTTAAATTTTTACATCGGGACAATGCAAGTTTTTAAGCTTGGGGTAAAAGGAGTTTACATTTTGTGCATTTAGTCTTGCATCTCATTTTAGTTTTTGCATCTTGTGTTAATTTTTGTTTTTGTTTGCATCATTTTATCCCCAAATTGTCATGCTATTCTCTTGTGCTTTTCCATGTGTGCCGCAATTTTGTTGAAATTTGAGATTGCAATGATTTGGAACCCAATTATTTTCTCTTGTGACGGGCTTAAAGGTGTTGTTCTTAATGTACATAGTGACAATCTTTGATAAGTCGAGAATTAGCACGTGGGCGCCTGATTTGATGTTTTTCACCGATTTTGACTTCTAAATGTGAGACTTGAGCTTGTATTGGGGCTTGCACTTTATCATGTTTATATGCCCCTTCTCCTTGTAAAGTGTGTCCATCCCGACAGTGTTTCTCTAGAACTTGACTTGAAACCATTTCAAAACTTGAAAATTTTTGTCTACACACTTGAATATGATTAAGGCATTATAGGCATGTTTTCAAGACTCTGATTTTTGAACGAAAGCTTCCTCTAGTTGCCCCTTTTGAGCCTTAACTGAAATAAATTTTCTTGGTACCCATGCTATTGACCAATGTTTATGGTACCTTTTTAGAGTATGTTTAAGGGAGCAATTGAGTGCTTAATCTTGTTGTTTTGATGCTTGATCTTGGGAATCTCTTCTGTTGTTTAGTTCATCCCCAATAATTATTGAAAAATCTCAAATGAGGGATAGCAAAATAAAAAAAAAGAATGAAAAAAAAAGAAAAGAAAAAATAGAAAAGGAAAACAATGTAAGATGAGCAATAATAAAAAGGTTTTGAAAGCAAAAGAGAAAAATTGATTGCTCCACTTATGCCGCTTAAAAGAGAGTTGCTTTGATTGTTCATGTTTATAGCCCTTGAATTTCCCCTTTCTTGTTTTTATCCCACCTACAATTAAAATCCCATGGCCCACGCATACAACCTTTTTGAAGACCTTTTGATTCTTGTGTGTTTTCATTAATTATTTGTCGAGATTTGATTAATAGTCAAGCCTATGGTAGAGCACTTTCATAGATGGATTTGAGCGAATTGTCTTAACTTGTAAACACTTTGAGAGTGGTAAGGAGAGTACCCCCTATCGTGAGAGAGACATGTTTTCAGAGAACTTAAATTTCTAATTGGTCTTGATCTTGATTGTCTCTATTGTGTTTAATAGTCCTTTAGCCTATTGCTTGATCTTGTTTTTTTATCTCGGGTTCCTTATCTCGTTGCATCTCTTATTTCCATTTTATCTTTGACACAACAATTGTTTCTGAGGACAAGCAAAGTTCTAAGCTTTGGGGTAATTTTATGAGTTCGAAATAGCATATAGTTTAGTGTTGGTTTTGCATCACATTTTAGTCATTTTAGTCATTTTTATCCATGTTATTTATACATTTGGCTTGATTTGAATAACGCACTTGGTTTTGGTTCAATTGTGCTTAAAGGAAGGTATTTGTCCTAGGAAAAAGGAGAAAAATCACTTGGAATAAGTTGGGATAATTTGTGCTACAAGTTGATAATGTAATGTTGTCTCAGCCTGACACTTGTTCAGTGTTTTCATCATATCTGGAGTTTTAGGTGTCCAAATGAGATGAAACCGGTGCCATTGGAAAGCTAAGATCCATAGCTTCAACTTTCATGAAGACACCTTGAGCTAATTCGGACGTTAAAGAGGTGAAAAATACAAAACAACATGAAACACGGCCTGGCCGTGGTCGTGAAGCACGGCCGTGTATAAGCGACAAAGACCTAAACTCAGGTGAGAAACAGTAACAGTGAAACACCCGTCGCATGTTTCACACCACTTGCCGTGTTACGATAGCACTCGACGGCAGTAATTTTACGTTTTACATGTTTTGGACCTGTTTTTACTCCTTCACCCTAGACTATAAATAGACACTTTAGAGACTTGTCCAGGGTTGGAACTGGATTCTTGGGGCACGGTGGAGGATAGGATTCGCTTCTCCTCCTCTCTTCTTCCTCGATTTTTCTGGTTTGGTTTTTCTTACTTTATGAGTAGCTAAATCTCTCAGATTAGGTAGATGAATCTTGATGAAACTCTTGTGTAGTTAATTCTATTTTATTAAAGCAAGTTTATTTCATTTCAATTGAAGCCAATTCACCTCTGCGCTTAATGCTTTTTGATACTTGGCCGCTATTGAATTGATTTGGGGTTTTTCATGATGATTGGGAAATTGGGTGAATGACTTGAATCGAGATTGATAGCCATAGTCATGATGAGTATAGGAATATAACTTTGTGGTTATGTGTTCTTGTGAATCATTGATCTTTATGCTTAACTTTATTATTAGTCACCTAAGGAATTAGGATTTTTGGTTTAGTTAAAGGGGTTATGAGACAAGAAATTGTACTTAATCTAATATCGTTGATTCAACTTCAATTTGTATGATAACTTATGCTTGGTTGTAGATTAAATGCATAAGAGAGAAAACAAGAAGATTCGATCCTAGTCATTTTTAATCCTTTGATTTTTAAATAGTTGTTATTATTAATTTTCAATTGTTACAAATCTACTTATTTTCAAATACCACTATTCTAGCTCGCTCAAAATAGTTATGAACTTTGTTTAGTTGAATAATCAATCGCAATCCCTGTGGAGACGATCTTACTTATCATTTTATTACTTGTGCGATTCGGTACACTGCCGAAATCCTCAACAGGGGACCAAAAGTAAAGGTGTGATGAACGCGTCTTAGTAACAAGTATCATGCATTGCATCATTATTCATCATGTGTTGGCACATTTAGTATGATTTATAGCTCTAATACTTATTGTATGTTGCTCAGCATCTGTTAATTGATCCTATGATCTCAGAATCTGCTCTTTAACACTTAGATAAGAATATGATCTGATACATGAATGAATTGTTTTAAAATATTTTGGCTGTTGAACTCAGGGGGAGACCCTTGAAATTATTTTTGAAAATAAATTGTTCATCAACCTTGAATATTTGTCATCATCAAAACGGGGGAGACTGTTAGAACTTAAACGATTGAGAAGTTTAGACCCTCATTAATTTTGATGATAACATATATGTGAGAACAATTTAACTTCTGATAAGTCTTGAAGTGTGTAGGTATTAAAATCATTCATATTTTATAACTCACTTAAGCAAGAAGAAGAAAGTCACAAGCAGTTGAATACCTTCTTATGTGTCTGCATCCGGTTCACACCAGCGTCTTGCACTTACACTACTTGCGAGCATTCGGTGTTGCTACTTTAAGACACGTGGAATACTCATTTACAGCGAGCATCCTATGGATTCTGAGCGAGCATCTGGTTTATTAATGAAGCACGTGATAGTCACATTTATTCTCTTTGCTCTTTACCTCAGCTTTCCTGGAACGAAATTCGAATTTGATTTTGTGCGCTCAAATTGATGTACAAGGAATCAAAGGTGACACCTTTGGGATAAGACAAAAATCGTACAAAGCAAATGGTTAAAAAGTAGATAGTACATAATGGAAAAGTATACTATTCTGATATTCTATGAAAAGGAAGATAAGGACGTGCTTTTTCAAATTACCTCACTCAATGATTTGGAGTTGTTATTCCTTGCAATGGTATTATTCTCAAAGGTCCTCTATAAATACCTCAAGCTCTCCATTAAAGAAGATTGCTAGAAACAACGTATTGCTGAATTGATTACTCTGTAAGCAACCAAGTTTCTGTGCCAAGTTTCTGAGAACTAGAACTAAACTTCAGCGTGTTATATTCTTTCTTTTAGAAAGCTATTGTTTTGAGCTTAAGTTTTTCATCCTCTCTTGTTGAGAGTTATTTGATTATATTCAAAACTTTTTTGTGAAATCTGTATTGCCTTGTAATAGGCTTGTTCCCTCAAAGGCTCGAACGTATTGAGTCGTTTTGAGAAGTTAAAAGTATTGTCAAGTTTGTGACAGTAGAATACTCTTAAGGAATTTGTAATCAGGTTGATTTTAGTGAAAATCCTTCAGGAACGAAGGGACTAGACGTAGCTACCAGATTGGTAGTGAACTAGTATAAATCTCTGTGTCTCTTTCCTTGCTGCTGTATATTTATCTTTATATTGTGAAGAAAAATAAGTTTTCATAAACTTTGTTTCAGCATCCGGTTCATTCCTAGCTTTTGGTAACAACAGTTTTTCAAAGCAAAATGTTTTTAAAGTGTTGTTAAATTAAAGTTTGCGAAAATTTTTCAACACAATTCAACCTCATTTCTTGTGTTCACGTTCACAAGCAACGTAATAATGAACTCTCACTAGTGCAAAAACCACCTTTAATCGCGGTTTTTTTTGGACTTTTAACGTCGGTTTTTTATCTGGCATCTTTTCTTCCGAAGTTGTAAGTGTAAATATTTAACGCCAGTTTATAAACTGCGGTTAAAAGTCAGTTTTAATCGCGGTTTTTAATAAAACTGGCGTTAGATCCTGAAGTAAAGGGACAAAAAATTTTGAAAAAAAAAAGTTTTAATCGCGGTTTATAATAAAACCGGCGTTAGATCCTGAAGTAAAGGAACAAAAAAATTTGAGAAAAAAAAGTTTTAACCGCGATTTTTAAGGAAAACCGGCGCCGTATGTTACATTTAACCGCTGTTTTTAAGGAAAACCGGCGCCGCACGTTACATTTAATCGCAGTTTTCTGAAAACCGGCACCATATATCACTTTTAGCCGCAGTTTTACAAAAATCCGGCGCCATAGATATATATTTATATATACATTTTTTTAAAATTTCCGTTTCCAGGATACAAACAACATCAGAATTCATTGTCATACAATTCACAAACATCACTGCTATAGAAAATTCACAAACATCACTGCCATATAGAATTCACAAAACTCCACTGCCAAACAAAATATATAAACCACCACAAACACCCTAATAATCCCATAACAACCTATCCATTATGTAAATAATAGAATTAATCAAAAAGTACTACCAAAAGTCATGGCACCCAAGAAAATTTCCGTTTTTAAAATTTCCGTTTCCAAGATACAAACAACATCAGAATTCACTGTCATACAATTCACAAACATCACTACTATACAAAATTCACAAACATCACTGCCATATAGAATTCACAAAACTCCACTGCCAGGCAAAATATATAAACCACCACAAACACCCTAATAATCCCATAACAACCTATCCATTATGTAAATAATAGAATTAATCAAAAAGAACTACCAAAAGTCATGGCACCCAAGAAAAGTTGAAGGCAATTAAACTCAACAACGCAATGAAAAAAAACCATGTCATTTTTGTTGTGTTGTTTTTCTTGCTCGGCGTCTTGGTGGTTCTAGGTTTAGATTTTGCTCTTCAATCTTAGTCACAAAAAAACATGCCCAAGTTTTCTTAATCTCGACAATTTCTTCACGATTGTATGAGTTTGTGCCACGACCATCAAATAACTACAAGTTCAATTCAAAACATATCTAATTAATTAACTACAAATATTGTAAGGTACCAAAAAGATCGATTAACAAGTTATGAAATATTTTATTACCAAATCCCATCCAGAGGTAATCCTCATCGTGACAATGGACAACATGGTCTTCATGACATAATAACCACACCCCCATAAGTTGTCTTGGTAAGGCCCCTACAAATGACAATATAAATTAGTACAAATTATATATACACATAATTAATACGGCTTTCAATATGTAAATATCATATAAAGACAAACTACTTACCGCGAGTATGTTCCAATTAGGCTTCTTTCCTTTTCCCAGACCTTTCTTACTATTATAGTCCATCATAGCTCTGATAAAATAATATAAGTTATAGATATAAGATAAATACATATATGACATCACAAGTATGACAAATAAATTAAAAGTTTATCCCTCAAGTACACGCTTAATCTGTAGGTTTGGCCTTCGATGAAGTGAGCACATCCAGACTATGAGATTATGCTTAGGACAAATGACAATCAACTGCCAATGATTACTAGGTAACAACAATAAAGGTATATTAGAAACAAAGAGAGAAAAATGTATGCTATGAATAAAAATGTACTCACCTGTGCCAGTACGGTCCTAAGAAAACATTTTTGTCCTGCTAAATTAGCTTATCCAGTATGTAAGTTTGAACAGATTCATTAGACTCTTTTGGGTTGGGCTTTACAACCATCAACGTTGGATCCAAGAATCCATATACATCATTGTTGTTGTTCTGAATACAGATACGATGCAGATACCTAGGAGTTGAAACAAAATAATGTTAATTATATATAATTGATACAAAGGAGATAAAAATATACAAATATGTTAATTAATACTTACGTGCACCGTAATTGCAAGTGTTGATTGCCAAGCCAGAACTCATCACCGAGCGACAGGTCTGTTAAGTTCTTCGCGAAAATGTAAAAAATTGGAGGATTGTCGTGCTCCAAGGTAATCCCAACTTATCCGTCGGGAAGATCAAAAGCCATGTGACCAATGCATTTTAAAATGTTGTTTTAGGACCCTCCTCATTTTCTGGCGAACAACTATCCTTGGTGCTGACATGCACAATGGCTTTAGGAGAAGACACTATCTGCTGACTTAGTTGGGCTTCCATATCTGACTTGAGCTGAGATTTGTAAGCTTCAAACCTATCTTCAAACATTTGACTAACCTCCTGCATGATCTGATGTCTCATGGCATCCATGTCCAGTTGGAATAAAAGTACCCTGAGATTCATCTTCGACCAATGACTCCTACAACCAAATTCAATCACAGAGGTCTTTGATCAGTCGACCTAATTTGGTTACAAATCACATAATATTAAATAAGGCAGATACACTTACAATTTTAGAAGCAACTGAGGCCACAGCATCAGATGTATAAGATCCTGATGGTTTTGCTCGAGCCATAGTCCAAGCTCATACCAGTTTGGTTTTGGAGGGGATTCTAAGGCTTCATCTCCAGCCTCTTCATGCAAGGCTTTCCTTCTGTGTGTCATTACATTCTTCTCAAGTTTATCATATTTCGCACTAGTGTTTGTGGTTATGCATGGGTCGAAGCACAGCTGTTCTACCATTTGCACGGTCATGTTACTTGAAGCTTGCACGACCTCCTTCAAGCTTGCATGGGTAGTTCCAAGTCTTGCACAAGCATTGCACACCCATGCTCAACCCTATATCTGCAAAATTTTACACATGCATAACCGTGTCCTTTGAGTGCGCTCGTGTATGCACCCGTGCAAAGTATGCAAAGAAGAAAAATAATTATAGTTTTGACTGTAGAAATTTGATCCAATCAATAATTCACTAATACAAACTCAAATCATCTCATAATCAATAATATTACATGATTTAACTGCATAGGCTATGTCGCATATATATATATATGTATATATATAGACCGCACGCATCATCATGGTATATCAAGCATTTGCATGTGAACAGACAAATCAACCAACAGAACAATGATCAAGTCATAACATAACAAATTTACCAACAATTCATCACATGTCAATATGTGGTTAGCCATGCATGCCAATGCATTATGAACAAGGACAACAATAGGAACACTTGCAGCCTTAAACAAGGACAGCAATAGGAACAAGAAAAGCTTTTCCTAGGTCCGAACAAATTTCCCTACCAAGGGTATAGCCACACATTAGGCCGTGTTGCCAACTACTACCTCTGGTCCAATGGGTACCTCGGGTAGCTGGCAATGAAGTGACAACCCGCCCTTTTGAAGTCCTTAAGACAATCAAACGCTATGAGTGTCGATGCTCAATGGTCAGTATGCATCCAAATAATTTCTTTAATACAACCCACTTACCTTTAAGGAGCGTCTGAGACATAATTTATTTTAATCAATGCGGATCGACGAGCCCTCACTTTCTTAACTTAGTGAATTTCAAATCTCAGTTTTAGTGTCACATCTAAGTGATATTGTGCCAAAAATAGCTTTTGAGCTGTAGGTCATTGGAACCCTATTGTGCTAAATAAGGCATTAGGAGAATTCCCAGGAAAGAGAGGCAGTGCGAACATTCTTAATTACCAAGTCTTTCCTAGCCAAAATTTTCCCAGACACATTATTCAACTCAACCATTTTCGTAAATTTTACTCAAGTTCTTTTTCTACTATGGTTCCATTGAAAAATTCTTTGCAAGCTTTGGCTAGTTTTACTAAAATCCTCACGCTTACTTTTTAGTCAAAATGCCCCTTAATATTTCATTTATGAAATCTTTTCTCGGCTTATGGAATCGCATCAGATTTACCGTTTGTAAATCGTCAAACCAATAACAGTAGATCATCGCATTATTAATTAATCCATCATCATTGACCTTATTTATGCATACTTTAATCAATTCCAAGTTCAAATCAAAACATTCATAATTGATTTAAGACATAAAATCCAGATCATTGTTGCCACACGGGGCCAAAAACATGCTACAATATCCCTACAACACATAGCAATACTACAAGTACTACCACACAATTAACAATCAATCAAACCACTCAACAAACAAGGAAAAAATTCCAAACTCATTATGTAAGAATTTCCCTTACCTTGGGCGCTTTAACAATCCAAGCAAGGTAATTTCAAACAATCGTCAAGTCGTTCCTCGCATGAACCTTAACAAGCAAGTTCAATCAATTTAGAACTAAAAACTCAACTCCTAATACCCCTAGGGCAGCCATGGGTCTAGGGTCTTTAAAGACCTAAGAATTACTCACTTAATCCCATTTGGATCATACCTTGTCATATGTCATGAATCAAGTCTAAGTTATGTAAGTTTTGAAACTTTTCCAAACACTACACACTTAGAAAAATGCCTAACTCAATATTTACCAATTGGAATAGTATTTTACCACTTTGATTAGTATTTTACCACTTTGAATAGTGTTTTCCCAACTTTGAACAACTCTTTAAAACACTAAAACATGTCATAAAATTGTAGAAACAAATTCTTTATAAGTTTAAGACAATTCTTAAAACATAAACCAAATCCTTTCCTAAAATAAAGTTTCTTTGAAATGTTTTGCTAAACCAAATTCTTCACCAACTTTTACAATATTTTAGAGACATAAAACAACTTAAAACAATGTTTAAGAATAACATAAGGGCCACGATTTTGATACCCTAAAACAACCCAAAGTTTTCAACTTTTCATTTCCAAAACATATCATTTCACCACACTTAAATCCTTAAACCTTAAACCAACTTCCATAACATCTAACATACTTTAAAATCAAGTTAAAACATCCCCCAAAACCATCTTAGAGACCACGGTTTCCATCCCCCTAAACAACCAAATTTACTTTTCCAAAACTTTGTAAAACATGCTTATATGACTAGTTTTCAAACATACTACTCAAAACCCTCCAAGAACTAACTCCAAATCAACAAAATAAAGCCAACATCAAGCCCCCAGTAGCCCTATAAATTCGACCAGAACCAAGAGTTGAAGTTTTCAAATTTTAAAATCACTAAACAAGCTAAATCATGGAGGAAAAGGATGGATCTAAAGATTAATCAAGCTAATACATCAAGATCTAACAATTTCTAAACAAAACAACACTAAAACCTTGAAGAACTCTTCCATGGCAGCCAAGAGGAAAATAACATGGGTTAGGAGGCTTACCAAGAAGTCTAGGGATGGTTGATCAAGAATCAAGAACAAAGGAAGGAAGATTGTACTTAAAAACACTAAGTTTTTCAAGATTTCTCGCATTTTCTCTCTCTAGAATTTTCTCCACCAAGGAGTCTTATTCAAAATAGGTCTAATATAGATTCTATTTTGAATATAACATGCAGTGTTTACTGTTTCTGCCTAAAAGTGCTTTGCAATATTAGTTTCGTGAATCATGGTTCTGGTCATTTCTTGTAAAGATCTATTTTTCCTTTCTACAACACCATTTTGTTGTGGTGTTCTAGGGGATAAAAAATTGTGAGAGAAGCAGTGCTCTTCACAAAAGTTTTGAAATGATTCATTTTCAAATTCTCCACCGTGATCACTTCTAATAGTTGTAATACAAAAACCTTTTGCATTTTGCACTTGTTTGCAGAACACAGAAAATATTGCAAATGACTCATCCTTGTGACCTTGGAATTTTACCCATGTCCATCTAGTATAGTCATCAACAATAACAATACCATATTTCTTTCCAGACAAAGATGCTATTTAGTTGGTCCAAATAAATCTAAATGCAAAAGCTCAAGTGGCCTTGAGGTGGAAACAATATTTTTGGATTCAAAAGAAGATTTTGTTTGTTTCCCTTTTTGGCATGCTTCGCAAAGAGCATTAGACTGATATCTAAGATTTGGTAGCCCTCTAACAAGTTCTTTCTTGTTAAGCTTTGAGATTAACCTCAAGCTGGCATGACCCAATCTTTTGTGCCAAGTCCATTGCTCTTCATCAACTGACAAAAAGCGTTTCACATTTTGATTTGCCAACTCAAAAAGTTTTATTTTATAAATATTGTTCTTTCTCTTTTCCTTAAAGAAAATGGATCCATCATTTTTGCTTTTGACTATTGATAACATCAATATTGCATCATTTTATTAGGGATAGTAGAGTGTAATTTGAATAATTATTGAATGGTTTCACATACAATTCACTCTTTTTTCATCTTAAATGTGCAGAAATAGAAATTAAGTAATATGATGAAGAAATGCAAGTTTGGGCTTAAAAGTGAGCTAAAAGAGGCCCATAATGCTAAACACGGCCTTCGTATAATATAATGAAGTATGTCCATGCTTATCTGAAGAAGCAATTAGCCACGAGCGCGCCTCACGCGCGTCCATGCGCTCCTCGGATAGCTAGTTGGTATTTTAATCATATATGGAGCTGTAGTTATCAGATTGAGGCGTTCTTTGTGGCGTTGGAAAGCTAAGAGAATTTCCTACAACTTTGTCACAAATTGGATGACTTTAACATGCAGCACAGACTCTTCATCATGGAGCACGGCCGTGCTCCACCAAAAGAATCTCAGAAATTGATGTCGGCAAGTGTAGAGGCGGCGCAGACGCGTAAAACAGCCTGCGGCCATGTTCAACCCAAAACTCAGCCTATAAAAAGAGCGCTCAGCAAAACATTTAAAAATATTCCGGGATCGACTTTCTCCCAAATTCTTTTCTTCCCCTGTAATATTTCACTCTTATTTTACTAGTTTTAGTTGTTACTCTGTTTGTTTTTATATCTAGTTTATTATTTCCTTCTACTTAGTAGTGGAACAAAACCCCGTCACTGAGGTGATGGGGGATCTAATGTCGTATCTGTGATCATTAAATAATTTATAATATTAGTACTTAATCTCTTCTATGATTAAATTATTCCTAGTGAATTTATTATATAAGAACTGATCATCCTTTACTCAGCTAATTAATTGTGTGGCGATCGTACCTTCAATTAGTTAACGGAACTCTAGGGATAATTGAATCTGCATGCTCTGCCGGATCAAGGATTGCGTGTTCATTTTCAGTCAGTCATTGAATTGATAAATCTATTGGTACTTTATGCTCTTTCTATTTACTTGCTTTGAATGATCAAACAAAGTAATAAATTAGAAAGAAGACTGTTAACATTGCATGATCATTGGGTGTTAATAGCTTTTGAATAGAGATTGGTAATCAGTTAGAATTATTGCTCTTATTATAAATTGGTCAAATACACAGATATACGCATTAGTGATCCCGTTACCTTGGTGACATTTATTTTATTTTCTTTCTTTTTATTTATTTTTATATGACTTATCTTTTACACACTCTTTGTGTAATTTCACTTCAACCATTTGTCTAAATAACAAATTAATCTAAGTAGAGCAGTATTCGTTTCAATTCCCTGTGGAGACGATAATCTTATATACTATAACTTGACGTTTAATCGTGCACTTGCGATTTTGACGCAACAACTATACATGCATCATCACTAAAGCCAACATCATAACCACTATCGTATAATTGACTTACACTTAGTAGGTTATGCTTCAGGCCATCAACCAATAAGACATTATCAATAGAATGTAGAAATTTCTCACTAACTTTTTCACTTCCAATGATTTTACCTTTTTGGTTTCCTCTGAAACCTACTGTTCCACTTTCTTTAAGTTGGAGTTCTTGGAACATACGCTTTTCTCCCGTCATGTGACATGAGCATCCACTGTCCAAGTACCAGGACTGGTGTTGTAACTCTGTTGCTAAGCAGATCTGCAACATATATAATTTTATCCTTAGGTACCAAAATCTTTTTGAGTCCTCTTTTGTTAGTTCTAGAAGGAAACTTGTCCTTCTTATTTTTCAATTCATAACAAGTGCTTCTAATGTGTCCTTCCTTATTGCAAAAGGTACAAAGCAGACAGTCACTATGATTGTTGGTGTCTTTGGTTTTCAAATTTGTGTTTTGAAAGGTAGGTTCCTCTAGTTTGTAACCAAGACCCCTTTTACCATTTTGGCTTATGCCCCAAATCATAGATGCTTGTTTGCTTCGTGTAACACATTCAGCAAGGAATCTTTGAAATCCCTCTTCATATTTTGAAGAGTTACATTCAACCTTTTCCTCAGTCTTAGAGCAGTCATTCACCAAACGGTGGTTTTCAGCTTTGAGCTTGTCATTCTCCTCACTGAGTATTTGAAATTCTTTTGAAAGTTTTGAGAATTTCTTTTTCAAAGCTTTATACTCAATGTTGAGTTTAGAAGACTCATCTAATAGTTCATCAAAAGTTATTTCAATATCAAAAGATGGATTAGAATCTACCTCTTCATCTTCTTCTTCGTTGTCTGACCCTACGGTAGCCATTAGAGCCATGTTTGCTTGTTCCTCATCATCATCAAAAGAAGATGAGTCAGAATCATCCCATGTTGCTATGAGACCTTTCTTCTTCTTGCTTTTGAAACCACCTTTCCTTGGTTTCTCAAGTTGTGGACATTCAGACTTGAAATGTCCTGGCTTTTTGCACTCGTAGCAAGCAACTTGGCTTTTGTCTTTGTAGTCCTTCTTATCCCTTGAGTCTTGCCTTTCCTTTGAGTCCTTCTTGTGGAACTGCTTTCTGAACCTTCCTTTGCTTTTCCACATACGTTGAATTTTCCTTGATATTAAGGAAATTTCTTCGTCTGTGTCTCCATTGTTCTCATCAGACGATGCTTCGTCTATTTCAAGTTCAGCCTGTAGAGCTTTGGAGGAAGATGCTTTGTTTGTAGATTTCAAAGCAATAAACTTTGATTTCTTGGGAGGTTCTTCTTCATCTAGCTCAAGCTCATGACTCTCAAGGAACTCAGAAGATCTTCTGGTCGCAAGGTATTTGTAACACCCCATTTTCGGAGCGCTACTGTGCAACCCAATCTAATGCTGAAAACATTTAATGCTTGTATGCTTTCAGCAAAGAGTGCTCTTCTGCCTTTTGCAATGAAAAATAGGAGTAATTTTTTTTTCTTTCCTTTGAAACCCTTTTAAAAAATAAGACATAAAGGATACTACAATTTTCTAAATAATGCAAAATCAGTCTTTTACAAATATCAGAGTATAACGCATCACAATCAATACTTCTTATAACATAAAACATAACATAATCGTTTTGCACTGAGGAGAGGTTTTCTGAAATAGAGTAATTACAAAACAACAAAGACAAAACCCTAAGGTAAGCTGGCCAACAACTATAACTCTTACTGAGAAACAGTTCAGCAAGATCAACACATGAAACATTCAGAGGAATCTTCCTCCACTGGCTCAATCTTCAACGCTCCTGGAAAGACGAAACTGTAGCAGCTATGAAGCTCCATCTGGAAGTGACATCCATAGGAATATCCAATTCAACAACAGTGCAGGGGTAAATTCTTTGTCCGCGAGTTTATCATAGGCTATGTCGCATGCAAACAATATATACATATATAATACAACAACATGCTCTTATATACATATACATACTTAATAGACCGCACGCATCATCATGGTATATCAAGCATTGCATGTGAGCAAACAACTCAACCAGCAGATCAACAATCAAGTCACCCCAATATCAAATAATTGCATGTGAGCAAACAAATCAATCAATAGATCAACAATCAAGTCACCACAATATCCAGCGATTGCATGTGAACAACAACTCTATCAACAGGTCAACGATCAAGTCATCGCATATCATAAATGTGGTTAGCTATGCATGTCAATGCAGTATGACTAGTTTGTGTATACACCTGCAGCCTTAATAGGTCAGCAGTATGACGAGGAATTTATTTCTCAACGTCCGAACAAGATAGCCACACATTAGGCTTACCTAAATTTAGGCTTGCCACACATTAGGCAATGCAGTGTCAACTCATCTTTTGAAGTCTTTAAGGCCAATCAAACGCTCTGAGTGTAATGACAACTCGTCTTTTGAAGTCTTTGAGACAATTCAAATGCTCCGAGTGTCGATGCTCAATGGTCTATATGCATCCAAACAAATTCATCAATATGGCATGCTCACCGTAGGGAGCGCCCGAGTAATGTTTTAATTAATCAATGCGGATCGACAAACTTCAACTATGTTTCACATTCGAAAAGATGGAGGGAACTCAAAGTTTAAGCACTACAATGAGCATCCCATACTACTTGAGTAATGCCCAGGTATTCTTCATCACACAGTGAACTGAGATGATGAGAAATACCCCTTAGAGTTCAAACACAGGACACTAGGTCCAGGTGTTCAACTGCGGAACGCTAATCTTAATCTTAGATCAAAACTCTAGGCACGTAATGCGGAATACTAGGCTTAATTTTTAGGTTGAGCTACTAGGTACGCCATACGGAACACTAGGTCCAATCCTTAATCAAGAAAATACGTACGCAAGCAGGACATTAAGTCCCAGCATAGGACACATAGCCCATATGCTCAATAGGAACACTAGGTTCCCTATATTTTATTCTTTCGAAATCTCGATCTTTTGAAATCTCTTTCTCAGTTCTTGTATCACTCCTATGTATTTGAAAATACTTTTAGCTCTAAGTCGTTGAAACCCTAGTTGACCCTAGTTGTGCTAAATAATATGCTAGGATAATTCCCAAACACATTACTTAACTCAACCATTTTCAAAATTTACAATGTTTTCTTTTTAAAAGAACCTCTTAAACAACTTCTAACCCTCTGATCCATAAAGCGTGTTTATTCACTGACTTATTTTAGAAGATACCTTTAGTTTACCATGAAAACATTTCTCGGCTCATGGAATCGCATCAGACTTACCGTTGTAAGTTGTCAAACCAATAACAGTCGATCAACGCATTATTAATTAATCCATTATCATCAACAATATCTTGCATATTCCAATCAATATCAAGTTCCATTTAAATCCAACATGATTCAAGGAAAACAACACAATTCATAATGTCACGCAGAGCCAAGAACATGCTACAGCATTTCATACAGCACATAACAATTCAGTAAGCTACAACCTGCTACATACTTTCCTTAATTTCAAGTCCAATCAAATCAATCAAACATGATTTAAGTCACACAATACAATTCAGTCTTGCCACACAGGGCCAAATCAATACACAATAATTCATGCTATAACATCTCAACAACACATAGTAATACTACAAGTACTACCACACAATTTAACAAAACATCAAACCAACCAACACATAAGGCGAAAAGCCCAAACTCATTATATAAGAATTTCCCTTACCTTGGGCGCTTTTACAATCTAAGTAAGGTAATTCGAAACTATCATCAAGTCACACCTCGCGCTTACCTTAAGCATGAACCTTAACAATACAAACTTAATTCAATTAGAACCCAAAAATACAAGTCCTAACTCCCTAGGACAGCCACAGTTTGGGTCCCTAAAAGGCCTGCGACTTACTCACTTAATCCCATATGGATCACACCTAGTCATATATCATGCAACAAGTCTAAGTCATGCAAGTTTTGAAACTTTTTCAAATATTACGCACTTAGGAAAATACCTAAACTAAAATTAACCAATTGGAATAGTGTTTTACCACTTTAAATAGTATTTTCCTAACTTTGAACCATTTTTCAAAACACTAAACATGTCACAAAACTTTAGAAACAACTTCATTACAAGTTCAAAACAATTCTTGAAACATAACCCAAATCTTTTCCTAAAATTATGCTTCTTTGAAAAGCTTTGCTAAATCAAATCATCAACCAGTTTTACAACTATTTTTAAGCATAAAACAAGTCAAGAACAAGTTACAAAACTCCCTTAGAGGCCCCGGTTTCTAGGGTTCAAAAACAATTCCAATTTTTCAAATATTTAACTCCTAAATCATACAAACTTTGGTACATCCAAACATCTTACCAAAATCAAACTTTTTTACCACTTTAATACAACTAAAAACAAGTTGAAACTCATTTAAATCATGCTTATAAGTTACTGTTTTTAAGGTCCCAAAACAGCCCCAAATTTATTTTGTTTCAAACAATTTTTCAAAGCTTTAAACTTACAAATCCTTATAGATTTAAAGTCCTAACCAAGAACCAATTTCTTAAACACTTTTAAAAACAATTTAAAACATCATCAAAACCATGTAAAATTGCCACGGTCTCTAGCCCCAAAAATCCCCAAATTAATTTCACAAAACTTTGATCAACATGCATATAAGACTAGTTTAAGCATACTAAACCAAAACCCCCAATTATCTAACTCCAAAACCACCAAAACCAAATCAAGATCAAGCCCCCACAACAGCCCATGAATTCGGCCAGAACCAAGGGTTAGGGTTTTCCAATTTTTACATATTCTAACATGCTTAATCATGGAAGAAATTAAGGGATCAAGGAACTAATCATGCTAATCCAACAAAATCTAACAACTTCTAAGCAAAAATAACTCTAAAACCAACCAACCCATTCATGAAACTCAAGAGAGTAAAAGGAATGGATATGGAGCTTACCAAGAAGTTTGGAGGTGATGGATCAAGGATTAAGAAGAAAGGATGGAAGATTGTAAGCTTAACATCAAACTTCCTTCAAGAATCAACATCAAAATCATAAGAAACAAAAATCTTAAAAACTCATCCATGGCAGCCATGGAGAAAAGGAAAGTGATCAAGAGCACTTACCAACAAGATTAGAGATGACAGAACAAGGATCAAGAACAAGGATGGAAGTTTGAACTCCAAAATCACAAATTTATCAAGTTTTCTCACACTTTCTCTTTCTAGAATTTCTTCCAAGTTCTCCAACGATGGAGAAATGAAATGGGTGCTGGTGACATGAAGGAGAGGCCACGAAAATTTGAGGACATAGAAGGAACAAAAATTGTTCATTTAGTTGGAAACTAACCAAACTAGTTACAGACTAACTAAACCAACTAACTACAATTACAACTTAACCAATCATCTTGCAACACTTGTCAGGGAAGGTTCTAAAGGATGATGTTCAGCTCCCCTAGCCCTTATCTCAATCTCCACTTGCCCCAAAATATCTAGATATTTCATTTCGTCGCGTTCTCGCTCGATGGGTCTTGGCGTTCTGTATATATTAGGGTTTTTCTACCAAAAACTCCAAAAATAAATCTAATAAATTATTCTATAATAAAAAATTATTATCAACCAAAATGTCCCTAAAAATATTAGAAGTATTTCTATGAATGTCGTTTTCTCAATTTACGAGCTAAAACGCTACCGTAATGCAGTTCTGCGCGTAGAAAACACCCTATATTTTTCTGATGCCCAAAAATTTCAAAAAAATTTCCAATAAATCCTAAATAATGGAAAATGCTAAGATTTCAAATTTTATAAAATTTGGATCACGTTTGGGCATATTTCAGTTAGAAACTCACCCAATAACCTAGTTACACAGACTGATAGAATTTTCAGTAATAATAAAATCAGAAATTAGTGAGTATCACTAATTTCAATTTCTCTTATCAACTAAATATTATTCAAATAATAAAATCATCAATACAAAATTATTAAAATAAAAGTCACCTTAAATACGACATAAAACCAACAATTAATAAAATAGCTCAACGTCAAAAATTTAAACTGTGACTTAAAAATACTTATTAAATCCTGAAAATTATTTCTCATTCAATAAAATAATTTTCTTTAATCAAACAACAATTTTTCACATTTTTCAAGATTAATTCATATTAAAAACAGTATACGTCTACACTGTCTCTTAATCTGAATTAATTACTAAAACAGTAAATTGTTTACAACAAATGTAGCAGCTCTTTGTACTTTTCATAAATCACCAAGGTGATCAATCTCTATGATTTATTTCCAAGTAGTCGGAATTGTAAAATAATTTTCACAAAAATTGGGATGTTACAGTATTCAAGTCCTTTGCTTCATGAATAGCAGTGACCTTAGGTCTCCACTTCTTTGGCAAGCTTCTTAAGATTTTCTTAACGTGATCAGCAGTGGTGTCACTTTTTTTAAGAACCTTTAGACCATGAACTAGTGTTTGGAATCTTCTAAACATAGTTTCAATGCTTTCACTCTCTTCCATTTTGAAGAGTTCATATTGTCTAACCAAGATATTAGCTTTCGTTTCTTGCACTTGGGAAGTACCATCATAAGTCAAGGCCAATGAGTCCCAAATCTCCTTGGCAGTATCATTCTTTCCACATTTCTCGTATTCCTTCTTAGAGATAGCACAGATAATGAAATATCTTACTTTCTGATGTAGTTGATAGGCTTTCTTATGTTCATCTTCCCACTTTTCTCTAGGAATGGGTTTGTTCTTGGAATCAACTGGTTCAGTATATTGTTTTTGAACCATATCCCAGAGTTCGAGTTGTTGAGACTCGAAGAAGGATTTAACTTTATCTTTCCAGTAGTCGAAGTTTGTTCCAGTGAACAAAGGAGGACGATTGATGTGACCACAGGCTTCATTGCTTGCCATGAATAAAGAATAAGATATTTTCCTCTTACACTGTTAAGTGCTCAACCAAGAGGCCGAGCTCTAGTACCAATTGAACGTGGCAAAAACACAAGAAAGGGGGGGTTTGAATTAGGTTTTTAGAAATCTTTTCGCAAAGCTTGTGTGTTTATGAAAACCTTTTCAAAACAACTTTTTAATAAAAAAGGCAGTAAGTAAGTAAAGAAAAGTGAGAAGAGAGTGACACAGTGATTTATACTAGTTCACTATCACCTAATAGCTACGTCTAGTCCCTTTACACCTTGAAGGATTTCTCCACTATAATCAACCGGATGACACTTAAGAGTATAATACTGCCAACCTGGCTATACTCACAACTTCTTAGAATGACTTAGTACAATCAAGCCTCTAAGGAATACAGCCACTACTGGGCTAAATATAAGGTTCAAAAAAAGATTTGAAACAATATCAAAATAACTCTCACAAAGACGATGTACAATGAAATGCTTAAGCACAATGAGTAACTTTCAAACTGAAAGGATAAAAATAATTAAGTGCTTTGTTCGATGTGATCTCAGATACTTGGAATGATTCTTGGTTGCTCACTTTGTATCACGCCATTAACCTACTTCATTGGATGAAGTAAGGTATATATAGCTAGGGTTGTGAATAGTGCCGTTGTGACCTAACAGCTCTTTTCACCCTAGGTCAAAACTTCAGATCCCCTTTTTGTGGCTTTAGCAAGTCATGTCACTTTCCACTCTGCTCAAAGTATACTGACACAGCAGACAAAATCAGAATGTTTGTCTCTTGTGAGCTTTTTGAATATTAGACCCTTCAAGAGCAAGTTTCCTTGATGATTATATTCGTTGAGCCTTTGATACCTCGTACATTAAAAAACTTAATCAATGAGGTCTCTTAAATACGTGAAGTAGCCTTAAATAAGCTTTAGTCTGTTTCCTATCAGAGCTACACTGTTCACCAGAGTGAGCTTGAAACAGAGGCAACTTCTTCAGCGTAGAATTCATTTGCCTTTCATATAACAGAGAGTCTTTGTAGAATTACATGAAGGCCTCTACAGAGTGGTCTAACCATAATCTGTTGTATGCGTTGACTGAAGACCAGAGCGTTGACCAAACAGAATGTGGTCTCAATAGAGTGTTGTCTACCAGGGCATTGACTGAACAAACAGAGTTGACCAAGTCAAGAGCTAGTCTTGCCAGAGCTTAGTTTGCCAACAGAGTTGACTGGTCAAATAAAGTCGACTAAGACATGTATAGTCTCACTAGAGCGTTGTCCATCAACAGAGTTGACTAAGTCATGTATGGTCTTACCAGAGCGTTGACCACCAACAGAGTTGACCATTTCAAAGGATCAATGCCAGAATTATATTTATGAATCCATGTCAGAAAATTCAGGATTTCACTAAGTCTTTTGAGATATCTTCTTCTGATAAATAGTGATTTCTGCACACTAACAAACACATCAGAAAATAAATTGTTCTCTTTATTATTTGTTATCATCAAAACAATTAAGGGTCATTGTTTCTGAATCCACTTGATTCCAACAGTTCCTATTTATTCGAAACGTAGAGAAGAGAACGGAAGGAAGCAAAACGAAGAAGAATCGAAGCAGCACGAAGGTGAATCGAAGCAAAACGAAGGAGAATTGGTTGTTGTGTTCTAGGGTTTCTGGTGAGAGTGAGAACGATGGAGAAGTGAAGTGAGAGGTGAGAACGATGCTGAATTTTATTTATTTAATTAAATGATTTTATTTTATTTTTTAAATGGTATAAGTGACTTGGATTTTTAATTTATTTATTAAATAAATTTTTATAAATAAAATAATGAAAAAGATTTAAAATAATGAAAAAGATGACATGACAAAGTGACTGGATAAATAACTCACAGCCACCTCAGCGTTTGCCCTGTCACATCACCTAATTTTGACCAATATTAGAGATAGGAACCCAATTTCAGAAGTTTTAAAAATTAAGGGACTAAAATTGCAGACTTAAAAATAGGGGAACCAAAATTACGGATTGGTAAAAATAGGGAGACCAAAACTGCAGTTAAGCCTACAAGTTTTAACGGCCAATACATTTCACGTTTCTATAGTGCAGACCTTCATTTGACTTATCCAAATATATACATTATTATTATAAACCATATAAAACAATATTAAAACAATATGACTTTCACCTATTTCTTTAATATGACCCCCATCTTATTAAGG
The DNA here is from genome assembly GCA_037113605.1 of Calophaca sinica. Classification (NCBI taxonomy): domain Eukaryota; kingdom Viridiplantae; phylum Streptophyta; class Magnoliopsida; order Fabales; family Fabaceae; genus Calophaca; species Calophaca sinica. Next base: position 59,526,454 of record CM073737.1, read on the forward strand.
GCAACGGATTAAGGCCCTTAACCTCTTTGGTATCAGAGCCTGATGGGGAAGTAGGAGTGTGTTATTAAGTTTGAATGCTTGAGTTACTTCTCTGTTGTACTCAATATGATTAACCATGTTAAAGTTCTAAGATCTGGGAGATACATTACTGTTTATTGTGACGAACATAACAACATGAAAGGTTACTGTTTATTGTTCTAGTGAACGTCATGATGAATGTTACTGTTTACTTTTTATAAACAAATGCAATAAGATGCTCGAATCCTATGTTCTGGGTTCATGATGTTACTGTTCTGGACTGTTCAGTTATATGCAGATGTTCTTTAACTTTAAACATGATTAAAACGAAAATGCTAAAGGTAATAAGCAATCTTTCAGTATCTGGTAGAAGTATGTTGTTTACTCAGAACTTGCCATTGTTCAAAACTTTATTTAGTCACAAGTTTATTTGAAAACCAATAGGATCAGTTTTTGGAAAAAATAGTTTTTAACTGAATAGAACTAAAGTGATAAGATCTCATGAGAGATGGAAGCTAGGTTTAGTAAAGGCAAGGAGTTTGTGAAAAGGCGATGAGTAAGTCCCGACGGATAGGGCAGTGGAAGGCCGACAAGTACCAAACTCTGAAGTTGAACGACTGGTAGAGATCTGGAATGGTTTTTAAAACTTTAGTTTTGTTGGAAAATATTTTAGAAAAATCCTAGATCTGTTTTCATTATTCTTTGAAAAGGCAAGTACTAGTATCTTCATAACTCTTTGTTAATCTGAAAGTATTCTATTTGACCTTAGTTTTCAAAAGTCATCAACAGCATATACTTTGCAGATACAGCTTTAATATCATTTACTCTGGAATGATCTCTGAGCTATATTGTGGTTTATACTCTTTAAACAATGGTAACTGAAGTCATAGATTAGTAGGTTCAATATTTCAGTATACTGTTAAAGTTGTTTTTAAGAAACAATATTCTTTGGTAATCATCCTCCCATGGAATATGAAGCAAGTATACCCGGTTAAACATAGTTAAGTATGTTAGAATGTAACTGTTGTTTTCATTCATTCTTAATACAAGTATCCCTATCAGCTAGATAATGGCGAAGATATCAATGGGTGAGGAAGGCTTGTTAAGATTTTGGTTTTTCGTGATCTTTGTGGTTGCTTGTCTTGTCTGCATTCTACTCTTTCCTATAATCTTGTGTACTCTCTTTTTTATTATTTATTTCTTCAATCATGTCTGTGTATTCAGATAACCAATCAATCATGTCTTATGACAATCAATCAACCTATTCCAATATGTCTATTGGAGATCAATCGGTTAATTCCAAACAATCTTATCAATCCTTGACCTCCCATTGGTCTAAACAAAGTTTTCAATCGTCAGTTTATTCTGATAATCAATCTATTATGTCTTCTAATTTTGAGGAACATTTTGCCAATCAACAACCTTTTAGGTTCCCCGATAATAGCCTTGAAATGGCCAGATCCGTCTTCAAGAAGAACTTGCAGCTTCTTAGGAAATCTAAGAAAACACAAGAGGACAGTTTTCAGAAATGTGTCCGTTCTGCTATTCAATCTGCTCGTAAAGAGATAGCCAAAAAAGACTCTAAGACTAATAAGGCATTAGTCGATAAAACCAGGTCTCATCGATCTGATAAGAGTCTCAATCAATCCAAGACTAAAGATCATTTAGTCGACACTAGTATCTTTAGAACCCATAAGTCTGAGATACTTAGTCTTTCTGAGGCTAAAGTTTTAGCCGACAGAATCAAGCTTCGTCTCAAGGAGATGAAGAAAGCCAAAGCTTCTAAGGCTAAGAAGAAACTTTTAGTCTCTGAAGATAAGACTGGATCTATACCTAGATCTAGATCTAAATCTGTTCACATGAGTGAAGAGATTCAATCTGCCAATCCTCAACCAGAGTTAAGTAATGAAACCACTAGGATTACTTCTGATAGTCTAGTTAAGGCTAGCCAGTTAGAGTCCTCTAGTTTACCTACTAAGACTTTGCAATCTGAAGAACATATGGAAGAATCCCTAGAACTAGTTTTAGTTCCCCAGGAACCTTCTATAATAGAAACTCCTGTAGAAACCCTGAAAGGTTCTCAAGAGTTATCTTTAGTTCCTTCAACCAATCTTCAATCTGGCGATAACCCTAAGGATGTTCCTATAGAACCTCTTAGTGCCATTCAATTAGCATTACTTCCCTCTCCAAACCAGGATGATAGGTTATGTATCAAATGTCGTGATCCTATCCCGATAAAGATAGAATCCGATTTTCAAAACATTAGTATGCTAGGTCAACCTTGGATAGGTCATCTTTGGTCTGATGCTAGTCAACTACCCCTTATCAATCTTAGGCTTAATCCTCTAGATCCTCTTTCGGTGGAAATAGAAGCCAACCTTAAGTTTGATAACAATCAGTTAGGTTTAAACTGTGCTAGAAAGCCCAGACACAAACCTAAGTCAAAACATAGTTACTACCCTCCTAGGCCCAAACCTCAGTATAGGAAGAAAGGAATTTCTGACCTTGAGGCTCAGTCCATTAAGGAGAATAGTAATCAATCCAAGCCTAATAGTATCTGTCTAGATTGTGGTAAGTCTAACCATAAGACCAGGTACTGTTGGTTAGCCAAGAAAAACCTCAAACAGTCTGTGATTAAGATTAATAATCTTATCCTTGAAAATCTTTGGGAAAAGGAATGTTTTTCTGAAAACCCTAATTTTCAACACAGTCAAAAGGTTTTTAGCCAATTTTGCCAAAATCAAGATTCTGATGAATCTCTCAATCAAATCAATTTTCTTGAACAAGATTCTGATAATACCAATTTAATTGATATTCAAAATCTTCGTTCAGAAGTCAAAACTTTAAAATCTGAATTAGAGGTTTTAAAGCAATCATCCAATTTGCAGAATGATCATAGTTCTTCTGAAATTATTAACAATGTTAATAAAATTCAAAAGTTCTATATCAATATCAAGATAATCATAAGTGATTTTATTCTTGAAACACTCTTTTTGATCTTTGGTCTTGATTCAAATTGTATTTTGGAAGGATTAATTCCTACCAAATACTTTGAGAAAACCTCAGAACAGCTCAGTACAGCCAGTGGCTCCAAGCTTAAGATTAATTATAAATTATCTTCTGCTTCAATTGTCAATCAAACCCTTAGGATTAATACGTCTTTCTTATTGGTTAAAGACTTAAAGAGTAAAGTGATCCTTGGTACTCCGTTTATCTGGATGCTTTTCCCTTTTCAAACTACTGATGATGGAATTATTACTCAGCATCTGGGTAAGCCAATTGTTTTCAAATTTTTAAGAAAACCCATCACCAGGATTATCAATCCAATCTCTTTCAAAAAGAATCAAATAGATTTTCTTAAAGAAGAAATTTCTTTTAAGTCTATTGATTATCAATTACAATAATCTGATGTTTATGGAAAGATTAATAATCTTTTAAACCAGATTCAAAATTCAATCTGTTCCGATTTACCTAATGCTTTTTGGGAAAGGAAACAACACGTTGTTGATCTTCCTTATGAAAAGGATTTTTCTGAAAAGAATATCCCCACAAAAGCTAGGCCAATCCAAATGAATCAGGAACTACTTCAATTTTGCCAATCTGAGATCACAGATTTATTGAATAAAGGTCTTATTTGTAAATCCAAAAGCCCTTGGTCTTGTTCAGCCTACTATGTCAATAAGCAAGCTGAGATAGAAAGAGGAACACCTAGGTTAGTGATCAACTACAAACCACTTAATCAAGCCCTTAGCTGGATTAGGTACCCAATCCCAAACAAGAAGGATCTCCTTAATAGGTTATTTAGGGCTAAGATCTTTTCTAAGTTTGATATGAAATCTGGATTCTGGCAAATCCAGGTCAATCCCAAGGATAGGTATAAGACTGCTTTTACCGTTCCTTTTGGCCAATACGAATGGAATGTCATGCCATTTGGCCTCAAAAATGCTCCTTCAGAATTCCAAAGAATTATGAATGACAATTTAAATCCTTACTCTAAGTTCATTATTGTCTATATAGATGATGTCTTAGTGTATTCTCAATCTATAGATCAGCATTTCAAGCATCTTAACATTTTCATTGATATTGTTAAGAAAAATGGTCTTGCTGTCTCTAAAGCCAAAGTCAATCTTTTTCAGACTAAGATCAGATTTCTTGGTCACAATATTCATTTAGGGACAATTGTTCCTATCAACCGTGCAATCAGTTTTGCTGACAATTTTTCTAACCAGTTAATTGACAAAACTCAATTACAAAGATTTCTTGGATGTCTTAACTACGTCTCAGACTTCTTTCCTCAATTATCCAATCTGATCAAACCACTCCATGATCGTCTCAAAAAGGATCCACCTCCTTGGACTGATGTTCATACCAATGTGGTCAAACAGGTCAAATCACAAGTTAAAGACCTCCCATGTCTTTACCTTCCCAATCCTCAATTTTTTAAAATTGTTGAAACAAATGCCTCAGACATTGGGTATGGTGGCATTCTCAAACAGAAAACTTCTTCTGGTAATGAGCAAGTAATTGCCTTTACTTCCAAGCATTGGAATTCGCCAAATAATTACTCTCATCACAAAAAGAAGTTTTATCAATTGTTTTATCAATTTCAAAATTTCAATCTGATTTGTTAAATCAAAAATTTTTGGTGCGTGTAGATTGTAAGTCTGCAAAGGAGATTTTACAAAAAGATGTTAAAAATCTTGCATCAAAACAAATTTTTGCCCGTTGGCAAGCAATCTTATCAATCTTTGATTTTGACATTGAATACCTTAAAGGCAGCCAAAATAGTCTCCCTGATTACCTTACCCGGGAATATTTGCAGGGAATTGATACAGGCCCGACGTGTTCAATGGTCACCAGATCTTCTTCCTCTCGGGGAAGAGGGAAAGACAAAGGTAAGTTAATTCTTACCTCAACAGGTACAACAGGGCATTCGGCCCACAACCAATCTGAGTCATCGACTCAAAACCAACCTGGGTCATCAACCCAGCACCAACCTGGATCTATGATCCAACATCAATCAGGGTCTTCGACCCAAGCCCAATTAATCGGGTCATCCACCCAAACCCAACCTTCCAAAGGTACATCCAATCAAAAGAAAGAAGATTATTTCTTTCCAATCCAAACCCTTCAGGCTTTCCAACAGCAAGGTCTGACCAAATTACCAATCACTACTTGGGCCAAAACAGTCCAAGATAGCCCAAACTTAGATCTGGATCTTGCTATCCAAAGCCAAAGCATGGAGATTGTTCAGGTTAATCCTAAACCAATTATCAAATCTCCCAAAAGCCAATACATTGCTAAACCAAATTACTGGCCCACAGTAGGTTTAGAACCCGAATGGTTGGATAAGGATATTAACAAAATTCCTTCCAAAATCTTTCCCTCGGGATTCAATTTTGTTCCTATGGTTTTAAACAAAACCCAATCATTCTATGAACTTATCCTCATAGATACTGAATCTGTAAAAATTAAGCATTTTAAAGATTCACAAAATAATTCAATCATAACCCATTCAACTTTGCAGATTTTGAATGTGTTAAATCCTTCAGCTTGGGGGCAGAATCCTTCCAAGTGCAAAAAATTCTCAGGAAATTATGATCTGATAGGTTATTCTTACTGGGACTATATCAAAGCCTGGGATCTAACAATCTTGGGTTTACAAAACAAATTTTTCAAACATTCCTGGCTCATTTATTTTAAAAATGGAGCAAGGTACCATTTTCCAAACTGGTTCCTTCATTAGTGGCTGTTCTTTGGACCAATCCCAGATATCCTTCCTCCAGAGGTTGATGAAGGTTTTCAATTATTTAAAGCCAAATATGATCAATCAAAGGACAATCTTCCTATAGATTTAAATTTCTTTGTAAATTTCTCCTTATCTTGGGTTTTTACTTGGCAATTTAAGGTCCTTAAATCCATTGTCCCAAATGCTCTTCCATGGCTCCAGCAACAGGCCCATGTTAAATGGTGGTCCGAATTTGATGGTTCCAGAGCATCAAAAGAAGGTGTGAAGAATTGGTTTAGAAAAAACCCTAAACTTCTTAAATATGCAGAACCAACAGTCTGCCGCCTTCAAAATCAAAAATCCCAAATATCAGCAGCTCTTATGGGATCTTCATCAGATCAAGAAATGTTGACCAATCTGGAGTCTATATATATATATATATATATATAGGGGCATATCTAATGAGAGAGGTGTTTTTTATGCGAGAGTGAGAGGGACTCATATCAGCCCTTCGATCAGAACATACGGCTGGGGTGAAAAGGTGTTTTAAGTGAGTCATGTGCCTTACTCTCTCCCCCTGTTTTCATTCGTGAAGCTCTTGACTCTCTTCATTTTCGACCCACTCATATTGAAGATGTCACCGCACAAACCCCTCTCACACGCATAAAACGAAGACCTTATCTCCATCACCGGTGAGGCTTCGCGGCGCTTCCGGATGTCACGACAATCACCGTCGATGGTGGGGAGAAGTCAAACGGACGGTCACTGTCCTGCGCCCCCTACGAGCTCCTATCCTGCACAGTTCTCTTGAAAAAAATGACGCATAAGATTTGGGTAATAGGAATTCGCACCATATTTATCTTTAATGCCACCACAATTTCCATTCTGAAGAGTCAAACTGTTTCAGCGGTGAAAGGTCCGTTCCACTAATTATAGCTTTCTTTTTTGTCGATATACAGTTCTTTCGGTAAAGTATACAAGATATATGGTTTTGTGGCACAAGTCCTTTATAAGATATGGTTTGGAGTACTGGTACTATTAGCAAACATTTTAGTATTTTCCTTTTTTTTTATTTAAAGATATTTCAGTATTTTCCTTATCCTTCAGGTTGAACTAATTATCATTTTTTTACAGGCACTTCCATTCGGTTTTGTTAACCAAAAAATGGGGAAATCAAATTTCTTATGTATCACGTGTGCCGATATATCCATGAAATTGTACCACTATGTTTATCATCTCTTACCTAGCCTTTAGCTTGGGACAATGCTAGAAAGTCCAAAGTATATGCGAAATTACTAAGGCATGTTACTTGTACCTAAATACATCAGCTATTATTATTTCAAGTTATGTTTTAAACTTGCATAAATACATCAGCTATTCTCTGTTGTCAGCAAAAACCACCAATATTGTTATTTTGCTGCAGGTTCCAGATCAAGCAGGGCATGATCGTTGCACTGGACATCATCCTTAAAAATAGCAGAGGACGTAGCACAAGGGTTGTCCTATATCCATCATGGTCCATGGCAATCTCAAGTCATCCAATGTTCTCCTTGGACCTGATTTTGAAGCATGCATCGCAGCAATATTATGCACAATTGTGGGATCTGATAATATGCAGTTTAGTGAGTCAGAACTATGCACAATTGAAGTTCAGCCCTCTGTTGCCACAACAAGCCCAATCCTGCCACTGCTTGTCCATTTTATTGAAGCAACACATCAAGATTGGTGGTTGTCCCGAAGATAGAAAGTCATGATGAAAGTGGTCAAGACAATTTTGATATCAATTGTTCCAAGCAAAACAAGTCAAGGAAACTCAGAAACTTGAGCCACAGTGGTAGACTTGTAGCGGCAGCTTCAAGGAATTATCCAAGTACAGGGAGAGGACATTAGTATTTTAGGTTGTGTTGCTATTTTATGTAATAATTGTAATTCTCAGTTGTTGTAACATATTGTAATACTACCATATGAATATGATATTTATACATGTGTTGACATATTTCTGGTTTTCAATTTTTCCATGGGTTGAGATACCAACTGTCACGGTGGATGGAAATCTTAGCTGCTCTGATTCCAAATTGGCTGCATCATGCTTATACGGATTCTTTGAGAATTATTCTTATTATACCGATAGACCTCTATGCTGGACCAGGTAGAAAATAGGAGAGGATTGAATTGTAACAGAATAGGACACGTGGCATTTGGGGAATGGGGGAGATGATGAGCAAACAGATTATATAAAGGGGTCTAACAGAATGAGAGGGGCATGAAAAGTGTGAGGTCAGAGAAAGGGACTGAGCAGTGAGATCTCCCTCACGTCAGTAGCAGAGGGTATTCCTCTTTTGGAATTACCTTAGTTTCTTTGTTATTTTCCATTTCCTCCAAAGAGAATTCTCTCCATCCATAGTTTGTACTGTTCCATTGCTTGTATTGGGGAATCATTTCCCTGTTTTCCAGTGATTAATACAAGTTTTATTTCATTTTTTCCCAAACTTTAGTTCAGTTCCTATCATATACTAAGCTGGATGATCCCCTTTGATTGGGACTATTATCAAATATTATGTTTAGAAGGAAATGCCATTCAAAGAAATCAGTAAAAAGAAAATTAAATTATGAATCTGTTTGATTATAACAAACATACAAACAAGGCAACTCTATGTGTGTGTGTGTATGTATATATAGGCAAATGTTGATAAATGTTAGTAACTGTTAGATTAGTGGCTTGAGATATATATATATATATATATATATATATATATATATATATATATATAGGCAAATGTTGGTAAATGTTAGTAATTGTTAGATTAGTGGCTTGAGATGGGTTCGAACCCACACACCTTATGACTCCCAACTCCTACGCCCTTTCTTCCAAACCAAGCCAACCACCTTATGACTTTCTCCATTATCTCAAACGGTCAAACTCCTAGTAAGCTGCTACTTAATTTCCCCACAATGTTCTTGAAATGCATCCAGATTGATGCAAATTAATTACCTCAATAATATCCTCTTTATCTTCAACATTATGCAAATTCAATCACAATATTTAATCCCCTTTCTTTGCAACCTCTAAGACTGAAGTACCAATTCTCATGTGCAGATTCATCTCCTGTGTCTGCCTCTTCTTCATAGATATAATTTCCTCTTGAAGGCTTTCAGCTTTCTCTAATATCTTTGGCTCAAGAGCTTCTCTTTTTCTTCTTATTTAAGGCTCTAGTTATTGAGAGAAGGTCCTGTTCATTTCTCTGTTGAAGAGCACTTAAAATTTGCCTTAACCCCAATGCCAAATATATTTATCAAAAACAGCTTGATTTCAACTTTGAGTCTTTGACCTCCAAGCTAAGCAAAACCAACCATACAATAATTTGTGTCAGTAACCCAAAACAAAAAAAGAGTAAAACCAACCAAGAGGAGATACCAGGAAATCAACAGAGAGAAAGAGAGAAACAACTAAAGCGGCTGAAACGCCCGTGCCGCAGTGCTGATGGACCTTTCACCGCTAAAAAATTTGACTCTTCAGAATGGAAATTGTGGTGGCGTTAAAGATAAATATGGTGCGAATTTCAATTACCCAAATCTTATGCATCATTTTTGTCGAGAGACCTGTGTAGGATAGGAGCTCGTAGGGGGCACAGGACGGTGAACTGTCCATTTGACTTCTCCTCACCGTCGGCGACGATTGATGTGACATTCGGAAGCGCCGCGAAGCCTCGCTGGCGATGGAGACAAGGTCTTCGTTTTATGCGTGTGAGAGGGGGTTGTGCGGTGACATCTTCAATGTGAGTGGGTCGAAAATGAAGAGGGTCAAGAGCTTCACGAACGAAAACAGGGGGAGAGAGTAAGGCACGTGACTCACTTAAAATAACTTTTCATCCCAACCGTATGTTCTGATCCAAGGACTGATATGATGAGTTCTCTCACTCTCACATAAAAAGCACCACTCTCACTAGATATGCCCCATATATATATATATATATATATATATATAATAATCCAAAGGTTTTCCCTTGAAGTATGACAACCCGCTAGAAGCCATCAGCGTGCATAGGATAAAAGTCTTTAAAGAATAATTCATCCAAATATTTAAAAATCCCAAAATTGGATCCCGTAGATAACTCAAAAACACAAAAAATACTACCAATGAAGTGCCCGTTTAGTTTACACTTGGCCAAAATGCCGTTTGCGGTAGAAAAAAAGGGAGTTATAAATATTTCATGGATGTTTGGTTAAGATTCTCGGTAGAAAAAAGGGAGTTTGACCAACTCAAACTCCAGTTTAGTGACAGCAACGTGAGAGTTGTTTTTCCATTTGGCAAACTCCATTTTATGTCCACTGTGCGTGTTGCCCATGTTGTACATGCTGGGCCCACCCATACAACTCTAACTTAAAGTAAAATATAATATTTATTAATATATGTGTATCTTTTTAGGTAATTTTAATACCCTTTATCAATCAAACACAAATCAATTCTTTTGAACTCATTTTTAAACTATCATTCCAAACACAAATCAATTTTTTTAAACTCAATTTTTTTTAAATCAGTTTTTCTAAAGAAGATTCTTCACAATGTAGTCTAAATGGACTTGAAACCTTTTGCTGGAAACTCGTGAAACCATAACTTATATAGCAGCAAAACCAATTCCCATATTTTTATTCCAATTTCCTTTTGAATTGACGTGCAACAAGATTTGTTTTCATTAAAAATAAAAAAATTATTCCAATGAAATTGAAGCAATATCCTTTTGAAAGTAATATCCCGTAGAACACTATATTGGATTATGCCATGTTTCCCAAAAAAAAGCTGAAAACTTGCCAAATATTCTCGCCAATTTTGGATGCACGTTCAAGAAATAAAAACAAATCCAAATTCTTTATATACTTTCAAAAGTAATATAAAGTATAAAAAAATGTCATCGAAAGAAAAACACGTCTGGCAGCTTTTAATAGTACTAATTGGAGATAAAATTTGTATTCATTGATCTAATTTGTGGGTGCATCTACGGTGGATAATCTAATAGGTTACTCATAGGTGAACAAATTGATTAACGGTTGGATTTTGAAAGCCTACCAAATCTTATAATACACCGTATACATCAAATGATTCCTCTTTCTCTCTCTTTCATTTCCCCAGCGACGCTGACCGGAAGACTGCAACCTATTTTCCCCCGCTGCGTCTGCCTCTGTCATGGCCAACGCCATCTTCAAATTGTCAAATGGACCACCATGGCGAACACTCATTGGACCCCTCAAACTGTGTGTGGGTTCTGCCCCGGATAATTCCCTTCTCCTTGAACACCATGGCAAAGACGTCGCTACTTCCCTTCCAAGAAGAACAACAAAAAATTTACATTTTTTAAAAAAAAATTATGGGGAATCCATGAGAAACCGAATCAATGCTTCTCGATGAAGTTCTCTCTATGAATTTGAACAGAACACAATTTTTTTAAACAAATGGAATAATTCAATTCGTACGGAAAAAAAGTCGATTAAATATTCAATTGGATTTCCAATTGTAAGCCCCATGTAAAATGAACATAAGACGTAACAACAAACCATCGGACCGCTATTTCACTTTTAGACTATCGGACCATCACGCCATTATTTCCCATCAAACCATCTCTAGTAGCAAGACACACCACATGGAGAAAGTGGTCTCCATGATTAAAGTGGGGGCTTTCATTTGCACAAATGGAGCTAACGGTGGAAAGAGGGAAAGATTACCAGGGAGAGAAACAAAAAGGGTGGATGGAGATGAGATTTAGTGTGGTAATATCCAGTGGAATCATGTGGGCTTTTTTAATCAGACGACTGTTATTAATGGTTCACCCATAAACCATTTGTCATACTAGTTTAGCCTAGAAGCCACCCTAATCTGTGAAATGTAGGGAGAGAATGTATTTATACAACAGTGAAGTTGGTAACCACCAATTAACTAAATTGGTTAACTAAACTATATAACAGCTGTCAACTAACCAGTGTGGTTAGTTAATCTTCTTATGGTCTAATACCCCTACAAGCTGGAGGGCATATGTTAAGCACTCCCAGCTTGGAAAGTAAACGATGAAATGGTGTTGGATCAACAGGCTTTATCAACAAATTTGCGAGTTGATCCACAGTAGAAAGCGGAAGCAAGTGAAACAATTCCTGCACTAACTTTTCGCGCACAATGTGACAATCTATCTCGATATGCTTTGTTCGTTCATGGAACGCGGGATTAGCAGCAATATGCCTAGTTGACTGGCTGTCACAGTACAGTAGCACAGGATTTTTGAAGGCAACTTGAAAATCCTACAAAAGATATGTAAGCCACTGCAATTCACAAGTCGTAGCTGCGAGGGCCTGCGACGGCGCGGTATTCAACTTCTGAGGAAGATCTGGAGACCGTAGATTGCTTCTTTGATCGCCAAGAAATCAAAAAATTGCCTAGGAAAACACAATATCTTGTTACAGATTTGCGAGTGTCTGGACAACTCGCCCAATCTAAATCCGAGAATGCTTTTAATTGGAGTGCAGAATTAGCAGAGAAAAATAAGCCTTGAGTTGGAGATTGTTTAAGGTAATGAAGCACCCGAATAGCAGCCTGATGGTGCAAGATGGTGGGGGAGTCCATGAAATGACTTAATTGCTGGACTGCGTTACTGATATCAGGCAGAGTGGCATTAAGATATAGAAGCCGCCCAACTAACTGTAACATCCCAATTTTTATGAAAATTATTTTACAGTTTCCAACTACTTGAAAATAAATCATAGAGATTGATCACCTCGATGGTTTGTTAAAAGTATGAAGAACTACAAAGATTTATTGTAAATAATTTACTGTTTAGTAATTAATTAAGATTAAAAGACAGTGTAGACGTGTACTGTTTTTAATATGAATTAATCTTGAAAAATGTGAAAAATTGTTGTTTGATTAAAGAAAATTATTTTATTGAAAGAGAAATAATTTTCAGGATTTAATAAATATTTTTAAGTCACAGTTTGAATTTTCGTTGTTTAGTTATTGTATTAATTGTCAGTTTTATGTCATATTTAATATGACTTTTATTTTAACTGAAACCTACCCAAACGTGATCCAAATTTTATAAAATTTGAGATCTTTGCATTTTCCAATATTTAGAATTTATTGAAATATTTTTGAAATTTTTGGGCATCAGAAAATATTTAGTGCATTTTCTATGCCCAAAAACTGCCTACTTACAACGTTTTGGTTCGTATTTTGAGATAACGAGATACGTGATGTCGTGAGGAATATTTTGGCTAAATAATAATTTTTGGGTGTGGACTTGTTTATTAGATTTATTTTTGGAATTTTTGGTATTAAAACCTAATATACGCATAATGTCGCGCACCCAATTGAGCGAGAACGCGACGAAACAAAATATCTAGATATTTTGGGCTGAGGGGAGATGCATCCAGCAACTAGGGGAGCTGAATATCATCCTTAGAATGTTCTTTGACAAGTGTAGGCATAGGATTGGTGGTTATGTAATTGTAGTTAGTTTGTAACTAGTTTGGTTAATTCCTAACTAAATGAACAAATTCATTCCATCCTTGTCTCCAAAATTTTCGTGGCTTCCTAGCTGAACTAGACTTCATTATTTCACTTCTTCCATTGTTGGAAAGCTTGGAAAAAAATTCTAGAAAGAGAAAGTTGATTTAGGTGCTTAATCTTGTGATTTTGGAAGCTAAATCCTAATCCTTTCTCCTTCCTTCTTGTTCAATCATCTCCATCATTGTGGTTAGCTTATATTCCTTTTCTTCATGGCTGCCATGGTTGGGTTTTCATGGTATTAGTGTTGTTCCTCATGATTTTAGTGTTGATTCTTGAAGGAAATTGATGTTTAAGCTTGCAACCTTGAATCCTTATTCTTAATCCCTGATCAACCATCATCAATCTTGTTAGTAAGTGTTCTAAATTACTTTTGTCTTCTCATGGTTGCCATGGATTAGATTTCAATGATTTTAGAGTTGTTTCGCTTAGAAAGTGATTGCTTTTGCTAGATTAGTGAGATTAGTCCTTTGATCCTTTAATTCCTTCCATGATTAAGCATGTTTAGAATTTTTAAAATTGAGAAACCCTAAGTTTTAAGGCTGGCCGAATTCATGGACTGTTTTGGAGGCTTGATCTTTGCTTGAATTTGGGGGTTTTGGAGTTAGTTCTTTGGTGGGTTTTAGTGGTATGTTTGAAACTAGTCAAATGTGCATGTTTTACAAAGTTTTGAGAAATAAAATTGTTTGATTTTAGGGGCTAGAACCATGGCTTAAATTATTGTTTTGAGGGATGTTTTAATTTTCTTTTAAAGTGAGTTATATGATTAAGAAATTGGTTTTTAGTTAGGGCTTTAGATTTATAAAGACTTGTAAGCTTAAAGCTTTGAAAATGGTTTAAAATGAAAAGAATTTGGGGCTGTTTTGGGGCTTCCAAAAAAGTGGCTTATGATCAAGTTTTGAATAAGTTTTAACTTGTTTTTAATTGTATTAAAGTGGTAAAGAAGTTGTCTTATGGTAAGAAGTTTGATTAAACAGAGTTTGCATGATTTAGGAGTTAAAGGTTTAAAATCTTGAAGTTGATTTTGAACTTCCAAAACCGTGGCCTTCAATAATTTTTAGAAAGTGATCTTGACTTGTTTTTGTACTAAATTATGCTGTAAAAAGTGGTCAGTAATTTGATTTAGTAAAATCTTTCATAGAGGTTTAATTTTTGGGAAAAAAAAGTGTGTTATGTCTTGAGAATTGTTTCAAAACAATAATGAAATTGTTTCCAAATTTTTGTGACATGTTTTAGTGCTTTGAAAAGTGGTTCAAAGTTGGGAAAATACTATTCAAAGTAGTAAAACACTATTCCAATTGGTAAATTTTGGTTTAGGTATTTTTCTAAGTGTGTAGCTTTTGTAAAAGTTTGAAACCTTGCATGATTTGAATATGTGTCATGTCATTTGGCTAGATAGAACCTATTAGGGATTAAGTTGAGTAATTCCTAGGTTTAGGGAATCCTAAACTTGTGGCTGCCCTAGGGGCATTAGATTGAGTTTTTGGTCCTAATTGATTGAACTTGCGTTATTAAGGTTCGTGTGAGGAACGACTTGACGATAGTTTGGAATTACCTTGCTTGGATTGTTAAAGCGCCCAAGGTAAGGAAAATTCTTACATAATGAGTTTGGGTTTTTCGTCTTGTGTGTTGTTTGATTTGATTGTTTGATTGTGTGGTAGTACTTGTAGTATTATTGTGTGCTGTTTGAAATATTGTAGCATGTTGTAGCATACTGAATTGTTATATGCTGTCTGAAATGTTGTAGCATGTTCTTGGCCCTACGTGGCATTATGATTTGTATTATTTTCCTTGAATCATGTTGGATTTAATTAGAACTTGGAATTGATTGGAATATGAAAAATATTGTTGATGATAATGGGTTAATTAATAATGCGTTGATCGACTGTTATTGGTTTGACGACTTACAACGGTAAGTCTGATGCGACTCCATAAGCCGAGAGATGTTTTCAAGGTATCTTTCTAAAATAAGTCGGCATACAAACACACTTTATGGATCAGAGTTATGATTTCTTAAGTAAATTGTTAAGAACATTTTGACTTAAAAGTAAGTGTGAGGGTCTTAGTACAACTAGCCAAAGCTTACAAAGAATGTAGAATGAAACTATAGTAGAAAAAGAATGAGAATAAGCGATGTATTTTGTGAAAACGGTTGAGTTGAGTGATGCGTCTGAGAAAACTCTGGCTAGGAAAGACTTGGTTATTAAGAGTGTTCGCACAGCCTCTCTTTCTAGGGAATTTCCCCTAATGCATTGTTTAGCACAACTAGGGTTCCAACGACCTAATGCTGAAGAGTTATTTCTAATATGACAACACTTAGGTGTGACACAAGAATTGAAATTGGAAATCCACTAAGTTGAGTGAGTAAGGGTTTGTCGATCCGCATTGAATAATTAAACATTACTCGGGCGTTCCTTATGGTGAGCAAGCCATATTAAAGAATTGTTTTGGATGCACACTGACCATTGAGCATCGACACTCGGACCATTTGACTGTCTTTAAGACTTTAAAAAGACGAGTAGTCACTTCATGCCAAATACCCGAGGTCCTTTTGGTGACCAGAGGTAGCCCGAAGTCCTTTTGGTGACTGGTGGTTATAAATGGCTATGCCAAATACCCGATGTCCTTTTGGTGACTAGAGGTAGCCCAAGGTCCTTCTGGTGACCAATGGTTAATAATGGCTCTGCCAATTAGTAAAAATAGCCAAGTATGTCTAGAGAAATCATCCACAATAGTGAGGAAATAATGATGTCCTTGCAAAGATGTAATGCTAAGAGGACCCCAAATGTCCATGTGGTCTAAGTCAAAAGGTTTGTGTGTGTGAGTAATGTTATGAGTAAAAGGTAATCTACTTTGTTTTGCAAAATGACAGCAATCACACACCAAATTTTTATTGAATTTGATATATGGAAAATGAGTACAAAGTTGATGAATGACTTGATTAGAGGGATGCCCTAAACGAAAATGCCACAAGTCAAAAGGTACACGAGAAAGATTATTTATAGAAGGAGTAGGGTGAACAAATTTTATCTCTAATTAGTTCTATTAGCTTTAGTTTCAAAAGCAACATCAGCAATATATGAAATCAACTGTAAGAGAGAATCGGCTTCAATAGGCAACTCTCGCAAGTAGCAACAGGGGCGATTCTCACAACATGTACCGTCGCAAAATCCTAAATTTTATAACTTAGGGTTCGTGCAAAATTCGGGAAAATTTTAATACCCACAGAAAATCAGAACCCAGGCATAATCAAAAACTGAATCCTAATAAACCAACATTGAAGACTGCTCTGATACCACTTGTTGGAATTAATTCTTTATTAATAACAACAACAAGAACAAGCATGCTCAAATCTCATAGAAGAGATACTTTAAGCAAAATCTATCAAGACATATAAGCATGCTCAACATGAACATATTCTCTATCTTTAGGATCTACGACATGTTGGATTATCAAGGATTAGAAGAATACCTAGATCCATAGCAATCAATCACCTGAAATAGAATGCCGAATGAATGATCACGAACAAGTCACGAGCATCTGGAACCATAGCAACAAATATCGAGCACGTTAGCGGTAACTTTATGGTTCTTCCTCAACCGAATCTTCTTGAGTTCTCTCAAGAGACTTTAGGTTCTCTTCAGATGGGAAGAAGAGAGTGGATGATGGCGGTTCGGTGTATTGGGGACTATAGCCTTCTTTATAGTGTGTTAAACCTAACAGGTTACCCACTATCCCTTTATCAGGCCACACTAACATCTACTTATATAAGGTTCATATCAATTAAATTAAGAGTCTAGTGAACTTACTCTATTTTAACGATATTTGATCACATAAAATATACCTCATTTGTGATAAATATCTAATATAATTATTAATGATATTAGCCCATATTAATTATTGGAATATAAAATTCCAACACAAACTTCTGTTAGTTTTGTAGATTAGAGATGAGCCTTATCGATCCGATTCTTTAGCTGAAGTTAGCTCCTAGGCGATTATGTATACAGTATATTTGAACTCGTATTTTTTATTACCCAGAAATACAAAAATCATTTCAACACTCTAAAATTACAAATTTAATTTTCTCTATTAAATTTCAGTCTCACATGCCTTTTCTTATGGGCCCCTTCCTGTTTTTTGTATGCGTCGGTGTTTGAGTGGCATTGCCCCTCCTCCTCCCATTTTTTACAGTTTCATTTTGAAGAATAACTGTGGCTTCTATTATTTGATTTTAAATTAAAATTTAAATTTTGACTTAGGGGCAAAATGGTAACAAAATTACTACACCAAAAAGACAATTACCAGAGGAGATTCCCTTTATTTTTTTGTTATACTATATTATACTAGCGGCAAGACGGACACTCCCATTTTTATTGCGCTTATAGTATATATTGTTTTATTGCATTTTGTTGTTTAATATTTGCTTTGAGGTATTTCATGAAATACCTTAAATATGCATTTAAGGTATTTCATGACGCTAATTTTGTATAATGACATGTTATTATTAACACATTGACATGTATATGTATAGATTAGCCAATCAAATATTCAGTAAATTTATAATTGTCAAAATAATCGTAAGATAGCAACATCAAACACAATAGCCAATTTTTATATTTCAAAATAACAACTCCCAGATGCCAAGCCATTTCAGGCAAGAAATCCTCCATTTCCTAAATTTGCATTTATGATTGTCATTAAAGTTTTGACATTAATTCCCTAGATCTCCCACTGAAAATCAGTTAATGTCTGGGATAGTGATTGAAACAACAAATAACTCCCTCTGTCTCAAAATGTAGGAGCTTTTTAATCAATTCTCTCCCACTAAAGAATTAGTTAAAAGCATTAATTTTGTCTACAATTTGTATTTTTCCCAAACTACCCATGAATTAATTGAAAAGTCATAATGACTATTCATATCCCCAAACTCGGTTTTATCTTCTCAAGCTCACTTAATCTTGTAAATCACCACATTTATTATTTTGTGACAAAAAATATGTAAATTAAATAAGGATAATATGGTAAAAAGTTAATTAATGCAACAAAAATGTCTTATAAAATTGGACAAATGAATTGGCTAAAAAGCTCACATATTTTAGGACAGAGGCAGTAATTACTACCATCCATCTATGTGTGATTTCCAAAGAGAATGTCAGTTTAAATGAGTTTTGGATTACAATGTCAAAAGTCAATATTACTCCTACTACCTTATGTCCTTTTTATAAGAAACAAATGACAAATTCATCAATACCAAAGAAAAATATTTAAATCATTCAATTTTAAATATTATTCCAGAAATACCTGTGGCAATAAATTATTCAACACGGTGTCTTTCGGTATCTCTCATGTGAAAAACTATTCTACTTCTATGGGAAAATGATGATTGTCTCATTAATATGCATACTAAAGTAAGGGTATAAAAGAAATTTAATAATTAATTCAACTAAAAATGAGTCTATGTTTCTTATATTTAAGACCACAAAAAAACACACTTTTGTTTCTTAATATAAATAAACTTTGGAATTTAAAATTAAGCACCTATTCATCATTCTCACTTGTAGAATCTGCTGCAAAAAAACACTTGGTTAATCAGTAGTTCTAAACATATCTCATTAATTTTTTTGGGTGGTCCATTAATGCAAGGCTGGTCCATTAACATCCTTACATTGGAACAGCATTTCCAATTGATATATCTCAAAATCCAAGTCCTAGTATACCATCAAGGACTCAAAATAAAGCTCAAAAGGGTCATTAAATCTATGTGGAAAATCTTGTGGCAGTATGTCCCGGTCACAATTAATTGTCCTTGAGGAACAGGATATAAAACTTCTTCTATTTCAGTTTTATATGCAAATGTAGTAGGTGATGAGAATTCAGAATTACATATGCAAATGATGATGAAATATGCATGTATAGGATAAGAATCTCCTGCCCTTTAAATGTATCAGAAGCCTGATATAATTTCAAAAATGAAACAATTTAAACTTAACCAAGGACAGAAACTTATAAACAAAAGGGGAAAGATGCATCATCCCAAAACTTGCCACTCATGCTTTACTTCACCATTACCACCATCCGGACATCCCTGCCAAAACAGAAGTAACATATCAATAAAAAACCAAAGAGGGAAATTAGGAGAAATAAAAAGAAAAAGACCAGCAAATAGAGAAAGAGAACAAACGTACTAAAGAGAAGCATGCATTAAAAGGACATTGATACTTGCTCTAAGTAACCATATAAAAGGGCCCACGATTTAAACCATCTGGAAAACAGAATCCAATTTCCATGTGTAGCATAAAACGAGGATAAGAACCAAAAACAGAATTAATAAGATGGAAATCATAAAATGGGTCTGTTCTGAACAGAACTTCAGAGGATGACCGGAGGGAAGCAATACGGTTGCGCTCGCGACGGATGATGACGGCGTGTTGGGGTGGTGTACCTGCAAACACTCCGACGCTCAAGTCAGTGTGTGTAAGAGGTGAGAGAAGAGGTGGAAAAAAAATCATTACCTCGACCGTTTGACACGGTCTCTTTAAATATGAGTTGAGGACGGTTACCGATGAGTAACCGTTCCGTGAAACCCGGGAGTCGCCAGTTAATTCTTTTAATGCTGAGAACCATTGGGTCGGCCGCGTCGATGTGGTCTCGAGGGAAGGTGGAGCGACATGGACAGAACTTCAGATTGGGCTTGGAAGGTGGATCTTCGGATTGGGCCTCGGCCCAGTCAGCGATTGCCCTCAAGTCGCTAGCTCGAATGTCGAGGTGGTGACTTGTTGTCGAAGTTCGTTGATGTCGACGTTCGACGTCCTTGTTCGTAAGGAACTGCAAGTGTCGTCATGTCGTGCTTGTTCATTAGTTCGTTCGGGACCTTCGTGTTCCACGTCTGCTGAGGCAGTTCTCGACACGAGGCTTGATGTGCTTGTGCAAGGCACAAGGCTTTGTCATGAGCTCGTGCACGCGGTCTCGGCACGAGGTCGATCACAGGTGCTTGTGCAAGGCACAAGGCTTTGTCACGAATTCGTGCACGCGGTCTGTTCCTGTCAAAGTATAGACAATTTGCAACAACTTGATGTAATAAAGTTAGCATTAATTTTTACGCTGAGTAAAGTGCTCGTAGTCGAGTTTTATACTTCCCTGTGAGAGTAATTGATCTGGCTGTCCAAGCGGCAAGGTTGAGGTCATCAAATAATCAAGGTCAACGACGTAGCCGAGTTTAAAGCCGTCTGAATTTTGAAATTGCAGAGGTGGGCCTGGTAGGCCGCTCGAGTACTAGACTGCGTATCCACCTGTTGTAGAGGTGCTTGTGCAAGCGCACAAGGCTTTATCACGAGCTCGTGCACGCGGTCTCGGCACGAGGTCGATCACTTCATCAGGTGCTTGTGCCAACGCACAAGGCTTTATCACGAGCTCGTGCACACGGTCTCGGCACGAGGTCGATCACAGGTGCTTGTGCCAACGCACAAGGCTTTATCACGAGCTCGTGCACGCGGTCTCGGCACGAGGTCGATCTCTTCATCAGGTGCTTGTGCCAACGCACAAGGCTTTATCACGAGCTCGTGCACGCGGTCTCGGCACGAGGTCGATGATCTCTTCATCAGGTGCTTGTGCCAACGCACAAGGCTTTATCAGGTGCTTGTGCCAACGCACAAGGTTTTATCACGAGCTCGTGCACGCGGTCTCGGCACGAGGTCGATCACTTCATCAGGTGACTGTGCCAACGCACAAGGCTTTATCACGAGCTCGTGCACGCGGTCTCGGCACGAGGTCGATCACTTCATCAGGTGCTTGTGCCAACGCACAAGGCTTTATCACGAGCTCGTGCACGCGGTCTCGGCACGAGGTCGATCTCTTCATCAGGTGCTTGTGCCAACGCACAAGGCTTTATCAGGTGCTTGTGTGCACGCGGTCTCGGCACGAGGTCGATCTCTTCATCAGGTGCTTGTGCCAACGCACAAGGCTTTATCACGAGCTCGTGCACGCGGTCTCGGCACGAGGTCGATCACTTCATCAGGTGCTTGTGCCAACGCACAAGGCTTTATCACGAGCTCGTGCACGGTCTCAGACGAGGTCGATCACTTCATCGGTGCTTGTGCCAACGCACAAGGCTTTATCACGAGCTCGTGCACGCGCGGTCTCAGACGAGGTCGATCTCTTCATCGGTGCTTGTGCTAACGCACAAGGCTTTATCAGGTGCTTGTGCTAACGCGACAAGGCTATATCACGAGCCTGCACGCGCCTCGTGACGAGGTCGATCTCTTCATCAGGTGCTTGTGCCAACGCACAATTCTTTATCACGAACTCGTGCATGCGGTCTCGGCACGAGGTCGATCTCTTCATCAGGTGCTTGTGCCAACGCACAAGGCTTTATCACGTGCTCGTGCACGCGGTCTCGGCACGAGGTCGATCTTTTTCGCTTTCGACCAGGTGGCAACGCGAGCGAGAGTTCCTTCGCCGATTCTCCATTCGATCGAGGCATTGATTACGAGCATGCATCGCTTCGCATGGCTTCAATGAATTCACGGAACTCACGGATGAGGGCGGTGGCGGTCTCCGTTCAGATCGGTTGAGCCGCAACGATCGAACGGCGTCATTCTCGATGCGAGGCGGAAGGTTACTCCTCTGTCTCTCATATTCAACGATGAAATCAACAGGTTCATGGTGAAGTGGTTCCGCCTGAGCTATCGGCGGATTCGGTGGTTCAAGATCTGCGTTCGGAGTGGAACTGCGAGTCGCGACCTGACGCTTCGATCCAGTCATCGTCGAGCGAAGAAGGAAAACTTCGGCAAGGAAAAATGAAATCAGAGACGATTCCCACAGACGGCGCCAATGTTCTGAACAGAACTTCAGAGGATGACCGGAGGGAAGCAATACGGTTGCGCTCGCGACGGATGATGACGGCGTGTTGGGGTGGTGTACCTGCAAACACTCCGACGCTCAAGTCAGTGTGTGTAAGAGGTGAGAGAAGAGGTGGAAAAAAAATCATTACCTCGACCGTTTGACGCGGTCTCTTTAAATATGAGTTGAGGACGGTTACCGATGAGTAACCGTTCCGTGAAACCCGGGAGTCGGCAGTTAATTCTTTTAATGCTGAGAACCGTTGGGTCGGCCGCGTCGATGTGGTCTCGAGGGAAGGTGGAGCAACATGGACAGAACTTCAGATTGGGCTTGGAAGGTGGATCTTCGGATTGGGCCTCGGCCCAGTCCCGAACAGGGTCAATTTTGAAAGGAAATAAAAAACACTGTAATACATGATCAAGGTATCCAGAGCAAGAAATCTACATATCCATGAGAATAAAGCAATTCTTCTATCCATGAATGAACAACTGAGCAGAGGATTACTTTTGCTTCCTATTTTATAAAGATGAACGTTGAACCCCCGAAACAAGAACCATGGACATCAAGCATTATCTATTACTAGCAATCTGGCAAAGTTAACTGAAGTTGTTGAATAGAATTGGAAGGAAATGGAGAAACTATTCGGAGAACTAAACTAATAATAGGCTAGAACTGAAAATAATTAAAATAATAATAATAGTAATAATAAAGATAATATTCAATATTCAATTCCAGACTCAAAGTAAGTAAACTGCATTTACAATGTGTGCAATCCTCAGTGACAAAAATCAAACCAAAAAATAAGAAGTTATTGAGTGAATTCTAAGTTTTGAAACTAAGCAAGTTTACCAATAAAGAGCATACCATTTATCATTCAAGATTGCCATCAGCCAAATATTTAGTAATGATACAGGACACCGTTCTTGCAAGCTCCAACAAACTACATGACCAATAAAATTTTAAAAATAGCAGGAAAATGTTGAATTTCTGAATTATTCAGCACTTGCAAACTTTACACATAAAGCATCCTCCTCTCTTTAAAAAGCTACTTGTTGGGTCATAAAATTGAATACCTTGGAAAAACCCTCACAATCAACACAAAAAAAGGTGAATTTCTTAAAAAAACAATACACTGACAAAAGCTTACGCTATGTCGCACGGTGCCTACGCCCATTGTTCGATCAAAATCGCAAGTATACGATCTTGTCAAGTTATAGTATAAAAGATTATCGTCTCCACAGGGAATTGAAATGATTACTGCTCTACTTAGATCAATTTTTTATTTAGACAAATGATTCGAAGTGAACTTTAAATAAAGAGTGTATAAAAAGTAAGTAGAAAAGAGATTATAAAATATTTAAGAAAGGAGTTAGATAATAAAAGCACTAAGGTAATGGGTTCACTAATACTTATATTTGTGTATTTGATTAATTTATAACATGAGTAACAATTCTTACTGATTACCAATCATCTATTCAAAAGCTATTAATACCTAATGATCATGCAATATTAACAGTCTTCTTTCTAATTTATTACCCAGTTTGATCATGCAAAGTAATTAAACAGAAAGAGCATGAAGTGTCAATAGATTTATCAATTCAATGACTGACTGAAAATGAACATGTAATCCTTGATCCGGCAGAGCATGCAGATTCAATTATCCCAGAGTTCTGTTAATTAATTCAAGGTACGATCACCGAACAATTAATTAACTGTGTAAAGAGTAGCTAATTCTTTTTAAAGTAATATTACCAGGAATAATTTAATCAAAAGGATTCAAACACTCATATTATAAATCATAAAGATATCACAGATAAAGTAAAAGATCCCCCGTCACCTCAATGACGGGATTAGTTACTAAACACACTTGAAGATAGCAACAACATGTTTACAAAAGACATATTTAAAACTAAAACTGGCAGAACAACTATAAAGTAAGACTAGAAGATTACAAGAAAAGAAGAGAATTAGGAGAGAATCAATCCCGGGGAACCTTCAAATGTTCTGCTGAGCGTTCCTTTTATAGGCAAAATTTGGGTTCAGCACGGCCGTGCTCCAAGGCTGTGCTTCCTTTACAGCCTGTTTACGCGTTACCGACCTTGCCGACATAATTTTCTGATATTTTTGGTTGAGTACTGTCGTGCTGGTCAAATGAAAAGGCTGTGCTGGTCAATGAAGAGGTTGTGCTGGTCAATGAAGAGGTCGTGCTCTGCTTCTTAAACCGCCTCAAGACTGTGCTGCCATGTACAGGTCGTGTTGAAGGTTGGTTTAGCATTCTGGGCCTAGTTTTTGGCCCAATTTCAAGCCCGTAATTGTATTTGACCACCGTATTGCCTAATTTTCCATTTTTACACAATGTAGATTAAAAGAGAGTGAATTTCAATTGATAATATTCAATAATTATTCAAATCACATTCTAATATCTTTGTAAAAATGATGCAATATTGGTGTTTATCAATTCCCCCACACTTGAATTTTGGTTGCCCTCAAGCAAAAATAATTGGTTTATGAATTCTCAAAAAATTTATCAATGATAGTTGACCAATTAATGGGGCAGAGCAAATGTTTTTTTTTTGAAAGATAGCTTTTTATCTCTTTGAGAGAAATATTTTTCACTTGATTGGATAATTAGAAAAAATAAGCACCTTTGAAATCAAACCAACCAAGAATGTGTCACTCCCTTTCAATCTCTCAAGTGTATCAATAGGTAAGAGAAATTCACACAATATATATATATATATATATATATTTCGTAGACAATGTGTTACCATAAGCTTGACAATAGACTAAAACTCGACTAACAATTCACAGAAAAAATTGAAATCAAGAGGTCTTTAAAAGGTTGTAATGAGGCTATCGGAAAAAATTCAAGGTATGAAGATTCAAGAAAAGGATATTACAAGGGTTAAAATCAGTAATTATTTTTGAGCATATGTCCTTGCTTCACAACTTTAGCATTTTTAGGTATACATCACCCTTTTTTTTTTTGAACTTCCTCATCACAAAAATGTTCCTTTTTCTTTTTTCTTTCTTTTTTCTCTCAATTTATTTTTCACCAATGCCAAGTTGCTCTTTTTAACTCAAGGATAACCAATTTTTAAGTTCTTTCAAAGAAATCAGAAGTATCAAAAGAATTTTATTTCTAAGGCTCAAAGTGGGCAACTAATTGGTAAAAAATTTCAATTCAAAGTGTTGGAGGCTAGAAATAATCTTAAGTGCCTAATCATTTTTCAAAAATTTTGTGAATTAGTTTCGCTTTGAATGGTTATATGTCAAGTTCTAGAACACAATTGTCACTGAAAAACAACTCAAATGAAAACTAGGGGTTTTAAAATCAATCAGTTTAGTGTAACCCCTAGATTAGGTTCGAATTCTCACATAGAGAAGCTTTTTCTTGGAAAGATTGTCAATGAAGGGCTTATTCTAATTTTTCAGCTCTTCAGAATATATTTTCTTTAAGAGATTTAAAGTTGTCTAGAAATTTTAATTTCCCCAAAAATTAATTAACTTAAATTTTCCAATTTTAATTGAGAATTCATGAGTCATGTTGTTCTCCCCCCCAACACTTATTACTAGCTAAATACCAAAAAGCTAGTAAAAGAAAAATAAAAGAACATCTAATATTTGCAATATCAATGGCGTCACCTATCCAAATATCAAAATAAAATACCAAAATATAATAAAGCGATAAAAACTCCCCTGAGATGTCCTGGAATAAATCATACAAAAGCAAAACACTTTTTGTACAAAATATCATGAAAGCATGGCATCAATGTGGGGGTGGATGCAGGTAGTGCAGCTGCATCTGCTGGAGAAGCTCTGTAATGGTAGCCTGTGACTGGTCTAGTCTCTGTAGGCTCTGGTCTACCTGATCGAATCGCGCGGTATAATCCTGCCGCATTCCCTGAAAGTCTACATCCATCTGGTCAAACTGTGCGTCATAATGCTGCCTCATGGCATGGGAACGCTGATCCAGCCCCTGAAAATAATCATCATAAGGTTGCTGATGATGTGGTGGAGGTGGTGGTGGTGCCTGATCATGAGCTGGTGAAGGTGGAGGTGGTGCCTGATCAAACTCCTGCGCTACGTCCTCATCACCCTCCCCGTGGTCCTCTGGCTGATCTTCATCATGCCCCTCATCCTGATCCATCATCTCAGCAAGAGGCTGGGGCTCCTCTGCAGCATCATCCAGAACTAAGACTCCCTGGTCATTCCGTCGGAGAACACCGATGGATAATAAAGTAGTCTGAGTAATCCCCTCCATTGGAATAGTAGTGGTATCCTCAGTAGGCTGATAACCGAGGTTAACAACCAATTGGGATAAGAATGACCCAAACACCACATGTCCGGTGTTATGGGCAGCTAACCTCTTACCTAGATTAGTGCACGTATGTAAGAATCACATACCAGGGTTGCAGGGCTGTCTGTCCTCCCTAGCCATGCACCATAAGAGGAAAAGGTCGCCTCTAGAGACAACCCCCTCACTGGAGAACCTATCGTGCACTGACGAAGAGATCCAACGGTGTACGGTTCTCAGAATAGGGTTGCGGAGCTTACTTGATTTGGACTGCCTGGGATGGTAAACAGCAGCTGGCTCACCTATCATCTCTGCCCAGGTAACTCCGTCAGACCAGTTTTGAATAGGAACATCATGGTGGGCCCCCTCATATGCATGTGTCTGGACCTCCTCTAGTGTGTGGAACCCCAGATGGATGTTGAACTCTGCTAAAGAATAATCATGCTCCACCTCATCTAGCATGAATTTGACCCGGTACTCCTCCTCTGGGTTTGGTGCATCGTAGTACGTCAGTGTACCTAAAATCTCGATCACTGGCTCTATGTAAGTGGGATGTCATATGGCAGTAACCCTCGTCCATCTGATCCTCTCCAGCCAGGTGGTGACTGTGCCCAGCATATGAAATTTGTCTAAGGTGTGCTCGTCTAGGTACCTGGTAGGATGGAACTCAAATCCTCGGACCTGGCGGTATCTTTCCCTCATATTCAGAGGGATATGACCTGGAATAGGAGCTAGCACTCTGGATCTGACAGCATGGTCATGTCTGGCCCTTTTAGGCATTTTTCCTGAAAAATAGATTAAACAATATAACAAGGAAAAATAGAATTTTGTCAGAATAACATTTTAGGGCCTTTAAGCTGAAAAAAGTTAGCACGGCCTAGAAGCACGGCCTGTCCATGAGGAGCACGGCCTTGTCAAATGCGATTTCCAGATCGCAGAAACAGTTCCAGATCGAGAAAAACATCAAATTTCACCATTTTTGAACCAGAATCACGCAAAATAGACCTCACCTAACATGCAAAACGAGTTCTATTTGGATTTCTAAGTCTAAAACACATCTATATATCATGTATTTAAGATCTAGGGTATGTAATGGCATGAGATTTCTCCAAAAACACCAACAAATCCCTAAACTATCATAGATCTTTAGAGGAAATAGAGATGTGGATGTTACCTGGCTTGGATTGATGGAGAAATACACAAAGAAATGCACAAAAGATCAAGAAAA
This sequence comes from Calophaca sinica, assembly GCA_037113605.1. NCBI lineage: Eukaryota > Viridiplantae > Streptophyta > Magnoliopsida > Fabales > Fabaceae > Calophaca > Calophaca sinica. Next base: position 59,554,112 of record CM073737.1, read on the forward strand.
CAATCGTTCTCTCTTTTTTCTCTCTGGAGTGAATAGTAGAGGGCCGTGCTAATGAGAGCCACGACCTCTTCATTCTGGTTTTAAGCTGAAAAACGCGCAGCACGGCCTTTTCATCCTTGAGCATGGCCGTGCTGTTTTTTTTAAAAAAAAACGGAAATACAGATAACAAAACTTTTATAAATACGAGTTGCCTCCCACAAAGCGCGTGTTTAACGTCCCGAGCCTGACGGATATATTTCTCACAAAGCTTAGTTTAAATTGACAATAAGGGTTTCTTGTTGGGAACCCTCCTCATAGATCTTGGCCCTTTGGCCATTTATCTTGAAAGTTTCCCCATTATCTTTTTTGTAATTCAATAACTCCATACGGGAATACCTTGATTATTTTGTATGGTCCATTCCATCTGGATTTAAGTTTACCTGGGAAGAGACGCAGACGAGAGTTATAAATTAAAACCTTATCACCTACTTGAAACTCTCGTCTCAGAACATGCTTGTCATGCCATTTCTTTGTGCGTTCTTTGTATAGCTTAGCATTTTCATATACTTCTAGACGGAATTCATCCATCTCATCTAGTTGTAACAATCGCTTCTCACCTGCATCTTTTATTTGAAAATTCAAATATTTGATGGCCCAATAGGCCCTATGTTCCAATTCTACAAGTAAGTGTCAAGCTTTTCCAAAAACCAATTTATAAGGAGACATGCCAATAGGAGTTTTAAATGCCGTCCTATATGCCCACAAAGTGTCATCAAGTTTTAATGACCAATCTTTTCAAGAATTGTTAACAGTTCTTTCCAAAATTTTCTTTATTTCTCGATTGGAAATTTCAACTTGACCGCTTGTTTGTGGATGGTAAGGAGTGGTTACTTTGTGAGTTACTCCATATTTTGCTAACAGATTTTCAAATTGTTTATTGCAAAAATGGGAGCCTCCATCACTTATGATTGCCCGGGGAGTACCGAAACGAGTGAAAATATTTTTCTTTAAAAATTTAATCACTCCCCTAGCATCATTTTTAGTTAGAGCCACCGCTTCTACCCATTTGGACACATAGTCAACTGCAACCAGGATATAAACATTATTATAGGAAGACGGAAAATGTCCCATAAAATCTATGCCCCAAACATCAAACAATTCACATAAAATCTATGCCCCAAACATCAAACAATTCACAGACTAAAATACTGTTTAGGGGCATTTCCTGTCTCCAGGAAATATTTCCACTTCTTTGACATCTATCACAAGATTTGACAAAATTGTATGCATCCCTGAAAAGGTTAGGTCAGTAAAAACCACATTGCAAAACTTTGTGTGCAGTCTTTGTGGGACCAAAATGACCTCCCACTTCTTTAGAGTGGCAATGCTCTAAAATGGAATTAAATTCCACTTCTGGAATGCATCTTCTAATGATATTGTCAGCACAGATCTTGAATAAGTATGGTTCATCCCAAAAATAATGCTTAACATCATAAAAGAATTTCTTTCGTTGAGCATAAGATAAATTAGGAGGAAGAACATTACCAGCCAAGTAGTTTACAAAATCTACATACTATGGTAATTCAGAAATTGCCAGCAATTGTTCATCAGGGAAGGTTTTCTTTATCCCTTCAACAACATTTGGTCTTACCTCAGGATCAATCCTGGATAGATGATCAACAATGACATTTTCAACTCCCTTTTTGTCTCTGATCTCTACATCAAACTCTTGAAGCAAGAGTACCCATCTGATTAGTCTTGGCTTAGTATCCTGTTTGGTAAGCAAATGTCTAATAGCCGCATGATCAGTATAAACAATTATTTTAGATAAAACCAGGTAAGGACGAAATTTTTCAAAAGCAAATATTACTACCAGTAACTCTTTCTCAGTTGTCGTATAATTTTGTTGCGCATCATCAAGAGTACGATTGGCATAATAAATGACATGAAATACCTTATCCTTTTTCTGGCCCAAAACAGCCCCCACTGCCATATCACTAGCATCACACATTAGTTCAAAAGGCAGTGACCAATCAGGTGCCATAACAACAGGTGCTTCAATCAGCTTTGTTTTCAGAGTGTTAAAAGATTTCAAACAATCTTCAGAAAATTGAAAGGGCATATCTTTCATTAAAAGGGTTGATAGAGGCTTTGCAATTTTTGAAAAATCTTTTATAAACCTCCTGTAAAATCCAAAGATGACCCGTAAAGCTTCTGATAGCTTTTACAGAATTAGGAGGTGGAAGTTTTGCAATAACCTCTATTTTGGCAGGATCTACCTCAATCCCTCTTTCAGAAATTTTATGCCCGAGTACAATGCACTCACTAATCATAAATTGACATTTTTTCCAGTTCAGAACCAAATTTGTTTCTGTACATCTTTTCAGTACAAGTCCCATATTAATTAAACAAGCATCATATGATGTACCATACACAAAAAAATCGTCCATAAATACCTCTATGCAATCTTCTAAAATATCAGAGAAGATAGACATCATGCATCTCTGGAAGGTGGCAGGTGCATTGCATAGACCAAATGGCATTCGTCTATATGCAAATGTTTCGTATGGGCACGTAAAAGTGGTCTTTTCCTGATATTCAAAAGCCACGGGTATTTGCATATATCCGGAGTAGCCATCTAGACAATAATAATATTCATGACCGGACAGTTTTTCTAACATTTGATCAATAAAGGGGAGGGGGAAATGATCTTTCCTAGTGGCTTCATTTAATTTTCTATAATCAATGCAAACACGCCACCCAGTAACTTTTCTAACAGCAGTTAATTATTTCTTATCATTTTCGATTCATCGCCGTCCCTCCTTTTTCGGGCCCACTTGGCCAGGACCCACCCAAGGACTATCAGATATAGGATAGATTATACCTGCATCAAGAAGTTTGATAACTTCTTGTTTTACCACTTCTTTTAAATTTGGGTTGAGCCTTCTTTGGGGTTGAACCCTTGGCTTGTGGTCCTCTTCCATATGGATTCTGTGAGTGCAAATGGATGGGCTTATTCCTTTGATGTCATGGATAGTCCATCCAAATGCCTCATTGTGTTCCCTAAGAACTCTCAATAGCCTTTCTTCCATTAAACCTGTCAAAGATGAAGAAATAATAACAGGCAAAGAGGAAGGGGGTGTAGGAATGCATATTTTAAATTAGTAGGAAGAGGTTTAAGCCAAATCTTCGGCGGTTCTTCAATGGAAGGCTTGGGCTTTTGTAGGTTATCTCTTTCCAAGTTTTCATATTGCCCTTTCCATTTGACACCTCCTTGATTTATTCCAGCATCCAAGGCTTTGACTTCATCCAACATTTCCATATTATCCAAAAAATAAAACTCACTTATTGTTAAAGCTTTTTCAAGATTGTTACTACTTAATAGTTCCTGCAAATTATACTGAGTTAAAGCACTAGTGTTATCCACAGAAGATATAAAATTACAGGATTCAAAAGTAGACGGGGTTTTCATAGAGTTAAAAACTTTAAAAACAACCTCCTCATCATTTAACCTTAGAGTAAGTTTCCCTTGGTGGACATCGATTAGAGTCCTACCCGTGGCCAAGAATGGCCTTCCCAGAAGAATCGGTTCTTTATCAATTTTCATATCAAAAATCACAAAGTCTACCGGAAAGATAAATTTATCTACCTTAATAAGAACATCTTCTACTATACCTCGTGGATACACCACAGATCTATCTTCCAGTTGGATTTGGATAGTTGTGGGTTTTGGTTCTTGAATCCCCAACTTTCTCAGAATGGACAAAGGCATCAAGTTGACATTAGAGCCTAAGTCACACAGACACTTTTTAAAATGTAAATCACCTATTGAACAGGGAATAGTAAAACTACCTGGATCTTTCAATTTAGGAGGTAATTTATTCAGAAATATAGCAGAGCACTCCTCATTAAGTTTGACTATGGGAAATTCCTCTAGCCTTTTTTTATTGGACACAATGTCCTTCAGAAATTTTGCATATTTGGGCATTTGAGAAATTGCCTCCACAAAGGGTATGTTGATTGTTAGTTGTTTTAACATATCCAAAAAATTGGCAAATTGTGGATCAACTATGTTACCTTTTAGCCTTTGGGGTGGAAGTGATGAAACTGCAGGAGTTTGTGGAGTTTGTTCATTTTTTTCTTTTTCTTCATTTTTTTCACTTGAGTCCCTTTCAGTAGGGACTCGACTACTCTCATTTATCGGTGAATTAAGAATTTCACCACTTCTAGTACTCATGGCCTTCATTTGCTCCCTAGGATTTTGTTCAGGCTGGCTGGGGAGCGACCCTTGCTCTCTTTTGGTCATTAGTTGCACCAAAGTGGCAACTTGGCTTTCTAAATTTTTGTGGTTGGAAACTGAAGTATTTTGTATTTTCTAGTGATTTAACAGTTCCTACAAGGCTATCAATTTGATCTTGATGGTATGGTCTTCTTTGTGGTTGAGGTTGGACTTGCATGTTGGGGGTTTATAAGGGGCTTGAATCTGATTTTTATTCTGATTCTGATTCTAGTTTTGTTCCCCCCCCACGCGAAGTTGGGATGGTCCCTCCAACCCGGATTATAGGTATTAGAATATGGATCATTTCTAGGCCTAGAGCTAGTGCCTACAAAATTAATTTCTTCTAAACAATCCTTGGTCTCATGACCCACTGTTCCACAAGAATTACAAGAGGCCATAGGGCCCTTCTTCTCAATATTTTTTAGCCTTTCAGTGGTTTTCTCCATATAACTAGCCAAGACACCCATACACGGATGTCCATGCCTTTGCATGTATTTGAGCATTGTTTCTTGCATTTCAAGTTTTGGATCAGAATCTTTGATGGCGTTAACTTCTTCAGTCATGCCACTAAACTCAGTAGGCCATTCATCATTGTCATGAGAAACTGAGGCAACTGTTTTAGACTTTGAGGCTAAGAGAGCCTCTAACTTCTTGCTCATTGCCTTAATCTTGGCCTCTAAAGCAGTATTAGAATCTACTTTAAACATACCTGGCTGCGGAGATTTTTTCGGGATATGTCTCTCTCCTTGTGCCCATTGAGCACTATTCTGGGCAATCCTGCCCATGATTTCATAGCATTCAGATGGTGTTTTGTAGCCTAAGGATCCTCCACATGCTGCATCTAAAGCTGCCTTATCCTGAAAAGAAAGACCATTATAGAAAATTTGAACTAACAAGGATTTATTAAAACCATGATGGGGACAGCCTAAGATTAGATCTTGGAATCGTTCCCATGTTTCATGCATAGTTTCACCATCTGTGTATTTGATTAATTTATAACATGAGTAACAATTCTTACTGATTACCAATCATCTATTCAAAAGCTATTAATACCCAATGATCATGCAATATTAACAGTCTTCTTTTTAATTTATTACTCAGTTTGATCATGCAAAGTAATTAAACAGAAAGAGCATGAAGTGTCAATAGATTTATCAATTCAATGACTGACTGAAAATGAACACGCAATCCTTGATCCGGCAGAGCATGCAGATTCAATTATTCCCAGAGTTCTGTTAATTAATTCAAGGTACGATCGCCGAACAATTAATTAACTGTGTAAAGAGTAGCTAATTCTTTTTAAAGTAATATTACCAGGAATAATTTAATCAAAAGGATTTAAACACTCATATTATAAATCATAAAGATATCACAGATAAAGTAAAAGATCCCTCATCACCTCAATGACGAGATTAGTTACTAAACATACTTGAAGATAGCAACAACGTGTTTACAAAAGACATATTTAAAACTAAAACTGGCAGAACAACTATAAAGTAAGACTAGAAGATTACAAGAAAAGAAGAGAATTGGGAGAGAATCAATCCCGGGGAACCTTCAAATGTTCTGCTGAGCGTTCCTTTTATAGGCAAAATTTGGGCTCAGCACGACACCAGCACGGCCATGCTCCAAGGCCGTGCTCTCTTTACAGTCTGCTTACGCGTCACCGACCTTGTCGACATGATTTTCTGATATTTTTGGTTGAGCACGGCCGTGCTGGTCAAATGAAGAGGTCGTGCTAGTCAATGAAGAAGCCGTGCTCTGCTTCTTAAATCGCCTCAAGGTTGTGCTGCCATGTACAGGCCGTGTTGAAGGTTGGTTTAGCATTCTGAGCCTAGTTTTTGGCCCAATTTCAAGCCCGTAATTGTATTTATTAATGCACGAAATGGTGCAAGGTCGTACCTTTGATCCTCTGCCTGGTAGTTGGAAGATGAGCTCCGCGGTGAGTATTCCTCCTCCGAGCGTGATGTCCTTCCTCCTTCAGACCGGCGGGTGGGGTACCTGCAAAAGGCACTCCGATGCCTAAGTTAGATAGGGCTTTTTAGGGTGAGCGTAGAGCTCGCATCATGGAGATGAGTTTAGGGTTTAGAGAGAGTAGAGAGTCCCAAACCTGGGGGGTCTAGCCCCCTTTATATAGTGGAGTTACCTGGAAGGAAGGAAACCTCCGATCCGATTTCTGCGCGCGGTAATCCCTCCCTGACAATTCGGGAATTAGCTGATCTCTTCCTGATATTTCGCCCCGCTAAGCCCGTGCGTCGGCCACGTGATCTTCAATCTTTAAGGCGACGGCCCCAGTGTTACCTTAGGCACGCCTCGTTCTAAAGGTTCATGAGACTGAGTTAGCTCGCCTTCCCAGGTCGGCGTTATCATCGGGAAAGTCGTCTGGAAGTCGGGTCCGACGCGTCTCAGGTCGGTGGCAATTCGTCGGCTCGGGTAGCGAGGCAAGCGGATCCGCACTGGTCGGTGAGCGTACTAGGACTCGGCTCGGGGCCGATCCATAACACAAGCCCCTAGACTCTTCGCACGAAAGCGGCGAGGGTCTATCCAATGTCCTCGGGTCAGATCCGAGTCGAGTCACCAAGGCCTGGGGCGTGTCCCGAAGCTTGTTTGTGCGAGGTCACGCCCACGTGTTGCACCTTTACTCGGCGTTACGCCACGTGATGGGACTCGGATGGGACGCCCGCTCAACCGTTCCTCTTCCCGCCGTCGATCATCCGATGCGGCTGAACCGCTAGATCTATATCCGGTTTAGTAAATATAGGGCTCGGATTGGTTCGGCTCATTTCGGTGATCGATTAGAGCCCGGCTGAGGCCCGTAACACAAGCCCCCCTAGACTTGTTAACTTGAAAAGTTAAGAAGTCTATATTATTTGTTCTTTTTTGACCCTATGAATGAGGGCTATTGAATGGGGAGTGATCCGTTGTTGATTTTGGGCTATTGAATGGGGAGTGATCCGTTGTTGATTTTGAACCATAAGTCCCCGAGACTTGCTTGCCGAGTGGCCGAGCAACTTTGTCGAGAGTAGTAGGTCGGGTTGGACCCATCTAAGTGCCACGATCGATTACATGGGTTTCAACTGTCAATAATATAATGATTGGTCAGATGATCTGATCTGCGAGGCATGATGTCTAAATGTCTGAAATGACCTATGAGGTCTGATTTCTGAGGTCTGAGCTGGTGAGAGGTACTGGACCTCGACTGATCGCGTAGTCTTCCTTGGTTCATGTGCTACATGTGTCAGGCATTAACCTTATTTCCTATCTTTACAAGGGGACGTAAGCCCCCGATTGTTTAACAGCATGGTGGCTGCACTTATTCCAGCATCCTCGTTTTTCAAGGAGGGCTTTGATAATGCCTTTACCCAAATCAGGGTGGTTGCCCCCGATTTGGATATCTCAGAGCTTGACTTCACCAAGATTGCGAAGGATGGCAAGATTGTGGAGGAGGAGGATGAAGCCGAAAAGACCAACCAGGGTGATCCCGATGAAGCAAGGGAGAAGCCGGTTGCTGCGAACATAGAGAATTATTGCCGATGGTGGCCTAACAGAGTCGAGGGATACCTCGAGTAGTTTGTATTTGCTTTCTTTTATGCTTTGTGAGGTAGCTTAAGTGGAGCGTGAAGAGAGCTCGGCCAGTCTTGGTGACTTGATGATTTAGACCATAGAGGTGTTTCGAGGTCGAGTTGTGGCCAAACCGGCTTGCTTTAGAGCTCGCCAGTCTTGGTCGACTGGAATGATTAGGGAACAAAGTTTCGACTCTCTTTGTGGCAAGGTTCCATTTGCGGTGAGCTCACAAGGCGTCACTTTTGAGCTTGGGGCTAGAAGGAGGGCTTGTGGAGAGCTGGTCTTCGTCGGTGGGGCCACGGAGAGCTTTACCACCGCAAACCCGTGACGAGTTAATCTTTGTTGGGCTTCATCTCTAGGAGAAAAAAGGGCTTGGTGCTCCCAATTTTTAGGAGGGTTTCGATGATGCCCTGACCCAAGAAAGGTGATCGCTCCGATCTTGTTATTGAAAGCCAAGAGGATGCCCTTGCGTAACTTGTAATTGCTCGTTCGATAACCACCTCTTGCAATTCCTTTTCCTATGAATGAAATTTGACTAAGTGATGATGACTTACTTTACTTTCTTTCCACGCTTTCCTGTAGTCCTCAGGTGGGTTCCCCCCGAAAGAGTTGTGTCAAATTGAAAGTTGGGAACATTAGTCCCTCGGAACGACATTAGTCGAAGTGGTTGTCTAGTCCGAGCATCGTTTTGAGCTGTCAGGTCTCTATGATGATTGGAGCTGGTTAGGTTTTTCTTTAGGTCGAGTTAACACCTTCCGAGCTGCTTTAGAGCTCGCCAGGCCTCTATGCTGACATGAAATCTTCGGAACCGCAGGGGTTAGTCTTTGTCGCTACTGTGTTTGAGCTCTGCGGCGTCTTTATCTCGACATGGTGTCTTTGAAACCACAATGGTCTTGTTTAGCTCGACAGGCGACCTTAGCCGAGCTGCTTTAGAGCTTGTAAGCCTCTATGCCGACCTGGTGTCTTCGAAACCACAGGGGTTGTTTAGGCCGACTGGCGACCTTCCGAGATGCTTTTGAGCCAGGCCTCTATGCTGACCTGGAATCTTTGGAACCGCAGGGGTTGAGCTGCGAGCGAGCCCACCATGCCTTTATGCTGACTTGGGGTCTTCGGGACCACGGGGGTCGAGCTGCGAGTGAGCTCACCAAGCCTTTATGCTGACTTGGGTTTAGGACCACAGGGGTCGAGCTGCGAGTGAGCCCACCAAGCCTTTATGCTGACTTGGGTTTAGGACCACAGGGGTCGAGCTGCGAGTGAGCCCACCAAGCCTTTATGCTGACTTGGGTTTAGGACCACAGGAGTCGAGCTGCGAGTGAGCTCACCAAGCCTTTGCGAGTGAGCCCACCAAGCCTTTATGCTGACTTGGGTTTAGGACCACAGGGGTCGAGCTGCGAGTGAGCCCACCAAGCCTTTATGCTGACTTTGGGTTTAGGACCACAGGGGTCGAGCTGCGAGTGAGCCCACCAAGCCTTTATGCTGACTTGGGTTTAGGACCACAGGGGTCGAGCTGCGAGTGAGCCCACCAAGCCTTTATGCTGACTTTGGGTTTAGGACCACAGGGGTCGAGCTGCGAGTGAGCCCACCAAGCCTTTATCTTTGACTTGGGTTTAGGACCACAGGGGTCGAGCTGCGAGTGAGCCCACCAAGCCTTTATGCTGACTTTGGGTTTAGGACCACAGGGGTCGAGCTGCGAGTGAGCCCACCAAGCCTTTATGCTGACTTGGGGTCTTCGGGACCACGGGGGTCGAGCTGCGAGTGAGCCCACCAAGCCTTTATGCTGACTTGGGTTTAGGACCACAGAGGTCGTGTCGAGGTCGAGGTTCTTCCGACGCTGGGTGCCGAGCTCCGTGGCGGGCTCGACCTTTGGTTTTGGGGCACTGTTCCTGTCAAAGTATAGACAATTTGCAACAACTTGATGTAATAAAGTTAGCATTAATTTTTATCCTGGAAGATGAGCTCCGCGGTGAGTATTCCTCCTCCGAGCGTGATGTCCTTCCTCCTTCAGACCGGCGGGTGAGGTACCTGCAAAAGGCACTCCGATGCCTAAGTTAGATAGGGCTTTTTAGGGTGAGCGTAGAGCTCGCATCATGGAGATGAGTTTAGGGTTTAGAGAGAGTAGAGAGTCCCAAACTGGGAGTCCAGCCCCTTTATATAGTGGAGTTGCCTGGAAGGAAGGAAACCTCCGATCCGATTCTGGCAGCGGTAATCCCTCACGACAATTCGGAATTAGTGATCTCTTCCTCGATATTTCACTCGCCAAGCCCGTTCATGCGTCGGCCACTCGTGATCTTCAATCTTTAGGGCGACAGCAGCCCCAAGTGTTACCTTAGGCACGCCTCGTTCTAGAAGGTTCATGAGACCTGAGTTAGCTCGCCCCTTCCCCAGGTCAACGTTATCATCGGGAAAGTCGTACCGGAAGTCGGGTCTGGCGCGTCTCAGGTCGGTGGCAATTCGTCAAGCTCGGGTAAGCAGGAACCGAGCAGATCTGCACCTGGTCGGCGAGCATACTAGGACTCGGCTCGGGACCGATCCATAACAGTATTTGACCACCGTATTGCCTAATTTTCCATTTCTACACAATGTAGATTAAAAGAAAGTAAATTTCAATTGATAATATTCAATAATTATTCAAATCACATTCTAATATCTTTGTAAAAATGATGTAATATTGGTGTTTATCACCCATCTCCGCTACGTCGCAAGGCCAGTTTTCCATGCCACTGTCAGCCGTGAAATCGTGGGTGCCAATGCAAGGAACAGAAAACAGAAGAATAAAAAAGGAAAAAGGAGAAAGGAGAAAAGAAACGGACCTAGAAGAGATAAACGGTGGGTGTCAATGACGATTTCCAATTGCAAGCAATAACTCCTTTTGTGATGGGCACCCCATTGAGTTTCGGTGTAACAGAGCAAGAAATAAAGAAGCAACATGTAAAATCAGAAACACTATTTTAAATCGGTGGGTGCTAGGATCAATAACAGGAAAGTGAAGTTGTTGGCTATCGATTGTTACCTGAGGGTTGTTCTTGGATGGGTTCTTCCCTGGGTTCTGAATTGAAAAAACAACCTTGGTTTCTGGCCTTCCCCTTCTCCTACCATTGCAACAACCTCTCCACAGCCTCTCATCTCTTTCTCCCTTTTCAACATCATCCTCACCCTTTCCCAATCTCTCATATCCCTTTCTCTATTAAATTTCTCTCTTCCATTTCTCATCTTTCCCAGATGATGGGTCCAAAAACAACAAAAAACAAACAAAGGAAATAAATGAATGAAGAGTATGATTGCTGCCACAGAGAAGGATCTTTATCCCTACAACTCGGTTCACTCATTTGTCAAAGTAGAAATTGTATGAAATAAAAATCAAGAACCAGCAAAAGAGAGAAGAGAAACAGATAATGTGAAAGATACAGAAACAGAGGGAAGGGAAATACGGAAAGGCGTGAGACCCCATGTTTAAGCCACTGGCGCGGCCCAACCCCGTGATGAGCACTGCATTTTCTGCAGTTATATACAGCTACCTGTTATTATGCGGTTATATACAGTTGCCTGTTACATTAACGTGGGTTGAGTTTACTGCAAATATTGAAGGGTAAAATGGGAAAGAAAAAAAGGCTACACCAAACTAGTGTATCACCTTTATATAATGTATCCCATTTATATATATTTTTTCAATCCAATCATAATTTCATTTCGATCCACATCCCCTTAATATATTGTTATAGATGTTATATATTGTTATGTTATAGATTAATGCCGAAGGCATAAATGTCGAAGACTACAGCAAAATTTAGAGACCAAAAACAGACATTTTGCCCAAAAATGAATATAACGAAGAAAATAATAATTACAGCCTCTCAGATTAACAATTAATAACCAAAGGCATTATCCGAAAAATCATCTTCGTCACTACTTACAGATTCAATTACTTGACTATCATCATCATCCTCATCACCTTCAGTCACAATCTCCAATATGCCAGTTCCTCCATCAAAGTCTACATCGTCCAAAATGAAATCTCCATCTTCTTCATCATCCGGCTCACTCACATTGTCCTCATCGTCGTCCTCATTGCTCATGTCATCAGCATCACTATCGCTTTCCCCAAGAAGACCAGGGCCTAAAAGAGGATCCACATCAGCATCGTCGTCGTCATCATCATCATCCTCATCTTCCTCCTCACTTTCAACATCATCAGGATCAGAATCATCATCATTTGGCCTCCGGCGACCAACTTCATATATTCTGGCTGATGAATACATCTCACCTTGATCATCCATAGTAATCAGACCAACAAATGAATCTGTTGGCTCAGTTGCAAAATCAAGAACACAGCGATCCACAGGGATAGTAGCAATGTCAGAATAATTGATTGCATCCACTGTGCGGAAAGCTGCAAAAAGTGGATGCTTGGCACGACGTTTGTGCACTGCTGACATTACATCCTCAAGATTTCTCCTTAAGATTGCATACATTACATCACCACGTGCATTGAATGTTACCTCTGTTTGATCTAATGATGAAGGTACACTACATAGAAGGCTGAATTTGCGCAAATCCCATACTTCAGAATTTATAATAACCTGGTAAAAAACAATTTTTTGAAAAACAAAAACAACGGTCAGAAATACCACCTTGTAGATAGGGTATATGCAAATTTTATAATTAAAAAGAGACTTAACAGTATACACCAACATTGACAATGTAAACATTTTTATCAATCGTCATTTTCGGTAACTCTTGTTTTCCATTGTTGTTCGTTCCTTTGCGCTTAAGATTTCTGAGTCTTGATCTACACTCTTTGATTCTCCTTCATTGCTCTTGGTCTTCGTCCCTTCTTCTTCCCTTTTCTTTTCTTGCTCCTTGTCTTGAATTTCATCTCTGACTCCATTTTCTTGATTCTGCCACATCATCTTTTTTTTCTTGAAATGCCTCTCCAACAATTCTTCCATATTTCTTAGCAAAGCTTCCTTGCGATTCTGGTTTACTACCCTTTCCCTCATCTTTTCCAATCTTCTCATCCATGGTTCCATTTTTTTTTAATACCAAAAGCTCCAAGGATCTGTGAGCTTTGATACCAATTTGTTAGGGACCAAAATATGAATAGGAAATACCTGATTATATTGATATTGAAATAGCTAAACCAGAGGAATAAATCCTTGATACAAGCAATTGAAAGAAACTGAAATGAAAATATAAAATGGATGGAGATAACCTCCTTGCCTAAAAGATAATGGCACTCTCGAAAAGAGAGAACCCCCTTACTGAGATAGGAACCGTTCCTATACCCAGCACCCACAATTTCCCACTTCTAATTCTCCCCCCCTTCTCCTTATGTTAGAGCCCCTTTATATAATGCATTTGCTAATCAACTCCCCCACTTCCCTTTGCCACCTGTCCATTCAGTTACTTCACCCCCACTCTCAAATCATAACTTCCCTCATTCCCCTCCATTCTAGAATATTTTCCTCTCACACTAATAATGGGCCTATGATTAATAGTGGACCCAACAATTCCTGAATATATACATGAAATAAAGTATTTTATCATTTCAGTTTTAAGTACAGACACACATATATATGCACAAAGTAGAATTTTTGGTCTTAGGAAAAAATGAAGTAGCTCCAGCATACCTCTGTAGCTGCAGTTTTAACAAGGTCAGCAGCAGCATCACCAGCTGCTCTTACAGCTTCTTCGGGTGCATTGGCTGCTTCAGCTTCAGCAGCTTGGACTGCTTTCCTAACAAGATCAGAGATATCTTTACTTCCAATACGGCACTCTTGGAAACAATCATCATTATCTTCTCTTTCGTAAACCAAAGCCTCAGGAGTGATCCTGGAAAGAGTCTTCTTAGAATCAGGCACCCTCCTAATGTCAGCATTCCTTAACATGCTCCCATCTCTAACACTCGTCCCCTGTACTAATCGACTACCAGAACCAGCAGATGACAAAACCGGTTCACTTTCTAAAGCCATGCTTCTATCCTGACCACTTTCAAGAGTTAGGTCATCTAAAGAACTCTCTTCAATCATCCTAGCATCATCTAAATGACTCGATTCCAGGAGCTGGCAAAACCTACCACGACCATCATCCCTAACTCTCACAGAAGTATTCACAGATGAATGCCTGTTCTCTATTAAATGACTAGTATGTTGCTCGCTGCCACTTGTCTCACCCAGCACACGCAAACGAAGATAACGCATGAGCTTAGCTGACAAACCAGATGCCAATACATCTTTCAGTACTTGATCCCCACTGAGATCATTCCAAATATAATTTAATAAAAAAAAAATGAGAATCAAACAAATAGGAGAAGAGCAAGCCAACCAGCATCAACTAGAAGCAAAAATTAAGACACAAAATTAAGCCAAGCTTATGCAAAGGAAATCTAAAAAGTAGCTTATCAATTGAGCAGCACAGCATACCCATCCAAACACACAGCAAGGAGTCCAGTGGAATAAGTTTTCAACATTGCAGAATCTGAGGCCTTCAGATTTTGTTCTTTAGCAGACAACCCGGTATTAACATCATCCATCAGCCAATTTTTTATGTTTTTCAGGACCGGTTCTTCAAAAACATGGGGATCCTGTCCATTTAGACTCTATCAGATTGAATTGAACCTTGATAAAAAAAAAAAAACAGTAACAAAAAAGGTGAGGTGGGAATGGAATAACTCAAATCTTACAATCCAAGTTCGGGAACAGCAGAGGACAAGTCTGGCAGCAGCAGCTTGAACGGAAGTTGAGTATCTTGTTTCTGACAAAAACTTGGAAGATATTAATTCAAAGAACTCATCGTTTTTCTGTGAAGGACGAAACAAGAGCGAAATTACTACTACCTCACTAATTTAATAAATTAATGGAGAAAAAGAATTAACTGAATAAAAAATAGTTATCATGTAACAGTACCCGGATTATACCCCCGAGGCGGCCAATGTTATGGGTAGCAGAAGAAGAATGACCACTCTCTTCCATGTGTCTACATTTCAAAACTAAATTAAATTATCAACAAGAACCACAAGGAAATTGAATTCAGAGTCAAAAACCTAGAACTAGGCATATAATTTACAGATACATACATACATACATATATCAACAACTGAAATAAATTAATCCAAAATGTTACAGAAAAAGAAATGAGATGATGATTTCATGAAAAAGAAAGAACGAAAAAGAAAAGAGATGATGAGAACGATAACGTACCGGGACTCTTGGGCTTCAAGAGTGGAGGCAAGGGCGTGGAGAACGTTGGGTTTAGGGTTATCAGGGACGGAAGTGATTTTATCCATGAGCGTGTTAACCTTTGCAACCAACTTCTCTTCTTCATTCATAGAAGAGTCTTCCTCCTCTTCATCGCTTGGAGGTTGGCTTTGATTCGCTTGATCCTCCATGTAGTATCAGTATCGGCGACACAGAGAAGCTAGCTTCCGGAGATATTCCACCCGCTTGCTTAACCCTAACGATGCTTCTGCCAAGTCCTCAACGAACCAGCCCGAATACAGTCGTTTTTTCGTACCAAACAATTAGGCCCGTTTCATGGCGATGATACAAGAGGAAACGATAGAATGAGGGCCGTAGGTACTTTAACTTATTTTTTATTTTTAAATCAATTTTTATCCTTTTTTTTAATAGGATTTTTATATTTTAGAACGTTTCCGAATCAGTTTTTATTTTTTATTTTTTTTGAATAGGTCTTTTAGGTTTAAAAAACAGGACTACGTGTCTATTTAAAAACAGGCTTACTTGTTTCAAAAAAGTTCTTCAAGTTTTTAGTATGTTTCAAAAATATCCTTCAATGAATAGACACGTAGGCCTGTTTTTCAAACTTAAAGGACCTATTCGGGAAAAAAAAGAATAAATGACTGATTCGAAAACCGAAAATAAATTAAAGGACCTACAGAGTAATTTTACCAATCTGATTTTATCTTGCGCGTCTGATGCGTATATGATATCAAACTAAATAACATTATACTATCTTATTATGTGTTTGAGACGAATCAATCAAATAATAGTATAATAAGATATAAATAATATAGAATAACAAAATTATACATTTGACAGCGGTATATATAACTTTTTTAATTTTCTTTTAATATTTCTTATTGATTTAAATACTTTTTATAATTTTTAATATGAATTTTTAATTTTTAGTTATATTTTTTATTTTTATGATGTTTTATTAGATTTAATCTGGGATTTTTTTTTTATTTTTTAATCACATAAAATGAAAAAATTACACTTATCACAAAATTATATATAATTTTTTTAATATTGGTTATTAATTTTTATTTTAAATATTTTAAAATTTATTAGATTTAAAATTTTTTTATAAGGGTGAATATGGAAACAAAATTTTTTATCCTACCATGTTGGTTTTTAACTCAGCCTTCCCTCAGGATAAGATTTTAACTAGATTAACATGATAGGATAGGTGACATGATTGAGTTATCTTATCCGTGACTTTTGAAATGGCCTTATCGTTTATTTTAAGATGGCCTAATTGTTTATGGAGTGTGGTTTAAACGTTTATGCTTGTTTCTTATTTCATTTCATAGTGTTGCTTTTTTTTTTTTGGTCAAAGGTGCAACATTTCATTCACAGTGGGCAAAGGCCTCACAACATTACACTAAGTGCAAACTAACAACCCACTATTAGGGTACCTTACAGGATTAATACTTACTCTAAGATAAAGCCTTAAACACTTGAGTAGCTCCTGAGAATAAGGCCAAAGCCTAAGGCAACAAAGAAACTACTTTGCCCAAACATTCATACACCAGAGCAGGAAAATCAACAGGATCAAACTCGAGGACAATGTCAATCCATAACCAAAACACCACAATGGCATAACAAACTATGTTGTGATTCGGTGGTTTTGTTGGTGGTCGGAGTATTCTACCAAGGCTAAGCTCCCTGTGCATCTCTACTTTAGCACTCAAGCGAAATTCTCCCTATTGAAGCTCATCTTTGCTCACAACATCCTTTAAATCAGAGTTCCCATCAAGTGTTTTTACACTTCCTTTTTGCTCATTTTTTCCTCTTGTTGATCCCTTAGACAATAAGTTCCAATGGCATCTATTTATACCAATGCATCTTGTTGTACCAAGAAGGGAAGGTGCAAAAGGTTGGGAGATCACAGCTAAGATTATGGTGTTGTGTATCACTATTTGTAAAAGTTTTTGCTTAGGAAAGCGATGATCATGTGAATCTTCACCCAAACCACGATATGCTAGTGTAATCAAGATGGTATTCCATATGTCCAAGCTCAAAAGGGGAATATCAATAAACATCACAAATACAATCTCAAAATAAATATGTCTGATATACTTCCCCCTTTGCATGGAGTGTTCAGAGGCATTATCGCCAGCAAGGTTCTTTTGTCTCTCTAGTCTCCTAACCACCGGGTTTCTACAGTGCAGATCATCTAACACCAAAGATACTAAGCCACTTTGACTATAGTCTTTGTTGGGCTTGTTGTAGGGATGCATTGCTCTGTGCGACCTTCTAGCAAACAACTTGCATGCAGGGAGAAAAACCTTACTGGAGGTGTAGAAATGATATCGACATTCGTCTAGCAATGGTCGCGGAAGTGTTTTAAGTTTTACCACGATATCCTTCTTCACCTTGGCTCTAATTCCATCTCTGTCTCCACCAAATTCAGTGTCAAACACAGCCAAACTATTGAGAATATTTGACATCAACGCTAGCATGCTCTCCAACTTAAAGATGTTGGGGGTTTCCTTTTGGAAACCAATCACGGCTGAAGTTACCATATTGGTGGAGTTTGGAACCACCATTTCGTACCCTGCATACACAATGTCATTGAATCTGTGCAACTTAGTTTCTACCCATATTAGATTATAGTTAGGGTTATTGGATGGGGGAAAAAGAGGAGGTCTGAGGGGGTAAACAACAAAGAGGTTGGAAGAGGAGACCCTAGTGGTGGTGGTTGGTGAAAATGCAGAGAAGTAGTCGCAGTGATTTGGTGGTGGTTCCGGTGGTGGGGGTGTAGGTTCCTATTCTGTGGCTGGAGGTGGTTCACCACACAGGTGAAGAGAGGGAAGGCGCGAAAGCAGATCAACGAAGGGACATAAACTGGGAAGCGAGATCATCAGCCGCAACATGAGGGGGTAATCCACGGTGGTGGTATGGAATTTACGGTTAGAGAAGCGATGGGTGTATGGGGGATCGATATCTATGGATTGTGAGAGAAGGAACCCCAGAACCAAAGCGGCACCGAAAATGACGGCCAACTCTGACCAGTGCGGCGCCGAATGGGTGCCGACCAAAACCTAGCAGAAGCCAGGTGCCAAACCCTAGTGGAGCCTAAGGACCTCACCAAACATGCCCTGGGAGCTTGAGTTTTGGGCACTGTTAATAATTTATGGTTGAAAACTGTCCTAATGTTGGCTAAATGAGTAATAAATGATTATGTTGGCCTCGAATGTCATGGTTGAGATTTAAAACATGTCTAAATGTTGGATTTGGCTCCTCTAAAGTAACCACTCTCACTTTAGAGGATAAAGTGAGTCCACCTCCACCGTTTAGTTATTTAAGGGTTAAGATCAATTTATAATAATTTTTTAATTATTAGAAAAACTCCTCCTCTTCACCACCATTGTCCTCTCCCTCTTAGTGCTCGTTTGGTTTTACGTCGGAAGGCATGGAACGTATGTTTAATATGGGAAACGTGATTCCACTGATAAAAATGGGTGTTTGGTTCTTTGGTCTTCAAAGTGATTTTGCTCCCAAAATCGATTCATGTTCGAAGCTACTCCGGTAGCTTTCACTTCTATTGAAATCGATTCTCCTACAAATCAAAATTTATTTCTCAACTTTGCCCTCTTTCTGTGCTGTGTTAGAAAGTCATGATTACTATTTATCTCACTTCCTGCGTTTCTGCATTCTGTCTCAAGGTCAGGGAAGACTTGGGATTGGGGGGCTCATTCATCAAAGGCCCATTTACTTTTCATTTTCATAAAGTAAATAATACAAAGTGATTTTTTTTTCCTTCAAATACAAAGTGACATTTTTACCCAAAAAAAAATTAATACAAAGTAACGTTTTGTTGATCTGACTGGCAATAAATTGAGAGCCTTTTTTTAGTGAAAATAGAGGGTTTTGTGCCTCTAAAAAAAAAGTTTTAAGTTTTAAATTACAAATTTGTCAAAAAAATTAAAAAATACGTATCAATTAAATAAAAAATTATTTATTATTTTGAATATAAATATTACTCCTGTCAAATTTTTTTTTCAAACCAATTTACCCGTATGTTTACTTTCCTTTATTTCTGATGTGTATTTTATCAAAATTTAAGTTTTTAATATCATCATAAAAAAAATTAAATTTCTAATATAATTTTAAGTTATGATCCAATTTGGTAATTACATGCCCAAAAGGAATTTTGATCAAACCTATCCAAACAATAAGAATTGATATAAATCACTTTTATGTATACGTATTCAAACAGAAATCACGTTACGTTCAACTCACTTTTAACCAAAATTAATTCTGTCAAAATCAATTCTCGTCACCGCAGAACGAAACACACGCTTACTCTGGTGATTTTATTTTTCACAATCACAATTTTCTTTCCTTCACCGCCGCGGCCACCGTGGGTGGCGGAATTTAAACTCTGATACATTTGCTTAAAAAAGCAATCTCTGATACAGCAACTTCTGCCACGCTCCACAAGCGACTGTGAACTCACGGTGTGAGACACATCATTGCAATCTCGGTTCGTACAGCCATGGCCGCCGCGAGGCTCCACCCCTTTCCGACCCGCTCCGTCGTTGATGAAATCAATAATGACAAATTCTGCTTCAGAAGACGAAGCCAAATACACACGCTGCCATCCAATTGGAACTTCACCCTCATATGTTTCGAGCGCGTCGGTTTGTTCAGCACCATCACGACGGACCCATACCAAATTATTCACCAAATATACTTTCTTATTATTTATCAGATTACCAAAACCCATATCAACTTGAGAAAGAAAATAACCTCTTTCACCCATATGAATGTAGCACTGGTAAGTGGTATGGGAAATGGTGGTTACAGAACCTCTTTGCAAAAAAAAAAAAAAAAGGCGGTGGTTTGGCAGTTTGCAGGGTTTTTGGGCCATGAAGCATGGGGTGATTACTTGTGTGTAGAGCTGTCAAAATAAGCCCAACCCGAGTGGCCAATCCGTCCAGATAAAAAGGTGGGTTGACCAAGAAACCTTAGTCAGAAAAATTCTGACCAGGCCAGAAAATTTATTGGCCATCATGGTGGCGTGATGATGGCCAACCAGATTGGCGAATTACTTTTAAATTTTTTCCTGATTACATTTTTTTAATTTTGTTACGTGAACCGAAGATTGTGAATAGACTGACTCATTATGTGTGAAATTATTTATCCATGGATTCTATATAGCTGTTAAACTGTATTAACATATCAATGTTATTTTTTTTCCTCAATATTTTGATTTTTTAATAAAAATCACAAAGATACACAAAAACGATCTGTACAAAATGTCTTGGCTCTAAATTCTTTTGATTCAATAGAGGTGGCACATTTCTTTTTGACAAGAACAGAGGCTGCACATTTCATTCACAAATAGAATTGGAAGTTATGGTTTAACATTTCTCATGAGAGCACGAGGCGAGATCGTAGCTTTATCGAGCACAATTAAATATAAATGTTCAAAATTAATTCTGTTGAGCACAAGTTCTTGGCCCATGGGCCAGCCCATTCAGCCCATAGCCCGCATAGGGCTGGGTTGAGCTAGTAAAATAGGGGCCCGAATTAATTTTGGCCCAACCCAGCCCAGCCCGAAATTGTCTTTGACCCGAATGGGCCGGGCCAGCCCGAATTGACAGCTATACTTGTGTGTTTTGTTTTCAAAATTATATAATTTTAAAATTTAAAATGTGTATTCATCCAAGCCATTAAAATTTATTAACGGTCTAGATAGGCTCACTTTACCCTTTAAAGCGAGAGTAATCACTTTAAAAGAGACAAAACAATGAATGTTTACGTAGTGTCCCTAATTGTTTAAAATATGTACGAAGGTTTATATGAGTTCTAGAGTTATATTAGTTCATCTCTTAAATTCATAAATAATTATGTGTGTATACTTTAACAACTACGTAATTATTATAAATTTGTTTGTGAGGTATAAAATTATAATTAAATGCCTTATTAACTCTAAGTGAATGTGAACAGAATTTTAATTTTTGTGTGCATGAATTAGATTATTGTACACTTGAGATATGTTCACTACTTTGTGTGGATGAGTCAGTTTACTTGTATGCATGCAGCTTGACTATAGAGTTATTGTTAAAATGAGATAAACTCTACGTACACTCTTTTATGAAGTAAGGTTTATTTCCTTTCTATGTGGGGAAAGTATCCTTGATACCTAAGATGACATAAGTAGTGCTTTTATATATTAAGGAAGGACCATTATTTTATTAAAGTGTTATTATCTTCTTTTAATAAGATAAGATAATTAAAGACTTCTCCTGGGAGAAGGTATCATAATAAGTCCTCTCCATAGTAAGAAGGACTAGACTAATATTTGTTCCTTAGAAAGGGGAATAAAAAGAGACCCTCCCTTAACTAGAGGGGTAAGAATAAGAAAACCTCCCATAGCAAGAGGAAAAAATTATGAGATCTTCCCATAGCAAGTGAAATTCCTTCCGACAGATAGGAGGAAAGGTTTAAGGGTCTCCCTCAAGCAAAAAGACACAGTTTAAGGGTCTCCCTCAAGCCAAGAGACACGTTGTAAGGGTCTCCCTCAAGACAAAAGACAATTTTAATAAGAATCTCCTTTAAGTTAGGAGACACTGAAGATTGTTATATTTTATAATGATACGTGTATGTGATCTCACTTGTGTGGGATCTTAGGGTAGACTCACTGATATTTTATCTCACAGTTTATCTCTTTTGTTTCAAGTTGACAGGTCATATGTTAGGACTGCAGAGTAATTTTGGATTGCTTGGTAGTTGACTCTTCAGTAATCATATCAGTTTCTCGAGTCAAATTTTATAAGTCTTATATCGAGTTCATGTATTTGCTTTGTAACTTTAAATTTAGTATTTTGTATTTCAGTGTATGGATTCAGCCATAAAATTCTTTTAGGTAGTAGTTTCTAACGAGAAATCGTACTTCCGCCTTTAAATTCAGTTTTGGATTTCAACTTCTTCAACTATTTTTATAAAAAGATTTATAATTTGTATTAAATAATATCCTTATAAGAGTTAAGGTGTTACAGTTTCCTTATTTTCCTTTTATTTTTCTCTGATTTGTTGCTATTTTGGTCACAGATGCAAAAAGGCTATAAAGCCTCTCAAGACCATGTGAAGAGGCACGAGTGAGACGATGAAACTAGTGATTTCGGGACCGGGCGAAAAGGAGCAGAAGCAGAGGAAGGAGGTTGCGGCTGAGATCCAAGTGAGGTCACCCAAAAAGAGTGAAAAAAAACTATAAAAACGCTTAGTTCTAAGTTTTTCTGTCTTTGGTTTCTTTGTAATATTCTGGGCCAAAAGCACATAGCCTAGGTTTTTATTTTCTTCCTATCTCTCTATTCTTGTTATTATTTTTGTCTCTTGGCATGAATATGTATGTTAAATTAGATCTGAGACTGTAATAAAGAATACAACTTTCTTCTTCCTTTGCTTCCTTTTGATTCTTTTCTCCTCTGTTTTCCATTTTTTTTGTGTTGCTTTACCATTTTTGGATCAAGGAAGGGAACCCAAGGTTCCCCCTTGACCAATGCAGGCACTGGCCGTACTAAGGTCCAGGTCGCCGTCGTCACCGCCACCGTCATGCTAGGATTGGGATCCCTAATCCCTAATTAGGGTTTCCATAGGGTTAATTATTTGTTTAATTTTTTCTTTTATTTTTTTTATTCAATCTGTTCCTTTTTAAATAAAGTGCTTGTTTTTATTGAAATTAAAATAACAAATGAGTAAAATATTGTAGTTATTAAAAAAGCAGAAAAGGGGGTACTTTTTAAATTAAGGTTCCTAGAAAATCATTCACCCATTCAATTTTTATATTTTTATTTCAAATAACTGTTTTTTTTTAACAAAATGTTTATTTTTGAAATCAATTGAAGTATTGAATACCCTGTAACCTAAGATATCATTTTTTTTATCTCTTTTTATTAAAAACAAAAAAGAATGAAATCCTAGGTCTTCAGTCAGATTATATTCCTTTTTATTAAAGATTGATTTACTGGATTTTGTCAATAATTAATGATTAAAAATAATTAGCAACATTATAAAAATAAACAAAAGGATAGGAGATTTATCTTATAAATTACAGTAATATTTCTGTTAATATTAATTAGCACTAAAGTCTTGTGATCAATAAATAACAGTATTTAACAAGCATCAAAAAGGGGTAAAAACTGGCTGTGGATTCCTTTTAAAGGAAATGACAATAAACACTAATTAATAAAAATAATCCTTTATAATGAATCCGAAATAGGGGTTTGGGCCTAGAGTCCATTAGCAGTCAATAACACAAATTTGGATCCCTAATTTGATTTTCCTGAAAGAGTGGGCTTATGGCCCATTTCAATCCAAAAGAGGCCAAATGTGTCTTTATTGTATTTAAAAGTCAAAGTTGGGCTTTCGGCCCATTTTTTAATAAGTCTTTTCCAATAAATTCTTTTTCTGCTCTTTTTTTAAAATAAGGGTTTTCGCTTTTTCATGGAAGTATGATGTTGCGTCTCAGACAAGTGTCCCTAGTCGTAATTCGTAAGATAGTGGAGTATATTTAAGACTCTGAATGTCAAACCTACAGGGAATATGCGATACTAATGTAATAAAGATCCTATGTTATTTAGACTAACAAACGTAGTGGTTATAATAATGAAAACTACTAATAAAAAGGCAAGAAAATAGGAGTAAATTTGTAAGAACAGAGTAGAGAATAAATAGGGAAAGCCTAGGGGAACCTGGTTCACTAATAGTAAACATCTTTGGGCTGATTTGATGGCTTTTAATCAGACGATCCAGGGTCCTTGGATGCTAATGGGGGACTTTAATGCTGTCTTGGGGGCTCATGAGCAAAGAGGTGGGGGTTTACCTTCTCACATCTCTTGTGAAGATTTCAAAAATTAGTCTGATAATTGTAATTTAACTCATCTTCTGACTAGAAGTGCTGAATTTACTTGGCCGAATGGGAGAGCCTCCAGATTTTTAATTGAAAAGCGCTTAGATAGAGCCCTAGTTAATGACGATTGCTTCAATTTTTGGCGCTCTATTTCTTGCTGTACTCTGCCTAGGAGTAAATCTTATCATTATCCTCTCCTTTTGCTGCTTAATAGAGGTAGTAAAGCTAGACACTCTCCCTTTAAATTCCTTAAGATTTGGTCTGATAATGAGGATTGTGCTAGAGTTATTCAAGAGGTCTAGGAGTAGATCTTTTCAGGGTTGCCCTATGACTGTTTTGTCTTAGAAGCTCAAAGCTCTCAAAAAGGAGCTGCGTGGTTGGAATAAAAACAACTTTAGGGATGTTGATCTCAGAGTTGACTCCGCTTTGGAAGAGGTGGAAAAGATATAATATGAGATTGGTATTTCTGGATCCTCTGATGAATTGTGTCAGCTAGAGTTGCAGGCCCAAGTTAAGCTTCAACAGGCTCTTTTTATTCATGAGGATTTCTGGAGGCAAAAAGCTAAGTTGAATTGGTTTACTAATGGGGATCATAATACTGCCTTTTTCCATGGAATTGCTAAAGTTCGTCACATTTCTAAACAAATCTCTATTTTAAAACAAGGTGATGTTGTTCTTAACTCCATTGCTGATATTGAGCATCATGTGGTTTAGTATTTTATGCAGCTTTATGCTTTTGATAATGTTTGCATTGCAAATGATCTTATTGAAGAGAATTATATGATGGGAAGGGATTTAGTCTAAGTTGATTATGAATTGGATGAGTTGATGGTAGTTTGATGCATTTTGTGACCTTTACCATGAATATGCTTATGTTTCACATGCTAAATGAATTATTATTCAATACATTATGTTGTTTTCCTTGATGTTGAGTTTTCAATTGATTGGAAATGTTTAGGAATCAGTAGAAGTTGTGATATTTTAGTGGGATTGGTTAAGGGTTGGCTGTTATCCCCAACCCCCCACAAACGTATGCATGATGTTTGCCCTATTGCGAGTCCCAAAGAGCTCCAATTGGGATGATGGTTTGTTTACGAGAAACTAGATATAAAGTGCTTCAAAATGAGCAGAAGAATCACTTAAAAAGGTTTAGAATTCAGTTAGATATTGAAGTTACAAGTTAAGTGTCAGTAGTGGTTCAGTTTTCTGACATCAGTGTGTTCTTTTGCAAAACGACACTAAATAAAGGGTTATGTTCTAAAACAAAATTTAGATTCATAAACTAGACATTTTAAGCTTTCCAACGAGTGGTCTGAACGTGAACACAAGAAGGGGGGGTTGAATTGTGTTGAAAACTTTTCGCAAACTTTAAGTAAGAAACACTTAGAACACAAGTTTTTCAAAACTGTTTGCTTATCGGATGCTGGAAATAATCGGACGCTAGAAAAAGCAGTTTGATAAAACTTGTTTTTAACACAGCAAGATAGAAATGAATAGAAAGCAGTAAAGCAAGAGACACAGAAATTTATACTAGTTCACTACCAAACTGGTAGCTACGTCTAGTCCCTTCGTTCCTGAAGGATTTTCCACTATAATCAATCTGATTACAATTTCCTCAAGAGTATTCTACTGTCACAACTTGACAATACTCTCAACTTCTCAAAACGACTCAGTACAGTCGAGTCTTTGAGGATACAGCCTTAACTAGGCCAAAACAACTTTTACAAATGAGTTGAAATACAGTCAAAAATAACTCTCAGAGAGAGGATAAAAGATTAAGCTCAACTATAGAAAAACTTTCTTAAAGAAAGGGTCGGACGCTGAGTTCAGTTCTTGTAGTCCAGAGACTTAGCACGAGACTTGGTTGCTCACAGAAGCAGTGCTTGTTCTCAGTAAATGAGGTAATATTTCAGCAGAATTTCAGCAAGCTTTTTCACAGTATGTTCGTTGCTTCTTCAATGGATACCATGAGGTATATATAGGAATTCCAAGGATATTACCGTTACGGTAAAAATGGCTCCTTTCCATTGAGTGAGGTAAATTCAAAACGCTGTCTCTTTCTTCCTTTGCAGAGAATATCCCAGTAGTACATATTACCGTTTTCGTACTACCTTGCTTTTCACGATTGCTTGTACGATTTTTGTCTTGTAGCTAAAGGTGTCACCTTTGATACCTCGTACAACAATTTTAGCGCTCAGAATCAATTTTGAAATCCGTTCCAGAAACTTCTGAGAGGAAGAGCAGCAACGTGACTAACACGTGATTTGAAATGAAGTTCAGACGCTCGCTCAGAATCGGAAGCTCGGACGCTCGTAGCAATTGAATAAGCATAGTGTCATAAAGACAAAATTCCAGACGCTCACAAGGATGAGCCGGATGCTGACACATAGAATGAATCCTTCTCTTGAGAATTACTTTCTTCTTGCTTGAGTGGCTTAGAATATATGTACTATTTGTATCTGCACACTCCAAGAAATGTTAGAACATAAATTGTTCTCTTGTGAATACTTTGTTATCATCAAAATTAATAAGGGTCTAAACATCTCAATCGTTTAGGTTCCAACAATCTCCCCCTTTTTGATGATGACAAATATCTAAGGTAGATGAACAATTTAGTTTAAAAAAGACATCAAGGGTCTCCCCCTGAATTTAACAGTTTAGATATATATGAACAATTCAGGTATTAAGGCAATTTTTGGTAATCAAATTTATTTAAGTGATTGCGAAAAATCCGTAAATGTATCAGAGCATGTATTTAATAAAGAGAGATCGGATGCTGATTATATACCAAATAGATTGATTTAATCAAATATATTTCATTGTACCGAAAATTTATTAAACATTATCATAGCACTAGATCAATGAATATTAGCGCACAAAAATGTTATGTATGAAATGATATGCATGATACTTTAGTTCCAGTGTATCCATCGGATGGTGGATAATCGGATTCTCACGTGTTCAATATACCTTTCTTTCGTGTTCATCATACCTTTCTTTTACTCCCCCTTTTGTCATCAGACAAAAAGAGTGTAAAAACACATCATAGTCAAAATAAGACTTAGAAAAATTTGAACAAAAGGCAGATAATTAGATCAAACATATTTATATATATATAATTGTATCAACCAAATAGATTTTATATCACACACAAGTAAAAAAAATAAAAAAAAATTCAAGGGTTTGGAAAAGGTGGAGGTGGGATATTGAGACGTTCATAGAGTAGCTTCAGTGCAGTCTCCAGCTGAGTAACCTTCAAGTTTGTAGCCTTCATTTCTTCAAATTCTGCTTTGGGAATGGTGACCATTTACATTGCAGAAGAAGAAGCAGAAGGTCCAGCTTCTGGTACAGATGCAGACTTCATCTTCTGATGCTCTGCTAGCACCCAGTTGGATAACTTCAGTCTCAAATCCTTCTTCCTTTGAGCTCTCAAGAAGAATGCATCATTTGGTATAACCCATTTGATGAAATTTCTGAGTCTTCTGAGCTCTGATTCTGTCTGAATCTTCCATTGATGCTTCACAACTTCTGGATATAGCAAAATCATGAAGATGGTTTCTCTATGAAGAACAACATCAGCTGTGTAAGAGTCAAACCTATTCCCAGCGTCTTCTCCCCATAAATTTCTGATAAAGACACTCAATGCTTCACAGGTGAAGGAGAGTGCTTCATTTTCTGCCAGGTAAATTCTTCTTAGATTTTCCCTGTCATCTTCTTCTAGCACTAGGGGGTCGATGCATGGTAATATGGCTTTGTCTTTCCAAGACTCAGACCATTGACTCCACGTAAACCCAATGTCGAAGTGCTTGGTCACAGCAGCCCATTGGTCATAAATCTTCATGCAATCCAAGGGTCTGATTACTGAGCATCTGAACATGTCATCGAAGTACACTGTTCTGAGATTGATGTCAGTAACTCTGCTGATTGTCCCAACAGTTGAAATAGTAGCCTTCTCAGCATCACATCAGTTTGAGGAGCCAGTTCTCCATTCATCTTTCTTCAGAGAAGTCAGGTAAAACCTTCTGGCATGATCCTCAGAGATCTTGGCAATCGGAAGCTGAGAGAAATCCTTAATATTGTACTTTGTAGGTGCCTTCTCATATTCCTTTAGCCCGATCTTCTTTGAAAGGTCGCTTGCTGAGCGTGTTCCTTCCTTTTTCCCAGGGATAGACCAAGGTAGCCACCTTTGTCTATCCGGTACTATCTTAATGTAAATGATGATGGGTCTCGATATTGACCTATGACTTCAAGCCTTTTCTGCTCAAGACAGTGTGCCATGAAGGCAGCTTCTTCATCTGTGATCCACCTTCCACATTCTTCCAATGTGAGCGATTCAGACTGTGGTAGGGATCTAGGAAGATCAACAGAGAAGGGAGTTGCTCTGCTTCCGGATGCTGGTCTCAACCTTCCTTTAAAAGACATTTGGAAGTGGTCTTCTCCATCCTTGAAGGTTGCACTTATTGGAGCGGCAATTTCCATTCTGGCTGCTCCAGAGGTGAAAGTTTTTAAGTGCCATGTGGATGGACGATCGTAGATACTATGATATATCTCATACTTTACAAACTGAGGTTTGTATGAGATATTCTTCTTTCCACCAGTGTCTGTGGGTCTAAGGGTAAGGGTTTGTAAGGTGGGAGTGGCTTTGGTGATTTTGTAGGCTTTTGGTGAATAGGGTTTGAAGGGATTAAAGGGAGGTGTTTTGAAAAGGAGGTTAAAAGGATGAGAATGAATCTTGGAAATGTATTCCAAGGAAGAACTTTAATTCTCCCATCATGCTCATCTCAAATTCAGCCTGCATAAGCTTAGAAGATTCTTTGCAAAGGCTTTCATTAGTGGCTCCAAAAATAATATCATCAACATATATTTGAACAAGTATGAAATGCTTGTTTGAGGTTTTTCTGAAAAGAGTAGTGTCAACTAAACCTCTTGTAAATCCATTTTCCATTAAAAAGGAACTTAGTCTATCATACCATGCTCTGGGAGCTTGTTTAAGACCATATAGTGCCTTTTTAAGTTTAAAAACATGTTCTGGAAATTCAATATCTTCAAAGCCAGGAGGTTGTTTAACATAAACTTCCTCAGTTATAAAACCATTTAGAAAAGCACTTTTCACATCCATTTGATATAAAGTTATCTCATGATGTGCTGCAAATGAAAGTAAAATGCGAATAGCTTCTAATCTTGCAACAGGTGCAAAAGTTTGATGAAATCAATACCTTCTTCTTGTGAGTAGCCTTGAGCAACTAACCTTGCTTTATTTCTCACAACTTTACCGTCTTCATCAAGCTTATTTCTAAATACCCATTTAGTACCAATAGCTTGCTTATCTTCTGGTAGAGTGACTAGCTTCCATACGTCATTCCTTTGGAACTGATTTAATTCATCTTGCATTGCTAGAATCCACCCTTCATCTTCCAAGGCTTGATCAATCGTCTTAGGTTCCATCTCAGAGAGAAGTGCAAAATCAGCATGCTCCTTGAAAGAGGATCTGGTTCGTACTTTGTCACTAGGTTCTCCTATGATTTGATCTTTTGGATGATTGGTTTTGTACTTCCAGCTTTTTCTTGCTTCAGCTTCCGCTTGAGTAGAATTCTTCGTCTTGTCACCACCGGATGATGAAGATGTATATTCACCGTCTGGCTTGTCACCAAGGTTTAAATCTGAAAATAACTCATCTAGCTCTGACATTGCAGTGTCAGGCTTCTTATCATCAAACTTGACATGAATGGACTCTTCAACTGTCAAAGTTTCTTTGTTGTATATTCTAAAAGCTTTAGATCTTTCAGAATATCCCAAAAAGATTCCTTTGTCAGCCTTGGAATCAAACTTACCAAGCTGATCTTTAGTATTCAAGATATAACAAATACAACCAAAAGGATGAAAGTAAGAAATGTTTGGTTTTCTTCCTTTCCACAATTCATAAGGAGTCTTATTCAAAATAGGTCTTATATAAATTCTATTTTGAATATAACAAGCTGTGTTTACTGCTTCTGCCCAAAAATATTTCGCAATATCAGCTTCATTGATCATGGTCCTGGCCATTTCCTGGAGGGACCTATTTTTCCTTTCTACAACACCATTTTGTTGAGGTGTTCTAGGAGAGGAGAAATTGTGGGAGATGCCATTTTCTTCACAGAATTTTTGAAAGTTCTCATTTTCAAATTCTCCCCCATGATCACTTCTAATAGAAGAAATACAAATGCCTTTTTCATTTTGAACTGATTTGCAGTAAACAGTAAATACCTTATAAGACTCATCCTTGTGGGCAAGGAATTTAACCCATGTCCATCTAGTAAAATCATCCACAATGACTAAACCATATTTCTTTCCAGTTAAAGAGGCTGTCCTTGTGGGACCAAAAAGATCAAGATGTAAAAGTTCAAGTGGTCTAGAAGTTGAAACAACATTTTTTAAATGAAAGGAAGTTTTAACTTGTTTTCCTTTTTGACACGCCTCACAGAGGGCATCAGATTGGTACTTAAGATTTGGTAAGCCTTTAACAAGATTGTGCTTGTTTAATTTTGAGATTAACCCCAAGTTGGCATGACCTAATCTTTTGTGCCAAATCCATTGCTCATCTTCAACAGACATAAGACACTTGACATCTTGTTTTTCAAGTTCAGAAAGATCAACTTTATAAACATTTTGTTTCCTCTTTGCTGTAAAGAATATAGATCCATCGTTTTTGCTTTTTACTAAACATCCAGTTTCTGTAAAGACAACACTATAACCACTGTCACATAATTGGCTTATGCTCAGTAGATTATGTTTCAATCCTTCAACATATAAAACATTATCAATAGAAGGAAGAGAGCCTTTACCTATGCGACCAATTCCAACTATTTTACTTTTCTGGTTTCCTCCGAAACCAACGAACCCAGCTTCTCTAGGTCTTAGTTCTTGGAACATATGCTTTTCTCCCGTCATGTGACGCGAGCATCCACTGTCTAAGTACCAAGACTGGTGTGTTGACTTTGTTGCTAAGTATGTCTGCAACATAGACTATTTTATCTTTAGGTACCCATATCTTTTTGGGTCCTTTCTTGTTAGTTCTTGAAGGAGGCTTATCCTTCTTAGTTTTAAAAACATTACATGAACTTTTCAAATGACCAAATTTATTGCAGTAAGTACAATGTAAGCATTTACTATGACTATGGGATTTATCAGATGCTGAATTATTTTCTAAAAGGGTTTCATCTGGTATATAGCCAAGACCATGAGTTGTCGTTTTACTGACACCCAAGATCATTGAAGCTTGCTTGCTTCGAGTTACACTCTCTGCAAGAAACTTTTGAAATGCTTGTTCATAATCATTTGATTTACGCTAGATCCTCAGAACTACGTAACTCTTAGCTTGAGAGCTCTACCGGTTGCTTGTTAGCTTCCAGACGGTGGTTATCCACCAGACGCATTGATTTTCATTTTTCAGCTTACGGTTCTCTTCATTGAGTCTGAGTTTTCATTATGCATTTAATGAAAATCTTGTGATAATTTTAAAAATTTCTTTTTCAAATTCTTATACTCGATGGAGAGAGTGGCAGAGTCCTTAAGAAGATCATCAAAAGCAAGTTGAAGTTCGAGTAGGAATCATATACTATTACCTCTTCAACATCTTCTTCTCGACTCAATGTCGATTAATCCGCCATGAGGGCAATGTGAGCTTCTTCTTCTTTATCTTCCTCGAGGAGGATAAGTCAAGATCTTCCCATGTTGCCATGAGACCTTTCTTCTTTTTCTTGAAGGAGCTTCTTGTGGACTTTTCTTTAAGATTAGGACACTCGATTTGAAATGTCCAGGTTTACATTCATAGCAAATGACTTGGGCCTTGTCCTTGTCTTTGCTCTCCTTCTTGTCTTTTGAATCTTTCTTCTGAAACCTCCTTCTGAAGTTTCTTTTCTTTCACATTCTCTGGATCTTCTTAGATATGAATGCTAGCTCATCGCCTGATCCATCGTAATCTCCTTCAAGCTTCATCATCTGATTCTTCTTCTTCAGCCTGAAAAGCTTTAGAAGTACTAGGTTTATGTTGATTAACTTTTAAAGCAATAGACTTACTCTTCTTGGTAGGTTCTTCTTCATTTAGCTCAAGTTCATGAGCTTTCAAGGAACTCATAAGATCTTCAAGCCGAAGAACATTTAGATCTTTGCTTCTTGAATAGCAGTGACTTTGGGTCTCCACTGCTTAGTCAAGCTTCTCAAGATCTTTCTCACATGATCAGGTGTAGTATAACTTTTTCAAGGGCCTGCAACCCATGAACAAGTGTTTGGAACCTTCCAAACATAGTTTCAATGTTTTCTCCATCTTCCATTTTGAATAGCTCATACTGACGAACCATCATGCTGGCCTTTGTCTCTCTTACTGGGCGTAACCCTCATAAGATAAAACAAGAGAACCCCAGATTTCTTTGGCAAAGATCAAACTTACCACATTTATCATATTCTCTTTTCTGTAATAGCACAGATGAGAATAAATCTAGCCTTTTGATTGGTTTGATATCTCTTTTTCTGATCATCATTCCAGTTTGCCCTAGGTATTGCAACACCAAGAGCAGTAGCGGGAGAAATGGATCCACCTTCAACTATATCCCATAAATCAAGGATTTGTGCCTCAAGGAATACTTTCATCTTATCTTTCCAAAGAATCAAATTTTTCTCCATTAAATAGAGGAGGACGGTTCATATGACCACCTTCAGTAGACATGTTCACAATATAGAATCTTTTCTCTTGACACTGTTAAGTGCTCAACCAAGAGGCCGAGCTCTGATACCAACTGAACGTGAACACAAGAAGGGGGGGTTGAATTGTGTTGAAAACTTTTCGCAAACTTTAAGTAAGAAACACTTAGAACACAAGTTTTTCAAAACTGTTTGCTTATCGGATGCTGGAAATAATCGGACGCTGGAAAAAGCAGTTTGATAAAACTTGTTTTTAACACAGCAAGATAGAAATGAATAGAAAGAAGTAAAGCAAGAGACACAGAAATTTATACTAGTTCACTACCAAACTGGTAGCTACGTCTAGTCCCTTCGTTCCTGAAGGATTTTCCACTATAATCAATCTGATTACAATTTCCTCAAGGGTATTCTACTGTCACAACTTGACAATACTCTCAACTTCTCAAAACGACTCAGTACAGTCGACCCTTTGAGGATACAGCCTTAACTAGGCCAAAACAACTTTTACAAATGAGTTGAAATACAGTCAAAAATAACTCTCAGAGAGAGGATAAAAGATTAAGCTCAACTATAGAAAAACTTTCTTAAAGAAAGGGTCGGACGCTGAGTTCAGTTCTTGTAGTCCAGAGACTTAGCACGAGACTTGGTTGCTCACAGAAGCAGTGCTTGTTCTCAGTAAATGAGGTAATATTTCAGCAGAATTTCAGCAAGCTTTTTCACAGGATGTTCGTTGCTTCTTCAATGGATACCATGAGGTATATATAGGAATTCCAAGGATATTACCGTTACGGTAAACAATGGCTCCTTTCCATTGAGTGAGGTAAATTCAAAACGCTGTCTCTTTCTTGCTTTGCAGAGAAGATCCCAAAGAGTACATATTACCGTTGCACTACCTTGCTTTTCACGATTGCTTGTACGATTTTTGTCTTGTAGCTAAAGGTGTCACCTTTGATACCTCGTACAACAATTTTAGCGCTCAGAATCAATTTTGAAATCCGTTCCAGAAACTTCTGAGAGGAAGAGCAGCAACGTGACTAACACATGATTTGAAATGAAGTTCAGGCCTTCGAGAATCGGAGCTTCGGGCCTTCGTAGCAATTGAATAAGCATAGTGTCATAAAGACAAAATTCCAGACGCTCACAAGGATGAGCCGGATGCTGACACATAGAATGAATCCTTCTCTTGAGAATTACTTTCTTCTTGCTTGAGTGGCTTAGAATATATGTACTATTTGTATCTGCACACTCCAAAAAATGTTAGAACATAAATTGTTCTCTTGTGAATACTTTGTTATCATCAAAATTAATGAGGGTCTAAACATCTCTATCGTTTAGGTTCCAACATGGTCATTTGCCCAAATCCGACATCGTTTGGTATTTTATTAAAACCATCGAAGTTGATGTAAAATTGCAGAAAAACGACCCTAATTCTGTCTCAAATCCGTTGAGTGAATTTTCTTAGGCTAAGCGAATTTGACAGAAAGTTCTGCAGAAAATCCTATAGAATAAATTAGCTTAGCGAATTTTCTGAGCTAAGCAAATTTTAGGCAGATTTGTGACTTTCTTCACTTTTAAAGGCTTTTAAGGCTAGGAATACTTGTTTTTAGTGTTCTAAATCCTATGAGATCAAAGAGTCATCATGGGAATCCCTTAGAAAAGTTATTTCAACTAAAGTTTTGAATAAAACAGTTAGAGGTACGGTACTAAAACTATGGAATTGCAATAGTACTAGTAAGATAGTTATGATTAAGCACGCTTAGCACAAAGCAAGCTAAGGTGTCAGTAGTCACACTTAGCATATAGCAAGCTGAGGTGTCAGTAGTCACGCTTAGCACAAAGGAAGCTGAGGTGTCAGTCAGTATGCTCAGCACAAAGGAAGCTGAGATATTAGTAAGCATGCTCAGCACAAAGGAAGCTGAGGTGTAGGTAACCACGCTCAGCATAAAGGAAGTTGAGGTATTACACCAGAGTATGAGTTAATAATTAAGTTCAGCACAAAGAAAACTAGAAGGTTTTATAAAAAGAGTCATGAATTGAGTAACTACTCTCAATACAAATGATGATGGGGTGTTACATAAAGAGTTATGAGTAGGTAATCACACTTAGCACACAGGAAGTTGCAGTATTACAGAAAGTGTTTTCTGTTACGAACAAATCTTAGTTTAAATTAAATTGTCATGTTGCTTTAATGTTTATAAATGAATGTTATTGTGATTGTGGTGAGTATTGGTGAAGGGTCTGTGAAGGACTCACTGAGATTTTTATAATCTCATCCTTTTCATGTTGCTTTCCAGATAAGCAGGTACCGAAAGAAGACTAGGTGGTGCTTCAAGCTAAATGCTCATAGTCTAGGATTTTGTTTTGGAGTTGTAGTTGCATCTACAACCTCTTGGTCTTCTAAGACTTGGCTCGATTTTGATATTCCAAGTTATGTATAATTTGGTAATAGTTGTAACTAATTATTAGATTTATGACTTAGGATTGAAATTTACGACTTGGATTACTGTAACAAGTTTTAAATTTTTAGTAATTCCTGTACTTTAATATAATGGTCGTGTATTTCAATTTACATTGAGGTGTGCGCGTTACATAAGTTCTATGCTTGGTCCATGTCTTATCGCTGATCTCAAGAAATAGGTAATATTCTGAGGTTTTCTGCTAGTCAATTACCTTTTAACTATCTGGGTGTTCCCCTTTTCTAAGGCAAGCCAAAGGCTTTTTATTTACGCCCTATTGTTGATAGAATCAGAACTAAGTTGGCCTCCCAGAAAGGTTCTCTGCTTTCTATTATGGGTCGGGTCCAGTTAGTTAAATCTATCATCCATGGGATTATAGTCTACAGTTTTCATGTTTATGTTTGGCCAATCTTCCTTCTTAAAACTGTCAACAATTAGATTAGGAACTTTATTTGGTTAGGTGATGTGTCTATTCAGAAAATTTGTATGGTGGCTTGGAACAAGGTTTGCTCCCCTACCTCTAAAGGTGGCCTTGGTTTGCGTTCTTCATCGGCTATTAACAATGCTGCAATGCTTAAGCTCGGTTTTGAGTTGATTTCCTCTGACAAGGAATGGGCTTGTCTTATGAGAGCTAGATTTTTAAAGCACAACTCTCCTATTTCTTACTATGTTAAATCTTCCATTTGGCCTGCAGTTAAGCCTTACATTCCCCTGGTCAGATCTAACTCCACTTGGGTCATTGGGGATGGCTCTCTGGTTAATTTTTGGAAGGATCAGTGGCTCTCGAAGCCGATTGTGCAGCTTTTAAACATTCTTGATAGTGCGCATCATCTTCTCACAGCCACTGTTAAGGATTTTATTGTTAATAATGCTTGGGAGATTCCTTCATTTCTCTCCTCTAGATTTTTAGGCTTATTACAAGATACTAAAGCTATTTAGCTCCCCCTATTTCAGAGTTCTGACCAGTTGATGTGGCAGCATTCTACGTAGGGATCTTTATCCTTTAAAAATGCTTTTCAGCTTCTGTATTCTGCGCCTGATACTTGGGATTGGGGAGATTTAATTTGGTCAGGTTGCATCCCTCCTTCTTGGTCTTTTTTGTTGTGGCGCCTTTTGCATAGAAAATTACCCACTGATCATAATCTTCAAGCTAGGGGCTGTGTCACAGTGTCCATGTGTTCTCTTTGTGGGTGGCGTTGGAGTCTTCAACTCATCTTTTCCTTAGCTATGCCTTTGCCACTCGCCTTTGGGCTGGCTTTCTAGGATGTTGCAACATCTAATCCCACTTCATGATGTTTCTACTATGATTTCTTTGTTTGACAAGGCTTCAAGTTCTCAAGTTAGAGACACGATTTTGGCAGATTTTATCCACACGATTTGGGTAATTTGGTTTTCAAGAAATTAGCTCAGGTTTCATGACAAAAGTGTCTCTTTCATAGCTACGGCACATTCCATCATCTCCAGCACTTCCCTCTCAGGGAGTCTCTCTAAAAGGGTTATGCATCCCTCTCTTGAAGAATATTCTATTCTAAGCTCTTTCTTGGTGAATGTTCATGCTCCTTCTACGCCCTCGGTGAGGTTGATTAATTGGTTTCCTCCAAACCCAGGATGGGTCAAGTGCAATACAGATGGTGCTTCTAAAGGGAATCCGGGCCTTGCAGCTTGTGGTGGTTTGTTCTGGGATAATAGTGCTGCAGTCATGGGTTGTGTTTGCCTCCTTTATAGGCACTGCTTCTTCTTTTTTTGCCGAGCTCTCTGGAGTTATGCTTGTTATTGAGATCGCGCATAGTAAAGGTTGGCGCCGTTTGTGGGTTGAGTGTGAATCCTCGCTTGCAGTTCAGGCTTGGTGTTTGAGTGCGTTGGATTCTATCCCGTGGCAATTGAAGACCAGGTGGAAAAATTGTTTGATTCTTTCTAATAGTATGCATTTACTTGTTTCTCATATTCACAGGGAGGGTAATAATTGTGCTGACAAATTGGCTTCTTTTACAACTGTAAATAGGGGTTACACGTGGTGGAACTTAGTTCCAGATTTCTTTAGGGGGGATTTTTTTGGTGATAGACTTGGCCTTCCTAATTATAGGTTTAGATAATTGTTTGGCATGAGTTTTGGCTTAGTCCTCCATGTTTGTTCTTCTTTTTTCTTTTTCTAATAAATTAAGGCAGGAGTACTCTTTTTCCTTCTAGATGTTTTTTTCCCTAAGGAGGGTTTGCATCAGAAGGTTTTAACGAGGCTCCTTTCCTTCTTTGCCTTAAAAAAAATAATACTTAATCCTTGAATTTATTAACTAACTATTATGAGCTATATTTTCTAATTGAAAGCCAATCACCCACTCTTATATTATTAACGCCCAATGATCATGCAAGGCAATTAATAGAAAAAACATTAAGAAACAGTGAGTGTAGCGACCAAAAAATCCGGAGGGATTTATTCGAGTTTAATGGAGCCGCCACCAATAATTTATTTTCGAAGGAAAAATATTGGAAAAACCTTTTTTGAAGAAAAGTGGTCCTTAAGACCTGATTTGGGTTCGGGAGTCGATTATGTGTAGGGAAGGTATTAGCACCCTACAACATCCTTTCGAAAAAGGTTACCTCTAATTAATTGTGCAAATCTTATTAACTTCTAAAAAATATTTATTTCCCTTTTATTTTTAAAAAAATTAACCAAGATAAAAAAAGAGGACTTAATAAAAGTCGCTTTATTTTTGCGCTGACAGAGTGGGCTCCTGCTTCCTACGTATCTCGGTGCAAAGTGGAGAAATCAAAGGCTACGTAGTTCTTGGGTAGAAAAAATGGTTGTGTGTTGGTTGATTTTAATTGTATATTTTTTGATGGAAAAAGGTAGGTTTTGTAGGGACCAAACAAGAAGCAATCAAAAGTGGTCCTCACTAACAACCTATTTTGTTTAGAAAATTAACGGTGTTCGTAATGATCAAACGGGAAGCAATCTCGAGTGATCGTTACTAGTAAAAAGATTGATTTTATTTTTATAAAGATGATGGGTTTTCATGGGGACCAAACAAGAAGCAATCAAGAGTGGTCCTCACTAACGACTCATTTTTATTTAGAAAATTAAGATATTTGTAATGACTAAACGGAAGCAATCTCGAGTAATCATTACTAGTAAATTAATTTTCGTGATTTTTATCAAACGCTTTTTAAAAAAAATAGGGTTTCGATATTTGTATGTGAAATTTGGTTGAATAAAATTGTACTAGTTTGACTAGTAAAAAATAAATAAAAAAGGGTAAAGCGGTTCAATGGATAGAGAAAAAAAAACTAAACACTGTAAGTGTAACTCACTGAGAAGGGGAGAATTAACAAAATAAAAGAAAAAATGAAATGAAATAAATATGTACAATTATCATTCTTTATTAAATAAAGAAAATAAAAAGAAATGAAATAAATAATAAAAAGAATAAAAGAAAGCAGGGGGTGCCGTTGAGTGGCCGAGGCCCCAAAAGAGGGAAAAAAAATGGATTAAGAACAAAGGATCGGTAGCGTAGGAAGGAGGGTGGGCTGACCAGTCAATAAAAAAAAAAAAAAAAAAGATAAGGGGTATCACTTCTTCCTTACGGGTTTCATTTGAAACCCTAGTGGGAGGAAAGGCTGCTGGCGCAATGAGGGGAGACAATGAGGAGGTCGTGGCGTCGAGAGAGAAAACGATCGGGAGAGAAAAGAGAGGAACGTTGGGGAAAAAGAGAATGAGAAAGGCGAGTAGAGATCGCCATGAGAGAGGCCGCGAGGGAGGATGAGAAGAAGCGGCCGACGCGCCATCCTTGGCGCCAAGGCCGCAAGTGGGGAGATCTATGGTGAGGGAAGGATGGGTCAAGGCAAGGAGGAGGTGAAGGAGGAAGAAGAGAAACCTTTTTTTCTTCTCGCTTCTTCTTTCTTCTGCTTGCTTCTTCTCGCTTTTTTTTCTTCTAGTTCTTCTCCTTTTTCTCTCAATTTTCTCTCAAATTATTGTGTATAATTGGTACCAAGAATGAGATATCCAATTCTGAAATTAAGTGCAATTTTTCTTCCGTCCCTCAAGTTATCTCTTCTTGCTCTACTATTTATAAAAAAAAAGGTTCGGGTTTGTCAACTTGAGACTCAACTTGTATGCTAAGTGTGTGCTAAAATGATGCTGAGGAGATGGTAACATGTGCAAAGTCTGAGATGATATCAATGGTTTGAAAAAAAATTGCAATCAGCCGTGACTTTAACAACGGTGCTCCTCCTTTTTTTTGATTAAATTGCATTGTTTGTCAAACTTGGTCAGTGATGAAGAAAAAGCAAAAGGCATATGGGGACCATATAGCTGTAAGACATAGTGTGTAGAGTGGCTGAGGAGATATGCAGAGGACTTTGGTGAAGATATACATATGACTTTGTGAAGGGTGAAGTGTGGAAATCTGACTTTGATTTTTAGTTTTGAATTTTAGGTTTTTTTGTTAATAACGCTTGTAATGAACCGCAATTGGGCTAAAAATGGCCCACTCGGCATACGATCTCCCCACTCGTCATACACGACCTCTCCAATTTCAAGACGCGACCTCGGCTCGACGCGACCTCTCCACGGCTCGGCACCCGACCTCGGCTCGAAGCGACCTCCCCACGCTCACAGACGACTTCTCCACGGCTCGCAAGCGACCTCCCCACGCCAGACGCGATCTCCCCACGGCTCGGCACAGACGACCTCTCCACCGGCGACGCGACCTCGCCAGACTCGACCTCCCCACACTCGACGCACGACCTCTCCATTTCGGCCAGACGACCTCTCCACACATTTCAAGATACGACCTCAAAGACTCGGCAAGACCGACTAACTCGACGCGACCTCCCCCATTTCTACACGGACAAAACAAAACAAAAAAGTGAAAATATAAGCGGACAAAATTGGGGTATAATTGCCCTCTCTTTAGTTATATTTTATTAGAAAATGCAAACAACAATGGTTGTTATATTTTTGTCATAAAATAGAGCTAAAGATAAATACACTAATTTTGTCTTGAACTTGACGTGAGGAATGACAATGAGGGATCAACGCTGATGCGTTTAATCGGAAAGTGATAAGGAAGGAATACGCCAGGTCGCAATCGACGAGGTAATCTAAAAGCAATAAAGAGGGATTAACGCTTGGCGCTTATCGTAAAACTATAAAGAAGGATCTCCGCCAGGTCTCGCAATCGACGCTGATCGGAAAGCAATAATGAGGGATTAACGCCATGCGTTTATCAAAAAAACTATAAAGAAGGATCTCCGCCAGGCCCGCAATCGACGGTGATCGGAAAGCAATAATGAGGATTAACGCTGCGCGCTTTATCAAAAAAACTATAAAGAAGGATCTCCGCCAGGTCGCATCGACGGTGATCTAAAGCAATAATGAGGGATTAACGCCAGCGCGCTTATCAAAAACTATAAAGAAGGATCTCCGCCAGGTCCGCATCGACGGTGATCGGAAAGCAATAATGAGGGATTAACGCTACGCTGCTTTATCAAAAAAAAAAAAAAAAAACTATAAAGAAGGATCTCCGCCAGGTCGGAATCGACACGGTGATCGGAAGGTTCGACGCCAAGTAGGTATTGACGCATCGATGGAAAGCAATAAAGAAGGATCAACATCAGGTCCTGAATCGATATGTTGGTCAAAAAGCAATAATGAGGGACTACCGCCAGGTCTGCATCGACGCGGTAATCTTAAAGCAATAAAGGGTGATGCTCGGCGCATTTATCGTAAAACTATAAAGAAGGGTCACCGCCAGGTCTGCAATCGACGCGGTGATCGAAAAAGCAATAAAGAGTGAGCGATACTTGGCGTGTCGCTTAGAAAGCAAAATAAAGGACCAATGCTAGGCGCATTGTTTGTAAACGAATGAAGGATCAAATTTTGGTGCACGGACCAGGTGTAACAAAACGGCTAAAAGGTGGTGATATGAAGATGATGCACAGATATATGGTATGTGATGCATGTATGCAATGCAATTATTATTTTTACTGATTCCTCGTCCCGTATGATCTCTAGTGCTTAAAGATATCGGACGGACTGAGAGTCATCGTACTTAGGCATGCGATGCCTTCGACTGGGAGGGAGCGTGAGTTATCGAGGCAGCGCTAATTATTTTTTAAAGGTAATCCTTTGCCCTTTTTGAAACTTATTTGTTGAGATTTGGCGCTTCTCGTGATTCTTAAGATGTATATAATAACTGTAATGCTTTCCCATATCATCACATGCTTCACAATTCAGTGCCTATTATCATAAAACAACATTTTGAAATACAAGAACGGAGGTGTTTGGTATTCAAAAGAAGAGTTATGTGTACAAGGACTGAAGTTACACAGACTTGAAAATACATCAAGAAAAATGCAGGAAGAAGAAAAAACAAAGAAAGACAATAACTAAGCAGATATTTTATAGCTTGTGTCTTTGTAGGAACAAATGTCAGCTTCCCATATCCATAACTTTGATTACTCATTGCTCAACCTCTGGAAATGTATAAAATTGCCCCGGTTGGGTAACTTGAACCTCTTAATGCATCAGCCAACTTTATTGTCCAATTTCCAGACCTTAACTTTTGCTTGGATCGCTCTTTCGAGTTTTCAATCCAACGGGTCACTCTAATTTTTGCCTAGGTCGCCCTTTCGGGTTTTCAACCTAGCGAGCTCACTTTTGCTTGGTTTTTATATGTTTTTTTTTAGGCATAATATTTTTTGACCGCATCGTAGCCATCGAGCGGAGATCTTCACCGGCCCATCCTTGTGAGGATTAAGGCTCCTCCGTAAAAAGCTTTTTCACAACATACGGACCTTCATAATTTGGAGTCCATTTTCCACGAGAATCCTTTTGGATGAGCAAAATCTTCTTGAGTACAAGGTCTCCTTGTTGGAATTCCCGAGGGCTAACTTTCTTTTCGTAAGCCCTCTTCATCCTGTGCTGATATAGGTGCCCATGGCATAAGGCCATCACTCTTCTCTCTTCGATGAGGGTTAGCTGATCCAAATGAGCCTGGACCCATTCTCGCTTCTTTTTAGTTTCATTTCCATCAATACCCTTAGCGAGGGGATTTTGACTTCAATGGGAAGTGTCGCTTCCATTCCATATACCGTTGAGAATGGGGTTGCCCTGCTGAGGTGCGAATCAAGTTTGATAACCGTGCAAAGTAACAGGAACATTTCATGCCAATCTCTAATTTTACCACCATCTTTTGGACAATCTTTTTCGCTTAAATTTCAACTCGCCCTATCCATCTTTGGGCGGCAGATCGATTCCACATTTTTGGTAAAGCAACCGCAACAAGGAGTTTATTTGGATTTCCTCTTCCAAAAATCAAGTTTTGAGAAAATATGAGCAATTTGATTTTGATCTAATGGACTTTATTAGGTTGTAACGTGGCTGTGGGTTGAAGGGTCACAAAAGAAAGGATATTTCAGGCTCAAAAAGTGTTTGAGGTATTTTTTTCAACAAGGATTTTTAGTGCAAATATGCACTTTGATGGTTGCTAGCACAATTGTCTTTTCTTGCTTTGGCATTTTTATTGGTTTTTTTTTTTGCAAGCGTATTTTGTTTTGCCTTTTTTTTAATGCATTTAAATTGAATAGATTATTGTGCTAGTCTCCATTGGATGAGTGATCCTTGTTCAGGTATTTAAAAGAAAATTTTTGTTTTTAGGCTCAAAAGGGGTAGCAAGGGATGTATATATTTTTATTTTTGGGATAGAGAAAATGGCCAAACTTCATCTCAAAATCTTATTGCTCAAATTTTCACAAAAATAATTTTTGGCAAATTGCTAATTTGCTTTACCTTTTTCTTTCTATTTTTATTAACTCCTTTTTGTCACTTTCAAGACTCAAATTGATTATTTCAAGTTCTTCCTCGTGGATTAAATCACTTTTGCTTCTCGTACCATCAATCTCATCAGTTCATAAGGTGTTTCCCAATAGTCCTTATGGGGTTGTGAAAGTATGGGTCAGTGACATCATATTTCCCAAAGACAAAGTTTTTTTGATCTGCATTAGTTAAAGCGATTTAAATGGAAAAACGAAAAAGATGGGAGGGAATGGAAAAGATGAAAAAAAAAAGGAAATGATTGGAAAATTCAAAATGCATTTTATTGATAAAGATACTGAAATGAAACATATGCGCCCTTTTGACAACAAATTATACTAAAGCCTTAGGCAGAGCAATAGGATTTGCATTACAAAAATTATTTTGCACCAAAAATCACGGGAAACTCAACAAT
Organism: Calophaca sinica; assembly: GCA_037113605.1. Classification (NCBI taxonomy): domain Eukaryota; kingdom Viridiplantae; phylum Streptophyta; class Magnoliopsida; order Fabales; family Fabaceae; genus Calophaca; species Calophaca sinica. Next base: position 59,597,389 of record CM073737.1, read on the forward strand.
TTCCAAATTTCCAAGTTTTTTACTCGACGGGCAAGGGTGGACAAGGTTGACGATGTTGTCTTCAAGATCGCGTGATCATCTTTGACATTGCTATCTTGTTTGATTTCAACATCCTCAAGGCTTTGGAAGCTTTGGCGTGATGTTGCAAATAAGTGACATTCTCACCATTTAGTTCCCGCCTCCGATTTAACTATTAGGGGTTGGTCCCCAAACTCCTCAAGAATGACATTAATCGCTGAACCCCATGACTTGGAAGGGATTATTACCCACATTAGGACCAACATCCTTAAAATTCAACCATTTGGCATTGATCGATCTTGAACCACGCACTTCAAAGCCTTGCAATTTTCAGCCAGTGTGACTCCATCGCCTCGCATGAAATTCACACTTGGCATTTGGGTCATATCCTCTGGGAAGCGGAGGTCAAGTGGTTTCATTGAGCGAGGAGAGACCAAGGAATTGCCGATGAGGTCCGGAACAGATCCGTGATAGGTCATGGGAATAGGATCAAATTGATCGCTTTCTTTTCTTGGTCATTTGGATGTTTCTGGTTTTTGGTTTGGTTGGGTGAGAGCAACTGGTTGTGCTTGTGTTTGGATGGGGGAAGGTGGTCGAAAGGGCATCATTGGTTGGTTTGGCCGGGAGCTAGGATTATGAGAGGCGGCGGCGATGTATGGAAGTGGGTAGTAGGGGTATGGAAAAGGATGTGGGAAATTGGTAAAGAATTGGGGTGGTTTTCCTTGTGCTTGTCCTCCCGGGCTCGCTATCACAAAGATTGGTTTCCTTCTTTCTTCTTTACGAAGTTTGTGGGGTCTCTTGATATTACCGGGTTTCAACAAAACTTTGGGCAATTTTTCCATTCCTCATTCCTCCTTCAACTCTTTCCCCTACGATGACCATATCTGAAAAGTTTGATGATACACTTCCGATCATTTTGTCATAGAAGGGTGATTGAAGAGTATCCATGAACATGACCACCATTTCTTTTTCAATCAGAGGCGGTTCCACTTGGGCTGCCAGTCCTCTCCATCGTTGGGCATATTCCTTAAAGGTCTCATTGTCTCTTTTTGCCATGTTTTGTAACTTCATTCTATCAGGAGCCATATCAATGTTATACTTATACTGCTTCAAAAAGGCATCCGCCAAATCTTTCCAAAGAAATAATATGAAATCGCTCAAGGTGTGTATACCAACTCGACGCCTCGTTAAACTATCTTGGAAAAAGTGAATCAAGTTTATCATCATGTGCATAGGACGCCATCTTCCTACAAAGACATGGTCAAGTGGCTTTTTTGGGCAAGTTGTCCCTTTATACTTGTCAAAGTCCGCACCTTGAACTTTGGCGGTACAACCACATCCTAGACGAGACAAAGATCTGAAGCGATACTTGAACCGAGATAACTTACTCCTTCTACACTCTTAGCCTATCTTCGAGGATTTGCAACTTCAGATCGATTTAATCGATTCCCAACCGGGATGCTTAGATTGGGTCCTCCCATAGCCGAGACCGTGCAATGCGGTTAGTCCGGGATTCAATAGATTTCCTTGAATATAATAGGGTAACCAAATGGTCGGTGATTCATCACGGGGTCACTACGGCGCATCGACTCCTTGAGTATTCCCGGGATGGGATGGTGCATAACCAGGTGGAAAGGTGTATGTCATGAAGCCGAGTTGAGCTTTGAACCGGTGTGGTTTCAGCCCGAGCCGGATCCTCGAGCCACATCTTGCACAACAAGTGCTTGGGAATCGGGCCAGAGAGTTATTGTTAGCACCGGCGGTGTATAACCGGGCGGGAGACCAAATAGTGGGAGCTGCTGTGGGCCTTGGGGGTTATGGTTTGCGGTCATCATTGGCCATAGGTGGCGTGTAACCAAAGGCGGAGTCCGTAAAGTGGGAATTGTGGTACTTGATTCTCGAGGGTTGCTAATCGGTGAGTTGTGTAGGACCTGCCGGGTAAATTGCAAAAGCGTACCATCATCCCTTGAGTATTGAGACCATATTGCAACCGTGATAGACCAAAGCCAGGTGGGTGGGTAGGTGTAGCTTGATTTTCATCATTCACCGGAGAAGCCCCATCTGCAGCCTTTGTCTTTGTTTAGGGATTGCAGAAGCTCCAAAACTTTGCTCATCTGCTCCTTCACCGGTTGACGCCCTCTTTCACCTCTTGGTCATCCATGATCTTTGATTGAGAGCGAGTTCGATAAGGGTGTCGAGGAACCAGTTTGTTTGATTATTTTCTGAGTGATTAAAAAAATGATATGAGTATGTAAGAAAGAAAAAGAAAGAAAAAAAATGAATGAATGGATGTGGATGTATGAGTCTATTCATTTTGTACCAGGGAACCGTAGGCCTCATTGCTTTGTTGTAATTATCCATTTATTTATTTTATTTTTTTAAAAGCGTTAAGTAATTTGGAGAATAAAATGGGATCAATAAGCAAAATGACAAATCCTTTGTTGATGATAAACACAAATAGTACAATTCACTCAAACTAAAACCTCATCAATTAGCTGCCCTTTTTTTCTTCTCCATAGGACAACCGGCCTTTTCTCTCAATTCTTCTATCAAACTTTTACAAAATTCAATAAACTTGTAAACATTGACTGGAGTATTCAGTGGGTGTATCGCTGCATCAGCCTCCTCTAGACGCCTTGGGATATCTATGATTGCTTGATTAGCCAAACTTGCCAACTTTGAAAAACAGTCCTTCCAATGCATGCCTTTGTTCCTCAGTTTATTAAAGAGCGCTTGATTTTCTATCTGACTGACCAGTTTTCTAAAACGATTCTCCCAATATATGCTTTCATTTTTTAGGTCGTCATAGATCTTCTCTTGGTATTCAATATAATTTTGCAACTCATTTGCATCTTCTTGTTCTTTTTTCAGCGCCTCTTGATACTTCACAAGCATCTCTTCCATTTCTTCCTTGCATTGCTTCTCTTTTTGGGCTTGGTTCTCATACCCATCTACCACCTTCTCAAGATGTTGCTTTAAACCTTCAAGCTCCTCTTACAAATTCTTTTCGGTGGCCGAGGATTTTTTCCACAATCCTTTCCATATATAGGCGTTATCCATAGCTTTATCCCTCTCTTGATTACGCAAGCTCAACTGTTCATTTGCTCCTCTCAGACAAAGTTGCACATCATGCTTACTCTTTTCCTCTACTTTTGCCCTTTTGTTGCTTCTCTCGATGAACTTCCCTTTTAGGATATTTTCCGACTGTAAGTACTTGTTCTCTTGAAGTGCCTTTTCTAACCTTGCTTGTAATTCTTCCTTTTCCTCATTAGCTTTTGACAAAGCCACTTTAAGCTCTTCCATCTCTTTACTCGTAATAGGGATAGATTCCAGTGCTTCTGGTTCTGGTGGGGGTGTACCATGGAACGGCAATTTGATTTCTCGAACCCTACTTTCGATCCATTGGTTGTAACTGTCCATAGCTCCAATGCTTCTTTTTCCGAGAACTTTCCCTTTCCGAGTGACTTGGTCCCAAGCATGTCGAACCTTTCTAAGCATTACGCTATTTCCTTGATCGAACTCATATACCACAAAGGGGGTCGTCATCTGATCTGACGGTGGATTCATCATAGAATAACCAAGTTGTTTTAGCAACAGAGAAGGATTATAGTTAATACATCCTCTTGTTCCTATAAGTGGAACATTAGGGAAATTCCCGCACTGATAAATCACTTCATGTATATCGAACCATCCTGGGTACCATCGGACCATCTTTTCATCAAGATCTGCCAGAGACACAGCCCACCGATCTCCATCTCTGACCCCTACATCACATGTATTGAAGTCTGCAAAAGGACATGACATTTTCCTATTTCCGAATACGTGGGTGACAAGCCATACATAGAGAGTGGATAAGCAGCATGATAGTTTCTTCCCTTTTTTTTCATGACAATGAGTGAGGGCACAATAAGTATCCGCAAGAATGGCTGACACTGGGCTCTCTTTCGCTTTTTTAAAGGCTAGGAACACATCAATCGAGGCCAAGTCTATATAGCCATCAATGCGTGGAAATAACATAATGCCAAAAATTGTAAGAGCCAACACTTCCATGAAAGACGCCCAATCCTGAACACTAGCCAAATGCCTCATCTTTTCTTCAAAATACTCTAGCGGAAACCCCTCGACGCCATTTCGGTTTAACTTTCTTTTCTTTAATTCATCCTCCTTGTCTTTCAGAATTATAGCAACCTCTTGTAGGAGATTAAAATCTCAGGTGCGTTGGTAAGGCTTCATGTTTTCGGTTGAGTATCTTAAAATCCGGGCAAATTCTTCCAGTGTGGGAGCCATTTGGAAATTCTTAAAAATGAAGCACCTCATGGGAGAATCATAAAATTGGATAAGTGCAGAAATAGCATTTACTTGCACATCCACCTCTAGCAACTTGAGAATATTCCCATACTTTCCAATGAAGGTTATACGCTGAATGCTCGTCGTCATTAAATTGGCACACTTCTTCAGGCTTTCTATTTCAGGGTTTTTTATCCTCGGATGTATGTGCTTCTTTAAGGGGACAGTTTCGCCGCTTGATCCCATATTATCTCACAAAATACTTGCAGCCAAACTTTGAGTTCTTATGCTTCCCTGGCGACCTAAACTGAAATGAGAATGAATGACATTTGTTTTTTTTTTTAAAAATTCAACATGTTTTTTTTTTGAAGTATGAATGCATGAAGATATAATGTTGAGTGATGATGATGACTATTTATGTAGCATGCACAAAGATATGCGATTTAGTAGACCCTTTTTTTTTTATGCATGGATGTGATATAACAGATTTTGGTGGAAGAATAAAGATGATATGATGCCCCTTGTGTCTTAAATGGGTTAAACCTAAAATTAGAGATTTTCTAACCTAAGGGGTCTATAGTCTTGTATTAAGTGATAGATCTCATGGTGGCTCTAATCACATTCTCACCAAAGGCCTCTAGAGCTAAAGTCTCCTCCTGAATATTAACCACAACGATAGATAACTATCCGGTGCGGAATACTCAGAGGGAGCACACTCTAGATGAAGTTCTCGCAATAGCCAGAAGGAAAGCAAATTCCAATTGACCATCACCGAACCTCCACTCAACTTAAGCTTTGCTCTGACCCGGGTATAGGGCCTTACTCACATGTGTGTGCGAACGTGTAGGTGCGGTGTGTGAGAGGGGCAACACCCTAACACTACCCAAGCTGCAAAACCAACAAAGCATACAAATATAGTCGTCTATCCTAATGTTTGACATGTACATAATATTCACAACAAATTTACATTAAACAAATAAATAATAAATAATTATTTACAAAAGAAAAAATAAAAAGAAGGGGAATTTTAAAAAAATTGAAGTTAATTATTTGACACAATTAATCATGTTAGGCTTGACTCTCTAGATGTCCCCAGTGGAGTCGCCAACAGAGCGACCAAAAATCAGGAGGGATTTATTCGAGTTTAATGGAGCCGCCACCAATAATTTATTTTCGAAGGAAAAATATTGGAAAAACCTTTTTTGAAGAAAAGTGGTCCTTAAGACCTGATTTGGGTTCGGGAGTCGATTATGTGTAGGGAAGGTATTAGCACCCTACAACATCCTTTTCAAAAGGTTACCTCTAATTAATTGTGCAAATCTTATTAACTTCTAAAAAATATTTATTTCCTTTATTTTTAAAAAATTAACCAAGATAAAAAGAGGACTTAATAAAAGTCGCTTATTTTTGCGCTGACAGAGTGGGCTCCTCGCTCCCACAGATCTCCGGGTGCAATGGAGAAATCAAAGACTACGTAGTTCTTGGGTAAAAAATGGTTGTGTGTTGGTTGATTTTAATTGTGTATTTTTGATGGAAAAAAAGGGCAGGTTTTGTAGGGACCAAACAAGAAGCAATCAAGAGTGGTCCTCACTAACAACCTATTTTGTTTAGAAAATTAACGGTGTTCGTAATGATCAAACGGGAAGCAATCTCGAGTGATCGTTACTAGTAAAAAAAGATTGATTTTATTTTTATAAAGATGATGGGTTTTCATGGGGACCAAACAAGAAGCAATCAAGAGTGGTCCTCACTAACGACTCATTTTTATTTAGAAAATTAAGATATTTGTAATGACTAAACGGGAAGCAATCTCGAGTAATCATTACTAGTAAATTAATTTTCGTGATTTTTATCAAACGTTTTTTTTTAAAAAAAAATAGGGTTTCGATATTTGTATGTGAAATTTGGTTGAATAAAATTGTACTAGTTTGACTAGTAAAAAAAATAAATAAAAAAAGGGTAAAGCGGTTCAATGGATAGAGAAAAAAAAAAACTAAACACGCGTAAGTGTAACTCACTGAGAAGGGGGAGAATTAACAAAAATAAAAGAAAAAAAATGAAATGAAATAAATATGTACAATTATCATTCTTTATTAAATAAAGAAAATAAAAGAAATGAAATAAATAATAAAAAGAATAAAAGAAAGCAGGGGTGCCGTTGAGTGGGCTGAGGCCCCCAAAAGAGGGGAAAAAAAAAATGGATTAAGAACAAAGGACGGGTAGCGTAGGAAGGAGGGGTGGGCTGACCCAGTCAATAAAAAAAAAAAAAAAAAGATAAGGGGTATCACTTCTTCCTTACGGGTTTCATTTGAAACCCTAGTGGGAGGAAAAGTCAAGGCTACAATGAGGGGGAGACAGCGAGGAGGTCGCGGCGTCGAGAGAGAAAAACGACTGGGGAGAGAAAAGAGAGGGAACGTTGGGGAAAAAGAGAATGAGAAAGGCGAGTAGAGATCGCCATGAGAGAGGAGGCCGCGAGGGAGGATGAGAAGAAGCTACCGACGCTACATCCTTGACATGCCATAAGTGGGGAGATCTATGGTGAGGAAGGATGGGTTGGCGCAAGGAGGAGGTGAAGGAGGAAGAAGAGAAACCTTTTTTTTTCTTCTCGCTTTCTTCTTCTCGCTTTGCTTCTTCCGCTTTTTTTTTCTTCTAGTTCTTCTCCTTTTCTCTCAATTTTCTCTCAAATTATTGTGTATAATTGGTACCAAGAATGAGATATCCAATTCTGAAATTAAGTGCAATTTTTCTTCCGTCCCCTCAAGTTATCTCTTCTTGCTCTACTATTTATAAAAAGGTTCGGTTTGTCAACGTGTGTGTGCTAAAATGATGCTGAGGAGATGGTAACATGTGCAAAGTCTGAGATGATATCAATGGTTTGAAAAAAAATTGCAATCAGCCGTGACTTTAACAACGGTGCTCCTCCTTTTTTTGTTTAAATTGCATTGTTTGTCAAACTTGGTTGTGAGATGAAGAAAAGCAAAAGGCATATGGGGACATATAGTGTAAGACATAGTTTGTAGAGTGGTCGAGGAGATATGCAGAGGACTTTGGTGAAGATATACAGATGACTTTGTGAAGGGTGAAGTGTGGAAATCTGACTTTGATTTTTAGTTTTGAATTTTAGGTTTTTTTTGTTAATAACGCTTGTAATGAACTGCACTGGGCTAAAATGGCCCACCAAGATACGATCTCCCACCACATATCGACCTTCCACGGCCAAGACGCGACCTCGCAGACGCGACCTCTCCACTCGGCACCCGACCTCATTTCGAAGGCGACCTCCCACGCCGGCAGACGACTTCTCCACGGCTCGGCAAGCGACCTCCCCACGCTCAAGACGCGATCTCCACACGGCTCGGCAGACGACCTCTCCACGACTCGGACGCGACCTCGCCAAGACTCGACCTCCCCCACGGCTCGGCACGACCTCTCCACACTCGACGACGACCTCTCCACCGGATACACGACCTCAAAGACCGGCTCGGCACCCGACCTCAACTCGGTACGCGACCTCCCCCAGCTCGGCGCGCGGACAAAACAAAACAAAAAAAAAAAGTGAAAATATAAGCGGACAAAATTGGGGTATAACAGTGAGTTTATCAATTCAATGACTGATTGGAAACAGACAATTATCTTTGATCTGGCATAATAGCGAGTTCAGTTATTCCTAGAGTTCCGTTAACTAATTGTGGTATGATCGCATACAATCACCTAACGTATTAAGGATTAGTCAGATCCTATGGGATTAAGTACACTAAGAACAACACATCCATTAAATAAATATCAAAGACATGGTAAAAGATCCCTCATCATCCCTAGTAATGGATTTAGCTACTCATAGTATTTCTCAATAACATAAACATAGAATAACAAGAATTCAAACAAGAAAGAAAAGGAAAAACAAGAGGCAAGAGTCAAGCCTCCAACCCCCTTCAAAAAGGGGATAAGAATGCCTATTTATAGGCTCTGTTGCGCACTAGGTCAAACTGGCTTCAAATCTGTGCGTTCTGGGCTTGGGTACTATCGTGCTGATTTTATACACGATTGTACTGCAATTTGGTCTCGGCGTTGGCTCATACTTCTGCACTAGGTGCGGCCTGACTACTTTGGGTACGGCCGAACTGCCTTTGGTACGGCCGTACTGAACTTTTTCTTCAACGACAAGCTGTATTGACTATGAGATACGCCCTTACTTGCGCAATTAGGTACGGCCGTACAGTAATTAGGTAAGGTCGTACTGAATGTCCAGAATCATCAAAAAATGCCCAAATCTTGCCAGAATTAAATATTTTGCTACCCGTATTGCCTTTTTTACTTTTCCGCATAAATGAAGAAATAGTGAACATATTTTATCTAATAAGGAACATAATCATAATATTTCATACTCAAAATACCTCAATAATTTAAACAAAATTGGGGTTTATCATATGACCATTTTGTATCCATCCTTTTTTTTACCCACTAATAAGAACATTGGTTAGAAGCCCCGAAATGTCACTCGTACTATTCGGCTATTTTGCGTCTTCTTCCTTTTTCTCATAAAAATAAAATAAATAAAATTTTAAGGGAATTAATTTTCAAGGAAAATATTTTCTTAAAAACATTTAAAAGACTACCGTTTTTATAAACGGGCGTCATAGAGGTGCTAAAACTTTCTCTATGCGTAATCAACTCCCGAATCTAAATTTGGTTCGAAGACCTTTTTTTTCCTTTCTATTTCTTTATTTTTCAAAAAAAGTTTTTCTTATTGTTTTTTTCCTTAATAAACTTAGGTAGTGGCTCCCAAAAAATTCGTGGTTGCTACACATGCCTCACCAGAATCTCAACCCTTGATAACCTGACCCACCAAACCGCAACCAGCGATGACTCGGTGAGCAAACTCGAGCGGCCGGGATGGGTAGTTTGACAGCTCTAATTCTATGTATATTGTTAACTGTGAACTATTTTTTTTTTTTTGATAGGCAAATGTTAGTTGTTAGTAATTGTTAGAAATGTTAGTTTCCTGGGTTTGAACCCGGGACCTCCAGCTTAAACTCCTTCAGCGTCCCTTAGCTATGTTGGTTCGCTTGCATATTTGTGAAACTTTGTTATAATTGTTGGGGGGAAGTAGAATTCTAAAAACATAATTCAGTTCGGGTAATTATCACTCTATCCAACCACTTGCATTCCTCTTTTTTTTTTCATAGCAATACAATTTGTCTCTCTTACTTTCAAAAGGAAACAGAACAAGCAACATATATAGACCATCAATGTTATGGTGAATTAAGTAATCCATAGAATGGTATGACTTGACTAGAAGATTTAACAATACCATGCCACAACAGGATCGATCACATAAAATTGAATTACACCGCTTATGTGGAATAATTAACTACACCTCAGATTTTCTCAAGCACAACAAGAGCATGTCGAACACCACAACAAGCAGATTTATAAATCTGATAAAGCAAATTCTAAACCAAAGTGCAAAAAGTCACAAAATAGTCTTTACTCAGTTTTCATCGAACAAGCAATCCTTAAATCCTAAAATTTTATTACCATCACATGTTGTAAGGTCATCCTAGAACAAAATGCATCCACAGACCCAATTTTTTTTATTTTCTCAATTATGTCCAGGATATATAAAAATATGTCCAGCATTATACTAGGCTGACCGATAGTATAATCTAACGTTATCAAAATCGGACCGAACCGATCAGTTCAACCAATTAGACTGGGAACTAGGCCCATGTCCGATCTGTATAAGCTTGGAAATCGCCTATCTTAAAAGCCGGACCAAAAACCAAAAAACCGGAATTAAACCGCAAAAACGAGACAAAACCGACCGTTAATCGGTTTGTCACGATTCAAAATAAACTTTGTTTACTATTTTATTATTAAAGTTAACTGAAATTTAAAAAATGTGTTTACACCCAAAAATATTCTTAAGTATTAGCCGAATCCAACAGTAGCCGAGACAAGGAAACTAGTCGATTGGATGTTAGCCAGAGGTTAGCCGAATCTACAGCTAATGAAGCATTGGGTCTATTGGGTAGAATTGAAGATATTGGGCCCATTGGGCTAGCATGAAGTCACTCATTGGACCAAGTTCTTGAAATTGCTCCATGAGCCGAATGAGGTAGACGATAATTTTGAATTAATTTAAATTCAAAATTAAGTTAAATTAGAGTTATCTCCAAGTTTCTAGGAGCTGAGCAAACGAACCAAGGATAAGATCCACGTTGAGAAGAACGTTGGTTGAGGACGTGGCCATGAAGAGATAGTGCGCCTAGATTTTAAGATCGTGGTTAGTGGAATGAGGCACTACTCAGCCAAATAACTGTCAACTAGGAAGATTATCATTGTTAGCCAGCTGAACGTGGTAAATGAGGCACTATTGGATGTTACTATAAATACTCAAGTTGTACATAGTTTTTAGACACATCAATCAATAAAAACAACTTATTTTCGCTCAATTTTACTCAGTTGCACTTTATGTTTACCTTTGCATTTCTGTTTTTACATACCTTACTTAACCCTTTCTGGGGTGAGTTAAAGAACCCATAGCTGCGGAACAGAGTTCCTTCCTTAGCGTAATCACTGTTGTGGAGTTAACCGATCAGCAGCTAAGTTACATTGCAGTCAACAAAGTGGCGTGTCAGCCATCGAGCAAGGATGTGTATCGCATTATTAGCTAACCACCTTTTTCTATTTTATCAACAGGCCTCTCAAACACTATTTATGAAAACCATTTCCCCTTCTTCTTGGTTTACCTTCCAATGTGGGACTACTGATACTCCCACCATGTAACAAAACAACCCACAATGCAAGCTAACAGCTTAACACTTTGCCTCCATTTTCAAAAGAATCAATGCCTGATATAAGGTTCTACTTACAAATTCAGTATCATAATGATTGATCGATCATTACATAGCATCATTCACTGTCAACACATCAAAACCTTGTGGCTGCTCAAATCCATGAGTGATTCAAAATTGGGAGTTAAGAACTAAACCAAAGTCTTTATGAAAAAGTCTGTTCAAAGATGTGAAGCTACTCCCGTCTTTTGTAACTCGTATTGCTCATTCAATTCAATCACAGCTCGCTGAATTTTGATCCTATGAAGGCCAAGATATGTACGCTGGAGAGAAGATTGTTCCCACTTGATCTTTGTGTACATGTTGGGAATTGATTTTCAAAATTGTTCGAAAATTTGAAGTCACCGATGAAATTACTGAGATGAGTCGCAAACTAGGTCGCTCTCTTTAAGACGTTTCGCGGCACTGCTCAAAGGTGCAAGCAGGCTATCAACCACGACGTCTCCAGGATAAAACAGCTCAGTCAAAATCGAATTTCCGCTGCACTGCAGAAATCCGTTCAAGATATACACCTTCTAATAATTGGCTTTTCAAAGAAAACCAATCGAAATATGGTTTTACAAAACCACTCGTATTGTTGCACACTTTTGAACGGACGAAAATTATATGGGGAGAGAAGAGAATAAACTCGGTAAGTGCACCTTGAAACTGATGCGAAGTCTCATATTTATAGGCGAATACCGTCTTGGTGAACACGAAACCAGCCTTATTGAGCAAGTAGACGTAGTCTTGCTGAGAAAGAAACCGTGTGGAGAGATATCAGGAAACTTGCAGCGCACGATGAGGAATTTTAGAAACCGGAATCTGATGGAGTGGTGACCAAGTAAATGCACATTTAAATTTAAAATTAAAATATTTATTTTTCGTGTACCAAAAACAAGTACATCACACAGCCCAAGCCCGGCCCGGCCGGACGGACGGCGGCGCTCGCGCGCGCGTGTGGTGGTCACTTTGTGTGCGTCATTTCCCTCTTATAAAAGTGGGTACCCCTTGGGGCACATCCCAAGGGGGTGAGCTCCACATATATAAACACTCTTAAAGTGTCTATTCTCTCCTATGTGGGACTTCCCAATTTTTCAATTCACTACTCCAAGTTCCAACAATCCCCCACTTGAATTTAAAAAATGGTTTCAGAAATAGCGTCAAACGCCTCATTAAGATTGTGCATAAGTAGAGGTGTCTTCCGACTTGAACCTTTGCATAGTGATTAGGATTTAGATTCAACAAGAGTGACTCGTAGTCTTGAACTCTATCTCTAACATCAAAATCACACACTCTCTTATCAACAGGTGTATTCTTCAAAAGCCCGTGCGTTAATGGCCCTAGACGTCTATCCCAGTATAGTGAACGCTCTAGGAATTCTGCCCAAGATTCCATAGAAAGCGGCCCCACTTCCACATTCACATAGATGAGTCTATCAAAAGTACTCCTGTAGTTAGGTACTTCACTCCACATGAGTATAGATCTCATTAAGAGTTTCTATTATCTCATCCTTTAATCGCTTCAGGAATCATGCCACTTGACTTATAATCGCATGTTCATCTCATGTCACTTCACAACTTGTTATTACCCATTGAACCTAATTCTTGGGATCTCCAGTCTTTTAGGTTGGGTTACCATCGTGAGTGACTCATGGTTCCAAAGACAGTAGTCCCATCTTTTTAGATGTATTTTGGACTTTCTCTTTAGTTAATCCTTTCGTCAAAGGATCAGCTAAATTTTCATCAGTGCGTACATGATCCACTCTCACATCTCTTTTTGAGAGAAACTCTCTCACAGTACTGTGCTTACGACATATTTGTAGTCTCTTACCATTGTAATAACGATTCTCTATTTTTACAATAGCCGTGGTACTATCACAGTGGATCAACATAGTTGGCATCGGTTTTTCCCATAACGGAATCTCTGCTAGCAAGCATCTCAACCAACTTGCTTCTTCACTATTTGTTGCTAGTGCTATCATCTCAGACTCCATAGTGGATTGTGCTAATATAGTCTGTTTCTTAGACTTCCAAGAGACGGCACCTCCACCTATGCTAAATATATAGCCACTAGTTGCTTTGGAGTCATCTGATAGAGTATTCCAATCAGCATCACTGTACCCTTCAAGTACAGCTGGAAATCTCTGATAGTGTAATCCGAGATTCATGGTCCTTTTTAGGTATCTCATGACTCTCTCAATGGCATGCCAATGCTCCATACTAGGTCGACTTGTAAACCTGCATAACAATCCCACGACATAGGCTATGTCGAGTCTAGTACAATCAGTGGCATACCTTAGGCTGCCAATGATGCTCGCATATTCTGTTTGTCTAACACCTTCACCAGTGTTCGTAAACAGTTTTACACTTGGACCATATGGTGTGCAAGCAGGTTTACAATCAAAGTAATTGTATTTCTTCAAGATCTTCTCAATATAGTGAGATTGATCCAAAGAAATTCCATTTTCTGATCTAGTAATTTTAATGCCAAGGATTATACTTGCTTCTCCGAGGTCTTTCATATCAAAGTTGTTGCACAACAATGATTTCACATTATTCACAACATGAATATTTGAACCAAATATGAGTAAGTCGTCTACAAAGAGACATATGATAGTGCAAATGTCATTTTCCGATTTGTAATAAATACATTTGTCACTTTCATTCACTTTAAACCCATTCGAAATAATCAAATTATCAAACTTTTCATGCCATTGTTTAGGAGCTTGTTTAAGACCATACAGAGATTTATCTAACTTACAGACCTTACTTTCTTGTCCAGGGACTACAAAACCTTCAGGTTGCTCCATATAGATTTCTTCTTTCAATTCACCATTTAAAAAAAGCAGTTTTGACATCCATCTGGTGTACTATTAAATTATAAATAGAAGCCAGTGAAATAAGTACCCTTATGGATGCAATTCTAGTAACAGGTGAAAATGTGTCGAAGAAATCTATATTTTCTCTTTGTCTAAAACCCTTGGCTACAAGGCGAGCCTTGTATTTATCAACAGTTCCATCAGGTTTTAGCTTCTTTTTTCAAAATCCATTTGCAACCTATTGGTTTGCAACCAGGAGGCAAGTCTACTAAATGCCAGGTCTTGTCAGACTCTAGAGAATCCATTTCATCATTTATGGCTTCTTGCCACAAATCTGCATCCAATGAAGACAAAGCTTCTTGAATACTAGTTGGAACCTCTTCTAGTGTATAGACCGTATAATCAGGTCCATAGTCTTTAGCAACACGTGCTCTCTTACCTCTTCTAGGTTCTATTTCCCTTTGTTCATTGTTCTCAATTTTCCTAGGCACATAAACTTGACTAGTTCCGGTGCCCCCACTATTTCTTGATTTAAAAGGGAATCTATTTTCATGAAAGTCAACATCATTTGACTCTATGATCACTTTGGCGTTCAGGTCATAAAATCTGTATGCTTTACTGTTTATTGCATACCCAATGAATACACATTCATAGGCTCTACTGGCGAGTTTGACTCTTTTTGGATCCGGGATCCTGACATAGGCCAGGCAACCCCAGGTTCGAAAATAAGACACATTAGGTTGTCTTTTCTTTAATATCTCAAATGGAGAAATTTTATTCTTGGATTTAGGTACTCTATTGAGCACATAACAAACTGTTAATAAAATTTCCCCCCACCAGTGAGATGCAGCTCCAGAGTTGAGCATAACAGCAACAACCAATTCAGTAAACGTTCTATTTTTTCTATCTGCTTTACCATTCATTTCAGGTGAATATGGTGCAGCCGTTTCATGTATGATTCCATTTGATTTATAAAATCATTAAATAACTGGGAGTCATACTCAGTTCCTCTATCACTTTGAAGTCTCTTAATCCTTTTCCTAAATTGATTTTCAATTTCAGTTAGGAAAACTTTGAACATTTCAAATGCTTCACTTTTATTTTTCATAAGATATACAAAAGTATAATCAAAACAGTCATCTATAAAAGTGATAAAATATCGTTTACCATTTCTGGTCAACGTTCCATCCAATTCACATATATCAGAATGAATTAAATCTAGCAGTTCAGATTCTCCAAATACTGATTTATGCGGCGTTTTAGTAATTTTTGCTTGACTACAAAATTCGCATTTTTCTAAATCATTGAAAGATAATTTTGGAATAAATCCTAAATTGCACATATTAGAAATAATGCGTTTGTTCACGTGACAAAGTCGAGTATGCCAAATATTTAAAATCACAAAGCATATAAGCAGAAGTAGAAATTTTATTGATTTCAATATCCAATTTAAACACACCATCTGTTGCATACCCTTTCCCTACAAAAATACCATTTTTAGTAATGGTGTACAAATCCCCCCAATAGACAGAGTAATACCTTCCTTGTTCAAGAGAAAGCCAGAAACTAGATTCTTCCTGATTTCTGGATTGTGCATCACATCTTTCAGAATTAGGGTCTTTCCAGAAGTGAAGTTCAGCTTGACATCTCCAATACCTGCAACATCAGTGGTGTGAGCATAGCCCAACAGCACTTCCAGTCAGGTTAGCCTGCGCAGCAGATCTTGGTCTGTTCCTACACTTGCGTGCCATATGACCTGGTTTCCCACAATTAGAACAGATGAATTGTGGAGCAGCATCATTCTTAGGAGATGGTTGAGGTTTCGGATTTGGGAGCTTAGGAGGGTTCCCATTCTTGTTGCGGTTCTTTTGATCTCGAGTGCAGTTACGATTCTTAAATGATTTGCGGTTGGCTTGTAACCGCTCCAGTGGTTTTCTTATTTGAAACAAACAAGACTTCTTCTTTTTGATCTTGTTTCCAGGATTCTTCCTCAATTCGAAGTCGGGCAATCAGGCCTTCTAGATTCTGGGATTCTTCCTCAATTTGAAGGCGGGTAATCAGACACTCTAGAGAAAGTTCTTTGGTTTTGTGCATTAAAGAATTTTTGAAATCCTTCCAAGCTGGGGGTAATTTGTCAATTAGAACAGCCACCTGAAACTGTTCATCTAGGGTCATACCTTCAGAAGTGATTTCATGAGCAATTTTCTAAAGCTCATGTGATTGAACTTCAACAGACTTGTCATTAGATATTCTGAAATTGATATAGCGGCTCACTGCATATTTTTTAGCGCCCGCTTCTTCAGTACCATATTTCTTTTTTAGAGCATCCCAGACATCTCTGGCGGTCTTGCGAGTGCTATAGTAATCATAGAGTTCACTACTCAGACCGTTCAGAATAAAATTCTTGCAGAGATAGTCATGCTCATTCCATAGGAGTATTTCTTTCTTTGTTTTATCCTGTTCTTCTTTTTCAGCTTTTTCATCCAACACAGGAATGTCTTCTATCAAGACGTTGGCAACCTTTTTAACAGTTAAGAAAAATTGCATCTTTTGTTGCCAGCGCTTGAAGTGACATCCCTCAAACCGAAATGGTTTGTTGAAGTCATTAGCAGCTATAACCCAGAGCCGTAATTTACCTCAGATTCATGGCTGATTTGAGAAATGTCTTAAAAATGTTGGGAATTGATTTTCAAAATTGTTCGAAAATTCGAAGTCACCGATGAAATTACTGAGATGAGTCGCGGACTAGGTCGCTCTCTTTAAGACGTTTTGCGGCACTGCTCAAAGGTGCAAGCAGGGTATCAACCACGACGTCCCCAGGATAAAACAGCCCAGTCAAAATCGAATTTCCGCTGCACTGCAGAAATCTGTTCAAGATATACACCTTCTAATATTTGGTTTTTCAAAGAAAACCAATCGAAATATGGTTTTACAAAACCACTCGTATTGTTGCACACTTTTGAACGGAAGAAAATTAAATGGGGAGAGAAGAGAATAAACTCGGTAAGTGAGTCGAGTTTCGGGCGATTTGAAACTGATGCGAAGTCTCGTATTTATAGGCGAATACCGCCTTGGTGAACACGAAACCAGCCTTGTTGAGCAAGTAGACGTAGTCTTGCTGAGCAAGAAGCCGTGTGGAGAGATATCAAGAAACTTGTAGCGCACGATGAGGAATTTTAGGAACCGGAATCTGATGGAGTGGTGACTAAGTAAACGCATATTTAAATTTAAAATTAAAATATTAATTTTTTCGTGTACCAAAAAGAAGTACACCACACAGCCCAAGTCCGGCCCGGCCGAACGGACGGCAGCGCCTGCGCGTGTGGTGGTCACTTTGTGTGCGTCCTCTCCTTCTTATAAAAGTGGGTACCCCTTGGGGCACATCCCAAGGGGGTAAGCTCCACATATATAAACACTCTTAAAGTATCTATTCTTTCCTATGTAGGACTTTCCAATTTTTCAATTTACTACTCTAAGTTCCAACAGTACATATACTTGTAAAGGACCATTTTTTATGGGACTTGAATAACTTTGAGAGTGATCCTAAAGACTTTGCAAGAACCTTCTAGTTCTAGGTGAATACAACTTTGACACATGTCCACATTTTGAGTACCCCTATGTGAAGTAACAAGCTAGGGGTGCAGTTAATTAAAAACAGTGGCTTTCAACCTGATTACTATTCAAATCAAAATATATGAATAATAATATCAATATATAACAAGTTTAACAAATTCATGTAATATATTATATAAAATGTTAAAAATATACTATTTTAATTATTTTCAGTTTAACTCCAGTTCGACCCCGATCAAACCTTAAATCTTGAACCAATGTCTCTTTCGGTTTAATGTCCGGTCCGATTTTGATAACCTTGTTATAATCTATTATCTATTTTAGAAACTTAATTACACTAATGTCACATGTCTATTCACTACCCAATATTGTTTTCTCACCAAAAATTGTTTTCCTTTCAAATACACAGCTTCTTTAAATTCTTATGCCATAGTGCTTTTTTAAGACTCATGCTTTTGCACGGATTCATTGCCGCCACTAGTTTCTAGTTTCTAGTTATGTGATCAACTGCTTCGTCAGAATAACTCGAATGGCATTTGTATGCTCACACGTACGAAAGTGTTTCTTTCTTGGTGTCTATCACATTTGATTTTTAATTTTTTTTCTCAATATATACTTATTGCATTATTAGCTGACAAACAACAGTCTATTGTGCCATGTTTTAGTTGTTGTTTCATGAAAACCATTTCATAGTTGTTGGGTATCCAAGTGTGAGATAGTCTCATATCGCTTAATAATAAATAAATAAAAGTATATAAGATGCTAGATCCATGAACCTATCACCTTAAGGTTTTTGAAATAAATGTGGTCAAAGTATCTCGCTACACCCCAAAAAAATAAAATAAAAATAAAAATAAAAAATAAATATAAAAAAACCCAACAAGTGGTATCAAAACCTGTTGGCATAAGCCCAATAACGACATACACCTTCTCATAACGAGATGCGTCCCGTGAACATATACCGATATCCTGTTGTGTTTTGTCTTAGAATTTATTTTTTTTACTAATCATGGGTGTAAGTTATACTATCAATGAAAACAAGTAGCATTGGTAATACAGATCTCACTAAAAAGTGTAAGATAAAATGACAATGGAAAGCTCATTATTAAAGTCAAAAACAGATTATGCCTGCTTTGTCTTCAAGAGAATTAGATTTAGACCATGAGTGAAAACCCCCAAAAGAAATATTTTCTGGTAATACTCCAGCTACCACAATAAGATAGTACTAATTATTTTAAACACGAGGTAAAGATGCGATGCAAATAAGGTGAAAAAATACCTTAAACTAAGCACTAAATTCTCCATTCATCCTCTAGGCATTCTTCTTCAAATCAATCCCAAGAGTTCTTGAATGGATTTTCATAATATTGAGGCGAAGCTGCATAGAATAAACACCCAGTCATTATCAGGATTATTTGTCTCAACGAAGAAAGAGAAGCAAACCTCTTCATTGGGGTTTTACAATTCAATCTTTCGGTCAATCCGTCTAGATCTAATGAGTGGTTGACCAGGGCATCAAGTAGATTTGTGCCCATTAAAACCTATGATTGGAGATTTATCTGTAGGATTTCTTAAAAAATAAGGATGTGATTTTATGAATCTGAAGCAATGTTTGATCCTAATGATAGTAAACACAATAACAATGGTACCAACCATCATTGCAAGTGCACAAGGAATTTGCAGTAGCAAGAACACACACACACACACATTAGTTCGTTGAATGGTATTGCACTAAGAAATGTTGTATTCATGTGTCTATGAAATGCAAAAGCGAGTAGCAGTGACTTATCATGTTGGCGTTCCAGCCAAATGATTTGACTTTTCAAATCATTGATTAGCAATGTGGTTGGGTAGCAATGAAAAAAATTAAATGGAAGTGGTTGAAGGTTGTGCAGCAGGCGGTGCACAACTTGTTGTTTTCTCTGCGATGTGCTTCATTCTTGTTTTCTATAAATAGAGGATGTTGGACAGAGGGAATTTTTACACCGTCCACAACTAAGTGTAACAAGCATTAGTTAGAGAAAGTCTTAGAGAAAGTTTCTAAGAGAGAAAAATAGAGAGAACCAATTTGTGAGAGTTTTAGCCACAAATTGATAGTACAATTTTATTGTATTATTTTGAGAGAGATCACCTAAGGGCGAAGTTTGTAATCCCATTATTGTTATAGTGGAAGTTTAAGCGGCTTACGGGTCCCGTGGTTTTTATCTTCACTTTGGAGGGTTTTCCATGCAAAAATCTATGGCGTTATTATTGTCTATTTATTTAGATAATTATTCTGGGCTGGGAATTATTATTGGGCTGTGGTAATTTATTTTACACTAACAATATGCAGACTTTTCCCAACAAAGTGGTATCAGAGCCAGGTCTGTGTACTATTTATAAGAAAATTCTTAGTATGCTCTGTGGTTGCAGAATTGTCTGATCTTCCACATCAGAAAAGAATTGTTCTTGTTGCAGGAAATTAATTGTAGTTGTGAAAGTTGTGCATGCATAGGAAAGTTCTGGTTAAGGAAAGATTTGATATTTAACTGTGTCCATTGGAGACCCACCTCTCTTTCCTAGGAACTTACCTGGTGCACTATTTACAGACTACGGTTACTATTCCAGTATAAGTAGTACTATTCACAGGATACTATTCATTACCGAAGAAGTTTCAAAGCACAACGAAACTTATTGACCTGCCATCCCAATGGAGGGGAGCACTGGTAATATGATAAAGTTAACTGCATTTAATTATGCAATGTGCAAGCCAAAGATGGAAGATCTTTTATACATTAAAGATCTATGGAAGCCGATCGTTACGCCAAAGGAGGAAGCAGCAACTGCAGCAAAAACTTCGTCAGATGAGAAGACTGACGAAAAGGTAGAAAAACCACCTGACACTTCCACTAGCACATCGCATGTTGATCGGACAAAGGTTAAATCGGAAGTGTGCTGCTCAAATCCGTCAATGGATTGACAAGAGCATTTTTCAGAATTTTGCTAATGAACATGATGCTTACGTTCTTTGGCAAAATTTGGAGAAAATGTATGCAAGGACAACCGCACAGAACAAAGCCAATCTGATGCGACGTTTAGTCAATTTGAAGTACAGAGACGGGAATAGTGTATCAGAACACATGAGTGAGTTCCAAGGCATTGTTGATCAACTCAACTCAATGAAGATGACTATTGATGATGAGCTACAAGCATTGTTGATGCTAAGTTCTCTACCAAAGAGCTAGGACACCCTAGTTGTTTCAGTCAGTAACTCTGCTCATGAAGGCACGCTTACCATGGATATGGTAAAGGACATAATGTTGAACGAGGAGTCTCGACAAAAAGAAGAAGAATACAATCCTGAATCTAAAGCGCTTGTCACTGAGAAGCAAGGCAAGCAAGAAGGGCAAGGGAGAAGTAAAGGTAGAGGTTCTCAAAACCAAAACTGGCAAAGAGGACGATCAAAGTCCAAATCGAGGCATGACAAGAAGTGTTATCACTGTGGCATTCTCGGACATTTCATTCGAGAATGTCGGAAGTTGAAACAGTTGCAGAGGCAGGAAGCAGAAAACCGAACAAATGACACGACAACAGTCTCTGAAGATGTTACCATTGTTTGAAATGCAGATTACATCAATCTTGCATGTCAAGACTCTACCTGGGTAGTTGACTCAGGTGCTTCCTACCACGTTACCTCAAAGCGTGAGTTCTTCTCAACCTATACTCAAGCCGATTTCGGGCGAGTAAGGATGGGAAATGATGATGCATCCCAAATTGTCGGCATCGGCAATATTTATCTCGAGACCAACCTTGGATGCAAGTTACTTTTGAAAGATGTGAAGCATGTTCCTGATATACGCCTCAATCTGATCTCCACCGGAGTACTTGATGATGGTGGCTACAACAGTTATTTTGGTGAAGGGAGTTGGAAGCTCACCCAAGGCAACCTGGTAGTAGCTAAAGGCAAGAAAGATACTTCTCTCTATTTAACACATGCCAAGTTATGTAGAGGAGAAGTAAATTCCACTAAGAAAGAAGTTTTGACCGAGCTATGGCATAAATAGCTCGACCACATGAGTGAGAAGGGTCTCATAATTCTTTCCAAGAAGAAGCTCTTGCCAGAGATGAAAGGTACTTCATTACGCACTTGTGTTGATTGTCTAATGGGAAAACAACACAGAGTTGCATTTTGAAGTACTCCACCATCTAGAAAGATGCATATTCTAGATTTGATACACACTGATGTCTGTATGATGAGTGATAAGTCACAAGGAGGTGCACTCTATTTCGTGACTTTCATTGACGACCATTCTAGAAAAGATTGGGCCTTTGCTTTGAAAACAAAAGACCAGGTGCTAAAAGTTTTCAAGCAATTTCATGTGAAAGTTGAAAGACACACTGGCAGACGATTGAAGTGTGTGCGTGCAGACAATGGCGGCGAGTATCGCGGGCCATTTGAGGAGTACTGTAGAAGTTTCGGCATCAGACTGGAAAAATCAGTACCAAAGACACCTCAGCACAACGGTGTTGCTGAGAGAATGAACAGAACCATCTGTGAGAGAGTCAGATGTATGCTCTCAAATGCAAAACTGCCAAACTCCTTTTGGGCAGAGGCACTCAGAACAGCAGTTGATCTAATCAACTTGTCTCCATCAGTTCCATTGAACTATGAAGTACCAGAAAGTGTATGGAGGGTATTCGGCTGCATAGCATTTGTTCACATACCAAAAGATGAGAGGTCTAAACTGGATGTAAAAACCAAGCAGTGTATTTTTATGGGTTATGCCCATGAAGAATTCGGCTACAGACTTTGGGATCCTACTAGCAGGAAGATCATTAGAAGCAGAGACGTGGTGTTTTTCGAAGATCAAACAATCCAGGATTTCGAGAAATCAGAAAAGCCACAGTCAGATGAAAATCCAGTTGATTTGGAATCAGTCTCTCCACCAACAGATTCTGATGACAGGGGAGCTACTCCAGATACTGATGATAATGATCCACCATCCAGTTGTTCAGAACCTGAGCAGGTCCAACCAGAAGCACAAGTGAGGAAGTCTTCTAGAGAGACAAAACCAAATCAGAGGTATTCTCCTAACGAGTATGTATTGCTCACTGACGGGGGAGAATCAGAGAGCTATGATGAAGCTCTTACCCACCAACACAAGAATGAGTGGTCAAAAGCCATGTTAGAAGAAATGTCTTCCTTACATGAGAACCACATATTTGATCTGGTGAAACTACCACAGGGAAGGAGAGCACTCCAGAACAAGTGGGTATACAAGATAAAAAGCGAAGAAGGCAACTCACAACCATGTTACAAAGCAAGACTGGTTGTGAAAGGATTCAGTCAGAAGAAGGGCATTGATTTTGATGAAATATTTTCACCAGTTATGAAAATGTCTTCAATCAGAGTTATTCTAGGCTTGGTAGCTAGCCAAAACCTGGAGGTTCAACAACTTGATGTTAAAACTGCCTTCTTACACGGTGATCTTGATGAAGAAATCTACATGCAGCAGGCAGAAGGTTTCCAAGTCAAAGGTAAAGAGAAGTTGGTGTGCAGACTAAAGAAGAGTCTATATGGTCTGAAGCAAGCACCGAGACAGTGGCATAAAAAGTTTGACTCATTCATGGAGAAAAATGAATACAATCGAACAACGGCAGACCATTGTGTTTTCATCAAGAAATTCTCTGATGGAGACTTCATCATTCTTTTGCTTTATATTGATGACATGTTGATTGTTGGCCGGGACAACGACAAGATTAGCAGGTTGAAGAAAGAGTTGAGCAAGTCCTTTGCAATGAAGGACTTAGGACCCGCTAAGCAGATTCTTGGCATGACGATTACCCGTGACAGGAAGAATCACAAAATCTGGCTATCTCAAGAACGGTACGTAGAAAAGGTTCTTGAAAGACTCAACATGGACAAAGCAAAATCTGTTAGTTCTCCACTGGCTAGTCACTTCAAACTCAAAGTGAGCCAGTGTCCTTCAAGCAAGTAGGAGAGAATAGAAATGACCAAAGTGCCATATGCATCGGCGGTTGGCAGTCTAATGTATGCTATGGTATGCACTAGACCAAACATTGCGCATGCAGTTGGTGTTGTGAGTCGATTCCTATCAAATACTGGTAAGGAACATTGGGCAGCTGTCAAATGTATACTTAGGTATCTTAGAGGTACTTCTAGTCATAGTTTATGCTTTGGTAATGGAAAACCTGTATTAGAAGGATATATAGATTCAGATATGGCTGGTGATGTGGATACCAGAAAATCCATATCAGGGTACCTGATAACATTTGCAGGGGGAGCTGTCTCATGGCAATCACGCTTACAAAAGTGTATTGCTTTAAGCACCACAGAAGCAGAGTACATTGCAATCACTGAAGGTTGCAAAGAGATCTCGTGGATGAAGAAGTTCCTACAAGAGTTGAGTCATAACCAAGAAAGCTATATTCTCTATTGCGACAGTCAGAGCGCAATACATCTCAGCAAGAATTCAACATTTCATTCAAGGTCGAAACACATCGACGTGAGGTATCACTGGATCCGTGAAGTGTTGGAAGGTAAGCTGCTGAAAGTTGAGAAGATCCACATCGACGATAACGGGGCTGACATGATGACTAAAGCTCTGCCAAAGGACAAGCTAGAAGTCTGCAAAGAAGTTGCAGGCTTAGCATCAACCCCATATTGATCCGAGGATATTTTCCCATTGGCTGGAGGGGGAGATTTGTTGGTGGTCCAGCCAAATGATTTGACTTTTCAAATCATTGATTAGCAATGTGGTTGGGTAGCAATGAAAGAAATTAAATGGAAGTGGTTGAAGGTTGTGCTGCTGGCGGTGCGCAACTTGTTGTTTTCTCTGCGATGTGCTTCATTCTTGTTTTCTATAAATAGAGGATGTTGGACAGAAGGAATTTTTACACCGTCCACAACTAAGTGTAACAAGCATTAGTTAGAGAGAGCCTTAGAGAAAGTTTCTAAGAGAGAAAAATAGAGAAAACCAATTTGTGAGAGTTTTAGCCACAAATTGAGATTACAATTTTATTGTATTATTTTGGGAGAGATCACCAAAGGGTGAAATTTGTAATCCCATTATTGTTATAGTGGAAGTTTAAACGGCTTACGGGTGCTGTGGTTTTTACCTACACTTTGGAGGGTTTTTCACGCTAAAATCTCTGGCGTTATTATTGTCTATTTATTTAGATAATTATTCTGGGCTGGGAATTATTATTGAGCTGTGGTAATTTATTTTACACTAACAATATGCAGACTTTTCCTAACAGTATTGCACTAAGAAATGTTGTATTCATGTGTCTATCAAATGTAAAAGCGAGTAGCAGTGACTTATCAAGTTTAAGGCCTAAAGTTTAGAATAAAATCGGGCCATCATGCTTTAATATATAATTTTTTTCTAATAAAATTTTCATATTATCTGCACCTTAAAAAAGCGGCCCTATGCGGTCACATCACCAAAACATGCTTAGGGCCACCATTGATTCTACGATTGAGTCCTTCTCCGATAATTGCTCGACCATGAGAGACATTCTACGTTTCCAAATTTCCAATCGCAGAGCCAGTGATGGCCCTAAACATGGTCCGGAGGGGCGACTGCCTAGGGTCCATTTTTTGAGGGCTACTAAAAAAAATTTCTTAGTACTCTTTCCGGTCCAAATTATAATAAACAACACATTTTTTTGTTCATTGAATAACTCATGTATTTAGACTAAATACATGAGTTATTCAATGAACAAAAAAATGTTGTTTATTATAATTTGGACAGGAGGGAGTAGTATAGAAAGATATTAAAATAAAATTTGTATATATTTAAAATTATATAAAATATTTTTGTTAAAAATTAAATAAAGGCAGTAATTAAACAAGTTGTTTCCTAAAACTAAGTCAACTAATGAGTGACAATGCGTGATTTTTTATTTTTCTTTATATCAAATAGAATATACCTGCAATCTTGAGCATTGAAATAGTGATAGTCATTTAGGTGAAAAACTTGGGGTCTAAACGGAAAAAAATGCTATTGTTAATACTGAGAAAATTGCGAATAAAGTGAAAATTGAATGTGTATTTGTTCATAAACGTCAAGTTTGTAGAAAAAAACACTATGATAAAAATTTCTCTGTCTCACTTTTCTGTCACATTTTCTGTCCCCCACAAATGATAATTTGCCACATAATAAAATGAAATTATAACTTATTAACACATATGCATATCTCCAACTTTTGATTGGTGGGAGACAGAGAGACACTGTTTTTTGGGACACTTATGTTTGAAATCCATAAACGATTAGGCCATGTATTGTAACCGATTACGAAATGATAGAGGCTCACTCGTGACTTTCTTTCAACCCATAAACGATTATGCCCCTGGTGGTAAATGATTATGCTTATTTAAATGCTCATAAACGATTACGATCACCTACTGCAAACGATTATGAAACTTCTGTGGCTGTCCGAAAATGCTGGTTTTGCAGAAAAATAAAGTACTTTTATCTTCTAAACCATCAACAACAGATAGAAGACAACAATCAACTCTTGCATCATATTTTCAACTCCAAACAAATAATTTAAATCCATACTCCATGCATATCAAAATATATATGAATATGTGAAACATGCATACAAATCACAATCAGAGTAAAATTAAGTACATGCATTGAATCTTCTCAACCACAAACCCATTTCCTATTTCCACGCTTTTCTACCCCACTACTTCAATCTTGCACATAGCATTGGGGCTTATGGTTGCCCAATCACTCAAGTATCACAAAGAGGGTATAGAACTCACCATTTTGAGACCCAAAAAATGTGGTGTAGATGAAGATGCTAATGTGCCTCAATGTAAAAATTCTAGTTTCCCTTCAAGACTTCGTCTTTCTCCTCTTCTCTTGCTATAAACTCTCTATTTCTACCCCAAGCTCTCCCCTCTTCCTTCATGCGACCTCCTCTTCACATCCTCTCACCAAAGTTTGCCTTTTCCTCGTTCTCTCTTTCTCTCTTTCGATCTCAATGGAGGTATATGGGTGCGTGAATGAGAACGAGTGTGGGCCTGTTTGGATTGAAGTTTGTAAACGGACGTTAGATTCAACCTCATTTTGTAAACTGATGTTTGGTTAAAAATAAGTTTACTGTAACATGATTTTTGTTCGAAAACTTTTTTCGCAAACGTACATTTAACAAAATGAAATTTGTTTGGATAATACTAATCAAAAGTATTTTTGAATGCGTAATTACCAAAAAGAGTAAGCGTTTTATAATATAATATTAATATTATTTTTATATATCGCTTTATTCAAATATATGTTTGATAAAAATAGTTTTTAATGTGTAATTACCAAAGATATTAGTTTTATAATATAATAATGTTGATATTCATTTTTTATATCACTATTAAAATAAATAAACAAAAAAATAAAATATATGCAACATAAAAATATAAATTCCAATAACAAGTGTTATATTAAACTAGAAAGAATAAAAACAAATTAAATAAAAAAAATGGTGCCGCATGATGTCCAAAGTCTTAGCGTTGCAATGATGGCAAGTCAAAAGGGTAGTCTAATGCAGTTTTTGTAGCAGTACTCAAAGGATTAAAAAATGAAAAGAAAAAATAAATAAAATACTAGACATCTTCACTCAGACTGCCTCGCTGGCAGTGGTAAAATGGGAACATTAATTGTTGAACGGACAATGGAAGAAGGAAAAGCAACACAATTGTCGCTTTCACTTGAGACGGCGTTCCAAGCATAAGGTACGTCTGGAATTGGAACCAACGGAAATCCAAACACATGTGAAACTCATTTTTGCAATCCAAACTGATGTTGAGGGATTGCAAACAGCAATCCAAACAAGCACTGTGTTTGTAAAATAGAAAGAGTGAGGTGGGTATGTGAGTGTATGGGAGAAAAAGGAATTGTTAGAGGTAAACAAAAAATTTGGACTACCCAAATTACTCTTACACTATATATTAATTCCCCACCTATGCTTTCCTTAGGCTCCGTTTGGGAGGTAGGAGGAGAGGGAAGGGGAGGCTTTGGAGGAGAGAGGAGGAAAAGAGAGAAATCATCCACTCTATTTGAGAAAATGTTTTTGTGGAGAAGAAAAAGAGAATGCTTATGACTAAGATATTTTTAATTTTGAGAGTAATATAAAAATATGGAAAAGATTTGAAGAATTTTTCTAAGCCCTCCAAAACCCTCCTCCAATATATTTTTTGAGTTCCTCATATTAGGGAGTTTTATTATTATGAAGAAAAATAAATCCCTCCTTCAATCTTGGGCCAAAACCCTCCTCTAATCATTTTCCTCCTTCTTTTTTCCCAAAGCCCTCCCCCTCCCCTCCCCTCTTTTTTTTTCGGTCAAAAGTGCAATATTTCATTCATTTGGGGCAAAGCCACCAAAACATTACATTAAAAGATGTAAACATCAACCCACTTCTGGGGTAAAGTACATGATTCATGCTAACTCTAAAATAATTCCTTAGGCATAAGAGTTGCTCGTGACTATAAGTTTAAACTCATGTTAACCTAGTCATTAGACCTATCAGTCTATCAAAATATATCCTCAAGGACAATAATATGATCCCACTACGGTCTGGCGGTTTTGCTGGTGGGCGAAGAGTTCGACCGAGCCTAGAAGCCTATGGCCACTTCAATTGAGCAATCAAGCTAGGTCCCCCCTGTTGACTTTTATCATTCCTCACAGCAATGATTGGATCAGAGCCCACATCAAGTGATTTACCACTACCTTCATGCTTAATTTTCCACTTCTTGATACCTTTAGTTGCTCCAGTTGCATCTCATATTATAGATGCACCTATATGTACCAAGGAGGGAGTGGGAAGAAGGTATGGGGCACACAAATAAGCATATGTTGCTGTGTAAATTTCTATATGTTTGATTCTTACTGGGAAGGTGATGATCCTTTGAACCTTCAACTAACCCAATACATTTATGAACTAACAACAGGGTACTCCAAAAGACACAACTTAAGAGGTGTTTATCCATTTCCTCGAAGACATTCGTAAAACTACCATACCTCAGCCCCCTTTGCATAGAGAGCACAGAGACATAATCAATTTCAGTAAAAAACTTTAGCTCTAGTCTTCCAGACACCAAGCTCACCTTACACATATGAGGTAGGGCTTTGAGAGCAGTGTAAATGGTGCCCAAAATCTTAGCAACTACCGTACTTACAAGATACACAAAGTCAAAGGCACTCCCCTTATCAAGCACTTCCAGCCTCAAAGCTTGCTGACTCCACAGTTCAATTTTATCAAGTAAAACACTATTTGGCTCTATGTCATTCACAGCAGGGATCTTCGAACCAAGGTACAAAAATTTGGAAAAATTACCTTTCCTCCCAACAGTCGAGGTACTGAAGATGGGGGCCATCATCACATCACCCACAACCAGTTTCTTGTTAAGACGAGACCACACAAAGGCAGCCCAATCTACAACATGACAAGGGAACACCGATCTGAGACCATGAAGATGATGGTGTAGGGGAAAAGTAAGCTAGGATAGAAAGAGGAAATCAGTTGTCTTAGTAGGAAAGACTAAGCAGGGCATCTCTGCTATTGGTAGATGGCAGAGGCTAGGAGGCTGGAGAGCGATTCTTTCAAGTACAGAGCAGTAATAGGCAGAGCGGAGGTAACAATTCATTAGAGGACGCTCTGGTGGGGGGGATGGGGTTGGGTTCATCGGGTGGGTGTGGTGGAGGACAGGTAGCCAACGATTTCAAGGTAGGGGGTGGATCACCGCCCCCATGTAGAAACGACAAGGGTTTAGTGATGGTGAACATGAATCCAATTGCGGCTACCCGCAGAAAAGCACGAACTCGTCGCATGGTGAGGGGAGATTCAGAGAGGGAAAACAGCGCCTGAAGCACCGACCAAGCGTCGCCCTTGGCAGCGGCCAAACCCTAGCAGAAGCTAGGTATAAACCCTAGCAGAGGGAACCCGTCCATTCAAGCATCCAGATCAAGCACTTATGACTCTATGTCTCCCCTCCCCTCTTAAACTCCCAAATGGAGCCTTAGTCTTGGGCCAAAGAAAATGTGGGTTGGGTTAATGATTTAACTAATGGACTTATTAACTACACCTCCTTCAATCTCTATGATTTGAAATTATAAGTTCCCACTCTTCCTTCTTAGCAACTCTAAAACCAGGGGCGGACCTATTTCTAAGTGCACACCCTCAAAGTTTTAAAAATTTCACTTACACCTTTATATAATTTTTTTCGACCTTACACACCTTGACCAATACACTTTCATCTCTCAACCCTCTCACACAGATAGTGTTTGGTTGAAGGTGAATAAAAGGGAGGGGAAGAGTTATTTTAACTTTTTTAGGCATTTTTTTTATGTTTGGTTCAATTTTTAGAAGGAGAGAGAAGCAAAACCTCTCCTAACACTACAAGAAACAAGGCCAGCGGCGGCGGTTGATTAGCGGCGGTTTCAACCTGAACCGCCTGAAGGTGATCATCGGCGGCGGTTTACGAGGCGGTTCGTAAAACCGCCCTTGAATGCTTGAAGTTTGCGGCGGTTTGGAGGACACCGGCGGCGGTTGGTTTAAAAATATTAAAACCCCGCGTTTAGCGGCGGTTGAACGGCGATTAGCGGCGGTCTAAGTAAAAAAATTATACTTGCCCTGATTTGTAACCCCCAATTCGCGTTTCTGCCTCTTCACTCCCGGCCGCCACTCCCGCTCGATTCGCTCTCACTGCCTCTTCATGCTTCAACTGACATTTTTGATTTCCTCTTTTGTTTCTGCTCGTAATCCCAGTTCGATTGTCACTGACATTTTTGTTTCGTGTTCATTTAGGTTCAGAACGCCGTGTAAACGGAAACAAGGATTTCAAAGGTTGCAAGTACATTATCATCACTCGGTCTTTCTCTGTGAGCCACGTCTTTGAACCGGGTTTCACTCATTCTTGCAATTTCATCACCCCATCTTCCATTTAAGGTTCGGCTTCATAATCATCTGCTTGGTACATAATGTCTTTGTTATTTGTTTTTCTTTTTTGGCACACTTCATTATTAGTTTGTGTGGTCGGGATTCTGTGTTTTTTTTTTGGGATCTAAAATGCAAAAAAAAGTTATTTGATTTCACTCTGTAGTGAACATTTTTGTTGATCATTGGTAGGAATTTGGTTTTATTGAATTACCGACTCTATCTATAGCATTCTTTGCCTAAATAAAAGGAGTCAGAATAATAAAGGCATGTTAGCATCCAGCATCACATGAATAAAAGGATGGAAGAAGCATGTCAACTTTTCATAACCCATGTATCAGTCACAAAAAGAAGACACACACTTAAGGCTTGAAGCAGAACCTTGTGTATACAAATGAAGCAAACAAAAACAGGTCTTTTTTTTTTGCAAATAGTTCAGATAAATACCTTGTGGGAATTGCAAATATAAATTAGTTTTGAAGCACAAATAAATACCAAAAATCTAATTAGATTTCAGAAAGGTGAAAATATACGATTCGTGTTTAAGTATTTCAGGTACAGCATGCAAATTCACCTTCTGATATAAAATATCAAAAAAGTCACAAACACAAGGAAAAGAAGCCAATTTAATGTTACAATTAAAATGCTAAAAACCAGGTCTATATCTTTCCACACCATGTTATGAAGAATCAGTCTTGGAACTAGAGTTAATAGGCTTCATTCGATTGAAGCAGGCTTCATTGAAATAACACACACAATCTGCCCACTAATGATAAGTTGCATGCCCATAATATCACTTTATTACAGCAAACCAATAAAAAAAAATACCCTTTACCCAAATCCATCACACCAAATGCATCTAATGCATCTATGTTGGCATACTTAACATTGAGCCACAGCACCAAATGCATCTATGCTGGCATACTTAACATTGAGGTTTTGATCAGATCCAAGAGTGACTAGAGGTGCAAAACATGAGTTGAAGCAGCCTTTGCATCTATATATGGCACCTATTAAATAAGAAGTTGTATTAGTTTAGGAATTTGCATGGAGAGACATCTAGAAACTAAAAAAACAAAGAAGCTTACAATAACTTTCAAAGATTGGGCAAAGCATTTATTTTCATGTTCACGTTAGAGCTGACAACCATTTCCCATAGTATATTAAATATCATAACATGGTTTTCTTCGTATATGCTGCATTATAAAGAAAGCTCATTATCAAATATTTGAGAAAAATATTTTAAATTTTAAAAATGCTTGTGGTGATAATCAAACCAAATGAAGCGGATAGCATTAATAATCTCAGAAGTGTGCTTGGTTGATCTATTCTCCATGGAATTGTCTTCTAGTAGAAGCTTCTTCAAATATTCTGCCAATTGTTCATGTTTTCCAGGAGCACTCAAAACACCAGCTAAAAGAAGCGGTAGAACACACATTGTAGATAGCCTATCAACAATGGCAGATCTTGGCCTCAAACCTACAAGTTAACAAATAAATATGAAGCAACTATATGAAAAATTCAAAGAAAAGAAAATCATTACCTTTAATTCTTGAATGGATGGCAAGAAGAAAAAGTCAAATCAGCATCATCCTCATCTTTGTTAAAAATACTGGTAGCATTATGCATGTCACGTAGGAATCCCCAAAACATTGAAACATATATGTAAACTGCATTTACATAGGTTATATCAAAAAAAAAACTCGGAAATAACTTAGGTCAGAAGTCATTACAAACAATTTTAAAAACTACAAAGGGAAGGCAAGTGACCTTTGAAACTGGCGTGTTGAGTTTTTAGGAATTCGGGGTATGCTTTTTGAGTTGGGGGATTCCTTTGCTGTTGCTCTTTTATGTTCTTAATTAGGAAATTCACTAGATTGGGGGCTGGGGATTTGTACTCTTCTTGAATTTTTGTTTTACTCTGGTGGTAGAATTTCGGGAAAAAATTATAATCTTCGAGATCTACTTGTATTAATATTTGTTTTTTTTTCCTTATGTGAGTGTGATGCAAGCAAATTGATTTTCCTTCCCTGCATAAACCTTGGCGATATTTTTCATTTTTCCAACAAAGTTCCATTTGTTGTTTGCTTTACATTTTTTAGCCAAGCTTGATTCCACCCAAAATATGTTTTCAAGGAGTCATGATTGTCATATATTGATTTTGAAAGTTTCAATGCTATTTTTTCCCCAATGATTGTTATATATAAGCTAAGTTTCAATGCTGTTTTTTCCCAATGAAGTTACTAAAATGATATGGTTTTGAAAGTTATTAGTACTAAAGTACTGTCTGTTGTATTTTTTCCTTGAATATTTGTATGTTTTAGCTGCATGGTAAGTTGCTAAAATTATGCCAAAAATCTGCAAAATTCCGCAGATTTGATGTCCAAAAGATGGAGTTGTTAATATTTACTATTTATTAATTTATAATTTGTTTTGACTTTGTTTATTTTTAGAAAGAAAATATCAAATCGATGGATAAGTCATGGATTACGATGCCGCGAAATTCATCCATGTATGACAAAGGGATTAAAGGATTTATTGAGTTTGCTTTTCGACGTCGTCCTGCAGATGGTAAAATTGTATGCCCTTGTCCTCCGTGTCGTTTTAAAAATCGGCTAACTGGGCCTGAGGTGTATGACCACTTATGTTGGAATAAATTTCCTGAAGGATACACCGTTTGGTTCTTTCATGGGGAGTCGGATATAGGGCAAGATGCCGATGTTGCTAATATAAATGTTTCAAATGCAACACAAGACACCGTGATTGATGAAGATCCAATTCGAAACATGATTAATGAAGCTTTTGGAGTTGATAGACACTGTGTAGATGAAGACAAAGGCTCAGGATGTAGGAGGGACACCAAATGTGACTCAAGAAGGGCATGAAGCTAAAGAGTTTTATGGATTGGCAAGAGATGGAGAACAACCATTGTATGAAGGGTGCAAAAAATATTCTAAACTTGCTTTTATAGTGAAGTTGTATCACATCAAATGTTTATGTGGGATGACTGATAAGGCTATGACAATGATCTTAGAACTACTACAAGATGCATTTGAACATGCAAAGATTCCAAGCTCATTCTACGAGGCAAAGAAAACTATAAGCGAAGCTTGGTTTGGGCTGTGAAAAGATACATGCATGTCCAAATAATTGTATCTTTGTATTGGGGTGAAGATGAAATTAGGCAAACATGTAAAGTATGTGACAAGTCCAGGATGGAAATCAAGGACAAAAGATGGTGAGGTTGAGGCATCCAATGATGGAAGTAGCAAGAAAAAGGTGCTGCAAAAGTTCTTCGTTACTTTCCACTAAAACCGCGTTTGTAGAGATTGTTTTTGTCTTCAAAGACTGGCGAGGATATGAGATGGCATTACAGTGGATATTAATAGCGATGGCATGATGAGGCATCCTAGAGATTACGATGCTTGGAAGGCATTTGACTCAACAAACATCTCATTTGCATCAGATCCCTAATGTTCGCCTTGGATCGCTCTTGATGGCTTTAATCCATTTGGTAATTTAAGTACAAGTTTGATGTTGGCCAATTATTCTCATACCTTACAACACCCCTCCATGGGTGTGTATGAAGCCAACATCTTTTATACTTTCAACGATAATTCCGGTAAAAAATGCCGAAATAATATAGATGTTTACATGCAGCCTTTAATCAAAGAGCTGAAAGAGTTATGGCATGATGGTGTAGATGCTTATGATGCTTCAACTCGAGAGATATTCAAATTGCATGCAGCTTTGATGTGGACGATTAGTGACTTTCCTGGGTTTGGAACTCTTTCTGGATGGAACACGTATACAGGGCTAGCTTGTCCGACTTGTAACTTTGATTCTATTCCTTGTCGCTTGCCCCATAGTAAGAAATGGTGTTTTATGGGTCACCGTCGATTTCTTAATCAAAGACATGATTTAGATTGAGCAGATTCGGTTTAATGGAAAACAAGACATGCGCAAATTCCACCCAAAATGTTATCTGGTTGAAATTCTTGAACAAGTTAAGAATATCAATGTCACCTTTGGTCGAGTCTTTGAAATAGGTGGAAGGGGAAAAGATCACGTGGTGGTGGGCGTACCACGCAAGATGGCACTCAATAATGGAAAAAGAAAAGCATCTTTTGAGCTACCATCAGGGAGCATAATTTATTGCGTCATAACCTTGACGTTATGCATATTGAGAAGAATGTGTGCGACAATGTCATATATACCTTACTAAATGATGCAAAATCAAAGGATCATATCTTTGCTCGGAGAGACCTTCAATCAATGCGTTTTAGGCACCTAACTCGCCCGATGAAAATGGAAAGTTTCCTTTAGCTATTTATACATTGACTAAACAAGGAAAAAAGTCCTTTTTAATAACTTTGAAGAATATCACTGTGCCAGATGGTTATTCAAGCGACTTTTCTAGGTGCATCGATGTGGATAATCTTCGAGTAAATGGGATGCTAAAAATTCATGATTGTCATATATTGATGGAGCAATTTCTACCGTTGGCTATGCGAGTAGGATTGCCCAAGGAGGTATCGACAATTTTAATTGAGTTATCCTCGTTCTTTAGGAAGATATGTGGTAAAGTGTTGAGCATTCCAGATTTAGACAAAATGCAACATGATATTGTGCTCACTCTATGCCACATGGAAATGTTATTTCCGCCTTCATTCTTTCTGATCATGGTTCACTTAACTGTTCACCTTGTTGAGGAAGCTAAGCTTGGAGGTCCAGTATATTATCGGTGGATGTATCCTATAGAGAGGTAATTATGTGTGGTGACACTTCTTTTTGACTGAATAATGTTTAGAATGATTTTTAACAAAAATGTTTGTTATGATTTAGGTACTTAGGGTTGTTGAAATCCTATGTACGCAACAAGGCACAACCAGAAGGGTCTATAGCAGAAGGCTACCTAATGCAAGAGATTCTAACATTTTGTTCAAGATATCTAGATGATATTGAGACAAGATGGAATCGACCTAGGCGTGTAGATGATGAACCTAATGATATACAACCTAAAACACGAATGGATGAATTGTTCCCGCAAGTAGGAAAACCAATCGCGCTTCTTCATACTTCATTCTTACATCCAAAGAAAAGCAACAAGCTCATCGTCATGTACTAACCAATCGCCTCAGCTTGATCGCTATCTCCAGTAAGTACTTCTCAAAACAATGTACTCCCAGTTGATCGTTTTGTACATCTACTAACTTAAATCTATATAGGGAATTTAGAGATATTGTGCGGAGACAACTAAGGAGCCGTACAAGGAATCCTGCCGAGATAGATAAGAAGGTTCATAGAGAATTTGTTAACTGGTTCTCCAATCATGTAAGTGAAAAATCACTATGTTCAAAGTCATGTTCTTGGTAACTTGCATGTCGCTAACACTACAAATGTTTGTTTTTAGATTGTCAAAGATTTGAACAATCTTAGCGAGTCAGATAAAGATGTTCTTCTTTGTCTTGCTAGAGGTCCTATTAACAAGGCTAGGAGATTTACTGCATATAATGTCAACGGATATAAATTTCGAACCTTGGCACGAGACGAAGGATTAAAAACTCAAAATAGTGGGGTTTTTGGTACATTTGGCACTAGAAGTTACTCAAGTAATAGTGATTCCCAAATGAGATTCGGAGGGGTGCCTTACTATGGGAAATTGATAGATATTATTGAGCTTAATTACAATGGGGCATTCTTAGTTCCTTTATTTAAATGTCAGTGGGCTAATACCACTAACCCCAGAGGCATGAAAACAGATAATTTGGGTTTTACTTCAATTAATTTCACAAGACTTATACATACCGGTGATCATGAAGATGATGAACCATATATTAAAGCTTCTGAAGCGCAAATGGTTTTTTATGTGGATGATGAGAAAGAAAAGGGTTGGATCATGCCTATTCATTTGAGGCCAAGAGACTTATATGACATGGGTGAAGAAGATGATGAGATCTTGGTTTCCAATGAGGTCTATCCATCACAAAACTTGGAACAAACATTTTCTGATGATACTGAATATATTCAATTAGCAAGAGCCACTACAGATGATGATCCTCCAACATCAACCATTAATGAAAATATTGATGATTACAATGATAATATGATTGAGTGACAGACATAGGTAAAAAATGAAGTCTTTGTTTTTATTCTTTATTTTAACAATTTTTTGTTTTTGTGTATGTTGTAATTAAAGATGAACCAAGTGTTCAAGAAACAAAGAACTAGCAAGAGGAAGATATCCTTTTTCAGATTTATAGAAAAAAAAATTGGTGTGTTTTGCAGTGAATGTAACTACCTTGGTGTGTTTTGCAGTGAATGTAACTGTAATCAAAGTGTTGTTAAGGGTCAAGAGTTTTCTGACTTTGGTGGGTTTTTGCATTTTCTCAGAAATCTGTTGTTTGGTTTCTATGATTGGCTTTTCATGAGTGAATTCTGAGGATGATACTGATTTGAGTTGCTAGTCTTAATGCCTATTCTCTTTTGGATCAACATGGAAGCAAAGTTTTTTCATTTTGCTAAGTTGACCTGTTCGTTGCAAACTGCACTATGGTGCTCTATTATTTTCAATTAATTTTCTTGAAAGTGTGTTTAATATTTGTTTTTATTTTACATTTTCAGGCTTCAGATTTAGGATCACCTGCAGAAGTGAGACGTTCTTCAAATGCCAGTCACGATCTCCCAAGTCATGGAGATCGATCTCAAAGTGCTTAGTTTTTTAGGATTTATTAAACGGATATTTCTTAGGGATTAAACTTATATTTTTTTGTATAATTGCACTTGATTATGGATGTACGTTTGTTGGAATTTTTCTGTTATCTTATTTTGCAACCGAGATTCAACTTATATTTTGTATAACTCTACTTGATTATGGATTTATGGTTTGTTGGAATCCTAGTGTTATCTTATTTTGCAACCAATGTATTATCTTCTTTATAATTAATTTTTAATGTTTTAAATATTGTGATGGTATAATAGTTATATATTCGGTTAGTCAAATAATTAAAAAAAAACAAATTATCTGCCTGATTTCAAAAAAAACCAAAAAGCTCACAAAAAAAAAACGCTTAGCGGCGGTTTAAAACCGCCCCTAAATACTTATTTTTGCGGCGGTTAATTGCGCCTCAACCGCCGCAAACTGTCTCCATATTGGCACAGCTGACCCTCGAACCTGCGGCGGTCCAACCTCCGCTAAAACTGCCGCTAAACGAACCGCCGCTAAAACCGCCGCTAAATGAACCGCCGCTACAACCGCCGCTAAAAGAACCGCCGCGTACAACCGCCGCAAATGTATCGGCCGGCGGTTATTCCAGCGGTTGGTCTGAACCGCCGCAAATTGGCCTGCCGACTGTATAAATAGCAGCGGTTTACCAACCGCCGGGAGGTGTAATCTGCGGCGGTTGTAACCGCCGCCAAAAGCCTCTGAAACTGCCGCAATTGACCAAAATTCTTGTAGTGTAACTCAATCAATGTTGGGGTATTTTTGGAAGGGAGGGGAGTTTAAATCATTTAAAATAAAATGACTTAAATAATCTTATATATTATATTATATAAATGATTATAAGTATATATAAGTAATATAAATAATGAATTTGTTTTTCAAAACACGTAACACAAAGTTGTAATCTAGTACAATTTTGCATAGCTTAATCATTTGAGAATGTTCTTATGGTTTTACTTTTCGTTATCGCGGTCAATAGTCCTTAAATTTTTTAGCAATAATTTGTTATTAGATTTTTTTAGCAATAATGACATATAATTTTAAATTTTTTTTACACCACCTGACCCAGGGTCTTAGGTCTGCCACTCTCTAAAACACTTATCCCTTATTAACAATCTCCTTCTAATATATTGCGTGACATTATTTTCCAATTAAAAAAATTTGGAATGTTACAGAAACAAGACGAGATGAGAAAAAAAATAAAAAAATATACTCCCTGATTATTATCAAACCAAATCTTTCCCTCTTTTGAATGAATCTTCGCTTGATACTTAAATCTTTTCTGAATATCAGGGAAAAGGGTTTAGAGATATGGTTCAGTTTTTTGGGTTTGACAAAATCTGGAGGGATTTGGTTTGGGAATTGGGATTTGAGGGAGAAAAAGGAAAGATTTGGTTTGATGGATGAAGGAAAAAGGAAAGAAGATAGTTGCAGCAGTAGGTTCTTTTTTGGGTTAAGTTTTGGGAGAAGAAGAAATTAGAAGGAGAGAGAAGGAGAGGAGTGGCTGTGGCTTAGGGTTTTTCTAGGATTAGGGTTAAAGATAAGAGAGTCAAAGAAGAGAGAAGGAGAGAGAAAAAAGAGATGGGGGAGAGGCCGAGAGTGAGGGAAAAAGGGGTGGAGCGGCCGTTTGAGAGAAATGAGGGAAAAATTAGGATTTTTGTTAGGGTTAGATGGGATTGGGCCATTTGGGTATAAGGCTTAAGTGTGCGTTGAGGAGGTGCGAAATAACATAGCGGTGCGAGAAGCAAAGAGGCGTCCAGGGGGCACCGGAAGAGAAGGGGTGCGCGAGTGGACTGGGCTGGGCCACCAGCCCAGTAGAATACTGCTAGTGGCACCTCTTAAATT
Organism: Calophaca sinica; assembly: GCA_037113605.1. Classification (NCBI taxonomy): domain Eukaryota; kingdom Viridiplantae; phylum Streptophyta; class Magnoliopsida; order Fabales; family Fabaceae; genus Calophaca; species Calophaca sinica. The sequence goes on from CM073737.1 coordinate 59,636,432, forward strand.
TGTAATTTCACCTCTTTCTTCAAAAAATATTTTATTTCATTTCCTTTTTCTTTTTCTTTCTTTTTTCATTTTTATTATTTAGCCTTCTTTTCTCCAAAAATATTATTATTATTTTTATTTATGATTTTATCATGGTAACAAAAACTGGACCGGACCGACCGGTCCGACCAGGAACCGGGCCATGGTTTAGTCCGGGTAACCCTCTTAGACTGGCTGGCAGAGAACCGGCCGGTTTAATGTCAGAACCAGCCAGAACCGGCCAAAACCGGCGGTTTAGGGTCGAACCGGTTCGGCTCTTTCTTTTTTTTTTGAAAATTTTTAGTTATCTTTATTAATTAAAAAAATCAGTTTTTGGTCTCAATGCTTGAACTCCTGTCCTCAAGGCCATAACAAGCCATCTTACCACTAGGCTACATGTTATTTTGTGTATAAATTGAAATATTATCTATATATTATCTATTTTTTAATATATATATATATATATATCAAATATATAATATACTATATATTATATATTTGGTATATATATATTTAAAAAATAATATTTTATTAATATTTTATTAAACCCGGTTTGACCCCGGTCCGACTCAAAAACCTTGAACCCTGGCCCTCTTCGGTTCAATGTCTGGTCCGGTTTTAATTACCTTGGATTTTATACAATTTATTTATTTATTTATTTTATTATTAACATAATAAGCAAAAATTTATAGAAAAGTGATCGGACAAAATTAGGGTATGACAGCATGAATATACCAACCCGGCTTGATCCACCACGAGTCAGTGGGTTGGGGGGTTGGCTCGCCTATTTTTAAAACAATATTTTTTTCCTTCTAATTTTCTATTAAAAAATGAAACAAAAAATTACTGAATTGTGCAATGAAAAATAAAATAAGTTAAATAATAAAAATACTAAAACTAAGCGATTTTATGGAAAATTGGATCTTTTAAAAACGGGTGGGTTGGCTGGCTCGACCCGAGGTAACCCACCTCAACTAGGGGTTCAGTGGATCGGCTAACAATGACCTGAGGCGTTGGTGGGCCGTGATTTTTGCAACCTAACCCATCGATGAGTCGAGTTGGCTTATGGGGCACAACCCATTTTGATGACTCTACATAGATTAGAGAAAACTAAATACACATAAAAAAAAACCGCGGGATCTAGTTCAGTCAAAATCATCCACTAATCAAAGGTAATGAATACACGTCTTCTTAGTTTCTGGGTTTAATAGAATTTCAGCATTTCACCAATTAATAAGTTGCTACTTCTTCTTTCTGTAGTGGTGAACTCCAATTGGTGAATGGCCCACTTCATATTATGAAAGTTGAGCGAGACTTTGATTACCGCTAGTCTAATCTCCTCAAAATGGTATCTACAAGATAATGAACAAACATGTCAATGTAACTAATAAGAAACGAGGCGTTAATGTCCTCACTATTTATGTGCATTAAATTATATTTACCTGTTTTGTTTGAGAAAATAGTTAACGCAGATCAGGTTCCCCGTGACTAAGTTTGCCAGTGCCTATAGAAACTAAAAGATAAATCAGAAATGCATGGATAAGTATTTATTAAGATGTGGAAGAAAAATATCCGCATCTAAACTTGGTTGAACTTCTAGCTGGCATATGAAATTTAAAAGAAATTAAACAACTTGGAAATCGCACTGCTGCCTCTTCTTTTATGAGTGGTTCATTGATCCCATATGCTGCTTGCTCAGGTGAGGAATATCAGGAGTGAGTCAGGGAGTATCGGTTCTTTGGGCTGTTGCCCATGAGATATCGGGATGGAGTACCCCTTTATACTCAATATTAAGGGTTCGAGTGCTCCTTTTACACTCATTGTATATGGGTTAGAATACCCATAAAGTACTCATAATTAATTAATACTATATATTTTTTTTGATGTTCAAAAAAAAATCTTTTAAAAGGGAAGAAAGTTCTTTTTATGACTTGCAAATGCTTTAACTTTTGTAATTTTTGACTTGAAGCAGTCTTCAAGAATTTTTCACTTTCAATTGAATCTAAACGATCCTGAATGAGAACATTTTTTTTAAGGCAAATAAAAGTGAAGGAGCCTCGTTAAAACCTTCTGATGCAAAACCCTCCTTAGGGAAAAAATATCTAGAAGGAAAAAGAGTACTCCTGCCTTAATTTATTAAGAAATAAAAAGAATACAAAGAGCATGGGGGGACCAAACCAAAACCCATGAAATCAGCAAAAGCGAAAACTAGGGAACCAATAACGGTTCTTACAAAATTTCTCAAAAATGAAAGTAGGAACGGTGTCCCACCAGCTGTAACATCTACTAGAAATATCAAAAGCAGCTAATATATCTGTACACGTGCTACTTTTCTTAAAAATGTGAGAAATGAAAAAATGCATATGGCTAGTGAGATGAATACAATTAAGCCAACGAATACGTAATTTCCAAGGGACCAAATTAGAATCCTTGAAAGCAGCTACGAGAAGCATAGAATCACACTCTAGCCAAAGTATTATTAAACCGCCCCGAATGAGGACTTGAATCGCACTTTTATTCTCCAAATGTTGAGATGCTAAGCTGAAAAATACAATGCATATACAAATAAATAGTTAAATTCAAGAATGTTCTTCATTTTTTTATTATTACTTAAAAGAATCTCTACAAAATTATCGGTAATTACTTCACATGTGTACCTCTCCAAAATCACCAAGGATTTGCCATTTGTTTCTTTTATTCGCTTTTTGGGCCACCCCTTTTTGCTGTTGCTTCTTCATTTCTTTTTGTTACGATGGGTTGCACTTGATGAGGGACACACTTAGCATGATGAAAATTGGGCCAGACTTTGAGTACTCCTGGTCGGATCTCCTCAAAATGATATCTGCAATATAATGCACAAACATATTAATAAGAAATAAAGTGTTAATATTCTCTTTCTCACTAATATGTGCTGCAAATTATGTTTTACTTGTTTTCGATGAGGAAATTTCTGACGATAATCGGAAGAACAGGTTTCCCTTGACTATGTTTGCCAACACCTACAAAAATTAAAAGGTAAATCAAACAGGCCTATTAATTTATATATAGATTTATTTAAGAATTCCATATTGAAGAAAACATTTTTTTTTGAATAATGAATTTATTGAAAAGTGCCAACAAATCCATGTCATAATCATGGATAATGTTTGGAATTGTTACATGCATCTTAATGAATGATAGGTAAAATTACATGAAAAGAAATCGTGATCCCCCATTTTGTTTCTAAACTTCTAGTTTTATGACCGGTTCACATTTTTTCTTTATAATTTACTCTAACAAATATGCAATGTAAATAAAAGATTGAACATCGTAAAATGAGTTGACTTGTGACCAGCGGCTATACAGATATTTTTACTCTTGGCTTTTATCAAGAAAAATAAAATTATGGTATTTTTCTTTTCAAAACTTCAATTTCTATGATAAATTACAAAATATAAAGCTTATAAAAAATTAGAAAATAGAAAGAAACCAACAATTTGCACAGGTACGCTAAAAAAAAAAAAAATTGCACAGGTAAGTTAACATTGAAGTCACTACTTTTAATTCTCAAAGCTATGTTTAGGGGGACTGACCTAAAAAGACCAAAAATCTTTTTAGGTTATTGGCAACATATTATACTTCCTTCTTACGTATTACTCCTTTCGGTTTTAAATATAAACAAAAAAAATTCAAACTTTGGTGGTCCAAATCATAAGCAAATCTTAACTAATTATATCCTATTTAACGATGTGGTTCATAAAATACCCCTCAATTAATATAGGTTTCATTTTTCAATAACCTTTTGTATTCCTATGAAACATATTTTCATGAAGGGCATTTTAAAAAATGTAATTACTTTTATTACGCCAAAAAAATTAAATGTGATTAATTACTATTATTAATTAGCGTGATTTTTTTATTGCTTATATTCAAAACTGGAGGGAGGATTTCCTAACCCCTATAGTGAAAAAAATAAAGATAGTGTACCCTTTCCACCCAAGTTTAGCTAGGATTGACCCTGAGCTCTTCATCGGAGATCAAAGGTTAACAATAGAAAGAATTGATACATTGGTCAAAAAAATATCTTTCAAATTATGATATTTACTATTTTACTTATTGCTTTTACTCTTAAAATTTTTTGTTGTACTTGGTATCCCTTTTTGAGACCTTATAACCCTTTCAAGCTCAATTTCAAGTCACATTAATGTTTATTTTTAGGATACTCAAAATCTCATAAAGATGGACAAATTTATATTTCTAAAGATGTGAAGTCAAATTTTCTTTAGTCCATACACGTCTCTCTTTCCCACCGAGTCAAAATCTGTCCTAACATCTTCATTTGATTCTATTATTCCTTTAATCTCTTCAAACTCTCCAACTACGTCGCATACTCACTAAAGAATTCTTTTCTGTAGTTTTCGCATTCTCTCAACAATTCTTCCTAGTGAAGAATTGTGGTACATCCAAACATGTGACGATTTGAATGCTACATGCATATATAATTGAATTTTTAGCATATGAGATAAAAAGAGGCTACAGATTACAGAACCTAAACTTTATTATAAAAAAATAAAAAAAATACCTGTTATGACTTGTAGATGCTTTATCTGTTTTGTATGGTTTGAGTCCTTTTGATTTGAAGGAGTTGCCAAGAAGTCTTCACTTTCAATTGCATCTAAACGATCCCGCAGGGCTTGAATTGCTTCAGTTCCATGAAGACCATGCAAATCTATCCTCCAAATGTTGTTTTTGCGATTTTTGACTTTTAAAATTTCTGCTGCGGCCTGGCAATTCAGTTCCCGAGCAATGCGAATTTCCTCTCTTGCTATCATCGAATGTTGCTTTGCAGACATATGATCCTTTCTGAGAAAAGCCTCTGTGGCAGCCTTAAAGTGTTGTGATGCTAGGCTGAAAATTACAAGCATATAATGCATCATGGCATGATTACGTGAAAATAAGCATGATTAGATAACTGGGGGGAAAAATACTTACATGAATAAAAATTAAACATATCAACTTAAATATCATTAAAAAATTTAAGATTAAAACAGAGATACAGACTGACCTAGCCATTTCCAGTGCTTCCTTTCTATAAATGATATAAATATCATTTTTTCCCGATCGTGACTTATTTGAACCATTTTTTAATACTACGTTGTTGCATTTTGATACATGATCTTCAGAAACCTTTTAATGTAAGAAAGAAAATCGTTTAGTATTGATTGATTTATGATAAATTATTTATGATCCGAGATAAATGACTAAGCCAATAAATTGAGGAGTAGAATGCATTTGATCCTAAAAGAAAATATAAACCAATCAAATTTAATTAGCTTAGTTTGATATTTGTTTAAAAAAATTCTAGACAATTCAAATTAAATCAAGTTGATTAATATTAGATTATGGAGTAAAATGCATTTTTTTGACAAGTATTAAAATGCATTTGATCCTAAAAGAAAATATAAACCAATCAAATTTAATTAGCTTAGTTTTATATGTTTTTTCAAAAAAAAAATTGTAGACAATTCAAATTAAATCAAGTTGATTAATATCTGATTGGTCTAATTTGAGTCAGTGAATTAAAAAAAATATTTTTATATATATTCTTTTGTTTATAATTTTGAATTTTATATCATTACGATTTAAAAGTTGGTTTCTTGTTTTTTTTTCAAGATCTAAGATTTTAACTAAATTTTTTCCAAAAAAAAAGATTTTGACTAAATTAATTTCAAATGTTCATGTTATATTCAACTATCCGGTGGTTTTTCTATGATTATATTTCTATTCTCATCATGAATCACTTCACCAAAAATATAACAACAATGTTCATCCAAAAATATAATAACAATGTTCATTCATAAGGAAATTATCTTTTAAAGAAAAATTACAAAATTATACTATACCAACTGTGATCGTCAAGATCTACATATATTCATATCCCATTATATCACATACTCCGTCCAGTCTTAAATACATGTAAAAAAAAAAAAAACCCCGTATCTTTTAAGAAAATTAGTTAATCTCATTTAAATTTTTTTTAAGTAATCAAAAAGAAATTGCATCTCCCAGATTCTCCTTCATGAGAACTTGTTCCATTAAAATAAAAGAGTTATTAGAAAACAAAATTTGAATTAATTGAAGAGTATTTTGGGTAATCATTAAATGGGGTAAAGTTTGTTAAAATTTGTTTATATCTTTTACCAAAAAACTTGAATTTTTTGTTGCTTCTATTCGAGATAGAAGGGAGTAAGACATTGCATCAAAAAAATATGAAAAATGTATATTTTCTTCACTAAAAAAGAGGCTTAGTAATGAATATTCATTACGAAGCGTCATTTTTTTGACAAAATTTATTACGAAGCGTCTTGGTGGCTCAATTGTCATTAAGAATTTTAGATAAAATGAGAAAATATTTATAAGGAAAGTGATCTTTCTAAAAAGTAAAACAGTAAAAGAATATGTAAATTACTCTAACTTAGCGTCTGAAAATAATCTTAATCTCCCGAAAAATTGTATCAACATTTACCGGAATGAGTGGTCAAATTGGAGACTAAAATGTATTTGACATGGAAAGAATCAAATCAAATATTAAAAACCAATAAGAAATTATATGAAGCATATTCCGTTAACAAGTGGTTAAATTTATCATACCTTTAGCACTTTGAAATCACTAATAAATGCAGAATCGATTGTAGCATCCATGTTCCAATTAGGCATTCTTGAAAGAGACTTTGTTGTGAGAAATGAGAAACACCCGTGAGCTTTAAGTGGGGAAAACTCAAGTCTATAAAAATATATATAGGTTAGGGCATGTAGCATAAAAATTAAGCAAAACTAGTATTTTGGCCAGTGCGATGTACGGACTATAACTTTTTGTATGAAAATTGAATGAAAAGATAATAAAATGGGGCATAGAAATAAATAGAATCATAAATTTAAATATTCAGTAAGTTATTATACGTAAGAAGAATCTTGATAATAAACTTTTATAATTTTTTAAATTTTAAATAAGTTTTTATCATTTTTTTAAAAAAATAAATTTTATAAATTGAAATAAATATCCTATATTCTGAAAACTCATTTAACATTATTTCTTCATAAAATTTATTATTTATTTAATTATTTCATTTGTTCTATCTGTTTACAATCACACTTTCACACGCAACGTGTACACATATTCAAAGCTTCTAAAGAAAGGTAAAAAAGTTTCTTATATAAACTTTTTTTTTATGAAATTACTCTTAAAATTACCTTAAATAATTTGTATTTGCACAATTAGTTTCTATTAAAATGTTCATCAATAATAATATGGATATTAATCTTTTTTAGGTAAAATTCCAAATTTCTTCATGTAAATTATCTTACACAAATATTTACTATTAGTTAAGATTTACTCTCAATGGAAAAATCAGACTCTAATAGATAATAATTATAATTATAATTATAATTATAATTATACTTATACAAAACTATTTTTTAGTAATTTATATTACATTAAATTTTAGTTATAAAAAAGTTATAATATGATGGTTCGTGCTACGCACGGTATACAGTAAAATAAAATAAATTTTATATTGAAAATTTTATATTAATGTCAAAGATAGAAAAAATTATTTAGGCTAAAGAAAAAAATTGCCTTCAAATGTAATTTGTCAATCAGAGATTTCAGTTTTGCATGTGCAACAATCTCAACAACACTCTTAAAACGCATGGGGCATGCTTTGGAAAGGACATTTCATTTAAAATATTGATTTATGTGTGTGAATATATGATGTAACGAATTTATCTTAAAATGTTCATTGACATGTGCAGTAAGTACTTCTTAATCTTAATAAGCCTTTTATAAAATATTTCTTGACTTTAGAAGCTATGCTTATAGTATTAAGTTTTCTTTTATCCTGTCAAAAAAAAAACTTTATTATATAGTTGTATCTCAAAAAAATTTGAAACTTTAAAATTGACCAATAACTGAATCATGTATCATCGCTCTCAAATGATCAGATGATTAAATGAACGGAAAAAATTGAACATATAGATCATAAATTTGTTTCCCATGCAAATGTAATAAATAAATCATTCTTAGATGGCTATAAAAGTAGATTATACCTATATATGCACAACTATGATTATCAATATGATCTTAAAACCAAATAATTTGAACTTCTGGGGTGTCAATGACACAAATCATACAAAATTAATCTCACAATAAAATAATAATAATAATAATAATAATAAGAATAAGAATAAGAATAAGAATAGTAATAAATGGAAAAAGTTAAAATAGTAAAAACTTGGATTTTACACTTTTAATGTAAGAAATACAGTTTACGGGTAAAATGAAGAAAATAGGTGCGCTGAGAAATTAAAAAAAAATGTTTTTTATTCATATGTATAATATTGAAGGTATTGACAAGCAATATTGTTGTGCTCCGCATTGCTTGGTTGTTAGTATTTATCAACGTAAAACATTGATTAATCAATGATTTGAGAGTGTTAGAAAATATAAGAACAGATGTAGTTAAAATATCAACTTATTAGTTAGGTAAGAAGATACTAATTAGATATGGCAAATCACAATGAGTCTAAAAGAAAGTGTCCAAATTATGTAAATTCTGTGGATATTAATGATAGAAAAACAATTGTTCCAAATTACAATTTATACATTCTGGTTGCAATCTGTTTCCGTGTAAATGGAAATAAAAAATAAAAATGGTAAAAAGATTAAAGATAGAAAAAAGGATAAAAGTACTTACTCGTCTTCTATAGGGCCTATGAAATAGAAATAGAAATAGAAATGAATATGAAAATGGAGAGTTCCTAATTCAAACTTGGAGGATTGGCTGGGAATAAAGATGGAAATCAGAAAAGAAAGAATGATGAGGATAGAGAGAGCGGGATGCGAAGAAAGAAAAGAAGAGTACGAAGGGTCATGGAAAAAGAAACAGAACTAGAAAATAATGGGATGTGGATATTGGATTAAATGTTGATAAATGAATGGTGGGGAGAGAATTTATGGAAGGTTGAATTAATGTAATTTGAAAGTGGATGAAAAGTTGAGATACGAATAGGGTGAAGAAAAAATTTATGGGGGGTTTGTTCAAGAAATTAAAATTTACTTGGTGGTTTTTAGTTTTAAGTTTTAAAAATTTTAAAAACAAAAACCAGATTTTAGTTTTTAAAAATCAGTTTTAGTTTTTTATTTTTAATTTAGTTTGAAAAAAAAAACTTACCTTGAAAGTTTTCTAGCTTGTTAAAATCAGTTTACCGTTGTGTTTGTGTGATGATGGCGACTAGGGATGGAAAAGTGGGTTAGGCCCGAAGGGCCGATCCCGCTAACCCGCCTAAAATCGGGCAGGTTGGACTATGACATATTGGGCCACAAGCGGGCCGGGTCAGGCGAACCCGTCAGGTTGACATATATTTTTTTTTATTTTCTTATTTTCTAACAATTTTTTTTTTACATATTTCGGGCAGGCCAGCCTTCATTTTGGTTCGTTTTAGGCGGGTTGGCCCTCCATTTTGGCCCCGTTTTAGCCTGGATTTTAATTTATATATATATATATATTTTTTTTCTGATTTTTTTAATGGGCTGGCCCAGTAGCCCGCTAGCTCGTGACAGGACGGGTTGGGCCAGCCCGTTTTTTAGCGGGCTTATGGCGGGTTGGGTCGGGCTGATCCGTTTTGCCATCCCTAATGGCGATGGTGTTGGTGTTGGTGATGGTGGCGGCGGTGGTAGTGTTAGTGTTGGTAATAGTGGTGGCAATGTTAATGGTGATGGTGGGGGCGGTGTCAGTGTTGTTGGTGGTGGCGGTAGTGGCGGTGGTGATAGCAGTGTAGGTGGTGGTGGTGTTAAATGATGGTGGCAGCGATGGTGTCAATAGTGGTGGTCGTTGTGCCGATGACAGTGGTAGTGGTGGTAGTAATGACGGCAACAATGGTGGTGGTGGCATGCTAGTAGTGATGTCAATGATAGTAATGGTGACGACGGAAAGAGCTATTGTCAAATGTAGTGACAATGTGTTTTTTTTTAAACTAAAAACCAAATTTACAAATCCTTTTTTCTTGGTTTTGAAAATGAATGTAAAAATATTTTGAAATTGAGTAAAAAACTATTTCAACTCTGTTTTAGCCGAACGTGTTTAATTTGTTTTGAAAATTGCATTTAAAATTTTGAAAGATGAAATATATTGCGTGTAATTTAAAATCTGAGTTGCTAGGAAATTAATTAGATGTGTAATCTAAAATTTAATTATTGTCCCAAAGAAGAGGCCATTTAATGCTTCATATAGTAAGTGGAGGGGAGAAGAGTACCATAGAAAACATTGCATCATAGGATGACATGTGGCAAAACTTGCCAAATTTGGTAAGAGTGAGAAAAATGTATGAGAAGCCATTGCTTGAGAGAAAAACATGTGTCAAAACTTTTTTCCAATGCTACTCTCTTTGATTATATACTAGTGTGTTGACTCGTGCGATGCACGAGGTACATGTTTGGTTATTAACTTAGATATGTTATATACAAAAATGGTTAAAACTTTAAATTTTTTTTTAAAGATTAATGAAAAAAATATTAGAAATGGATTTTTGGTATATAAATAAATAAAATTATAAACTTAAATAATATATTTTTATAATCTCACTAAATTTTTATACATAAAAAGAATCAAATTCAATTATATAATAGATAGTCTCTGATAATTCAATCTTTATACATATAAGAAGAACCTTGATAATTCTATTTAAGATAGTCTCACAACTTTTAAATAAGTGATTTTTTAGGCACATATAAGTTGTTTTTTTAACAATGTGCATATAAGTTGTCATACATAAGAAAATCATATTAAGAAATAAAAATAACAATGCAAAGTCAAACACTATATTACTTATGCCTGTGTTACACACAAAATCTATTATCTATTTATTATATATTATAAAAGAAGGTTTTTAATTTTGAAATAACCTATTTCCACTTTTAAATTTTAAATCTTAGATATTATTTATTTAATCTATTAAGTATATTAGCATTTTTCATGTCACGTTAAATCTTTCAAAATATTTGAATTTAAACGAGTTTTTATATTTAAATAAATGTTAAATCAATAAAAAATTTAAATTCAAAAAATCATTAATTTACATTCTTTCTATTCAAAATTTGATATTTGTATTTTTTAAATTTATTTCAAAATTTGATTTTAAAATATAAAATCGTTAACAATTCTTCTATTCGAAATTTGGTAGATATGTTTTTTTAAAGTTATTTCGAAACCAATTAACTTTTATTCTCAATTATATATATATATTAAAAAAGAAAATTTTTAATTTTCATATGACCTGTTCCTACTTTTAATTTGTAATTCTTAGATATTATTTATTTAATCTGTTAATTATATTAGCGTTTTTCATGCCACGTGCCATCACTTAAATCATTTAAAATATTTGAATTTAAACGATTTTTTATAATCAAAAAATTTTTAAATCAATAAAAAATTTAAATCCGAAAAATCGTTAATTAACAGCCCTTCTATTCAAAATTTGATATTTGTATTTTTTTAAACTTATTTCAAAATTTTATTTTAAAATATAAAATCGGTAACAACACTTCTATTCGAAATTTGATAGATATATTTTTTTAAATTTATTTCGAAATCAATTAACTATTATCATCAATTATATATGAAGGGCGTTCAAGGTACTCGAGGAGTAACTCTTGTCTGAGTTACTCCGATTAATATCTCTCAATAGATATCAAATTTCATCAATCGGACTGTCACATTAAAAGTTCTTATTGATTAGATCAACTCTATAAAACTTTATAAAATTTTAAAAATATTTGATACCTCATCAGATCACTTCAATTCAACGTATACTATATATTTTAATTTGTATGTAAAATGTCGACCATATGATTACATAACTATTGATGTCCAATTTATTTAAAATTTGGTATACATGATCATTAACATAATATGACGATGTTAAGCGGTTGGATCGATAAAATTCAATATCTACAAAGTGATATTAACCGGAGTAACTCGAACGTCTATCATTATATATATATATATATATATATATAAAAGAAAGTTTTGTTATGATCAGCTATGCCACGTGTCACCACCACAACTATTTCATTTATTTTAATAAAAAAATTTATTTAAATTAGATTTTATTTTAAAATAATTTCTATTTTAATATATATAAGAAAGTTTTGTTACGATCAGCAATATCACATATCACCACCACAACTATTTCAATTATTTTATTAAAACAAATCTATTTAAATTAGTTTTTATTTTAAAATAAATTAAAATGATTCAAAAATAAATTCATGAATGATATAATTAAAATTAAAATTAAAATTTAAGATTTTGCTACAAAGCAGTTATGCCACGTGACAACACCAAAATTATTTCAATTATTATGTTGAAACAAAATTTGTTTAAATCAATTATTATTTAAAAAAAATTAAACTAACACAATTTTTAATTATTTTTATTTTTAAAATAAATAAAAATATTTTAACTTAAATTTAAAAAAATACAAATATATTAATTAAGTATTTTTAAAATAAATTGAAAATATTTAAAAATAAATCTAGGACACACACATGCATACACACACACAAATATATATATTTATATTATAAAAGCAGGTTTTGTTTTCTACCTAAACAATTCTTACATTTTAAATTTTATTTTCGACTTTTTACTCAATATTTATTTCAAAGTTCAAATATAGAATTTAGAATTTATAATTTTAATTAAAGATAATTTATTTAAAATTTTTTATTATAAAAATATAATTTTGAAATCCATTATATTCTATTTAATTTTTAATTTTCAATATATAATTACTATAAATTATAGATTACAATTCCAAATATAATTATTATTCAGCAGAAATTTAAAATTTAATTTCGTAATTGATACAATGTAATATATATAATTTATTTCAAAACTCAAATCTAGCAAATTTCACTTAAAATTTTAATTAATCATAATTTATTTCAAATTTCAAAGTTTGATTTTTTATTTTCCAATTTTAAATTGAGATGATTTGTTTCGAAATTTTAATTTTAAATTTTGAAATCTATTATTATTATTATTATTATTATTATTATTATTATTATTATTATTATTATTATTTCTATCTATTATATTTTCTAAAATAAGGTTTCCTTATATGTTGTTTTACCCAAGATTGTCAAACACGAGAGTCTAGACAAACTCGTGGAGCATAGGTAGACTCTACTCGTAGATTTGACTCATAAACTCGTACGAGTTTACCTAATATTTAAAATAATATTAATGAAAGAGTCTAGGCAAACTCGTGGAGCATAGATAGACTCGACTCGTAAACTTGTACGAGTTTACCTAATATTTAAAATAATACTAAACAAATCTACACATCACAAATACTTACAATAAAAATAACATTGAAAATATAAAATTAATTTTATAAATCCAATATATATTGCTGCATATAGGTAATTCAACCAAGTAGCCAACAATATTGACTGATAATTTACATTTTAAGACCAAGTCAATATAAAATTATAGACTCGTAAACTCGCTAGTAAAATCGATAGTTTACCAATTTTATCAGAGTTTACTTAAACTCGTACGAGTTTACGCAAAAAAGAGTTAATATGTGAGTTAACTTGTTTTTGTAATCTAGAACCGTAAACACAACTAGAATTAAGTGATTTAGAGACAAATTTTAGTGACAGAAAATAATAATTGGTCTCTAATTTCGTGGTCGCAAAACTTAGTGACGAACATAATTTTAATTCCTTTTCAATATTGTTTATACTCATCTTCTAATGTTTTAATACTTCGTTCTACTATTAAAATTCTATCTTTTAATTCTAGCCAATTCTCAGTAGTTAATCCTTCGGGCCATTGCATATAATAATCAAAAGATCTATACAATCTTTCTAATTCTATTTTTTCACGTTGTATTTGGTTTAAAATCATTTATAATTTATATTTTCTTATTTCTTTATCAGAAATACCATATTTATCCATAATAAATAATTCTAGAATCTTAGTGCTCTGATACCAGTTGAGTGCGTGATTTCCACTGAGTCAATAAATCCAGATAAATCTATTATTTTACCTAAATATATTCTATTTTCTAATAAATTCTTTGAATAATTTCCTAAAATATATTTTAATTCTTTAATCTTCATCTGGAAACCAGTCATCATCTATGTCTAATTCTGCAAAATAAATTCCTATATTATTCTCTAAGCTTTCTTCTTGTATTTCTTCTTCTCTTGGCAGGTTTAGGTACCACAGTTCTTCACTTATTTCATTTTTCTATACTATCGATTGTGCACAAAGCCTTCCATATTCTTCACATATTTTTGTTTTTATTTCTTTTGGCAATTCTAATTACCATATATATTTTAATTTCTCATAAAAATCCTTATCTTCATTTTCTATTGCGTCTATATGTAATATACTAAGTTTATCATTTACTTTTATTTCTATTTCTATTACTTTGTCCTTAATAAAAAAATTTGCGGTGTTCATCTTTTTCTCTTCTTAGATCTTTCAAGATTTTCTATTTTTACCAGTATATTTTCTTTTACTATAAGTATTCCTTCTATATCTCTCCTATTTCTGTCATTTAAATTTCTTTTTAGATAATCCTTTAATATTCTATGAAAATTTTTAATTTCATTTTTAACCTCTTCCTTTCTTAATTCTAAACTATTCATATTCTATTTCTTACATACAAATCTAGTTCTTTTACCTGATTAGCTAATTTATTTATTTTGTTTTCTTCATTTTCTTCTGGTTCACAAAATCCAATCGGTTTTGGTGTTAATATTCTTGGTTTTCTTATAAGAGTTCCTAGATCTGTAATTTCATTTTTCTTAGGATAATAAATCTTTCTTATATCTTCAAATAGGCTTGGGATATCTATTCTTTCATTATTTCTAAAGGTAATACTATGATGTGAATTTGTTAGTGCGTAATTAACACAATAAGTGACCGAGAAAATTTTATCTCCTGTTTTCATTAAATTTCCTCTTAGGAATTTGTGTTCAAGAGTTAGTGATTGATCTAATCTTTGAGTACTTAAAGGTATTCCAATATTTGGATGGATCTCAAACTTTAACTTAACATAAGCTAAGTTTCCTTCTATAACTCCTAATATTTTGTCCTTTGGATCAGTGATTCTATCATCCTTTAATACTAATTCTATTGGTGAATTTATTCCTCCTGAATAGTTGCTTTTATTAGAATTTGTCTTGCTCCTATATGAATATATCCTATTTTATCACTATGTTCTTTTTTCTTTATATTTCTTTTTAATTCCATAAGTTTTTTCTTATTTAATAACTGTATACAAGTATTTCCTTGAGCATCTGCTATGTCTGTTGGTGCTTCATTAATTATTTTCCCATAGTATATTATATTTTCCTTTTGGTTAAATTTTTTCATCAACCCCTTAAATCTTTCTTTTCCCTTAACTCCTTTCATGTTTGCATCCTTTGACAAATCTAAGTCCTCTTGTTGTATCCTTTGAAATAAAGTTTGGTCTATCAAAATACTTCCTTCATAGTTTCTATCTTCTTCAGTAATATGTAAGTGCTCTATATCATTATTATCTATTTTTTCTCTTTCCATTTCAGTTTTTATATAAGCATAAAATAACAATAGTAATAATAACAACAATAATTAAATTATTCAAGAAGAGTAAGTAAGTATACCTGACTATGCTACTGAATCTTTGATTAAGTAAGCCCACTGCTGCTTCCGCAGTTCTCCATTAGTTGTTGAATATTTAACAAAGTTTTGAGTAAAGAAAATAAGTTAAGAAGATTGAGTGAAATGAGTGATTTTATTCATAATAAGTGGTAATTTTACAAGGATAGATGGATACACTCTCAAGTATCCGACTAGCTCCTAAAGAACTAGCACAAGTTTTCCTAAGGAAAACACTTCTCAGAGAGAAATTTCATTCTTCAACTTTCTCTACTTACTAACTGAAGAAATGGCCTTATTTATAGCCTAATGGCCTCCCACTATTTACAATAGTAATATAGCACTACATTAGTGCTTTACATTGTGACTTCAATAATTCTACATTTTCTAGTGCCTTCACGTGAACACTCAGAATGCTTTCAAACTTTACTCCTCCACTATTGCTTCAAAGTCTTCTTTCTCCTCTATTGCTTTGTCGGTAATATTCTTTTCTTTGACACATCTTTCACATGCATGGTCCTTACTTTCCTTGATCATAGAGCATAAATTATTGAGGACAGATGGCCTATATTCTATTAGGGGTCCCGATAGTGAGTAGAAAGCTGCCTCAAAGTTTGTCAGAAGACTCATGTCTTTTTCCTTTTTTTCTTTATTGCTTGTCTTGCTTAAAAGCAGAGTGTAGGGTCCTTTGTATAGTACTTTGATGTAAGAGCCTTTTCTAATGGCTTGACATTGAGTGAAAATACTTGCCAACTGATTACTTATTACTTGAGTCATTAATTCTTCCCCATAGACCGTGTCATTGGGTTCATCCTTCAGAGGAAAATTATTATTGCTTATTCCAATAAAAATAAAATGCTTAGCAGGTTGTTTAGTAGTAAAATCTGGATAAGCTGAGTAAAATTTTAGAAAAATATTTTTCTCTCCTGCAATATTCCTTCTAAAAGCTTGAACTGATACTTTGAAATAATAGGGGAACAAACTAATTTCTTCATGATTTGAGCTTAAATAAAGACAATCAATAAGTCCAAACTGGAACATATTGTATGTTAAATTTGAAGGCGCTCCAGGAAGAATAATTGTCTTAATTCCAAAAATCTTTCTATCAACCATGTAAAAACAATTGATTTTTTCTTTTTCAGTCCAATTCCTTAATCTATCAAAATTTTCCCAAAAATTCTTTTCTGAAAATTGTACTTGTAGTTCATGATCCTTTCTTGAAGTAATTTGAAAATCATCTAGAGAAGAAGGGATTTTTCGTAGTGTTTTAAATGTAGATGATTTTACTGGTGGATTCTTTGTTGTTTCTGAATAAGTTTTTGGGCCAAGATATATTTCTTTACCTTTCTTTTCTTTTTCTTTTTCTAATTCAAGATGATTTTTTAGTGCTTTTTCTGCTTCTTCTTTTGTTGCAAATCCT
Organism: Calophaca sinica; assembly: GCA_037113605.1. Taxonomy (NCBI): domain Eukaryota; kingdom Viridiplantae; phylum Streptophyta; class Magnoliopsida; order Fabales; family Fabaceae; genus Calophaca; species Calophaca sinica. The sequence continues at coordinate 59,653,565 of CM073737.1, forward strand.
TGGTGGTAGACTCCTGGAATCTTTTGACAGTGTGGTGCTGCTTTGTACCAATCATCATAAATTCCTGGAAATGGTCCATTAAAAACTGTGTACCACTTTTTAGGCTTCACTTCTTCATCTGGAACTGATTCTTTTGAAAAAATTTCTTCTTCTCGTTGCAACCTTAAGAGCTTTAATTCTGCTTCAATTAATTCAAGTTCTTTTTCCTTTTGGGTCTTTTGTGCTTCCTTGATTTCTATTTGTCTATCTAACATTTCTGCTTTGCTTCGTTCCATTCTCTTGAAAGTATGTCTGCCAGCACGTTCTTTTCTCCTTTGATATGTGAAATTGAATAATTGTATTCAGCTAATTTCATTTGCCATCTTATTAACCTTCCTTGCTTGTATGTTCCTTTGTGGTTGATATTCTTAAAACCTGCAACATAAGTAGAGTCTGTTCTAACAATAAATTCTATATCTAGCACGTATATTCGATGTTTTTCTAACATTCGAATTAGTGCTAATGTTTCTTTTTCATGTGTTGGATAATTGATTTCACAGTCCGAAAATGTTCCAGACATATATCTACATAGTAATTCTTTCTTTTGTCCAGGGGGTTTTGCCTTCATAATCCCTCCCCAGTATTCATTTGACGCATCAGTTTCAATAATAATTAAATCATCATCTGATGGATGATATAATTCAGGAAGATCTTGATATAAATGCTTTAATTTAATAATAATTGCTTCATCTTCTTCGGTCCAAGACCAAAGAGCATCTTTCTTTAATTTTTGTTGAAGTTGCTTTCTTTCTGCAGCCAGATTCGTTATAAAACCCTCATTATAAATATAAGTTAATAATCCAAGAAATTTTTGTAAATCTTTTTTATCTTTTAACTTAGTGGGAAAGTTTTGAAGCTTTTCTAGTACATGTTTCTGCATTACTATTTTCCTTTTTTCAATTTCTAATCCTAAATAATTAATTTTATTTTGAGCTAAAACAGCCTTTTTCCTACTTAAAACCACTCCATAATCAAGACATTTATTAAGTACTAGTTCTACCTTCTTGAAATGATCATTTAAATCTTTATTGGTAAAAACTAATATATCATCGATATAAATAAGACAAAAATCTTTAAATTCTTTGAGTATTGAATCCATTCTACGTTGGAAAATTTCTGGTGATTGCTTCATTCCCATTGGGAGTACATTCCATTCATATTGTCCTTGAGGACAACTAAATGCTGTTAATGGTTTAGATTCTTTTGTTAACCTTATTTGGTAAAATCCTGACTTACAATCAAAAGTACTAAACCAATTCATTCCTCTTACTCTTTCAATAATTAGGTCTTTTCTAGGAAGAAAATATGCATCTCCCTCCATTGCATCATTCATTTGTTTATAATTAATCACCATCCTTCTTTTTCCTCTTTTTATTTCATTATGATTTTCAACATAAAAAGCTGGAGCTGAATGCTTACTTTTCGATGGTCTTATTAATCCTTTATCACACATTTGTTTAATATCTTCTGCAAATTCATCTCTATCTTGTTTTGTGTAAATCATGGGTTTACATTTTACTTCTTTTGTAGGATCTTTTAATTTTAATTCTACTAATTCCATATCTTTATTATTAATTTTTGGATCTAGAGGATTTTCACTACAAACTTTATCTAATAGTTCTTCAATATGGGCTGGAATTTCTCTTCCTGGTTCTAAATTTGTTAGTACATGACGAATTTTTCTACATGTTATTTCTATTATCTCACCACGTTTCAGCTTGCTAAACTCTGATTGTTTCTTAGAGTAAGTACTTTCTGAATAATGAACAATTGGAATATTTATTATTTCTAATTGTTTTCCTCTAATATATGGAGTTTTTAGTGATATAAATTCTAAATTTTGGCAAAAAGGTGCATATAATCTCAAAAAATTATTTCCTATTATCATATCTAATCCAGTTTCTTGTTGGTAAACCGTAGGTACTATAAATAATTTATTTTGAATACTTAATGTAATTCTTTTGGCTACCCATAATAATGGATGTATCGATCCATCTGTAATTTGAATCTTTAATGGTTTTTCTAATCTTTCCCATTTACTAAATAATGCTCTTGTTGCTAAACAAATGCTTGCCCCTGTATCTATGTATGCCTCTGTTTCTTTATTCTCTTTTTCAATTCTTATTTTAATATAAGTACTACTCGGATTCTGTTTCTGTAACGACCCGTTTCCGGACCGCTACCGAGCTCAGGAGACCGAGCTCGAATTACCGAGCTCAACACACCGCGCTCAAACTACCCTGTATGCGATGTGTTTTAAAACGATACTCTTGTGCCCTTTAGAAAAGTACGGTCTATTTTTTTTTTTTTTATAAAACCAGCTCGTGCACATCAGAGTAATTACAGCTTTTCGAAACATGATGCAACTAAGACACAAGGCTTAGATTCTAATAAAACATACATGCATAACATACATATATACCACTCGAAATAATAATGTATACAAAATACAGAGTAATAAATGTACAAAGAAATACACCTAAGGTATGACGACTTCAAGAGAGCAATCATACCCTGGGGGTACTTCCGGCAGACACCCACGCAGGGGCTGCTCCAAAAGTAAGACCACCAGTCTACCCTGTGGACAAAATAACATCTAGCCCAAATCGGCCACAACCACTATACACAAAAACATAGGCAAAGCAAATCACGACAAGTAGAGGTCGCCGCCCTGATCCTCGTCGAGCTCCTCCTCGCCATCATCTGCTGTCGAGTTCCCTGCGCCTCGACCTGCCTGGTGACCATCATGGATTGAAGGCACCACGGAAAGGGTCAACTTCTCAACAATTCAAGATAAACACGGCATAAAGAAATAGCGGACATCATCAGATATCATTCACCAAACGTGACTCGACCATCTCACTCTAGACTCGACTTTTATTAGGAATATCGCCACCGGTGGTCCATCCCCAACCGACGCAATAGGTAGCGGCAGGTCCAACCCCAAACCGATACCATGCATTAATCGGCGAGTCCAACCCCAAACCGATAATGCGACGTCTAATCAATCTCCAGTAAACAAAAGGGGACCTAGCACCCTTAGTTATCCGGGTCACGGCTCAAAACGTCATACGACTCGCCTAGCTCTCTCACTCGATGATTAGCTCGCCTTGATCAAGGAGTGGCACATAAAAGTACTTGGTCACATATCAAATAAAGAGAGCATGCTTAACATGAAGAAAACGCAATTCGACATTTAAGCAATAAAAACATTCTGCATGAAGAAACGCAATTCAACAGCAATTCACAATTCACAACATATATTCAATCACATATTAAATACATGCAAAAACCCAATCATATCACAACATTTCAAGCTCGACACAAATCAAGGAGTCCATACATAGGAATATAACAATCAAAATCCTAGAATGTCTAGAAGTGCCCTTACCGAACTCCAAGCTAATGCTGCTCGACAACGACCTCGACACGACTGTCTTCAAACGAGTTCGACAACGACTTCTCTTACTCGATCTCGACACGTATGCTTCTCAGTCGACCTCGACACGTACAGTTCTCGATCTGGATCTCACTGCTCCCACGTCCTCGGGTTCGCTTTCCCGTACACCTCGATTCGGAAATCACACGATCTCGGGAATCAGACTTCCTAATACAAGCATAACTTAGTTCCATCTATGGGTTCTAATAACACTTAGCTCTCATCCCAATCTTAACCACAACCCAAGTAAACATTAAAACTCACGAGCTTAAACAAAAACAACCAGAATTCAAACATTACAAAATAACTCCTTTTCTCTAAAATTTTATTAAAAGCTTCTTTCATACATCTCATCAGACAAAGCCATTTTTCCAAGGTACTAACACAAGCTTAAAATCAAGTAACACATTAAGCACAAATTAATCAAAATCTAAGTTTATGTTTTCTGAAAAATATTTCATCAGGGTCCAACAACTAAAATAAGAAATCAAAACAAACCAAATAGGAAGGGTTTTTGGGCACTGCCTGTTGCAGAAAACAGAGAAAGAAATTTGTTTTACAAGCTCAAATAATTGGTTAGGAAGGTCGGTAATATCATGAAGAAGAAAACCTATCAATATGACATGATTTGGGAGCATAAAAACTAGCTAAAAAGGAAGGAAGAAGTGGCGCTAAACAGTAGCATGAAGGAAGAGAAAATCTGTTTTCATACCTCAAATGATGGTCGAAGGTGAGATATGTCGAGAAGATGATGAGGAACAAAGTTGATGAAGAAGGTTTGTGCAAAGACTCAGTAAAATCCAAGGTTCTTCGATGGAGGTTTGGAGAGGAAGAGGAACTCAGAGAAGAAGGAAGAAGAAAGAAGGAAAGAGAAAGTGAGGGTTGTGAGGGCTGATCGTGATATACAGCTGGTGAGGGAAGGGGCATTATCGTAACTACTATTATGAGATGCTAATCCGATCAATCAATCTACCCATCTAATCTCTCCTCTCTTATGATTACCCTCTAAGCTATAGGTTACAGATCTAAAAAGAAGCACAGCGTCGAGAACTGCAAACCGATAATATAAATATTACAAACAATATAATTATCAACGCTAAATAACGTTCGTAAAGATACGAGTGTTATCATCTCGACACGATGTCGACCAGGGTGCTTGTGCAGGCGCACAAGGCTCTAACACGAGTTCGTGCACGCGGCCTCCTCAGTTCGACACGCGACCTCATCAGCTCGGTGCGCGACCTCATCAGCTCGATGCGCGATCTCAGCAGCTAATGCACGCGATCTCCTCAGCTCGGCATATGACCTCGGCACGCGATCTTGGCACGGGATCTCGACACGAGGTCTTGGTACGAGGTCTCGACACGAGATCTCGACGCGAGGTCTCGATACGACGTCCTAATACGAGGTCGATCTCGTCCTCAGGTGTTACAATCTCTCCCTCTAAAAAAATTTCGTCCTCGAAATTGCAAATAAGATTCTTACCTCGGAAAAGTTCGAGTACCGAAGTCTTCATCTTCTCCTCCAGCCTCCTAAGTCGCATCTCCAGCCTTTCTCGATCCCACACAACTTTGACAAGTTGAATCTCTTTGTTCGCGAATCGTTTGGTTTTCCGATCAACGATCCTTCTTTGGTGATGCTTGAAGGATAAGTCGTCCCTTAGTTGAATCACATCCGGTTCGATGACATGAGAGAGGGTCGGAAATATACTTTCAGAATCGTGAGGCGTGGAAGACGTCATGAATGTTTGACAAGAAGGGTGGCAAGGCAATCGATATGCCACTTTGGACCAATACGACGAAGAATGCGGTAAGGTCCAATAAATTTAGGGTAAGTTTCTTGGACTTGATCGCTCGACCAACTCGATGGTGGGGTGACTCTAAGAAATACATGTTCTCCTTCTTCGAACTCGAGTGGTCGACGTCGTTAGTCTGCATAACTCTTCTGTCGACTTTGAGACGTTCGCATCCTATCTCTGATCAAACAGATCTTCTCAGTAGTCTCCTGGATCATATCTGGTCCTACAACAGAACGCTCGCCATCCTGGTACCAACAAAGAGGCGTCTGACATTTACGTCCATACAGTGCTTCAAAAGGTGCCATTCCAATACTCGCATGGAAACTGTTATTGTAGGTGAACTCCACCAATGGTAAGACGTCGTCCCAACTTCCTCGGTGATCTAAGGTACACGCTCGCAACAAATCTTCAAGCGATTGGATCGTTCTTTCAGTCTGACCGTCAGTTTGGGGATGATATGCCGAGCTAAGCCTGAGCTTGGTTCCCATCGCTTCTTGTAATTCCCTCCAAAAATGAGACATGAACTTCGGATCTCGGTCCGACACGATTGAAGAGGGTATACCATGAAGTCGTACTATCTCCGCGATGTAGATCTCGGTCAGCTTTTCCACGTTGTATGTCGACCTCACTGGTAAGAAATGAGCAGATTTGGTCAATCGGTCGACGATCACCCAAATCGAATCATTCTTCTTCTGCGTCTTCGGCAAACCTACAATGAAATCCATGGAGATACTGTCCCATTTCCATCTTTGATGCGTCAAGCGATTGTAGCATTCCGCTGGTCGTTGGTGCTCCACCTTCGCTTCGACACGTTAAACACGAGCTACGTGCTCGACCACTTGCTTCTTCATTAGGACCACCAAAATGCTTCTTCAAGTCTTGATACATCTTCGTAACTCCTGGATGAATACTAAAATTGCTCTTATGCGCGTCAAGTATTAACTTTCGGCTCCGCTCGTTAGGTACACACACTCGGCCATTGCATCTTAAGATGTCGTCAGATTCGACTTGGAATTCTGTCGCCTTCCCTTGCGCTATCAACTGAACCTTTTCTTGCAGGAGCTCGTCATGAACTTGCTGGTCTCGGATCTCGTCCAACAATCTATTAGAAATGGTAAGCATACCAAATCTCAGCTTCCCCGGTGAAACTTCCACACTCAACTTCAAGTCTCGGAACTTCTCGAGCATCTCCAACTCCTTGATCATCATTGCTAAGTGTTATACCCCAATTTTGTCCGCTTATATTTTCATTTTTTTTTTGGTTTTGTCCGCGCGCCGAGCTGGGTGAGGTCGCGTACCGAGCTGAGGTCATATGCCGAGCTGTGGAGAGGTCGTACGCCGAGCTGTGGAGAGGTCGCGTAAAGAGCTGAGGTCGGGTGCCGAGCTGTGGGGAGATCGCGTACCGAGTTGAGGTCGGGGTGCCGAGCTGTGGAGAGGTCGTACGCCGAGCTGCGGGGAGGTCGCTTGCCGAGCTGTGGAGAGGTCGTACGCCGAGCTGCGGGGAGATCGCTTGCCGAGCTGTGGAGAGGTCGTACGCCGAGCTGCGGGGAGGTCGCTTGCCGAGCTGAGATCGCGTGCCGAGCTGTGGAGAGGTCGCGTCTGGTGAGGTCGCAGAAATTTGTGGAGAGGTCGTATGACGGTGGGGAAGATCGTATGCCATTGGGCCATTTTTACCCCAATTGCAGTCCATTACAAGCGTTATTAACAAAAAAAAAACCTAAAAATCAAAGTCAGATTTCCACACTTCACCCTTCACAAAGTCATCTGCATATCTTCACTAAAGTCCTCTGCATATCTCCTCAGCCACTCTACAAACTATGTCTTACAGCTATATGTCCCCCATATGCCTTTGCTTTTTCTTCATCTGCCAACCAAGTTTGACAAACAATGCAATTTAATCAAAAAAAGGAGGAGCACCGTTGTTAAAGTCACGGCTGATTGCAATTTTTTTTCAAACCATTGATATCATCTCAGACTTTGCACATGTTACCATCTCCTCAGCATCATTTTAGCACACACTTAGCATACAAGTTGCAGTCTCAAGTTGACAAACTGAACCTTTTTTTTATAAATAGTAGAGCAAGAAGAGATAACAGAGGGGGACGGAGAAAATTACACTTAATTTGAGAGTGGATACCTCATTCTTGGTACCAATTATACACAACAATATGAGAGAAAATTGAGAGAAAAGAGAAGAACCAAAAAAGTGGGTAATGTATAAAAGCGTAGAAGAAGCAGGGAAGAAAGGAGAAGGTTTGCCTCCTTCACCCTCTCCCACGATCTCTCTCTCTTTCTCCTCCCTCTCCCCCTCTGCGTCTCTGCCTTCTTCTTCTCGCCACGCCCCCTTTGTTTTTAAGCCACGCCATCCCCTTCCAGTGACATGTGTGAGACAGGGCTTGCAGCGCATGGCGCCTCTCCTCTCCTTCTTCTTCTCGCTCTCTCTCTCTCTCTCTCTCTCTCTTTCCCTCCTTCCCTCTCATTTCCTTTTCTTTCTTTCTTGCAATGGCCAGATCTTTTCTTTCCTTTTGTTTTGTGTTTGTGTGTGTGTGTGTTTAGGTTTAATTCCCCCCCTTATTAAATGTTCTGCTCCTTTTTTATTTTTATTTTTATTTTTTCTTATCACACCCCCTTTCTTTTATTTACCCCTCCCTTCCCTTTATTTTATGTTCTGTTATTCGCAGCCAGTTTCTCCTCATTTACGCCTTCCCTTTTTTTGTTTTTTTGTGTTTCTTTTCTTTTCTTTCCTTTTATTCTTTTCTGGTTTTTTTTTTAGTCAAATTAGTACAATCTTATTCAACTAAATTTCACATACAAATATCGAAACCCTATTTTTTCTTAAAAAACGTTTGATAAAAATCACGAAAATTAATTTACTAGTAATGATTACTCGAGATTGCTTCCCGTTTAGTCATTACAAATATCTTAATTTTCTAAATAAAAATGAGTCGTTAGTGAGGACCACTCTTGATTGCTTCTTGTTTGGTCCCCATGAAAACCCATCATCTTTATAAAAATAAAATCAATTTTTTTTTTTTTTTACTAGTAACGATCACTCGAGATTGCTTCCCGTTTGATCATTACGAACACCGTTAATTTTATAAACAAAATAGGTTGTTAGTGAGGACCACTCTTGATTGCTTCTTGTTTGGTCCCTACAAAACCTACCTTTTTTCCATCAAAAATATACAATTAAAATCAACCAACACACAACCATTTTCTACCCAAGAACTACGTAGCCTTTGATTTCTCCACTTTGCCGGAGATACGTAGGGAGCAGAGCATACTCTGTCAGCGCAAAAATAAGCGACTTTTATTAAGTCCTCTTTTTTTATCTTGGTTAATTTTTTTTTTTATAAAAGGGAAATAAATATTTTTTAGAAGTTAATAAGATTTGCACAATTAATTAGAGGTAACCTTTTTCGAAAGGATGTTGTAGGGTGCTAATACCTTCCCTACACATAATCGACTCCCGAACCCAAATCTGGTCTCAAGGACCATTTTCTTCAAAAAAGGTTTTTTCCAATATTTTTTCCTTCGAAATAAATTATTGGTGGCGGCTCCATTAAACTCGAATAAATCCCTCCGGATTTTTCGGTCGCTACAAAGACCATTTTCTTCAAAAAAGGTTTTTTCCAATATTTTTTCCTTCGAAATAAATTATTGGTGGCGACTCCATTAAACTCGAATAAATCCCTCCGGATTTTTCGGTCGCTACAGCTGGCGACTCCGCTGGGGATATTTTTTTAGAGAGTCAAGCCTAAATAATTGATTGTGCTAAATAGTTAACTCCTATGTTTAGTTTCCCTTGTTTTTATTTATTTATTTATTTATTTATTTATTTATTTATTTATTTATTTTATTTATTGTTCTTTTGTGAATATTTGTTGTGAATATTATGCATATATTGAACCTTAGGTTAGAAGACCATATTTTATATATTTCATTTGTTTTGCAGCTTGGGTAACTTTAGGTTGCCTCCATCACACACCTCACTTACACACTTTTTACACACACTTATGAGTGGGACCCTATACCCGGCAGAGTGCGGCTTAGGAGAGAGAGGTTGTTAGTGATAGTCACTTCGGATCTACTTTCGATTTGGGTATCACGAGAACCTCGTCTAGAGTCTTGACAACCGTGGATGCCCACACGTGAGATCCTCTTCCTATTGGTGGTTGCATCCCGAAATGGTACTTGGCTCTAGAGACCTTTGGTGAGGAAATGTTAGTACCGCCTATGAAAGTGTTCACAAGTCGAATGACCTATAGATCATCAGAAATAGAAATCCTCTAATTTAGAGTGACTTTGTTTAGGACACAAAGAGGCAATCTTACTTTTGGTTGACCTTTTTAAATGCTTCTTTTCAAAGTAGTATAGGCATTCCATCATTTACAAACATTTCAAAATATGTCCCTCTCACTAGTAGTTGCATCACTCGTCATGTTCATGCATTTTTTCAATCAAACATGATAAAAGTTGAACATATGGCATTCATCATCATTTCATTTTATTTTGAATAGGTTTACTAGGGAATCGTAAGGAAGAGCTAGCTTGTAAGTATCTACAACAAAATAATATGGGATCAAATTGGGAAAGCAGTTTCAAAGAAACTCATACATGTCAAAACAATGAGGCCTACGGTTCCCAGGCACAAATAAATAGATTCATACATCCACATTCATTCATTTTTTTTTCTTACATACTCATATCATTTTTTTAAATCATCAGAAAATAATCAAACAAACTGATTCCTCGACACCCTTATCGAACTCGCTCTCAATCAAAGATCATGGATGACCAAGAGGTGAAAGAGGACGTCAACCAGCTGAAGGAACAGATGAGCAAAGTTTTGGAGCTTCTGCAATCCCTAAACAAAGACAAGGTTGCGGATGGGGCTTCTCCAAAGCGATGAATGATGAAAGTCAAGCTACACCTTCCCACCCACGGCTTTGGTCCTAGGCGATTGCATTATGGTCTCAATACTCAAGGGATGATGGTACCTTTTGCAATTTACCCGCAGGGTCCTACACCCTCACCAGTTAGCAACCCTCAGAATCAAGTACCACAGTTCCCACTTTACGGACTCCCGCCTGGTTACACGCCACCTATGGCCAATGATGATACTGCAAACCATAACCCCAAGGCCCACAGGCACAACAGTTCCCACTATTTGGTCTCCCGCCCGGTTACACACCGCCAGATGCTAACAATAACTCTGCAGAAACTGATTCCCAAGCACTTGTTGTGCAAGATGTGGCTCAAGGATCCGGCTCCGGTACTGAAACCATACCAGTTCAAAGCTCAACTCCTGGCTTCATGACATACACCTATCTACCTGGTTATGCACCGTACCATCTCGGGAATACTCAAGGAGTCAGTATGCCCGTAGTACCCCCCGTGGTAAATCCCCGACCATTTGGTTACCCCTATTATATTCAAGGAAATCCATTGAATCTCCAAACTAACCGCATTGCCTGGTCTCCAGCTATAGGGGGACCCAATCTGAGCGTCCCAGTTGGGAATCAGTGGTCTGATACGAAGTTGCAAATCCTCGAAGATAGGCTAAGAGCTGTAGAAGGAGTAAGTTATCTCGATTCAAGTATCGCTTCAGATCTTTGTCTCGTACCGGATGTGGTTGTACCGCCAAAGTTCAAGGTGCCAGACTTTGACAAGTATAAAGGGACAACTTGCCCGAAAAGTCACTTGACCATGTACTGTAGGAAGATGGCGTCCTATGCACATGATGACAAACTTCTGATTCATTTCTTCCAGGATAGTTTAACAGGCAGCGTCGAGTTGGTATACACCGTGAGCGATCTCACATTATTTGTTGGAAAGATTTGGCGAGATGCCTTCTTGAAGCGATATAAGTATAACATTGATATGGCTCTGATAGAATGCGGTTGCAAAACATGGCAAAGAGACAATGAGACCTTCAAGGAATATGCCCAGCGATGGAAAGGATTGGCGACCCAAGTGGAACCGCCTCGATTGAAAAAGAAATGGTGGCCATGTTCATGGATACTCTTCAATCACCCTTCTACGACAAAATGATCGGAAGTGTATCATCAAACTTTTGAGATATGGTCATCGTAGGGAAAGAGTTGAAGGAGGAATGAGGAATGGAAAGATTGACCAAAGTTTCTTTGAAACCGGTAATATTAAGAGACCCTACAAACTTCTTGAAGAAGAAGGAAGGAAACTAATCTTTGTGATAGCGAGCCTGGGAGGACAAGCACAAGAAAACCACCCCAATTCTTTACCAATTTCTCACATCATTTTCCATACCCCTACTACCCACCTCCATACATCGCCGCCTCCCATAATCCTAGCCCCGGCCAAACCAACCAATGATGCCCTTTCGACCACCTTCTCCCATTCAAACACAAGCACAACCAGTTGCTCCCACCCAATAGAACCAAAACCAGAAACAACCAAATGACCAAGAAAAGCGATCAATTTGATCCTATTCCCATGACCTATCTGGATTTGTTCGGCCACCTGTCGGTAACTCCTTGATCTCTCCACGCTCAATGAAACCACTTCAACCTCCGCTTCTCAAGAGGATATGACCCAAATGCCAAGTGTGAATTTCATGCGAGGCGATGGAGTCACCTGGCCCGAAAATTGCCAGGCTTTGAAGTACGTGGTTCAAGATCTGATCAATGCCAAATGGTTGAGTTTCAAGGAGGATGGGCCTAATGTGGGTAATAATCCCCTTCCAGGTCACGGAGGTCCAGCAGTCAATGCCATTACTGAGGAGTTTGGGGACCAGCCCCTGATAACTAGATTGGAAGGCAGGGAGCCAAAAGATGAGAGTATTCCCATCTGTGACATCAGGCAAAGCCTTTGGAGTGAAAGAATGTTGAACCCAAAGCAGATAGCAACTGTCAAAGATGATCGCAGTGCTGAAGACAACATCGTCAACCTTGTCCACCCTTGCCCGTCGAGTGAAAAACTTGGAAATTTGGAAATTGTTGAGTTTCCCGTGATGTTTGGTTCATAATAATTTTGAAATACAAATCCTATTGCTCTGCCTAAGGCTTTAGGATGATTTATTGTCAAAAGGGCGCACATGTTTCATTTCAGTATCTTTATCAATAAAATGCTTTTGAATTTTCTAATCATTTCCCTTTTCTTTTTCATCTTTTCCATTCCCTTTCTTCTTTTTCATTTTTTCTTTTAAATCGATTTTAACTAATGCAGATTCAAAAATATTGTCTTTGAAAATAGCGATATCGATGACTCATACTATAACTTTGACTACCCCATGAGGACAATTGAGAAACCCCTTACGAACCGATGAGATTGATGGAACAAGAGGTAAAAGTGATACAACCCCACGAGGAAGAATCTGAAATAATCAAACTGACTCTTGAAAGTGACAAAAGTAGTTAATAAAAATAGAAAGAAAAAGGTAAAGCAAATTATCAATTTGCCAAAAATTATTTTTGTGAAAATTTGAGCAATAAGATTTTGAGATGAAGTTTGGCCATTTTCTCTATCCCAAAAAATAAAAAATATATACATCCCTTGCTACCCCTTTTGAGCCTAAAAACAAAAATTTTTCTTTTAAATACTGAACAAGGATCACTCATCCAATGGAGACTAGCACAATAATCTATTCAATTTAGTGCATTAAAAAAAGGCAAAACAAAAGACGCTTGCAAGAATAAAAAAATCAATAAAAATGCCAAAGCAAGAAAAGACAATTGTGCTAGCAACCATCAAAGTGCATCTTTGCACTAAAAATCCTTGTTGAAAAAAAAATACCTCAAACACTTTTTTGAGCCTGAAATATCCTTTCTTTTGTGACCCTTCAACCCCTGGCCACGTTACAACCCTAATAAAGTCCATTCCGATCAAAATCAAATTGCTCATATTTTCTCAAAACTTGATTTTTGGAAGAGGAAATCCAAATAAACTCCTTGTTGCAGTTGCTTTACCAAAAATGTGGAATCTGATCCGCCGCCATGGTCTGCCAAATAAGATCATCACTGATAATGGGACTAACCTAAATAACAAGATGATGAAGAGCTGTGTAATAACTTCAAGATCCATCATCATAATTCCTCACCATGCCGCCCAAAGATGAATGGGGCAGTTGAGGCTGCAAACAAGAATATCAAGAAGATGGTCCAGAAGATGGTTATAACATTTGGAGACTGGCACGAAATGCTCTCTTTTGCCTTGCACGATTATCGAACTTCGTTTCGCACCTCAACGGGGGCAACCCCTTTCTCGTTGGTTTTATGGAAGCAGTACTTCCCATTGAAGTCGAGATCCCCTCGTTGAGGGTATTGATGGAGACAAAAACTGGAAGAGGCAGAATGGGTCAGGCTCGGCTGGATCAATTGAATCTCATTGAAGAAAAGAGAGTGACGGCCTTATGTCATGGACAGCTATATCAACATAGGATGAAGAGGGCTTACGAAAAGAAAGTTTGCCCTCAAGAATTCCAAGAAGGAGACCTTGTACTCAAGAAGATTTTGCCCATCCAAAAGGATTCTCGTGGAAAATGGACTCCAAATTATGAAGGTCCGTATGTTGTGAAAAAAGCTTTTTCTGGAGGAGCCTTAATCCTCACAAGGATGGACGGTGAAGATCTCCGCTCGATGAAACTACGATGCGGTCAAAAATATTATGCCTAAAAAAAAAAAAAAACCAAGCAAAAGTGAGCTCGCTAGGTTGAAAACCTGAAAGAGCGACCTAGGCAAAAATTAGAGCGACAGTTGGATTGAAAACTTGAAAGAACAATCCAAGCAAAAGTTAGGGTCTGAAATCGGACATTGAAGAAGGCTGACGCATCAAGGGGCTCTTATCCACTGGGGCAGTTCTATATATTTTCAGAAGTAGAGTAATGAGTAATCAAAGTTATGGATATGGGAAGCTGGCATTTGTTCCTACAAAGACACAAACTATAAAATATCTGTTTAGTTATTGTCTTTCTTTGTTTTTCTTCTTCCTGCATTTTTCTTGATGTATCTTCAAGTCTGTGTAACTTCAGTCCTTGTACACATGACTCTTTTTTTTTGAATACCAAACACCTCCGTTCTCGTATTTCAAAATGTTGTTTTATGATAATAGACACTGAATTGTGAAGCATGTGATGATATGGGAAAGCATTACATTTATTATATACATCTTAAGAATCACGAGGACACGCCAAATCTCAACAAATAAGTTTCAAAAAGGGCAAAGGGATTACCTTTAAAAAAGTAACTAGCGCAGCATCGATAACTCGCACTCCCTCCCAGTCGAAGGCATAGCATGACTAAATCCGATGAACCTCGGTCTGTCCCATGTCTTTAAGCACTAGAGATCATACGGGATGAGGAACCAGTGCAATAAAAAGAATAGCCACATTGCATACATGCATCATATACCATCTATTCATGCATCATCTTCATATCACCACCATTTTAACTGCTTTGTTACACTTGGTCCATGCACCAAGTGTTGATCCTTCATTATTGTTTTCAAAACAATGCGTCGAGCATTGGTCCTTTATTTTGCTTTCTAAGCGACGCGCCAAGTATCACTCCCTCTTTATTGCTTTCGATTCTGGCGTCGATTGCGACCTGGCGGTAATCCTCTTTATTGCTTTTGCTTTCTAAGCGGCCGCGCCAAGTATCGCTCCTCTTTATTGCTTCGATTCTGGCGTCGATGCGACCTGGCGGTAATCCTCTTTATTGCTTTTTGCTTTCTAAGCGGCGCCAAGTTTCGCTCCTCGTTATTGCTTTAAGATTACCGTCGACCCGACCTGGCGGTAATCCTCGTTATTGCTTTTTGACCAACATATCGATTCAGGACCTGATGTTGATCCTTCTTTATTGCTTTCCATCGACGCGTCAATACCCTACTTGGCGTCGAACCTTCCGATCACCGCGTCAGTACCCGACCTGGCGGAGATCCTTCTTTATTGCTTTCCATCGACGCGTCAATACCCTACTTGGCGTCGAACCTTCCGATCACCGTGTCAGTACCCGACCTGGCGGAGATCCTTATTTATAGTTTTTTTTGATAAACGCGCCAAGCGTTAATCCCTCATTATTGCTTTCCGATCACCGCGTCAGTACCCGACCTGGCGGAGATCCTTCTTTATAGTTTTTTGATAAACGCGCCAAGCGTTAATCCCTCATTATTGCTTTCCGATCACCGCGTCAGTACCCGACCTGGCGGAGATCCTTCTTTATAGTTTTCTGATAAACGCGCCAAGCGTTAATCCCTCTTTATCACTTTTAGATTACCTCACAAGACCCGACCTGGCCGTATTCTTTCCTTATCACTTTCCGATTAAACGCATCAGCGTTGATCCCTCATTGTCATTCCTCATGTCAAGTTCAAGACAAAATTAGTATATTTATCTTTAGCTCTATTTTATGACAAAAATATAACAACTATTGTTGTTTGCATTTTCTAATAAAATATAACTAAAGAGGGCATTGTTATACCCCAATTTTGTCCGCTTATATTTTCATTTTTTTTGGTTTTGTCATAGCTGGGAGGTCGCGTCATCGAAATGAGGTCGTATGCCGAGTGTGGAGAGGTCGACGCCGAGTGTGGAGAGGTCGCAGAAAGAGTCGAGGTCGGGTGCCGAAGTTGCGGAGAGGTCGTGACGCCGAGTGTGGGGAGATCGCGTCTCGAAGTTGAGGTCGCTTGCCGAGCTGTGGAGAGGTCGTACGCCGAGCTGCGGGGAGGTCGCTTGCCGAGCTGTGGAGAGGTCGTACGCCGAGCTGCGGGGAGATCGCTTGCCGAGCTGAGATCGCGTGCCGAGCTGTGGAGAGGTCGCGTACCGAGCTGAGGTTGCTTGCCGAGCTGTGGAGAGGTCGTATGACGAGCTGGGAAGATCGTATGCCGAGCTGGGCCATTTTTAGCCCAATTGCAGTTCATTACAAGCGTTATTAACAAAAAAAAAAACCTAAAAATCAAAGTCAGATTTCCACACTTCACCCTTCACAAAGTCATCTGCATATCTTCACTAAAGTCCTCTGCATATCTCCTCAGCCACTCTACAAACTATGTCTTACAGCTATATGTCCCCCATATGCCTCTTGCTTTTTCTTCATCTGCCAACCAAGTTTGACAAACAATGCAATTTAATCAAAAAAAGGAGGAGCACCGTTGTTAAAGTCACGGCTGATTGCAATTTTTTTTCAAACCATTGATATCATCTCAGACTTTGCACATGTTACCATCTCCTCAACATCATTTTAGCACACACTTAGCATACAAGTTGCAGTCTCAAGTTGACAAACTGAACCTTTTTTTTTATAAATAGTAGAGCAAGAAGAGATAACGGAGGGGGGGGACGGGAGAAAATTACACTTAATTTCAGAATTGGATACCTCATTCTTGGTACCAATTATACACAACAATATGAGAGAAAATTGAGAGAAAAAGAGAAGAACCAAAAAAAGGGGTAACAGAAGCAAAACGTAGAAGAAGCAGGGAAGAAAGGAGAAGGTTTGCCTCCTTCACCCTCTCCCACGATCTCTCTCTCTTTCTCCCTCCCTCTCCCCCTCCGCCGTCTCTGCCTTCTTCTTCTCGCACTACGCCCCCTTTGTTTTTAAGCCACGCCATCCCTTCCAGCGTGCCGTCAAGTCTTTGGCGTTGGCCGTCGCCCTCTCTCCTCTCCTTCTTCTTCTTCTCTCTCTCTCTCTCTCTCTCTCTCTCTTTCCTCCTTCCCTCTCATCTCCTTTTCTTTCTTTCTTGCATTGCACAGATCTTTTCTTTCCTTTTGTTTTGTGTTGGTGTGTGTGTGTTTAGGTTTAATTCCCCCTTATTTCATGTTCTGCTCCTTTTTTTATTTTTATTTTTATTTTTCTTATCACACCCCCTTTCTTTTATTTACGCCTCCTCCCCTTTATTTTAGGTTACATTATTCGCACCCAGTTTCTCTTCATTTACGCCCCTTCCCTTTTTTTTGTTTTTTTTTGTGTTTCTTTTCTTTTCTTTCCTTTTTATTCTATTCTGGTTTTTTTTTTTAGTCAAATTAGTACAATCTTATTCAACTAAATTTCACATACAAATATCGAAACCCTATTTTTTCTTAAAAAACGTTTGATAAAAATCACGAAAATTAATTTACTAGTAATGATTACTCGAGATTGCTTCCCGTTTAGTCATTACAAATATCTTAATTTTCTAAATAAAAATGAGTCGTTAGTGAGGACCACTCTTGATTGCTTCTTGTTTGGTCCCCATGAAAACCCATCATCTTTATAAAAATAAAATCAATCTTTTTTTTTACTAGTAACGATCACTCGAGATTGCTTCCCGTTTGATCATTACGAACACCGTTAATTTTCTAAACAAAATAGGTTGTTAGTGAGGACCACTCTTGATTGCTTCTTGTTTGGTCCCTACAAAACCTACCTTTTTTCCATCAAAAAAATATACAATTAAAATCAACCAACACACAACCATTTTCTACCCAAGAACTACGTAGCCTTTGATTTCTCCACTGCACCCGGAGATACGTAGGAGCAGGAGCATACTCCTGTCAAGCGCAAAAATAAACGACTTTTATTAAGTCCTCTTTTTTTATCTTGGTTAATTTTTTTTTTATAAAAGGGAAATAAATATTTTTTAGAAGTTAATAAGATTTGCACAATTAATTAGAGGTAACCTTTTTCGAAAGGATGTTGTAGGGTGCTAATACCTTCCCTACACATAATCGACTCCCGAACCCAAATCTGGTCTCAAGGACCATTTTCTTCAAAAAAGGTTTTTTCCAATATTTTTTCCTTCGAAATAAATTATTGGTGGCGGCTCCATTAAACTCGAATAAATCCCTCCGGATTTTTCGGTCGCTACACTAAGGTTAAAACGCTCTTTCTGCTAAATGCATCTGCTACTACGTTAGCCTTACCGGGATGGTATTCCAACGTAAAGTCGTAGTCCTTGAGAAATTCTGTCCATCTCCGCTGACGCATGTTGAGCTCTTTCTGATCGAACAGGTACTTCAAGCTCTTGTGATCGCTGAAAACAGTAAGAGTGCTCCCATAAAGGTAGTGCCTCCATATCTTCAACGCAAAAACCACCGCTGCCAACTCCAAATCGTGAGTAGGGTAGTTCCTCTCGTGAATCTTAAGCTGTCTTGAAGCATATGCGACCACCTTCCGATGTTGCATCAGCACGCATCCAAATCCCTGGTGTGACGCATCACAATACACCTCGTAAGGCTCTTCTGGTTGAGGCAAAATCAACACAGGCGCTGTCGTCAAGAGCTCCTTCAGTCTTTGAAAACTGGATTCGCACTCTTCGGTCCAGGCAAAAGGTTGATCCTTCCTCGTAAGTCGTGTAAGAGGCGCGACAATCTTCGAGAAACCTTCAATGAATCTTCGATAATAGCCTGCTAAGCCAACAAAACTCCTGATGTCGATGCTTAGTCTTGTTGTTCCCACGCTAGCACAGCTTCAATCTTAGTTGGATCCACAGCTATCCCTTCTTTGGAAATCACGTGTCCAAGAAAATTCACCTCTTCAAGCCAAAATTCACACTTCGACAGGTTGGCATAGAGTTGCTTCTCTCGTAATATCTGCAGTACTCGACGTAAGTGTTCTTCGTGCTCTTCTCGGTTCTTCGAATAGATCAATATGTCGTCGATGAACACTACAACGAACTGATCCAAAAACGAATGGAAAATCCTGTTCATGTAATCCATAAACACAGCTGGCGCATTTGTCACTCCAAACGGCATCACCAAATACTCGTAGTGACCATACCTAGTCCTGAAAGCTGTTTTGGGGACATCTTCCTCCTTCACGCGAATCTGATGGTAGCCCGACTTCAAGTCTATCTTTGAAAACATCGCCGCTCCACGAAGTTGATCCATCAAGTCGTCAATACGAGGTAACGGATAACGGTTCTTCACAGTAACCTTGTTGAGCTCGCGGTAGTCCACGCACAGCCTTGATCGTCCATCCTTCTTCTTAACCAACAACACTGGAGCTCCCCACGGTGACACGCTCGGTCGTATGAATTGCTTTGACTCCAATTGTTCGATCTGGGACTTCAGTTCTTTCATCTCGGCAGGAGACATCCTGTATGGCGCTTTGGAAATCGGTCCTGTCCCTGGAATCAGGTCGATGGAGAACTTCGACCTCTCGCCTTTGGTGGTAACCACAGCACGCGTCTTCGGGAAAACGCCCACAAAGTCACACACTTCTTGGTACATTCTTCACTTGATCTGGAAAACTTAGAACTAGCGGATACATGTATTCCCTAGTTCCTTCTTTCAAAGAAACCCCAATACGCTCAAAGAGAAAGATAATTGAGACTCCAAGGTGCAGGGAAAATTACAGCTTTCACGGGCACACCAAGAGGACATGGTGGTGTGACAACCAATCCATCCCGAGGATGATATCTAAGCCCTTAAGAGGCAAACAAACCAAATTGACCACAAATTTTCTATTACGAATAACCACTACACAATTAAGACATGCGGTGTTTGTGACTAAGGTTTTAGCATTTGGGTTGTAACTACCAATTTGAGCGGTAAGCAGTCACGCCAAGTTCAAATGGTTCACACAATCGAAGAAATAAAGGAATGGGTTGCACGAATCAAAGAGGGCGGATAAGGATTTACCCTCTATCTCACATTCACCTTGAATAAGGTCATCGGCTTGCTCGCTTCCTCGCCACTCATGCGTAAGACTACGCCTTTAGCCACCGACGCTCCTTTGGCCTTGCCGCAAGCATTGCCGGTTCAGCTTTAGGTGTGGGACAATCCTTGGCAAAATGCCCTGGCTTCTTACAGTTGTAGCACACCTCCTCCTTCTGAGTACAGTTATTTGCATAATGTTCCGTCTTTCCACAACGGAAACAAGTCACCTCGACACCGGTCTGACCTCCACTCCTCGCTCCCTGGGTCATCGGACGATACTGTCCTCTATTGTTGTTGTTCCCCTGAGGTCGGTTGTAAGGCTTCTTCTGCAGTTGTTTCCCTTTCTGTGTAAACCTCTGCCCCGCACTCTGGGGTCTCACCAGTCCGCCTACCACAGTTTTCTTCTTGTGGCTTCTTACTCCTTCTACCTCGACACAACGATCTATCAGCTCTTGTAGATTCCTAATCCTCAGTGACACCACCGACTTCTGAATGTCAAATCTCAGACCTCGTTGGAACCTCTCGCTTAACCATCTTTGGTCAGCTCGATCACGAAATGGACTGAAATACCTCGCCAGTGACTCAAACTTGGCTGCATACTCGGACACTGTCATACCGCCTTGCTGCAATTGAAGAAACTCTTGCTCCTTCTCGGCTCGTGCAGTATCTGGGAAGTACTTGTCCAAGAACCTTTCACGGAAAAGCTCCCAGGTCATCTCGCGACGCTCGCTTATAAATGTTTGCTTCACTCCTTCCACCAATACTCGCATCTCCTAGCGGCAAGTAGGTGGCGAGTCTACCTTCACGTTATTCGGCAATGGAGTGCCTCGAAGATCTTCTCGATCTCTTGCATCCAAAGATCGACTTTATCTGGATTTGGCTCACCATAGAACTGGTGGATCATGCTTCCTAAAGTGCGCTAATCCTTCCGCCTCGACACTCAGCTCGCTTTCATTGTTGTTCTTTGTAAGTTTCTTTGGGTTAACGCCGCCGTCTGTGAGCCATCGCGTTAACTTTGTTGAGTTGCGGCGGTGATTGCCGAGCCATGGTCGCCGCTTATCTCGCCATAGCTTGAATTGCTCATTCCATGTCGACGTTCTCGGTTGCATTGTATCGTATCCCTACGAGGTGGCATTAGATTCCACAAAGTTCAAAACCTGTCGAATCTCACAACAAGGATGTGTTAAAACACACCGCTTTAATCAAGAAACAGTTCAAACAATTTTTCAAGCAATAAGTGCTTCACTTAATCAAACAGCAATCAACATAGTACAATTAGGTACCCAACACATATATATATATATATATCCCGACACAGTGACCAGTCCAAATTCCTATACATTACGGTAATCGAATCGTTTCGATACCACCATTGTAACGACCCGTTTCTGGACCGCTACCGAGCTCAGGAGACCGAGCTCGAGTTACCGAGCTCAACACACCGAGCTCAAACTACCCTGTATGCGATGTGTTTTAAAACGATACTCTTGTGCCCTTTAGAAAAATACGGTCTATTTTTTTTTTTTTTTATAAAACCAGCTCGTGCACATCAGAGTAATTACAGCTTTTCGAAACATGATGCAACTAAGACACAAGGCTAAGATTCTAATAAAACATACATGCATAACATACATATATACCACTCGAATTAATAATGTATACAAAATACAGAGTAATAAATGTACAAAGAAATACACCTAAGGTATGACGACTTCAAGAGAGCAATCATACCCTGGGGGTACTTCCGGCAGACACCCACGCAGGGGGCTGCTCCAAAAGTAAGACCACCAGTCTACCCTGTGCTCAAAATAACATCTAGCCCAAACTGGTCACAACCACTATACACAAAAACATAGGCAAAGCAAATCACGACAAGTAGAGGTCGTCGCTGCGATCCTCGCCGAGCTCCTCCTCGCCATCATCTGTGTCGAAGTTCCTGCGCCCTCGACCTCGCCTTTGGGTGACCATCATGGATTGAAGGCACCACGGAAAGTGGTCAACTTCTCAACAATTCAAGATAAACACGGCATAAAGAAATAAGCAGACATCACTGTATATCATTCACCAAACGTGACTCGACCATCTCACTCTAGACTCGACTTTTATTCCGGAATATCGCCAGCTGGTCCATCCCCAAACTGACGCAATAGGTAAGCGGCAGGTCCAACCCCAAACCGATACCATGCATTAATCAGCAGGTCCAACCCCAAACTGATAATACGACGTCTAGTCAATCTCCCGTAAACAAAAAGGGGACCTCGCACCCTTAGTTATCCGGGTCACGGCTAAAAAACATCATACCACTCGCCTAGCTCTCTCACTCGATGATTAGCTCGCCGCAGTCAAGGAGTGGCACATAAAAGTACTTGATCACATATCAAATAAAGAGAGCATGCTTAACATGAAGAAAACGCAATTCGACATTTAAGCAATAAAAACATTCTGCATGAAGAAACGCAATTCAACAGCAATTCACAATTCACAACATATATTCAATCACATATTAAATACATGCAAAAACCCAATCATATCACAACATTTCAAGCTCGACACAAATCAAGGAGTCCATACATAGGAATATAACAATCAAAATCCTAGAATGTCTAGAAGTGCCCTTACCGAACTCCAAGCTAATGCTGCTCGACAACGACCTCGACACGGCTGTCTTCAAACGAGTTCGACAACGACTTCTCTTACTCGATCTCGACACGTACGCTTCTCAGTCGACCTCGACACGTACAGTTCTCGATCTGGATCCCACTGCTCCCACGTCCTCGGGTTCGCTCTCCCGTACACCTCGATTCGGAAATCACACGATCTCGGGAATCAGACTTCCTAATACAAGCATAACTTAGTTCCATCTATGGGTTCTAATAACACTTAGCTCTCATCCCAATCTTAACCACAACCCAAGTAAACATTAAAACTCACGAGCTTAAACAAAACAACCAGAATTCAAACATTACAAAATAACTCCTTTTCTCTAAAATTTTATTAAAAGCTTCTTTCATACATCTCATCAGACAAAGCCATTTTTCCAAGGTACTAACACAAGCTTAAAATCAAGTAACACATTAAGCACAAATTAATCAAAATCTAAGTTTATGTTTTCTGAAAAATATTTCATCAGGGTCCAACAACTAAAATAAGAAATCAAAACAAACCAAATAGGAAGGGTTTTTGGGCACTGCCTGTTGCAGAAAATAGAGAAAGAAATTTGTTTTACAAGCTCAAATAATTGGTTAGGAAGGTCGGTAATATCATGAAGAAGAAAACCTATCAATATGACATGATTTGGGAGCATAAAAACTAGCTAAAAAGGAAGGAAGAAGTGGTGCTAAACAGTAGCATGAAGGAAGAGAAAATCTGTTTTTCATACCTCAAATGATGGTCGAGAAGGTGAGATATGTCGAGAAGATGATGAGGAACAAAGTTGATGAAGAAGGTTTGTGCAAAGACTCAGTAAAATCCAAGGTTCTTCGATGGAGGTTTGGAGAGGAAGAGGAACTCAGAGAAGAAGGAAGAAGAAAGAAGGAAAGAGAAAGTGAGGGTTGTGAGGGTGATCGTGATATACATTTGGTGAGGAAGGGCATTATCGTAACTCTTTGTTATGAGATGCTAATCCCATCAATCAATCTACCCATCTAATCTCCTCTCTCATGCTTACCCTCTAAGCTATAGGTTACAGATCTAAAAGAAGCCTGGCCAAGAATCGCAAACCGATAATATAAATATTACAAACAATATAATTATCAACGCTAAATAACGCTCAGAAGATACGAGTGTTATCATCTCGACACGATGTCGACCAGTGGTGCTTGTGCAGGTGCACAAGGCTCTAACTGAGTTCGTGCCGCGCGGCCTCCTCGATTCGACCGCGCGACCTCATCGGCTCGGCGCGACCTCATATTTCGATCGCGCGATCTCGTGACTAATGCCGCGCGATCTCCTCATTTCGGCATATGACCTCGGCACGCGATCTTGGCACGGGATCTCGACACGAGGTCTTGGTACGAGGTCTCGACACGAGATCTCGACGCGAGGTCTCGATACGACGTCCTAATACGAGGTCGATCTCGTCCTCAGGTGTTACAGTTTCTTCTGAAGATAATTCATCTTCTGAATATTCATATACACTTTCATTGGTACTACTTAATTCTTCTACTAATGGCTCTAAGTCATATATTATATACATTCTTTTTATTAATTTTGATTTTTCTTTAGAATCTTTTTCCTTTTTTTGTGGACATTCATTTGCATAGTGACCTTCTACATTACATATCCAGCACACACATTTCTTTTTTCCCTTTGGACAATATTTTTTAGGTGTTTGTCTTTTTCTTCTAAAATACTTTTTCTTAGAATCTTTATAAGCTTTTTTCTTTGGATAGGTTTTCCTTAGTCTAGGCTTTCTTTTATAATACCTTTGTTTTCCCTTTTGCTGATTACACCCATAATTTCCTGGTTTTTCTATTTCTGGTATGTCACAACAAACTATATTTCTTCCTTTGTTTAATTGCCTAATTGTTTCTCTATTTAAGCATTGTTGCCTTAATTCATTATATAAGATTTGTATAATTCCTCCTAAGGTATCACCAGTTTCAGCTGGTCGTATTTGCCATATAGATCTTATCTTTTCATTGAGTGGGTATGGTAATTTATCTATGGATATTTCTTTATATACTTCCTTTACTTTAGCACTTAATTCATAATAGTATTTTTGATATTCGCAGATAAAACTTTCTACTTTACACATATTACAAATTTGTATTCCATTTAAATGTGCTTTTGCTTTTTCTTGTAAAAACTTGTTTACTTTTTCACTATGTTCAAGGATATTATACCCTATGAACTCTAAGTAAATCAAATTCATAATAAGTCTAGCAAATTCTTGATTATCTCTTACATATCTAGCATAATGTTGCCAGTCTTGCTCACTTATACTTGTCAAATACTTTTGTACATTTCCTGTTGTCTTATAAATTATTAAATTTCTAACACTTGGTAAGTCTAATCTAGTAAATCTTTCATCAGTTGCTACTAGTAACGTTATTTCATTAGTCCATTGTAATAACACTTCCTCTTTATTTCTTGCGATCAATATTTAGTATGTTACCTTGTCTAATATTTTCATAATGTGGTTTATATTCTTCTTGAATTTTAGTCCATTTACCACTCTTTCTTGAATATCATTTTCTATTCATTGTTTCAAATTCATGTTTTTCCCAAGTATTATCTGGATTCCAATGTTCTCCCCATTTTCTTTTTGATCTTGTATTGCTTGTGTAACGATCCGTTTCCGGACCGCTACCGAGCTCAGGAGACCGAGCTCGAGTTACCGAGCTCAACACACCGAGCTCAAACTACCCTATATGCGATGTGTTTTAAAACGATACTCTTGTGCCCTTTAGAAAAGTACGGTCTATTTTTTTTATTTTTTTTTTAAAACCAGCTCGTGCACATCAGAGTAATTACAGCTTTTCAAAAACATGGTGCAACTAAGACACAAGACATAAATTCTAATAAAACATACATGCATAACATACATATATACCACTCGAAATAATAATGTATACCAAATACAGAGTAGTAAATGTACAAAGAAATACACCTAAGGTATGACGACTTCAGGAGAGCAATCATACCCTGGGGGTACTTCCGGCAGACACCCACGCAGTTTGCTCCAAAAGTAAACCTTGATCTACCTGTGCTCAAAATGACATCTAGCCCAAACTGGTCACAACCTCTGAACACAAAAAAAAACAAGGTACAGTCATCCCAAAAACATCCAACAAACATAACTAATCACGACAAATATAGGTCGTCGCCCTGATCCTCGTCGAGATCCTCCTCGCCCTCCTCTGCTGTCGAGTTCCCTGCGCCCTCGACCTCGCCTGGGTAGCCATCATGGATTGAAGGTACCACGGGAAAGGGTCAACTTCTCAACAATTCAAGATAAACACGTCATAAAGAAATAAGCAACACAACAATGTATATCAATCACCACACGTGACTCGACCTTCTCACTCTAGACTCGACTCAACTCGCGATCCATTTCTCTCGACTCGACAATTTTTCCGGAATGCACACGCTGCATCAGTATCTTTGGAAAGTCGGTAAGCCTTGGGATCTTCGCTCTCCCTAGACTGATCAACTCGGGTCCCATAGCGTGGCGACGTCTAGTCAATCTCCCGTAAACAAAAGGGGACCTAGCACCCTTAGTTATCCGGGTCACGGCTCAAAAACGTCATAACGACGCCTAGCTCGCTCACTCGATGAACAGCTCTCCGCTTACAATATTCAAAGAGTTATACACAAGATATTCAACCGCATGTCAAATAAAAAGAGCAAGCTTGACATGAAGAAACGCAATTCAACAGTCAATACATAATTCACAACATATATTTAATCACATATTAAATACATGCAAAAACCCAATCATATCACAACATTACATGCTCGACACAAATCAAGGAATCCATACATAGTAATGTAACAATAAAAATCCTAAAATGTCTGGGAGTGCCCTTACGCACAAAACATAAACACGTAGAATATGAAGTGCCCTTACGCACAAAACATAAACACGTAGAATATGAAGTGCCCTTACCGAATTCCAAGATAACGCTGCTCGACAACGACCTCGACACGGCTGTCTTCAAACGAGCTCGACAACGACTTCTCTTACTCGATCTCGACACGTACGGCTCTCAGTCAACCTCGACACGTACTCGATCTGGCTCCCACTGCTCCCACGTCCTCGAGTTCGCTCTCCCGTACACCTCGATTCGGGAATCACACGATCTCGGGAATCAGACTTCCTAATACAAACACAACTTAGTTCGATCTATGGGTTCTAATAACACTTAGCTCTCATCCCAATCTTAACCACAACCCAAGTAAACATTACAAAATAACTCCTTTCTCTAAAATTTTATTGAAAACTTCTTTCATACATTACCAGACAAAGCCATTTTTCCTCTAACATAAAGTTAGGGTTTTCGATCAAAAGTTCATGAAAAAGGTTATCTGATGCTACAGCAGATAAATCGACAACAACAACAACCAGAAGCAACGTACAACAAACTAAAACAAGAAATCGAAACAAACCAAATAGGGAGGGTTTTGGGCACTGCCTATTGCAGAAAACAGAGAAAGAAATTTGTTTTACAAGCTCAAATAATCGGTTAGAAAGGTCGGTCATGTCATGAAGAAGAAAACCCATCAATATGAGATGATTTGGAAGCATAAAAACTAGCTAAAATGGAAAGAAGAAATGGCACTAAACAGTAGCATGAAGGAAGAGAAAATCTGTTTTTCATACCTCAAATGATGGTCGAGAAGGTGAGATATGTCGAGAGGATGATGAGGAACAAGATTGATGAAGAAAGTTTATGCAGAAGCTCGATGAAACTCAAGGTTCTTCGATGGAGGTTTGGAGAGGAATAGGAACTCGAGAGAAGAAGGAAGAAGAAAGAAAAGAGAAAGTGAGTGTTTGAGGGAACTGATCGTGATATACATTTGGTGAGGGAAGCGGCATAATCGTAACTCTGATTATGAGATGCTAATCCCATCAATCAATCTACCCATCTAATCTCTCCTCTCTCATGATTACCTACAGGCTATAGGTTACAGATCTAAAAAGAAGCACAGTACGAGAACTGCAAACCGAATATATAAATATTACAAACAATATAATCATAACGCTGAATAACGTTCGTAAAAATACGAGTGATACAGTCTCGACACGAGGTCGATCAAGGTGCTCGTGCAAGCGCACAAGGCTCTAACACGAGTTCGTGCACGCGTCCTCCTCAGTTCGACATGCGACCTCCTCAGCTCGGTACGCGTCCTCATCAGCTAATGCACGCGGTCTCCTCAGCTCGGCATATGACCTCGGCACGCGATCTTGGCACGGGATCCCGACACGAGGTCTTGGTACGAGGTCTCGACACGAGATCTCGACGCGAGGTCTCGATATGATGTCCTAATTCGAGGTCGATCTCGTCCTCAGGTGTTACAATCTCTCCCTCTAAAAAAAATTTCGTCCTCGAAATTGCAAATAAGATTCTTACCTCGGAAAAGTTCAGGGTACTGAGTCTTCATCTTCTCCTCCAGCTCCCAAGTCGCATCTCCAGTCTTCTGATCCCACACAACTTTGACAAGTTGAATCTCTTTGTTTCGCAACTGTTTGGCTTTCCGATCAACGATCCTTGCTGGTGATGCTTCGAAGGATAAGTCGTCCCTTAGTTGTATCACATCCGGTTCGATGACATGAGAGGGGTCGGAAATATACTGCGAATCGTGAGGCGTGGAAGACGTCATGAATGTTTGACAAGAAGGGTGGCAAGGCAATCGATATGCCATCGACCGTCTGACGAAGAATTTGGTAAGGTCCAATGAATTTAGGGGTAAGTTTCTTGGATCTGATCGCTCGACCAACTCCAGTAGTGGGGGTGACTCTAAGAAATACATGTTCTCCTTCCTCGAACTCGAGCGGTCGGCGTCTTTGGTCTGCATAACTCTTCTGTCGACTTTGAGACGTTCGCATCCTATCTCTGATCAAACGGATCTTCTCAGTAGTCTGCTGGATCATATCTAGTCCCACAACAGAACGCTCGCCGTCCTGGTACCAACAAAGAGGCGTCTGACATTTACGTCCATACAGTGCTTCAAAAGATGCCATTCCAATACTCGCATGGAAACCGTTATTGTAGGTGAACTCCACCAATGGTAAGACGTCGTCCCAACTTCCTCGGTGATCTAACGTACACGCTCGCAACAAATCCTCAAGCGATTGGATCGTTCTCTCAGTCTGACCGTCAGTCTGGGGATGATATGCGAGCTAAGCCTGAGCTCGGTTCCCATCGCTTCTTGCAATTCCCTCCAAAAATGAGATGTGAACTTCGGATCTCGGTCCGACACGATTGAAGAGGGTATACCATGAAGTCGCACTATCTCCGCGATGTAGATCTCACGACTTTTCCACGTTGTATGTCGACCTCCTTTGGCAAGAAATGAGCGATTTGGTCAATCGGTCGACGATCACCCAAATCGAATCATTCTTCTTGCGTCTTCGCAAACCTACAACGAAATCCATGGAAATCTTGTCCCATTTCCATCTCGTACGCGTCAGCGATTGTAGCATTCCCGCGGTCGTTGGTGTTCCACCTTCGGCTTTACGACACGTTAAACACGAGCTACGTGCTCGACCACTTGCTTCTTCATTAGGACCACCAAAAATGCTTCTTCAAGTCTTGATACATCTTCGTAACTCCTGGATGAATACTAAAGTTGCTCTTATGCGCTTCGTCAAGTATTAACTTTCTCAGCTCCGCTACGTTAGGTACACACACTCGGCCATTACATCTTAAGATGTCGTCCGTTCCGACTTGGAATTCTGTCGCCTTCCCTTGCGCTATTAAGTGAACCTTCTCTTGCAGGAGCTCGTCATGAACTTGCTGGTCTCGGATCTCGTCCAACAATCTGTTAGAAATGGTAAGCATACCAAATCTCAGCTTCCCCGGTGAAACTTCGACACTCAACTTTAAGTCTCGGAACTTCTCGAGCATCTCCAACTCCTTGATCATCATTGAGGAAACTAGAACGCTCTTCCTGCTCAATGCATCTGCTACTACGTTAGCCTTACCGGGATGGTATTCCAACGTAAAGTCGTAGTCCTTGAGAAATTATGTCCATCTTCGCTGACGCATGTTGAGCTCTTTCTGGTCGAACAGGTACTTCAAGCTCTTGTGATCGCTGAAAACAGTAAGAGTGCCCCCATAAAGGTAGTGTCTCCATATCTTCGCCAAGAAACCACCACGCTAACTCCAAATCGTGAGTAGGGTAGTTCCTCTCGTGAATCTTAAGTTGTCTTGAAGCATACGCGACCACCTTCCGATGTTGCATCAGCACGCATCCCAATCCCTGGTATGACGCATCACAATACACCTCGTAAGGCTCTTCGCCGAGGTAAAATCAACACAGCGCTGTCGTCAGCAGCTCCTTGATCTTTGAAAGCGGATTCGCACTCCTCGGCCCAGGCAAAGGTTGATCCTTCCTCGTAAGCCGTGTAAAGAGGCGCGACAATCTTCGAGAAACCTTCAATGAATCTTCGATAATAGCACGCTAAGCCAACAAAACTTCGATCTCAGAATCGTCTTCTACTGTTCCCACGCTTAACACTTCAATCTTAGTTGGATCCACAGCTATCCCTTCTTTGGAAATCACGTGACCAAGAAAATTCACCTCTTCGAGCCAAAATTCACACTTCGACAGGTTGGCATAGAGTTGCTTCTCTCGTAATATCTGCAGTACTCGACGTAAGTGTTCTTCGTGCTCTTCTCGGTTCCTCGAGTAGATCAGGATGTCGTCGATGAACACTACTACAAACTGATCCAAGAACGAATGGAAAATCCTGTTCATGTAATCCATAAACACAGCTGGCGCATTTGTCACTCCAAACGGCATCACCAAGTACTCGTAGTGACCATACCTAGTCCTGAAAGCTGTTTTGGGGACATCTTCCTCCTTCACGCGAATCTGATGGTAGCCCGACTTCAAGTCTATCTTGGAAAAGATCGCCGCTCCACGAAGTTGATCCATCAAGTCGTCAATACGTGGTAACGGATAACGGTTCTTCACAGTAACCTTGTTGAGCTCGCGATAGTCCACGCACAGCCTTGATCGTCCATCCTTCTTCTTACCCAACAACACTGGAGCTCCCCACGGTGACACGCTCGGTCGTATGAATTGCTTTGACTCCAAGTGTTCGATCTGGGACTTCAGTTCTTTCATCTCGGCAGGAGACATCCTGTATGGCGCTTTGGAAATCGGTCCTGTCCCTGGAATCAGGTCGATGGAGAACTCGACCTCTCTTGATCGGTGGTAACCCTGGCATGTCTTGGAAAACGTCCGCAAAGTCACACACCACCGGTACATTCTTCACTTCGATCTGCCGGGAAACTTAGAGCTAGCGGATACATGTATTCCCTAGTTCCTTCTTTCAAAGAAACTCCAATACGCTCAGCAGAAAGATAATTGGAGACTCCAAGGTGCGGAAAAATTACGCTTTACGGCACACCAAGAGGACATGGTGGTGTGACAACCAATCCATCCCGAGGATGACATCTAAGCCCTTAAGAGGCAAACAAACCAAATTGACCACAAACTTTCTACTGCGAATAACCACTACACAATTAAGACATGCGGTGTTTGTGACTAAGGTTTTAGCATTTGGGGTTGTAACTACCAATTTGAGCGGTAAAGCGATCATGATCAAGTTCAGATGGTTCACACAATCAGAAGAAATAAAGGAATGGGTTGCACCCGAATCAAAGAGGACGGATAAGGATTTACCCTCATTCTCACATTCACCTTGGATAAGATCATCAGCTTGCTCTGCTTCCTCGCCGCTCATGCAGAAGACTCTGCCTTTAGCCACCTGACGCTTCCCTTTGGCCTTTGCCGCAAGCATTGCCGGTTCAGCTTTAGGTGTGGGACAATCCTTGGCAAAATGCCCTGGCTTCTTGCAGTTGAAACATACCTCCTCCTTCTGAGTGCAGTCACTCGCATAATGTCCTGGCCTTCCACAACGATAGCAAGTCACCTCGGCACCGGTCTGACCGCTTCTCGCTCCCTGGGTCATCGGACGGTATTGTCCCCTGTTGTTGTTGTTCCCCTGAGGTCGGTTGTAAGGCTTCTTCTCGCTGTTGTTTCATACGTGTAAACCTACGCCCGCACTGGGAGTCTCACCGGTCCGCTTAGCAGATCTTCTTCTTGTGGCTTCTTACACCTTCTACCTCGACACAGCGATCTATCAGCTCTTGGAGGTTTCGAATCCTCAATGATACCACTGACTTCTGGATATCAAATCTCAGACCTCGTTGGAACCTCTCACTTAACCATCCTTGGTCAGCTCGATCACGAAATGGACTGAAATACCTCACCAGTGACTCGAACTTGGCTGCATACTCGGACACTGTCGAGCTGCCTTGTTGTAGTTGAAGAAACTCTTGCTCCTTCTCAGCTCGTGCAGTATCTGGGAAGTATTTGTCCAAGAACCTTCCACGAAAAAGCTCCCAAGTTATCTCGCGACGTTCTGCTATAAATGTTTGCTTCACTCCCTTCCACCAATACTCTGCGTCTCCTAGCAGCAAGTAGGTAGCGTAGTCTACCTTCACGTTGTTTGGGCAATGGAGTGCCTCGAAGATCTTCTCAATCTCTTGCATCCAAAGATCAGCTTTATCTGGAATTGGCTCACCGTAGAACTTCGGTGGATCATGCTTCCTAAAGTCTGCCAATCCTCTCGCTTGACATTTCGCTCGCCTTTCATTGTTGTTCTTTGTAAGTTTCTTCGGGTTAACGCCGCCGTTTGTTGAGCCATTGCGTTAGCTGTTGAGTTGCGGCGGTGATTCTTTGAGCCATGGCTGCCGCCATCTCGGTCATAGCTTGAATTGCTCGTTCCATGTCGACGTTCTCGGTTGCAGCTGTCGTATCCCTACGAGGTGGCATTAGATTCCACAAAGTTCAAAACCCTGTCAGAATCTCACAACAAGGATGTGTTAAAACACACTGCTTCAATCAAGAAACAGTTCAAACAATTTTTCAAGCAATAAGTGCTTCACTTAATCAAACAGCAATCAGTATAGTACAACCATGTACCCGACACACATATATATATCCCGACACAGTGACCAGTCCAAATTTCCTATGCACAGCTCGGTCAGAACCGAACTGCTCTGATACCAACATTGTAACGACCCGTTTCCGGACCGCTACCGAGCTCAGGAGACCGAGCTCGAGTTACCGAGCTCAACACACCGAGCTCAAACTACCCTGTATGCGATGTGTTTTAAAACGATACTCTTGTGCCCTTTAGAAAAGTACGGTCTATTTTTTTTTATAAAACCAGCTCGTGCACATCAGAGTAATTACAGCTTTTCGAAAACATGGTGCAACTAAGACACAAGACATAAATTCTAATAAAACATACATGCATAACATACATATATACCACTCGAAATAATAATGTATACCAAATACAGAGTAGTAAATGTACAAAGAAATACACCTAAGGTATGACGACTTCAAGAGAGCAATCATACCCTGGGGGTACTTCCGGCAGACACCCACGCAGGGGGCTGCTCCAAAAGTAAACCGCCAGTCTACCCTGTGTTCAAAATGACATCTAGTTCAAACTGGTCACAACCTCTGAAAACAAAAAAAACGAAGTACAGTCATCCCAAAAACATCCAACAAACATAACTAATCACGACAAATATAGGTCGTCGCCCTGATCCTCGTCGAGATCCTCCTCGCCATCCTCTCTTTGCCGAGTTCCTGCGCCCTCGACCTGCTTTGGGTAGCCATCATGGATTGAAGGTACCACGGGAAAGGGTCAACTTCTCAACAATTCAAGATAAACACGTCATAAAGAAATAAGCAACACAATAATGTATATCAATCACCACACGTGACTCCACCTTCTCACTCTAGACTCGACTCAACTCGCGATCCATTTCTCTCGACTCGACAATTTTTCCGAATGCACACGCCGATCAGTATCTTTGGAAAGTCCAGAAGCCTTGGGATCTTCGCTCTCCCTAGGGCAGTCAACTCAGGTCCCATAAGCGTGGCGGCGTCTAGTCAATCTCCCGTAAACAAAAGGGGACCTAGCGCCCTTAGTTATCCGGGTCACGGCTCAAAAACGTCATAACGACTCGCCTAGCTCGCTCACTCGATGAACAGCTCTCCGCTTACAATATTCAAAGAGTTATACACAAGATATTCAACCGCATGTCAAATAAAAAGAGCAAGCTCGACATGAAAAAACGCAATTCAACAGTCAATACATAATTCACAACATATATTTAATCACATATTAAATACATGCAAAAACCCAATCATATCACAACATTACATGCTCGACACAAATCAAGGAATCCATACATAGTAATGTAACAATAAAAATCCTAAAATGTCTGGGAGTGCCCTTACGCACAAAACATAAACACGTAGAATATGAAGTGCCCTTACGCACAAAACATAAACACGTAGAATATGAAGTGCCCTTACCGAACTCCAAGATAACGCTGCTCGACAACGACCTCGACACGGCTGTCTTCAAACGAGCTCGACAACGACTTCTCTTACTCGATCTCGACACGTACGGCTCTCAGTCAACCTCGACACGTACTCGATCTGGCTCCCACTGCTCCCACGTCCTCGGGTTCGCCCTCCCGTACACCTCGATTCGGGAATCACACGATCTCGAGAATCAGACTTCCTAATACAAACACAACTTAGTTCGATCTATGGGTTCTAATAACACTTAGCTCTCATCCCAATCTTAACCACAACCCAAGTAAACATTACAAAATAACTCCTTTCTCTAAAATTTTATTGAAAACTTCTTTCATACATTACCAGACAAAGCCATTTTTCCTCTAACACAAAGTTAGGGTTTTCGATCAAAAGTTCATGAAAAATGTTATCTGATGCTACAGCAGATAAATCGACAACAACAACAACCAGAAGCAACGTACAACAAACTAAAACAAGAAATCGAAACAAACCAAATAGGGAGGGTTTTGGGCCTTCGCCTATTGCGAAAAACAGAGAGAAAGAAATTTGTTTTACAAGCTCAAATAATCGGTTAGAAAGGTCGGTCATGTCATGAAGAAGAAAACCCATCAATATGAGATGATTTGGAAGCATAAAAACTAGCTAAAATGGAAAGAAGAAATGGCGCTAAACAGTAGCATGAAGGAAGAGAAAATCTGTTTTTCATACCTCAAATGATGGTCGAGAAGGTGAGATATGTCGAGAGGATGATGAGGAACAAGATTGATGAAGAAAGTTTATGCAGAAGCTCGATGAAACTCAAGGTTCTTCGATGGAGGTTTGGAGAGGAATAGGAACTCAGAGAAGAAGGAAGAAGAAAGAAGAAAAGAGAAAGTGAGTGTTTGAGGGAACTGATCGTGATATACAGCTGGTGAGGGAAGGGCATAATCGTAACTACAGTTATGAGATGCTAATCCCATCAATCAATCTACCCATCTAATCTCTCCTCTCTCATGATTACCCTCTAGGCTATAGGTTACAGATCTAAAAAGAAGCACAGCGTCGAGAACTGCAAACCGAATATATAAATATTACAAACAATATAATCATAACGCTGAATAACGTTCGTAAAAATACGAGTGATACAGTCTCGACACGAGGTCGATCAAGGTGCTCGTGCAAGCGCACAAGGCTCTAACACGAGTTCGTGCACGCGTCCTCCTCAGTTCGACATGCGACCTCCTCAGCTCGGTACGCGTCCTCATCAGCTAATGCACGTGGTCTCCTCAGCTCGGCATATGACCTCGGCACGCGATCTTGGCACGGGATCCCGACACGAGGTCTTG
This sequence comes from Calophaca sinica, assembly GCA_037113605.1. Classification (NCBI taxonomy): domain Eukaryota; kingdom Viridiplantae; phylum Streptophyta; class Magnoliopsida; order Fabales; family Fabaceae; genus Calophaca; species Calophaca sinica. Next base: position 59,688,862 of record CM073737.1, read on the forward strand.
GTACGAGGTCTCGACACGAGATCTCGACGCGAGGTCTCGATATGATGTCCTAATTCGAGGTCGATCTCGTCCTCAGGTGTTACAGCTTGTCTCTCCTTTTTCCATAAATATTTCATCATAATCTGATTCTGATTCTGAAGAGCTGTAATTTAATATTACCTCCTCAGTTTCCTTTTTAGTCTCTATTTGCTCTACTTTTTGTATTTGTTTATTTTCTTCCTCAATTATTGTTAATTGTTCTAGTAATTGCTGAATTTCTTCAATATCATTTGACCTTTTTAGGGTCTCCATATATTTTTCTTTTATCCTCTCCATGATGACACTGGTCTTAATAAACTTGAGGAATCATATCTTATTATTTCTTTAATTTCTGATTTGTGATTTATCAGTTCTTCTAAATCCTTTATTGTTATACTTCTATTACTTTCTTCATATTCTAAGAGATCTTCTAATTGCTGGAGAATTTTTCTAATTTTATTAATATTTTGGTTCTCATCAACTTCTTTCCCTTTATTTATTCCATCTAATGTACTTCGTATATTATTTATTTCGTCTCGTTCATTTTTTATTTTATGACATGTATAATTTGCAATTCTATCAGTGTTTTCAATCAATAAGTTTATATTTTTATTGATTTCTATAAGTGTTTTATTTAATTCTTTATACATAACTTCTATTTCTTCAGATAAAGTCATTTCCGTGGCTAATTCAACTTTTCCTAGTAGTGTTGGCTGTCGGGTATCCAATAGGTATCCGGATCCGAAAGTCTAATTGGCTGTCGGGTATCCAATAGGTATCCGGATCCGAAAGTCTATCACAACTAGAATTAAGTGATTTAGAGACAAATTTTAGTGACGGAAAATAATAATTGGTCTCTAATTTCGTGGTCGCAAAACTTAGTGACGGACATAATTTTAATTCCTTTTCAATATTGTTTATATTCATCTTCTAATGTTTTAATACTTCGTTCTACTATTAAAATTCTATCTTTTAATTCTTGCCAATTCTCAGTAGTTAATCTTTCGGGCCATTGCATATAATAATCAAAAGATCTATACAATCTTTCTAATTCTATTTTTTCACGTTGTATTTGGTTTAAAATCATTTCTAATTTATATTTTCTTATTTCTTCATCAGAAATACCATATTTATCCATAGTAAATAATTTTAGAATCTTAGTGCTCTGATACCAGTTGAGTGCGTGATTTCTACTGAGTCAATAAATCCAGATAAATTCATTATTTTACCTAAATCTATTCTATTTTCTAAAAAATTCTTTGAATAATTTCCTAAAATATATTTTAATTCTTTAATCTTCATCTGGAAACCAGTCATCATCTATGTCTAATTCTGCAAAATAAATTCCTATATTATTCTCTAAGTTTTCTTCTTGTATTTCTTCTTCTCTTGGTAGGTTTAGGTACCACAGTTCTTCACTTATTTTATTTTTCTATACTATCGATTGTGCACAAAGCCTTCCATATTCTTCACATATTTTTGTTTTTATTTCCTTTGGCAATTCTAATGACCATATATATTTTAATTTCTCATAAAAATCCTTATCTTCATTTTTTATTGCGTCTATATGTAATATACTAAGTTTATCATTTACTTTTATTTCTATTTCTATTACTTTGTCCTTAATAAAAAAATTTGCGGTGTTCATCTTTTTCTCTTCTTAGATCTTTCAAGATTTTCTATTTTTACCAGTATATTTTCTTTTACTATAAGTATTCCTTCTATATCTCTCCTATTTACATCATTTAAATTTCTTTTTCGATAATCCTTTAATATTCTATGAAAATTTTTAATTTCATTTTTAACCTCTTCCTTTCTTAATTCTAAACTATTCATATTCTATTTCTTACATACAAATCTAGTTCTTTTACCTGATTAGCTAATTTATTTATTTTGTTTTCTTCATTTTCTTCTGGTTCACAAAATCCAATCGATTTTGGTGTTAATATTCTTGGTTTTCTTATAAGAGTTCATAGATCTGTAATTTCATTTTTCTTAGGATAATAAATCTTTCCTATATCTTCAAATAGGCTTGGGATATCTATTCTATCATTATTTCTAAAGGTAATACTATGATGTGAATTTGTTAGTGCGTAATTAACACAATAAGTGACCGAGAAAATTTTATCTCCTGTTTTCATTAAATTTCCTCTTAGGAATTTGTGTTCAAGAGTTAGTGATTGATCTAATCTTTGAGTACTTAAAGGTATTCCAATATTTGGATGAATCTCAAATTTTAACTTAACATAAGCTAAGTTTCCTTCTATAACTCCTAATATTTTGTCCTTTGGATCAGTGATTCTATCATCCTTTAATACTAATTCTATTGGTGAATTTATTCCTTCCTGAAAAGTTGCTTTTATTAGAACTTGTATTGCTCCTATATGAATATATCTTATTTTATCACTATGTTCTTTTTTCTTTATATTTCTTTTTAATTCCATAAGTTTATTCTTATTTAATAACTGTATACAAGTATTTTCTTGAGCATCTGCTATGTCTGTTGGTGCTTCATTAATTATTTTCCCATAGTATATTATATTTTCCTTTTGGTTAAATTTTTTCATCAACCCCTTAAATCTTTCTTTTCCCTTAACTCCTTTCATGTTTGCATCCTTTGACAAATCTAAGTCCTCTTGTTGTATCCTTTGAAATAAAGTTGGGTCTATCAAAATACTTCCTTCATAGTTTCCATCTTCTTCAGTAATATGTAAGTGCTCTATATCATTATTATCTATTTTTTCTCTTTCCATTTCAGTTTTTATATAAGCATAAAATAACAATAGTAATAATAACAACAATAATTAAATTATTCAAGAAGAGTAAGTAAGTATACCTGACTATGTACGAATCTTTGATTAAGTAAGCCCATCACGCTTCATGATTCTCCATTAGTTGTTGAATATTTAACAAAGTTTTGAGTAAAGAAAATAAGTTAAGAAGATTGAGTGGAATGAGTGATTTTATTCATAATAAGTGGTAATTTTACAAGGATAGATGGACACACTCTCAAGTATCCGACTAGCTCCTAAAGAACTAGCACAAGTTTTCCTAAGGAAAACACTTCTCAGAGAAAAATTTCATTCTTCAACTTTCTCTACTTACTAACTGAAGAAATGACCTTATTATTTATAGCCTAATGGCCTTCCACTATTTACAATAGTAATATAGCACTACATTAGTGCTTTACATTGTGACTTCAATAATTCTACATTTTTTAGTGCCTTCACGTGAACACTCAGAATGCTTCCAAACTTTACTCCTCCACTATTGCTTCAAAGTCTTCTTTCTCCTCTATTGCTTTGTCGGTAATATTCTTTTCTTTGACACATTTTTCACATGCATGGTCCTTACTTTCCTTGATCATAGAGCATAAATTATTGAGGACAGATGGCCTATATTCCATTAGGGGTCCCGATAGTGAGTAGAAAGCTGCCTCAAAGTTTGTCAGAAGACTCATGTCTTTTTCCTTTTTTTCTTTATTGCTTGTCTTGCTTAAAAGCAGAGTGTAGGGTCCTTTGTATAGTACTTTGATGTAAGAGCCTTTTCCAATGGCTTGACATTGAGTGAAAATACTTGTCAACTGATTACTTATTACTTGAGTCATTAATTCTTCCCCATAGACCATGTCATTGGGTTCATCCTTCAGAGGAAAATTATTATTGCTTATTCCAATAAAAATAAAATGCTTAGCAGGTTGTTTAGTAGTAAAATCTGGATAAGCTGAGTAAAATTTTAGAAAAATATTTTTCTCTCCTGCAATATTCCTTCTAAAAGCTTGAACTGATTCTTTGAAATAATAGGGGAACAAACTAATTTCTTCATGATTTGAGCTTAAATAAAGACAATCAATAAGTCCAAACTGGAACATATTGTATGTTAAATTTGAAGGCGCTCCAGGAAGAATAATTGTCTTAATTCCAAAAATCTTTCTATCAACCATGTAAAAACAATTGATTCTTTCTTTTTCAGTCCAATTCCTTAATCTATCAAAATTTTCCCAAAAATTCTTTTCTGAAAATTGTACTTGTAGTTCATGATCCTTTCTTGAAGTAATTTGAAAATCATCTAGAGAAAAAGGAATTTTTCCTAGTGTTTTAAATGTAGATGATTTCTTGGTGGATTCTTTGTTGTTTCTGACTAACTTTTTGGGCCAAGATATATTTCTTTACCTTTCTTTTCTTTTTCTTTTTCTAATTCAAGATGATTTTTTAGTGCTTTTTCTCGCTTCTTCTTTTGTTGCAAATCCTTGGTGGTAGACTCACGGAATCTTTTGTGATGTGTGTCTTTGCTTTGTACCAATCATCATAAATTCTGGAAATGGTCCATTAAAAGCGTGGTACCACTTTTTAGGCTTCACTTCTTCATCTGAACTGATTCTTTTGGAAAATTTTCTTCTTCTCGTTGCAACCTTAAGAGCTTTAATTACGCTTCAATTAATTCAAGTTCTTTTTCCTTTTGGGCCTTTTGTGCTTCCTTGATTTCTATTTGTCTATCTAACATTTACGCTTTGCTTCGTTCCATTCTCTTGAAAGTATGTCCACAAAGACGTTCTTTTCTCCTTTGATATGTGAAATTGAATAATTGTATTCAGCTAATTTCATTTGCCATCTTATTAACCTTCCTTGCTTGTATGTTCCTTTGTGGTTGATATTCTTAAAACCTGCAACATAAGTAGAGTCTGTTCTAACAATAAATTCTATATCTAGCACGTATATTCGATGTTTTTCTAACATTCGAATTAGTTCTAATGTTTCTTTTTCATGTGTTGGATAATTGATTTCACAGTCCGAAAATGTTCCAGACATATATCTACATAGTAATTCTTTCTTTTGTCCAGGGGGTTTTGCCTTCATAACTCCTCCCCAGTATTCATTTGACGCATCAGTTTCAATAATAATTAAATCATCATCTGATGGATGATATAATTCAGGAAGATCTTGACAAAAATGCTTTAATTTAATAATAATTGCTTCATCTTCTTCGGTCCAAGACCAAAGAGCATCTTTCTTTAATTTTTGTTGAAGTTGCTTTCTTTCTGCAGCCAGATTCTTTATAAAACCCTCATTAGAAATATAAGGTAATAATCCAAGAAATTTTTGTAAATCTTTTTTTATTTTTTAACTTAGTGGGAAAGTTTTGAAGCTTTTCTAGTATATGTTTCTGCATTACTATTTTTCCTTTTTCAATTTCTAATCCTAAATAATTAATTTTATTTTGAGCTAAAACAGCCTTTTTCCTACTTAAAACCACTCCATAATCAAGACATTTATTAAGTACTAGTTCTACCTTCTTAAAATGATCATTTAAATCTTTATTGGTAAAAACTAATATATCATCGATATAAATAAGACAAAAATCTTTAAATTCTTTGAGTATTGAATCTATTCTTCGTTGGAAAATTCCTGGTGATTGCTTCATTCCCATTGGGAGTACATTCCATTCATATTGTCCTTGAGGACAACTAAATGCTGTTAATGGTTTAGATTCTTCTGTTAACCTTATTTGGTAAAATCCTGACTTACAATCAAAAGTACTAAACCAATTCATTCCTCTTACTCTTTCAACAATTAGGTCTTTTCTAGGAAGAAAATATGCATCTCCCTCCATTGCATCATTCATTTGTTTATAATTAATCACCATCCTTCATTTTCCTCTTTTTATTTCATTATGATTTTCAACATAAAAGGCTGGAGCTGAATGCTTACTTTTCGATGGTCTTATTAATACTTTATCACACATTTGTTTAATATCTTCTGCAAATTCATCTCTATCTTGTTTTGTGTAAATCATGGGTTTACATTTTACTTCTTTTGTAGGATCTTTTAATTTTAATTCTATTAATTCCATATCTTTATTATTAATTTTTGGATCTAGAGGATTTTCACTACAAACTTTATCTAATAGTTCTTCAATATGGGCTGGAATTTCTCTTCCTGGTTCTAAATTTGTTAGTACCTGACGAATTTTTCTACATGTTATTTCTATTATCTCACAACGTTTCATCTTGCTAAACTCTAATTGTTTCTTAGAGTAAGTACTTTCTGAATAATGAACAATTGGAATATTTATTATTTCTCTTAATTGTTTTCCTCTAATATATGGAGTCTTTAGTGATATAAATTCTAAATTTTGGCAAAAAGGTGCATATAATCTCAAAAAATTATTCCCTATTATCATATCTAATCCAGTTTCTTGTTGGTAAACCGTAGGTACTATAAATAATTTATTTTGAATACTTAATATAATTCTTTTGGCTACCCATAATAATGGATGTATCGATCCATCTGCAATTTGAATCTTTAATAGTTTTTCTAATCTTTCTCATTTACTAAATAATGCTCTTGTTGCTAAACAAATGCTTGCTCCTGTATCTATGTATGCCTCTGTTTCTTTATTCTCTTTTTCAATTCTTATTTTAATATAAGTACTATTCGAATTCTGTTTCTTCTGAAGATAATTCATCTTCTGAATATTCATATACACTTTCATTGGTACTACTTAATTCTTCTTCTAATGGCTCTAAGTCATATATTCTATACATTCTTTTTATTAATTTTGATTTTTTTTAGAATCCTTTTCCTTTCTTTGTGGACATTCATTTGCATAGTGACCTTCTACATTACATATCCAGCACACACATTTCTTTTTTCCCTTTGGACAATATTTTTTAGGTGTTTGTCTTTTTCTTCTAAAATACTTTTTCTTAGAATCTTTATAAGCTTTTTTCTTTGGATAGGTTTTCCTTAGTCTAGGCTTTCTTTTATAATACCTTTGTTTTCCCTTTTGCTGATTACACCCATAATTTCCTGGTTTTTCTATTTCTGGTATGTCACAACAAACTATATTTCTTCCTTTGTTTAATTGCCTAATTGTTTCTCTATTTAAGCATTGTTGCCTTAATTCATTATATAAGATTTGTATAATTCCTCCTAAGGTATCACGATTTAATTGGTCGTATTTGTCATATAGATCTTATCTTTTCTTTGAGTGGGTATGGTATTTTATCTATGAATATTTCTTTATATACTTCCTTTACTTCACCACTTAATTCATAATAGTATTTTTGATATTCGCAGATAAAACTTTCTACTTCACACATATTACAAATTTGTATTCCATTTAAATGTGCTTTTGCTTTTTCTTGTAAAAACTTGTTTACTTTTTCTTTATGTTCAAGGATATTATACCCTATGAACTCTAAGTAAATCAAATTCATAATAAGTCTAGCAAATTCTTGATTATCTCTTACATATCTAGCATAATGTTGCCAGTCTTGCTCACTTATACTTGTCAAATACTTTTGTACATTTCCTGTTGTCTTATAAATTATTAAATTTCTAACACTTGGTAAGTCTAATCTAGTAAATCTTTCATCAGTTGCTACTAGTAACGTTATTTCATTAGTCCATTGTAATAACACTTCCTCTTTATTTCTTGCACAGTCAATATTTAGTATGTTACCTTGTCTAATATTTTCATAATGTGGTTTATATTCTTCTTGAATTTTAGTCCATTTACCACTCTTTCTTGAATATCCTTTTCTATTCATTGTTTCAAATTCATGTTTTTCCCAAGTATTATCTGGATTCCAATGTTCTCCCCATTTTCTTTTTGATCTTGTATTGCTTGTTTCTCCTTTTTCCATAAATATTTCGTCATAATCTGATTCTGATTCTGAAGAGCTGTAATTTAATATTACCTCCTCAGTTTCCTTTTTAGTCTCTATTTGCTCTATTTTTTGTATTTGTTTATTTTCTTCCTCAATTATTGTTAATTGTTCTAGTAATTGCTGAATTTCTTCAATATCATTTGACCTTTTTAGGGTCTCCATATATTATTCTTTTATCCTCTCCATGATGACACTGGTCTTAATAAACTTGAGGAATCATATCTTATTATTTCTTGAATTTCTGATTTGTGATTTATCAGTTCTTCTAAATCCTTTATTGTTATACTTCTATTACTTTCTTCATATTCTAAGAGATCTTCTAATTGCTGGAGAATTTCTCTAATTTTATTAATATTTTGGTTCTCATCAACTTCTTTTCCTTTATTTATTCCATCTAATGTACTTCGTATATTATTTATTTAAATCTCGTTCATTTTTTATTTTATGACATGTATAATTTGCAATTCTATCAGTGTTTTCAATCAATAAGTTTATATTTTTATTGATTTCTATAAGTGTTTTATTTAATTCTTTATACATAACTTCTATTTTTTCAGATAAAGTCATTTCCGTGGCTAATTCAACTTTTCCTAGTAGTGAAACTCGTAAGAGTTTAAGAGTTAACTCGAGAGTGTAACAACCATGGTTGTACCGCGTGTTCACATTATATTCATTGTTGTTTGAATATTAAAATAAAATAGAATTAAATAAAGTTAACATATTTAATATAAATATTGTATCTCAAATTGTTATTTTATATTCAACTCTCTAATCATTTAAAAATTTGTTTCTTTTTTTTGGTTTTGTTTAGTGAATTTCACTTTTTTCAATACAAGTTCGTTCAAATTTAAAATTGCTAAAAATACCCATAAAAATATTAATAAAATTTGTTTTGAAATGTAATTCAATATAATTAATGTATTAAAAAATTTTATTTTAATTATTTAAAATTATATTTTCTAATTTAATTCAAAAAAAATTATTTCCAAATTTAAATATTTAATTTTGAATTTTAATCAATTATTATCTATCTGTTGTTAATATATCTATTATCTATCGATCTATTATATATATATATCTATAAAAAAGGTTTTTTATGCAACGTGTTAATATCTTATTCATTTGATCCTTTCTTGTTTAAATTAAATTTTCACGTTTCAAATTTCAAAAAATAATTCCTTGGAATTATATATTATTCATTTTCCTATTCTAAGAATGTTTTCTAAATCTTTTTTGTATCTGTCTATTATTATATTATAAAAAAAGATTTTATTCCCTTAAAAAAATTTGTTATATGTTTTTATGCAACGTGTCAACACCACATTAATTCCATGTAGAATATTAAAATAAATTATACTTTAATTAATTTAATAAATTTAAAATAAATATTTTATCTCAAATTGTTATATGAAATTCAACACTTTATTCATTTGATCATTTTTTATTTAACTTCAATTTTTAAAATATAATTTTTTTACTTAGTAAATTATTATTTAAAATAATTTCAAAAAAAATCAATTTTTTATTATTTTTTTAGTGAAATTTGAATTTTAATTCACTATGAGTTATTCCCTAAAAAATTTAAAAGAACTAATTTTGAAGTCTTTTTCAATATTATTAATGAATTAAAAATTTATTATTTAATATTTAAAACTTAATTTTGTAATTTCATTTTAGAGAATGTTTTCCATTTTTTATTTTAAAATATTTAATTTTAAATTTTAATACATTATCTATCTATTATCTATATAAAAAACATTTTGTTTTGTCATGCGTCAAAACTCTATTCATTTGATCTTTTCTTATTTAATTTCAATTTTAAAAATATAATTAATTTAAATTATAAATTACTATTTATGTTCCTTTTTTGGGTACATTTTTTAAATTATATAGGCAATATTATGCAAGCTTAGTTCTCTTTAATCTTCTCTAATCGTGACAAGTGGCGTATTTTATTATTTACATGTGTTCCAGCCATATTAAATGTTTTTAAAAATTTTATGTGATCAATTAATATTATTTTTATCTCCCCACATCCTATTTTCTTGCTCATTTTAATACTTGATACAAATTAACAAACTCATTTAAAATTCATTTTTAATAAGAAAATGTAAATAGATAATAATTAGTGTACCTAAAAAGTGTTCAAAATCAATTGCTACACAATGATTTACTATGAAAATCCTAATGAATAGTTATTAAGATGTATATAATTTTAGATTGTCAACTATTTGAGTAATATATTTAGCTATATGTAAATAATTTTTTTGTCAGTATTAAATAAAAATATTTAAAAGTAACTTTTTAATACTTTTAGTAAATCAAGATATTTTATGTGACAAATAAAAAAATTAAAATATTTTCACGAAGGTTTTAAGCGTATTAAGAGTTAGATGTATTTACATACATCACATGCTAATGAACATTTAAAGATAAATTATCTTTATCATATATTTTCACACAGAGATGAATATTTTAAACGCATTAATATTTATATAAAGACTACTAATATTTAGCATGAAAGAACAAATATTTATTTAAAATATTTAGAATGAATATCTATTTTACATGAATATTTTAATTCATATCTAAATTACTACTGACGAACATTTTATTAAAAATTAAATATTAGTGTGTGTTTGTCTGAAAATTTTGTTGATTTATTTTAATATGTACCGTGCGAGGCACGAACCATCGTATTATAAATAAGTTGTTTATAGAACTTTTAGATGTTATTTTCAATTTTCGTTCTTATTATTATTTTCTATTAGAGTTTTAATAGTGTAAATTTTAGGTTTCAGCTAATATTATTTATACTGGTAATATTTATATCTTATGACACACACATAACTTTTTCTACTTTTTAGAATTATTTTTTACCATTTCTTGCAAAAACGTGGATTGTCAACCCCGAATCTCACCAGTGCATTGCACGAGTCAAATACGCTAGTATAATTAAAAAGATAAATTTTATATTAAGTTATATTTATTAATATGAAATTTCTATTGCCGTTAAAAAAATATGAAATTTCTATTAAAATATTTTTCCATAGTATGCAAAATAGTAACGTTATTGTATGTAAAACTTTTAAACTAAACTCTAATATAGAGGCTCATGTTGCACGGGGACATTTATAGATTATCGAATCACATGGAAAAATGAATTTTTTTTTTGTCTTCTTCAGAATTACATGAAAAAAGCATAAAAATATTTTTGATATGATAACAAATAGCAATATAATTTTATGATGATCCACAGTTGACATACAGTTGAGATTCTTTATTTTTTATTATAAAAAAATGCGACAATAGAAATAGTTTAAGTGAAGCATGTTATCCTATTACTTTCGAGACTTATGTATTGTAATGGCTTTGTGCCCCTTACTATGATGCGACTATTCATTTTGTTATCTTAAATTGTGATGCCCCTTTGTTATGAGCCAAATATATAGTAATAAGAGGGTATGACACCTAGGGATGACAGTTTCCACCCGTGCGTGGGGTCCTGTGGGAACTGTCCTATTTGGGGCCCCGCAGGCGGGATTTTTTCCCCGGCGGGGCGGTGACGGGGATGTGGATCACACTCTCACCCCGCGGGGTCCCCGCCCCGAACATATTACCTTACTATCCGATAAATACATACATATATCATATTATAATTAGTGGTCGTTTTGGTCTTTTTACTTCTTTTTTAAAAAACTACAATATTTCGACCTATTTTTTTCTCCACACTCACACTCACACTCACACTCACACATCAAAACAATTAAAATGGTTTTGTTTTGCTCTCCCTGAGACACTGACCCTCACTCATCCCTCACGAACTTCACTCACCCATTCGAACCCTAAAAAATAACACACAGACACAGCCTAGGCCTCCGACGAGGGAGAAGAAGAGAGTCGTCGCCGCCGCGTCTCCGGCTCTGGACCCTGTATCCGCCTCTGCTCGCTACATCTCCGTCTCTGGATCCTTCATCTTCTCGCGTTTCTGGACCTTGTTCTTGCCGCCGCTATACCTCGTCCTCGTCCTCTGTTCTCGCGGACGCTACGCCTCCGCCTCTTCTCACGGTTCATCTTCCCGCTGTTACTACGCCTCCACTTCATTAGGTTCCTTTTTTTTCTTCTTCTCGCCTCTGTCAAATTTTCTCTTTTTGCTTCAAGCTTTGTATTATTTACTCTTTTTGGGAGATTTTGATTCTGGATATATTCTTTTGCTGTTGTTGTTCTGGATATGTTGTTTTTGTTGGTGAAAGTCCTTCTGTTCTCAATTTTACTGCAATTTTTGTGTATTTTTTTAATTTTTTTTTTGCATTTTTTTAAATTTTTGGGGTCCCTGTGGGGACCCGCGGGGATCCGTGGGGACGGGGATGGGGGAGAAAAACTCTCCATTACGGGGATTGGAGACGGGGATAAGGGAAATCTGGGGGGCGGGCCGGGGAGTGGGGGAGCACTTCCCAGTACCGCCCCGCCCCGTTGCCATCCCTAAATTGACACCAATCATCCAACATCATAACCAATGCAAATGAACAACATGTGACTATGCCAACAACGGCGTAATGCAAGACTCGAGCTATAATAAAAGTCTCTACCAACAGACTAACATTTGCATTGCTAGCAAGATATCTTTTATTGTATTGTCCACATAATAAGAGAATTATTCCACTAATTTAAGCATTTTAAATTGACAGGAACGACAACACATCGCCTTAAAGTATTTTAGTATTAGCACTACAACAAATTCTAAAAAAGATGGCGCTCCTTTAAGCAGCGCTTAAAATAAAAAACGCTACTTTATGTCATACGTAAACAATAAACAGCGCTTACTAATTAAGCGCTACTGTTTAGTTCATATAATAAACAGCGCTTAGTCCTTTAAGCGCTGTTTTATCTTTAAATAATAAAAATCGGCGGCACATTAAACAGTAGCTTCCAAACATGAAGCTACTGTTTTGATCATAGGAACAATAAACAGCGCTTCATAGTAGGAAGCGCTGTTTTGGTGTTAAAATAAACAGCGCTTTTAGACTTAAGCGCTGTTTTTTCGAAATAATAAGCAGCGCTTTCTTATTAAGCGCTGTTTTTGGAAAGTTTATTAAATATATGTATTTCCCTCCTCTCTCATTTCGCATCCGTAAGCCTTGCTTTCTCTCTGCACAACTCTCTCTTCGCAAACTCCACCGCTGCCGCTTCCATCTCTACCGTCGCTGCCCCTCAACGAGATCGTGTACTTCAAAAGCCGGAGATCGTGAGCCCGCCCAAAAGCCGGAAACCGAGCTCGTCCCAAAAGCCGGAAACCGAGGCTCGTCCCGCTGCCATCCAAAAGCTGAAATCAGGTCGCCCAAAAGCGGAAACCGAGCTCGTCTGGCCGCCCTCAAAACACGAAATCCGAAGCTCGTCAAAACTCGCCCGCCGCCCTCCATCCGATCTCGTCAGTAGTCCCTCCATCCGAGCTCGTCTGCGATCCTCAAAACCTAAAATCCGAGCTCGTCCAAAAACTCGTCAGTCGTCCTCCATCCGAGCAAAGCCGCTTTGGCGGCGCTCGGCCTCAAATCTCCCGCCTCCATCTCCAAACTCCTGTTTGCATCCATTTCAGTGTACGCCACTGTCTCCATTTTGTATCTCGATTCCACATTGGTTTACGTTGTTGGTGGTTCGTTAGTTTTTTGTCTCTCGTCGATTTTGTTTGATTTTGTTCACTTTGTTGACGATTTGGAATCGAAGGGTTTGATTTTGTTTGATTTTGTTCCTTGTTGTCCAGAGATAAATTAGAAGTGTTAAAGATGCTTGGAATCAGTTTGTTAAAATGTACAGTTAGTAAATATATATGCATATCAGATGGGAATCAATGGAAAAATGACCAATGAATTTTGTTGTGGAACCTGATTTTGGTTTTTTTGGTTCGAACAATGAATTTTGGAATGTTACAGGTATTGTATATATTTTGGAATATCCATATTTTAGGGGAGACTCTGCCAAAATTTTGTTAGAATTTTGATCTAGTCTGTGTGTTGATTTTAAGAGCAGTGATAGTTTTAGTCTTGCTTTATTTAAATGGGGTTTTTCTGTTGTTTTACCTCTCAATCCATAGGTAAAATATGAATCGAAAGTGGATGTCTGCCAATTGTTTGTCGAAGGAATATAAGGATGGAGTGAAAGATTTTATTGGATTTGTAGTTGGGCATACAACATACCATAGTAGAATCATATGTCCTTGTTTAAGTTGTTGTTATACAAACAAAATTAGTGTTCGGGAATTGGAATGGCATTTAGTGAGCAATGGGATTGATCAAACTTATACCTGTTGGACAAAGCACGGTGAGACAAGAGGTGAATCTTGTAATATGGGGAATAGTGGGAGATATGCGTCAGAGGACACCGCTACAAATACATATGATGGTGACCGTTTTGAAGATATGTTAAATGCGGTTGAAGAAGATCTTTGTGATTGTCCTCAAATGTTTGAGAAGTTGATGAGTGATGCGGAGAAGCCGTTATATGAGGGTTGTACTAAATTCACAAGATTGTCGGCAATGTTAAAGTTGTTTAACTTGAAGTCGGGCAATGGATGGGTGATAAGAGTTTTACGGACTTACTCACACTTTGTTGAAAGATATGTTGCCTAATGATAATGTGCTTCCTAGTAGGACATATGAGGCTAAACAAATGTTACGCTCTATTGGCATGAGCTATGAGAAGATACATGCTTGTCGTAACGATTGCATTTTATTTCGTAATGAATATGCATCGTTAAAGTCGTGTCCAAAATGTGAAGCCTCACGGTATAAGAAGGAAAATTCGGCTCCAGAGAAGGTATTGTGGTATTTTCCCATAATTCCCAGATTCAGCGTATGTAGTAGTTCAAGAAGCAACAAACCTGACATGGCATGAGGATGAAAGGATTCAAGATGGCAAGCTACGGCACCCGGCAGATTCTCCTCAATGGAAAAAAATTGATATTGATTATCCTGATTTTGGGAATGAACCAAGAAACTTACGACTTGCATTGTCTACTGATGGATTTAACCCACATGGTGTTCAAAGTAGCTCTCACAGGACATGGCCTGTGATTTTGGTGATTTATAACCTACCTCCATGGCTATGCATGAAGCGAAAACATATGATGTTGGCTTTGTTAATTTACGGGCGAAACAACCAGGAAATGATATCGATGTATATTTGGCTCCTTTAATTGAAGATTTGAAGCAAATGTGGGAGACAGGTGTGGTGGTGTATGATAGGTATAGAGAAGAAAGTTTCACCTTGAGGGCTATGATTTTCGGCACAATTAATGATTTTCCAGCATATGGTAATCATGGGATATAGTACCAAAGGTCAGTGTGCATGCCCTATATGTGAAGATAGTACAGATTGGATTCGGTTGGAACATGGTAGGAAGAATGTCTTTCTTGGGCATCGCAGATTTTTGCATCCAAATCATCATTATCGGTCATGGAGAAAGGCATTCAATGGGAATACAGAAGAACAGAGAGCTCCTTTGCCTCTGACGGGTACACAACTGTTAGAAAAAGTAAAAGATTTGAATATTAAATTCGGTAAACCTTTTGCAGGAGACCTTGCCACACGAGGGTGGAAGAAAAGGTCGATTTTCTTTGAGTTGTCATATTGGAAATCATTATACGTAAGACATTTCGTTGATGTGATGCATGTTGAAAAAAATATTTTTGATAGTCTCAGTGGTACCTTACTTAATGTGCCCGGGAAGACTAAAGATGGCATCAATGCAAGGCTGGACTTGGTTAGTATGGGATTGAGGCGAGAGTTGGGACCGTAAAGAAAGGGAAACGTCAGACATATCTACCTCCGGCCGCTCATACTCTATCTAAAAAAGAGAAAAGAGATTTTTGTAAGTTTCTTGATGGAGTTAAGGTTCCAGAGGGGTACTCTTCAAACATTAAGAACCTCGTATCGATGAAAGATCTCAAGTTAAAGGGTCTAAAGTCTCATGATTGTCATGTTCTCATGGAGAATTTGCTACCCATAGCTATACGATCTATTTTGCCTGACAAAGTGCGGAATACCTTAAGTAAACTTTGTTTCTTCTTTAAGGCAATTTGTAGTAAAGTGATTGACCCTGGAAAGTTGCCAGCCTTGCAAAAGAAATTATTCTGACTTTGTGTGAGCTTGAGATGTATTTCCGCCTTCATTCTTTGACATAATGATTCATCCGACAGTTCATCCGGTTAGGGAGACACAATTGTGTGGGCGACTTATATGAGATGGATGTACCCGCTTGAAATGCTACATGAAGATATTAAAAGGGTATGTGAAAACCGATCACGACCAGGAGGGTTGTATTGTTGAGCGGTATATAGTCGAAGAAAATTTGTTGAATTACATCGAGTATGTATCGATATTGAACATTCTATAGAAATTTGCCGCGGTCTCGTCACACGGGGAAGAAGTGCGAGGAGGATTCTTGGACTTGAAATATTGACTATATCAAGGAAAGAATGGGAACAAGCACACTTATATGTTTTACACAACGCCGATGAAGTTGAGTCATATGATGTAAAACACAAGGACATACTCAAAAGCATGTACCCAAATAAGAGGCAAAATTGGTTAACAACAGAACCTGATCGGTGTTTTATAAAATGGTTGAAAGAATACATTTACTGCGAGTTCTTTGCAAATCCTAGCTCGGTTTGAAAGATTGAGATGGTTAGCTAAAGGTCCAGATATACATGTTAGTTCTTCCACCTAGGTTATCCGATTAATGGGTACACTTTTTATACAAAAGAACATGATGATCGGAGGAGAATACAAAATAGTGGAGTGACTCTTGTAGTGAAGCTATGCATATATCAAGTGCTAAAGATAGAAATCCCATATATGCGAATATGTCATACTTGGGGTCATTGAGCGATATGGGAGTTGGATTACAAGATGTTTCGAGTGCCTGTGTTCCAATGCAAGTGGGTTGATAATAACAACGCGGTGTACAAATGGATGAGTTGGGGTTCTTGCGGGTGAATTTTAATAAGTTGGGATATAAGGATGAGCCCTTTATTTTAGCATCGCAAGCTCAACAAGTGTTCTATGTCACCGATCCAATTGATATGAACTGGTCCATTGTTCTATTGAATAACAAAAATTGTTAATGAGATTGAAGATGGAGCACATGAATATCTTGACATTGAGGATGACCACTTTCTTGGGACATCACAATCATTGTTTGGGGCAAGTACACCTATAGAGGATGATGTGTATATTAGAAATGATCATAATGAAGGGCTGTGGATCAATCCATTTTTTCATAAGGGATGGGCAAATATGAAAAAACAGAGAAAAAGGAAATGATTTGCTTAAATGTACATGTATGTAGTGAATGCTATTTAATTTTTATTAATTTATTGATCAATTAAATGTGTATACATTGATTTCTTTATTAATTTTTATTAATAACTTATGTGTATAATTTTTTTCAGGTAAATGGCATCTGAAGGTGATGATAGTGCTCTCGAGGCCCCCCAAAAGGGGACGGCGTCCCGTGGACCGACTTTTAAGAAGAAACTCATCCGTGAGAGGAGTAAAGGAGTTGCAAAACGTGTGGTAAGATACTTGTCGATTAAATTTGTACACTAATACTATTTTTTTTGGTTGAGTATCTAAATTTGTACACTAATACTATTTTTTTTATAGGTTATATGGAATGCTAAGGGTCAACCAATTGGTGAAAATGTTAATGACTTTATTCAATTCATTGGGGCCACAGTGCGGAAGACGGTCCCAATTAGCCGCGATAATTGGAAGGATAAGGATCCATATTTGAAGGAGCTAAAAGATGAGATATGGGTGAGATACGGTATATAAAAATGGGATTAATTAACATTGGTTAGTTGTATTGTTTTTAATTTATCTAAACATACTTATAGTCTACCATTTTGTTTATAATGTTCTTGCGAAGCATTTTGATGTTGATGAGACCGAAAGGATATTACACTTAGGTTAGTTGGAAGATCACACCGAATTTCGAGCTGCGTTAGCGAACAAGTGGTTGAGAGACCAACACGGAACATCGGACATCGACCTCCAAAGAAATATGCATCGTTCATAGAACAGGATGATTGGAGCGCTTTTGTAAGAAGACGCACAAAAGATGAAGTATATATAGTATGTACAATAATATTTATAACTTTTATATATGACATTAACCCATGCATTAATATATTCTTATGTTTTTATGTAGAGAATAAGCAATGAAAATCGGCAAGAGCGTCAAATCCTCCATACCCTTACAGAGGAGGGGTTAAAGGGTATCCCGCATTGAGGAAGAAATGGTATGTACAATATCTTTAATTATAACTTGTTTTAACGCATCTCTTGGTATGTACAATTTCTTTCTTACTTTCTCTCAATTTGTTTGTTCACATGTACAATTTGTTGGAGTCGGAGAAGATGCAACTTCTCAATCCATTGATCGATCTTGTTTGTGGATAGAAGCCCTGAAACAAGAAGGGTGACATTGAACATCTACCCACTAGAGAAGAGGATGATAAAATTGTAAGTATGATAACATTAATTAACGTTTAAATTAATGATATTATTTAATAATATTTAATAATATTTGTGTCTCGCAGAATGAACTGTCAATGTCTATGTCAGATTTGTCTGGTCAAGACATCCTTTCCCAAGCCATACCCATCAAGGAGTATCCTGGTCGGGTAAGAGGCGTGGGATTTGGCGTCTCCCAGGGCGCTATCTTTGGATCACAGAAGCGTGTAAGACGCCATGCTGATGCTAGTGAAGCGAAGAATTGAGGAGAATGGTAACTCGGCTATACCAAAAAGTTCAGAATTGGAAGATAGCAAGAAGGATAAAGATGAAGTGGAGAGGAACGAGCATCAGTCACCTATCCCTAACCCAAAGAGTGTTAGAGATAGTTGCACTATTGTGAGTCCCGAGGTAATAATCGTTACATTTCTTTTTATACTTTCTCACCTAAGTATTCAAAGATTTAACATATTAATATTTCGTTTATCATTGGTTTAGGGCATTTATGAGTGCAGTCTATATTTGACAAGTCCAACGCATAGCGAATGGTTGGTAAGGAATGTTGTATAATGAACCAGGTGTGTCACTACACAACCTTCCCTTACCTCCTAATCATGTAAAGGTTAGAGTTGACGTTGCACTTGAGGGAGATGCACTATTGCCTGTACCATTGGAGGCGGCAGATGTGATGACAGTGGAACAGGCAATAGGAACCTATGTGGCATGGCGTCGTAGTTACAAGTGATATGGTACGTATATGTTAAAGTATATGCTTCACTATCATATACTGCATATATTTATTAAATTAGGTGATCACTCACTAACTAGTCAATATGTTGGAATGCAAAATATGTAGGTATCTCCAACATCCAAAGCCAAGGACAAAGGCAAGGGCAAGCTGCCTATAGCTAGCAAGAGTGTTGGCAAGCAGCCAACAAATGGGTCATTCACATCTCCAGTGAAGAAGGTCATGGTATCTCAGCCCCCTACACTCACCTTTCTGATTTTACAATTTATCTTAGAGTCCATATGGCAACAAAGACGGAGGCAGCAGATACCATTAAAGTACCAATGGATGAATCAATTTTGGGTTATGAGCACGACCTAAGAGCTAGTGTTGATGGTGCACTTCAAGAAATTCTTAATGACAACCTATAGTTAAGTGAAACTGTTATTAGTGTATATCTCAGGTACTGCATTAAATTTTAAAGTATCCAATGATTTTTATTTTTTTACACTAAATATTTATGTTATTGTTAATGCATTAATTTGTATGCATGTTTTAATTTAAGGTACTTGTATCAAGAGATATTGATCCCACAAGAACAAACTCAAAGGTTTGTATTTTTGTGCCCACAACGGACACATATGGGATCATGGAATCTCGACATGTCCGAGTATGTCATTCACCGCTTGACATTAGCAAATCTCGACTTTGAGACTTTGTTTTTGTCACCTTGCAGCGTAGTGTAAGTCATTTAATTTAATCAATATTACTAAATTTATTGAAATGTGTTTACTTTCTTATATTTTTTGTCCACTATTTTTGTAGGGATCATTGGTTGTTGTTAGCGATTCACTAGAATCAACGCCTTGTGTACTATCTTGATCCATTGCGTGTACATATCAACATGCGCAAAACAATGAAAGAGAAGTACAATCAGTAAGTGTGTATAAATCATAGTTATGTATATATATATATATATGTATGCAATTTCTTAAACGTTTAAGCTACTTGTAATATTGAAGTGTTTATTTGTTTATGTTTGGCCTACGTGACATCTTGTCTTTGGTGGTGGTATTTGTTTAAATTCTGGTGTTTTATAAATTTTGGAATGTCCATATTTTAGGGGAGACTCTGCCAAACTTTTGTTAGAAATTTGATATATATAGTCTATGTGTCCATATTGAATGATTTTGTTTGATTTTGCACTTAGGGCAATCCTACTTTATCGAAGAAACAAGTCTCGATTTTCTAAATTTACTCCACCTAAATGGATACCGATAAAGGTATTTAGATCAAATATTTTATGCAATTAATCAAATTACCAAAAATAAAACCTATTTTTTTCATTTTTTTGGTTTTATAGTGTCCTCGCCACCCGACCTCTGATGATTGTGGCCGATATGTTTTAAAGTTTCTCAAGGATATTGTCGTTCATAATCAAACAGAAATTCCAACAGAGGTATGTTTGTAACAATTTCAAAGTTTATATAATTTTTTTTCTTTTACGCATACCATTTGAATGCTTATGTTCAATTCTAACTTCATTTAATTTTTATTTCAGTGATCTTATCACGATTGTCAATTCGACACATCCACTGATCATACGGAAGTCAAAGAAGAGTGGTGTCGATATTTTACTACAAATTTTATCATTTATAAGCAGATAGAAGAAGATTAATATTAATGTTTACGTGAGTTTTTGTTAAATTTGATTTTTAGTTTAGCATACTTGAATTGGAAAGGTTCACATGAAATTAGGAATAAAAATCCTTGTTATGTTAGGTAATATTTTATATATTTTATGTTGGTCATTTGGTATGATATGTTATGTTTCTGTATTTTTTATATTTTGGAATGTCCATATTTTAAGGAAAACTCTGCCAAAATTTTGTTAGAATTTTGACTTTGTATGCATGTTTAGTTGCGTGATGTAAGAAAAAGATATTACTATTTAGGTAGGATTTGTAGCATGACATGTGCAATATTTTAGTGATCTATTCAGTATAATTGTAAATTTGACTATGAAATATATTGTACTTTATTTATGTTAATGTAAGGATATGTAGGAATTTATGAAAAAATTACATTATAATGTTAAATTTTGATGTTGGGAATGTTGATGACAATTTTGATTGCATTTTGTGTTATCACTATTATGCAACAGATATAATGTAAATGTGAGAGAACTAAATTTAATAAAAAAAAAAAAGGAGAATAAGCGACGATAATGAAGCGGCTGCTGTGTATAAAAGACAGTGACTTACAAAGGAAGCGGCTGCTAATTCTCAAAATAAACAGTGACTTGATTATGGAGCTGTTTGTGTCTATCAATAAGCAGACGATAATGAAGCGGCATTTATTGTCTATACAATAAGCAGCTTCATTATTGAGGGTTTGTTTATTGTCAGACAATAAACAGCGCTTCCTAATTGAAGCGCTGTTTATTGTCCATTTTCAGCAGCGCTTCATAAACGCTGTTTTTTTGAAATACAATCAGCAGCGGCTTAATTTTCAGTTTTAGGCTAAAAATAAGCGTTGTTTATTGCCAAAACTTGTTGTAGTGTAGTGTTCAATATTTTTTCACTGAAAATTTTATATTTTTGTTATCTTATTAAATTTTACTTGTATTTAATTGTTATATTCTTTACTTTCTTGTTTTTAATTTTATAAAAATATATTGGCAAAATATAATTAAAATTAAATACCATACTAAGTAATAAAAGGAGCCGCAAATGAAAACTCAATATACAATAAAAAACTCAAAAATATAAAACAAATAAAATAGATGTTGAAATTTTATTTAGTAAAGAAAAATTTCTTTTCCTATTTTGATGCTTTTGCATGCCAAATTTTATCAAAAAAATTGTAAACAAATATTTCAATATAAATAAATTATATTCAGATATAATATACTAATTTATAAATTTAAACTTTAGTTTGTTATTATTTATTCATTAAAAAGATAGTGTTGGTAATTGATTTCAGATATAAATATTACGGAATAATTAATTTCTTGATATTTTGCATTTGATATGTTGATATTAGAAGATAATTAGTTTGATTTTAAATTAAATATGCTAATATTATCGGATAATTGAGAGACTTTTTTAAGTTGGTATAATTAACAGATGAAAATCAGATAAATGAACATTTAATTTTGTCAAAGCCTTTTCTTAATTTCTTTTTATATTACTTTTACCTTTATTTCTATAGTGTTTTTTCTCACATTCTTGCAATTTATTTTTATTCTCATAATTGTCAATATTTTCATTAGAAATTAAAGATTAAAAATTTAAAAAGAAAAAGGAAAAGGTAAAAAAAAAAGAGAGAAATATGAATTTATGGTCCAGTAAATAAAAGTATTGATGGTTTAGCCCAATTATTTTGTAGCCTTAGATATGACAAAATCAAGCAAAACATCACTGAAAATGAAAACAATAATAAATAAATGACAAAGGAAGGAAATGCGAGTGCAAGGCGTTTGAGCATGGTGGATGAGTGATATTTTGCAACTTCTAAAAAATTTGAAGTCTTCACTCTTTGTGCACCATCATGCTAATTTAACAGAAGCTCTTCATGAGCAAAATGAGGATTCATTCTTCATATATCTTTCATTCTTTACAAACACCATTTCATGTTCATCACTCATAGTATCTCCTCCTCTAACAAATCTGTAATATCTTCCTCCCTCTCTTCAAATCATTTTATCAAAACTTTCATCCAATGATTCCCCTTTCCACTGAAATTGTTCTCTTTAAATAAATTTTTTTGTTATTGACCAATTTTTAGTTAAATCAGAATTTTATTGATAATTTCTCATTGATATTCACAAATAATATTTGCATTCATTAGCAATAATTCATTTCTATGTTTATATAAGGATTTCAACATTTATTGTTTGTTGGAAAATCATTTAATTCATAGATTATTTTTCAACATTTTCCATATTTTTTATTTTTATCAGTTTTATATTTATTTTAATATGACCGACTATTCCATGTCATCAATTTTTGGAGGGAACGCTTTTTGTATTGTCATGTTAAACTTTTTCTTAATTTGAATTGGATGTGAATAATTGAGTTAGAACATTCCATACTGGGGAATGTTCTCAATTGTATGTAATATATATTAAGATGTGATGAAAAAAAGATAATATATTAACTAATAAATTGTCTACAATCTGTAACTGCCCAATATGCTTATCTGCCTAAACTATTTGATATTCTCGACTCTTCATTTAGGTTTTCCGAAAACATTTATATCAAACAACCTAGGTCAGTATATCACAAAATATCAATATGAAAACATAGCTTTTTCGGGGATTAGGCAAAATATTGATGTACTAATATTATAGCATAAAAATAGTAGAAGAAAATTGTTTGTAAAACAATAATAATATAATCCCGCCTTTTTCATGTACAACATTCCCGCATTTTTCCTTTTTTTTTAATCCATATACATAATCAGTATTTTAAAGGCCGAACCAAATCGAATGGTTCAACAGGTTGAATCGGGAACTAACCCTTTTTACGGTTCTGTTATTTCGGCAGTTAAACCTCTGGTTCGAACAGTTTGAAGTAATTGAATCATGACCTAAATGTCTTGTTGTTTTGATGTTCGGTTTGGTTTTTAAAACATTACATAAAATACTAGAGAAAAGTCTAGATAAAAGTTCTACCACCTTCTATACAACAGCACTAAGCAATCATGCACTCGAGCAAAACCCATACTCGAAACCAGACATTCATCTTTGACAATTATCTACCTACTTTGTAAAAAGGAGACCTCTTGCGCACGTGTCCTCAACACATTTTACAACTTCCCGCCCAATGTCTCATTTCGCCACTTTTTCTCCTTTTTTTACTTTTTTTTATTTTCCATTTTCATTGCAAATGGTGCCGCAGTTTCCATTCGTTTCGCATTTGTCGTCTTTTGTTTCAACATAAATTTAGTTCGAGTAACTAAATACTCCCTCCGTCCCTTAATATAAGACACACATGCACTTTCTAGGTTAATTGAATAACTGATGTACCTGGTTTAAATTATAGACCAGGTACATCAGTTATTCAATTAACCTAGAAAGTGCATGTGTGTCTTATATTAAGGAACGAATGGAGTACTTAAATTGGTTCACGACTAATATTATTACGGAAACCAATTTAATCACTGAAAAATAAAAAATATCAATTTAATCTTTAAGAATCTCAAATGTGGGTTAAATTAGTATCTAATATAGACTAAAATGTCACTAAAAATTATTCTAAAAATAAATAATTTGACCGATATTTAAGATTTTTAAGGACCAAATTAGTTTTTTTGTTTATGAGAGACTAAATTGGTCTTCGTGATTTTTATCAGGGACCAATTTAGATATTTATTGATTTTATTTTTACCAAGGCAAAAACGTTTATGACACGCATCATATTTTTCCTCATCATTTTCTTTCTTTTTCATTTCATTTCACACGCTCTCAATTTTAATTTCTTTTTCTCTTTCGTTTGACTCACTCATTTTTTTTCATTTATGCTTTCTTCTCCTTTCTACATTAGGAAGTCAATGCATCATCAGGAAGTCACTGTATCTTTCTCTTTTATGCTATGTATTCTTTTTTTTTTTCATTGTAT
Organism: Calophaca sinica; assembly: GCA_037113605.1. Classification (NCBI taxonomy): domain Eukaryota; kingdom Viridiplantae; phylum Streptophyta; class Magnoliopsida; order Fabales; family Fabaceae; genus Calophaca; species Calophaca sinica. The sequence goes on from CM073737.1 coordinate 59,713,418, forward strand.
TTGAGCATATATACAATTTTATAAATGTCTTTATTATTCATTGTCTTAAAGCACATATCAAACTTTATAAATGTCTTTATTATTTATAAATGATTATTTTGCTTGAGTCATAAAGGAAAAAAATTAAATGTTATTGACATAGTTTCATTGCTTTTAAATATGTATCAAATTTTATAAATGTTTTTATTATTTATATTTTATTATTTTAGTTTTGAGTTTCAACGGGAAACAATATATGTAAACGACATAATTTCATTGTATATGAGCATATAATAAATTTTATAAATCTCTTTATTATTTATAAATAATTATTTTACCTTCGAGTCCCGACGGGGTAATCTTGCATTTTTAAAGAACTTAAAATAATTATTTATGTTTGTCACTATGTAAAGCTTTAATTTTCTGAAAAGTGTATTTCAAAGAAATTGTAGACATTGCAACTAAGGTAGTTATATTGGGAACATATGACTAAATTACTGTTATCTCCTAGCTCTTTCCTTGAGACACAATAACGCATGCTTTAATTTTCTCTTTTACATTACAACTAAAATAGAGGTATTGAGGACATGCGAAAAAATCAACGTGACCCGTGCGATAGCACGGGTATCTGACTAGTTATGTAAATGAAACTGAATTCAAAATACCCCTCCAATTATTATATAGGGTCTTTTTATGCCACATTATAGATTTAACGCAAAAAATTCAAAATTGAATTAGCTACCACAAATAAATATTACGTGATGAAACTAACTTTTTTTGAATAAGAGAAAGTATATTAACTAACCAACTAACCAGATATTATAACATTTAAAAAGCTAAACATTAAGTCATGTAACTAACCTTAACAACTATGATATGAGTTTTTTTTTTTTGTGTGAGTAACTATGATACGAGTTTGACAACTCAAATTCGATTGTTGATAATAAGATATGGAAAATATCAACATAATACACTATATCTATTCATTCTAGAATACATTCCAAGTAATCTACCCATTTATCAAGAGTGATAAATGACTAACAAGAAGTCAAAGAATGAGTGGCTAAATATCTATTATTTTTAGAGCGGCTAAATAGCTATTATATCCACCAAGCAAATTTAAACCATGCAATATATTGCATGACAATATGAATATATGATACGCATCAGTTTCACGCCCGCATAGCTCATCAGCCGTTAGTGAAAATGGGTCAAACCAAATCCAAGGACTTAACACAACTCAACCCAACAGAGAGAGAAAGGCACCTCCTTGGTTATCAAAATATGTTATATGACTCATCATTTTACATGTTTCTAGAAGCTCCAATATGTTAGAATGTTACACAGAATAATCCCAAATTTCCTTAGATTCCCTTTATGGTTGCAGCCCTTGTAATGTGATGAATCCACCGAGTTCTGGGAACTTGCTTGAGACCATATAGAGTATGATTAAATAACCCAACAGATGATAGCATATACCTCTTTACGGGCATCAATTGAATGACTCCAACCATGCCGGTCTATTCAAAACAAAGCCCAATATAAATCCATCCATCAATTAGGTAGGTGCCACTACAGCAAAAATCAGTTTAGGCAACAACAAAAAACCGTGGCCAGAAATGAAAAAACCGTGGCCTAAACTTTAGGCAACGGTTTGGCCACGGTTTTGTAGGCGTGGAGTATGCGGCCGTTGCCTATTCCTTTACGCCACGGTTTTTTGTTTTCGCCCACGCTACAAAGATAACCGTTGCCTATAACACAAGAACAGGCCACGGTTTTCTGTACCGGTTTCAGGCCACGGTTTTCTGGTCTTGTTTTAGACCACAGTGACACAAGCGTTGCCTATACTTTAAGCCACGATTATACTAGCGTTGTCTCGTCTTTTGGGCAACAAAATTTTAACCGTGACCTATACCTTTAGGCCACACATATGCAAACGTTACCAACTTCAAGAACAGGCCACGGTTTTCTAGACCTATTTTAGGCCGCGGTTTTCCGGTCTTGTTTTAGACCACGGTGACATAAACGTTGCCTATATTTTAAGCCACGGTTATACTAGCATTGCCTATATTTTAAGCCACGGTTATACTTTTTTAGCCACGACTCATTTTCAATAAAATAATTTCAACGCATAATTAAATAAATACGGTAAATTATAAATGTGAATAAACCATATAGATAATTAATTACTATCATTTAAAACAACTAAACCATTAAATTTTTTATAGCTATTTAATAATAAACAAGAGTTTAATATAACCAAGTCTTAATACAAGTAGCAAAGGTTAAAAACTTTGTCTAAGTATATCAAAATATTATAACACTACTACGCAACCATAAAACACCAGTACATAATTACATCTTGTCATCATAAGTTTAAAAACATCTAAATCTTCCACGAATTAACTTCATTCATCTTCAGGATGATCTTCATCAGGATGATCTTCGTGTATAGACTGCACATATAAAAACAAGTTAATATGAATGAATCACTCAAAAAGTCAGATCAACAGCTTTCACTAGCAAATAAAGAGGCTCAACATGTATAGATGGAGTGCAAATATATGGAGATAGATACCACTGCAAATGGAGGCTACAATCCTATGCAAATCCAGTAAATACAATTCTTAGTAAAAGAGAGACAGAGACTTTTGTTCAATTTCAATCCTATGCACACATAGCGATCATAAAGATGCCTTTTTATTATTCTGTATACAGTGAAATACATTTGCCATGTTTAGCATTTTTTTTTCCTTCTTTTGCTATCTATTTTAATCCAATAACTAGAGAACTGAACCAGAAAAAAAAATCTATATACAACAATTATTTACAGATTTAAATGTAAACATTTCCTCAAGAGACACAAAAACATACAAGTACAAACAATGATTGTTCATATTGCATGACAGGGGTGTCAAATTCCATTTGAAATAACAGAAAAACACTGATCCCAGTGATTGTGCCCATATACCTGCGTACTCCTGAATCCTCAGTCTCAAACATCATTCTGAATCTCATTCCCAGGGAAACATGAGTGTATAGGGCTTTATTATACTTGGCCAATGGAATCACAAATTCAGAGGGGCTGGTCCTGTTAAAATGACAGATGTCTGTCTGTAAGAGCCTGTCACAAATATTTACGGATGTCATTCCATGTTCTCATAGTAAATACGCGCCAAACAGTACCTTGGATTATAAAAAATAGTAAACGGGCTGTTATTTGAAGCAGCATGAGCTGCAGCAGCAAGAATGCCAATATGCATGCTGTCACTGGATATTACTGATGAAGATAGTGCTGACTGCTGTCTATTGGATCTCTTTATACCTAAAAGAAGTTGCTGCTTTTCATCTCTGAAAATAACCCAAAAAAATAATTTGCCTTATCAACACGGTGAAAATTATTCTTGAAATTTCATCAAAAGAATTTATTCCTTACCTGATAAAAAGAACAGAATCTCCAGCAAAAAGCCTTTTTGTGCTAACAAAGACACTCCAACCAGTAGTCAACAGATGCCTCTTTGGTTGTCCTGTGACCAATGTTCTTGCAGTTTTAGCACTCACCCATGCAAAACATCAAAGATGAAACTTCTATATGCATAATTTGGTAGAACTTATAATATGATTCCACGGTCAAAGGTATTATTGAATTGATAGTCCTAGAATTTAAGCCTATGTGGTTTACATAACAATGAATCCTATTGGTTCATCAATAAGGTAATTATAAAACCAATGAGAATATATTAAATGATAAAGGCAAATAAAAATAGGTAAGAGTCGCTATACCGCGATAAATATGTCTAAACGTCCATGTAGTGTCATGCAAATCTTTGGCAACAATCTCCTGAGCTGGGGGTTGCATTGAAAAATCCTATTAAACACATCTGGTCAGCATAGAAAGATCAAATGAAACCTCCAATCCTTGCCATAGTAAATGAAAACGTTGTATACACACCAGCGGTGGGAATATTTTCTCAGCTGCTCTACGAGGCACTGAAAATCCACCATGAGTGCTAGTGTCACTAGCTGTAAGAGTTTTGCAAAAGAATTCAGAAGGTTGTTGGTTTTGTTTGAGACCCATGTCTGAAGCCAGCATTGCTTCCTTGTCATACTGTAGGAGAGGCACATCAAACAATCTTTGATAAGTTATATGTTGTTGGTTTAGGTGGATGTTAAATGAATAGTGGGAAATACATATCGATGGATTAGCAGATTGAACAGCTGACCTACTTTATTTACAGGTTGAAGGGTCATCTGTGCATAGACCTCGTCCGTTTCAAGGTAAGCCTGATCCAAATATAGAAAAGAATATCAATATATATACTACGTAATATAGTGGTCATTTAAGAAAAACAAAAGGATCATCTTATCAAATGCTTGAGAAAGTGGCCATCAATAGGCACCAAGAAAAGTAAATGAGAAAACAAAAACACATCTAACAAAGTATTCGACTATCCAAGATTTAGACGAAGAAAACTGACATAATTTGTAATAAGATATATGCCATGCAGAAATGTAAACATATTTTCTTCAAAACCACATTCCCAACAAACTAGTTAATCCTACGACTAGCCAAGATAAAAAAACAGTCACAGATGGAATATATCCTGTTATAAATATTTGAGGTAAAACATTATGCACCGACAGTGTAAAACTTTTTTGCACAACCATACAATCAGATATCACCATGATGCTACTTTGTTATATTATTTCTTAAAATATCTCAACAAACATCTAGATGGTTGGATCGGATTGGATAACTGTGTAAAAAAGCTTTACACTATCGGTGCATAGTCCTTTAACTCTAAAAATATTAGAAATATTTTTCAAAAGTTTTCATTATTGTAGAACAGCCATGTCCCAAGAGGAAAGTGCACCTACATGCAGGGCAACATTGTGAAGCATGCAAACCAACTTGGAAGGAAGGTTAGGGTAACTGGGTATGATGTCTGCCTCCTTTTGCATGGATGCTGCAACCTGAAAGCTATAGTAGTCAGAAAAAACTCCACCAGAAATCAAAGTAAAGAAATTTTATGGCATTGGAAACATACTTGCTCACAGTGTCCTTGAGGAAAGTATACCACAAGACTCCCAACAGGAGGTAAAGAAACCAATGGTCCAGCACATGTTAGTCAAAAAGCAACCACAAACTAGAGGTAGTTTTTCAAAGACAAATAAATGAAGGGGAGGCTGCCACCAAATAATCAAAGATGGTGCAGCAATTTTTTTTGGAGAAACCGTGGGAGCCAATCACTCTCCACCAACCATCCACAGGTTTGCAATAAAACCATTGGCCACTCAATGCCTATAAAAGGAAGTCGAGAGATGAGGAAAAACTCATTCCAACAAGTAGTGAGTTTCATTCGAGAGAGGAAAAAAGAAAAATTCCAGTGAGAGAATTTTGTGAGAAATATTTAGAGAGAAATATTTCTTTGGGTGTAATTGGGTTGTGGGTTTTGTGAGAGATTGTGAGTGTTTGTAAACACAGTGTATATTTCCTTTTTCAGTAAAAGGTCTGCAGCAGCCCGGAGACGTAGGCATAATTGGCCGAACTCCGTTATCAATTTGTGTGTGTGCTTCCGCATTTAATTATTTTTCGTTCTTCCACTAATCTGACCATGGGGAAATTTTGCGTAATTTCCCAACAACTGGCATCAGAGCTAGTTGGTTATTTCTGCACTACCAATTGGTCGGCACTACCAATTTGTCCACGGAGGTGTTCTAAAGCACGGTGGTTAGCAGAAATTGTCAGAAACGATCCTGAGAAGTCAGACTCGAGTGGGAGTATGGCCGCAGACGAAGGAAAGGTGAAAATTGAAAAGTTCGATGGTGCGGACTTTGGCTTTTGGAAGATGCAGATCGAGGATTATCTGTATCAGAAAAAGCTATATCAACCTCTCACAGGAAAGAAACCAGCGGAGATGAAGGAAGATGAATGGATCCTTCTTGATAGACAGGCCCTTGGCGTTATCCGTTTGACGTTATCCCGTAATGTTGCGTTTAACATTGCAAAAGAAAAGACCACGGCGGATCTTATGAAGGCTCTTTCCAACATGTACGAAAAGTCGTCGGCCTCAAACAAAGTTCATTTGATGAGGCGGTTGTTTAACTTGCGGATGACGGAAGGCGCATCGGTGGCACAACATCTCAATGAACTCAACATCGTCACAACCCAACTGAGTTCAGTTGGAATCGAATTTGATGATGAGGTACGAGCATTGATACTTTTGTCTTCTCTTCCAGAGAGTTGGAATGCTCTTTGTCCGCGGTGTGAGTAGCTCAACGAAACAATAAGTTGAAATCGGCGATGTTCGTGATCCGGTTCTCGATGAAGAGATCAAGCGGAGAGAGTCGGGTGAATCTTCATCCTCTTGATGTGCATACAGAGTTAAGAGGAAGAAATTCAACTAGAGGAAAAGGACGCGGCAAATCAAAGGGCAGGCGGTCCAAATCCAGAAATCATCATGATTCCCAAAACTCCAACTCGAAGACTATCGAGTGTTGGAATTGTGGGAAGATCGGGCACTACAAAATCGGCAGAGTGCAATCAAGAACCAAGAGCCAAAGGACGAGGCAAATGTTGCTTCCACCTCAGGAGGAGGTGACGCATTGATATGCTCTTTGGAGAGCAAGGAAGAGTCTTGGGTGTTAGACTCTGGAGCATCTTTTCATGCCACTTCGCAGAGAGAATTCTTCGAGAATTATGTACCCGGAAACCTTGGTAAAGTTTACCTTGGTAATGAACAGTCTTGTGAGATTGTTGGCAAAGGTGTAGTGAAGATTAAGTTGAACGGGTCTGTATGGGAATTGAAAAATGTCAGACATATTCCCGACCTGACGAAGAACTTAATCTCAGTAGGCTAGTTGGCCAGTGACGGCTACACAACAGTCTTCCACGGCGATCATTGGAAGATTTCAAAGGGTACAATGACCATTGCTCACGGCAGAAAGAGTGGTACTCTTTATAAGACAGCAGGAGCATGCCATTTGATTGCAGTTGCAGCAAATGATAGTCCCAATCTATGGCACCAGAGACTATGCCATATGAGTGAGAAAGGGATGAAGATCATGCACTCGAAGGGCAAATTGCCAGGTCTTCAGTCAGTAGAAATTGACATGTGTGAAGACTGCATACTTGGAAAGCAGAAAAGAGTTAGCTTTTAGACAAGTGGAAGAACCCCAAAGAAAGAGAAACTCGAGCTTGTTCACTCTGATGTTTGGGGTCCAACGACTGTCTCATCCATTAGTGGGAAGCAATACTTCGTGACCTTTATTGATGATCACTCTAGGAAGGTATGGGTATACTTTCTGAAACATAAGTCTGAAGTATTCGAGGCTTTCAAGATGTGGAAAGCCATGGTAGAAAATGAGACAGGATTGAAGATCAAAAAGCTCAGAACCGACAATGGTGGTGAATATGAAGACACCAGATTCAAGAAGTTCTGCTATGAGCACGGGATCAGAATGGAAAGAACCGTGCCAGGTACGCCTCAACACAATGGTGTAGCTGAGCGTATGAATCGAACGTTGACAGAGAGAGCCAGAAGCTTGCGGGTGCAGTCAGGCTTACCGAAGCAGTTCTGGGCAGAAGCAGTCAACACAGCAGCTTACTTGATCAACCGAGGTCCATCGGTACCATTGGAGCACAGAATACCAGAAGAGGTATGGAGCGGAAAAGAGGTAAAACTCTCACATCTTAGAGTTTTCGGTTGTGTAGCATATGTGCATATCAGTGATCAAGGCAGGAATAAGCTTGATCCCAAATCAAAGAAGTGCACTTTCATCGGTTATGGTGAAAATGAGTTTGGCTACCGTCTTTGGGATGATGAAAACAAAAAGCTGATCCGCAGTAGAGATGTGATCTTCAATGAAAGAGTGATGTACAAGGACAGGCATAGCACAGACACCAGCAACTCAGAACAGAGTGGGCCAGTGTATGCAGAGGTGGACGATGTCCTAGAAAGTCCTATGGTTGAGAATCCTCAGTCAGAGGAATCAACTTATCCAGATAGCAGACAACAATTTGACACAGTAGAGCATCCTATTCCAGCTCCGGTAGTGAGAAAGTCTTCTCGAGTTCCTGTGCCCAACAGGAGATACATGGACTACATGTTGTTGACTGATGGAGGGGAGCCTGAAGATTATGCAGAAGCTTGTCAGACCGCAGATGCTAGCAAGTGGGAGCTTGCCATGAAAGACGAGATGAAGTCTTTGATCTCCAATCAAACATGGGAACTAGCTGAGTTACCCGTAGGAAAGAAGGCACTTCACAACAAATGGGTGTATCAGGTGAAGGAGGAGAATGATGGCTCCCAGAGATACAAAGCCCGACTAGTCGTTAAAGGATTCCAGCAAAAGGAAGGAGTTGACTACACCGAAATTTTTGCTCCAGTTGTGAAGCTCAATACTATCAGTCGATATTAAGTATTGTTGCAAGCGAAGAGCTCTACCTTGGCGATTGGGCGTGAAAGCTGCGTTTCTTCACGGAGACTTAGATGAGTAGATCTATATGCACCAACCTGAAGGTTTCTTAGAAGATGGAAACAAAAATATGGTGTGCAGATTAAAGAAGAGCTTGTATGGCCTGAAACAAGCTCAGGAGACGATGGTACTGGGGAAGTTTGAAAGCTTCATGCACAAGGAAGGCTTTCGAAGTGCAACGCTGACCATCATTGTTTCTTCAAGAGATATAAGTCCAGTTATATCATTTTGTTACTTTATGTCGATGATATGTTAGTAGCGAGTTGAGATATGGATGAGATTAAAAACTTGAAGATGCGGTTGTCAAAAGAATTTGACATGAAGGACTTAGGTCCAAAAGAAGATCCTTGGAATGCAAATCACGAGAGATAAGCGAGAGGAATTTTGCGATTATCTCGGTGAGTACATCAACCGTGTTTTGCAAAGATTCAACATGGGCAACGCCAAACCGGTCAGCACACCTTTGGCCAGTCATTTTCGCCTATCCAAGGAACAGTCACCTCAGACGGAGGAAGAAAGAGAATCCATGGCTAAGATTCCATATGCTTCAGCCATTGGAAGTTTGATGTACGCGATGGTCTGTACGAGGCCAGACATTGGCCATGCAGTGGGAGTTGTAAGCAGGTTTATGTCAAATCCAGGTAAAGCTCATTGGGAAGTAGTGAAATGGACTTTGAGGTATCTACGAGGCACCACAGAGAAGTGTTTGTACTTTGGCAAAGGAGAAATAAAAGTACAAGGCTACGTAGATGCAGACTTTGCAGGTGAAGTCGATCACCGAAGAAGTACCACCGTTACGTATTTCTTGTTGGTACTCTGATGAGTTAGTTGGATGTCGCGGATACAAAAGATTGTTGCTTTATCCACTACAGAGGCCGAGTATGTAGCGATGTAAGCCAAAGAAAGAATTGATATGGCTTCAGGGATTGTTAACAGAGTTGGGTTTCACACAGGAGAAGAGTGTTTTGCACAGTGATAGTCAGAGTGCGATACATCTGGCAAAGAACTCAGCATTTCACTCCAGAACAAAGCACATTGGTCTTCGTTATCACTTCATCAGATCTCTGCTTGAGGATGAGGTGTTAATGTTGAAGAAGATTCAAGGAAGTAAGAACCCAGCAGATATGTTGACAAAGGTGGTGACTATCGACAAACTGAAGTTGTGCTCAACTTCAGTTGGCCTGCTCGAGTAACAAACCGGGCAAGGCTGCTGGAAGATCGAGGTGTGAAGACCGATTGAAATCAGTCTTCAAGTGGGAGATTGTTAGTCAAAAAGCAACCACAAACTAGAGGTAGTTTTTCAAAGACAAAGAAATGAAGGGGAGGCTGCCACCAAATAATCAAAGATGGTGCAGCAATTTTTTTTGGAGAAACCGTGGGAGCCAATCACTCTCCACCAACCATCCACAGGTTTGCAATAAAACCATTGGCCACTCAATGCCTATAAAAGGAAGTCAAGAGATGAGGAAAAACTCATTCCAACAAGTAGTGAGTTTCATTCGAGAGAGGAAAAGAGAAAAATTCCAGTGAGAGAATTTTGTGAGAAATATTTAGAGAGAAATATTTCTTTGGGTGTAATTGGGTTGTGGGTTTTGTGAGAGATTGTGAGTGTTTGTAAACACAGTGTATATTTCCTTTTTCAGTAAAAGGTCTGCAGCAGCCCGGAGACGTAGGCATAATTGGCCGAACTCCGTTATCAATTTGTGTGTGTGCTTCCGCATTTAATTATTTTTCGTTCTTCCACTAATCTGACCATGGGGAAATTTTGCGTAGTTTCCCAACAGCACAAGCATGCCATAACTCTGAATTGATGGTCTTCCTTTCTCCTGTTATAGACACAGACATCATGTTAAATTGTATAGAAAGATACAAATATTAAACCCTAAAACTCAACTCTTTAATTTTGTTTGTGCTTGTTTATGATAAAGGGCCTATAGCTCATATGAAAATCGTTGACTATATTTTCTCTTTGAAGGCTTAAGCTTGTATGATAATAAGTGCTTAATTAACCTTGAGAAAACACACCTTCGCCAGAATTAGGCAAGTAACCATTAGGAGGAGCCTTCATTGCAACCTAAAAAAGTGATGGCCTCAAACAAGTTCAACACTTGGTCTTTTTCTAGCAACAAGATTTAACCTTGTTCCCCCCCAAGTCTTCCACAATAACACAATTCTAACTGCAACACATCCTCCAACAATAGCAGCAACACTTCCCCAGAAACAAACAAGAAGTTATAGAATAATAATAATAATAATAATAATAATAATAATAATAATAATAATAATAATAATCCCCTTCGGTTCCTACCACAAAGTTGTCCAATAACATAACAAAAAGTTCACCCCTTTTCCCCAGAAATGCCACCGATTAATTGTTGGGGTCAAGTTCAACCCCAAAAAAAGTTCCAAATTGAACAACTAGAAGAAACTCAAACTAAAGCCTCCACTTTGTTCAATCGCAATTTACTCCACCAACCAACAATCCAAGGAGAACTCAAGCTCACTTGTCGATCTTGAATCTTCAACAGAGTAAATTCCAACAAATGAAAAAAATTCTTACGGTGCATGAATCAAAAGCTTAAACTCCAAAACCAGAACTTTGCAATGAAACATCCACCCCAAAGAAAGCATAGAAAACAAATGAAGCTGATGGTGTCCAAGAAGCCAAAATCTGTGTAGCAAAACCATTTCAACAAAAATGATTCCAAACAATTTCAAAAAAAAAAAGTGAAGTAAAAGAAAAGAAAAACAAAGGAAGAAGAGAGGAATACCTGAAGGAAGAAGAGAAACGGTGAACAGTGGGCGTGATACTTCAGAACGGCAATCGACGAAGGGGAGAGACGCGAGAGTGAGCAGGAAGAACGACGAACGGCGAAATAGAGAACTCGGATGTATAAAGCAGAGAACGACGAACAACAAAGCAGAGAACGGCGAACTGCGAAGCAGAGTGAGCAGGAAGAAGCAGAGAATGGCAAACGACGAGAGGAAGCGAAGAACAGTGAAGAGAGACGCGAGAGTGATGAACTAGGGTTGACGTATAAAGTTAAAGCACTTTCCATATCGGTTTTAAACTTAACCAATGTAAAAGGTGAGAAAATTCCCGCTCAGCTTTAACCCACGGTTGTGTGTAATATCATGTAGGCCACGGCTTAATAAGTGTGGCCTCAAGCGGCAACATTTTCATAACCGTGGCCTATACATGCCCACATTTTTTTAAAACATTGCTAGATAAAAAAGAGGCAACGGTTGTAAGTTCAAAATCCAAAAAGACGGATGAAATTTGTACATTCTTACCAACACCTATAAAACCGTTGTCTATTCAGTTTTAGGCCGCAGTTTTTTAGCCATGGGCAAGTTTAGCGTGGGCTAAAGTCAAAAATGTTGTAGTGTTTAGAGACAGAAAAAGTTAAAATTCGTCTCTAATTTCGTCTCTAAGTGTTAGCGACGCCAAATTTAAAGACCAATTTCATTAATTCCGTCTCTAATTTTCGTCGCTATTTCAACTTTTTTTAGTAATGACCACAACATTGTATGCATACAACAACCTAACATGATATATCACTAACATTGTATGCATACAACAACCACTAATATATCAATAACAACCATTCTTAGCAACAAGAAAGCAAACAACTCTAGTTTAATGGAACAAAGTAATCAAAATGGGGCAGTAAAATAGGTCTAGAATCTCCGCCGCAAAACTTAAAGTTTGATCTACTGTTACAGATGAAGAACTTCGCATCGCGAATACCTCCAAAAAAATTTAGGTTGACATGCTGTGTAAAATCTTTTGAACCTCAACACTTTTTTCTTTCTCCTTTTCATTCTTTTTTTTTTCCTTCACTCCTAATTTTGAAAGGGTATTGGTCGTAATGAGGTCAGCTCCCAAACTAATTGTTGTTGAGAATGACATTGAGTGGATCTATGATGCATGTGGTGATGGTGGTGACTCCTATGGTGATAGTGTGTGAAGGTGAAGATGTATACACAAAGACAATCCAACACTCAAGTTAGAGGAGTTTTTGACATGGTAACGTTATTTTATGGATACCAGTGACATACCTATTCTCACGAGGTGTGTGAGTTATTTATAGGATGTCTGTATCACAACCTGGTCAGATGAGGATATTCTATGATAATTTATTATGATTATGAGAGAGAATCCTAATGGAGTATGGTTTAAGAACCATTGGCATCAGAGGTGTTACTTTTTTGGTGCTTCCCCCTTTTTACCCTTGTCTCCCATCCATATGGAAGCGGCGTAACGCTTGGGCATGGTGGATTGGGGCCCAATATCCAATCCATATAACATGTATATATTGGCTGATTTCTCATTGAAAGGGTGTATTGGTGTTCTCTTCAACACGTAGGTGCTTTCTCAAGATGGGAAAAAAAAAAAAAAAGACATGCGATTTGAAATAATAAATCAACGATGAGGAAGAGGAGTTACTTGTATTTGGCTTTGTATCGGATACATCTTGGACCGAATCTTGGAACAAATCTACTTGTAGTTGGTAAAAGGACAAATAACTACCATCCACAAGAATTGATTTGAGTTACTCGCATCAATGGGCCATCCTCACATACGAGCAAACAACACATTGTGGGTATTTAGGGATGACAATGAGCACTTTCTGGACAAGGTATTATAGTACCCGTCCTCATACACACATTTGAAAAAAGTGTCCGAGCTCATACACGCGTGGGTAGTAAGTTTATTGCTTGTCCCCATATCCATTGGGCACCTAAGTGTCCGTACCCGCACCCGCTACCCGCACTTTAACCATGAAAAGACAATAAATAATGAAAAGAACATCATAATTTAATTAAAATACGATTAAAAAAAATCTTTCAAATCAACTCTAAAATATTACAAATCATAGTATTTAGTTAAATAAAAACATAAAAAATATGAAAAATAAGTATGTATCGTATTACAATAAGTAGATTTCGGTAAAAAAATAGATGGATTAATTAATTCTATTTAATATTTTGATAATTTAATATATATATATATATATATGGGGGTTGCGGGTTGGACTGGGCACTAGAGTGCCCGTACCCAGACCCATACCCACTCAGATTTACTCTGCCCATTGCTAGTTTTTTTTTTTGCGGGTGCCCAGTGAGTCTGGGTCCAATTGCCATCCCTAATATATGCTGCCTCATTAAATATTAACTATGCTTTTTTGTTTTTTTCCTTCTTGCTGGCTCCATGTCTATTATCTTCAAAGTGGATTTGGATCATCTCCTAAACCCTATCTCTCATTCCCTCTACAAAAAAATACATCATGATCATAAATTAATCGTATAGATGGGAAAGTAAAAAATTAAAACTGAATTTAAATTTTAAATTAAAATCAAATTTTAAAATAAACAAAAGGTCTTCTCATTCCTAATTTATGTGTGCGTTTTCTCCCTGATTTAGGATCCATTTGTTATAGATTAAAAAAAGGGATTTTGATACAAAATAATTTAGAGATTTTTTTTTTAAAAAAAAAGTAAAAACTAATTTATATTTGTTAACAATAATAAAAATCATTCATTAAAAAAATCATTTTAAACTTGTTTGAATACAAAATCACTAAATTATATATTTAGAAAAAATCATTTTTATTTTTTTTAAAAAATTCTCTAAATTGTTTTGTATCGAAATCACTTTTTGTAATCTATAACAAACATTTCCTAAAACCCGTTTATTTCAGATTATTTTATTAATAAATCACTTTATTTAAAGAAATAATCATTTTTTAAAATTTTTTTATTCGTTTGTTATAGCTCTTAGAAATAATCAAAGTCTAAATATAATCTGAAATCTGATTATAATGAAAAGCTATTTGAAGTAGCTTCTCAGAAATAATCTGATTTTAATGAATGTCAAGATGAGAGAGAAGATTAAAAAAGTATTTTTGTGATCTTTAACAAACACACATTAGCTTCTACTTTACTTAAAAATCTCTTATAAATAATCTCTAAATTATTTTGTTTAAAAATTACTTTTTTTAATCTTAAATAAATGAGCTTTTAAATATGGGAGAAACGCATACAAGAAATTGGAAGTGAGAAAAGCTTTTGTTTATTTAAAATTCGATTTTAATTTAAAATTCAAATTCAGTTTTAATTTTTTATTTTCTATTCATACGATTAATTTAATGGTTGTGATGCATTTTTATAGAGAGAATGAAACATAAGATTTAAGAGAGTATCAGGATCGCTTAAAAGTTGACCCTTGTAAGTATGCCTTAACCAGTATTTCATTAACAAACGCTTACGCTTCATCCACCAAAATATTTTTGAAAATAAACAAAAAATCCACTTCCCACTACAAGATCGATCAACAGAATGGTGGGAAGGGTTATTCTTTTTTTTTTTTTAAAGCAAATTGGCATATAAAGGGATCACAATAGGAGACAAAGATCTCAACTATATTAGCACCTCTATCCCTAACTATTATTTGCAGCACACCAAAATTATATTAAAAAGTAGAAAATAAATGAAATACAAAAAGGAAACATAGAGGAGACTATGTCAAAACCCGTGGAAGAATCATCTGAATCTAAAAAATAGAAGACTAAACCTGTTACAATAAAAGTCTTGTAAAATGAAATTGTGGGGCAAATCTCGCCAAGTAAAACAATGACTAAAAATGTAACGCCCAGAATTTTCGAAGCGTTAACTCGTCTGTTCTTAGAAAATCGACCTATATTTTTTTTTAAATAAAGTTACCGTTAATAACTAGTAAAGCGTTTAATAATCGTGGAACTGCTTTATTATCGATTATAAAAATTTGATTAATAACAACAACTCTAATTAATCATTAAACTAATTTTAGTCTAACTGAAAATTTAATTTAATTTTAAATTTGGTGAAACTAAATTAATAAATACATGTAACTACTCTACAACCCAACCGAAATATAATAAAATTCTGAAATTATAAATTATAGGGAAAATAACCAAAGTTTAAATTATCCCAATTGCTTAGCGGGAAAAACACCATGTCCGCAATAAAAAGAAAATACCAAGTTCAATTTGCGCAAAATAAAGTTAACGTTCAAAAGTAGCACAGAGCATCTAACACTCATGTACCCACAATTATTCGTCGACAACACCATCACACATAATGCAAACAAATTATACTTGAGGCTTCTCAAATCCACTTGTACCTAAAAAGTAGTGTAAGGGTCAGTTCATGTGACAAGTTGCAATAAACTAAAACATGAAAAATTACTCAAATACTATTTATAATTTCTCTTTTCACATTTAAATAAAAATAAGTAAGACAAGAATTATCATAACAAACAACCAATGAGAAAATGTATTTACATCCACATACGAACTTGAAATTAAAATTAATCACCTTTAAGACAAAAGAGAATCTGTTCTTTTTTTTCCTTTATACTAACTTACAAATAAAATAATCAACTTATCAACACCACAAAAATCAGCATATTCAAGTTAGTATGTATGCCTTATGCAAGACTCTCATGATCGCAATATAGTCATCCCATACCAATGGAGAATTTAATTTAACATCGCCACGAAGGCCTTAACCACAAAGGTCGTCAAAAAATAATAGCTACCTCCCATACCAATGGGGAATCAAAGCATATCACCACCACGAAGGCCTTAAATACAAAGGTCCAAAACAATAGCTACCTCCCATACCAATGGGGAATTAAATTATATCACCGCCACGAAGGCCCTACACATGCCGTTCTACATGATGCATGTCATTTAGTCAAGTCAATTCATGCCATGAGAGGTAATTCACCAGAAAATCTAATACACGTCATATCCAAATACCACATATCCAATTTTCTTTTATGAAATAGCCTAATCTTATCACGATCTTAACACAACACAATGCACATCACACATATCAAAATTTCCTTCCTGAACTAACCTCATCATCTCAAGGCCATAGCACCACAAATGCACATCCATCACAAATTAATTAAACAAGTTCAACAATCCACAATAAACATATTATTTAAAATCACAATAAATAAATCACATAACCAATTTGCACCAAATCAAGATGACAAGAAATAGCAACTATCCATGTTACTCTACATATATCAAAAATCGTTTTCCTTATCAAATGAAATATAATAAATCATCAAGAAACAAAACATATTTATATCCATCCTTATCAAATTACGGAGTCACAATACATATTTCATGGACAATATAGAATAAATCTTTAGCACTAAAAATATAGCTCCCACGATTTTCAACAACATATGAGTATAGAATCAATAAAATAGCAAGAAAATCATCAACATATTCATTTAGAGGGTTACAGGAAAATAAAAATAAAATAGTGAAACATTATAGACTTTTATTTGATAAGGATATGAATTTTTCCTTTCAACAAGACACCACACAAATTTCTATCTATATTTTAACAACTACCAACGTTTAGCTCTAACTTGTAGGAGAAAAGCCCCTTACATTGGTCGAGAAAAATCGCAGTGTTTAAGAGAGCAAGGAGGATTTGCCTACAGCAATCGAATTAGGCACCAACGAGTACAGAGAAAATTAACAGTCATGCAAAAACGAAATATGACCCCAAAAAAATGACAATGAATGTCAAATAATATTTGGAAATTTTTAGAACTGAAACGAAGTCAAAAGGAAGCCAAAAGATTGACCAAAAAACGTCTTATCGAGACAATGGGGTTACGAAGGATCCGACATCAACTTCACCGAAACGAGCAAATGAGTAGTGTCTCTGAAAGCTTTCGACGAGTAGAATCCAAAAACGTCGTCCGTTTTATGAGAAGATGACTGTGGTGGCTGAAAAAGCCCAAAAACAGTCCGCTAGAGAGAAAAGACGACGCGATTTTAGTCTCGGATCGCCGAAATAAGGCCATAAATGGATTCAATGAGTGATTTTCTATAGGAATATGTAGTTTTGGAATTTTTTGTGGCCCAATGAGAGAGAAACTAAAGAGAGAGAAATTGGAGCGAAAGAGAATACGGCGGAGGTCTTCATCTTTCTCTAGTCCATGCGAAGATGATAAACTGGACCATTAAAAAAAGCAGGGGGTGTATACGCAGAAACGGGTGCAGGTAGTAATTGAAAAGATATATAAAGGGTTGTACATATACAGGAAAAGCCCAAAACTCATATTTATACATTTTTAAACTCTTTTAATCCACAAACTCATTTTAATACCTCTTTTACACAAGATAAAATCCAAAAAATACTAATATTTCAAATATTAACTTTTTATAAAGATAAATAACAAATTACCGATAATTTCTATAATTACAAACAAATACAAAATCAACATTTTTCAATAATTCAAACACGCATAAAGTACCAAAATCATTAAATCTATAAATCATAATTTAAAAGTATATGAGGTATGAAAATACGGGATGTTACAAAAAAATGTCAAATGAAGCAAGTTTATCTGCACAAGTGTTATCCTCTCGATATATGTGAAAAATGAATCTAGATCTGCTTGATGAAAAATAGACAATTTCTCCACCTGTTTTTAAGCTTCCAAGGGACCAAATTTGAATTTGTAAAAACCTGCATCACAAGCATAGAATCACACTCTAACTAAAATTTCCTTCAACCCTTGTTATATGCAATCTTAATAGTGTGCATTACTGCAATCAACTCTGCTTGAAAGGAAGTTGATATGCCCAAAAAATCTGAAAAAAAATTCTTTTAGGAACAAAAATGACATTTTCATTTTTTTTATTCCTTTAATGTCCTCTTTTTTTTTTCAATTCCTTTCATGTCCTTTACAATTGATAAAATATCACATAGAAAATATTCTAACTTTTTCTCTCTTTGTCAAGAGTTTTTCTTCCTGAGGTGTCATTTTTCATCAAAGAGGCCCAAAATTACAGAAAACAAAGAAATGCGTTATTGTTTATGTTTGGTGCATCGAAGAAAAATGAGAGAGTGATAAAAAAGTCAGAGGGTCTCGCATATTTTTCTTTCTCCGCAACAATGCGAAGAAATGAGAGAGAAACCAGCTTTTCTCTGCCTTTTCCTTTTCTAACCTCAAATAAAAATTAATTAAATTAAATAAATGAAAGTGGGTGTATTTTTATATTTTTTAATATATGGACTTTTTGATCTTTTACAAATTAAACACACTTTCTCTCTTCTATTTCTTTTTTTTTCCTCTTAAACCAATCAATACCTCAAATCTACTCTATTTCTCATATTTTTTTCTTTTCTCACACTCTCTCTTACATATTTCCCTCTTCACGATTTCTCCTCCGAACCAAACATAGGCTAAAGGCCGAAACCATAAACTATAGGAAATCATACGCATGTGCACACACAATAAAAATTTACATCAACCATAATAATTTCACTTTAGAAATTTATAACAAAAACTAAATTTCAATAAAAATATAATTATTAGTTTTGAAAAGAACTTATCTCAAATTTCGCAATAAGCTTAAAAATACATTGGGTCGGTCTATAATATTCTAGAAGTATAATTAATTTTGCTCAAAAACACTCAAATATATCAAAATCAAACTTATATCTCTGAAATTACTTTTGGCTATCAAGTGAATTCAAACATGCACCTACTTAATCTTATTGAGAATTATTGATTTTCTACGGTGAAGTTTATTTCCAACTAATTATTGATTCTCCACAATGAAGTTTATCTCCAACAATACTATTCCTTGCAGTTAAATTTCCTGTCATACGTAGATTCCTTTGTACTTGCATGAATGGTGTAACATTCTTTTCAGAATTAGACTGCATTAATGAATGTTGGATTTAGCAGCCACTACTTATTGTCTTAAATGGGGACATAGAGAGGGGACCAATTGGTTTGAAGTCACTCTGTAATCCTTGCTTAGTGGCCTTTGTCCCAAAAGCCTTTTTTGATGTCTACTTCTTTATCCGACAACCCCTGGGTCCCTTGTCTCCTTTTTTAAATTTCCACTAAATTAGTTGTCAAAACTAATTAGCTCTTTTCGGGATGAAAAGGACATACTTTCAATACTACTTCTTATCTCTTATATAAGAAAAAACAAAAATCACAAAGATCAAATAAGGCTATTTAATGTTATAAAATTAAAATATTATACTAAATATATCTTTAGTATTAAATGTTTTATATTCACTATATGAATTTCTAGTAAATAGGGATATAAAAGAAATTTTAACAATTAATATATCTTAAAATATATTTATTTTTCTTATAATTAGGACCAACAAATACACCAAAAATTTTTTTATAATAGGGACCGAAAGTATTAACATTTTTATAGAAGTGAATAACAAATTTAGTCTTTGAAATTGTAAGAATCAATTAGACGAAATGGTTACTGACAAATTGAAATTTTAAAGTTATCCATAAAATTGAAATTTTTTATCATATTAGTCGTCGGAGATAATTTCAAGAACTAAATTGATTTATTAAAAATACTAATGTGATCTGAATTGTTTTTATTTTAAAATCATTTTTCGTTAATTTCATGAACCACGTTGCTTGATGCTTACTATTTCAGGAATAATTTGTGATTCGCTCCATTTCAAATTATAGGAGGTTTGTATGCAGCACCACACAAGGTTTGTAGTGGATGAAAAGACCTGAAATTTCCTTACCATGAAAATCTCGTGATATTTTTTCTTCTTTTATTTCAGATTTCTGTTGAACTTGATGCAAGGACAACAATATAGCTACGTGGGGTAGAATTCTCGTGATAATGGAATAGTGTAATTTATCCATTTGTGTCTGCGTTGATGAAGAGAACATGTCCTTTGTCCTTTATACATTTGTTCCCATGTTGTAAGTACTACAAGCATTTTGCAAATGGTTTCTACTTTCTATCTCATATTTGTATGTCTTTACTTGGAAAATTAATTGAAAAGAGAGAGAATTTGAATAATTGTTTTTTATTTAGGAATAATGAACCACTCAAATAGTTAATGGAATCAATATTTAGTTACGCATCAACCATTCTTTGAATATCATCAATCGGTTCAACAAATTATTATTCTGAGGTTTGAAAACTTTTGAGTAAATAACAATTTTAGTTCAATGGGACGTCAATTTATTATGAATTTTCAAAAAGTTGATGCTATTTTAATCCTTCAACTAAGAAATGTGTCATCAAAGTCATCATTATCTGTCTGGATTTTATAACTGATACTATACGTAGATTAGATTGATGTCGAATTTTAATAGAGGACAAAATTAATTTCTCTTGGATAATTAAAATGGGTGTTTACTAGGAACGTCTGTGAATACATTTCATATAATTATTTTCTTATTCTCTTTTCTAACTATGCCATTATGCCTTTATTCTTATAATTTCATTCTTTGCTACAGTATCAATTTTATACTGGTAAATAATTTTTAAAATAAATTATATCTAACATAAAATCATATATAGTACAACTTTTGTAGAAAAAAAATTACTTAATTTATGGAAGCTTCTTACTCACAATTAGTTTACGGTTCATTACGAACAAAAAAGTTCTTACAAATTTATAAATGCTTATGGAAAAGTTAAATTAGAGAGCTTTAAAAAAGATTAAGATAAAAAGCTAATTTTAACTGATACGGAGAGTTCTTGTTTAAAAAATTTATAGTTTATTGTTTCTTGAGAATTTTAGGGTCATTTGATAGTCAAAATAAGAGAGACATAATACAATATGCTATCATATCTTGTCGTAATCTATTGTTTGTTGAGCCAACATGATACGATAAAACAATATTATCACTTATCCTATCTTGTCTATCTAGTTATATTTCTATCATGTGGTAGAGGCTATGTTAATAAGATAGAAATTTGTTTCAACCTTCACCCTTATAAAAAAAATATTTTAAAACCAAATAAAATATAAAAATATTTAAAATAAACAAGCAAAAACTAAATATTTAATATTTAACATTCTAAAATATAAAAATATACAAAATAAATCCAAGTTAATAAAAGTATTTAAAAATTAATTCTAAAAAAACTATAGGCTAAATTGCATTTTCCCCCCTATTTTGATCAATTTTTTATTTTAGTCCCTCTATTTCTAATTTCGGATATTTAGTCCCCCTATTTTTAAAAATTCAGACGTTTGGTACATCTGTTAAATTGTCATTCAAATTTAGTGACCTGACTCTTATTTAGCTTATGTGACATCTGAGGTGTCATTTTTTGTGGAGCCATTTCATCAAAAATGTCCACGTCATTAAAACCATGTCATTACCTTATTTTACAACATATCCCACAAATTAAAAAAAAAAAAAAACCTAAAATCTCAAATCCTCATTTTCCTAAATCCCTTGATGAAATGTCTTCCTAAACCCAGAATTGGAAGATTCAAAAACGCAATCTTGCTAAACCTAAAATCCCAAATCCCCTTGATCGTCTTCTTCCTCTCCTTCATCTTCTTCCTCCTGGCCGTCATCTTCTTTTACTTCTTTGTATTCTTCTTCTTCTTCAACTTCTTCGCATTCTTCGTCGACATTTTCTTGTTTTGCCTTCGATTGATGCTGCTTGAGTGGGGGTTTCCCTGGTTGAGAAGATTTAGGTGCGAGTTTTCGCTTCCTCCCCATGGCTTTCGTTGGTTCTTCGAGTGAAGTGAAGGTCGACACTAGCTAGGGTTTTCAAATTGGGAATCAATCCCATTCACCCTACCTCTTCTTCCTCCTGTTCTTGTCTTCCCTCGACGCTCTCCAACTTTTCTTTTTTGTCCTCTGGTTTTAAAAGATGCTTCTGGACTATCACGAGTGACTATCAAGAATCGAAAAGAAAATGGGTCTTGACACAAAAAGCAACGCAATCCCCTGTTGGAATCGATGTCCTCCAACAGAGCTTCAAAGCTTCAAATTTTGGGGAATATCTTCATCATCGTAGTTGGAACTGGGATTTTGGGTTTCCCTTTGCCCTTTGTCACTGTAGTTGGAACTGGGAATATCATCGTCGGTGGTTTTTTTAATTTTTGGGATTATAGGGTTTTTGGGGATGATGGTGGTGAAATTGGAGGTGGTGTCGTCTGGGGGTTGAGGGGTATGAAAGTTTAGCTCAGAAAACCCAGAAGAACAACAAAGCAGAAGAAGCAGAAACGAAGCAGAAAAAGAATAAGAAGCAGAAAAAGAACAAAGAAGCAGAAATGAAGCAGAAGAACAAAGAAACCTTTTTTCTGATTTTTTAAATTTCATTTAATTTGTGTATTTGTTAAATTGAAAATGATTTAATTCATTTACGCATGTGGCTGATGACATGACACTTATTTTATGAAGTGTCAGCCACATGTATAATCCAGTAGGATGCCACGTCAATTAAATGAATCCACTTCATGCCACGTCACACAAATTTGCTGATAGATTAACATTTGGACTAAATATCAGAGTTTTCAAAATAAGGGGACTAAATGTCCGAAATTAGAAATAGAATGACTAAAATAAAAAATTGAGCAAAATAGGGGATAAAAAATGTTATCTGTTATCTAATTAACATTAAATATTTAAAATAAAAACTAAAAAAGTTAATATTAATATTTATAAAAAATTAATTTAAGTTAAAAATGTTAAAAACTAATTTTAGTAAATTATATATAACTTTTTCACAAGGGTAATTTGTTATTTTATATTATAAAAAAAAATTCAAATCTACATTAAAAATCATAAAATTTAATTTAAATTAAAAATATATTAAAAAGTTAATTTTTAAAAAAGTATATATCCTATAATACTATTATTCGATCAATCTCAAACATATGATAAGATAATTAAATACTATTTAATTTGTTATTATTAGGTACGCATCAAACACATGATAGAATAAGAGTTTATCATATATGTATCATATCTTATCATTATTCATCTCTCTAATTCTATCTATTTCTATCCTATCAGCCATCAAATAGGTCCTATATCAAAAAACTATTTACCAACAAATAAATGGATTTTTTTCTTTAGACAACAGTGCCATATATAGTGTGCTAGAACGGAGGTTTGAAGAAAAATGTAAAATTGCATTGGGGATTGTAAACATTTGAAATTTATGTCAAGAAATCTGATAATCACTGGGCAAAAGAGATTTCGCATCAAAACCATGATTTTATTGTGCAAACCGCAAAAGTGAAGGCAATAATTTGTTGCATTTAACAGAAAGGAAAGTCTAACTAGTTACTACTTTCGTTCGATTTGGTAAGATGAAGAAACTAGCGTATAGCTTATTAGACTAGCTTATAAGTTTGTTTAATCGAAATAAAGGTGTTTAGTAAGTATGATTATCACACTAGCTTATAGTTTTTTTTAGATGCTACTTAAATTTCTTGATTTTTTTGAAATGTCTTGTTTGGGTTGTGTAGTCATTTTAGAGATGTTTTCTATTATGTAAAATATAAACTTTGGTGTGAGGCCACTGTTTAAGGCTACCTTATAACGTATTGTTAGAGAGTCAGGTGTTTTGGTGCTTTCCATATGGGGATACTTGTACCACGTTAGCAGTAAACATTGTATTTTAATCTAGCTTTTTAGCACATGATAGTGTGAGCTGATGAGGACCAACCAATGAAAGCTAAAGAGGTGAAGATTCAAGACTTAAACTTGAGAGGTCCAATAACAAGAGGAAGGGCAAAGATGATCAAGGAACAACTTAAGCAACAAGTGGCATATCTTCTCAATGTCAATGTTTGTCCTAAGGATGATTCCTACTTCGTAAACTCTTAGTAATAAATATAGAATAGTTTCTTTTTGATTTGAGTTGTAATAATCAAATACTTAGGTGTGATTACCTTTGTTTGGATGTGACCATTTGTTTGGGCCGTGGGCCTTGTTTCATGTTAAGCCTTGTTTTGGCTTGTTAGTAATTAAGGGGTTGCTTTTAGTAATATAGGGGGTCTGGATAGCACTAGTATACATATTTTATTGTATGACTTTTTGAGGACCTTTTGATCATTTGTGAAATACAAGAGAGTTTAGAGCATTGCTTCTCTAGAGTTCTTCTTTGAACCTTTCATGAGTCTTATCAAGAGCTTCTATGCATCTTGTGGCGATTCAACTAATGGTCTTATCATTCTTCCATGAAGAATGTGACGATCTTCCTTGTTAACTCATCTTCTTCCTTTCCATGTTTGTAAGTTTTCTTCTAAGTTTCCCTTTTCTTGAATTTGTGTGAAAAATTAAGATCAAATCATGGAACGATCCTTTTATTTATTAGTGATTCTATGGTAGGATCACATCATGAGCTCTCTACAACCTTTCATAGAAGGTGGGTAGAGCTTGCTCACTTTGATGTTGTTACTAAACACTCATTAATAAAATTTCATTTATGGAAAAAAAAAAGTAGGAAAGAAACATCTAAGTTTATAACTTACATTTTTCTTTATCTTTTCTTTCATTTTTATCATCATTATTTTATTCTTTATCATTTTTAAAATTTAAAATAAAGATAAATTTTTATCCTTTTATATCTTTTTATATCATTTTATATTTATCAGTTTGTTAAATAACAAATTTTATCAAACACTTCAATTTTAGTTAGCTAACTTTTCGGCTCTAAGTTAGCTTATAACATTCTCGTAATTTAATATTATATAACTATTTTAATTATTTACATACGAAAATAAAAATTATAAACCTAACGTAAATTTTATCAATAGTATTCAATATTTGTTACATCTAAGTTTCAAAACATAAATAATTCATTCTAATAGTACACTTTAACTCAACTTCATTCAAAATAATTTAATAAATATTAAACAAACATACACTTATTTGATAGACTTGCCCCACTAGGCATGGGTTTGCCTGTGGAATATTTCGATGACCAGGCATACTTGTAGCATAATTCCTTCATATATTTAGCATCTTGTGTCTTGAATAAGACTCCTTTTTTATATATATATATAAATCTTGAATAAGACTCTAATCTGGCGTATATAATTTTAAAAAAATTCGCATGACTCTAAGGACTTATGGAGCACCGCTTTTCTGTTCTCTGCCACAAATAATATTGTCTAGAGTATCTCATGCAATATAATAATGGTACAATAAAATATGCATATCAATGTCATTTAGGTTACATACGCGTAACAAATATTGTACAATGTGATTTTTTATTTTTTTTTATGATTTATCTTCAACCTTATGTTGCAGCAGTTGGGATGTGATCATCAAAGTGATGAAATCAGCCTTCCAAATTAGCATATCCATCCAACAATCAAAGACCACAACACAAGAAGACAATAACCAAACAGAGCAAGCAAAATCAAGAAAACAAGCCTTTGTTTTAGAAATTTGGTTTATGATAGAAAAAATTTGGGAGGATTTGAACTAATTATTTTTTTCCCTATTCAACATGTGTAATTACAAAGATTCCCTTTGCTTAAGAATGAATAACCAATTAAGCCTTTGAATTTGTAGGTTAGTTCCTCAAATTAACAAGATTTCAAAATAATTTCTAAATTTAAAAATTATCAATTACATTAGCTTCTCTCAGACAATTTTAGGAACTAAAATTGACCAATTCAAAAATGAATAATATGATAGAAAATTTTCAATTTCAATGACTATTTTAAAATATTAATAATTTTAAAGAGTAAAGATATGTTTGTTTGAAGTTCTCGAGGGTTAGAATCAAGGGTCAAAATCTAGTTTGACTAAAGTTACAAAGAGTTAGCTTCAAAAATGAAAAACTTGCCTCAAGTCACGTTTTTATCACTTCTTTCGTGGAAAAAAAGCTTAAACAAAGAGACACTAAATTAACGGTGTCTTATAATTTTAGGGATTAATTTGATAATTCTCTTATTCCTTTCCTTGAATCCTTAAAGGCAACATTCTAAAGCACAAGACTAGTTGTGATCATTTTTTTTTCTGGATACTTATTAATGTGCCACATTGGAATGATATGCATGAACCACTTTCTTCTTTTTCATTAACTAGGAATGTGATGATATGATAAACTAGACTATGTTCTAGAAAAAACCAACCAACTCCCTCGTAAAAATTTTAAAGTAGCAAATGATTAAAAAGAAAAGGGTGAAGTTAACTACTGATGCAACAAGACATTATGGGGTCTTGTGGGCCCCACATTTCTGTTTCTTTTCTTCTTTTCTCAATTCCAATTATTAAATTTCATTGTCTCTTGCCAGACAGCCATATACCCAATTGTTGGAGAGAGATGCAAAAATTAAAATAAATTAAATTGTATGTATATATATTCACAAGTTAGAAAGATATGAAGCATAAGAGTAGAGCCTTTGCTTGCTTTAACCAACCTTGTAACCCTTCTTTCCTTAGAAGCCATGGAAACAACTCATCCTCTTTCAATTGAAAGTTTCTCTTATAGTTGGTTAGTGAACCTTAAACCATCACTAGAAAGCCTTGATAGTTCCCTTAGAACTTCTCTTGATGCTTATGATGAAGCTTCCTTCATCGAAATGGATCCAAGAATGCCACCTTCTAAGAGATTCTTCAAAAACTCTCAGGATTTCAAATTTGACTTTCCAATCTCACAATCCCCTCTCACTACTCTTGTTGATGCAGATCAGCTATTTTCCAA
Source organism: Calophaca sinica (assembly GCA_037113605.1). Classification (NCBI taxonomy): domain Eukaryota; kingdom Viridiplantae; phylum Streptophyta; class Magnoliopsida; order Fabales; family Fabaceae; genus Calophaca; species Calophaca sinica. The sequence goes on from CM073737.1 coordinate 59,740,381, forward strand.
TGGTTACCTTATGCCCCTTTTTGTTGAATCATTGAAGATGGAAACATATGATGATAATGATGCATCATATGAAAATCCAAGCCTACCTTCTTCATCACATGTACCAAAAAGTGTGGTTCTTCCAAGAGGAAATTCTAGATGCCCTTCTTTGAAAAGGTGTAGGACATTGTCAAGGAGAATATTTCAGAAGTATTTGAATTTTTTGAGGCCTTTGTGTAGAAAATTGAGGGGTCACAAATCAGGACCAAATCATGAAATTGGTGAGAAGAGAACTCAATCAGTGAAGAATAGAGGACACTATTGTGAAGCATCTCCAAGAATTAGTGTTGCTTATTCTGCTGATGACTATTGGCGCAAGTCTTGTGATTCTGAAAGCTCAATTTATGAAGCTGTTCTTCATTGCAAAAGATCCATTGGTATGTCCAAAATTCCAAATTCCATGTGTATGTCAATTGAGCATTTGATGTGCCCTTCATACACATAATTATTTACATTTTTTTGGGACTAACATAGATTTTTTATCACTTTTTTTAATTGCAGAAAGAATGAGTTAAGCATGCTAAAGTGCATATCAAGGTTTTGAAAAAAGGTCTGCGATTGCGATTTAGGCCGCGACATCAAAAATTTTGATGTCTCTGCTATAGCAATATGAACGCATTTGAGGCTGCATCAGCCACATTTAACCACAATTTTTTAGGATATCAAGAATCGCAAGCGTAACCGCAATTTAAAACTTTGGTGCGGATAAAAAGCTAAACAAATACAAGGCCAATCCGTATGATCAGTCACTTATCCTCTGTGTCCTTTCTCCTCTGCTTGAATAACGATGGAATGAATGTCTATATGAAATAAATATGTGGTTGGCAAGGCATTATTCAAGTTTTGCCATTTGGGAAAAAGAATATTATGGTAAAATTTTGTTTGTTTATGCTGTTAATATGGAAAGAAACACTTTTACAATAGATGAGAATCAGCATCCCTATTTTAGTGAAGTTGCTCAACTGATTTTGGGTTTAGAAATGTGTGCTATAGATGAATCATTATGTATATATTATACCTACTCTGTTATTGCCTATTCTTCAAACGATATATGACATGCCTTGTCTTCTGGCAACAGATGTTGAGAGCCATTGGATTGCATGTAGATTTTTTCAGAGCAGAGTCATGATTAAGTCTGTAGATTATAGATGGGGATTCCCTTCGTATTGAATTGAAATTTTAAAAGACTATATCACATGAAAAAGTTTTGTGGATATTAAAAGACTTTATAAGTATGTGTATAATTTTTTTTTGAAAGACTTTTATATCATAAATTTATAAAAAACAATTATATGAATTTATAAAATTTGAAAATAACACGTGATGGAGAATAAAATCAATGCTTATAAATCAAATTATATTGTGGAGAATAAACACATGAATTCATTTATGGAAAAAATAAAATAAACACATGAACTCTAATTACTAGCATATTTGGAACAACGTCGGCAAATACTCACTGCGCGGTGAACTCAAAAGCGATGTGAGATAGCTTCCATTGGGTCGCGAGAAATGAGTAAACCACCGCCGTTCCAAACGAATACCACATCCCAAAGCAAATTCAACTCTAGAAGTAGCTTTTGCCATAGCCGCTTCATTTTATAACTCTTTATTTTATAACTCTTTGTGTATATTAAGGCACCTTTCGGTAAAACCAAACCACTAGTTTATATCGGATAGCTTATAGCTGATAAATTCATAGCATATGTTTGGCAATCACTAGATTAAAACATTTTTTTACTAGCTTATAGCATTTTTCAGATGTTACTTGAAGTAGCATTTGAGCTTATAGCGTATCACTTTTTTCTCACTTTTACCCTTGCTATTTTAAATATATTCCTCATTTATCTTCTATTAAATAAAGTATCGAGCTTATAGCGTATCACTTTTTTCTCACTTTTACCCTTGCTATTTTAAATATATTCATCATTTATCTTCTATTAAATAAAGTAAAAAATTATTAACCCTTACAGTCTCTCTCTCATTTATTAAAATGTCATTTCATGTCATTTTGTATTTATCAGTTAGTTTATCCGCTAATTTTATCAAATACTTTAAATTCAATCGGCTATAAGCTCATCCGATATCCACTAGCTTACCTGTTATCAACTGGCTTGTCTGTTATCCGCTATTTTTTACCATACAGAGCCTAAATATTTTATCAATCCAATTAACACTCAACTGTTGGCAAACTATTTCAAGGATTGTGGATACAAAATTTTAAATAAATTAGATATTTATGATGATGTAATCTTATAATAGATATTTAATTATATTTTAAAAAATATAATTAAATATCAATTAGATTTTTGTTTTTTTGTTACATAAAGAAGGCCTAAGCCCAAAGCAAAAGCAAACGGAAACCAAAACTAAAACCTGGGTATGGAAACCCAGACATATCATCAATAAGTAGCTGCTGTAACTCTCTTGAAGGTTGACTCCAAACATTTAACTCAAAAGAATCTAGGCTAGCACTGTGGTTTGCTAACCAATCTGCACACTTGTTGCCCTCTCGCATAGTGTGATAAAATTGAATCTGCCAATCTAGCTGAGCAAGTTGACGGATTATACGAACCAAAGTTGGCCCACTATCACTTCAATGACTTTCAATTAGATTTTTAATTATGTACCAATTAGATTTTAAAATTTATGAAAATTGTAGACTTTATCTATTCTATAGTAACTTTTAATTTAATAGATACATTGGTAAAATTTAATATCAGCACAAAACTATTAAATAGAGTTAGTGGGTCCCCGCTCACCGGTTGTCAAATTTAGCATACTTGCATTTTCAGTAACTTTTTGTATAATAGAATTTTAACTCATCCAACCATTGTATTGTAAGTTTTCATTAAGTAAATCAAGTCTACAAATTTCATATCTACTATATTATATAAAATAAAGTTTTGTCATGTGGGACCATGCCACGTGTCAAAACTACAGACATTTTTTTCCCGCCTAAAGCTATTTATTTTTATTTTATTTTTTATTATTTTAATCAGCAATTATTAAAACATATCAATCATGATTTTGAGTTATTGATTATTAATTTCAATTGATATGGTAAGAAATGAATAATTTCCATAATGATGTCGATATTTGAATATAAAATAAATAAACATAACATGTTTTTTAAATAAAAATGCACAATCTGGAATGTAATCACTTTAAAAGAGTATATTCTAATGATGTATGTAAGGACAGTTGATAGCACTAAAATTGCACTTATAAATATATCGGGAAAAAAAAATTGCACTTATAATAATCTCATATAAATTACTCGAGTTTCATTATCGTTCATCAGCCTTACTTTAAAACTTCGAGCAGATTGTTTAAAACTTGATTCCATGAGATTAAATTCTTTTTTCCCTTAAAGATTTGATCTGAAGTCAAAACTTCTAAACAAGGTTTTTTTTTTTTTTGTCAAAACTAAACAAGTTTTTATAGAATTATGTCATATGTTCTTTTTTTATAATGAATTATGTCATATAGTCTATCATATTACTTGCCACATTACCATGTTTGACATGCCTATTCGATTCAACAATATATCTCCATGATGGGAATGATAAGTGAATAGGCACAGGTAAGTGAATAGGCACAGGTAAGGTTGTTAGACTCGCGAGTCGACTCGTTCGATTCTACGAGTTTACGTTTCTACATGGACGAAACGAGTTGACTCGCTCTGTAACTTGTTTCTGCACAAACTCAGGTGGACTTGGTGGACTCATGGTAGACTCAACTGACTCGGGAGTCTGAGCCGAATCAGTGAGTCAATGTTGACATTTAAAAAATAAAACTCAAAACGCTACCATTTCATGCGTTTCGTTCTTTTTTTTTTTGAAACAAATACTTAGTCCGCAAGTTTTGCTCCGTACGCGTACAAAAAAAAGGAAGATCAATCGTTTCCTTATAGTAAGTATTTGTGATGTGTAGATTTGTTTAATATTATTTTAAATATTAAGTAAACTCGTACAAGTTTACGAGTCGAGTCTACGAGTCGAGTTTACTCATGCTCCACGAGTTTGTCTAGACTCTCTCATTAATATTATTTTAAACATTAGGTAAATTCGTACGAGTTTACGAGTCGAGTCTACCTATGCTCCACGAGTCTGTCTAGACTCTCGTATTTGACAACCTTGGGCACCGGTATTTATGGTTATATATCAATTATCTACTATATTATATAAAATTTAATTTGAACACTTTAGGACCATGCCACGTGTCAAAACCACAAACATTTTTTCCCGCCTAAAGCTATTTATTTTTATTTTATTTTTTATTATTTTAATGAGTCATTATTAAAACATATCAATCATGATTTTGAGTTATTGATTATTCATTTCAATTGATATGGTAAGAAATTAATAATTTCCATAATGGTGTCGATATTATCGCAAATCTTTTAATTTTGAATTGATACTTTTAATACATTTTATTATATTATTAATGAATTTTAACTCTCTCTACCTCTCTCTCTCCTTTTATTGTCCAAACTTTCTTCTCTCAAGTGTACATCTTCTCTCTTTTCGGTTGCAATTTCAATTCAATATGATGTTATTCAACTATAGGTGTATGTTTGATAACCTCTTATATTACTTTATTATTTTCTCTGTAGTTCAATTAATTTTTTATTTCTAGAAATTTCTCGTTTAAGTCTTTTGCACTATCTAAAAACTAATAAGCTGAAGAAAAAAAAACAAAATTCAAATGTAATATATATAAAATAATAATAAAAATTATAATATAAAATAATCTTGCATTGAGGTAAAAAAATGAAACTCAAAATTTGAGTGATTGTTTTGGCTGAGCATTATTGAGCAAATATTAAAACTAATGACATCTTTTTTTTTACCAGTAATAATGACATTTTGATAATCTGATTCTGATCAATCACAGATTTAAAGTATAGACTCATTCAAATAAATCTTATTTTTTACCCTATTACTTAATGACTTAGCATATATAGATTATGAAGAAAAATTAAGTAAATATAATTCTTCCACTATTTTTATTTAATATTAGCACATAGTATAAACTAAACACATGCTAAAATGTTTATAAATTTAGTTGTACGAGAATTCAAATTCAGAAAATAATCATTTAAGTGTTATATAAAAAAAGATTAATCATTTAAGTGATATCTTTTGAAAACCACATTATGTTTATATATAATATTAAAAAAAAGTAACATATTTAATATTGAAAAGTAATTTTCTACATAAACTAATCTAATGATAATTTTTTAGATATTTTTGTGTAAAGAAAAAGTTAACTTGTATTTATTTACAATAATAAAAATAACTTATTAATATTCTTTCTCATTTATTTACTAAACTAAATAAAATTATATTAATGAGGTCTTATATATTTTAAAATTTTATATCATCATGTAATTTAACTTTTTTTTTACTCTTAATTCCTACTGCAGTTTTTTGATGAATTAATTATTATGACAGTTAATTAATTTTTTCCCAATTTTCAATAGATTTTCTTTTCTTTATTTGTTATAGTTCCATTTATTTTGTCTGATCTATTTGTTTTACTACAACTCAAAGAATAATTATATATTAATTATGATCATCCTAACATCATTACCTTCATCATTTGTAGACATATTCTAAATCCATATATGTTTACAAAATATGTGCGAAATATAAAATTGTATTACATAATTTTTTTCCCCAAAGCGTATTATGATTTGAAGGCAAATACTTACGATGCATAGAAATGAGAAATTTACAAAAAGTTTATTGATATGTGAGTCATAAATGTGTGTGTGTGTGTGTCTCTCTCTCTATATATATATATATACATACTACTTCATAATAATTTTTGAAAAACTCAGATGTTCTAATAGCTTTTCTAATTTTTTTATCAAACTTATATTTACACATTAATTACGTTCAAAATCAATATTGATTACCCGTGTAAAGCACCGGTCAATACACTAGTATTTAAACAAAATTCACCACACCACTATATTTATTAAGTAAATCAAGTCTGCAAATTTCATATATTTAAACAAAATTCACCGCACCACTACATTTAAACCTATAATATATTATTTAAAATATAAACAAATATGCACTATTAAATCACATACTTATAAATGTATAAATCGTCTAAAATTTTGTATATATAATCATCAAGATAATATGATATGATCAATTGACATCAGCTGTCAAATTTTTATATTTACACTTTTTTTTTTGTAGTTTCAAAATTAATCAAATTTTTATATCTACACTATTTATCATTTATTTTTTTATTTTAACGAATGATTTGTGATATAAAATATTAGTAATTGCATTAAAAATTGTTATCCTTGACTATGAATATAGTATCACATGATTTAATGGTCAAATTCAGTGGTGGTCTGAGCATGTTTTAGTGCTGCAACCGCACAGGACTCCATTTTTAGGGGACACTAGATAATATGAAAATTTTACTTACTATATATAAATATATTAAAATACAATTTTATATAATTAAAAATTTTATATAATAATGCTTGAGGGCCCAACTTTATTTTAAACTGTAGGTCATAAACTTAATAAGTCATTGTATTAGGCCTCCAAGAAATATTTTTTACTACTAGGTTTTTACAAACCAATCTCTTTTTGTAAAACCCAACTTTGATTTTCATTTCTTTTTGCAAGGTCTTTGCTAACAAGTGTCTTAAGAACACTAGTTAAGGAATCCAAATATAGAAGTTTTGTATTGGGAAAAACAATTTTTTAAATTTCAAAAAAATGAATACACAACTTCCAACACAATATTTCTATATTTGATTCTTTAACTAGTGCTCTAAGGGCTCTTGTTAGCTTTTGCCTTATTGTTATTAGGATTAGAATGAGGGATTTGACAACAAGTTTATCTTTTCTTAAAGAACTTTGAGTCTTTGACTCTCTCGTTGCACCTACCCTCGTTTCTATTCCTACCCTCCACATATATAAACGGAGGCCACGTCCACAAGTCACTCCTACTCCTCATGACTCATCCCCTGCTCTGCCAGACTCTCATGCTCCAGATCCTACACTGGAACTACCCATTGCATTGCGTAAAGGTAATAGGTCCTCTTGAAATGTTGATCCCATTTATGTTTGTCATTTGGATTATCACTGATTATTTCCATCCTATTATGCCTTTTGTATTTTCCTTGGATTCTGTGTTTATTCCCAAAACTACAGGTGGAGCTATGTCAGACTTTGACTGTCGACAACCAATGGTGGATGAGGTGGCTGCTTTTCATTCTAATATTGGTACTTTGGCATTTGGTACCCTTACCTGATGGAAAGCCATGGTGGGTTATCGATGGGTCCCTATAGTCAAGGTTGGGCTCGATAAAAAAATTGCCCATTTGAAAGCTTGCCTCGTAGCAAAAGGAAATACACGGATCTTTGGCTTAGACTATAGGGATACCTTATGTCCAGTTACCAAGATCGCATTTGATCGCCTTTTTCTTGCCTTAGGTGTTATTCATCAATGGTCTCTCTATCATCTGGACATCAAAAATGCATTCCAACATGGTGAGTTACAAGAGGAGGTATATATGGAGCAACTGTTAGGTTTCACTATTAGTGTGCATCTCATCACGTCTGCCAGCTACGTCGATCTCTTTATGACTCGAAACAGTTTCTCTGTGCTTGGTATGGGAGGTTTAGCATTGTGCTCTAAGAGTACGATATGACTAAATGTGAAGCTATCTACTCTGTCTTCTATTTGCACTCTTCACCGACCACCTGCCTCTACCTGCTTGTCTATGTCGATGACATCATCATCATAGGTAACGACCAGGTTGGCTTCCACCGACTCAAACAACATCTATTCGTACACTTTCAAACTAAAGATTTGGGCCCCTTGAAATATTTTTTGAGGATTAAAGTTGCTCAGTCTAAGACAGGTGTAGCGAAAATATGCTCTTGATATTCTTGATGAAACCGGCATGCTTGATTGCCGACCAAGTGATATTCCTGTGGATTCCAATGTCAAGCTACTACCAGTTAGGGGGAGCCATTGAAAGACCCTGATAGATATCGACGTCTGGTTGACAAACTTAATTACCTTATAGTGACTTGTCCTTACATTACCTTTATTGTAAGTGTAGTTAGCCAATTTCTGAATGGTCCCTATGACAGCCACTGGAATGTCGTGGTTCGCATTCTTAGATATATCAAGAGTGCATTAGATAAATGATTACTTTACGAAAACAAGAATAACGCTGAAATTATTGGCTATTCTGAAAGCTAAATGAAAGATCAATTTGTCTGAAAGCTCACCGGTAAACTCACTACCTATTATTACTAGTCGATTTGGATATTTCCCTAATGTAGAATTAGCTAATAATTAGCACCATACTACTTGATAAGCAATTTTTTAAGGTGAAGATTATTCCGTAGATATGCTTGATAAGTAGATGATTTCAAGAAGTAATAATAAAAAAAGTATTACACAACAATAATAATAACAACAATTTTTTTTAGGTTACAATATATTATTTATTATTTATATAAAGCAATGTGCAAGACCAGGGACAGATCCACCTTTGTCAAATTGGGTGCAGCTGACCCCACTGATTTATTTGTTTTTTAACTAATTATTGAGTAATTTTATTTTGTCCCCACTTAAAATTAAGTATTGAGCCCACTAAAGAAAAAAATAGAAAATGAGCCACTCTCTTTTGATATGATTAGGAGATGAATTGTTGAATGATTGTTTGATCACATACATAGAGAGAGATATTTTTAATTGCGTTGAAAAGGAAAAAAAATCATATAACAATTTCAAAATATGAAGACACATAGAGAGCAATTATAATTCGTAGATGTTGAGGTGTCTTCAAATTTTTGGGTATATAATATTATAGTTTTTGTAATCTCCAATTTTTTGCTTCATGATAATGATGTCATTATTTTATCCCTTATCTATTGATGTGAATTTTATATAAACATTTATAGTATATAATCTTATCCCCACTAGTCGAAATTTCTAGATCCGTCCCTGTGTCTGACTTAAAAGACTTTTTAAATAAACTAAAATTAAAAGATTTTTAAATTGACTAAAATTCGAGATTGTTCATGTTAAATAACCAAGTTACACTTGGTTCCGACTTTTGGATAATGGACCTCCCAAGCTAAAACACTAATCAGCCTAGCCCGTATACTCTCCCTAGTGGACCTGTGTGAAAATTGAAAATGGTATTAGAGACCAATGCTTAATAGTATATCGATCCACCTAACAAAAAGTAAAAAGTAAAAAAAACAAAACAAAACAAAATGGGCCTCCGAGATTCAAGCACAAGGAGCAGAAGCTCAGACGAGAGGAAGAAAAAAAGGGAATTGCAAAGGGCACCCCCTAAATTGCTAGGGCACCCTCAATTTTCCAAAATGTCCCTCTTCATCTAAATAAAACTCAAGTTTTTTACAACTACTCACAGTTTTCCCCACAATTTTCGCGTCACTCGCAAATTTGGAAATAAAGTTCGCAAATTTCATTTTTTACTCGCAAATTTAGAATTTACAAGTGTACAAAAAATTTGCACACTCGCAAATTCCAAATTTGCGAGTGGTATTTATTTATTTATTTATTTTACGCATTTTGCATTTATTAGGTATTTATTTTATTTTGTTTGTTTGATTCTAGTGTTATTGGATATGGAAGATAGCAATATGTTTAATTCTGATGAGGTTGACCAAACGACAGAGGTGGATTGTACAGAAGCATTCACTACTAGGGAGATATTTCTTACACGAGATGATTTATTGTTGTGGACTCGAGAGGTTGGGAGGCAAAATGGATTTGTTATTGTCATTGCGAGGTCAGACACAGAGACAGGGCAACGAGGAAGACAGACAAAATTAATTCTAGGTTGTGAAAGGAGTGGGAAGTGTAAGCCTAAAAAGCATGCATCTTCTAAATCAACTGGTACTCGAAAGTGTAAGTGTCCGTTCAGAATTAAATAAATACCTTTATCGATGACTAACGGAACGATTGAAGGATGGATGGTTAAAGTAATATGTGGATTACACAACCATCGGTTAGCTGAAATATTAGTGGGTCATTCTTATGTTGGTCGTTTAAGCGAAGAGGAGAAGAAACTTGTTCATGAAATGGCCAAGACCAATGTAAAGCCAAGACATATTCTGTTGACGGTTAAAGGTCGGGATAAGGAAAACCTATCTACAATTAAACACATTTACAACGAGCGTCAGAAGTACCGATCATCTCAGAGAGGCCCTAGAACAGAAATGTAATAATTGCTGAACTTAATACATTGAGATCGGTATGTGTCTTGGTATAGAAGACAAGAAGGTTTGGACATTGTTAAAGATATATTTTGGGCACATGCAGATTCTGTCCTTTTGTTGAATGCATTTAACACTGTCCTCATCCTTGACAGTACCTACAAAACTAATAAATACAGGCTGCCACTGCTTGAAATTGTTGGCGTTACTTCAACAGAGCTGACATTTACCGTGGGATTTGCCTATATGGATTCTGAAGGGGCTGAAAACTATGTCTGGGCACTACAGAAGTTAAGAAAACTGTTTGTGCTAGATGAATCAGTTCCCCAAGTTATTGTGACAGACAGAGATCTTACTTTGATGAATGCAGTTGAAGTTGTGTTCCCAACAAGTCGCAATCTTTTGTGCCAATTTCACATAGGAAAAAATGTCTATGCAAAATGCAAGAAGTTGGTATCTGATAACAAAAAAATAGAGGTAGTCAAGGATGCTTGGAACAATGTTGTTGATTCTGCTGACGAGGTTGAGTATGAGCAACGCCTGATGAGTTTTCAGGATATATGTGCAGAATGGCCGATATTTGTTGATTATGTGCAAAATATATGGTTGGATCCACACAAGAAAAAATTTGTTGCGGCATGGACTAACCAAGTGATGCACTTAGGAAACACAACAACAAACAGGTATGGTCAAACTAATGTCAAAAATTGTAAATGAATCATGTTATGCTATAGCTGATGTTGTTTCTAATGTTTGTTGATAGGGCTGAGTCTCAACATTGGAGACTGAAGAAGTTGTTGCAAGATAGCAGGGGTGACATGTGTGTTTGCCGGGAGACGATGAATAACATGCTTACGCTGCAACACACCGAGATAAAGGCATCATTTGAGAGGAGCATAACCATCGTTGAACACAAATACAATAATCGTATGTTTATGCGATTGCTTGGATTTGTGTCTCGGAGTGTGTTGTAATATATTGTTGATGAGTGGAGCAGAGCGATGAATATAGGTGTTGATAAATCTGCATGTGGTTGCACTTTTAGAACCACACACGGTTTAACCTGTGCTTGTGAGCTGGCTCATTTAAGTGTGATGGGTACTCCAATTCCATTGGAGGTAATATATTCCCACTGGAAGAGATTACATTTTAGTCAACAAGAAGATCAACAACAGGCAGATGAAACAGTGTCAGAAGAGGAACTTGCGCTTCAGTGGGAGGCATTGATTACCCATTTCCGCACACTTGACATTGTTGGTAAAAGGACACTATATCGCAAAGTGCGGAAACTATGTTGTCCTGAAACAACTTCAATGTGTCCACCACCCGAAAAGGTGAAGACCAAGGGGCGCCCAAAAAGACCAACACGGATGGATTTGATTGTAAACGTGACCCATCTTATTTTGAGCATGTGGATGCAATATACTCTGCACATGACAACACATCGACGCGTTCCTTGTTGAAATCAACTGCCCAAGCAAAGAGGAGACGTTTGCCTTTCTTGAATTAATTTCTTGTGCAGTTTCAGTCATATATTACTGACATAGTTAACATGGACAGTGATGGAAACTGTGGGTACCGTTGCATTGCAGCATTGCTTGGTAGAACTGAGGATAGTTGGCCTTTAATCAGTCATGAGTTGCATAAAGAGCTTATGGAAAATTTTGATTTATATGGCCCTCTTTTTGGTGTTCAATTAGAAAAACTGAAGTCTTCTTTACGGGACATGCAAAGTGTATGGGGAAGAAACAAGTGGATGACACTACCAGAGATGGGTCATGTGATAGCAACCAAATATAAGTTGATCCTAGTCTCTTTATCATCTACCAGTATGATGTGCTGAACATTTTTTCCTCTTAGAGGTGCACCAACTCCAAACCATCAACTCATTTGCATTGATTTTGTCAACGGTAATCACTGGGTACAAGTAACTGATCTAATATTGTTATCTTTTTCATTGTTTTTTTTTAGTTAGGTTAGTCATTAATTTAATTGTATTTGCATTATTTCAGGTATTTTTGAAGGATGGTTATCCACTGCCTGCCATGGAATCACATTGGCGTAGTTTTTGTCGTCCTGAGGCTTATTCATGGCCAACACCATATATTAGTCGATTGCAAGAATGAGGTTCAATATTTTCAACATCTAATCTTTCACATCATGATGAATACAATCCAATAAGCTTAGATGACGATTGATTAATAAAACATGTTGTTTGTTGTACTTTTATATTTACTAGTATACGCTAATATTTTACTGTGTATGATTTACGAAAAAATCTGCTGAGCTGTTAGATTTTGCGCGTGTCGAATTTCCGTAATTACCTTCCTTCACTCAGACCACCCAAAAAAAAAAAATTCCTTCACTCGCAAAAACCAAATTTGCGAGTTGTAGAACAACTCGCAATAACCAAATTTGCGAGTGAGGGAAATCTGAAATTTTCGTCACTGGCAAATTTGGTTTTTATGAGTTTTGCAAAAATAACTTTTGCGAGGGAAGGAATAGAAGGGAAAAAAACGCTTCAATTTTGTCAGGGGTATTTTCATCAAGTCAATGCCATTGTAGGGTGCCCCCAGCAATTTAGGGGGTGCCCTTAGCAATTCCCATAAAAAAGAGAGAAGAGCATGGGTAATAAAAAAGAATCAGACGAAAAAATATGCCTGAGGATGAACTGTTATGCAAGTCATAACTATCTGGTTGGACTTGAGGGGGAGTGTCGGAAAACAATATTCCATATTGGGTATACTAAAGAATGCTAAAGTGTACATATGAAAAGGGGGGAGCTTATTGGTTCGAACTTTTGGACAATAGGTCTTCCAAGCTTAGATTACTAACCAGCCCACTATGCGCACTCCTCACTAATTAACCTATGCGGAAAATTCAACAATTTAACTAAATTGGCTTTCTTAAAAGTATCGATATAACTTATTTGCCAAAATAGACCTAAGTGAGGTTAAATTATATTGGAACTTATTTGAAAACAAAGATGAAATATAAGACCTATCAAGTATCAACTGTACTATTTGTCAAATACAGCCCTATGGTTTATGTAAATGGATATTGCAAATCAGTTAGTGTCATACTTTTTTCGCGTCCCCGAAATGTTAGTAGCACATATTGCCTTGTATTTTGATCCCCCTTTACTTTTGCTATTGCCAAATGACTTGTAGGTAGTTGATACGATCCTCAGAGCCGTCGGGACTGAATCGGGAGTCGTGAAGGTAGAGGTGGTGAAGTTGCCCCAACTGGGGATGGAAAACCCGATTGATAAGTCATGAGGATGCCACAACCGGCTATAGAGGTTCTGGTTGATAAGTCAGGGTTGAGCGCCACGGCAAGTCGATAAGCCCGAAGAGTGGCTCACAAGAACTACAAGAGAATCATCTCTCAATTTTTACTCAATTCAAATTCAACTCTTTTATTTCATAATGCGAATTATAATATATAGAGCCCTAGTCCCAATTGATTCATTAGAACCCTAAGTAATTCAAATCTGAAATATTTCCTAAAAATATTCTCTAATAAAATAAAACCAAATCATACTAACAATAATTCAGATATGGCATAATCCTAAATTAAAATAAAGATCAAGTATAATATTGACAACAATCGTTACAATTATTCCCTAAAGAGAAATAAAAACGTACTAATAACAAACAAAAGATAGTAAATAAAGCGTGTGACACTAAAATCACGTATCAGCCTAAATCCTAAACCCTAAACTATAAACCCTAAACAAAAGATAGTAAATAAAGCGTGTGACACTAAAATCACGTATCAAGAGTGCATCTATGTACTTCCCATTTTGGGGTTCTTTGTATCTAATTATGGAACATTGTATGATGGTTTTGGTCTAGCTTTCTAACACATAATAGGGTGGGATCTTTGCAACCCTTCATAAAAAAATGAGTAAAAATCATCTCAATTTCTTAAAAGAAATGGAAGGCTCTATTAGGAGAGAGATAGACACATAGGTTTTAAATTTTTTTAAATAATAATAAAATATAGATACACCAAATCTCTTCTTTGTGTCTATCTCTCTCCTAAATAGAGTCTTCCATTTCTTTTGAGAAATGGAGAGGATCTCAACTCAAAATAGAAAGTGGGTAAAGTTTCTCACTTTAATGCTAAAGCTAAATAGATTATTAATAAATTTTTACTTATCGAAAAAAAAAAGACTTGGTGGTGCAAATCATGCTGAATTGAATGTCCATAACTTGTCCATCTTTATGTTATTAATATTCCAGCAAGCTTCCACGTAACTTGGTGAAATGCAATCAGCTGAATTATGGGAGACCATGTGTCGGCTAATTGGCTTGCAAGTGAACGCAAGGATTTATTTTTGTAGGTTTCTTCCACATATTTAAAGCACCTATAATCACATTAGCGCTGTGTTTGGTTGGGGTTGGAAAGGCACGAGAGAAGTACGCGAGGGTGAAGTATGCGAGAGATGGTCGTTTTCCCGTGTCTGGTTTGCAGCGATTTAGCGCAGAGAGAAAAAAAATTTGTGGGCCCCATGCCATTTCCATTTCTTCGCTCAACTGCGAAGAAGTTGGATTTTTTTTTTCATTTTCAATTCTACCCCTATTTTCTCCTAATATCTCAAATTATTTAAATTTTTATTCAAGGATATTAATGTCTTTTAAAAAATAATCAACACTTCTCTCTTTTCTTTCTCATAAACCAAACAATACTACAAATCTACTCTATTTCTCACCTATTTCTCTCTTCCTATACTCTCTCTCACCTATTTCTCTCTTCACAACTTCTCTTCGGAACCAAACACACCCTAGTAGTTGTAGGGATTTTTTGAGTGAAGCACAAAGAGACTTTGACCACATTTGTTCCCAAAACCTTAATGTGTTAGGTTAATGGGTCTAGCCTCTTATATACTCTATATTTTATTCATTACTAGGCGATGTGAGGCTTCTTTATTTTACCTCTCACACTTAGATACCCAACATCTCCCCCTCAAATGTGAGTCTCCTCATATCGGGCCTATTCGAGAGATACTTGGGTTTTTTTAATCGATTCATTATCGCCCATCGAGCGGAAGCATTTTCATCACATACTTGTGTACTTGCACTGCCGTTAGCTCATATACATCAATGGGAAAAGGCAATGATGATCAGAAGAGTCTTGGTCACTAGAAAGTGTTTAAGAGGAGAAGGAGGGGCTTTCGTAGCCCTGAAAACAACCTTTTCGTAGTTCTTGCTGCTCAAAAATCAGGGAGGATATTCTGAGTTGAATTTCTTTCATCTGGGAAGGTAGTAGTATATATATAATACCCCCACGACGGGACACGCCACCTAGCCTTCACATTGCTAGGTAGACTTTCGATACAAGGAGCCGATCACCTTTAATCACACCATCGGCTCTGATACCACTTGTAGGGATTTTTTGAGTGGAACAGTAAGAGACTTTGACCACATTTGTTCCCAAAACCTTAAGGTATTAGGTTAATGAGTTTAATCTCTTATATACTCTACATTTTGTTCATTATGAGATGATGTGGGGTTTCTTTATTTTTCTCCTCACACTTAGATACCCAACGGTAGTGATCTTGAGGACGGTTGCTGTGATGGGTTAATTACCCCTTATACTTATGTCTTAATAAATTAATTTTGCTATTTCAAAAAAAAAAAAAAGTAGCACATGCTGCCATGAAGATTTAATTCCAAGACATATTGGTGCGCTGGAAATACCATATTAGTTACCACTGCCACGTGCCACCTAATTCTATGAGATACTCCCTAAATTCCAAAATGTAGGAATTTTTAATTATTTTATTTGTTCTATTTTATAATACTTTTTTAAAATTGTCTCTTGTATTAATTATTTTTTTACTATTATACCTTTATTTAATTTATATTTTTTTGTCAATAAATAATAAATGAGGTGATTTATCAAAGATAAACTCTTCCTTGAGAAGATGAATAATCAATCTTGCCTATAAAATTCAATAGTAGTTAGGAAAAAAATAATACAAATTGTAGACAAATTTAATATTTCTAAGTAAGCTAACCAGCTTTCTTGATAGAAGATAATTAGTTAAAAGATTCATATGTTTTGGGACTCAGGGAGTAACTATCAATATATTCTAACAGTGAGAGCTATCACATGTGACAATCATAATGGAAAATGCTAGGTAACCCCAATAGACAGGCAACTTCTACATATACATCAACATGTCATTATCTAAAAAGCAGATATATGCTACCTCTTTGAAATACACACAGAAACAGTTTAAACAAAAAAAAATCATTGTACCTAATATAGCATTAGCCCCTCGGTCAAAAAGGTTATCCAGTGTAGTATGTGAATTCATGCTAGCTTTTGGATGGCTTCAATTCAAATGTACCACTTTAGTATTCTACAAGCTTATGGCATTTGGAAAGGTCTATGTCGTAGGTATCCCCTTTTTGTTTAACTTCACCTTAAAGGGTTCATTCTATTAATGCTGGTGAAAAGTCAAGAGATAATAACATATAAAATGGTCCCAAAAGTTATATGGGGTCCAATTAATTGGCGATGGGTCTTGAAGCAGCTCAAGTGTGTAAGTCATTACCATATGGAATCTAACTCAAAGTTCAGCTGGCCTAATGTTAGCCATTGAAAGTGGTAAATTAGGATATATATGGCTAAGAGCTAGAAGTTCATCACGTGCCAACAGAAGAGAGAAGGGGACAAAGACAAGATGTGCTAGCTAGGAGAAATGCCAATGTTTTGATAACTTTTCTTTCTACTTCTTTTTGTCTTCCTCATTGGATTTAATTTATACTTTGAGGTGAGGATAGCACAATTAGTGTGTAGTACAGTTATCACATAATATTGTTTTCTACACATGATGCAAGTTGAGATGATATTGATCTTTCCACAATGGCTCTTAGCAAGATTACAAAAATCATAATTGCATCTTTCACTTAAACCTAAAAGGATAGATATTAATTCCAGAATTAATTAATCAAATCATGATTATGGTTGAATGATGAGCAAAATGTCAGTAATAAGAAAAATAAACACTATTGAAAAAAATGAATTTGCAAAGAAAATTAGATACTAGTATGAAATAAAAATAAAATATTTCTCTAATACCCTTGTCACTATGTTTAGTGAAGGAATTAGACATGAATTTTATATTTTTCGGTCTCTAATTTTAATTGCTAATTCAATTATTTCTAATAATGAATAAATAACAAATGAGTCTTGTCCTTTACTTTACCCTTTGACCTTTAATCTGCATTGATTCTCACCTAAAAAGTTTAAACTAGGTATGAATTAGTAGCTACTTATAGTTATCCAAGATCAAGGTCTTAGACAACAAAGACAGTAATGATAATGTCCTCAAAAGATAGACATGGGGCTAAATTTTGAAAACAATTAACAAATGGAACAAACAAATTAAGATCTTTCCTATTGGATAGTTCATGTGGTGAGAGCTTTAGACATAAAGTGTTGAAAGAATGAAGATCGGGTTCAAACCCCGGCAAAGAAGAAAATATTAACATATCAACTAACATTTGTTATTAAAAAAAATTAAGATCAGCATAGTTAAGAACACCAATAAAGAAATTGGTACTTAAGAAATTGGCGCAAATATAAGGATCCTTCCATTGTTTGGACATGATGATATGTTATTACTAGTAGATTAAAATGAATATGTAATAATTGTCTCAACTTAAACTTTGAGACATCCAGCCGACACAACTTTAGATTGATGGTGATAGACTACATTTTTTAGGGCATAAAGATGGCAACTAACCAAGATATTAATTAGAAATAAATCTCTTATGGTACAATTGCCCTTTCCCCTAATCAATTATTGTGTTTTATCGTGTCTTGTCTAATAGTAATAGCTAAACAAGGTTTTAATTTAAATTAGACCCAACAACCATTTGTCTCTCACGGTTGATTGTTTTAGCAATTTCAGCGATATAGGGACGCCGGAACTGGGGTTCAAACCCGGGTGTTGCCATTTGGACGTGTGTGTGTGTTTGTTGTTTACCATTTCTATTAGTTGACAAAAAAAGACACAACAACCATTTTGGTTCCTGAACGTGTGAGGCACTGTTACTATGGTCCCTGAACGTATCAAAATTACAAAAACATTTTTGAATGTGTCTTTCGTTAGTCAGTTTGGTCCTCGAATGTGTGTCTTTTGTTAGTCGGTTTGTTCCTCAAATGTGTCTTCCGTTAGTCAGTTCAGTCCCTGAAATTACTAATAGAAGATATACTCGAGGGATATGTTTTTGAAATTTTAATACATTCAAAGACTATAGTGACAGCACCTCACACATTTAGGAACCAAAATGACTATTTACTTATAAGAAAAACCTAACGAATTACTCTCTCCGTCTCTTAATATAGGAATCTTTTTGTAAATTTGCTTGTCCCAAGTTGTAAGACCCTTTTCAAATTACTATGTTACATTAATTACTTGTTTACCGAGATACTCTTATTTAATTTACATTTTTAACTCACTAAACAATAAACAATAAATGCGTGAACCCTAGTATTCACTCATTTATGTTACATTAATTACTTGTTTACCGAGATACTCTTATTTAATTTACATTTTTAACTCACTAAACAATAAACAATAAATGCGTGAACCCTAGTATTCACTCATTTATATGTGGTCATCCCGAACAATTAAGTCCATTCCACCCAGAATGGACTTAATTGCTCGGGATGACCACATATGAGGTGCCAACAATGATACGAGCAGAGCCAAAAGATAGTGCAATATACATGGTAGTTGCTACAGGTTATGTTAGTCTAGATGCAGTGTATGGTTTCTGGTGTCCTAATTTTTCCTACCCGAACTTGATTGAGGTGGTAGCAGCTTTGAAGGGTGCAGAGGGGGTGTAAGACTTTGACAGGTGCTAGTTTATTTTTTATGATAATTTGAAATGTGCAGATGTGGATGTTACTGGTTGGTTTTTAATTGAGGTTGAATGGATGCTCATAAGGCAAATTTGCTCTGATATGGCATATAGCTGATGTCCATACTTGCTTTTTTTCTTCTTATCCCTGTGATTGTGCAAGAGGATATGATATTTGTGCTATAATCTTCAAGTGGTGTGAAAGTCATAGGTGAAGCTCATGATATTATGCAGACAATGGTAGCATTGTAACATGCATGATGGAATGGATTGTGATAAGCATGCAAAATTGTTCTGGGAGTGATACAGTGGAGGCAACCTGATGGAATAGTGGAAGCCTGTGCAGCATGGAGGATTTGAAGAATTCTGGATTTTTTGGATTGATGTCTTTTTGATGTTTTTGATTTTTCCTATAGTGTGAATCTCTGGGTGTGTGACCAATTAACAGCAGTGTGGCTATTTTGTAATGTCTGAATTTGTGGTGTGAGGCCAGTGTTTAAGGCTGCCCTGTGATATTTTCTTAGAGTACCAAGTGTTTGGATTCCTATTTTGGGATGCTTGTATCATTTGGGGAGTATGAATTTTCTTTTGGGTCTAGATTTCTATAGCGTGGACTCTCTCAAACTTTCATAGAAGATAGGTAGAATCGTTCACTTTGATGCTTAATCTAGACATTTATCAATATTTTTTTTTATCAATAAAAATTCAATTATCGAAAAAAACTAGCATATTCTCTCCCTCTCATATTAAGAGTCTCAATAATTACAAGGATAATTTCGGAAGAATAATACAATTTGTATACAAATTTAATGGTAATAAATATTATTTCTATTTCTTTTTGGATATCGTTTAAAGTCATTTTACACAAACAAAGGAAACCAATAAATTTTGTTATTCTTGATGAAATTATTAGTCTTTTTTCTGTGATACCCTTGACAGTTCATTGTCTCATTACACTTATTTCTCTCTCTGCAAAAAATAGGTAAAGGTATAATTAACAAAAAAATAATTAATATAATTTTGAACTTTGAGAACGACAGATAAATAATAACAAAATTTCTCTAAAAAATAGACAAATAAAAAAGAACGGATAGAATAAATTAACTTTATTAAAGAGCGTGATTTAATCAAAGAATTCATATACCAATGGTCAGAATGAGTATCAAAATATCATCCATTCCCATGCAATTAGTCACGGACATTAAAAATTAATTGCCTCTGACTTGAACGTACATATAGATTAGGGGTGACAAAGTCATCTATTTATTCATTTCATCCAATCTATCCATAAAGAAATCCATCAAATTCATCCATTATAAACAAAAAAATTAAATGGATTGGATCCAACCCATCCATTTAATTTAATGGATGGTTAGTCATTCATCCACTGTTTTTCTAAATCCATTGGATTACACTAGGAGTGGCAAATGGATTAATTGGATAATTTTTCGAAATGATCATAAAATATATTTTTAATCATAAAAAATATTTTAATTACTAAAAATTTGTTTAATCATAAAAAATATTTTATTCTCTCCCTCGTCTCTCTCTCTCTCTCCCTCCCCTTTCTCTCTCTCATCTCTCTCATCTCTCTCTCTCTTTCCCTCCCCTCTCCTCATTTGAATTTGGAGGATCAAATTCGCACCCAACAGAGATAAATTGATGATGCCGTGCGCTGCAAATCGTGATGCCCAGCGACGTGAATGAATATTGCCAATTGCAAAGATTGCCAAGTCTGTGAATTATCTTGATTGGCCAATGGAAAAACGTGAAGCAATTTGTTAGCCAATGAAAATTTGAATTTGGCAGCAAGTTAGTTCGTGAATCTTCTCAAAATGCTGGACCAATTAATAGAAATTCAAGCAAATGACAATTGGCCAAAACCGTGAATGATTGATTCACACAAATTACCTCCAACAATTCCAATTAATCTAAGAAAAAACTAGGCATGAATAGTTCCGAGAGGCGCCACAATCAACTGGAAGATTGTGAGAGAGGGGAGGGGGAGAGGGGATAGATCAGAGACATGAGAGAGAAAGGGGAGGGAGGGAGAGAGAGAGGGGAGGGGGAGAGAGAGAGAGGAGAGTAAAATATTTTTTAATGATTAAAAATATTTTTTGTAATTAAAAATAATTTTTTGTGATTAAAAATATTTTTTATAGATGGATTGAATATCCATCCATAAAAAAAATTATTAATGGATGGATTAGATGTTTTTTTTTTAAATAGATGACGAATAAATTGGATTTTCTTAATAAAATTTTAGTGGATGATAAATAGATAAATAAATTTTTCCAATCTATCAATTAGAATCCATAAATAAATTCATTCAATCCATCCATTTTATCACCCTTAATATAGATATACGGTATGTGAATGTTAAGCTTCGAGTATCAATAATAGTGATAACATCAAGTTTTATCGTGAGAGGATGTTAATTAATCGGACCATGGTATAGTTTTAAAACTGTCTTCATTTTTTACTTTTTGAACTCGGGATAATTTATCTGTGACAAGTTCTACTATGGACCAGTGTTATAGGTGGTACCACGGTGCACAAATAATGGTCATCGTTGGATAAAAAAATTAACAGAGTTTATCCTACACCAGATCAAACCAATTCTCCCCCTTCCCATTTTTTTTTCTCACTCATCACACAAACTCTCCGGTCTCCGCTGTGACTTTAGGGTTTGAAAATCAAAATTGATCCAACACTGCTTGGCTGCTAACTCCAAGGCAAATACCAAACGATGAAACTGGAAACCGGAGAAGAAATGGCCATTGCTTGTCCTGAGGAAGCACGGTCTTTTCTAAAAACTGTTGGAAGAGGAAAACAAAAATGTTACAATCTTCAATGTGTAAAAGCAGGCATACTAAGGAAATTCTAGGAATAAAAAGGAAAATGAAATAGGATCAACAAAAAGTAAAATATTGTTACAGTATTATATTGTAGCATTTTTAATAGCATTTTAAGCCTTAGTTTTACCTTATGTTTTTACTTTATTTTAAGTGTGGTTGTCATGGTGCCATTTTACCCTTTTAGCCCTTTGATGGTTGTCATTGTGCCTCATTTGGAATTAATCAACATTTCAGAAATTATCTACTCTCAACTCTCTCGACTTTATCACTACACTTACTCTTCTGCTCAAAAACTCATTCTCTAATTGAGTTCTCTGCTGATTAGTATTGGGTTTTACCAGATTTATCTCTAAAATCCAAATTCCCGTCTCAAATATGGTGGTGTTGATTTGATGCAAAATAAAATATGTCTACTATGATAGCAATGTTTTGTGTATCAAAAAATTCAGTTTTCCTTAAAAGAAGGTTTGCGGCTGGGATCCTCTTGTCTTTGTTGCCAGAGGTCCGTTGTTGGATTAATCCAATGACTGAAAGTATTGATCCCTCAGCTGTTGAATTAGTCCAATGACCGACCTCTGGCTGCATGTGCCGCAAAGGCAGAAGAGGATCCAAGTAAGTTTTGAATTCATGTATCATGTATGAAAAAATATAATGGGGTAGCTTACCCTTTGATTTGAATATATGGTTGATACATAAAAAAATAAAAAAAATAAAAAATAAAAAAAAAATTCTAAATAAGCATTTGGTTTCAATTATGGCACACCAAAAAAAAAAAAAATATCTTCTGACGTATGATTTTTTGGCACATGGCAGTGATGAAAAAGAAAGAAAGAAAAAAGTAGAAT
Organism: Calophaca sinica; assembly: GCA_037113605.1. NCBI lineage: Eukaryota > Viridiplantae > Streptophyta > Magnoliopsida > Fabales > Fabaceae > Calophaca > Calophaca sinica. The sequence goes on from CM073737.1 coordinate 59,763,255, forward strand.
CTATAGGAAATGGATTCTAATTATGGAATATCAAAAATTGCATTGTCTATGGTGTTGTAGATTATATTTAACATATAACTGAACATGAGATGGATTCTAGTTATATGGAATACCAAAAATTGCATTGTTACCATCTTGTGCAGATCCAGCAGGCGCCTTTCCGCGTAGAATTGATAATTGTCTCTCAAGTGTCCCAGACCATGTTTTGAAAGAGGCAAATCTCTTATCTTTGAACATTTTGATGCAAGGATGATTGGTCTTTTGGGCATTATTAGCTCCCCCTTGGTACAAATAGCCCTTTGGCATTGGTTGAGAGTAGCATGTTGGTGGTTGTGGAGGCTTAGAACCTGCAGCTCTTGATTCAGAAGAGGAAATTGGAACACTATCTTTGATAACAGTTTCACCACTGAAGAAAAAGAAAAAAAAAATTGTTGTTCAGTGTTTGAAGCTGAATTTCATCAGAAGTGAGTAAGGCTTCCTTTTATGATTGATGATTAGGGGTTCACCTTGTTGGCTTCCTGGTGATGCTGCTTGAGGCTCCTATTGCAAACATGGGAAAAGTTAGATTTTACTTACATCCCAAATCATAAGCATAAAAAGCAATTGTTGCAAATTACTAGGAATCAAGGTTTTAAAAAAAGTCTGTGATCGTGATTTGGGCTGCGATATCATGGTTTTTGACGTCTCCGCAACCACAACGCAACAGCGATTGATGCCGCATCAACAACATTTGATTGCGATTCTCCGCAATACCAACAATTGCGATGCGACTGCAACCGTTACCGCGACGACCACTTAAAGCCTTGCTAAGAATTTGAAATAATTTAGGCACTCTAAATCATGCATGCCATAAAAAGTACTGAAAAAGAGTCTTACTTTGGTTGTTGGGCTGGGAAATTGAGAGCCAAGCGTATCAAAACCATCAACTTCCTTTGATGATATATACTTAATTAGTGATGGAACTTCAGGAGAGCCTTGTTCTGAAATTTCAAGCGTTATGTGGTTTTCCGTGATAGCCCTGAAAAAAGGTTTAAAAAGATCGAGTTACAATAGACTTTCCTTAACCAGATATTTTATTAGTAGCAGAATCATTACAAGTTTGTAATGAAAGTCAAGTTAAAAGGGTTGCAAAATCAAGATCCAAATAGAAATCTCAGATGAATCATGCATATATCTTGCCCTCATTTTGGTTACAAACTAATAATCCCTTACATCTATCAATAGGATCACATTCAACTACTTACTCTAAAGAATACTTTTTTTTTCTTTTCAGAGAAACAATGTTCGTAACTTGAATATGCACTTCCACTACAAGCAAATCTAAAGGGTGTTCCTAAATACATAGAGGGTCAAAATCAGTGAACACGAAGCTATCTTTTTCCTAATTAAGAAGTATTCCCTCTTCATGAAAGGTTCTTGTCAGCTATAACCGTTAGGATATAAGTAAGGGGTGAGTTAGTTAATAATAGTTAGTGGTTAGTGGGTTAGTTAGAGAGTTAGTGGGAGGAATATTTTTGTATAAATAAGGCTTAAGAGGTTTAGAGGGAGGATATCATTTGTAAACCTAGAGCATTGGCTCTATGGTGTAAAAGGGGAAACCCTTTGGAGGAGAGTTCTCTCTCCTATTCTCTTCTTTTCTCTCTTTCTTTCTCAATTCTTCTTCTCTTTTCTCTTTACTTTCACATATCAATTTGTAGGTTCCTAACAATTAGTCCGACTCTGCCGTTTTTCGAGAAGGTGCCAGTGTATTTCGCATCAATGGAAGCACGTGTGGAGAATCTGGCATCTTCACTGGAGTCCCTGAAGAAAGTCGTGGCTCAGAACACGGCGCAATTAGCGAAATTGGAAGCCAATACCGCCACCACGAAAGAAATCAACAGCATGCTTAAGAAATTCATGAAGAAAAAGGGGATCGTTATGGATGATGACAAGAAAACGGTAGAATCCAAGAATCTTGATCGGAGTCAGAAGTGGATCAAGAAAGTGGAATTGCCCTGTTTTGAAGGAACCGACCCGATTGGATGGATCGCAAGAACAGAGAAAAGCTTTGAGCTGCAACAAATTCCAGCAGCAGAGAGGCTTCAGTTGGCGTTCGCGAGTATGGAAGGGGCAGCGGTGCCTTGGTTTCGATCCTGGCGACAAAAGAACCCAGTTGCTTCTTGGGATTCTTTCACTGTAGCTTTGATTAGATGATTTGGGGTTCAAGAATCAGCAAACAAGGTCAAGGATGGAGGGACAGATATTGAAGAAGCAACAACAGCGAAAGAACCAAATATGTCGTTTACGACGGGGTCGTTTTCAGCGTCGTGGTGGGAAGCAGAGTCAGAGGAGCGAACCTCTCACGGTATTGTTAAGCAATCGGGTTCCGCCACAACCGTCGAAATCGTCGGAGATCCAACAGTCACGGGTCCCAACCATTCCGCCGCTCTTGTCAGAATAGCCTGACATCGTCCCACGAGTGGTGGTCATGCCATCGACCATGATTGCAGCACCAGAACTTCAAGATCCAAAACAGTAGATGAGGGAAGAGACTGGGATCAAACAACCACCTCCGCCGAAACCAATGCACACCGGCGCATGCGTGGCGACCGTTCTCCTCCCAGTACCGCCACCAAAACCGCCAGATCTGGGCATCTCAGTGGGTAGGGCTGCCTTGCACTTGTCTTCCGGTCTAGGCTCCGTAGATACGAACGCGTTTCTGTTGGAGAAGAGGGACCATGAGGTAAAGGGGGTCTCATTTGCGTTGGGCCCAAGTCCATACCTAATGGGTCAGTCCCAAACTCATTTTGATAAGCTAATATGTGAAGGAGAGTCACGTGAGTTGTTCCGAAAACAGAGAAGGGGAGAGTTGTCACTCAACAAAGCTGTCCAATATCCATTACTTGAGTTTGGTCGCGAATTTGATTTGCATGGGGGGAATTATACTGAGCTCTGATGGTTGCTTGGCTGGATATGACCAAAGAAGCTTCTGGAAGAAGGAAACTTCAGCAACTGAGGCACCTTTAAGCTTGCCTATGAATACTTCAAAAGATGTCCTGACATTGCCTAGTTTTTACTTAGGTGATTGCTTTAGGGTCATTGATGGAGAATTTAACATTCTTTTGACTGTTATGGAGTCATCGGAGGTGCTTTATGCAGCAGCAACATGCTTGGAAGAAAATATCAGTAGGGTGCCACCCAATTACAGCAAGAATGGAATTCTGCAGTTGGCTCAATTGTTCGAAGCTGGCTCATCAAGCTCCAACCAGTGGGATCCAGGAGGAGAGAATTTTGTTTCAGCTGTAATTCTTTTGTTTTCTATTTCCAACCTTGAGGACAAGGTTGTTATGGGTGGGGTGTAATGTTAAGATATAAGGGGTGAGTTAGTTAATAATAGTTAGTAGTTAGTGGGTTAGTTAGAGAGTTAGTGGGAGGAATATCTTTGTATAAATAAGGCTTAGAGGTTTAGAGGGAGGATTCATTCAGATTGTATCATTTGTAAACCTAGAGCATTGGCTCCATGGTGTGAAAGGGGAAACCCTTTGGAGGAGAGTTCTCTCTCCTATTCTCTTCTTTTCTCTCTTTCTTTCTCAATTCTTCTTCTCTTTTCTCTTTACTTTCACATATCAATTTGTAGGTTCCTAACAATAAGTAACAAAACCTGGAAAGTTCCTTTATTTTTTATCTTCCCCAAAAATAAATAAAAAAATAGACAGAACAGAAGGATGTGAGTGGAAAAGGACCAATTCCTAAAATAAGCAATAAGTGATAATGACTCGAGAGATTTGAATTTCAGTCCCTTCACATCTTCTCCAGAAAAAAAACAGTGCTAAAATTTATTATTTTTAGTTAAAGCCATAAATGCAATATACCCCAGCTATGATTTCTTATGGCCATGAATCCACATGAAGATATTAAGGGCCCATCATTTAAGACTTTAAAAATCACATCAATCCTTGAAGCAAAGAAATCAAAGGCTCATCATGCAACAGGAAAATTTACAACACAAAACCCATTGCAGACTTCAAGTTTAGTACAAAACTGCTGTTTATTAATTATAGAAGACCATTGTCCTAAATGAAAAAGAAAAGAAAAAGAAAAGAAAAAGAAACAAGAATGCAAACCTTGAAATTTTTTCTGCAGAGGAGTGGATGTAGAACTCAGGATGAAGCAGAAAACTCAAGCTGATGTTGGAACAATGTTCTTGTGAGTAGATAATCAAAAGGAGAGAATTTAAAAATGAAAGAAAATTAGAATTCAGGAGAGAAAATAAACCATATGCTTGAAGAAAAAATGAGAATGAAAACGTGTGGAGAGATCAAAGAGGTCAGCAACGACGGAGAGATCAAACCAGAGCTTAAATTGTTAATTACAATGCAGCCATGCTGACAGTTTGGACAGAGCTTAAACCAGCTTTATTCAAAACACCCTTAGTTCTCATCTTTTTTCTTACAGTTTCAACATCATTCCACCTTTCTGCTGAAGCATACACATTTGACAAAGCTACATAGTCCTCACTCTTAGAAGCCAAACCTGCACAACCCTGCTGCTCTTTTAACTGTAGAAGAAACTTCCCCACCTTCTCTCCCATCACAACATCCCCATGAATCTTACATGCACTAAGCAAGCTCCTCCATATCACAGCATCGGGACTAATTGGCATCCCCATGATAAAATCACAAGACTCCTTCAACTTTCCAGCTCGGCCAAGAAGGTCAACAACACAACCATAATGCTGTATCAAAGGCATCACACCAAATTTTTCCTTCATATCACAAAACATTTGAAGCCCTTCTTCAACAAGCCCGGTGTGACAGCAAGCTGACAACAAGCTCGTAAAAGTCGCCTCATTCGGCCTCACACCATAATCTCCCATCTTATACAAAACCTCCAATGCCTGTTTTCCCTTCCCATGGATAGCAAGCCCGGTAGTCATCGCCGTCCAAGTCAAAACATTCTTCCATTTCATTCGCCAGAACACAGACAAAGCACTATCAAGACACCCGCATTTTGAATACATATCAACAAGTCCAGTGCCTATAAACACATCATCTTCAACTCTACACAGTGTTTTCTCTGCAAACCCGTGTATGCAAGCACCGGTTTCGAGCATTCCCAATTGAGAAGCGGCGGAAAGCACACACACTATAGTAGTATCAGTTGCTTTAACTCCACTCATATCAACCAACATTTCCTTAAACAAAGACAATGCATTAACAGCATACTTCCTGTTTCCTTCTTTCAAATTACAATAACCGGTTATCATAGCATTCCACGTAACAATGTTTTTCTCAGGCATTTCATCAAACACCTTTCGTGATGATCTAATATCTCTATTGGTAGCATAAAAATGAATCATGGTAGTGGGAACCAAAACATTATTGGAGCCAATTCCAAACCCTAGTTTTATTATCAGGGCATGAAGTTGTCTACCTAACCTTAATGTTGAACGCGAAGGACAACGAGCACAGGCTCCGAGAAGGAAATTGAAAGTGTGATGGTCGAAATTGATGAGTCCGTTTGAGAATTGGTTATGGAAAATAAGAATGGAGTGGTTGGGTGGAAGGCATCTTATGAGAGTGTTGAAGAGAAGCAAGTGTGGGGTGTCATCGAAGTGGTGGAAAACAGAATGTGCAGTGTGGTGGTGGTGGTGTGAGGCGGAGTAATGGTCGATTAACTTGGCGAAGATGGTTGGGGATTTGAGACTGTTGGTGATTAGTTGGGCGTGGATTTGTTTTACATTGTTGGTGGTTAGTTTGGGAAAAGAGTGTAAGAGAGAAATGGATCTAAGTCTTGGAAGGTAGGTGGTTAGCATGAGGAAAATTACAAGGTTAGGTTTTCTCAAGTGTGAAGGTTCTCTATCTATCTCTCTCTGTCTTATCGATTTTCCCTTTGCTTGTTTGAATTTGAACACAATTCTCGCTCGCTAGTGCTACTGTTGCCGTTTCACCCTCATCCTCATCATCAAGTTCAGTACAAACTATCAACTCTAGTATCTTTTACCGCCGAAACCCGCGACCTCAATGATGTTTGAGACTTTGCCTCTTTGAGCTTCCTTTCCTTTGGCTTCACTCTTCTTTTTCCTTTAATTTTTCATAATTATTATTAAATATAAGATAGACATTAATAATAGAACATAAAATAATTATAAAATAAATATATATTTTTTATATTGAGTAGTTACTCTCCATAAAATTTCAATACCATTTTATACTTCACAAGAACTTCAATTGAACGTATAACATGCTTTTTATATGTTGACCATAAGATTGATAGTTATGAATATCTTTACCAAAAATAGCTACGAATATATAATTTATTTGAAATTTGGTGTACATGATCATTAATATAATATGACGACACCCAACGGTTAGATTGATAAAAAGTTCAATGTCTATATCGAGTTATTAAGCCAATTAATTATGCTAAGAGTTACTCTTTGAGTAACTGGATCTCCACCTTATATATATTGTTATGATCAAACCTTCATATGTGGTAACTCTAGAAGAAGACGTGTGTGGAGAGATCAAAGAGGTCAGCAACGATGGAGCACGATAATGATGTACCTTTGTAAGAGATGAGTGAGAGAGGAATAATGCACGCATATATTTTGAGCCGAGATACTCTTTATATAGGTTTGCTTAACATGAGAGTGCCTAATCATTTATGTTACAGCTTGATGTGATAGCTAACCGCATAATGTTAGCAGTAGATGATAGCTACAACACGTGTTTGTCTCTCCAAAATGAGGAGGCTTGGGTTGATGTGACAGAGCCTCTTCAAGTGTTTAATTTTGGACCTTTCTAGAACACACCTTTCTAGAACACACACAAACATACACACATAATAGGGCTCTTTCTAATAAATGTACCGAAATTTAGGGTACATATTAGAGCCCTGAGATTTCGGTACATTTTAACACAACTTCAGGCCAAACATGAGCAGAAATTACAGCATGCATTTTGATGACATAAAGCCTTTAAAACCACTTAAAATCAACACCAATTCAAACCAAACATGTGCAGAAAATTACAGCATATGTTTTTAATGACATAAAGCTTCCTGCTCTCAAGGAAGATGTCCTTAAGTATGGGCCATGGATGGACTCTAAGAAGAATGCTCGAAGGAAAGAACTCTCAGAAGAGATTAAAAGGTAAGTAATCAAGGTGATAAACAATAATGGCAGCATAAGACCTCCTCTCATCAAACATCAAAAACCAGATGAAACCTACATAAGACCTCAAAAAATAATAGATAGGCTAATCCATGATTGAGGGGGAAAATAGAAAAATAAGTTTTTAATATTGGCTAAGTAATTGCAAATACATTACAAGCTAATTTATTACATACTAGATAGTAAGAATGGCAAATAACAATGAACCTATGAGGGATGTTATCAATTCTAATCACACAGTATACAATAATTTAAAAATACATCACATAAAAGCCTGAGACCAACTTGATTTTAGTCATTTTTCTTCTAACATATTGCTTTAATGAAATGCAATTTATACATAAAAATAGTAAGGAAAAAAACATACTTTCATTTACTTCGCTTATGAATTGCCTCTTGCAGATCTGCTACAGAAGCCTATGGCAAAGAAACAATGGGATAAACCATAAATCATTACTTCAGAAAAACAAATCTCTCATTTCCCTATTGAAATAGACAAATAGCTATTTGAAAATGAAACTAATAGACAGAATAATTGAAACTAATAGACAAAGTTTTCATTCTTTGTCCACACTCCACACAGCAACAACTAATCTAAAATCACTCATTGGCATATAAAAAACATGTAAGATCACTCATTGGCATACTGTTATAGTCTGACATATAGAAGGCATGTAAGATCACTAATTGAATTAGCAGTAACTTCAAACTCACAATTGAGACAGTATAGAAGGCATCTATATAACACCAATTATTATTAGTACATAGCATGGGAGTATTTACCTCTTCTCTTCAATGCACAATTATTTCGATATGGCCATACCAATGAAACATCAAATTAGGAGGAAGTGATAATTTTGACCTATCATGGTATAATATAATATAGGGAAACAATCAATTTTGATTACTTGTTCATTTAGAGGATCAACATGATCAAAAAATCTTCCAAAAAAAGAAAATGTAATTCATAGACTTGCCACATAAGCCATCTTATATTTTCAGTCACTTGTCACTTTATCCTCATGTTCGAGAACAAAATTCTGTGGAAGTATTAAGATTGGAGAGATCAATGAACCAAAATTGTGTGTAGTCATAAGTATTATGCATTTAAATTGACAGACGGGGGAGAGTTGAGTCTCTCTTTGTGTGTAGTCATAAGTATTATGCATTTAAATTGACAGACGGGGGAGAGTTGAGTCTCTCTTTGTGTGTAGTCATAAGTATTATGCATTTAAATTGACAGACGGGGGAGAGTTGAGTCTCTCTTTGTGTGTGTGTGTGTGTGCATGCGCGGGGACGTGTGTGTATGTGAGCGTGCTGAAAAATGTACCGAAATCTCAGGGCTCTAGCTAAATTTTGACAGCAGAAAAAGATCTATATTTTGAAGTAAACCAAGTAGAAGAGTCTGCAATTCTGCTATATCCTGAAAAATATTGAAAGTTGAAACATCAACTAATAAAAATATTCTTCAGTTCCAAATAAAGTTAAACCAAAATAATTGTGCATTGAAGCGCAGTATTTTGATATGGCCATATCATATTAAATGCTAGATCCAAACCAGAAAAATATGTTTTCACACAACAATGAAGACACATAAAGCAAAACATAGATAAATTTATTCTATTTCTTACCGAGTAATACGTTAAATTTATTCCATTTCTCACCTCACCTCTTTCTTTCTTATCACACTTTCAAACCTCTGGGTCTCTTCTCATATATTTGTCCACGAAATCTTAGCAGAATAATAAAATGTTCATATATTTTATTTCCTTCCTACAGATACGGAAGAAGGGAGAATATAGGTTATGCAACAATTCAAGTATTCAACTTTATGTTAATGCATATTCTCTATAAACATTATCAGCACTGTAGAGTTTCTGATTCTTCCTTATGCACTAAAACAAGTAGTCTATGAAAGTATTATCATTAGCTCTATCGTATCGTATGTACCTTAACCTATATCATTGGAGGCAGTACATACTTATATATCTACAAAAGCATGAACATACATCACATGCACATACTTTTAGAAGCACTAATTAATTAAACATTATGAAGCAAAGAAGACCACTTTTCCAATCCAACTCAAGCATATGGGAAGTGACATCCGCGGATCATGGATGTTTATTCCAGTGGCTAAATTTTTATTGTTTTCCAGAGAAGTAGTTGGTTTAAATGCTAGATCCAAACAAGTTTTCACACAACAATGAAGACACATAAAGCAAAACATAGAACAACCACACAATCACTTGCACCAAGCTAGAGAAAGATAAACAAGCTACAAATTCCAAAACAAGACAGATAATAAACCACAATACAGACCTCTCTAATTGCCACTTCCTAGCTATTGTCATGAGAGGCTCAAAATACAAACAACAGAGGGGAAGGAAAAAAAAGAAAAAAGAAAAAAAGAAAAAAGCAGCCTATCCACTAAACAGAAAATCCCTTGAGATGGACTACTAATATATTAGGAAACTAGAAGCTTTATACTAAAAATATTGTATCAGGTTTTCATTTTTTTTCTTTATCAAGTAAAAACAAGCAGTAAACCCAACTAAACACACTTTCCTAATTCCAAGATGATAGATAACCTTAATCTTACTATTTCATTTTAACAAAACAAAGGATAAGAAGTTTTAATGTGGCTTACTTGCAGGAATGCTTATCGCATTTGAGTCCCACACATACAGAAAAATAAAAGGCCAAAAAATTGTCTGCAAATAGGACAGAAACATGCATACACAAATCTGGAGCTCTATTTGCAAACAAACCTAGTTACATAGAAGGGAAAGAAAGAACAATGACCAAAAAAATATATTTATGTATTCTGTATCAGTCAGATAAAATTAACCAAACCAGCACCCAAATGTAGATTCTAGTATTATACACACATACTGATAGATAATCCAGAAGCCCTTGAAAACTTGTTCTTGTCCAAATAATAGGTGTCTCGATCAACCATGAATAAAATGCAGGGCATTTGAGCAAGAAAAACTTGTATTCATCATGACAATATGCAACAAACAAAACACAATTATGAAAGTTCTCGAGTGAAAATTCAATTGATTAATGATCTGTAGCAGCAACCTATATAAGAGAAAGTTCAGTTCTCTTTGCAAGTGAACAAAAGTCTCCAAATCATAATAAAAGCAACAAAGAAACCAGCACCAAAGACTACTTGTTCCTAATAAAATTTAGTTGCAAACTAGACTCGGTGGCAAACAAGGTGTGATATCTTAAATCAAACAAATAACCCAAAGAAAATAACAGTTACCTTAAATGTTTATTTTTGACTTACCAACTAGGTTACTAATGTAGTGAGATTCAAATTTATGAGTTTCTGCTATCAACAACTTCAAGTTTTTGAGAGACCAATTTGCAAATCAATTCCATTGTAAGGACAAACAAGTTAACCTGAATTCTTGGTGAATTTGAAAGTTATAAGAACGCATACTATATTAGACTTGATTGATATTGGCTAAAAGGCTAAGAAAGGCATATGCATCAGTAAGCCATTACACGGATTATTAAAACAAACCACTTAAGAAGAAGAATATCAAAGCAGGGAAAAAAAAATTGTGCATCGCATTCTTAATCTTATGACTGTCTTTGTTAAAGAAGTGAAAACAAATAACATGTTCAAAAATCCAAATAATATGAATTGACGAGAAGTCAGAAATTTCATGAACCATAATAAGAGTGAAACTGAAGAATGAGAAGATGCACTCACACCAAACAGAGAAGCCCCGGGCAGAGAACGGCGTAGAGAAGGAGTAACTGGTGGGAGAGAATCGGAGGAGGCAGTCATTTAAAAAGATCAGCTTCTAACAAAGAGAATCGAACGAACATTGAGAAGCAAAACAAGGGTTGAGAGAGAAAGAGAGAGAGAGAGAGAGATGTTACCTGAGATGTCTCTGACTCCTTTCAAACCCACAAAAATGGCTACGGCGAAGTGTTGCAATGTGACGCGCGAGGAAGATAAGGGTGATTGCAGAGGGAGGGGTTTACTAATTAGGGTTTCAAGAGAGGGAGAGTTGGAAGGGAAATCATCAGTCTCGCTAAAATTTTCTCACATTTTAATGTTAACGGAGCCACTAAACCGCCGCAAATTTCAAGTAACTAAAGGCGGTTCCGCACAAACCGCCGGCGGTGCTTTTTTCCTTGTAGTGATATTTAATTAATTTAAGTAAATATAAATCAGACTCATCTTTTTTTCTATTTTTTCTTGTCTTTCATTTTGTTTTAAGTAATTGATCACATTGGTCCCTGAAAGTATAACTCGGTGTCATTTTAGTTCCTGAAAGAGTAAAAACTCCAAAATAGTCCCTGAAAGTGTTTTGCGTTTGTCACTTTGTTCTCTGCCGTTAACCATTTAATTGTCTCTTAAAAGTGAGGGTTTTAAAAATTGCTACAACATTCAGGATCATAGCGACATAGATCTGTTTATGGTGTTCTGTAGAAAACTGATATACCATTTCATATCAACCAATCTGTAATATTTTTCAAAAGCAGCATACCTGATAAAGGCAATGATCATCTGTCAGGGCCGAACAGCTCCACTTAAAACTATATAACAAGATATTTCTTCAAAAACATACTTGATAACACAGAGCATTGGGTAAAATTCTCAATTTGCTCATTGTTTGCATGATCAACTCCTTGAAGAAAATGCTGATAATGTATTCGCGTGTGCAGGTGGGAGATTGCTCAGAAGGGGTTGCATTTGTGGCCCATATAATGAAATTAGATGAGAAAAAGCTCTGCCTACCAGAGCTTTGACTTCAAATGTCTTCGCAGGTGATGCCACCACTTGAGCAAAAAGGTTAACTAATTCAGGGATTAGGGAAAGGATCTGCATTACGTTTAGAAATGGACAAACAAAATTAGGTAGGACAATATTACTGTTGGGGGAACAACAAAACAAAGAAAAAATCTTGATATTTCTGAAAAGAAACAATTACCTGTGGATTATATGAGAATAAGAGTAGAGACGCAACTATAGATAGCCATAGACTCCTCGTGGTCTTCTTTCAATGGAAGAACTCTCAGGAAAATAGGAAGAACCTGTAAAACGCAACCGTGATATATGTCGACAACAACCAATAACAAAACATTTAGCTACCAAGTATTAACAAAAGATAAATATAACAAAACAAAAGGTGCATCATACTATAAGTTCATATTCATATTTAATTGAGCAACCACAAGTGATACAAATAAAGCAGAAAATCACCTGATTTAGAGGGATAGATTCAGGGTGCACCATAATCATCCTTGCTACAACACCAATTGCATTATCCCTCACAACATCATCAGGCTCAGACTCCTCAAATAAGGGATGAAGCCCACGTAATATATTGTCAAAGTATCTAGAATTGGATTAAAGAAAATGCTAAATGAAGGAAAATGCAAGGTATATTGGGACAGGATTCAACCTTAGAAACTGCATACATCACTAATATTGATTGGCATAAATAATCATATAAGCTTACCCCATAAGCTAACCTAAAATAGCAGAAAGATTAGTGTATAGTAATCAAATGGGTAGCATGAAAAGGATACTTTAGAGCTGAATCACCATCAATTTCACTGTCTGACTCTATCTAGTGACAAGCAGATTTCTCCAGGAGGAAAGTGACAAACACAGAACACTTTCAGAGACTATTTTGGAGTTTTTACTCTTCCAGGAACTAAAGTGACACCGAGTTACACTTTCAGGGACCAATGTGACTAATTACTCATTTAAATTGAGGCCCAGTCACCAATTTTTGCGACACATCAGTAGCCACGTAAGGATTTTTAACGGAGACAATTAAATGGCTAACGGCAGAGACCAAAGTGATAAATCTTGAACACTTTCAGATATTATTTTGGAGTTTTTACTCTTCTAAGGACTAAAGTGACACCGAATTACACTTTCAGTGACCAATTACTCTTTTCTTTTTTCTTACTTATACTTTTCAAAATCAAACATCCTCTAAAAAGTTAATATTGTAATGATATATTACTAATGACGTGTTTTAGCAAACGACTACTAAATAAATACTTATCATATAAATGCTTATGTTATTTTTATAATCAAAGACACTCCAAATACCCGGATTCGTTATAGTCCCTCCTGTGATATTCCAACCACCCCAAGAATTGGTTATTCCTAAACAAAGAATGTTACTGAATTATTTTCATGTAAGCTGTAACATATTTTCATAAGCTATCTTGAAAATTTTATTGAAATAATTTGGAAACTTATGGAAAGCCATTTTTGTAAGTTCTCCCAAACACTTACGCAAGTACTTGTATCATAAAATAAGCTCAAATAAGCCATAAATAACTTCTTCCAAATGTACCCTAATGGATTAAGAGCAATTCAGAAATCTCAGTTCAATATACATACATTGTATTTGTATTTTTAAAGTAAAACCTGCAAGGGGGGCGGGAAAAGTATATTTTTTGTGTTTTATTTATGAGCAGTGCTATGGTCACACTCTTTCACACACTCCTTTAAACACACTCTCAAATAGGAAGCCATGTCACCGTTCTTTTTCCATCAATTACCGCTAGCTGGTTCTCTAAGTTGAGACACTAACACTTTTAATTTTATTTTTTTAAATTATTTTATGGGTTACAACCACCCATCACGTAACTCACCCACTTGGTCACTCCCTCTCCACGAAGGTCGTCTCTGCCTTAAATCGCAAAGGTGCATCTCCATCGATTCCAATCTTTGTGTCATACTCTGCGCAAACGCGCGCCGCCAACGTCCCATCCTGTGCACCTGCTCTGCTTCCAAACCTCTGCTCCGTCATCGAAGACTAGCACTGCACCTGCAGCCACCGCAACCTGCTCACACCATTGCAGGCACCACCTCCGCCTGTCACCTTCGCCAATCACAAATCACAACTGTTTCCCATCTCTCTCTCTCTAATTCTTCTGGAAGGAAGAAAGAAGGGCTTTGGGGTTAAATTGAGGAGAAATAATTTTGAGTCATTTATAAATGAAATAGATTAATGCATGAGATAGATAGATAAACACTTTCATGGGAGCTCGCACAGAGGGACATTCTTCATGAAGATTGAGAGGGTGAGCGATTACAATCCAAATAATAATAAAAAGTGTTGGTCTCTCAACTTGGAGAACATGTTGTCAGGTAATTGATTAAAAAAAAGAGCTGACGTGGCTACATAGATAAGAGTGTGTTTAAAAGATGTATTAGAGAGTGTGACCCAAGCATTCCTCTTTATTTATTCATTTGTCTTCTTCCATCACGTCCTTGATTGTGATTTTTCTCGAGTTATCATTATCTAAAACAACATTATCACCTGTTGGTTAATTATCACTAATTATACTCATTACAGGTTAACTATATATTTTCTTTTGCAGAATGGAAAAGTATCCTACATTTTTCATTTTTTGTTCTTTTTTCCAATATTATAAATTGAGTCAAAATCTGTTGACACCAGATGTCAAACTTAACATACTTATACCTTCAATAACTCTTTGTAGAAAGCAAATTAAGTCAATCCAACCGTTAAATTGAAAGGTCCTATTAAGTAGATCAAGTATATAAAATTTTATAGAATTTTAAAACTATTTAATATTTTATTGCGTCATTTTATTTTAACGTTTTATACGCTATTTAAAACATACATTAATATCTACCATTAAAACATATACCAACGAATGCCTAAATTATTTGAAATTTTGTATACAAGATTATCATGATAATATAAGATGATTCAACAGTTGGGTTGTTTTAATTTACTTTCTACAAAGTGTTATTGAATGTGTAATTATGCTAAATTTGACACCTGGTGTAAACGGATTCTGACGTTTAAATTTGGGTAGGTTTCAATTTGGTTTGAAAATATGGTTGTTGACAACTTTCATATCCGGAGATCAGGCTAACGTCCTTGTTTCGTTAACCAAGTCACATACGAGCTCTGACTGGCTTGGACTGAGCCGAGTACTTCTGGGGTGGGCAACGCTATGTCGGGTGCTATTGGGCCGCTTAGATGTTGAAGAGAGTAAGAAGGCCATTATTAAAGACACCCCCCACCTGTTAAGTACACCCCCCCATTTTGCATATTTCCCAAAATACCCCTCGTATAAAATCATTAAAAATTGCCTTTTTTAATTAGAAAATGTTACGGAAATTTCAATTTCCGGTATACAAAATGTAATATACGGAAATTACAATTTCGGTAACATTGTGTGTCATTTTTGTTACGGAAAATTTCTGTTTCCGGTATACAATTTTTATCCCGGAAATTCCAATTTCCGGTAACATTGTGTTTAAAATTGTATACCGGAAATTGCAATTTCCGGTAACAAAATTTACACACAATGTTACCGAAATTGTAATTTCCGTATACAATTTGTATCTGAAATTGCAATTTCGATATGTCTAAAGTTCTTGAAATAGCATCAAGTGTCGTTCGAGTTTTAAAAGCAGGCATTTAAAACATGAAAATGTATACCTCGGCGTGCCCAATGTTGCGAGCTCGGCGTCCCCCGATGCCTGGAGGAGCTCGGCGTGCCCGATGCTGCGAGCTCGGCGTCCCCGATGCTGCGAGCTCGACGCTCGTTCGCGGACATTGGGCGCGTCGAGGATAAGCATATGAGTTCAACGTGACAAATTTGCGAATTTCCCATAATGCCCTTAATAACTTAACAAAAACTCAACCTTTCCCGATCCACTCACACTCACGCTTCCGGAAATTCCAAATCTCTGATAACGCTCTCACGCTTAGGAAATTCCAAATCTCTGGCAGCTCTGTTCTTAGGAAATTCCAAATCTTGATGCGTGTTTTTGTTGTTATTTAATCATAGTTCCGGAAATTACAATTTCCGGTGTACAATTTGTATACCGGAAATTGCAATTTCCGGTACCATGTTCTGTAGAGTTCCGGAAATTGGAATTTCCGGTGTACAATTTGTATACCGGAAATTGCAATTTCCGGTACCATGTTCTGTAGAGTTCCGGAAATTGGAATTTCCGGTGTACAATTTGTATACCGGAAATTGCATATCCGGTACCATGTTTTGTATAGTTCCGGAAATTGGAATTTCCGGTATACAATTTGTATACCGGAAATTCCAATCTCCGGTACAGAAAGCAATTTCCGGCTTTTTTTTCCTCTGTACCATAGGTTTTTTTTTATTTACCGATCTAGCATGCTTTTTCTTTTAAGTGAGATCTACCATACTTCCACAGCAGTAGCGTGCGAGCGAGACCACAATCGCACGATGTCCTTATGACTGAGCGAGATCACGGTTCCCATCGTTGATTACCTCGGGTCTCGACATGTCTAGTTCGAAACACTGAGCTCGACATGCAGAGGTCGTCGTTGAGTACCTCGACATCTCTACAACGACATGCAGAGGTCGTCGTTGAGTACCTCGACATCTCTACAACGACATGCAGAGGTCGTCGTTGAGTACCTTGGGTGTCTAGCTCGACATGCAGAGGTCGTTGAGTACCTCGGGTGTCTGAAATTTATTTTATTACATTTGAATATAATTGATTTACTTGTCTTTCAGATATGCATAGGACGAGAGGGAGAGGATTAGCTTCCACACCTGGTAGTGCGCCCCCACGTAGACCACGGCGACTGCGGACTGCCTCTCGAAGGCTCGAGGCGTATTGCTAGCGTGACCACCACGAGGATGTAGTTAGCGATCGGGATCCCCATTTTGTATACGAGGCTCGGAGGATATAGCTGGAGGAGACCATGGTACGATTGGAGACCAGGCTCCACTTTCTGGAGGACACTACGATGGGTCATTGCTTACTGATTATCGACATCACGTTGCCTATCGATATGGCGAGGCGGTATATATCTGGTTGTTATTTGATCAAATGTTTATTATTTTTATATGATCAATGATGTTTATTTGTGTGCAGGATCGTGATGCGCTTAAGGTGGCCTCTCACGGCCTTAAGTTGCAAAAATGGTTGAGTGGAAAAGTACCACCGCCTCCTCCCGTAAATGAGCATTTCTCGGAGGCCGGCCTAACCTCCTTGCTATACTGCAGCTTTAGGATGGTTGACAGAGCCTTATTGTGCCGTACCTGCCTGAGAGGGTAGTCAGACAGTTCGGCTACATCCAGGACATTCCCCGGCCACCACCACCGCGTCCCACAGCTGCAGAGATGATGGATGCATGGATACAGTTTCCTATGCACTCTATCATGTCGACTGTCCCCGATTTATACCTGGCCTCGTATCCAGCAGAGTGCACTGACGGGTACATGGAGTGGTATTGCAGGATGTCGCATCCCACTGAAGCGCAAGCTCTTCCTCTGACACCTCGCCTTCTGTCTCAACTTTGTGTTGTTGCGATTGGTATTCACCAAAATGTAAACTCCTCCAGTGCAAGTGAACTGCCTCCAATGGAATAGGTGCAAACAGTCTTATGTAACCCGCCAACTCACAAGCACAAGGTAACCCATGTGTCGTTCTGATTAGGCAACGACAAGTAGATTTATCGATACCCACATAATTCACTCTGCCACACTCGTCGGCAATAAGTTGCGATCTGATCCTTGATACAAATCCATGCAATCTGATAAACAAACGGTTGTTGTGCCTGTGCTCCACTACGTTTATGCTTCTTTCGAATGATGCTTTTATCTCAGTGTGTTGCAGTGCAATCATATTGTTCATAGTTTCCCAACAATGACACAGGTCACCCCTACTGTTTTGTAGATTCCTCTTCAATGTCCAATGTGCGGACTCATTACAATAACAAACAAAAATTAAACCACATCAAATACCAATGACACCATTTAAAAACAAAAATTATCAGCATAATTTTATTTCTTGGTTTAAGCATACCTATTTGTTGTTGTATTTCCGAAGTGCATGACTTGGTTGGTCCATGCCGCAACAAACTTTTCCTTAAAGGGGTTCAACCATGTATTCTTGACATATTCAACAAAAATAGGAAATTCTGAATATACACACTCAAAAGTCATCAACCGTTGCTGATACTCAAACTCGTCAGTCGCATCAACAACACCATCCCATGCATTCTTCACTGCCTCATGTTTGTCTTCATGAAATACCAACTTCTTGCATTTCGCATAGACATTCTTACCTATGTGCCATTGACACAGCAAATTGGTCGAAGTTGGAAAACAGACGCAATTGCATTCATCAGAGCAAGATCTCTATCAGTGAGAATAACTTGAGGAAATGATTCCTGTCGCACAAACAGACCTTTTAACTTTAAGAGTGCCCATTCAAAGTTATCCTGCTGCTCAGAATCCAAATAGGCAAATGCCACAGTGTATGTAAGGGATTGTGCTGGTAACACCAACAATTTCAAGCGATGGCGGTAGATATCTGTTGGTTTTGTAGGTGCTGTCCATGAACAAGACAACGTGAAATGTATTCAATAAATTGACGGCATCTGGATGTGTCCAAAAAATATCTCTAACAACGTCAGAACCTTCATGTCTTCTATACCAGGACACATATCGATCACGTTGGATTAAGTTCAACAAGTGTTGCATTTCAGTTCTTGGACCTTTCTGTGTTGATCGAAACTTATGCCGCTCATTATATACTTGACTGATGGTTGTGAGATTGGCCACATTGCGACTTTTCAGTGTCAATAGAATGCTTCCTGGCCTTACGTTGTTCTTTGTCATATCATGAACAATTTCTTTCTCATTTTGATTTAAACGACCAACAAATGGATGACCTATCATGCTTTCAGGTATCCGATGGTTGTGAATTCCACATAGGACCTTAAGTATCCAGCCTTCACCCATTGACAATGGTCTTCCTTTAAGCGCGAACGGACATTCACACTTATGAGATCCAGTTGACTTTGAAGAACTTGATGACTTTGATTTATACTTTCCACCCCTTTCACAACCCAGAATGACTTTTGTTTTTCTTCCTCTTTGTCCTGTTTCTGTGTCTGATCGTACAATGACGACAACTATATTGTTTTCCTTCCCAACCTCTCGAGCCCAATACAAAAGGTCATCTCGTGTAGGAAATATCTACAAAAAAAATATTAATCTTAATGTTTTGCAACAAAAAAAAAACGACATATTCACAATATCAAACAATAATTAAATTACCTGCGTAGTAGTGAATACATCACTACAATCAAAATGTTGGGAAACGTCGGTCGGCTTGTCAGCTTCGTCAGAATTGAAGCCACTAAAATCATCCATTTCCAATGAAACTAAAATGAAACCACCAATAGATTCTTCCGTGCCGAGGCACCCACCGCCGACCCCTGCATGTCGTTGTAGAGATGCCGAGGTCCTCAACGCCGACCTCTGCATGTCGTTGTAGAGATGTCGAGGTACTCAACGGCGACCTGCATGTCGAGCTCAGTGTTTCGAACTAGACATGTCGAGACCCGAGGTAATCAACGATGGGAACCGTGATCTCGCTCGTGATCTCGCTCAGTCATAAGGACATCGTGCGATTGTGGTCTCGCTCGCACGCTACTGCTGTGGAAGTATGGTAGATCATACTTAAAAGAAAAAGCATGCTAGATCGGTAAATAAAAAAAACCTATGGTACAGAGGAAAAAAAAGCCGGAAATTGCTTTCTGTACCGGAGATTGGAATTTCCGGTATACAAATTGTATACCGGAAATTCCAATTTCTGGAACTATACAAAACATGGTACCGGATATGCAATTTCCGGTATACAAATTGTATACCGGAAATTCCAATTTCCGGAACTATACAGAACATGGTACCGGAAATTGCAATTTCCGGTATGCAAATTGTACAATCGAAATTGTAATTTAGGTACTATCTGAGAACATAGGAAATTACAATTTCCGGTATACAAATGTATACCGGAAATTCCAATTTAGGAACTATACAAAACATGGTACCGGATATGCAATTTCCGGTAAACAAATGTATCTGGAAATTCCAATTTCGGAACTATCAGAACATGGTAGGAAATTGCAATTTCGGTATGCAATTGTAATATCTGGAAATTGTAATTTCAGGTACTATCTGAAACATCTAGGAAATTGCAATTTCCGGTATACAAATTGTACACCGGAAATTGTAATTTCCGGAACTATGATTAAATAACAACAAAAACACGTACCGAAGATTTGGAATTTCCGGTAAGAACAGAGCGTTTTCAGAGATTTGGAATTTCCGGATGCGTGAGTGTGAGTGGATCGGGAAAGGTTGAGTTTTTGTTAAGTTATTAAGGGGCATTATGGGAAATTCGCAAACTTGTCACGTTTAACTCATATGCTTATCCTCGACGTGCCCAATGTCTGCGAACAGAGCGTCGAGCTCGCAGACATTGGGCACGTCGAGCTCCTCCAGGCATTGGGGACGTCGAGCTCGCAGGCATTGGGCACGTCGAGCTCGCAGGCATTGGGGACGTCGAGCTCGCAGGCATTGGGCACGTCGAGCTCCTCCGGGCATTGGGGACGTCGAGCTCGCAGGCATTGGGCACGTCGAGCTCCTCCAGGCATTGGGGACGTCGAGCTCGCAGACATTGGGCACGTCGAGGTATACATTTTCATGTTTTAAATGCCTGTTTTTTAAAACTCGAACGACACTTGATGCTATTTCAAGAACTTTGGTAACATACCGGAAATTGCAATTTCCGGTATACAAATTGTATACCGGAAATTACAATTTCCGGTAACATTGTGTGTAAATTTTGTTACCGGAAATTGCAATTTCCGGTATACAATTTTAAACACAATGTTACCGGAAATTGGAATTTCCGGTATACAAATTGTATACCGGAAATTGCAATTTCCGGTAACAAAATTTACACACAATGTTACCGGAAATTGTAATTTCCGGTAACATTTTCGGAATTAAAAAAAAAGGCAATTTTTAATGATTTTATACGAGGGGTATTTTGGGAAATATGCAAAATGGGGGGGTGTACTTAACAGGTGGGGGGGTGTCTTTAATAATGGCCGAGTAAGAATTGAGTTAATCGGATCCATAGGGCTTTGGGCCTGCCTGTTGGGTCCGAAGGGTGTACCGAACATATATACCTTCTATATTTCCATAGGCATTGCGTACAGTTCTCGGGACCAAATTTCTTTAAACAAAGTGGAATATATTACTGTGACTACCAAGAATTTATGATAGCAAGCAACTTCGTTGGCACTTAATTTAAAAACCCCATTATTATTTTTTTAAGGAGTGAAACAAAATTTTTCCCGGAATTGTAAGGCTGTCAACTTAGACCTTGAACTTAATGAAATTTCAAAAAGATCATTGAATTTAAAATTTTTTACTCACATTAGTCATTGACAGACAATTTCAAAAACTAAATTGACCAACCCAAATAGACTAATTTGATTAAAGGTTTTCAATTTTAGGGACTTTTGAAATGATAATAATTTCATGAGACTAAATTGACGGCGCTCTACTATTTTAGGGACTAAAATGGTAATTTGCTCTTTTTTTTAAGAATGTGACAGATTAATGTTTGTGATAATCATCCTATACTTACATTTTAAATATTATTGGTCCTTTTGTAAAAAAAAATATTATTGGTCCTACGTGATTAGATTACAAAAGCACCATAATTTAGCTAGCTAGATATGCAAAGGACATAAACCGCTAGTCATTTCTTTTTTCTCAATGATAATGATTATTTACTCAAAAACATTAACAACTCACTTATTTTACAAAATAGTAAGGCGGAAAGTGTTTTTACAAAAATCTACTCATCCTACATAAACCTTCATATTCTACTTACGACAGATGGTCACTGGAACATAAAAAACTATCCTACTTTTGTTCCTCACATGCTTGACAAAGATTTTTATGGAAATGGATTCGTTGCAGTCAGTTATCGCAGTCATTGATCTCAACCATTGATCAAAATCAAACAGTTGGTATTCTAATTCCCAATTTGTCAAAATCACGATATGAGCTGTCCGATCTCTATCAAACAGTTTAGATAGACTGACTGTGGTGACCGTACGAAATTCCGACCGCATGAAATGCGAGTCCAATCTTTATATATTATATATATAAAGCGAGTAACGTCTCCAAGAGCCTTTTCCCGCAAAATTCGTAGGTTTCTTTCCGGTTCCCTCTTCTCCCTTTGATTGTTTGGCTTTGTGGTTGTAGCACTCACTCATCCTTCTTCCATGCTGCTACATGTTGCAAACGTTCTGCGCACCCTGTTGCTTCTTCCGTTCCTCCACCTGTTGCAAGCCTCCTGCATACGCTGTTACAACCCTCCTGCACACGCTTCTCTCTACTGGGTTTCTGCAAGTTTTCTTTCCTTATTGGTTGTTTCGGCGGTGCCTACTGTGTCCCTATGGCTTCAATTTCCATGTCAAGCGAACACACCGCAGCAATAAACCAATTAGATAAGACCATATATTATTGCTTCATTCCATTACACTCCAACTATCCTATACTGGAATTTGGGGAGAAAAACACACATTACTGCAAAAGCAACAAAATACATTATCAGAATTTGGAAGTTAGACATGCAAACCATTAGCTGTATCTCCATGCGCGACTCCTCATTATCTACAAGCATTGATGGGGAACTTTAATCACACCCAATGTTAGGTCTTTTAGGCTTTGGATATTCGAAGGTTTGTTTGATATCGTCTTTTTTACTCCTCCTTTCCACTTGACTCTTCATTGCTTTCCATGTCAAGGTTAGTAATCAAAGTTGTGGGTTGGGTTTCCACTTGAGCAGATTGCACTGGCTTCAGTAGAGTGAGAACAACCCGCAGAATCTTCGTTATTTGCTGGCGAATCTCCGACGACGATGTCGATACAGCAAAGGCAACAAGAAGCGCCTACTCAGTCCTATGGAGCCATAAATCGACAACGATCACTCGTACATGTAAGTTATAATCACAATGGGCTGGGCCACACTTGCATACAAGTTCAAGTCTTCTGCAACATGAAACCAAAATTCCTCTTCTTGGATAAATTCTGGATGTTTTCGATGCATCTGCATTATGGGTTTTTTTCTTCCCCTTTTTTTGGTAAATTTCTTTCCTTTTTTTTTGTTTTGGATGCTCTGCTGGGAATGTGTCATGTAACAGACTGTTTTTTGAATTTAAAGAGCATAATTGAATTATTATTATTATTTTTTAGCTTGACAATGGCAACTTCTTTGATGGAATCTTAGCGGTTGATCAGAGCATGCAAAATGGTTTAGATTCACACCAAGTTTCTTCAACAAAAACTGGGAAACTTGCCTATGATACAAGATCTACAACCACAGATTTGAAATGGTACAGGATCTCCAGGTTCATCTTCAAGTAGGCGATTCCATTGTAATCTTAATCCATGAAGGAACACTGCTGAGGAGAACAATTTCTTTTGTTTCTTTGCTTAGCTAGCTTCCACAGAGTTGAAGGTAAAATTTGTGTATTTGACCTCCTGGATTTGATTCCATTTATTTTTAATTTGGCTATTAGGGTGGATGCTTACTTGATTGTTCAGTGTTTATTTGCATGTTTTTCCTTTTGTTTTTGGGGACCTTCTGAAGACATGTTTTGTTGAATAACTGAGTAAAGGTATAATATCAAGGTGTTTCTTTTATATGAATGTATAATATCATTAGTGTTTGTGTGGAGAAAATGAAAGGGAAAGTTCTGCTACACTAAGCACTCATTGAGCCATATGTCACGACTGATGCTATAAGTATTGTTCATTACCACTGGATTGTGTTGCCATGAAGACTGTAGAGTGAAATTCTAATTTGGGGTTTTTGAATACTATAGGGTAGGAATGAAGTCTTCTTCAGGATCAAGTGAAGCACTCAACTGAAAAGGCTTATGTATATGGTTACTATTATCGGCATTACAAAACCTCAACCGCAATTTCTTTTCTCTTCAATGGTTGTTTCCTCAGGGCAGAGTAGACTCCATATATGGCTTGTGTTAGCTGACATCTTTTATTATTTTATCTCAATACAGGTTATTTTCTGATAATTATAGTATATATTCTTCGTTTATGACTTGAAATTCTATTTTGCTTGAGCTAGAAATGGAGGATCATGATGAAATAGATGTTCTATTTTATGAGATATATGCCCAATGTTCTCATTAATTTAGCTTTCTTTTTCCTTACTACTGCCTCATAGAGGATGTGAGTACCTTACAATATGCTCTTATGATGGCAGCAAAGGTAACGTAAACACAAGCGAGAAATTGTGAGGCTTTTTTATTTGGTATTCCTTGCTGATTTTATTTCGAACAAGGTTTTGTCCTTCTTTTCAAAAGGTTTAATTATTTTTTATTTTGTTTTGAAGTCTTTACTTTTTATGTGTTTGTGTGGACTGTCAAAGGCATATTTGTCCCAAGTGACTATGCATTTCGAATGATCAAATAGCTTTCTATTTTTTGTTGGTTGGTGATATATTTGTGCAAAATCTTCTATTTCTAATTAATGTTTCATACACAACAAAAGAATGCTACATAAAATTTCTGATACCACATTACTGATAGACCAAAATTAGACATTAAGGGGTTATTCAGATGTTAATGTTCAGTGTTAGGATTGAAATAAGCTTCTCCTTGATGTTTTGTGCAGGTTATAAGAATTCACATAAGACAAATTGGTGGTTTCCATCTTATCAGGTTTCAAGAACTAGGCTTTTTGGCACTGAAAGAAAGAGACTGATCCATCAAGGAATTGTGGCACATCAAGTTTTCAAGGCTGCCAATTCTATCAAATGATAATATTTTGCCTAAAATGCCCGAGCCATCAATAGTCACAGAAGCCCTTCTGACGGTGATTGACTCTGACGCTAAATAACTTAATTGAAATTATATCACAACAATCTTATTTAAGGAAGCCCTTCTCAATGTGTGATTTCTTTGGTAATTAACCACCTATTTAAAAATACTAATCCTGCTTTTTGTAATTGTGAGTACTGTCACTAATCAGATAGAAGCAGTTTTCCATCTACATGTAAGGCCTATCCACAATCAATTTCTGAGTATCTCTGCAAGGATCTCAATGGTATCCATCAAATTCAGGTTTGTTAAAGAATATGTTAAAGAGAAAGAAATGATACAAATAGAGCAAAACAATTGAGTTTACATTTCAGATAGACTTGTTGCGGGAGTTGTTTGTTTGGGTTTTGCATGGTGTTTCATTGTTAGTTTAGTGAACTTATTAGCCTTATAGGTTTCATCGGGGTTAGCCTTACTGCTTTAGTTATGTGTTATACCTACTATGAGGTTGATTGGTGTCCTCTCTTAGTCCATCTTATTTAAATAATTGGCTTCATGCTCCTTCATTTTTCTTATCATTATTTCTTTCACATAGAAATAAGTACCTCTTTTGGGACATGAATGACATCCCCATTGACGTTATGTTTTAAGAAGCTAAGAAACCTCCTGTCTGTTGGTTTGAATTAAAGATCAACACACATGTTTATCATTACAATTAGTTATGTGCGTACTAGCAAGATTTATTCTCTCTCAATATAATAGCAAAAATTTTTGCAATTAGAAAAGAATATTATATACGTGCGTTTCACAAAGCTTATAGAACATTCTATTGGGACAGTGCTATGAAATATACTATAAATAATATTTAATTAAAATTGTTGCACTTATATGTCATCTACAAGTTGATATGTAATGAATTTAATGATTGGAGTGAAGTTGAAATTTTGACAATTAGGAATCTTTTGACTATATTGTGCAAGGTGAGCTGTTTGAGGCATTAAAAAGGGTTGGTAGAATAGGAAGCTAATGAACTAGAAGTCTAATTGATTTTTTGTTTGATAGTTTTTATGTTATTTGATTTGTAGGTGGAAAAAGTTGTGGATGCATACAAAAATGATATTAGAGGTTTGCATAGCAAAAAAATTGCTTACAAGGAATTAGATAAGTTAATAATTGAATATGCATGAACCAGGGAATCACAAAAACTACCTCCAGTTGGAATTGATCCTTCCAAGTGATTATGTCCCACACTGAATTTTGGCAGTAATGATTGTTCAGTTTTGGTCATGATTTGATGACGTGATTTTGCTTTGGGGATGGTTATGTTTAGGCAGACTTGATGTTACTAGATTGCTATCACATTGGTGTTGGTATTTACTCAAGCTAACAGTTGCTCAACCACAAATTTGGTATATGTATGACATGGTGCTTGCTGGTGGCACTATCTACTACTGTCTTGGAATTCGGGGTCCGATATATGGTACGACAATGATTATGCTTAATTGTATCACTATTGTTGTGTTGGTGCTGCATTGTTTTGGTTAGGTGGTTTGATGTTTTTGTGGCTTTGGTTTATTTTGCTGTTGGGGCTTTTTTTTTGCAGCTTTTTCTTTTGTTAGAACTGTTGTGTGTCAAACTTTAGGGATGTTGGAACTATTGTGCAAACAATTGTCGGTCTTAATTCAAAAATCATGCAGATAGATATGTAATAATACTATACATAGCGGTCTTAAGGCATACCTGCTGTATGAGATAGTCAATTAGGATTTGGAATATAATTTCACTTTTTGTATTGCTTTTACAGTTGGATGCAATTTAAATTTAAAATACTATTTCATTATCTTTTGAACTATATTAGCTCCTACAAATGATGTTGTTGACAAGATTAATGATTATATGTTATCGTCATTTCCTGGTGAAGAGAAGACTTACCTGAGTTTTGACACTCCTTATTCAGCAAATATAGATGCTAATAGGCCAGATGATCTCCATACTCCTGAATTTTTGAACACAATCATGGGTTCGGGTCTTCCAAATCATATGTTGAAACTAAAGGTTAGAGTTCCTGTGATGTTATTAAGAAACATAGATCAATCTTCAAGATTATGCAATGGAACTCGGATGCTCATCACCAAAATGGGCAAATATGTTCTTGAGGCAAGGGTTATTAGTGGCAGTAACATTGGACAAAGAGTGTACATATCCAGATTATCTTTAACGCCTTCTGATAAGTGGATTCCTTTCAAATTTCTGCGAAGACAATTTCCCCTAGCTCTTTCATTTGCAACGACAATCAATAAGAGTCAGGGACAATCTTTAAAACATGTAGGTATTTATCTTCCACAAGTTGTGTTTTCGCATGGGCAACTATATGTCACAATATCAAGAGTAACCTCAAGAGAAGGCTTGAAAATACTGATAACTGATGACAATGGTGAAAATACAAAAACTACTTCAAATGTTGTTTATAAAGAAATTTTCCAAAATTTATAGTAAAGGTTAGCTTACCTACATTTTTTGTATATTCAATAATTCTATATATCTATGTGTATTTTATGTGTCTTTAATAATTGTGTTTTCTTCTAAGGTTGCAAGTATTTCTTACCTCTTTGCCTTGCACAGATTGACACTAACTCTATCCTTGAGGTAATTAGCATATTTGCGTATACTGTCGTTATGCCTCAGTGCTGCTGGGTATTTTGTTTGGGATTTTTGCCACAGATTGGTATTAGGGATTACGGGTTGCTATTTAGTTTCAGTATTAGGGTTATTAATTTTCAGGTGCGGACATTTTATAGTTTTTTGAATTCTATTCCATGAGCTCAAGTTATTTACACGTCTTTATTTTATCTTTTTAAGTCTCCGTAGTGAATGGGGCAGATCAAAAATTAATACTCTAGCATGGATTAAAGATAGAGTGTTGGCAAAGATTGAGCGGGTGGAAAGAAAGCCTTCTCAACAAAGCAGGAAAAGAAGTTTTTATTAAAACTGTCTTTCAGGCTATCCCTTCTTATGCCATGGCCATCCTGAAATTCCCTAAAGGTTTTTAAGCAACTTTGCTCAGCAGTGGCTAGATTCTGGTGGTCCTCTAAAGGCAAATCCAGGGGTATCCATTGGAGAAAATGGGTTGAGCTCACTAAAAGGAAACATGAGGGTGGAATGGGTTTTAAAAGATTCAAGGAACTCAACCTATCTTTTTTAGCTAAACAGGCTTGGAGAGTCCAGCAGAACCCTAATGCCCTTTTGGTCAAAATCCTAAAGGGTATCTATTTTCCTAACTCTGTTTTTTTTTTGCAGGTACACAGAAGGAGAAACATCTCTTGGGTGTGGAGGAGTATTCTTGAGGGGAGAGACCTTCTAAAAAAAGAAGGAAGTTGGGCCATTGGAAATGGAGAAGACACTTTCATAGAGGAAGATAAGTGGCTTGTTGATGGGAGTAGAACTAAAATCTTGACCAGTGCCCTAGCTACCAAAGTGTCTGAGTTTATTAACATGGCAAACTGTGAATGGGACTTGCATAAATTGAGATCCAATCTAGCCCCTGCCTCGACTAAGGCAACCCTTCAAATCCCCATCAATTGGGCCAAGGGTAAAGATATCTTTTGGTGGCCTCATACTAGTTCGGGCGACTACTTTGTGAAATCTGGCTATGTCTCAGCCTGTGCTAATTCTATTGGGCATCCTTTAGGTCCTTCCACCTCTATTGGTATAGATAATGAGCTGTGGGGGCTCATCTGGAAAGCTATTATACCCCAAAAGTTAAAAATTTTTATGTGGAAGGCTTGCCACAATATTCTGCCTACTAAGGATAACCTGTACAAAAAAAGAGTTTTAAGGGATACTACTTGCAAAATCTGTAACACTGGTGTTGAAACTGTGGAACATACCGTCATTCTCTGTCCCTGGACTACCCCCATCAGGTTTGGATCTCAACTTCAGTGCCTTCCGGACCCCCTCTCAGTTACCAGTTTCAGCTCCTGGCTTAGTTCCCTTGTTCACAAGATTTCTCAGTTCCCTGAGGTCAAAGAGTTTGGCCTATCCTCAATTTGTTATACCCTCTGGTTCATTTGGAAAGCTAGAAACTCTTACTGCTTTGATGCTGTGACCCCAAACCCCAAACAGACTCTAGAGCAAATCAGGTTTGCCCTTACAGAATTCTACAATCAAACCCAGAGCGCTAATCGTCCCACTCAGACTTTCAATCCCTATCCTATTCCCAAAGGGGCTTGGAGACCCCCTCTAAGGGGTGTAACCAAGTTAAACTCTGATGCTAGCTTCAATTCTAACAGACAAATTGGTACCTCTGGTGTGGTGGCCCGAGACCACGAGGGCAGTCTTGTTGCTGGTTCCCACAAAATCTTTCCCACCTCTAGTCCCTGATTGCAGAAGCCCTTGCCCTGCGTGATGTGCTCAACCTTACGAGGAATATGGATCTCAAATTTATTGTTGTGGAGAGCGACTCCCTTGACCTTGTTCGTTGCTGAAGGAAAGAAATTCAAAAAGGGGAGCTGCTTCAAATCATAAGGGATATAGATATATTGAAAGGAGAATTTGTTTTGTGGCTTCACCTGGATTGCTAGAGATGGTAATAAGGTGGCCCACATGGTGGCCAATTTGGTCGCTTCGTCGTTTTTGCAAGCTTCATGGCTGCTAAATTCCCCCAGTGATATTCGAGATGCTCTTCTCCGGGACGTTCAGAACCTCCCCCGATCCTCAATCGCTCTCTATGGGATCTCTATTGCGCCTTTGTAGCCGCGTTAGCTCTCTCTGCTGGATTTTGCTTTAGTGGAGGCTGGGGTGGGAGTTCAGATGCAATCTAGGGTTCCATTTCCCATTTGGTAGATTTGCGCTCGCCTGTGTCCTTTTGTTCGAACTGAACTATTGTACTTACATAGTGAACTCTTAGTTTGGTCTCACTTCGGTACCACCTTTGTCCTGCAGTGATCATGTATTGGATTGGACATACCATTAGTTGTTGGGCTTGGCCCAATTTTGTGATTTAGTTAATACAATGACTTTCAGACCCAAAAAAAAAATACAGGTTCCCATGTAACCTCTCTTTTTAATGTCATTTCTATATAACTATCTTTTTAATGTCATTCCAGGATAACTGACCGGTACATCGCACAGGTCAAAGTGCTAGTGTTAGCGTATTTTATACACTACTTTTTAAGGCAAGTGCACCAATCGCAACCAGTAATATAGTAATGAATAGAGTATCGTCTCCACAGGGATTATGACGGTTATCAATAAGAATAAGTGTGTAATTACTTTGAACAAAAATGATTTGGATATTTTGATTGTAATTGTAACTTTGAACAAGTTAAAGTAAAGATAGAATTGAACTTGGTTGGTAGAAAACGACTAGGATTTGAATCCTCTTGTACTTGCTCTTATGTAACTAGTTCATCATTAACTTAAGTAATTTCATATAAATTGAAGTTCGAATCAACTGAATTAGCCTAAGGACAATCCCTTGCCTCATAAACCCTTTATTCTAGCCACAATCCCTAATCCCTTAGGTGATTAATGATTAGACTAGGCAATAAGATCAATGATTCATTAGAACACATAACCACAAGTTATATTCCTATAATCTTCATGAATATGGTTACTAATCTCAGTTCAAGTTCATTCATCCTATTTTCCAATAAAGATGAAAAACCCAAAATCAATGCAATAGTGATCAAGTATTGAAAAGCATGAAGTATAGAGATTAGAAACTCAATTTACATAACATATACTTGTATTAATATAAGAGAACTAACTACATAAGAGTTTGTACATGATTCATCTCATCCTAATATAAGGAATTTAGCTACTCATAGTAGTGAAAGAGGAAAACAAACATATGGAAGAAAACAACTCCATTGATGATCCAAACCTTGTTCTCAAGATTGAATCCTCCTTGAAGATGAAGAACAATGGAATCCTAGCACTCCTAATCTTTCTCCTCAGTGTTTTTGATGTTAGAAAAGATCCAAGATCATCAAAAAGTGAACAAATATCTAATTATACAGATTCTGCAGACAAGGCGCGTCAGGCGCATCACACTGCGCGCCACGCCGTGACCGAGGCGGTTTACGATCGCAGACCGGTGCGCGTCGCAAATTCTTCATGATCAGTGCGCGTCACGCGCATCTGGAGACAGAGCCAAATTCCATAAATGCGCGTCACGCGCA
This sequence comes from Calophaca sinica, assembly GCA_037113605.1. Lineage (NCBI taxonomy): Eukaryota > Viridiplantae > Streptophyta > Magnoliopsida > Fabales > Fabaceae > Calophaca > Calophaca sinica. The sequence goes on from CM073737.1 coordinate 59,794,280, forward strand.
TTCCTTTACTTGCATATGCGCGTCACGCGCATAACTCAATAACTTGCCTTTTTTCGCATTTTTGGATGCCTTCGAATCTTAAGCTCTCACGAATCATCTTCTTTGCCTTTAATTGAGTTCTTGAGAGTGACTTCTTTTGGTTTTGTTTCCATTCCTAACAATTCAAGTGCAACATACATGAGAATAATGCAAGAGTTAAAATATGCAATCAATCAACCAAGTGTAAAGAATTTCAAAGTTTAAGCTTAATATATATTCAACTCTCTCAATTCCTCATGTATTTAATTCAATTAAGCACTCTAAATTCACATAAGATGAAAACTTATCAGCTAGTTATTATCAAGCCACTATAGGCACTCAATACTATTGAGATTCACCGATTGTTATGGAAATGTGTTAATTTTTGTCATTCAATCTTCAGTGATGCGATGATATTGCTTCCGAGTTTGTGGATTTGTTTGCATAATATCTCTGTGAATGTTAAGGTTCACGAAAATTTTAATTTTTGAACGAAAACTTATAGTTATACTCCCATTTTTTTTGACTAATATAATAATACTCCTATTTGGAGATTAGAAAAACTTTTTCATTTGAAGCAAAAAAAAAATATTTCTTTTTTGTAAACAATTTAAACTGATAATGAGTATAAATATAATTTATTACTTGATTATTTTTAAAAATATAAAATTTTTAATTTCTAGCCTTTCTCGATCCGCTATTGCCTAAATTATGATAATTAAAATTTTGTATTAAATGAAAATAAAAACATGGTGGCTTGTAGGATGAACTATTACTACAAGTGGTTCATCGGTGAACCATGAATATCAGTCGTTGATCAAAAAGTTCTACAAGATCTTATTATACACTCTACACACTATATAATTTTTTCTTCCTCCTCTCTCTATTCTCGTATGCTCTCGTCTCTCTCTCCTCTGCCATTTATCTCTTCTGACTCTCCCTCTCTTGGGTTCCAACCACTGTCCCGACACAACCACCACATAACTCATCACACACCAATGCACAATAGTAGCAATGTTTTCCCTCTTCTTTGTATTGGCAAGTCTGTCATATGTTCTATTTTTATTTGTTTTGTATTTTAACCCAAGTTTTGTTTTTCAGTATTTAGTCCAGTTGGACTCCTCTTATCATTTGGCCCATATTAGCCTTTATGTTAGTTTATTGGGTTGTTTGCTTTTTTGGTCATTTGGCCTATGTTCTGTAAGCCGGGTTTGTCCATATAAAGGATGCTCTCTGTATCAGATTAGTCAATGAATTCATTTTACTCATTAACGTATTCTCAATATGGTATCAGGTTATCTCTGAAACCCTAGCAAGCTCTGCTTCCTCTTCTTGCCGCCCTGCAATTACCACCATGGGCGACGCTTCAAGCTCCACTTCTGATTACGATAGCGACTCAAATATCAACAACTCTGTCAAAAACGCTCCTCAGAACACTATCACTGGTCCTTCTCTCAACCCTCTCAGTCCATATTATCTCCATCTCGGAGAAAACCCCGACCATGTCCTCGTGTCTCCGCCGTTGAACGACGACAACTACTACCTTTGGAGCAGAGCTATCAAACGAGTTCTCTCTTGCAAAAACAAAATAAAATTCATCAACGGTGCACTCCCATAACCTCCTCCAATAGATCCACTATTCGATTCTTGGGAGCGTTGTAATAACATGGTCCTTTCATGGATCAGCCGCACCTTTTCTTTGCAAATTTCACAAAGTATGGCTTCATTCGACACTGCTCGCGAGTTGTGGTTGAACCTACAGAACTGCTTTACCAAAGGGAACCACTTTCGTATGTCAGACCTTTTGCAAGAACTACACTCTATGAAGCAAGGTGATAGATCCCTGTCTAATTTCTTTACTGATATGCAAATTCTTTGGGATGAATTAGAGTTCTTGTGCCCTACACCATCTTGCTTTTGATTCGCCCTTGTTCTTGTGATTTGAGTCAATATGGTTCTTTGTACAAAGATAAAGAACATGTACTTTGTTTTCTAAAAGGACTCAATGACAATTTCCAACATGTTCGTAGTCAAATTTTATTGATGAACCTATTACCCCCTGTTAGCCAAGCTTATTCAATGGTTCTGCAGCAAGAGTGGAACCCTAACAATTCTGCAGTAGTTGAATCTAATGACTTTGCTTCAAATAACCCTACACCTTATACCCAAGGAAGGGGCACCAATCCGAATTCCCAAGGGAGAGGTAGAGGGCGATATAATAACAATAGGCAGCCTATGCTCTTCTCCCACTGCAATCGCACCAATCATATTGTTGATAATTGTTTCTTTAAACATGGCTTCCCTCCTGGGTATAGAACCAAAGCCCAAGCCCAGGCAAACAATGCTCAAACTAATTCTTCCAACTAAGACCCTCCCTTGCGCACCAAACAAGCTTCTGTTAATAATGAACTCAGTCTGACTCGTGATGACTATCAGTATTTGGTGTCACTTTTACATGCCTCAAAGAATGAAAAAGGGACTACTACACAAAATCCTCACAGTTAGGGTAATTCAGAATCTCATATATTTCCAGTGTCACCAAACCATGTATATCTTCTTTCCTTAATCATATTTGGATTCTTGATTCGGGTGCAAGTGATCATATTTGCCCTAATGTTCAATATTTTTCCACATATAAGAAAATCACTCTTATTCCTGTTAAATTACCCAATGGTAATGTTTTATATGCACATTATTCTAGAACCATAAAATACACACCTGAATTGTATATTATTATATTCTACACATTCCTTCCTTTCATTTTAACCTTATTTCTATTCATAAACTCATTAAACACCTTAATTGCATAGTTGTTTTCTCACCTAATTCTTGTTCCATCTAGGAGTTGTCTACCCAGAGAATGATTAGGCATGTTGACTTGTGTAACATCCTTTACATCTTTCAGCACACCCCACAATCTCTCTTGATTAGCAATGTACATAATAGGTTTGTTTCTAATAGCAATGTACAAAACAACCTTGTTAATTTTGCTAAAAGAACCTTTTTCAAATGTAATGACTTTGATTTGTGGCACCATAGACTAGGCCGCCCTTCTTCTAATGTTTTACAACACATTTGTACTCACTTTCCCTACGTAGATTTTAATAAAGATTTGATTTGTGATTACTGTCATCTTGCTAAACAACCTAGACTCCCTCTTCAAAACAGCATCACTAAGTCTTCAAATATTTTTGAACTAGTTCACATGGACATATGGGGACCCATTAGCATATGTTCCTTCCAAGGACATCAATATTTTTTAACAATAGTGGATGATTTTAGTAGATATACATGGGTTTTCCTCATGAAACATAAATCTAAAACTCGTAATTGCATTTCTTATTTTATGAATCTTGTATCCACACAATTTTATGCTAAAATCAAGCAAATTAGGACTAATAACGTTGTTGAATTCAATATGCCTTCATTTTATGCTTCTCTTGGTATTTTACACCAAACTTCTTGCGTTGAAACACCTCAACAGAATGCTATTGTCGAGAGAAAATGTAGGCACTTACTGAATGTCACCAGCGCACTCCTTTTTCAATCCAATTTGCCTGAGTGTTTTTGGTCTTATGCTATTTGTCATAGTGTTCATTTAATAAATAAGTTACCCACACCTGTCCTTGATAACAAATCCCCCTATAAGATTCTCTACAACTCACAATCTACTTTCCTTAATCTTAAAGTATTCGCCTGTCTTTCTTATGCTTCTACCTACACACATAATAGACAAAAACTTGACCCACATGCCAAAAGGATAAAAACCTGAAACCAAGGGATATCTCTTATTTGATCTCAAAAGTAGAACTACATTTCTCACAAGAAATGCTATTTTCTATGAGTCCACTTTTCCTTCTAAGTCCTCACATACTGATTCTGGTTCTAAGGAACCAACAGCTACTGATTTTGCCTCCAATACTGATTCTGACCCTATGTTCATTTTTGAACCACCCACTCACATGAAACATAATCCAGGTTTAACCATCTCATCTGCCAAAAATTCTGAACCACCTGCTGCACCTAATACATCAACCTCTCTTGATTGTGAGAATATATATCATGAAACACAACCTGAAACCCAACCAACCACTTTAAGGAAATCTCAAAGAATCAATAAACCTCCATTATACCTCAAAAATTTCCATTGTAACTACTCTTCTACTAATTTTACCAAAAACACTACCAACCCTTACCCAATTTCCAATGTTCTATCATATTCTAAATTGTCACTAGGCCATTTACAATATACCCTATCCATTTCTACTCATGATGAGCCTAAGACTTACAAACAGGCTATTCAACATCAACATTGGATACAAGCCATGAATTCTGAGCTTGATGCATTACATAAAAATGCTACTTGCATTCTAACCGATTTGCCCAAGGCAAAAACACCTATAGGTTGTAAATGAGTGTATAAAATTAAATATCAAGCTGATGGTAGTATTGAAAGGCACAAGGCTAGACTTGTTGCCATAGGTTTTCATCAAATTGAAGGGATAAATTACTTTGATACCTATGCCCATATTGCTAAACATACTACCATTGGACTTCTTCTTGCTATTGCATCATCACAAAATTGGTTTTTACATCAACTTGATGTTCATAATGCTTTCTACATGGTCATTTAGATGAAGAAGTTTATATGGAACTTCCCCTAGCCTTATATCCTCTAGGTCGAACCAGGTCTGTAGTATTCTTAAGTCTATTTATGGACTGAAACAGTCCAACAAACAATGGTATTCTAGCATAGCTACATTTCTTATTTCTCAAGGTTTTTCACAATCCAACTTAGATTTTTCATTATTTACAAAACACTTTTCCAAATCTTTCACTATTATTCTTGTGTATGTTCACGATTTGATTGTTGCAGGCAATGATTTAAGTCAAATATCTGCCATTAAAACTTCCCTGAATGACGGATTCAAAATTAAAGATTTGGGTAACTTAAAATACTTTCTTGGCCTAGAAATAGCTAGGTCCAAGACTGGTATACATGTTTGCCAAAGGAAATACACTTTGGATATATTGTCTAAATGTGGGCTACTGGCTTCTAAACTTGCATCCATCCCAATGGCTAAAGGAACTCATCTATCCCTTCAAGGAGGGACACCTTTGCAAGACACAACAACCTACAAAAGGCTCATAGGTAAGCTGATTTACTTAACCACTACTAGACCTGCCATTTGTTTTTCTGTGCAACAGTTAAGTCAATTCATGGGAGCACCTATAGATCTTCATCATGAAGCTGTTGTACAAGTTCTAAGATATCTAAAGGGATCTCCAGCACAAGGCATTTTCTTCCCAAGCAACACAACTCTCCAAATCAAGGCATTCAGTGATTCAGACTGGGCCAACTGCCCTAATACCCAAAAATCCATTTCCGGATTTAGTGTTTTTCTGGGTGACGCACTTATCTCCTGGAAATCAAAGAAGCAACCCACGGTCTCAAGATCTTCATTAAAGGCAGAATACAGAGCCTTAGGATCTACTGTCTCAGAAATTCAGTGGATCACATTTCTGCTTAATGACTTTCAGATTCCATATTCTCCTCCTACTTTTCTTTACTGCGACAACCGGTCAGCTAGGCATATAGCAAACAATCCATCATTTCATGAAAGGACAAAGCACATAGAAGTGGATTGTCATCTAGTAAGGGAAAAGCTTAAAACAAAATTGTTTCATTTGCTTCCTATATCCTTCATAGACCAACTTGCTGATGTATTTACAAAAGCCTTGAACTCATCCTCTTTCATGACTATTATTTCTAAGCTGGGAGTTCAGAACATTCACTGCCCAGCTTTAGGAAGGCTATTAGCAAGTCTGCCATATGTTTTGTTTTTATTTGTTTTGTATTTTAGCCCAAGTTCTGTTTTTCAGTATTTAGTCCAGTTGGACTCCTCTTATCATTTGGCCCATATTAGCCTTTATGTTAGTTTATTGGGCTGTTTGCTTTTTTTAGTCATTGTGCCTCTGTTCTGTAAACTGGGTTTGTCCATATAAGGGATGTCCTCTGTATCAGATTAGTCAATGAATTCATTTTACTCATTCACATATTCTCAATACTTTATGTGAATGGAATTTTCAATTTATTCTATCATCTTGTGTTGTGTTGTCAGTTTGTGCCCCATGCCCTTTTTCTTCACTTTGATTTTAACTTAGTAGATTTAGTGATGTGTTCCATTCTTCTAATATCTAGAACGAAAAGAAAAAGGTATTAGATCACTCGAAACTAGGATTCCTCAGTAAGGTCAAAGCATAAGACCCCTCTTTCCCCTTTGCAATCAACCAACCCTCTGCTTTTCAGGAACTATGAATAGCGTGGAAGCGTTTGTCCTCTTCTTTGTGGGCAATTATTGGTTTTGTTGGAATCAAGGTGGTTCCCGTTTTGTTGACAAGTTTGTATTGACCAAAGATTATAACTTTGGTTTTTATTTTCTCTTTCAATTTTAGGGTCATCAACATCAGGTTCTCACCGTGTTTTTTATTTTCTTGTTTTTGAGAGCCCTGGAAAAAATGAATCTGAGTTGTTGGATTTAGATTCAGTGGTTGATGGTGGTGGTCTGACCATTATCAGTGAGGGCGGGTAGAGGTCTGACGCCGGTGATGTTGATGTGGCAGGCAATGTCAGGGTGATGGCTCTGTTGCGGAACCACAAGCAGAACACGGAGGATGAAGGTGGGGAAGGGGTAGGGGCATAGATTGGGTGGTGGATGGTGTAGGTGTTATGCAATTTTTTCAAGTCATCTAAACCATTGATTAAATCCAACGACATATTATAAGTGGTTCACCGGGGAACCACATAGTGAGAAAGTTCACCCTATAAGCCACACCTAAAAACAAATATGGAAAAGTAAGTTTCTTTATTAATTTTTTTTCAAAAAAGGAGTTAGCCGAACTTGGCAATTTACAAATTTTTTAAAAGCATTTTTAAGTTTTCTCAAATTAAATTAGTTATGAATCCCAAACAACAAATATTTTGTTATGCAAAAAAAATTCGGTTGCCCCTTTGCTACGATAATGCAAAATCATAATGGAGGACAAGTAAGGTTGCAAAATCATAATGGAGGACAAGTAAGGAGGACATTTAGACTTAAAAGATAACAAAAAAAAAAGAAAAAAAGGAATTAGGTTGCCTCAAAAAAAATTAGGTTGTAACCGTAACAAAGGATTCCATATTGGCTTTGTGAACCTAGACGCAAAAACAGCCCCAAGTGTTTCTCTTTTCTTTACTCAGTTCAGTTATTCATACTGTTGTCTTTTGCACATTTGCTTTAGATAATTGGCTAATAATTCAACTCGGCCTAATGATCAATACAATACAACCTCTTTTCCCAAACCTATTAGCCCCCAATAGAATTGTTGGTTTCTCAATACTAAAGAGAAGGATAATCTAGTGGGCCTTGTGGCTCATGCAGTATAGTTGACACTCGACACAGCTTTTGGGGAACCCGTGACGTTGGATTTACTTTGTAGTCATGCAAATGGCAATTATCACACACAGTATTAAATACCCAAGTTGATCACTAAAATCAACTGGACCAGACACTGAATTGGTGTAGGCACTGGTTCAAGGTTCAAGGTTCAAAGGTTGGATCGGAGTCGGACCGGAAATGAATTAAATTATATTTTCAAAATTTTTAATATAACATATAAAGCACTAATAAACAAAAAATAACATAATATTTATAACATCACAATATAAAAAATTAAACTCCGCTTAAAATGTTATAAGTCAACATATAACATGCAAAAATTACATATTAAACTAAAACAAATATGTTATAATAACATTCTAATATTCAATAATCACAAATACTGTAACATAAGTACTCTCATAATAATATTAATATATAAATTAATTTTAAATTTTATTATAATATTTAATTTAATCCATCGACATGAAAAAATGGATAAAAAATCTCTTATATGTCAAAAATAATGTCATTTACCATTTTTTTAAAAAATAAAAAATTAATTTTTTTAAGAACCGGCCGGTTCCCGGTTTTGCCCGGTTTTTTCGGTTTTGGCCGGTTTTTTACTGGTTTTCCGGTTTTTAGGCCAGTTCTTGTGCAGTCCAGTTTTGAGGTTCAATCGAACCGGACAGAGATCCGGTTCCCGGTTCAACCGGTCGGACCGGCCGGTCCGGTCCGGTTTTGACAACTATGACTAAAATTGTAGCATCGTATTAAGTTAGTATCTCACATTAGTAATATTTTAAAACGATTCCTAGAATTACAAAACATTAATCAGATTTATCTCTATGCCTGGATCTATTAGCAAATGCATTACTGATATTATTCACTTATTTCAAATGCATCCTCGACATTACCAACTTAATTTATTATAGTCCATACGAATATTGTTCCGGTACACCAAAAGTCTCACATTGCTTGGGAATCGAGGCTAAGAGTAGTTTATAAACTTTCACTTACCTCAACCCATCGAGACACCTTTTAAGGACAAAACCGTGAAGGTCCACATGCCCACATGTGGGCCAAAGCGGACAATACCTTAGAAAACAGTGTTGTGGACTTGAGGTCGGAACATTGGCTAACACACGAGGGCTAACAAGCTCTTTAGCCCCTTAGCCTCGACTGGGAGGCTACTGTTCCGGTACACCAAAAGTTTCACATTGCTTGGCAATCGAGGCTAATGGTAGTTTATAAACACCCACTTACCTCAAACCGTGAAGGCCCACATGTCCACATGTGGGTCAAAGCGGACAATACCTCAAAAAACAATGTTGCAGACTTGAGGTCGAAACAAATACCAACGGCGAGATGAACTGATCAACATTTTGCAATTTCAGGAATCATTTTAGAATGTTGATAATGTGGGGACTAAGTTGATATGGTACTACAATTTCAAGGACCAAATTGGGTATCTACTAAAAAATCCAAAAATCCAAGTGGATATGAAAAGTTTGTTTAGATAATAAATTTTAATGAGATTATGTATCGTTAAAGAAGTTTTAAATGAGTAAGTGCACAATTCTTGTTTGAATATAAAACAAAAAGAATTTTAAAAGTATTGCTCATTTTTATAGATCATTTCTATCGTGCATAAGTATTATGGGTTATGCATCACTCAATATAAAATGAAGCTATTAAAGGTTGAGAACTTTATCTGGTTGATAGTCCATATTGGAAGATGGCTTTAGCATGAAAAATGCACGAAGATTATTTCAAAATGTGCCTCGAACTCGAACTATCAAGTGTGGTCAGGTTCATGATTATTCCCTGCACTGCACTGCACTCATGTATGGCAATAAATAGAGCTTTTTTTTTCCCTATAATTTTTTTCCCGATATGGTTGCAACTTTAATGAACTAATGAAGGATAAATGGCAAGTCATTTGCTTTGTCCATCAAGTTATTGTCTATTTATATATATAAATTCTATATTTCCATAGGCATTGCGTGCAGTGCTCCAACTGAAGGATAACCGGAACAAGTTTTATTTAAACAATTAAACGAAGTTGATTGAATAGATTACTGTGGCTGCCAAGATTTATGATAACAAGCATCTTCGTTGGCAACTTAATTTAAAAACCAAATTTGTTATTTTTTAAGGAGTGAAACAATTTAGTTCCCGAAATTGTAAGGCTGTCAACTCAAACCTTGAACTTAATGAAATTTGAAAAAGATCCTTGAATTTGAAAAGTTTTACCAACATTAGTCTCTGCCAAATAATTTTAGGAACTAAATTGCACGATCCAAAATGACTACTATAATAGAAGATTTTCAATTTTTGGGATTTTTGAAATATTAATAATTTCAGAGACTAAATTGACAGCACACTGCTATTTCAAGGACTAAATTGGTAATTCGCTCTTTTTTTTAAGCGTGTGACAGATTAAAGTTTTTGATAATCATTCTATACTTACATAATTGGAATTATTTCTGGTCCTAAGTGATTAGATCACAAAAGCACCATAGTTTAGCTAGCTAGACATGCACAGGACACAAACTGCTAGTTATTTCTTTTGTCTGAAGGATAATGATTATTTACTCACACACATTAACAACTCACTTATTTTACAAAACAGTAAGGTAGGAAGTGTTTCTACAAAAATCTACTCATCCTACACAAACCTTCATATTCTACTTACTACACATGGTCACTGGAACATCCAAAACTATCCTACTCTTGTTCCTCACATGCTTGACTAAGATTTTTATGGAAATGCATTCGTTGCAGTTAGTCACCGCAGTCAGTGATCTCAACATTGATCAAAATCAAACAGTTGGTATTACGATTCCCAATTTGCCAAAATCACGATATGAGCCGTCCGATCTCTATCAAACAGTTTAGATAGACTGACTGTAGTGACCGTACGAAATTCCGACCGCATGAAATCCGAGTCCGATTATTATAGGCAAGCCACTATAATTTTGCTTGTCTTTAAAGGCACTCAATACTATAGGATTGAGATTCACTGCAGTCACGTGTTTCTACATCCTCAGCTAGATGGTGAATTCTCTGCGCCACTAGAGGATGGTTGTGTGGTAGAATCTTCTAAACTAATTTCATCCGTGTTCACAAACTTCAAGTAATTCTCAATCTCTTTGGAATCATGGCTCCCATATCTAAAATTTAACCACTTCTTGTGTGGCTTTCTCTTTCTATCACTTATGGCAATGGCAATGGCAATGTCATTGGGGAAGAGGTCTCTTAAGACAAAGGCATGCAATATGGTTGATACAAGAAGTGCTGTCACTATGAATGTGGAGATGAGAGCCAGTACAACACAGAGTGTTTTGGTAACAACATTTGGTACTTGATTTGAGTATCTTATGGTAGCAATTGCTGCACCAGTCATTGGAAAAGTATAAGCCCACCATGCAAGTGAGAATCTGCACAATCATATAAAATAACTTTTGTTAGAAAAGTCCATAGCATAGAGAAATTGAGTAAATAATATAAGAGTTTAAGCAGATGTAATGTAACTTACTTGAATCCTCTGAAAAAATTGATCCTGACAGCCTGCATAAAAGCATATGAAACTAGTGAGCAATTTGTAACTAAGGCGTTGTTTTATATCAGAGTGAATTACTAATTTAGTTACTGAAATTGCAGGGTCAAGCAATTTGGCGCTGAAATTCACAAGATTTTAAAATGATCCCTATGAAATTGAAAATCTCCAATCACATTAGTCCCTCCAAAACAATTTTAAGGACTAAATTGACTGACCTAAAAGACTAATGTGATCAAGGATTTTCAATTTTAGGCTTGACGCCTACAATTTCAGGACTAAATTGTTGATTCAGTCTTTATGTTACATATTAAAGCTATGCAAGAATGACTAATGATAATGCATATTTCAAATACAAGTGTGACAAAAAAAAAAAGCCTTACCAGTGAGAAATAAAGGAAGAGGGCAATGAAATAGGCAATCCTTGATCCATAATCAAAAGAACCCTGAATCTTAGCCCAAGCCATGGAAGCAACACTAGGTGCTGCAACAAACAGAAAGAACACAGGATGTAACTCTTTCGGGAGGGTCTCATTTGTTGGAAGTCTTTGGTATAGAGTTACAAACAACACAGTGTAGTGAGCAAGCCCCACAGCAAAGAAGAAAATAGGTCCTTCTTTTAATCCCATAGATGCACCAAGTAATGCCCCCACAAAGTTTCCAACGATTGATAAATGATTTGAAGGGTTGGCCACCTTTGAGAGCCTCCTTTGGCCCCCAGACATCCACTGTCCATAGATCTTAAGCTCAAGAAAGAATATTGGTACCATTAGAATGTACCAAAGAGAATGATGCAGTGTTTTGGTAACTGATGGGGGAACACCAATAGCTAAGAACAAGAGAGCTATCCATGGTGCAAAGAAGAAGTTAACACGGATTGGATGGTAGTACTCGCGACGAACTGCTTCAAAGTAGAGAAGGAGTTTAAGAATATAGATGCTAAAAACAGTAGCAACAAGAACCACTGAGATGTACCACAAGATTATGTTTATTTTGGGGCTTATGTGAAGAAACTGAGTGGAAGGAGATGTTGCCAGTGTTTTCCAAAGAATTGCTTGGCTGCTAACTCCAAGGCAAATACCAAACGATGAAACCGGAAACCGGAGAAGAAATGGCCATCGCTTGTCCTGAGGAAGCACTGTCTCTTCTGAAGACTGTTGGAAGAGGAAAACAAAAATATGTTACAATCTTCAATGTGTAAAAGCAGGCATACTAAGGAAATTCTAGGAATAAAAAGGAAATTGAAATAGGATCATCAATAAGTAAAATATGGCGGTGTTGATTTGATGCAAAATAAAATATGTCTACTAAGATAGCATTGTTTTGCAAAAAATTCAGTTTTCCTTAAAAGACTTTTTGCAGCTCGGATCCTCCCCTGTCTCTATAGCCAGAGGTCGGTCGTTATATTAATCCAATGACTGAAAGTATTGATCTCTCAGCCGTTGAATTAGTCCAACGACCAACCTCTGGCTGCACGGGCCGCAAAGGCAGAAGAGAATCCAAGTCCAAGTTTTGAATTCATGTATCATGTATAGAAAATATAATGGGGTAGCTTACCCTTTGATTTGAATACAGGAAGGTTGATACATAAAAAAAAGATTCTAAATAAACTTGCATTTAGTTACAATTAAGGCACAGAAAAAAACCAAATAGCTTGTGATATATAATGTCTTTGGCACATGGCAGTGATGAAAAAGAAAGAAAGAAAAAATAGAATCTATAGGAAATGGATTCTAATTATGGATTACCAAAAATTGCATTATCTATGGTGTTGTAGATTATATTTAACATATAACTGAATATGAGATGGTAGAAGGAAATCACATACCTTAAGAGTTTCTAACTCTACACCTTCCAATGCATCAAAATACCGATCAACAGGTAAAGGCCTATCAATGCTCCTCCTTGAGTTGTTACCATCTTGTGCAGATCCAGCAGGCGCCTTTCCGCGTAGAATCGATAATTGTCTCTCAAGTGTCCCAGACCATGTTTTGAAAGAGTCAAATCTTTTATCTCTGAACATTTTGATGCCAGGATGATTGGTCTTTTGGGCACTATTAGCTCCCCCTTGGTACACATAGCCCTTTGGCATTGGTTGAGAGTAGCACTTTGGTGGTTGCGGAGGTTTAGAACCTGCAGCTCTTGATTCAGAAGCGGAAATTGGAACACTATCTTTGATAACAGTTTCACCACTGAAGAAAACTTTTTTGTTGTTGTTCAGTGGCTGAAGCTGAATTTCTTCAGAAGTGAGTGGCATGCTTATAGAAACAGAAGGCTTCCTTTTATGATTGATGATTAGGGGTTCATCTTGTTGGCTTCCTGGTGATGCTGCTTCAGGCTCCTATTGCAAACATGTTAAAAGTTAGATTTTACTTAACATCCCAAATCATAAGCATAAAAAGGAATTGTTGCAAATTACTAAGAATCAAGGTTTTAAAAAAAGTCCGTGATCGCGATCTGGGCCGCGACATCATGGTTTTTGATGTCGCTGCAACCACAACGCAACTGCGATTGAAGCCGCATCAGCAACATCTGATCGCGATTCTCCGCAATTCGAGAATTGCGACGCGATCGCAATCGTTACCGCGACCGCCATTTAAAACCTTGCTAAGAATTTGAAATAATATAGGCACTCTAAATCATTGCCATAAAAAGTACTGAAAAAGAGCCTTACTTTGGTAGTTGGGCTGGGATATTGAGAGTCAAGTGTATCAAAACCATCAACTTCCTTTGATGATATATACTTGATTAGTGATGGAACTTCAGGAGATCCTTGTTCTGAAATTTCAAGGGTTATGTGGTTTTCCATGATAGCCCTGAAAAAATGTTTAAAAAGATTGAGTTACAAATAGACTTCCCTTAACCAGATATTTTATTAGTAGCAGAATCATTACAAGTTTGTAATGAAAATCAAGTAAATAGGGTTGCAAAATCAAGATCCAAACAGAAATATCAGATGAACGATGCATATATCTTGCCCTCATTTTGGTTACAAACTAATATTCTCTTACTCTAAAGAATACTTTTTTCTTTCTTTTCAGAGAAACAATGTTCTTGAGTTGAATATGCATTCCCTCTGCAAGCAAATCTAACGGGTGTTCCTAAATACATAGAGGGTCAAAATCAGTGAACATGAAGCTATCTTTTTCCTAATTAAGAAGTTTTCCCTCTTCATGAAAGGTTCTTGTCAGCTATAACTAACAAAACCTGGAAAGTTCCTTTATTTTTTACCCTCCCCAGAAATAATTTAAAAAAAAAGGACAGAACAGAAGGATGTGAGTGGAAAAGGACCAATAAGCAATATGTGATAATGACTTGAGAGATGTGAATTTCAGTCCCCTCACACCTTCTCCAGGGAAAAAAAAAAACAGTGCTAACATTTATTATTTTTAGTTAAAGCCATAAATGCAATATACCCCAGCTATTATTTCTTATGGCCATGAATGAATCCACATGAAGATAGATATTAAGGGCCCATCATTTAATACTTTAAAAATCACATCAATCCTTGAAGCAAAGAAATCAAAGGCTCATCATGCAACTGGAAAATTTACAACACAAAAAAACCCATTGCAGACTTCAAGTTTAGTACAAAACTGGAGTTTATAGAAGAACATTGTTCTTAAAAAAAAAAAAAAGAAATAGAAAAAAGAAACAAGAATGCAAACCTTGAAATTTTTTCTGCAGAGGAGTGGATGTAGAACTCAGGATGAAGCAGAAAACTCAAGCTGATGTTGGAACAATGTTCTTGTGAGTAGATGATCAAAAAGAGAGAATTTAAAAATGAAAGAAAATTAGAATTTAGCAGAGAAAATAAACCATATGTTTGAAGAAAAAATGAGAATGAAAACGTGTGATTTGAAGTCTAGAATTAGTGAAATGGCTATATATAGTGTAAACCTATATGGTAGGCCAAGTGTACTTTGCAGCCGTTACGTTTAAAAGCAAAGCACCCAATTTTAGATAATCCTGGCTGCTTATTTCTTTGAAAATGACACATAGGCTTAGTAAGCAAATAAGGAAAATGGATTCCCTGAAGTCGCGTGTTCTAGCTATTGTTGAATCCCGACTGTTGGATTAAGATCGGACGGTTGTGTTTTTTAGTCATTGAATTGGGTTAAAAATACAACTCAGAACCATGGTCCTCCGATCTTCATTCAACGGCTGAAATTCACGAATACAATGACTGTTGGGCCAGGTGATTGTAGAGAATTCGAGTTCCCAAATCAGTTGTCTCTTTGATTGTTTTTACATCTCCAATGATAGAAAATAATAGATAAATGGTTAACTAGGTTTTTTGTCCCTATAAAATTAGAAAATTTTGATTTTGATCTTTATTCGTTTTTAGTCCTGTGGAGGACTAAATATACAGTGTTTTTGTATGCTTTTAGTCTCTGTTGAGGGACTAAAAACACACTGTTTTAATTAAATGTAGGAACTAAAAATCAATAAAAATTTTATAGGGATCACAATTAAATTTTACTAGTTTTATAGGGACCAAAATCATATTTAATTATAAAAAATTGATATTTAAGAGAAAAATATTGCATATATTAAAATAAATTTAGTAAGAATATATATATATATATATATATATATATATATATATATTTAAAATCAGTTACTTTGAATGAAAATACATACTAGGCATATATATAATCAGTGGATTACATTCATTCGTGCGTCCATTTTCCTCAAAAGCAAACTTCTTTTAATAAAAGTGTTAATTTTTAATTAAAAAAATTATAGAAAAAAACGAAAGAATACAGGTCATTTCAATTGAGTCCAAGGAGACAAAGCAGCATAAAATATTGTGGGGACAGATAAGAAGCTGTTAACTTCAAAATGACTTCACATCCTTAAGAAAAGGCTTAAGTTTTATTCTGACTACACAGTTGTGTTTGACAAAATATATAAAACTATTCAGTAGGTACAAAGTGGGCCAACGAGTGGTTGATTTACGGTGGATGAATAATGACAAAAATATTTCAAAAATATAATAACACCTTTTTTTATTGACTGGCAAAAATATAACATCTACACAATATAAAAACACAGAGATATATTTCTTGAATGTTTTTGGGGTTGTTATTCTGCGAAAGGTGTTAGATTTATTAGGCAAAAAAATAACAGTGGTAGTGTTTTTTAATGCACGCAAAATTTGGCACTAGATATTCTCAAGAACTACTATATAGGAGGCTATGAATTAAATTAATGAAACCATGAATAGGAAACACGAAAAAAGTATTACTACAAGACAAAAAAAGTAGGTAATAAATATTCTCTTCCCGGCGCCTCCTCGCCCAAACCGAAAAAGGTGGACACGAAAGGATAGGGAAATGTACAAAAAAAAAAAAAAAGGATAGGAAAAAAGCTAGAAGAATGGAAATTTAATGATAAAAGTTACTAGTTTCTTTTATTTTTTTACTGAAATAAGTGAATAATCAAATTCGGATTAGCATCCTCTCCTGTTTGAGCTCAACAAGAGAGGTCCTGTTATTTCATCTCTACCATTAAAAAAAACCTCTTCTCCTATTTTTTATATTTCAAAACCCCTATCTCTTTTTATTTGTTGATGGAAAAAATTCAACAAGACCCTCCTATTACAGGAAAGGATCCTGATACATCAATTTTGTTCTAGGCATCGACAAATTTGATACTTGAAATTCATAAAATTGTAAAATGAATGTTGAAATTGATTTTTTTTTTAATCACATTACTCATTTTATCGGTCAATTTAGTCTATAAAATAGTTTCAACAGATAGACTAATGTGTTCGACAATTTTCAATTTTAAAAATTATTTTAAAATTTTGTTAAATCGAAATATCAAATTGTCATATGCCATAATTTCAAAAACTAAATCGGTGAATACCTCTTGCTGAAATATGGTGCTCATTATTACGATACGCAAAGTGAGATTTTGCATGTCATTGTAAAAATGGCCAAAAATTGGAGCTATGTCGACAGGACAAGGCAGTAAAACACTCCATACGATCGGCCTCGAGTAGGATAGCCAACTGTGGTTGCAGTCGAGTCGTGGGCCAGCTAGAGTGGGTTTCACAAAATCAAAAGATGTGTTACTTGAAACAGGGAGAGGGATGCTAGAGCGCAGTGGTGCGGGGACGTTGTGATGCACAAAACGATATATGGACATCACGACAACATTAGATGGATGGAGGCGACGGCAGTATTGGCACCGTGGCGGCGAAAATCAACCAGTTTTTTGGTGGTGTATATTAAAATTTTAAGTGCCACCCTGAAATATTAAGCTATAGTTGAAGTACAGCTGTCAAAGTCAAAGGATTAGCATGGCTTCATTTTCCGTATACAGTCCCTTTCATGACAACGAAAACTACGCTGCAAATTTTGTTTAATTGGAACACAATTGTTTTCATATTTCAAGATTTTTCATCCATAATAGAAGGCACATGTTTAGCGCAACAGTTGTCACCAACCATATTTTCAAACCAAATTGAAACCTGCCCAAATTTATAATATTGGAAAAAAGAAACAAACAAATGAAAAATGTAGGATACTCAAATACGTCATTAGTAATATATTATTATAACATTAACTTTTTAGAGGATGTTTGATTTTAAAAGTAAGAAAAAGGAAAATGAAAGACAAGAAAAAATAGAAAAAAGATAAGTTTGATTTATATTTACTTAAATATGTCGATCTGTTAAGTTTAAAAGACTTTTTATAGCCTAAAGTTTGACTTTTTTTAGTTAAATTGGTTTTTAAAAAGTCTTGACCTAGTTTATTTAATCAGTAAGTTTGACATGACTTGAGTCTGATGTAAGTTTGGTTACCCGTCTAATGCTTTAGCCTTACTCCATCTCCTACCCCAATGCACGATTATGTGCCAACAAATTTGAATTACTAATTTAACCCTTGATAAACATGAAAATAATATTAATTTAAATTTTTATAAATTAATTTAATAATAATTTTTTTTAAAAAAAATGTGTAATACGTTAATTTAAAAGACTAATTTAGTTGAGTAAAAAAAAAGATTAATTTAGTACTCAGTATTTAGTCTAATATTTAAATGAAATATCAACAAACGATTTTTTACAATGTCAACAAACAAATTGTAGTTATAGATGTATATATTTATTATTTCTCTCGTTTCATATTCATGTATATGTAATCAAACAAAAAATATTTATACGGTCAATTTAGAACCAAGAATATGCTTGTTCTGAGGATGACAAGTTGGCAACATGAAGAACCTGAATAATAAGTCTAAGGTGTGGTGCAAATTGTGGCACCAACTCTGGCACTTGTACAGCAGTCCCCACTTACAGCTAAAATCAAATGTGTTCATTAAATTTTGCAATAATTTTTTTAGGCAATGATCGGCTTAAAATTGCAGTCCTAACACGACTCTTTATCTCTGTTTGCTTATATGTGAACAATATGCGTGTGGGTGGTACCCTACAAAAACGTGGGTGTATCTAGATTAATGTCTGCGAATGCTCTTGAAGAATATATTTTATATAAAAAAAAAAAATCTAAGTTTCTTCGAATGTTCATGGAGAATATATGCCCAAGGTATCGAGCCTATACAAAAAAAAAAAAAAAAGAGAGAATGTACGGATCGGATATCATCCCTCGGAACATAGCAAAATTTTCAGCAAAATATAAAACTTTTTGTTCTCTTAATGCTCAAATCGTTCAGTTCCGCGAGGACTTACATTTCTTGTTGTCGTAAAAACTATACAGTCACAAGATCATAACTGTACAATCAAGATCATCTTTACGAAACATATCTAGAACACAAAATTAAAATGTGGATCGTCTAATTCTATATTCGTGACTGTATGACTGTGTCTAATTCATTTCCATTCTGCAGAATGGTGTGACTCTGTTGGGGGGGGGGCGATTTCATAGTATAAATTTAAAATATCTACGCCAGTGTAAAAAAAAATATTCCATCGCACACAATGCAGGCGCTAGTCGTTTTGAACCCAGCTCTAATTGATTCCAAATTAATTACAGTTGTACCAAATTTTTGTCTAAAAATATTTTTATCGAAAGATAGAGCTAAACGTTAGATCTTGCCTTGGACCATTTGATCATACCCAGGGATGAAAAATATGGTGATATACACACGTAAGTATATGTATTGTTGAGAAAATGGCAGCATAGAACTAATAAATTTCTCTCACTCTCACATACTCATATAGGAAGGAAGGAAGAGAACTTTAGAAATGAACTCAATTCATTTGATACATACACAAAAACTTGTACATTAAACACCAAATGCCTAAATGTCTTTATATAGGTAAACAATTATAATAAAATAATACAAAAATATTAAGAGTTTGTCTCCAATTTGAATTTGATCGGTAGTCTTCAATTTGGATTTGCACTCTAGTCTTCAATTTGAACTTGGCTTCTAGTCTTCAATTTTGACTTGTACTCTAGTTTTCAATTTGGATTTATGCTCTTTTTATGATATGCTTGAGAGATATTAATTATTGTTTTTCTCAATACTCCCCCTCAATAATCATTTTCTCTCATCTTGGTCCTATCCATATTCCTGAGAAAACCCAAGAGCTATCAAATGAGCTTGGTATCTATCAATGGTTTCTTCAGGACATACCTTTAACTGGTAAACCCATTTGCATGAAATAGATTTGACATCTTCAGACTTTGGTACTAGCTCCCATGTCTGTTGCTTCAATGCAAGAAATTTTTCTTCCATAGCTTTCTTCCATTCTTGCTTTGTTGACGCCTCAGATGGTTCTTTAACAATATCCAATTCTGCTAGAGCCATATTAACATATTTTGGATTTGGTTTTCGTTGCCTCTGTGATCCTCAAGGTTGTGATTGCATATGAGCTTCTTCTGGTTCATTAAAGTGTTCTATTTTTGGACTCTGATGATGTATTCCAGTCTGCCATGGGCTCTTCTCAACTTCTGCTTCAACTTCAACTTCAACTTCTGGTGTTGACTCTTTAGAATTTTTAGGAGTTGAAGATGATTCTTCAGGCTTCAAATCAAGCTTCTCATGCAACATATCTTCTATTTCTTTTGTATCGGACTGAACTACATATGTTTTGATGATTCTTCTAGCTTCATATCAAGCTTCTCATGCAACTTGTCTTCTATTTCTTTTGTATTTGGTAGAACCACATATTCTGATGACCACCAATGTAATGGCTCATCAAATACAACATTGCTTGCTAATGCCAACTCCATTTTTCTCTATCACAGCAACTCCAACTGAGACTGTATCATCACTATCTTCAATCACTGCATAAGAGGCCTCCATATCCCATTCATCTTTGCTATTATTTTGATTGCTTGATGTAACTATATTGCCTTCTGTTGTTCGCTTTTTAAATCTACAATCACAAGCAAAGCGACCCTTCTTTCCACAATTATAACATTCAAAATTGTGGGATTTGCCTTTCTTTCTATTGAGGCTTTCATTCTTGTCAGCTCCCCTTGCTTGGTTGCTTCTATGATGCTTTTGTTGTTCAAAAGTGCTTCTTCTTCATTCTTCAAGGAAACACCGGTTATTTTCTTTACAAGAGTCTCTTGGTTGGCTAGAAGATTTTCTAACTCTTCTAATGATGGTTGACTTGGCCATCCTTGAATTGCAGTGATAAAACTTATATATTCAGGCTTTAACCCATGAATAATAATTCTTCTTTTCCTTCCGTCATTGATATTTGATGCAACATCTAATTCAGAAATCTCTCGACATAAGGACTTTACTTTTGTAAAATACTGATTTATCGTCAAATCACGTTGTGTGAGTGACATCAGTTCATTTTCCAAAAGTTGTAGTCTCATGTCATTTTTCATAGAGAATCGTGAGACAAAAACAACCCAAGCATCCTTTAGAGCTATAGTATATGCTGAATGTGATCCAGCATCTCCTTATCAATGGTCGTCTTTATCATGAACATTGCTTTTCCAGTTTTGATGCGCCACTTTCTCAAAGATTCTGCATCTACTAGTGGTGTGGTTTCGTTTCCATTGACAACTTCCCACAAATCTTGACCTTGCAAATATGATTATATGCAAGTCTTCCATGTGCTATAGTTTTGATTATTGAGTTTCTTGATGCAGCCTACAGACATAAAGTCTGCCATAATGATAACTTGTCATAACTTTCTGATTTTGTAATAAGAAAGTCTGGTCCCAGACCAACAAGCTTTATAGTCCGTGACTGTATACGGGCAGAGTCTCCACTTAATGGTACCACCAATTTTGCACCTGCACTAATAGTCGCAGACTATTAGAAAACTTTACAGTCCCCGACTGTATACGAGCAGAGTCTTTACCAATGGCACCACTAATTTGGAACCTCAACTAATAGTCCCAGACTATTAGACTTTCTTTGGGCAACACCTCAACTCTATAGCACCTCACTCGGTCCTAGACCATATGGCTCCTGATACCAAATTGTTGAGAAAATGGCAGCATAGAGCTGATAAGTTTATTTCACTCTCACACACTCATATAGGAAGAAAGGAAGAGAACTTTATAAATGAACTCAATTCATTTGATACACACACAAAAACTTGTACATTAAACACCAAATGCCTAAATGCCTTTATCTAGGCAAACCATTACAATAAAATAATTCGAAAATATTAAGAGTCTGTCTCCAATTTGAATTTGATCGGTAGTCTTCAATTTGGATTTGTACTCTATTCTTCAATTTGGACTTGGCTTCTAGTCTTCAATTTTGACTTGTACTGTATTCTTTAATTTGGATTTCTCCTCTTGTATTCAATTTGGATTTATGCTCTTTTTATGATGTGCTTATAAGAGATAATAATTATTGTTTTTCTCAATATGTATAACCACATCCTTTGAGTTCAAAGTTCAAACCTTCATCTCTACAGTAGTATATAGGCATGACAACAGAACCCGAACCCACGGGTACCCACCTAATCCCAATCCGATTTTGACGGGGAAAACTCGCTTTGTCCGAGGGTAGGGCGAGGTTAGGGATGTCAATAATCGACCCGCCCCCGACCTGAACCCGCCCTGCTAAATATAAATTGTTAATTTTTATTTTGTTTTATGCATATATACTCATTCATTTTGTTTCATATTTTTGTTTATTTTTAATTTAATCTCTTTTCAATAGAAATTTTTTTTGATGTTTTTTTAATTTATTATATCATTGTATAATAATTATAATTTTATTTTATTAATTATCATAAATATAATTTTTAATTTTTCTACATATATGGAGCGAGGTTGGGGGTCCGTGGGGAAACTCGACCCTTTCGAGGCGGAGATGAGGAAGACAAAACCCGAACCCATTTGAAATGGAGATGGAGACAGCGGAGGCAAAACCCGCCCCCAACCCGACCCAACCAGTTGCTATGCAGTATAATTTGCTAATTATATTGACTCCAATTCTTTGAGTGCAACTTGTCTTTATATTGTAATACTCAATCGAAGTTAGAATTACTTCTAAATTTTTTTTATAAAACGAGTCAAAAGTGGATAAGATTGGATTACTATAAAACCATACATCAAGACACTAGATTGATATGACCCCTATTCAGGTTAACTTGAGTCACTACGCGAAATTTAAGATGTAATGTGGCAAATTTGATAATATTTTATTTATAATGTGCTATATAGACTAGTGTAGAAAAGAGATAAAAAATAGGCTTTTTACATTTTTTTTGATAAGTAGAAATTTTTATTAATATTGTCCAGCTATAGCATCAAAGAAAGAAAACCCTACCCACATTCTATGAAAGGTTGCAGGGAGCTCGCACTATCATGTGTTAGTAAGCTACACCTTTAACATGTTCAAAATTCCACCTGGGGATACACACACAACACCTAGCCTTCTAATAACTACAAAAGTCATATCCCAGTTAATACACTACTCAGTACACAAGTTCAATTAGTTTCATATATTACTCCTATTTATCAAACAGGTTTTTTACATTGGTTACAGATACAACTAATATAAAAAGTGGCGCGGTGACAATTTTGAAATTAAGTCCAACTTTTTTACATCAGTTGACAGTACAACCGATATAGATTATAGTGTCAACCGATGTAAAAAGTCACGTTTACCAAAAAAAGTATAAATTTGTTTTCTACTTTTTACATCGGTTGTTTATATAACCGATGTAAAAAGTGCTTCCCTTTTATTTTTCTTTCTCAGTCTGCGCTCGTTTTCAGTACTCCTTCTCATCCTTTTTTGTCATAGGTTCCTCACTCGTCCCTCTCTCTCTCTCTCTCTCTCTCTCTCTCAACGAGCCATCGTCATTGGAGAAGAGAACCCTCGCCCTCTTGCTCGTTGCTTTCACAATCATGCTTGCCGTCTACGACCTCGTCTTCACCGTCGTTTTCCCTCATGCTCGCCGTCGTTGACAACCCTAATTTTAGGTAAGTTCACAAACCCTTCTCTGTCTCATTCAGTTCTTCTTCTTCTTCTGTAGCTCCATAGCTGCACACATCCAAGCCGACGACTAATCCTCCATCTCCATCAAGTCAGTCACCTTATTCTCTGCTATTCTGATGCTTCAGAACTGAGAAACAACAATGTTATTAGGTTGTACAAATGTGTTGTTTCTATCGTTAATCTTGCTCCATTCTACTAGGAAAAAAATTCCCCTTGTGGAGTATTTAATTAATTTGCCAATTTTGTGCCAATTCAAGGTTGTATTGATCTGGTTGTATGGTTGTAAGTAGACATGAAAGGAAAAAGAAAAATTAATTTAAAAAAAAAATACGACTTTTTACATCTGTTATTTTGAAAATCGATGTAAAAAATTTACTTTTTACATCGGTTAGATGGAAAACCGATGTAAAAATTCTTTTTTTTTAAATAAATTGAATTTTTAGTGATTACTTTTTACATCGGTTGACAGTATAACCGATGTAAAAAGTCTTTGGGATATATCTCAAAATCAAATACAAAGTTCTGGAATTACTGTTTGCCAGCCTATGGGTCATTTTACTTTCCCATCTCAAAGTTCAGAAGAAAGCGTAAGAACTTTTACAGGAATTCTTAAAGCAAGGATTAAAATTCCTTCTTACGCTCCAATTTATTATTTAGACAAAATTTATACTATCTGGACCTGGCTAGATTTAGGTATGCTAGACCAAATTTGGACTAACAATGCCTTTGAAATAATTGACGGCCCGGAGAAGTTACATTTGTTAGCAGAAACTGTTATCAAAAGAGCTGGACAAGTCACTTTTGACGTTAGGTCGTATCTCCCTACTGCTGAAGGGATGCTTACGATTCCAGCCAAACACCATTTCAAAACCAGCACAGCTGCTTTCAGACCTTGGTATAGCTGGACGGTACAAAATAGGACCTTCATCAATTCTTTTTGGTTAAGGCATGAACTTATCAATAGAGAATTCTGTCCACCCGTAGGATGGGGAAATCTCAAACTGATAGGTGAAACAACAATTTATAAATTATGGGCATATAAAGGATGTTTTCCAATTGAATTAACCTTGCCTTTCCCAAATACATATTCTTCAATGTTTGAAGATGTAAACTTCAATGAAGAAGATTTTGGAGACACTTCAGGAGAAGACCCTGATGACATTGAACTCCACAACTTGGACAACAGAATGGAGCCATAATTCCGGCACCACACCAACTTGTCAAAGATTCCATTTCAATCTGTCTACCACCAAGACCAAAAGCAAAATACTTAAACTATTTTTGTCTTTTGTACTTTTACCTGTACTGTAGCAAAAATAGTACCAAATAGTTTAGGTTGTTTTACCTATACTATACAAACAATATTTTTATTTTTTCTTTATAAGCCCTGCGTCTGCTCATTGTTAAGCACGCTTTGGCTTCTGCCTATCTTCAATTCTAGAGTGAGAAACACTGAGAGTCTTAAGTGAGTCTCTTTCTTCTTCACTTCAATTATGTAACTCATAGATAGTTACTTGAATCAAGTTTTCAATTCAGTTCTTTGTTTTCTTTACTTTTCTGCAATCATCTCCGCCTATATGGTTGGTTAACTGCTTGCATAACATTTGCATGTTTTGATCTTTAAAGTTTTTCGTCTTTTATTTTCAGTTCTTTTAGCTCTTTCTGGGGTTTGTTCCCTAGATAAGTTTATGCTGAGTCCGTCTCGGCCCTGCTTCCTATCTTAGTTCCTTTCCGCTCCTTCCAACTCTGCTTCCGACCCCCTCTTGGTATCAGAGCCATGGTTTCGAGAATAAAATCTTTAATAATAATTTTGATATCGATATAAAATTTGTCAATAGATTCGGTATACCCAAGAAACTCAAGATCAAGGAGATCATTATTTCTAGAAGAGGACGGGATACCAAGGTTTTGGGTTTTGCTATCCTGGCAATCTAATTGTTCCAGAAGATTTTGAAAATTCTGTTTTAAGTCATAGACTTCAGTTTTGAGGAGATTGATTTCAGATTGAAGATCAGGAATAGTAACAAGCATGTTATCACTATTTTCGAGTCTTTTGAAGGTATCTTTGAGGCTGAATTTGTTGGTTACTAAGGGATTTTTGGGAGGTTTGGTAACCAGAGTGGCTTTGAGCTTCTCAAGATATTTGGCTCTTTCTTGAGGATTAGAAATGGCATTAATAACCTCAAAGAGAAGATCTTGGTCTTTGGTCAAAACATTGATTGATGACTCAGGAGAATCATCATTTTGGATCTGATTTAGGTCATCAGAAGAATAGCTAGAGGTATCATCAGAGTCACTGCTACTGGATGAATCACCTAATAGATTGTTGATCTTATTTTTGATGTTCTCTTGAAGGTTAAGAGAGCTAATCTTCTTGCTGATACGGCAATATTTACTAATATGGCCAGGCTTGCCACATTTATAGCAGATGATTTTGGTTTTGTCATGGGCATCAATTTTCTCCATGAGAGGCTTAGGATCTGGTTTAGAACGGTTGTTCTTGTAGTAATTGGGCCGAGGCGGTCTAAGCTTAGGCCTAGGTTTTGTTTTGGGCTTCTTGCTACAAGGAAGACCAAATTGCTCGCAAAAGGTTCCTAACTCTCTCCGAGTCTGAGCCTTTTCTTTTGCTAATTGTTGTTGGATCCTGTCATCTTGACAAATTTTGAGAGCAACCCTTTGGATGATAGCAATAAGCTGTCCATAGCTTAAATGATCATAGCAAATGGGAGAATTGGGGTTTTGGCTTCTAAGTTTATCTCTAACCTTATCGCCAAGAGATTTGGGAAGACCAGTTAAGAATTTTTCTTTCCAGAAAGCTTGCTGGCTGTCTTCTCTGGTATAAACCCTAGTTAGGAAAGTATCTTTATACCACCTAAAGTCACCTAAGGTTTTGCACCTAAGATTGGCCAATAGCTCAGCAGATCTATCCTTGATAACAGAGGGATCTCCTATGAAGTGTTGGGCTATGGTAAAAATTAAAGTATTGACGGCATCTGGTAAGGTAACACCGTTATCAACAATGGGGGTACCATCAGGTTCAGTTTTAATGGCACTAAGAATTGAGTGTTTTTGTTGGTCAGATAAATAATTATCCCACCATCCTTTGAGTTGACCACAAAAACCTGCAACAAGAATTTCCACAATCATAGATTCAGGAAAATCGTTAGTGGTTTCATAGGCAGTGGCAACCATAGTCATGTTTTGGAGTATTTTGGTAATACCATACTCATTTTCCCCATCTATGTTCCATTCATAGACGTTGTTAGCACTGAAGCTTTTGAAATTGGAATTGGAATCCTTTTCTTCTAAAAGAAGATCAGGAGCTGTGGCTCTGGGATAGTAGAGCTTAGTAGGATTTCTCCAATTGGGACCCGAAATAACAGGGTTAATATTAATGTCAGAATCTTCCTCAGAGGGACAAATAGAAGAGGAAGAGGACTGTCCAATAACATTAATGGAATTTTTATTCTTAGGATTCCTGTGAGGTATAGGAGTTTCTAACTCAGGGGAATCAGGGATAACTTTGCAAAGTTCGATTTGTTTATTAATCTTAGTGAGGAATTCGGCGTGAACATCCTCAACTTCCCTTTTGATCTAGGCCTTAGGTCCAGAAACACGGAGAGCCCTTTTGCCATTGTTAGAAATTTGATAGGGTTTAAACAATGGTTTTTCAATTTGAACAGGCATATTTTTAACCAAAGGAGTATTTTGCTCAACGATCTTATCTCCTAGGGTCTGAAGATACCGGTTGGTGTAATTGGATTGTTCCATAAGGACTCTAATATCCTTAGGGGAAATGGGATCAGTTTCAGATCTAGAACTGAAAGGGGCTGCGATGACAGTTGTAGGAGAATCCTTACTGGTAAGAGTAAAGGAGGTTTTCGGGGGTAGTTCAGATTGAACCTCTTGACCGTCACCGAGGTGCCATCTTTTGATAACCTCAAGGGATTTTTGGTTTAAAGAAGGATCCTTAAAAGGATAATCCATATTATTTTTGATGGCCATACCATTAAACCAATAAAAGAATGGAAGATTGTATTGAATTTTTTCAAGAAATTCATAAAACTTATCTTGCATTTGTTGACGTTGGATACCCCGAATATTTCTAAAGAACCATTCTCTATGTGGTTCCCATTCCTTGGAGAAGAATTCCTTTTGAATAAGATTTCTATCAGGAACAAAGTCGGGGGCTAATTTGGAGATAGTATTTATCTCATACTCAGGATTGAGAGAAGAGTAGGTGGGGGATGGGATAGTTTGGACATCTTCATCCCTTTGGTAAGTATTTTTAACAGGGGTTGTAGCTTCAAATCCCTGTAGATGAATAGTAGACCCATCATGGGAGAGGTCAGGTTCGGACCTAGGAATGGATCTAGGGATTGATCTGGAGGTTGAAACGGACTTTCTAGAAAAGGCAGATTGAAAATCATCACTAGATCTAATAGACCTAGATAGAGAAAAACTGCTTCTTCTATCAAAAACTAAATCAACTTGACCAGTTGGATGTTGAAGAATACTTTGGAAATTGGGTGTGATTTTGGGAGTAGTAGGAGTGGCCTTGTCTAAAGTCCATTTTTCAGGAAGAGTGACTTCACTCCATTGAATGGTTTTGGGGACAGCAACGTTAGCCTTGGAATTGTCAGTGAGAAAAAGTGTGGTCTCACCACGTTTTTCACAATTAGTTTTGACAAAATTGGAAATTATAGAATTCATAACCTTGTACTGAACCCTATAGATAAGAGCAATAGGTATAGATCCTTCCTTCATATCATACCCATGTATTTTGATATTCAAGAATAAAACATCAAGAATATTTTTGTCATCAAGACTGACGGTAAGGTCAGGAAAACAATTGAAAAAGATTGGTCCATGGCAAAGACTAGATTCAACAGTGCCAAGGAGTGAGGCCTCAAATTGGTTATGTCTCTTGTCTCTTAGGCAAAAAAGAACAGCCGTATCAAGGGACTCTTTTGTTAGGGGTTTCATACCAATCTGGACACTACCAATATGCAGATAGCTATATCCCCTGGCTTTGTGGTTTTTAAGGTTTTTTCAGAGAGAAGGTAGATTTCTTCATCTTCAGTCTGGATCTTGTATTTTTCTTCGACGGTTCTAACGACGAAGTCAGATTGGTTTTGCCAAAGGCTTTTGAGTTTGAAGTCTTTACTGGATTTGTAAAGGTCTTCATCTTTGATTTTGGGAATATCCCAATTGTCGAGATCTTGATTGAGATCTTCAAAGCGGATTTCATCTTTGAAGACTTTTTTGGAAAAGTTTGAAAAGTCATTTTGATTAGAAAGAGAGGAGGTCGAGGAGGAAGAAGACTTGTTAGGAGAAAAACGAGAAGAGAGCGAACGAAACATAGTGACAAAAAACTGAGCTTCACAAAAATAAACAAGCCTTCCTTCCCCGTAAGTACCATTGCCATCACCTGGTTCGTTAGGACAGTAGGTTATTGAACAAGAACTAACAAATCATACACTAAGATACTTTAACTTAATTTAATCATACATATACGATAGAGCAGGACTATGGTTATTAAGAAAGAATAAATAGTTACAAGCTAATCTGCAAGGATATGAAATAACCGATTATTAAGTTCAGATACTAGAGCAAGTCACGTTACCTGTGAAAAGGATTTCTTTTGTTTTAGAAAGAGAACCAACATATATCATTTATAAATCTGTAATCAATAGACATCTCAAATATTACAAGACTGAGGTTTTTGGATAAAATCCTTTTAATTTAATCAGGGTAAAATAATAGTATATATTAGTCTGTGGTCTAAAGACCTGTATTCAGCTTTTCAAAAGTAATTCAACTGTAAAAAGTTTCAAAAGACAGACCCATGTGAATAAAGTAAAAGTTTGGTCTAGATTAAACCATAAAGTCGTCACAAAAGTTCTTTTGTCAGAGTAGTCATCATGAAGACTTATTGCCACATCTGTCGGGACTTAGTGCTTCTCCTACCACTCTTTCATCATTACTAGAGGACAAAGTTGGTTTAATAATACCAGATAAAGAAAGATTCGTTTTAATGGATCAGTTTTAAACAACAGTTGAACAACTGGACAAAGTTGAATAATGATAAAAGACATAATATATCTCATCAAATTCCCTTCAATATTAAACTAAAAAGCTTTTAATACCAGTATTAAAGTCTCAGCAGTAATTTAAGCACAGTGCTTCCAGCTCGTAATTGATCATGTCAGATTACCAGATCTATAATAGAAAATATGCGTTTCAAAATATTCTTTGCAAAAGATCATTAAACAGTAACATATGCAGCCTCATGAACTGAACTCTTTTATGGTTAATCATAAACAGCGAATCAGAAGAGTAACCAAGCATTCTAACAGAATAACATCTTCCCACCGTACTTTGGAATGATTAAACATAGAAAGTATGTTAGATGCATCATAAACAGTTCAAGTTCAATAACTCGTTCCTACTTCCCCATCAGGCTCTGATACCAAGAGGTGGGGGATGGGATAGTTTGGACATCTTCATCCCTTTGGTAAGTATTTTTAACAGGGGTTGTAGCTTCAAATCCCTGTAGATGAATAGTAGACCCATCATGGGAGAGGTCAGGTTCGGACCTAGGAATGGATCTAGGGATTGATCTGGAGGTTGAAACGGACTTTCTAGAAAAGGCAGATTGAAAATCATCACTAGATCTAATAGACCTAGATAGAGAAAAACTGCTTCTTCTATCAAAAACTAAATCAACTTGACCAGTTGGATGTTGAAGAATACTTTGGAAATTGGGTGTGATTTTGGGAGTAGCAGGAGTGGCCTTGTCTAAAGTCCATTTTTCAGGAAGAGTGACTTCACTCCATTGAATGGTTTTGGGGACAGCAACGTTAGCTTTGGAATTGTCAGTGAGAAAAAGTGTGGTCTCACCACGTTTTTCACAATTAGTTTTGACAAAATTGGAAATTATAGAATTCATAACCTTGTACTTTTACATTGGTTTAATATCCAATGTAAAAAATGGCCACGTACTATCACAGTTGAATATACAATGGTTGCATAACCAGTGTAAAAGGGTCATTTTAACCGATGTAAAATCTCTTTTCTGCACTAATGATATGTAAAAAATGCAGATTTTTTAGATATTACATCTTCAAGAAATCGATATTTAGTTGTTTACAAATAGAAAGTGTTTTATCGAGGATGTGCTATATAAAATAGAAGGAAAATATTAAATTTATTATAAAATGAATAAATAGCGTATCAAGAAAGCGCTATCTATTTGTTAACAAATACATATCACTTTGTTTATTATGTGCTATTTAAAGTTGGATTCAGATATTCAAAAAGGAAATTTCTAAAATAAGACATTCCCTCTAAGTCTCTTCACATAAGCACGATGCTTCCTCTCTCGCTACTCCATTCTCCTTGTGCTCGTCGCTCTGTTCTCCACCACACAATTTCTCCATTCTCCATGCTCGTTGCTCCCTCGCCACTGCCTGAAGAGTAAAAGCTTCGTTTGAGGTTAGGGTTTTTATTTCTTCTCCCTACTTTTTTCTTCTTGTCCTCTGTGTTTGTAGTTAGGGTATTTGAACCTTCTAGTGCATAAGTGAAATAATGGTTTGGTAGTGTCAAACTTTGTATTGGATTATTCCTTTTAGTACTTGTCTTTTAGTTTGTTTTTGTTAAAGGAAAATGGGAAGGGAATATATTATTATTTTAGTGGCACTAATGACCATATTACAACTGTCCTTGAGGGGATTTGAATTCTGTCCCTTGGAGTTACAAGGTTAAGCTCCTACCGCTGAACTGACACCCGATAAACTAGTACTGGTCTTTAGTTATAACACTATTTGGTAAACAGTGGTATTGGATTATATTCCTTTTAGTTATAACATGTTTTGGTATTGGTATGATTATAACTACCCTACTCGCTTGTCTAATCAAATTAGCATACTTCAAATGGGTTGAATGTTATGAGGGAGTTCATCTGTGCTAGAAGTGGGTCAAAGTGTAAATTTCAAAAGTTTAAAGATTGATAAAATAATTTTGTAGTAATACAGTGAGCGTGAATTAAAATTAAATTCAGAAATGTTCCTATTGGATAGCTCAGGTGGTTAAAAATGGGGACATGAGAAGGTGTTGACAAGGAGATTAGGGATTTGATCCCTGTCCCCCCCAAAAAAAAAGTTAGTTGTTAAAAAAAATTTAGAAATGAAATTCCATGCACTCTCGTAGTGTAAGATATGATAAATATCATCACTCTTCATAAGAATCGTTTCTCGTTTTTTTTGCCTCTTCAACAACGACTTAAATATGAAAGAGAAATAATACATATATAAGTTGATTTTTAAGAAGAATAATGCCATTTGACACGAAGATCAGTGTTGCGCGATGAAGAGACGAATGTTTGTGATTGGTTCCTTTTTACTTTATCCTTTCGTGTTTTCCGCTAAAGACCAAATACATAGTTGGTCACTCCTCACAAAACTTACACATATTCATTCGTGCGTTTTCATGCACTTGTGTTTCGTGCCAAATAGCAGTGTTGTTTTAAGAATCGTCCCTCTCCCAAACGAGTGAGTCTGTACTTATTTTTTTCATTAACTTTATGTCCTCTAATTTTCTGTCATTTTGTTTTTCACCTAAACGAAGTCTTTGACTCTATCATCATTTTT
The DNA here is from genome assembly GCA_037113605.1 of Calophaca sinica. Classification (NCBI taxonomy): domain Eukaryota; kingdom Viridiplantae; phylum Streptophyta; class Magnoliopsida; order Fabales; family Fabaceae; genus Calophaca; species Calophaca sinica. The sequence goes on from CM073737.1 coordinate 59,826,334, forward strand.
AAACCTTCCATCTGTGTCCTTGACCCAAACAACACACCATGCACCTATTCTCAGTTTCAAACTATATATATGATTTTATGAGAAGCCTCCACTGTTTTGCTGTGGCCGAGTCCTAAGATGTAATGGCACTGATAAGCCACCACCGTTACACATAAGACATACTCCACCTATTTTCACCTCCATTTACCTAGACAATTTTTCTTTACATTTAAAAAAAAATGATCCAATTCATTTAACTTATCAACTCAACTTGAATTGATGATTTGACCATGTTTTGGTTCATCATTGAAGTGAACCAAATTAATTCACGCATTTTAATCTTGACCAATGATAAGTCTACTCATATAAACTACTGGATTAGTACGTTTCAATAACTCTTGTAATTTTCTCAGAAAAAAATAACTCTTGTTTTAATGAAGAAATAAAATTACTAACGACAAAAGAAAAAAAACTCAAAAAGTTCTTTCAAATTTCCCCTTTCTATAAAAGCAAGACAAATCGATTTTAAAACCAAATTAAAAAAAAAAAGTGGATGCAAGAGTCCAGAAAAATAAAATAAAATAAAACGATTATGCTTGTAAAAGGAAACAAATTATGTCTGATGGATACTTGACGAATGACCTAATTTAGGTGCTTGGAAATGATAATTTTTATAAATTATAAAGGTATGTTCATTTTTTTAATTTTAACACACTGCACTTAATATTAATTCCAATTAAAAACTTTTTGCAAGTAGATTATCACTTTAAACAATAAGGTAAAGGACGAGGTATCAATTATTCATTAATATTTAAAGTTGATATTTTAACCTATCTATAATTTATCAATATGTGTGTGTAAAATTAAATATTAATTTTTATTAATAATTGAGATTACTTATTACTTTTTTTATTATGAAAGGAAAAAGAGATTACTTATTACTTACTCTTTAAAAAATTAATTTTTGAAATTAGTATAATCTTTATTCTAATAATAAATTTATTTGAAGGGTGGTGGGGGTTACTCGGAGTCCATTAATATTTGAAAAGATGACTTTAGAATTATTAGCAAAGTGAATGAAAAGACCTAACAAAACCTAATTGAAACGCCACAAAAGTTAGGTTCTTGCTTTCTAAACCGTTGTAACGATGTCAGCATTTTGTATTTCCGTATCAATCGTCCCTATAAACAGTTCCAACTAATTAAGGACAATTAAGGACATAATAATAACTGTATATGATAAAATGAACATATAATCAGATCAGTAAACCCATGGGGTTGACCAATTAGAGTATGACAGGATTTGTATCTGACATGTCGCAGGTTCGAGTCCTACTAGTACCTTTGGGATGAAGTAAATATAATTATCTTCGTAAGTGCTCAAAAAGCCCGAAGGTTTTCCCTACCTTGGACTGGGGCGTCATCTTCTCACTCTAAATTTTTGTTAAAAAAAAAAAATTCAGATTAGCATCTGGTCTACTGGCCACTTTTTTTTTGTTTCACCCACAGTATCTCAGGAAAAGGTGCTCTGAACTAATCTTTGTTCGCCAAGTAAGTAAAGTCTGGCCACGAATTGTTTCATCGCTAGGGATAGAACTCAACCCCAGAAAATAATTGATAAAAAGAATATATATATATGATGGTGACTTTTAGGGTAAAAAAGTGTGTCAAGTGGTTTATGAGTGGACCGTGATTAAGAACCCATAGATTAAACAAGCTCATATGATTCTAATAGATATTACCACACTAGATCAGACCTCCATCCACCTCTTTCTCTCTCCAGCTGAGCCAGCTACCAAGCCCTTTCGTTTCTTTGTCTTCCTCTCAACTCTCTATTTTCTCTCCCTAACACAACCATGGCCGCTATCTTCCCTAAACAAAACAAAGTGTTCCCTGCACTCTCCTCTACCATAACTGAAAAATTAAGATAAGAGAAACTTCAAAAACCCCAACTGCCACCTTCAATCTCATTTTTCGGCGAATCTATGCCTCAATCGGAAAAAGTAAACCGATTAAAAGACTCTTGTGTAATCCGCAACAAAACCCTATGTTTTCTTTGTCGCCGTCGCTCGCCGACACTGTCGGACCACCGCATCTGAAAACCTTATGTTGATATATCACATGAAGGCTATAATTTTGTCGATGCGGTTCTGTTTTGAATTTTTCTGGAGCTATCCGTGAGCATTTTGAGTGAAATAAAAGCATAATCTTGTTTTTGTATATGTTGGGGATATGACCTTAAAGATTGAGGAATTTTCTTTGAAATTCGAATGCTCTAATACGGTTTTACAGATTGTTTAGATTTTACGTTTTTTAGTGGCTCTCTGTTCTTGAATTTTCTGGAATTTGTGGTGATCATCAGAGTCAATTTCGATGAAACCATTGACCTAATTTCTCTAAAATAAATATACATAAACAAGCAAACAATAAAATCCAGCACTGAGAAATTAAAAAGCAAAAAGCCTTGAATTTCAGATCTGCAATCAATGGTTCGTTGCGGCAATTCGTTGGAGAGAGAGGAGGAAGGAGGGAGAAAAAATATCGGGCGCAGAGGGTATATCATAAGATCCATCTAACGTCTCCTAATAACGATCCATTATAAACCATTTAATAACTAGTTCACTTTAGATGTCACCATATATGAATTTTATTTAATATTTTTAATACAGTATAATTCATATATGTTTTTTCTTTGTTTAGCATAATTCATATATAATTTAAAAGATTTCCGTCAAAAAAACAAACACACACACAATATATATATATTAAAAGATACATAATTTACCAACATATTGATTCAACTGAACTTTTTTAGCACTCGTGCATGGGAATGATCTAAGTTCTAAATTATAGACATGATGGTATAACATTCACAAAATCGTTTGGGTGAGTCAGGAAAAAGGTTTTTCAACCAAAGATTAATGGAGGATTAGAAATAAAAAATTTAGAAATCTTTAATCTTAGCTTGTTGACCAAGTGGAAGTGCCTTTTTTGGAATATTTAAATGCAATATGTTAAGCTCATTTTCTATAAATATTGTTTACTAGATCATGTGGTTCCAAGTGCAAAATAGAATCATACTAAAAGGCGGAGGGGCTTATGTTATGTTGAAGGTGTTTATAGTGTTCTTTCTTTGTGGTTTTTTCTTGGTATAGTGAGAAAGGTTAGAAATGTGCAGTCTGTAAAATTTTGGCGTGATATTTGGATTATTACGTCTAGTTTTAAAGACACTTTTCTTAGACTATACCAAATTTCTAGAACAGAAAAAGCTTTTGTAGTTGACATGGGGGAGTGGCATTATGGATTTTGGTGTTGGAGATAGAGGGAGAGAATGAATTTGTTTGTGAACAAGTAAATTGTTAGAAGTCCCACACGGAAAAATGAGATGGTCTGAATAGCAGTTATAAGTGGGAGACAATCTTCACAACATAAGCTAGCTTTTGGGATTGTGTAAAGGGGGAAATAACAGACACAGAGAATGAAGGTGGAAACTCAGAATATTTCACTATTAATTAACAATGTAATAGTACAATAGGAAATCTGAGAAAACTTCTTGAAATTGAAATATGGAATAGCTTCCACTTCTTACAACTGAAAAGTGTAAACTAAAATGCAAATACAGAGACTGAGAATAGAGTACTAGCAGAATATCCTTCACAAAAGGTCGTAGGGAGAGAATAGAAAGCCCTCACAAATTTCACACCAATCATTGGTAATCATTCCTCTTTTTATGCTGAATCCAAGGAACATTTTATGTTATGCTCTTCTCTCTCATGCTTCTTCTCAATCCCATGATATCAATTGCCACTTGTCCTTTATCAATCGATTATGTTATGCTGTCCTCTTTGCCCACGTGATTATTTTCTTTCATAACAATTCTCCCTCCATTGAAAACAACCTTGTCCTCAAGGTTGAGGTTACGATAGGACTGCTTGATGTCATGCCAATTCTCCCATGTAGCTTATGCTGGTGACAAACCTTTCCACTAAACAAGGACTTGAGGCCATTGTTGATTCTGCTGCATCAGCATGCGGTGTTGCAGAATTGCTCGAGGCATAAGGACAGAGCCATGCTCATTGGTAGTGAGCAGAAGAGGCAGGTACTATTATGAGTGATCCCCTTTGCACAACTTCAATACTGAAATGTGAAAAACAGGGTGTATTTTGGCAAAAAGAGGCAACAACAGTTTATAAGCAATGACTCCTATTTTTTCCAGCACTGCAAAAGGACCAAAATAGCACATACTGAGTTTTTGATTCCTATGAAGGGCAACAAAATGTTGTCTATATGGTTGGAGCTTCACTAGCACCATGTCTCCAACTTGTAATTCACAGAATCTTCTTTTAGAATCAGCAAACTTCTTCATAACTTGCTGAGCTCTAGATAAATTTGCCTTCAAGGTAGCCAAAATGGAATCTCTTTCAGTCAACAGAGATTGCAAGGATAGGGGATCAGCTAGGTTAAGCTCATACTTGAGGAGAGTAGGTGGGTCCCTGCCTTAAATAGCTTTGAAAGGGGTCATTCCAATGCTAGTATGGAACGATGTGTTATACCAAAATTCAGCCCAAGCTAAGAATTTGGTCTAATTCATGGGATTCTGGCTTGTAAAGCAACGAAGGTACATTTTCAAACATTTATTTATGGCTTCGGATTAGCCATCTGTTTGAGGATGATAAGCTGTATTCATGGCTAAAGTAGTCCCACTCAACCTAAAGAGGTGCTGCCAGAAACTTCTAATGAAGACCTTGTCGCGGTCCGACACAATGGATCTAGGAAAGCCATGGAGTTTCACAATGGGTTGGATAAAAACTTCAGCCACCTTAAGACTAGTGAAATCGGATTTGAGAGGGACAAAATGACTATATTTAGATAGTCTATCAACCACCACCAAAATGACCATATAAGAATTTGAACATGGTAATTCGGTAATAAAATCCATTGTAACATCATCCCAAACTTGAAATGGTATTGGAAGAGGTTGGAGCAAACCTACTTGAAGAGCATTTGAAGCCTTAGCTTGTTGGCAAGTGAGACACTCTGACACAAACAGCTTGATATCCTTGTGCATATTGGGCTAGAAAAATTGATTGGTAATCCTGGCCTTGGTTCTTGTGATACCAGCATGGTCGCCCAAAGGAGAGGCGTGGAATTCCTGTAAAATACGCTGAATCAATTCTGGTTTTAAGGGTAACACCAGCCTGGACTTCCAAAACAACAAGTCATTTTTAACTTGATAATTTGGATCTTCACAAGTCCCTTGAATACATTGATTTCTCAAGTCAGCCAATGTAGTGTCCTCATTTACAGCAGCATGAATAGCCATAATAAGATCAAATTGAGGGACAGAAAAAGCCATATAGAATGAACGTGATAACGCATCAGCGACACCATTATCCATGCCTGGCTTGTATTCAATTGTGAAGTCATAACCCAAAAACTTGTGGAGCCAATGTTGTTGTTTAGGGGTTTGAATAGATTGGTCTGTTAGTGCTTTTAAACTCCTTTGATCCGTCTTGATTGTGAACTTGTGACCAATGAGATAATGCCGAAATTTAGCCAAAGCTTCTGTTATGGCATAGAGCTCTCGGACATAGGTAGATTGTTTTTGCATGCGTGGACTCAAATTTTTTTGAGAAGTAGGCAATGGGGTGCCTTGCTCGACTAAGGATAGCACCAATACCCGAACCTGACGCATCAGTTTCTAAGGTAAATTGTTGATTAAAATCTGGTAAGGATAGGACTGGAGCCTGAGTAATAGCAGCTTTAAGCTGATTGAAAGCTGCGATTGCTTGAGAATCCCATATGAATACATCCTATTTCAAAAGGGTTGTGAGAGGACTAGCAATGCTGGCATAACTTTTTATGAACCGCCTACAGTAACTGGAGAGGCCAAGGAAACCCCTTAGCTGTTTGAGAGACCGAGGAGTTGGCCAGTCAATGACTGCTTGAATCCTAGAGCTGTCCATCTTAACTCCTTTGCTAGAAATGGTGTGGCCCAAGTTGTCGACCTTGGTAAGGCCGAAGCAACACTTAGTGAGCTTAGCAAAGAGGGAATATTGGCCAAGGAGCTGTAACACTTCCTCCAAATGATGTAAGTGGGCTGACCAAGTTAGGCAATAGACAAGGATGTCATCAAAGAACACCAACACCGATTTTCTGAGTTCATCCTTAAAGACTTGGTTCATAAGACTTCGAAAAGAAGTCGGGGCACTGGATAATCCAAACGGCATAATAACCCATTCATATAAGCCTTGATTCGTCCGAAAAGCAGTTTTGTATCAGTCCTCAGCTTTCACCAATATTTTATGCTAACCTGGCCTTGGATCAAGCTTAGAAAAGTAAGTATCACCAAATAATTCATCTAATAGCTCATGAACAGTGGGACTAGGAAAACTATCCTTAATAGTAATGGCATTAAGTGCACATTAATCAGTGCAAAAGCACCATGTACCATCTTTTTTCTTCACCAATAACACCGATTAAGAAAAAGGACTAGTGCTAGGCTGGATAATATCTTGATCCAGCTATCGCGAACCATTTTCTCGATTTGGGCTTTCTGGCTGTGAGGGTAATGGTAGGGTCGCACCTTGACGGGTTGCTGCCTATCAAGAGTGGAATAACATGATCTTGCATGCGGGGTGGAGGAAGCCAGTAGGTTCAGCAAAAACATCCTCATACTACACCAGGAGAACTAGTAAATCAGGGGGCAAGTGAGAGGGAAAGCTTACAGGGGGTTCAGTGGCTGGCTTTGGTAACTGTTGGTACTGCAACATGAATGAAGCATCAATGACATAAGTGTGATGCAACCTCCTGATATGGTGAAATTGGGCGTGACCAAGGGCATGAGTCTGTTCCCCATGAAGAGTAATAAAGGTATTCTGTCGATAAAACTTGATGGACAAAGCATCATAGTTGGCAATGTGAGGGCCCAACATGTTTAGCCACGGTGCTCCCAGCACTAAATCTGCACCCGTGATGGATAACAAATATATAGGTAAATGAAGATTATGTCATTGGACAGTAATAGGGAGGTTCTGAATGAATCCAGCTGCAGTCAAGGTGCTGCCATTGCCCACAAGGACCTTAAATTTCTCTGCTGGCTGAATCGGTAATTTTAAGCACTATGCAATCCTTGATTGGAGAAAGTTGTCAGAGCTACCACAGTCCAAGAGAATCTGAATTTGCATACCTTGAATATGGCCATGAAAACGCATGGTACCTGCCCTGTGAGAACCTTTGAGTGCGTTGAAGGACATATGATGTTTAGAGGCTTCATTATGCTCGGAACAAGTGGTCACTGGGTCCGGCGGTTCAGGTTCGGTGTCACTAAGATCCTCTTCATCCACTTGTAATAGGATATAGTGTTTGTTTGGGCATTTGTGGAAATGGAAAATTTATCATCGTAGTAATAGAAAAGGCCCTTTTTGCGGCGCAACTGCATCTCTGCTACAATGATTTGCTTGACATGAAGGTTTGGGTGGGTTAAGGTTAGGTTTCAAGGTAGGCGTGGGAAGCAAAGTAGGAAGGGTCGTGTTTCTAGGGTTTGTGTTTGCGGCTGATAGATGAAAGGGATGATGCGGGTTATTGGCTTTGGGTTGGGGGTGTATTTGTCCTCGTATAGTTTGGCTAGGGCAAAGGCCTTGGATAGTGAATATGGGCTTTGGGCCATAACATCTCGACGTACCTCGGTTTTAAGCCCACTAATGAATCAGTCCAGGATAGCATCTAAACTAAGGCCCTGAACGCGGTTTGCAAGGGCGGTGAAGGCGTTGTAGTACTCCACCATAGAGGTGGCCTGGGTGAGCTTGAATAGGGAGGCGCAAGGAGAGTCATACGGTGATGGACTGAATTCGAGTTCCATGGCGCGTGTAAATGCTACCTAAGTCAAAAATGGGTTTTCTGTGACTGCATCTGAAAACAAGGAACGTCGTCCGTCTCCATGTGGATGGAGGCGATTGCGAGGCTGTGGCTATCCGGCATGGAGTAGTAATCGAAAAATTATTCTGCCTTGAAGATCCAGTTGAGTACATCGGAGCCGTCGAACTGAGGGAAATCGAGCTTAATATTGCATGTCTAAAATGGTTGTTGCGGAAACGAGCTACGCGATGAGTTCAAATCACTATTGGAAGCAGCATTCTGATGAAGAACAACTAGTTGGACTTCAACGCATTCCATACGAGAGACATCAGCCGATCGTGACAACATATACTCTGTATGACGTATCTCAGCATCCTCCATGAGTTTCTTCAGTGCGGCGTTGATGCCTTGAACCGCTGTCTCCAGGGTCTTCATGCGAGTTTATCCACCATGGTGAGGTATGAAAGCCCAATGTAAAGGGGGAATAACAGACACAAAGAATGAAGGTGGAAACTCAGAATATTTCACTATTAACAATGTAATAGTACAATAGGATATCTGAGAAAACTTCTTGGAATTCAAATATGGAATAGCTTCCACTTCTTACAACTAAAAAGTGCAAACCAAAAGGGAAATACAGAGACTAATAATAGAGTACTAGCAGAATATCCTTCACAGAAGGCCGTAGGGACAGAATAGAAAGTCCTCACAAATTCCACACCAATCATTGGTAATCATTCCTCTTTTTATGCTAAATCCAAGGAATATATTTACTGTTATGCTTCTTCACTCTCATGCTTCTTCTTAATCCCATGATGGAGGGATCAATTGCCACTTGTCATTTATGAATCGATTCTGTTATGCTGCCCACTTTGCCGACGTGATTATTTTCTTTCATAACAGATTGAGTAGACTCAAACCCAAATTCTAAAATGGTGTCATAGATCTATTATTGGGTGACCCGTCATCGGGTCACTCGAGTCACGCTCCAGATGTACAGTCCTAAGCGTGAAGGGGTGTGTTAGAAGTCACACACGGAAGAATGAGATGGTCTGAATAGTGGTTATAAGTAGGGGACAACCCCACTCCATGAGCTAGCTTTTGAGGTTGAGTTAGGCCCAAATTCAAATTCTAAGATAAACATGAGAAAAGTTTGAAAGACAGACAATTCATTGGTTTTTTTCTGTAAAATGAACCTAATCTTTTCTATATGCACAACTGGTATCGAGGTGTTTAAGGTTATTTTTTTTTTTGATTTATTGTGATTATTCTACCAATTTCATTAAACAAACAAATAAATTATCAGTTGATTGCGAATACAACAAGTTATGTGGTGATCTCGTCTAAAAAACGAGTTTTATGTTTCCTTAATTTAACAGGAAATCGATTCAACATCGTGCTATTGAGAATTTCTCCTAAATCATTCACCAACTCGACATAAATCGACTTAAGCCAAGGCTAAGGTTTATTTTCAAATTGGCAGTTATGGAAATAAGAAGAATCGAAGTAAAGGAAATCAAGGAGATCAAGAAGGAAATGAAGAAAAATGCAAAAAACTTAAATAAAAGCATGCACATCTTTTTCGGCCAACGTAGTAAGTCAGTTCCTTAACTCTCCTTGTGACAACCATTGGAATGTAGTTGTTCGAATTCTTAAGTACATCAAAGGATCACCTGGAAATGGGCTTGTTTTCACTGATAGATGCCATGTTGATATCATTGGGTATTCAGGTGTTGATTGGAAGGAGATGTGAGTGATAGACGGTTTACTCCGGGTTATTGTATATTCATAGAGGGAAATCTGATTTCATGGAAAGCAAAAAGCAGACCGTTGTTGCTTGGTCGAGTACAGAAGTCGAGTATCGGGCTATGGCTCATGCCACATGTGAGCTTTTGTGGGTGAAATATTTACTGCACGAACTACATTTTTGTGAGGTTGATCCTATGGAGATTGTGTGCAATTACAAATCAGCTTTGCACCTCTCCTCCTATCCAGTTTTTCACGAGAGGACAAAACACATAAAAGTCGATTATCATTTCCTTAGAGGAAAGATTCTTTCTGGAATCATCAAAGCCTTCTTTGTCAATTCCAATATGATCAACTTGCTGATATATTTACCAAAACTCTATGGGGTCCTCGGATAACTTATATATGTGACAAGATGGATGCATACGATGTATATGCTTCACCTTGAGAAGGAGTATTGAGATATTGTTGACTGTAATCAGATTTGTTACTGTTCTTTCCATATTGTTAGCTTTCATAGTTATCTTAGATATGGATAATTGAATTAATCCCAAAATTATAGGATCATATTAGGATCACAGTCCTATTTAGATTATACATCTCATGTATATATTGTACATTTGTCCACCCATTAATATAAGAAATAAAACATTGTTCAATCTTAAGTCTTCTGTTGTACTCTTCTATTTTTTTATTGCATCTTATTTGGTTGAATTTTAGTTGTTTATCATTGGCTAATAAACTAATGCAGAGGTCACTTCGAGCTCCGTAAGACTTGTCAGTTCCACAACTAGAGAGCTCTGACATGAATAACAGGCACCATCAAGGTATTTAGTAAACATAGTTACTGCCAATACTACAATATAAATAGACACTAAAACCTAGACGGAAGGGGGGAAAACATGTATTGAACGGAAGGAGTCAGGTGCTTCTTCATTCATTGTAAACACCCCACCCTAGAAACAGATGCTAGCACTCTTCCTTCTGTCTTACACTCACTATTCACAGTGTTTCCAGCCCAACAACCAAACACACAGGTTGAGAAAATAGCTGAGTAGGAGACTTACAGTGAATACCAAATAACCAAAATGCCAGATACCAAGCATGCATTTTTTTTATTATCTTATTTCTGTCTATGGCCCATTGTGTTGCTTCTTGCGTAGTGGAACGTGGGTCTTGATTTGCTCCATATTTCATCTAGTGTACACCTCGTATCCCACCCACCATCACCAAAACATAACGTTGACCCGGCTTGTCATCAAGGAGCCACCATGTCCTCGCCAACAAGCCGACGACCCTCGACCGTCACACTAGAAGCCAACTATAAACCATATCATTCTGGGAAACATCCTTCATCCTACCCAATAAAAATCCATATCCATCTTCAGCAACCCACCATATAAATTTTAGGTTAAACTACATTTTTGGTCTTTTATTTTGTTTTAGATTTGAATTTGGTCTCTTTTATTATTTATTCTAAAATAGTCCCTTATCTTACAAAATTTATACTGCAATGGTCCTTTTCATCAGTTTCATTACTAATGCCGTTAACTATGGCTTATGTGGCAATATGTATTGGACCAAATCGAAACCAACAACAAAGATAATAGATCATTTCAGAAGAAAAAATAAGGATAAATGACCAAAAAACAAGCCACAGTTAACGACGTTAGCAACGAAATACCATTTTGATATACCTTTTGTAAGATAATGGACTATTTTTAATCAAAAAAATAAAATAAGGCCTAAATTGAAACCTAAAATAAATATAAGAGTCCAAAAGTTTAGTTTAGCTTATATTCTAAGCTTCATGGTTATTTTTTATAATCTTGACTATATACAACCATGAAAAATTCTAAAAAGGAAACTCACAAATGACACTCTCACAAGAAAAGTTTCATTATAATTATTACACTGTGACACTTTTTATTGGACAAACATAAAACCATTGCCGAGTATGCGACTCCAAAAAGTGCCATCTATGAATAGAATGTATTTATTTCGAGTTAAAAAAAAATACAGCTCAAAAGATTGTTTTCAGGTGGGGACACACGTTTTTAAATAAAAGATTGTTAAATAATATATGCCAAATAATTCTACATAGTGTATGCCAAATAATTTCTATGACACATTTTAGCCGTTTTTTAGCAATTAATAATTAATATAAATTTTTAGATTTGTCATGATTTTAATTCAATAAACGAAAATCTGCAAATATTTGACATTGATATCCAGCTGGTACTATAAAAAAATTATTCAGATTGACTTATTTCAGGAATAGTGCATTGACTATTACTGTTTAAATTGATACGAGTTTGCGATAATATAAAAGTAATTTAAAAAGCATGTAATATAAAAAGAAAATAGAAAGAATGTAATATAAAAAGAATGTAACAAGATTTGGCACCGCTAATTTAAAAGGAATGTAATTTTAAAAGATTGTAATCATACAATTCATACGTCCGGTCAATTCTTGATTCACTCATGCTATTAATAACAGTTTTTAATCCACATTTATTTCGTTGATTTCTTGCTAATTAATATTCCCTTTATTTCGTCAAAACGTTTTCATCCTTTTCAAAATTCAAAATTTAAACACGGGAAACATCTATTTTTATAGCTTTATTTGGTCCTATCGCATACGAATCTCTACCTCCTTTATTCTCTCTCTCCCTCTCTCTCTCTCTTCAAACCACTATTCGGATTAGGGGTGTACACGGGTTCGGGTCGACCCGGTGACCCGGTGGCCCAACCCGCACCCGATCCAGTTTTGGCCAGATCCAACCAAGTTCGGGTCAAAACTGACCCGAACCAAACAAGCCCGTTCACTAATGGTTTGGGCAACGGATATTGAAATCGAGACCCGCCAACCCGGTCACCCGACCCGGGGGGTATTCATTATTTTTTTTTTGACTTTTTTATACTCAGCAGTAGGTTTTACTCGATCAAAATAGAAACTGATACCCTAGACCATGACCATCATCGTCCTCAGTATTCAGCGCCGACCACCTCACTCTCATCTCACGTAGCCACCACACCCCTCCACGACGCCTCTTACACCGTCGCTTTCTGCTCCTTCTTCCCTTTCGCGACGCCGTCCTCAGTCCCCAGTCTCACTCATCGCCGTCTTCATTTCTGCAAGGGATAAGATCAGAGCCACCACACCCCTCCACGGCACCTCCTCCACCGTCACTTTCTGCTCCTTCTTCCCTTTCGCGTGGGTATGTTCATGATTCTTTGTTCTTTTTTTTTATGCTCATCGATTACAAATCTGATTTTTTGTTATGCTCATCGATTACAAATATTAAGCTTTGATATTGAGCTTCTGACAAATATTACAAGAAATGCTTTTTGTTATGATTTGCTTCTGACTTGCTTCTGTATTGAGCTTCTGATTTGCTTTTTGATATTGAGCTTCTGATATTACAAATATTACACATTTGATATTAAGCTTTTTGTTATGTTCATTTTTTTTGTTAACACATCCAATTAAGCTTCTGACTTGAATTTCAAGAAATGCCATGACTTTGATATTGATATTAAGCTTTGAAATGCCAACACTCAGCTTTGAAATGCCAACACTCATTCCCACTTAACAATGCCAATTATAACATGTTAAATCTGTTTCTTTTACATTTATTTGAATGAACATGTTAAAAATGGACAAGGTTTTATTCTATATAAATTGTGATCTTGAATTATCTTTTATATTATTTTGTAGAACAAATGGAACCAAGTGGCAGCGGGAGTGTTAATCCTATTGATGTGATGCCGGCAGTGATGAGTCCCGTACAACGAGTGCAAGAGCCTCCGACACTACAAGAGCCTCCATTACAAGAAGTGCCACGAGAAGAGGTAACTAAAAAAAGACCTGCTAGAGCCCCTTCTGCTGCTTGGGCACATTTTACTAAAAAGGGTAATGATGCTGTATGTAATTATTGTGGGAAACCATATAAGGCAAATAGTTCTACTCATGGAACTTCTAACATGCTTAAGCATTTAGACAAGTGTATCAAAAACCCGAATAGGGTAGTTGATAAAAAACAAAAGACAATTGTCCTTGGAACGATAAATGAGGAAGACCCTACTACTATTGGTATGAAACTTGTTGATTTTAATCAAGAGCGGACTCGAAGTGGCCCCGCAAAGATGATAATTATTGATGAGCAGCCTTTTAAATATGTTGAAAATGAAGGGTTTAAATTATTCATGGCTGAGGCATGTCCTAGGTTTAAGATTCCTTCTCGTGTCACTGTTGCAAGAGATTGCATACAACTTTTTTATGAAGAGAAAGAGAAGTTGAAATCCCTTTTTTCTACAAATAAACAAATGGTTTCACTTACCACTGATACATGGACATCAATTCAGAATTTGACTTATATGGTAATAACATCTCATTTTATTGATGAGGGGTGGGAATTGAAGAAGAGAATATTAAGGTTTGGTCCGATTGGCGATCACAAAGGTGAAACCATAGGGATAACCTTGGAGAATTGCTTGAAAGAATTAATGGGGGATTTACAACATTTGTTGTGTAGCGTTGATAATCTTTGCATTAATACTGTGGCTATTGCATATTTAAATAGAAACATGAGTGTTTGGAATGGTCGAAGTTTGTTTAATGGTGAGTACCTTCATATGAGATGTTGTGCACACATATTGAACTTGATTATTACTGATGGAATGAAGGAAATTGACCCGTCAATTAGTAGAATAAGAAATTTGCTTGTAAGTTTGTTAAGGGTTCTCCTAGTAGGTTGGCTACTTTCAAGAGGTGTGCACAAGCTGTGAATATAAGTTGTCAGGCAAAACTAACACTTGATGTTCCAACTAGGTGGAACTCCACTTATATGATGTTTGATGTTGCTGAAAAATATGAACAGGCATTTTATCGCCTAGAGTATGATGCTGCTGCATATATGATCACTCTTGTTAGTGATCACGGAGGATGTCCTAGTCCAACTGATTTTAATCGTGCCCGAGTGTTTGTGAAGTTTTTGAAGGTTTTCTATGATGCAACCTTGGCTTTTTCTGGTTCATTGCATGTTACATCTAACTCTGTTTTCAAGCAGCTTACTGATATTCAGAAAACATTGAATAAGTGGAAGCATAGTGATGATTCAACCTTGTTGAAGATGACTGCAAATATGCAAGTGAAGTTTAACAAATATGTTGGAACCTAAACGATTGAGATGTTTAGACCCTCATTAATTTTGATGATAACAAAGTATTCACAAGAGAACAATTTATGTTCTAACATTTCTTGAAGTGTGCAGATACTAATAATACGTATATTCTAAGCCACTCAAGCAAGAAGAAAGTAATTCTCAAGAGAAGGATTCATTCTATGTGTCAGCATCCGGCTCATCCTTGTGAGCGTCTGGAATTTTCTCTTTATACACTATGCTTATCCAATTGCTACAAGCGTCCGAACTTCCGATTCAACGAGCAGCGTCTGAACTTCCGATTCTGAGCGAGCGTCTGAACTTCACTTCTAATCACGTGTTAGTCACGTTGCTGCTCTACCCCTCAGAAGTTTCTGGAACGGATTTCAAATTTGATCTTGAGCGCTAAAATTGTTGTACGAGGTATCAAAGGTGAAACCTTTAACTACAAGACAAAAATCGTACAAGCAAGGTAGTACAAAAACGGTAACATGTACTACTGGGATATTCTCTGCAAAGCAAGAAAGAGACAGCATTTTGAATTTACCTTACTCAATGGTAAGGAGCCATTTTTACCTTAACAGTTATATCCTTGGAACTCCTATATATACCTCATGGTATCCATTGAAGAAGAAACGAACGTACTGTGAAAAAGCTTGCTGAAATTCTGCTGAAATATTTATTGAGAACAAGCACTGCTTCTGTGAGCAACCAAGTCTCGTGCTAAGTCTCTGGACTACGTAATCGAACTCGGCGTCCGACCACTTTCTTTAAGAAAGTTTTTCTATAGTTGAGTTTAATCTTTTATCCTCTCTGTGAGAGTTAATTTTAAGCGTACTTCAACTCTTTTGTAAAAGTTGTTTTGGCCTAGTTAAAATTTGTATCCTCAAAGGCTCATTGTCTTGAGTTGTTTTGAGAAGTTGAGAGTATTGTCAAGTTGTGATGAGAATACTCTTGAGGAAATTGTAATCAGATTGATTATAGTGAAAATCCTTCAGGAACGAAGGGACTAGACGTAGCTATCAGTTTGGTAGTGAACTAGTATAAATTTCTGTGTCTCCTGCTTTACTGCTTTCTATTCATTTTTATCTTGCTGCGTTAAAAACAAGTTTTATCAAACTGCTTTTTCCAGCGTCCGGTTATACCCAGCATCCGATAAACAAACAATTTTGAAAAACTTGTGTTCTATAGTGTTTCTAACTTAAAGTTTACGAAAAGTTTGTAAACACAATTCAACCCCCCCTTCTTGTGTTCACGTTCAGTTGGTACCAGAGCTCGGCCTCTTGGTTGAGCACTTAAGAGTGTCAAGAGAAAAGATTCTATATTGTGAACATGTTCTCGAAGGTGGTCATATGAACGAATCCTCCTCTATTCAATGGAGAAAAATTTGATTACTGGAAGGATAAGATGAAAGCATTCCTTGAGGCACAAAGTCTTGATTTGTGGGATATAGTTGAAAGCGAATACATTCTTCCCGCTAATGCCCTTGGCGTTGCAATATCAAGGGAAAACTGGTCTGATGATCAGAAAAAGAGATATCAAACCAACCAGAGGGCCAGATTTATTCTCATCTGTGCTATGACAGAAAGAGAATATGATAAATGTGGCAAGTTTGATACTGCCAAAGAAATCTGGGATTCTCTTGTGTTGTCTTATGAGGGTTCTGCCCAAGTAAGAGAAACAAAGGCTAGCATGATGGTTCGCCAATATGAACTATTCAAAATGGAAGCTGGAGAAAACATTGAAACTATGTTTGGAAGATTCTAAACACTTTTATGGGTTGCAGGCCCTTATACCACACCTGATCATGTGAGAAAGATTTTGAGAAGCTTGACAAGGCAGTGGAGACACAAAGTCACTGCTATTCAAGAAGCAAAAGATCTGAATATTCTTCGGCTTGAAGATCTTATGAGTTCCCTAAAAGCTCATGAACTTGAGCTAAATGAAGAAGAACCTACCAAGAAGAAAGAAGAATCAGATGATGAAGCTTCAGAAGGTGACTCTGATGGATCAGATGATGAGCTTGCATTCATATCTAAGAAGATCCAGAGAATGTGGAAGAAAAGAAACTTTAGAAGGAAGTTTCAGAAGAAAGATTCAAAGGACAAGAAGGAGAGCAAAGACAAGGACAAAGCCCAAGTCATTTGCTATGAATGTAAGAAGCCTGGACATTTCAAATCCGAGTGTCCTAATCTTAAAGAAAAGCCCACAAGAAGCTCCTTCAAGAAAAAGAAGAAAGGTCTCATGGCAACATGGGAAGATCTTGACTTATCCTCCTCTGAGGAAGATAAAGAAGAAGCTCACATTGCCCTCATGGCGCATAATCGACATTGAGTCAGAAGAAGATGTTGAAGAGGTAATAGTATATGATTCCTACTCTGAACTTCAACTTGCTTTTGATGATCTTCTTAAGGACTCTGCCACTCTCTCTACTGAGTATAAGAACTTGAAAAAGAAATTTTTAAAACTATCACAAGATTTTTATTCCTTACGTAATGAAAACTCTGTACTCAGTGAACAAACCCAGAAGCTGAAAACTGAAAATCACTGTCTGGTTGATAACCAGCGTCTGGAAGCTAACAAGCAACCGTGTGAGAGCTCTCAAGCTAAGAGTTCTGTAGTTACAGGCAGTCCTAACTGAAAATCAAATGACTATGAACAAGCATTTCAAAAGTTTCTTGCAGAGAGTGTAACTCGAAGCAAGCAAGCTTCAATGATCCGGGATGTCGAGAAACGACAACTCATGGTCTTGGCTATATACGGATGAAACCCTTTTGGAAAATAATTCAGCATCTGATAAATCCCATAGCCATAGTAAATGCTTACATTGTACTTATTGTAATAAATCTGGTCATTTGAAAAGTGCATGTAATGTTTTTAAAACTAAGAAGGATAAGCCTCCTTCAAGAACTAACAAGAAAGGACCCAAAAAGATATGGGTACCTAAAGATAAAATAGTCTATGTTGCAGACATGCTTAGCAACAAAGTCAACACACCAGTCTTGGTACTTAGACAGTGGATGCTCGCGTCACATGACGGGAGAAAAGCATATGTTCCAAGAACTAAGACCTAGAGAAGCTGGATTCGTTGGTTTTGGAGGAAACCAGAAAGGTAAAATAGTTGGAATTGGTCGCATAGGTAAAGGCTCTCTTCCTTCTATTGATAATGTTTTATATGTTGAAGGACTGAAACATAATCTATTGAGCATAAGTCAATTATGTGACAATGGTTATGAAGTCATCTTTATAGAAACTGGATGTTTAGTAAAAAGCAAAAACGATGGATCTATATTCTTTACAGCAAAGAGGAAACAAAATGTTTATAAAGTTGATCTTTCTGAACTTGAAAAACAAGATGTCAAGTGTCTTATATACATTGAAGATGAGCAATGCATTTGGCACAAAAGATTGGGACATAACAACTTGAGATTAATCTCAAAATTAAACAAGCACAATCTTGTTAAAGGCTTACCAAATCTTAAGTACAACTCAGATGCCCTTTGTGAAGCTTGTCAAAAAGGCAAACAAGTTAAAACTTCCTTTCATTTAAAAATGTTGTTTCAACTTCTAGACCACTTGAACTTTTACATCTTGATCTTTTGGTCCCACAAGGACAGCCTCTTTAACTGGAAAGAAATATGGTTTAGTCATTGTGGATGATTTTACTAGATGGACATGGGTTAAATTCCTTGCCCACAAGGATGAGTCTTATAAGGTATTTCTTGTTTCTGCAAATCAGTTCAAAATGAAAAAGGCATTTGCATTTCCTCTATTAGAAGTGATCATGGGGAGAATTTGAAAATGAGAACTTTCAAAAATTTTGTGAAGAAAATGGCATCTCCCACAATTTCTCCTCTCCTAGAACACCTCAACAAAATGGTGTTGTAGAAAGGAAAAATAGGTCCTCCAGGAAATGGCCAGGACCATGATCAATGAAGGCGATATTGCAAAACATTTTTGGGCGAGAAGCGATAAACATGACTTGTTATATTCAAAATAGAATTTATATAAGACCTATTTTGAATAAGACTCCTTATGAATTGTGGAAAGGAAGAAAACCAAACATTTCTTACTTTCATCCTTTTGGTTGTATTTGTTATATCCTGAATACTAAAGATCAGCTTGGTAAGTTTGATTCTAAGGCTGACAAATGAATCTTTTTGGGATATTCTGAAAGATCTAAAGCTTTTAGAGTATACAACAAAGAAACTTTGACAGTTGAAGAGTCCATTCATGTCAAGTTTGATGATAAGAAGCCTGACACTGCAATGTCAGAGCTAGATGAGTTACTTTCAGATTTAAACCTCGATGACAAGCTAGACGGTGAATATACATCTTCATCATCCGGTGGTGACAAGACGAAGAATTCGACTCAAGCGGAAGCTGAAGCAAGAAAAAGCTGGAAGTACAAAACCAATCTTCCAAAAGATCAAATCATAGGAGAACCTAGTGACAAAGTACGAACCAGATCCTCCTTCAAGGAGCATGCTGATTTTGCACTTCTCTCTGAGATGGAACCTAAGACGATTGATCAAGCTTTGGAAGATGAAGGATGGATTCTAGCTATGCAAGATGAGTTAAATCAGTTCCAAAGGAATGATGTCTGGAAGCTAGTCACTCTACCAGAAGATAAGCAAGCTATTGGTACTAAATGGGTATTCAGAAATAAGCTTGATGAAGACGGTAAAGTTGTGAGAAATAAGGCAAGGTTAGTTGCTCAAGGCTACTCACAAGAAGAAGGTATTGATTTCACTGAAACTTTTGCACCTGTTGCAAGATTAGAAGCTATTCGTATTTTACTATCATTTGCAGCACATCATGAGATAACTTTATATCAAATGGATGTGAAAAGTGCTTTTCTAAATGGTTTTATAACTGAAGAAGTTTATGTTAAACAACCTCCTGGTTTTGAAGATATTGAATTTCCTGAACATGTTTTTAAACTTAAAAAGGCACTATATGGTCTTAAGCAAGCTCCCAGAGCATGGTATGATAGACTAAGTTCCTTTTTAATGGAAAATGGATTTACAAGAGGTTTAGTTGACACTACTCTTTTCAGAAAAACCTCAAACAAGCATTTCATACTTGTTCAAATATATGTTGATGATATTATTTTTGGAGCCACTAATGAAAGTCTTTGCAAAGAATTTTCTAAGCTTATGCAGCTGAATTTGAGATGAGCATGATGGGAGAATTGAAGTTCTTCCTTGGAATACAAATCAAGCAATGCAGTTGATGGTATTTATATTCATCAAAGCAAATACATCAAAGAATTATTGAAGAAATTCAAGATGCTGGATTGCAAGCCGATGAGCACGCCTATGCATCCTACCTGCTCTCTGAGTAAAGATGAAATTGGTAAGAAGGTAGATCAGAAGCTATACAGAGGTAGGATTGGATCTCTACTTTATCTTACGACTTCAAGACCTGATATTATGTTCGATGCACTTTGTGTGCTAGGTTTCAATCAGATCCTAGAGAATCACACCTAAGTACTGTTAAAAGAATATTTAGATATTTACAAGGAACTACTAATCTTGGTTTGCTTTATAAGAAATCAAAAGATTACCAATTAGTAGGTTTCTGTGATGCCGATTTTGCTGGAGATCGAATTGAAAGAAAAAGCACAAGTGGAGGCTGCCAATTCCTTGGAGCTAATCTTGTGTCTTGGTCAAGCAAAAGGCAAAGCACAATAGCACTCTCAATGGCAGAAGCTGAATACATCTCGTGACAAGTTGCGATTCTCAACTTACGTGGATGAAGTATCAACTTGAAGACTACTTGATAAAAGAGAGTAACATTCCTATCTTCTGTGATAATACATCTGCCATATGTCTGACTAAAAATCCAATATTGCATTCTAGAGCAAAGCATATTGAGATTAAGCATCATTTTATAAGAGACTATGTTCAGAAGGGTATTTTAGAAATAAAATTTGTAGACACTGATCATCAGTGGGCTGACATATTTACAAAACCCTTTGCTGAAGATAGATTCAATTGTATAAGAAGGAATTTAAACTTTCATCTTATAAAAGAATGATTAATCTCAGCGTTTGATGATAAACTAAATCTCAGCATCTGATATGACATAAGCATGTATGTGCATCAGCATCTTATCTGTCATACGCATCATAACTCATCATCCGGTAAGTCGGTTGCGTGCGTCCGAGCATACCCACACGTGTCACACGTGTTAAGGACTCAAGCGTCTTATCATACCTACTGAGTCATGATTATTTACGTTCTTCGATAAAATCTTTTACTTTTATTTTGGCGTCCGCATTTAATGAAAAAGCGAATCTTTATTTTCTTTTCTTTTTGATTTATTTTTATAAGAGAATACGAAGCGATATTTTGAAAAATAACTATACCATTCTCCTTTAACTTTCCCACTACTCCACATTTTTCGCTCCACTCTGTGTTTTCTGCAAAACTGTACTCGGTTTCTTTTTCTCTCTATCTCTCTGTGTGTGTGTTTAAAACCCTAAAACCTCCATCGCCTCCATCTCTCAACTGCAACCATGGCTGGAGTAACAACATCTGAATATACAACTATCTATAACACCATGACTGAAGGAAAAGTCCTGTTAGAAAATCGAGTTGATTTGGAAAACTTCAAGCTCTATGGCTTCGACTTCTTCAATGGGTTCAAGGCAATGGGCTGAGAACAGTATTTCTTCTGAAATCCGGTTGAGGTTCTGGTGACTGCGATTAAAGAACTTTGGGGTAACGTTCGGTTACATAAAGGTGGCATCTTTGAAGGAACAGTGAAAGGTTTCAAGTTTATTTTTTCCATCAAAAATATTTCTGAAGTCACTGGGTGTCCGTGTGAAGGCATCGTCTTCTATTCAGAATGGGCTGACGCATTTCATGGGATTGAGAAGCGTCAACACTGATCTGTTTGAGAACTACCAGCAGCTGAAAGAATCTGGTGAAACACCTACTGCCAAGAATCTGAAAAGTCATTTCAGAGTTCTTCATAAGATAATCACCAAGAGCGTCCTGTTGAAGGCTGGCTCTAGTGACATTGTCATCTACGAGCAGAAGTTCATCATGAGACATTTCATGGCTGGAAACAAGGTGAACCTGCCAAGGTTAATCCACAACAACCTCGCTTCAATGCTCTAGTCAACTCAAGAAAAGGTGTTCCGACAAGAAGAATACCTACAAGTTCATTCCAGTATGGTGTCTTGCTCACCAAAATGATGGACAAGAATCTGGTCATAAACAAGCCGATCGCTTTACGGATCAAGAGAAGGCAAAGTATTTTGGTGTCGATAATATTGTGATTCTGACACTTTTGGAGTCAACGGCTGGTAAGAATGAAATTGCTTCTGGGTCCATGATGAAGAAGGTGAAAGTTGAGCAACAGGAAGAGGAAGCGGAAAAGAAAACCACCGTAAGCTCAAAGCCTGGTGAGAAAAGATCTCTTGAGTCTCCTTGAGAGAGACGAGAAGAACAAAGCGAAGGTGGCTCTGCACTACTATTGAAGAACCAGGAAGATGAGGACCGAGTTCCCATCGGTCAGGTTACGAGAAGAGGAGCAAGCGGTGAGAAGCTTGATCTCGGCATCCGGACAATGAAGAAGGACATTCAAGATCCGCCTCCGGCATACGCCCCTGACGAAGCTCAAAAGATCGGTCAGTAATCGAACCTGAACCAAAGGTCTTGAATTCTTCCGATGAATCTGTATCTGTTGTTGCATCCGATACCATTATCGCTCCACCACTATCCTTTGCTCAACCACCACAACATCAAACCCTTACACGAAAACCTCCATTGTCCCTAAACAACCTATCCAACCATCATCCACTACACTCAATCTTAACCTACCACAAATTTCCCAAACACTTCACTCACTACATACATTTCCAAGCTTCATTTTCATCCTTTTAACCTACTTTTCAAAACACCCCCCATAAATCCCTTCAAACCCCACTCACCAAAAGCCTACAAAATCACCAAAGCCACTCCCACCTTACTTACCCTTACCATAAAACCAACAGACGCTGGTGAAAAGAAAAATATCTCATACAAACCTCGGTTTGTAAAGTATGAGATATATAACAGCATCTACAACCGTCCTTCAACCTGGCATTTAAAAACCTTCACTTCTGGAGCTGCCAGATTGGAGATTGCCGATCCTATAAGTGCAACCTTCAAGGATGGAGATGATCACGTCCAAATGTCTTTCAAAGGAAGGTTGAGACCAGCTTCAGGAAGCAGAGCAATTCCCTTCTCTGTTGATCTTCCTAGATCTCTACCTCAGTTTGAACCGCTCACATTAGAAGAATGCGGAAGATGGGTCACAGATGAAGAAGCTGCCTTCATGGCACACTGTCTTGAACAGAAAAGGCTCGAAGTCATAAGTCAATATCGTGACCCATCATCTGTTTCTGTCAAGATAGTACCAGACAGACAAAGGTGGCTACCTTGGTCTATCCCTGGGAAACGGAAGGAACTTGCTCCTGGCAAGCAGCCTTTCAGCAAGATCGGGCTAAAGGAATATGAGAAGGCACCTACCAAGTACAATATTAAGGATTTCTCTCAGCTTCCGATTGCCAAGATCTCTGAGGATCACGCCAGAAGGTTTTACCTGACTTCTCTGAAGAAAGATGAATGGAGAACTGGCTCCTCAAGCTGCTGCAATGCTGAAAAGGCCACTATTCCTACTGTTGGGAAAATCAGCAAAGTTACTGACATCAACTTCGGAACAGTATACTTCGATGATATGTTCAGATGCTCAGTAATCAGACCCTTGGACTGCATGAAGATCTATAACCAATGGGCTGCTGTGACCAAACTCTTCGATATTGGGTTTACGTGGAGTCAATGGTCTGAATCGTGGAAAGCCAAAGCCTTATTACCACGCC
The DNA here is from genome assembly GCA_037113605.1 of Calophaca sinica. Classification (NCBI taxonomy): domain Eukaryota; kingdom Viridiplantae; phylum Streptophyta; class Magnoliopsida; order Fabales; family Fabaceae; genus Calophaca; species Calophaca sinica. The sequence goes on from CM073737.1 coordinate 59,849,956, forward strand.
TCGACCCCCTTGTGCTAGAAGAATATGACAGGGAAAATCTGAGAAGAATCTACCTGGCAGAAAATGAAGCACTCTCCTTCACTTGTGAAGCTTTGAGTGTCTTTATCAGAAATTTATGGGGAGAAGACGCTGGGAATAGGTTTGACTCTTACACAGCTGATGTTGTTCTTCATAGGGAAACCATCTTCTTGCATTTGCTTTATCCAGAAGATGTGAAGCATCAGTGGCAGATTCAGACAGAATCAGAGCTCAGAAGACTCGGAAATTTCATCAAATGGGTCATACCAAATGATGCATTCTTCTTGAGAGCTCAAAGGAAGAAGGATTTGAGACTGAAGTTATCCAACTGGGTGCTAGCAGAGCATCAGAAGATGAAATCTGCATCTGTACCAGAAGCTGGACCTTCTGCTTCTTCTTCTGCAATGGAAATGGTCACCATTCCCAAAGCAGAATTTGAAGAAATGAAAGCTACAAACTTAAAGGTTACTCAGCTAGAGACTACACTGAAGCTACTCTACGAACGTCTCAATATCCCACCTCCACCTCTTCCAAACCCTTGATTTTTTTTCTTGTGTGTGATATAAAATCTATTTGGTTGATACAATTATATATATATAAATATGTTTGATCTAATTATCTATCTTTTGTTCAAATTTTTCTAAGTCTTATTTTGACTATGATGTGTTTTTACACTCTTTTTGTCTGATGACAAAAGGGGGAGTAAAAGAAAGGTATGATGAACACGAAAGAAAGGTATATTGAACACGTGAGAATCCGATTATCCACCATCCGATGGATACACTGGAACTAAAGTATCATGCATATCATTTCATACATAGCATTTTTTTTTGCGCTAATATTCATTGATCTAGTGCTATGATAATATTTAATAAATTTTCGGTAAAATGAAATATATTTGATTAAATCAATCTATTTGGTATATAATCAGCATCCGATCTCACTTTATTAAATACATGCTCTGATACATTTACTTATTTTTCGTAATCACTTAGATGAATTTGCTTACCAAAAATTGCCTTAAAACCTGAATTGTTCATATATATCTAAACTGTTAAATTCAGGGGGAGACCCTTAATGTCTTTTTGAAACAAAATTGTTCATCTACCTTAGATGTTTGTCATCATTAAAAAGGGGGAGATTGTTGGAACCTAAACGATTGAGATGTTTAGACCCTCATTAATTTTGATGATAACAAAGTATTCACAAGAGAACAATTTATGTTCTAACATTTTTTGAAGTGTGCAGATACTAATAATACGTATATTCTAAGCCACTCAAGCAAGAAGAAAGTAATTCTCAAGAGAAGGATTCATTCTATGTGTCAGCATCCGGCTCATCCTTGTGAGCGTCTGGAATTTTCTCTTTATACACTATGCTTATCCAATTGCTACAAGCGTCCGAACTTCCGATTCTGAACGAGCGTCTGAACTTCCGATTCTGAGCGAGCGTCTGAACTTCACTTCTAATCACGTGTTAGTCACGTTGCTGCTCTACCCCTCAGAAGTTTCTGGAACGGATTTCAAAATTGATCTTGAGCGCTAAAATTGTTGTACGAGGTATCAAAGGTGAAACCTTTAACTACAAGACAAAAATCGTACAAGCAAGGTAGTACAAAAACGGTAACATGTACTACTGGGATATTCTCTGCAAAGCAAGAAAGAGACAGCATTTTGAATTTACCTTACTCAATGGTAAGGAGCCATTTTTACCTTAACGGTTATATCCTTGGAACTCCTATATATACCTCATGGTATCCATTGAAGAAGAAACGAACGTACTGTGAAAAAGCTTGCTGAAATTCTGCTGAAATATTTACTGAGAACAAGCACTGCTTCTGTGAGCAACCAAGTCTCGTGCTAAGTCTCTGGACTACAGAACTGAACTCAGCGTCCGACCCTTTCTTTAAGAAAGTTTTTCTATAGTTGAGCTTAATCTTTTATCCTCTCTGTGAGAGTTAATTTTAACTGTACTTCAACTCTTTTGTAAAAGTTGTTTTGGCCTAGTTAAGGCTGTATCCTCAAAGGCTCGACTGTACTGAGTCGTTTTGAGAAGTTGAGAGTATTGTCAAGTTGTGACAGTAGAATACTCTTGAGGAAATTGTAATCAGATTGATTATAGTGAAAATCCTTCAGGAACGAAGGGACTAGACGTAGCTATCAGTTTGGTAGTGAACTAGTATAAATTTATGTGTCTCCTGCTTTACTGCTTTCTATTCATTTTTATCTTGCTGCGTTAAAAGCAAGTTTTATCAAACTGCTTTTTCCAGCGTCCGGTTATACCCAGCATCCGATAAACAAACAATTTTGAAAAACTTGTGTTCTATAGTGTTTCTAACTTAAAGTTTACGAAAAGTTTGTAAACACAATTCAACCCCCCTTCTTGTGTTCACGTTCAAAATATTGGGATAGTGGTGAGATAAACTATCTTTTGTTTGTGGTTGTTTTCCTTGATCCCCGTTATAAGCTTTACTATATTCAATTTTGTTTTAAAAAAATGTATGGTGATGAGAAGTGCAAGGAAATGATGTCAAAATTAGTAGACCTCATCCATAAATTGTTTGAGCGCTATATGGTTGAATATCCTGTTTATGTTGAAAGTAGTAGTTCTACTACCTTGGCTTCAAACATTGTCTCACAATCTACTGCGAGTAATGTTGAGGAGGATGAGGATTGGGATGCTACTTTTACAAAGGATATGATGGAAAAGCAAGGTGAGGTGCAAAGAAATGAGTTGGAAAGGTATTTTGGGGATGGTGTTGAAAAGGACTCTCCTACATTTAACATTTTGAAGTGGTGGAAAGAGAAAACAAATAATTATCATGTTCTTTCCCACATGGCTAGAGATATATTAGTTATTCCGGTGTCTACTATATCATCTGAGTCCGCATTTAGCACAGGAGGCCGAGTCCTTGATTCATTTCGTAGTTCCTTAAATGCTACTACAGTTGAAGCTTTGATTTGTACCCAAAATTGGATCAAGTCTCCTAAGGTGATTAATTTAGAAGCTGAGTTGGTTGAAGTGCAAAAGATTGAGTCAGGTAAGAAGGCTTTATCTTAACTTTCAAATTTATTTTTTATTTGTTTATCATAATTCATATTGTTTGCTAATGAGGTTGTGTATTGTGTTAAAATTTTTAGAGTTGTCTGGATTAGTTTCAATTGATATTGGTGTTGTTCTTCTTTGGGACACTGACCACATCTTACACTCCAGCTACACCTTAATGTATCTGTTGCTATTGTGTTTATGTAGTTTTATTTTCAAGATATATGTTCAGTTTTCATCTCATATTTTGTTATTGTGTTTCTTTGCAAGGTTTCTTTGTAGTGTTGTTCTTGATTTGGAGTGAAATCTTTGCTCTGTTATTTCTGTTTTACTACTTTGGCTCAAGTGATATGTTATATTGCAAGATCAAATGAAGTGATTAATGTTTATGCTAGGAAGTTGTGCTTGTGACACTGTTTGTAATTTGTGGGAGTTGCTTTCAATTTTATTTTTCTTAACATATGCCTTTAGAATTGTGATTTAAAGTTTTTTTGGTTGTGACACTGTTGTATGGTTTCATAACAGTCAGGTTTGTAAATTTTTTTGTGCCATGCTATATCTTATTCGTAATTTGTTTGGTTGATTGATATACAAGAAAACTGTTTGAACATAGTGTAAAAAAAGTCTCTTATTGACACAAGCTAGAATTTTGAGGAGGATGATTTTTAGAAGCCTCCCTTGGGGGATCATTTTAAAATCAGGGAATGAGAACTCTTATTTTTTTTTTTTCACTTCACAACCCGCGAGCCCATCCAACCCAACCCGGTCAACACCGGTTCGGTTCGGTTCGGGCCATTTAGAAAAACTGCGGATTTTTTTTGAAATCCAAACCATTCAAAGTGATCGGATCGGGCATCGGATTTGGCCAAAATCCATCCAAACGGGCCCATGTTCACCCCTAATTCGGATTCTCCTGCTTCTCTGATATGAAGCTTTACCTCCTCTCAGTTATGGATGTATTGAATCTACTCAACTTAGCAGCCCTTGATGCAAATTTTGCCGAGAAATTAACGCAAACAAATTCGAGAACTTTCACAAAGGTCGTGGAAGAGGTTGTTGATGAGCTAAATCGCAAGTGTATGATTTCGTCGTCAAGTAATAAAAAGATCGAATTCACATGGATTGTGATTGACTAATCAACGTAACAAATTCGTAACTATTTTGAACGTGAGCAAATTCTTTGTATTGGAATTGATGATATTTGTAACAACTGAAAATAATAAAAAGTAATTGAAATCGAATGATTAAAAGTAACTAGGGGTTGAATCGTTTTGTTTTCACCTTTATGCAATTTAATTCAAAACCAATACAAGTAACTTATGAAATATTTGAAGTTTAAGTCCACAAGTTTAGATTAATGAAAATTCCTTTCCTATTAATCCCTTTGATTGAATCAACAAGTCCTAATCCCTTAGGTGTAAATTAATTAAATCAAGCACAAAGATTAATGATTCATACAAACTCATACCACGAGAATTATATTCCTATAACCCTATTAAGCATGTCCAATGATCCCAAAGCAAGTCTAAAACCCCAATTTTTCAATTGATGTCAAGACCCTAGTTCAATTCAATAGTGATCAATTATCGAAATGCATTAAGAGAAGAGATAAAATATCAAATAAAATAAATTAAACTTGCATTGAAATAATAGAATCAAACTACATAAATGTTTTCATAAAATTCATCTAACCTAGCCTAAAATCGTTTAGCTACTCATAGAGAATGAGGAACCAAACCAGAAATTCATGAAAAGGAGAGGAAGAGATGGCATCATATCCTTCACCATGCCTCCAAAATATCAAAGTTCGAACCCTAGGCAAGTGTTAACAATGCCTATTTATAGTTTAGGTCACAAAATGGGTGAAAATTAGCTAAAAAACGTGTAAAACGTAAAAAATCCGAAATTTGGAACGCGTCGTAGCACGGTCATGCTGCCCTGGTGTCCTGTGCGAGAAATGAGAGGCCGAGGCACGGTCATGCTTCATAGCACGGGCCGGCCGTGTAACACTCTGTGAGATGAGCTGCTGATGCGCCTCGAATCACGACCGTGCTCCTGGGCATGGGCAGGCCATGCTTCCTCTTTTCTTGCCCAAAATTGATGCTTTCGCTTCCGAAATGGTTTCGGCTTCCGTCCAAGTGATTTTTCCCTGATTACTAAGGTCAAATACCTTCCTTTCTACACAAAATAGCAAAGATTAAGTGCATTATTCAAATCAAACAAAATCACACAATCAAAGCATCAAATTACTTTGAATTCTCTTCAATCACAAAATAAATACCCAATTAAACACTATAAATTTACATGTGATGAAGACTTATCAGTTGTTGATGAAACCAGTAAAGGATGTGGTCTTGAATTTATTTGTATATGCAAGAGTCTCGATAATTTTCGTCCCACCAATGTTCAAGGATGCTTTTTTGTTCACGTGCCATACTATGAGCCTAGAGTTTATTTTGAAGCTTACATAAGGAAGGTAAGATGTGGTTTTGGGTGGGTCATCCTGCTGGAGGTCTGTGTTCTTCTCTTTAGGATATTTGTGATTTGTCCACTTTTTATTTGGAGATTTATTAAAATCGTTAGAAACCCTATGAAATGAATATCTAACACTGTTTTGTGATGAGCAGCTTTGTTTACGGGAAATTTCCATATTATTTGTTGAAACTCGATTACTACCATTTGACAAGATGTTCATGGGAGACTTCCATATAGCAAAAGTAGTTTGCAGTAATTGGTCACTGCACAAAAAATTTCTGGTAATTTTATTTTGTTTGCTTGCCATGTATTTTTGCTTGACATTGTTTTCCCCAACGAACCCACTTTCGTTGGGGGTGAATAGTATTTTTTTTGATAAGTGAATGAATATATTAAGGGAGTACAAGGGGTACTCCAACCCGAATACAAGGGACACCGGGCGAATGGAAGAGCCTCGTTAAAACCTCCCAGAGCCAAAACCCATTGGGAAAAAGACTAAGGGAGGAAAAAGAGTACTCGACCAGCACCGCACACAAATAAGCGAAATAACCTTTAATCTCCAAGACATCCCATAAGGTTATTACACCAATCTGAATATAGCCTACAAGAGGCTTTGCCTTCTCTAAAAATAAACCAGCCCCAAGAGATTGATTTAATATGTGACACAATTGATGAAAAACTAGCCATTTCTCCTTGGAATATTATTCTGTTGCGAGCTGACCACAGGCACCACACCACCGCTGACCACAATAAATATCTCACCTTCTTGCGATTCCTTCCTCCAAATTGACCACCATGGCTCAAGAAATGTTGGATGCTGTCAGTGTGTTGTACACCTACAATTCCAAGCCAATCTTGCACATGCATCCAAACATTATAAGCAAAAGAACATGTAAAAAAAGAGTGTTCAACAGATTCTGCACTTTGTGAGCAGAAGACGCAGCATAACTGCTGCTGCTCAATGAGAACTCCTCTCCTAAATAACTTGTCCTTTGTTGGCAATCTATTCAACAATAGTTTCCAGACAAAAGCAACGATTTTTGACGGAATTGAACACTTCCATAGACCTGTCAAAGCCTACTGCAGAAGCTGATCTGGGGCAAGAGATGACGATGCAGACGATAATTGTTTGTATGTAGATTTGACAGTAAAAGAGTTACTATGATCAGCTGTCCAAATCCACCTATCCTTCACATCTTTGAGGATTGTTATTCTAGCTAACAATTGCTGCAACTCGGCAAGTAATTCTTCTTCCCATGCAAAGAGAGGTCTTCTCCAACTCCACTTCCATACCCACAGGTCATGATGCCAATCACCCGAGTCACTAACCATCACATCCTTGTTTGCTGCAGTTTGAAACAGCCGCGAGTAGCATTCACTCAAGGGTGAACCTCCCAGCCATTTGTCATGCCAAAACCGGTCACACAATCCAGACCCAAGCTTCATCTTAACAGAATTAGCAAACCAAGTATTATTGCAAGAAACCAAGTCCCTCCACCAGAGTGAATCATTATGTGTGAAGTTGAGATCGCCAAGAACCTGTGATGTTAAATCCCCATATTTGAATGTTAGCAGTTCGTACCATACAGCAGTAACATCGTTAAGACACCTCCACTTCCATTTGGCCAAGAGACTTTGATTAAAGAGTTGGAGATCTTTAATTCCCAATCCTCCAGTTTCCTTAGGTTGGCACAATAATTCCCAGCTAACCCAGCGGATCTTATTTTTTCGCTGCCTCCTCCCCACAGAAAGTTTCTTTGAATGCTTATCAACTCTCCAATCACCTTTTTGGGTGCTTTATAAAATGAGAAGAGATATAAAGGCAAACTAGATAAGACTGAGTTTACTAGAGTTACCCTGCCACCAAATGAAAGATGCTTCCCTTTCCACAAAGCCAACTTCTTCCTCATAGAATGCACCACTGGAGCCCAAGTGGTTGATCTCCTCGGGTTTGCCCCAATGGGAACCCCAAGGGATTTGAAGGGCAATTTCCCTACACAACATGAAAGAAAACCGGACGCAGAAACCATTAAGTCATCAGGCACATTCACACCAAATAAATTACTCTTTGAGAAATTCACTTTCAAGCCTGAGACTAGCTCGAAACCTCTCAGAATAGCTTTTAAGGTCCATATGTTATCCCAAGTAGGTTCAACCATAAAAATTGTGTCATCAGCGTACTGTAAAATAGGGAAGGAGATATTTTGATTAACCTGGAATCCACTCAGCTTTCCTAGTCCCACTGCTTTAGACACCATCGCAGTTAACCCTTCTGCAGCAATTAAAAATAGGAAAGGAGCTAAAGGATCACCTTGCTTCAATCCCCTCTGAATTTTGATCTCTTCCGTTGGACTTCCGTTTACTAGAACTGATACCATGCCTGAAGTGATGCAAGATTTAATCCATTTCCTCCACCTGAGATCAAACCCCATCCTTCCCATCATGTAGTCCAAATAGGTCCAGCTTACGGAGTCATACGCCTTTTCAAAATCAACTTTCAGTAGTAGACAGTTTGCTTTGCGCCTCTTTGCCCAATCCACCACTTCGTTTACAACTAGAACCCCGTCAAGAATTTGTCTACCGGAAATAAAGGCTGTTTAGCAATTTGAGATCACATTTGCTAAGTATATATTGTAGTTTAAACTAAGTTATTTTTTCTCTCTAATTGCACACCTATAGCACGATGTCAATTAAGAAGTGCATATCTATTGATAAACAACAAACAGAATTAAAAAGTTGTGATGTAAAAAATCTATTTCTAAACTTGTGTTTTCTAAAAAATAAATATGTCACAAAATTTACTTAAAATATTCTCCTCACTTAACCATAATTTATGTTTATTTTCTTCCCTACTCAAATTAAAACATAATAGTTGATTAAATTTTTACCAACTTTGTGATCCATTATTGAAAAAAAAAATATCTTTTAAAATTATTGGCATACACACAAAAAAAATTCCTCATACAAATATTTTTTTTTAAATATTTTATACAAAAAACATCAATTATTTATAAAAAAAATTTAAAAGCTAACTATTCTCGTGCATAGCACGAGTTACTACATGTGCAACACAAGTTTTTGCCTATTTGTTAAAAACCAAACCAAATCTATTTGATAATAGTTAAAATATCAACTTTCCAATTTTGAGTTTGTTTGATTTTAAATAAAATAAAATAAGACATGTTACTTTCTCAGAAAATATATAATCATTTTATTTGTGATTTAATTAAATCTGTTATATTTAGTATAAACCTCCATCCATTAATTAGCAAAAGTGAATCTTATATTTTGTTTCACAAAATTTGATTTTAATAAATAATTTGTTTATCTATTTAACATTTTATGAAATAGGTAAGTGTTGCTTATTTTTGCTTCACTTCTATTATTTTTTTATCTGATATTATATAATAATATCAAATATTGTAAGTATACCAATTATTAGGTTTAATCATTTTAAGTTAAACCCTTTTTGGATTTCTTTAAACCATGATATTTTTACAAATATATATTGTAGTTTAAACCAATTTATTTAAGTGCATCAATTAATCGTTTGGCGTATTGTCATCTAATTAACAGAGTATCATATAAATGAATTCATAAATTATTTAACTTATATACTTATTATTTATTGAATATTTGGTTATTTTGCTAAAAAGACGATGTATACCCGTACAATGCACGGGTCAAAGACACTAGTAAACAATATATGTCATTTAATAAAAGTAGATTGAGTGCTCTAACCAATGGCAGACCTAGGACCCTAGTTCAAGTGGTGCAATTTTTTTTAAATTATACGTCATTATTGCTAAAAAAATTAATAACAAATTATTGATAAAATATTAAAAGACTACCAGCAGTGATAACGAAAACAAAAACCATAAAAACATTCACGAACGATTAAGCTATGCAGAATTAAATTAAATTACAAATTTGTGTTGCATGTTTTGAAAAACAAATACATTATTTATATTACTTATATATCTTTATAATCATTTATATTACATATTATATAAGGTTATTTAAGTCATTTTATTTTAAATGATTTAAGCTCCCCTCCCCTCGAAAAAATTCAACATTGGATGGGAGCAAAAATTAAGTTAGGAGAGATTTTGCTCCCCTCCCCTCCTAAAAATTGAACAAAACATAAAAAATTTAAAATAATTCCTTTCCTCCCCTCTCCTCCCCTCAATTCACTTTCAACCAAACACTATCTGAGTGAGAGGGTTGAGAGATGAAAGTGAATGGGTCAGGGTTTGCAAAAGTATAAATTGCGTGGGGTCAAAAAAAATTAGATAGGGGTGTAAGTGAAATTTTTAAAATTTCGTGGTGTGCAAGTGAACACCCTCAGCTGTGAGTGGGTCCGCCTCTGACTTCAACCATTTTACGAAAACATTATACTAAAAAGGGCAGCCAAGGAAACTTATAGGATTGAGTTTATGTTTGGTTTTATGGTGCCAAAAAATGGTGGTAAAAATTGATTTTAAATGAATTAATTTTATAAAAATGATTTTGGTTGAGTGAGTTGAACGTAAAATGATTTATCAAAGTGTTTGGTTCCACGTTAAACCTAGCCTAACGTGAGTTTGCAAGGATCAAATGCAATTTGACTAGATAAAAACATGTTTGGCTCCTGTTGGAAAAGTGATTCTTCCTCCTGAAATCAATTCTAGCTGAAGCAACTTTGCTTATATCCCTACAACATTTTCTGCCTACGACAACGCCTATAATTGTGACCGCAAAAAAACTGTTCTCTTAGATTGTAGTAGAGAACTTTTTTTTATTATGTTTGCGTAACCATTGAAATTATATATTTTTTATACGCCACAGCTGGGAATTGTTCTAAACTTTAGAAAGACAACAATTTTTTATCAAAATTTTGGAACAACGGCTTATCACTGTTGGCTATTTGTATGTATGAAAAGAGCCGTTCTCGGCAATTTTGATTTTAATAAATAAAATCAAATCATTTTTTGCATAAAAATAAAAATTTTCATTAGCTTTCACTTCTGCTGAAATCAATTCTATGCAAAGCACATGTTGTTTTTCTTCTATCTTACCCTATTTTTGTAATGAATAATCCAACTCTATTATTTGTGGAAAACTGTATTATCTTAAAGGTGGCACTTTTAACATGTTTCATTTATCATGTTGAACTTTTTTTCAATCAAGTTCATATTTTTTCACGGCAAAAATTGGCATGCAAAAACATCACTATAGCGAAGGTGATCTGAACTATGTTGGCACAACAAACGCTACCAATTATCTGCAGCACACCAACGATTCATTAATAAAAAAAGGAAAAAGTTACCAATACAAAGGAAAATTGGGGGGGACAGAAACCAACCCCATACACCACTATTTAATTCTATAGCTAGACAGTCTATAATGATTTCTGAAAAAAAATCCTCAGAAATAAAACTAGGAATAAGGTTCCACTGAGACACCCCTTGTCCCATCAAGTAACCTTTAATTAATTAGCCTTATTCATTTATCTTAGCATTAATTATTACAGCAGAAAACACATAAAAAATTAAACATAATACATAGCAGAATATAACAAACATAATTTACACTATATGCATCGGTATAGAGTTTTAGTGGCCCCTCCAATGGATCATCTACATCAGAGTTTCAAAAACAAAGGAAAAGATAGGATGGAAGCGTAGCAAAAAGGGTACAACATCCACAAAATAACTAGGAGCCTAACAATTGCCTCACCAAAATATCAGTTAGTACTATCCAAAACAAGGACTCCTGGTCATAACAAAAGGAAACATAAAGGAAACCCCCACCAACAAGGCACTCCTCAGCAAGCAGGATAATGGGAACATCCACTGTGCGATCCTAAACGCTTCGTGAAGAGTCAGTCGTACTACCTCGCTGTCATGGGTCAAGAAGGCCCAGGCGTGTCCTTCTCTCTACGCTTGACCCTATTCCCCTGACTACCTCCCTGGTAATAGTTACCCATAGGCATAACAGCCGACTGGGTAGGAACGTATGGCTACCATGTCTGACCATACCCGGGGTAGTATTCAAGTGGAGGCGACCACATATGTGACGTCCCTATTTATTTATAATATTATCCCATAAACACATATAAATAAAATAATAAAATCCAAGAAGTACAAGAAAGAAACTTTTCATTATATATATTATACATGAAGTTTTGTTTACATACAAGAGTTCCAACCTCGAAACCTCCAAAAATAATATACACCCGTCTCAAAAACCCTAGTGGGTACAAAAGGGTCACTCTAGTCAAAAGTCAAAAAGTACAGCAATCCACCGGGAAGCCTCCTACCTCTGGTCTGGTCTAGGGATCCTAATACGAAAACGTGGCGGAAGGCAGGGATCTCCGGCATGAGGATGTCCCTGGGACCTAGGCTGGTAAGTCCTCATATGGTCTACTCTAGAAGATGAGGGAATAGTCGACTCTGAACGATGCATTCCCCTGACTCCGACACTATCCCTGAATACACTAAAAGACCCAGATGATGATGGTGTAACAGGGTAGTATCACCTACGTTGACGCCACATACGATTAAACGGTAATCATTGTGCAATCCTGAAGTCTCCTACAAAAGAGGCCCTTGGTGATCCCAAAAGACGAAAGAAAATACTAACAAGTCCTGTATAAACAACTACATGACGGTTGTAGTCAATCTCCCAACTGTCTCCATCTATGTCATGGTAATATACTTCAAAATCACCCTATACTGGGATGCTCGACTCCTGTAGCATCGACGGACGGAAGTAATGGGACATCTTCGCTCTCTCGTGAGTCTTTACAGTCTAAATATATAAAACATAGAAAAGAAAACAAACAACACACAAACATAGGAGACAAGAACACTATACACTAAACAAAGAGGGAAAGTAGAGGAATAGAATATGTGAAAGAATAGGTCACAGATCTTCCAATCAATAGATAGGATCATCACCTAACTACCCATTCCCATGCAGTTTAGATTTATATGCCTACATGGCCACACAACTTAATTGTGACAAAAGTAGCCCCACCTTAACTATTTTTCCTTGATAGATTACAGCGACCTGACTAAGCCAGTTGTCCATCTCCCTATCCAGCTCATCATACCCCTAAGAGTGCATCCCTGCTCTTTGACAAGAACAGATGTCGGGACGACACTCGGGATCGGCACTATGGACAGTGATGCAACAGTACCCCGTCAGGATTACCAGGCTACGTAACCTCTCGACAGGATGGTAGCTAGCCATCCATCAGCTGTAGCCTTGTCGAATCCGGACTATCCTCGAGGACCAGGTGTCCTATACCGACTGCATCGTGCCCGCACTCTAGCACCTGGTCTCGCACACAGCCTGTATACAGTAATGGATTATAGCACGACTATGTATATGCTTACATATTATCTAGCACCTAACAGCTCATCAACACTTATCACCTCAGCCTGTCAGTCTCTTACTATTATTTATTTCAGCCAATTATTTATTTACTTTCCCCACACCATTAGCATAAGTATATAATATTGCAACAATAATTAAACAATTAAGTAACAAACATTGCACAGCAATTATCAGCACACAAATTAATCCTAGCGTTGCTCAGACGACTTACTACTAACACATCACCAAACAATATACACAATCATCAAACAATTATAAGTTCTCTACCCTAAGGTTTTTACACAACACTATACCTATGGTTGATGGACTATTGACTGCTGGGTAGCAGTCATAGTCACAACACCCATCCTAGGGTATTGGGGCATCAACCCCTAGTAGGGCTTGGGCCACCCTACTTTCCTATTCTACACCTATCCTATTCCTAGTGTATAGAGTTCAGATCTCCCCATACCTAGCTTAGAAGATTACCGTTGCCCGCGTCCCATCGTGCTCCTGGAGCTCCTCCACGTCCTCCCTAAAGTCCCTTACAGAAGTTGGTAAAAATGAGGGGTTGGGGGTCTATTTATAGGTGAAGTGGAGAGCCCCACGTTTTCAGCACCGACTTGGATCGCGTCGCGACGGCAAGACCATCGCGTCGCGACGAGCGCGGTCTAGAACGTTCCTGTTCTGTCTTGCAGTCTTACACCTCCTTACTTCACCCGCGTTTCATCGCGTCGTGATGAGCTTTCCTTCCTTCCTCTATCGCGTCGCGATGGACGCATTATAGAAAATCTTTATTTTATTTTTTCAAATTCTAAGGTTTTTTCTACAATATTTTTAACCTTATAAAAATACTTTAATTTATTTATTCACTTAATTTTCTCAGGATGTCACATTACTACCCCTCTTAAAATAAATTTTCGTCCTCGAAAATTGTTGGCCACATACCTATAAATAGATATAGGTATTGTATTTTAATATCAGCTTCTCGTTCTCAAGTAGTATCTCCAGTTCGTTCATCCCATATAATTCGTACCAAAGGAATTTGTTTACCTCTAAGTTATTTTATTCTTCGGTCGACAATCTTGCAAGGCATTGCTTCGTATTCTAGATTATCTCTGAGCTGTACCGACTCAGGCTCAATAATATGAAACGAGTCGGGATGATATTTTCGGTGTTGGGATACATGAAAAAAATCATGTAGGTTTGACAGGTTAGGGGGTAGAGCAATATGATAGGCAACAAGTCCAATTTTTTGGAGGATTTGAAATGGTCCAATAAATCGAGGAGTTAGCTTTTTGGATTTGATAGCTCTGCCAATGCCAGTTCTAGGAGATACTCTCAGAACTACATGATCCCCTTCTTCAAATTCCAAAGGTCGGTTTCTTTTATCATGGTAACTTTTCTGTCGGTCTTGAGCTACTTTCATCTTTTCTCTAATCATCTTGATTTGTTCTGAGGTTTGTTGAATTAATTCTGGTCCTAAGATTTGATTTTCTCCCATTTCAAACCAACAAAGAGGTGCTCGACACTTCTGGCCATATAAAGCTTCGAAAGGAGTCATCCCAATACTGGAATGATAACTATTATTGTAAGTAAATTCTATTAAGGGTAACAACTCATCCCGGTTTCCCATTTTCTCAAGGGTATGAACTCTTAATAGATCTTCTGAGGATTAGATAGTTCGCTCAGGTTGACCATCAGTTTGAGGATGATATCTTGAACTCATACTTAATTTGGTACCCATGGCTTGATGCACTTTTTTCCAAAGTCTTGAGGCAAACCTAGGATCTTGATCGGATATAATAGTGGTAGGGACACCATGTAGCCTAACTATTTCATTGATGTAGAGTTAGTTAGTCTTTCTAATGAATAACTTCTATTAATGGGTAGAAAGTGAGCACTCTTAGTTAATCTATCTATGATAACCCAAATGGTATCATGTCTCTTTTGAGTTCTAGGTAATCCCATTACAAAATCCATAGCTATACTATCCCATTTCCATTCAGGTACTGCTAAAGATTTGAGAGTTCTTGCAGGCTTTTTATGTTCATTCTTAGCTTTTTAACAGATTAAACAGGATAAGACGAAATTTGCTATTTCTTTCTTTATCCCTAGCCACAAAATAATTTCTTGAGTTCTTTATACATTTTGGTAGTTCCAGGATGGATACTTAACCTACTTTTATGTGCCTCATCTAAGATTGTTCTTTTAATCTCTAAGTCCTCAGGAACACATATCCTAGTTTTGAATCTTAATGCTCCATCTGTCCCTATATTGAATTATGAATTTTTCCCTTGTTCAACTAACCGTCTCATCTTTTTAAGATATTCATCGGTCTCTTGTTTCTTTTTAAGAAATTCTATGAAATCATTAGTGATAGTGACTTTTCCTAAGTATAATCTCTCTTGTTGTACATCCATTCCAAGACTTAGATCTCTAAATTGTTATATCAAATCCAACTCTCTAATAATCATAGCAGATACACATAAGGATTTCCTACTAAGGGCATCTGCTACTATGTTAGCCTTCCCTGGGTGGTAACGTAAATCAAACTCATAATCTTTTATGAATTTCATCCACCTCGTTTGTCGCATATTTAATTCTTTTTGATCAAACAAATATTTCAAAGTCTTATGATCACTATAGACACAGAACTTTGCTTCATACAAATAATGTCTCCATATTTTCAGGGCAAATACTATAGTTGCCAATTATAAATCGTGGATACGGTAATTTCTCTCATGAATCCTGAGTTGTCTAGAGGCATAGGCTACTACTCTTCCTTCTTGCATCAATACACATCCTAACCCTTGATAAGAAGCATTGCAATAAACCTCAAATTCTTTTGAAGGGTCAGGTAAAACTAAAGCTGGAGAAGTTATTAATCTACTTTTTAACTCTTGAAAACTTCTCTCACATTTTTCTGTCCATTCAAAGATAGATCCTTTTCTAGTTAACCGAGTTAGAGGTAAAGCTATCTTAGAAAATCCTTCTATAAACCTTCGATAATATCCAACTAATCCTAAGAAACTTCTTATTTCACTAACAGTGGTAGATCTATCCCATTGCAACACAGCTTGAACTTTGGTTTGGTCAATTTCTATCCCTTCTTTATTTATGATATGTCCTAGGAATTGAATTTCTTCCAACCAAAATTCACATTTGGATAACTTAGCATAGAGTTGTGTATTCTTAAGAATTTGTAATACTACTCGTAGGTGTTCTACGTGTTCCTCATGTAATCCATAAATACTGCAAGAGCATTAATTACTCCAAATGGCATAACTAAATATTCATAGTGTCCATATCTAGTTCTAAATGCAGTCTTAGGAATATCCTCCTTCTTAACTCTAATCTGATGATATCCTGACCTTAATTCTATCTTAGAAAAGACAGAAGCTCCTTTTAATTGATCCATCAACTCGTCTATCCTAGGTAAAGGGTATCTTTTCTTAATAGTAACTTTATTTAGTTGTTTATAATCAATACATAACCTAAAAGTTCCATCTTTCTTCTTTACAAATAAAATCGGTGCACCCCAAGGTGAAACACTAGGTCGAATAAATCCTTTACCTAACAACTCATCCAACTGTTTCTTTAATTCTGCTAATTCTAATGGTGACATTCTATAAGAGGCTATAAAAATAGGTCCTATTCCTGGGATAAGATCAATAGCAAACTCGATTTCCCTCTCCGATGGTAATCCAGAAATATCATTAGGGAAAACTTCAGGAAATTCATTTACTATAGGTATGTTTTCTAAGGCTGGAGAATCTTTTCCTTCCATTGAGCATAACATCATGTATATCTAAGAATTCTCCTTTTCTCTCCTAATCCCAGCATTAGTAGACTCCTCAGGAAAGGTCAAAGTTTTTTGAGCACAATCTAGGATAACATGGTTAGCTGATAACCAATCCATTCCCAAGATTATGTCTAGTTGTTATAAAGGTAAGCAGACTAGATCTACTAGGAAATCATGGTTTTCAATTTTAATAAGACATTGATAGCACACAGTGGTAGTACAAAAAGAATCACTGGTGGGAGTTGTAACAATCAAGGTACGTGGTAAGGATGATACAGGATGTTTGAGATGTTCAACACAATCATTGGAGATAAAAGAATGTGTAGCACCTAAGTCAAAGAGTACAGACAGAAGTTGTCCAGATACAAGGAACATACCTTGAATCATGTCAGACGACTCGGTTCCTCGCACTATAAACACTCTGTCAATAGCAGGTTTATCAGATTTTCCCCTTGACTGCCTTCCTCCTCCAGTTCTTCCTACCACCTGTCTTTCCTGATTCTGATCTGATCGTTTCTCATTAGTTGTACCAGTAGATGCTGGGTATAGATTCACTCTGCAATCCTTAATAACATGTTGATGTGCTTGAAATAGCATATAGTTTAGTGTTAGTTTTGCATTGCATCTTAGTCATTTTAGCCATTTTAATTCATGTTATTTATGCATTTTGTTTGATTTGAATAATGCACTTGATGTTGGCTCTTTTGTGCTTAAAGGAAGGTAATTGACTTTAGGAAATGGAGAAAAATTGCTTGGATGGATGTTGGAACCACTTAGGAGGCCAAAGCATCAAAAATAGCACAAAAATGGTCAAGCACGGCCTGGGCTGCATGTAGCACGGCTCGTGCCTCACTTTTCCCATTTTCTAGCGCAAAACAGAGTCCAACATGGGCAGGCCGTGTCACCAAGCACGGCTCGTGCCTCGTCCCAGCTGAAGCACGCGTAGAAGCACAGCGCAGCACGGCCTGGGCGTGCCATGAAGCACGGCCGTAACGGCCAGAATTCCCTGTTACGCATTTGGACTCTTTTTTGACTTGTTTTTCACCCCTTTTTGCCCTAGACTATAAATAGACACTTTAAAGAATTGCCTAGGGGCTGAACTTTGATATTTTGGAGGCACGGTGGAGGATAGGATTCAATCTCTTCCTCTCTTCTTCATGAATTTCAAGTTTGGATATTCTTTCTCCATGGATTCTATTCTATCTATCATGTTAGAGTAGTTTCCCTTGTTCTAGGATTTGGGGCTATGCCCTTTGATGTCTCTTGAATGAATATTTGTTAGACTCTTTTATTACTTTGAATGCAATTTGATTCCGTTTTTATTATTGTTAATATTTCTTATGAATTCGGTGCACACTTGTTCATATGCGTTAGATTCCTAGGGATGAACTGAGAGGTGAACCTAGTAATCGGAACTATAAGAACGGAACTTAGGACTAAAATCACGAGAGTAGTTTTTAGTCTTTCGAGGTTAATACAAGCTATCATATTTCTTAATGGGTTTAATTTGATTTCAATTACCACGAGAATAGGAGTTGTATCGTTTAAGCACTGTTTTTGTATCCTGAGAGGGAACTTTTACTAATTTCGGATAGCTTGTCTTCAATTGAATTCATTCGTTAATAAGAGAGTAGTCAATTAGGATTTCAGAGCATCATTGTGGTACCCCCAGATCCTAGAAGCTTTTCCATATTATTAAAATCATCAATTACATTGTTCTTAATTTATTTTATTTCTGTTACAACAACAAATTCTATTACTTGAATTAATTTAATTAGCGTAAAAGCAGTCTCTGTGGGATCGATATTTTATTACTTGAATGACAACTCCGTGTACTTGCGGATCTAGTACATCAAGTTTTTGGTGCCGTTGCCGGGGACTGCGTCGTATTGCTTTTTAAATTAATTCCTGTTAATATATATATATATATATATAATTTGTTACTGTTTTGATTTTTATTTATTTTTGTTTTTCTTATATTTTTGTGCTTTGATTTGTTTGCCTTCTTGTCTTCAGTTACCTTTTATCCTTGAATGTGAAGAACTCGAAGCAGTGAAAACATCATTGAAGTTGACCCTGAAATTGAAAGGACCCTTCGCATTCTAAAAAGAGAACAAAGGCAAAGAAGAGTCGAAGCAGAGCAACAAGCTGCAACCATGGCGGCCAATGATGATAACAGTCCGCTTAAAGAATTTGCAGCACCTACAGCTAGAGGCTTGCAGTCGGGGATTGCAAGGCCTGAAATTACAGCCACCCAGTTCACCATACCACCGGTCTTATTGTCCATGATAAGACAAATCAATTTGGTGGTTTGCCTGCTGAGGACCCAACTGAGCACATTGAGAACTTCCTGGAGAATTATGACACCATCAGTATCCAAGGTGCTGAAATTGATGCTATTCGTCTCAGGTTATTCATGTCGTATCTAACCGGAAAAGCCAAGGCTTGGTTGAAGTCGGTACCTGCAAATACAATTACTACATGGGCTCAGCTGGAACAACCTTTCTTGACAAGTTCTTTCCACCTTCCAAAACAGTCCAAGTTCTTTCCACCTTCCAAAACAGTGCACCTTAGAGCTCAGATTACCTCCTTCACCCAAAAAGAGGGGTAATCTTTGTCGGAAGGGTGGGAAAGATACAAGGCATATATGGAGGCATGTCCCCATCATGGACTCCCTAAGTGGTTGCTTGTCCACACCTTCTACAATGGCCTGACATATCCTGCAAAGGTGACTTTGGACTCCGCTGCAGATGGAGCTTTCATGAACAAGTTACTCAATGAAGCCTCTGCAATAATAGAAAACATTGCCACTAACCATTCTCAATGGGTCAGTGAAAGAAGCAATAACCCGAAAAAGATTGTGGGGGGCAAATTTGAAGTTGAAGGGGTTGACTTGATAATGGCCAAATTTGATGCTTTGAACCAACGCTTTGATAAGCTTGAGAAGGGTAAGACCAGTGTCAATGCAGTAAGTGCCTCCAATGTTATGTGTGAATTTTGTGGTAAGCTGGGACATTCTACCTGGAATTGTCAATTTGGGACTGAGCAACCGGATGGGCAAGTGAATGATGTTAGCGGTTTTGGTCAAGGGAAGCAAAATGATACCTATTCTTCCACGTACAACCACGGTTGGAGAAATCACCCGAATTTTTCTTACCGGAACAACCCGGACCAAGCTGGACAAGGTAATGGTAGACCTTCTACAGGTCAACCTCAGGTACAAAAATCTAAACTTGAATCTCTTTTGGAGAATTTTATTGAGTCCCAAACAAAGCAAAATGAAGAGTTTAGGCAACATGGGCAGGTTGTAACACATGCTATTAGGGAGTTAACATCTAAGGTTGATAATTTGGCTATTCATAGTAAGATGTTAGAAACCTAAATTGCCAAATTAGCTAGCTTCTCTAGTACTCCTCAAGGTAAACTTCCCGGTAAGCCCGAAGTCAACCCAAATGAGCAAGTTAATGCCATAATAACCAGAAGCAGAAGGCAAACAAAAGACCCCAAGCCTAGGAAGGAGAGTAATACGGTAGAAGGGGATATAGATGTAGAAACTGCTAAGACACCAAATTTGAAAGAAAAAGAAAAAGAAAAAGAAGCGGTGTCTACATATGTTACCCCAAAGCCTTATCAACCTCCGGTCCTTTTCCCTCAAAGGTTAGTCAAAGCCAAACTTAATAACCAATATGGGAAATTTTTGGAAATTATAAATAAGCTACATATTAATATCCCATTCACTAAAGCTTTGCAACAAATGTCTGCTTATGCCAAATTTTTGAAAGATATTTTGTCTAAGAAAAGAAGGCTAAGGAAAGATGAGATTGTGGCTTTGACCGAGGAATGTAGTGTTGTAATTCAGAATAAGTTTTCGCTACACTAAAAGACCCGGGGAGTTTTACCATCCCTTTTTCTATAGGCGACACAAATTTTGAAAAAGCTCTCTGTGATCTAGGAGCTAGTGTTTCAAGTGTTTGAGAAATTGCAAAAATGTGTTTGGATACTAGAATGTGATCATTGGGAGAATGCTTGTAGCTATAAGCACCCTAAGTGGAAGGTAAGTTAGAGGGAATATGAAACATAGTTTAGGTTTCAATTTAAGTTATAAGAGCCTAGGTTTTGTTTATGTGGTCCAGGGGTTTATTAAAGGACTTGAATAAAATGGGAGGTTAGGTCACTAGCTTGAGCATTTAGGAACCATTTCATTCACCTTATTAAGTATGAAATTTGGAAAGAAATGAGAAAAATGCTTGGGAAGGGAGCAACCGAATTTCCTAAAGGAAGGTAAGGATGACTAGAAAATTGTACTCGATTCCTATGTTATTTGCTCTAGATAGCTTAGAGTTCCAAATATATTCCTATGCGTGATTTTGATTATAATATTCAACTACTTTGAATTTCCTATTCTTTCCTCTAGGATATGTGTAAGTGAAGGAAACTATTGACAACAAAATCAGTGACTTAACTTTACAAATTTTGAACTCAATTTCACTTGACATTTTACCAAACACCTAATATACATACTAGACACCAAATAACACCCATGCTTCTTGAATCTTAATAATCCATCCTAACAATGGGAAAATGCAAACCAATCTAAAATAACAACAACCACACAAAGAGGAGATTATAATTTCAACTAAATCATATTCCCTTTCTCCCAACATTATTTTCAGATTTCCCAAACCCCATGAAACAAAATTGCAAAAACTAATTTTGATTGCCATTACCTCCGTGAGGTGGTGCACAAAGTAGTGGGAAAAACTCCAAAACCCAGGTGCTCTGGTATTGTAGACGACAGAGACACTCTGACCTCACCATTGAAGCAAGATTTTTTGTGAGAAGAAGGAACAACGCCGAGGATAGAGGAAAAAACGCGGACATGTCGCAATTGCTGGACGACGCGGTGAGCTCGACGACGGAGGGAGAGAAAGAGAGAGATGAACGCGTGAGAGAGAGAGAGAGCAAAAGAAAGAGCTCAACGGAGGTGAGTAACAGTGAGTAACAGAGTGAGCAAAAGGGTGAGTAACAAAGATGTATACAAAATAGCTAGGGCGCGGGTTTATAATTTTGGGAATAGACAGCGCTTTCTTAGGAAAGCGCTAGCAAAGGTAAATAAAAGACAACGCTTAATGAAGGAAGCGCTGGCTATTATGTGACATTCAACAACGCTTATTGTAGAAAGCGCTGGCTATTCTCGAATGTTATAATTTGTAGCGCTTAATGAAGGAAGCACTGGCTATTATGTGACATTCACTAGTGCTTTCTTAGGTAAACACTAGTGAAAGTGTTCAGCTTTTTTTAGCTAGCACTTTAGTGGCAAACGCTGTTTAAAGTGGCGCCATTTTTCAAACATTCTGGCATAGTGCAGTTAGATGGCTAAGATACCCCATTTTCCTTGGATTTCAATTTTGTTTCTTAAAGAAATAGAAAGGACAACTTTTTAATTGATACAGCTACTTCATATATATGGAAGAAGAAAAAAGGCTAAATTACAAAATTGGTCCTCTAAGTTTATTTTAGGTTTCAATTTGGTCCTCTACGTTTTATTTGTTTCGTTTTGGTCCTCTATGTTTTATTTTAGTTTTCAATTTGGTCATTTTCGTCACTAAAAGTCAATTGTCCGTAGCTAAAATTTGGCTTTTAGCTACGGACAATTGGCTTTTAGTGACGGAAAAGACCAACCTGTTGTAACTTTTAAAATATAAGGGACCAAAACGAAACAAATAAAACATAGAGAACCAAATTGAAACCTAAAATAAACATAGAGGACCAATTTTGTAATTTAGCCAAAAAAAATGAAAATGCCTTGCATGTAGCATAATTTGGTCAATAGATGGTCAGTTAGCCTGTTGCTCAACTTGCTACATACTCCTTTTGGATTCAATTATAACAAAAAATACTTGATTTCTCCCTAATTAAGGACGATAGTTTTGGTGCATTTAATTTTCTTGATTTCATATAAAATAGGCACTACATTTACTAAACTACTCTTAGTTATAATGGTCCTCACAACTTTACTTGGAAAACAAAAATTGAATTAAATTAAGGGTATATTTAGAACAATGACATTAAATATGGATATGTTAGTTAAAATTTGGTTATATTTAAGTCCACCAAACTTGATCACTTTTTTGCTTATAATTGAGTCCGGTGGGAGTAGGTCAATACTCAATAGGAACTATGACTAATTAAATTCCATTCCATTCGAAATGAAACACAATTTTACAACTCAACATACAACATTTTCAGCAACTCAGAATAATAAGCATGCATAGACCTTAATTAACAGATTGACTAATCATCTATAATTAACTCTGCATACAACACTTTCAGCAACTTAGAATACTAAGCATGCATAGACCTTAATTAACAGATTGACTAATCATTTATAATTAACTCTGCATACAACACTTTCAGCAACTTAGAATAATAAGCATGCATAGACCTTAATTAACAGATAGTTTCAGCTGACTTTCAGAAAAAGACTTCAATACAATGAGTGGATCAGCATCTAGGTGACTTATAGATAAAATAAAATGCTGAGTTTCTGTAGCAAAATAACAGGCAAGATTCTATTTATCAGTTCATAGTTGGTCATTGGTTCATTGCATAATAGTCAATATTGAAGCTTGATATGGTAGTGTGAAAGCAAGTATATATATAAAACTAGTTTTAAATTGAAACAAGAAATAAAAAAGCTGTGGTATATCATGGAGTCATGGATATACATTTCAGTTGCTTTGTGTATTTTGCATTTCCTGTTGTTAATTTTTTCTTCTTCACTAATTGAGAGAACTCGTTCTCAGTACGGTGGCGAAGAAAATCGACACCAAACTAGTCTAAGGAAAATTAGCTACTCATGATAATGAGAGCTGAATATAAGAAAATCAAACTAGAAGATAAAGATGAAGCCGTAGATATCCTCCGAAATCTTGTGCCCAAGCTTAGATTATTAATGGTGATGAAAGGGCTAAAGGGTGGGATATTGAATGGCAATATATATATATATATAGGGATATAGTTACTCGAAGAGTAACTCTTGTTGGAGTTACTTCGCTTAATAACTCTCTATAGAGATTGAAATTCATCAATCTAACAGTTGAATTAAAAGTTCTTATTGAGTAGATCAACTACAACCTACCCTTACAGAATGAGGAGTACTGGGGGAACTCCAACCCATACAGAAGCCATCAAAAGAAAGAATAGATAGAACCAAAGGGAAAACTATCGCCGAAACACAAGGAACCTGCAAAACATGGGATATCCCCCCAGTACGCGAAAAACCCCTCCAAACTACAACTTACCAAAACACCCAAGAGCGTCCACTATCCACTCGTAATAGAGACAGGAGCTAGACCTTCCCCTATCTAAAAACCACCTCCAAGGCGTAACCTTAATCCTTTCCACCACTTGTGCTCGGTCTACTGGAAGATTTGAGAAAATGCAATTATTACGCACTTCCCAAATAGCCCAGATGACTGAATGTCATATCAGTGCTAACCCCTGCTTTACACGCAATCCATAGCCAAAGGAGCAAAACACTAAAAATAGCTGAGATAGATCACATGGCATAACCAGTACTTGCCCCAACCAACTAACAACATCATACCACACAGTAATGAAGAAATCACATGTACAAAATAAATGAAGAGAAGACTCCTGGTATGCGCCACATAATGCGCAAATAGTACCTGCCGCATCGGAAATCACCTTTCTATGAAAAAGGTTTACTCTGGACGGAATCCTATCCAAAAGCAATTGCCAAGAGAAAGCAATAACTTTTGGGGGTGTGAACCTCTTCCATACCCTCTCTAGCACTGAAATCTGCGTATCCGAGAGACCAGACACCTCATCAAGCCTCGAGGATAAAAATTTGTAAGACGATCGGACTGAGTAAATGCCATCAGACTGCCGTCTCCAAGACCATGAATCTACCTCTCAAGAAAAAGATATCGAAAGCAGTAAACGTAAGAGATCCCCTACCTGCTCCTCTTCCCAAACAAAGAGTCTCTTCCTCCAGCCCAAGGAGACCAAGCCCACACTACTCTCTCTATACTCGCCCGTAGGACCTCCTTCCATAGCACTTGTTTTCCATCCAAGAGCTGCCACCTCCACTTACCCAACAAGCTATAGTTAAACAGCTTGAGATCTCGTACCCCAAGACCCCTTGGGTCTTTGGTTTGCACACTGCCGACCATTTGACCCAAGGGATTGTCCTAATACCTGCAGGGCCGCCTCACAGAAACTCCCTCTGCAACTGTACCACCAAACGTCCTACATTGACATGCATTTTGATAAAAGAAAGATAGAAGATGGGAATTGTAGTACCCTAATTTTGTCCGGCCTTTTTAATTTTTATTTTATTATTTATTTTAATTAGTAGTAGTAATAATAAATATAAATAATATTTTAGGTTTTATAATAAAAGAGATTAAAAAGGAGAAGAAAAGAATGGATAAGAAAAATGGATTTTTTTATTTGAGTAGGGGTGTGTAAAAAATAAAATTAGATGGTGCAAATAGCAATAAACAAAGCTGGATCCAGCCAGAGTAACCCAACGCTCTGTCCTATTTATTCGCTGCACCTCCCTTTTATTTCTTTTCAGCCCCCCCTGCGTCCTTCTCCTTCCTTGCCATCTGCTTCCTGCACCCTGCTTTCCTCCACTCGCACCCCCCAGCCTTACACGCTCATGCAGCTTACATGCGCTGCGTCCCTTCAGCCCAATACTTAACCCGGCCCAAAAAATCACATTTACTCTTAACCCTAAAAAAACCTTCCCCCTCATTCCCTTTCTTCTTCACGCCGCGGCTTCCCCCCTCACCATCAACCTCATCTTCTTCCTCCACTCTCCCAAACCCTAATCCCCATCTTCCCCTCCTTCCAAACCCTAATTCCCTCATAACATCAAAACCCTCCTCTCACACGCCGCACCACCTCTTCCTTCTCCTCAGCCCCTTCCTTCCTTCAATCTCTTCCTCACCCTAACCCTAGCCGTGGCGTCCCACTTCATCTCCTCCGCCATTTTCGCATCCTTCTCCTCATTCTTCTCCCCCAATCTTGACCTAAACCTAATCTACCTCATCTTCTCTTATCTTCTTCCTTCCATAACCCTAGCCGCGGCAATCCTTTCCTTCTCCACGGCCTCATCCCTTCATCTCTCATCTTTATCACTAAGGCAAATCATATATCTGAAGATCACAATCTGAAAGCCAAAAAGGGAGCCTTCGTTTCTTTCCTTTATTTTCGTTTAATCTAATATTTGATTTTGAATTTTGAACTGATTTGTTCCCCTTCTTTTTCGCAGATAATGACCAAGATTGGAGCCTATAAAAGGACATACAAGCTGAAAAGAAAAGTGGAGGAGAGGAGGGAGCCTAGAGGCCAAACCCCAGGAGCCGAGAGCCAGAAACAAAAAAGGAGATTCTGACTGAGAAGGAACGAGAGGCAGAGAAGGAGTTTTAATTTTTTCTTTCTTTTCTTCAAACACTATTAAATTTGAGAGTTCTGGGTTTTATTTGTGTGGATTAGGAGCTGTGAAGTTGAGGTTTTTGTTCCTTTTTTTTCCTTCTCTTCTTCCTCTTCTCTGTAAACATTCAATATCTGGTGTGTATCTTTTAAATTGGACTTTTTTTGCAATTATTCGTGATTACTGTTGTTACTAAGATTGTTGTTGTTATTACTGTCGTGATTATTGTTGTTGCTGTTGTACGAATCTGGAACTAGATTAGGGTTAGGGTTTGGTCTTCCAATGGGACCAAACCCAAGCCAGGGACTTAGTTGCAATTTACTCTTTTTTATTTCATAAATCATTACAAATGAATAGGATATTAATCAGGGACTTAAAAGTAAAATAGAAAGTTTCTGAATTTTGTTTCTTTATTTAAGTATTTTTTTTTCAAATAAATAAATTAATAACTTGTGGAAGTAATTCTTACCTTCAGTTTGTATTTCTGTCTTATTAAAAGGAGATGAAATAATAATAAATACAATAAAAAAGGCTTTTTTTTAATAATTTTTGTTGGTTCTTTTTCTTATTATTTAAAAAGTTTGATAAAGGGAATTAATTTTTTAAAGGCAAACAATTTTTTACAAGCAATTAACGGGTACCATTTTTTTAAATGGGCATGTATGGGTGCTAATCCTTCCTTGCGCGTAACCAACTCCATGACCCAAATCTGGTACAAAGACCTTCTTTTTTTCATTAAATTCAAAATATCCAAAAATAGGTTTTCCAATGTTTTCCTATAAAAATTAAAATATTGGTGGCGGCTCCATTTGAAATTTTAAGGGTGGTTGTCACAGGAATGCTGTTTAGAACTGAGTTGAGAAGGACTATTCTCCCGCCAAGATTGACATACATGTTCCTCCACGAGTACAACCTACGCCTTAAAATATCAACCAAAGGTGTTCAAGTACTCGCCTTATATGGATTAGCCCCCACTGGTAATCCCAGATACCTAAAAGGCACCAATCCTACCTTGCACCTCATGAATCCTGTCGCCAAAGTCATGAAAGAGGGATCAACGCTCACCCCAATTAAGCTACTCTTCGAGAAGTTCACCTTTAGTCCCGACACCAGCTTAAAACACCTCAATATAGAATTCATGACCCACAGATTATCCACACATGCCTCCCCGATAAATAAATGTCATCCGCATACTGAAGATGTGAAACCACTAGGCCAGAGTCCTCCGCCATTTTCAAACCCCTAAACATACCCAACGAAACCGCACTCCAGACAAGTCCACTAAGTCCCTCCGCCACCAACAGAAAGAGAAATGGTGCACGGGGATCGCCCTTTTCAGAATTAAGCATGAATTTAAAGCTAGTGTAAAATGATGTTGCGGCTTAGGCAAGTGCACCTGATCATAACTCGTAAATAATGAGATCAAAGTAATTATAACGCGAGAACCAAAGAGAGATCAAATAAGGAGAATCCAGTGGAATCGGGTTCACTAATACTAGTCCTTGAATTTGTTAACCAACTATTATGAACTACACTTCCTAGTTGAAAGCCAATCACCCACTCTTATGCTATTAACACCCAATAATCATGCAATGTTAACAGTCTTCTTCCTAAGAACTACTCCCAATGATCATGCGAGGCAATTAAAAGAAAGAGCATTAAGAGACAGTGAGTTTACCAATTTAATGATTGATCGAAAATAAGCAATTATCTTTGATCCGACATAATTAGTGAATTCAGTAAACCCTAGAGTTTCATTAACTAAATGCGGTACGATCGCTTACAATTAACTAATTTATTAAGGACTGGCCAGATCCTATGAAATTAAGCATGCTAAGACTAACACAAT
Source organism: Calophaca sinica (assembly GCA_037113605.1). NCBI lineage: Eukaryota > Viridiplantae > Streptophyta > Magnoliopsida > Fabales > Fabaceae > Calophaca > Calophaca sinica. The sequence goes on from CM073737.1 coordinate 59,877,976, forward strand.
CAACAGGATAATAGGAGATTCATAATAGTAATTAAACAAATATCAAGAACATCGTAAAAGATCATCCATCACCCTTAGTAATGGAGTTAGCTACTCATAGTATTTCTCAATAGGCTAGAATAACATAAATCCAATAAAAAACCCTTAAAAGACATAATTAAATAGAACTGGTACACTCTTCGGTATGATGACGGTCCTCTCACTTGTTCTTCGCAGTTCTCCTAAGCTCCGACGGCACACCGAGGCTAGGCAAGAGCTCTAGTGGTTCTTCAATCCTAAAATAAGCAAAAGTCCTTGAAAGAGGGCTAAGAGTGTCTATTTATAGGTTAGACAGCAAATTAGGTCAACAAAACTTCAAATCTGGGTGATCTAGGACTGGGTACGGCCGTATTGAGTCTATACACAGCCGTACCACACTTGAGTTGCGACGTTGGCCTGTACTATTGCACTCAGCACCACCTGACAACAATTGTGTACGGCCGTACTACCTTTGGTATGGCCGTATTGGATTTCTTCTTCTGCACCAAGCCGTACTGACCAAGCGATACGCCCCTACTGCTGTGCTTGATTAGGTAGGGCCGTACTGAATATATGTCAGGTCATACCACTTGTCCAGAAATGCCAAAAAAAAATCCCCAAAACATGTCAGTTTTTGGTCCATTTTCGCATCTTTTGCTCCAAATGTTGTATTTGTGATATTTCTGCAAAATGTGACATAAGTGAGTACTTTTATACCTCAAATGGTGCAAAATAAGATGTTTTAGTACAAAAATTACCCCATAAAAATAGACAAATTAGAGTGTCAACACATCCTCACACTTGAGCTTTGCTTGCCCTCAAGCAAATTACTTAGGTAATTATAAGAGAAACTATTTTCTTTCACTAAATAGGGGCCAAAAAAAATGCACGACAACAAAATGATATCATAAGAAGTGTCAAGATATAGAATGTCCAATTAGAGATGTAAGTTCAATAAGTCAATAATATATGATTCACAAGTCAAACTTCTCACAACTCTCAAAGTGTTTACAGGTATAATCATGATTGCTCAGATTTTTCCAAAGAAGTACATTGTCATAGGCTTGTACATTGACCAATGCTCTGCTATTAAAGTCTAATTATCATGCAAAAGAGGAGAAAAGGTCTATCATGGGTTGTAATGGGGCCAAGATAATAATGTTTGGCGGGATAAAAGAAAGAAAATGTTATGTAAAGGGGTCAGAACTAAATTAACCAAAAAAAGTAACCTTTTTCTTTTTCAATTTAAAGAGCAAGCAAGAATCCCTCTGGTTTTTTATCAATAAATTATTCTTGTATTTTCTGAAGGCAATACCATAATTTTTCTTCTTCCTTTTTCTTTTTTTCCTTTCCTCCATTTGATGCTTTTTATGCAACAAATAAACACTATTAATAGACTAGGAGGGGAAATAGAGACTAAGCCTTCTTTTTCACACAAACAATTATGAGGGATCCATAATATTATTCTTTTCGATTTTTGCCACTAATTGCTCTAGCAACATCTTTTTCCGAGGTTACCTCCACAAAATAATAATTAGTAATAAAGAGAAAGGGTACCAAAGAAATATGATAATAGGCACAAAGTTGGGCAACTAATGGTAAGATTTTTCAAAATTTTAGTGGCCTGAAAAATTTCCTAATTGCTGCCGTTACCAAATTCACATAAAAATAGACTTTTATTCGTTTTGCAAGGGCCTCAGCACAACTTCTTGAATGCACATCAAGGAAAAAAAATCACTCAAACAAAGAGAAGAGGCAAAGAGTATGATGTGACCTCTAGTTCAGGCTCAAACCTCGCATTTAGCAGCTTACATAGAAAATTGAAACTCACAAAACTTCAATGCTAATTTTCAGCAAATTCTAAAGCTAGCAACGATTTCAAATCAATCACAAGTTGTCAGGAAAAAAAAATTTAAACAACCCCTAAATCAACAAAATTATTTTGAAGTTCTCTGAAATTATAAGCAATTAAGAGCATAGCAGTGCAATAATAATAAAAGATTAAAATGCCTCCCCACACTTATTTTTAGCACTGTCCTCACTGCGACTATGATAGATCAAGCACTTAAAGAATAAAGCAAAAAAAAAATAAGTAAGCAAAAAAAAAAGTGCTAAAATAATATAAATTTGAAAGGTACTCCCCTCTGAGAATTTCCCGAGCTAGTTGCGGAGGGTTTATTAGGGGATGTTGCTTTGCTATTACCCAAAGAGTTGTGGAACGGCTGGAGAGACTATGAATCACAAAGAACTAAAAATAAGTATTGAAGGTAAATAGCTAGAAATTAAGTAGCCTAGATTGTCTCCTGTTAAGCGCTTGTTTAACATCGCGATCCTGATGCATTGCTCCTTGTTAAGTGGGTGGAGATTGCAGAAGCGTGACATGCCCTTCTCTTGTTGTTCCTTCAACATAGTATTTAGTCGTTTGTTCGTTCACCTTAAATATTTCACCATTGTTTTAACGCACTTCTAGTACTCCATGTGGGAAAACTTGTATCACTTCATAGGGACCTGACCAGTGGGATTTTAGTTTTCCTGGAAATAGATGGAGACGTGAATTATATATTAGCACTTTGTCGCCTATTTGGAAGTTTTGTTTCTGGATATGCTGATCATGCCATCTCTTAGTGCGTTCTTTGTACAGTTTTGTATTCTCATATGCCTCTAGACGAAATTCATCCATTTCGTTAAGTTGCAACAGTCATTGTTCAACTGCATGCATCTCAAATTCAAAGCTTTAATAGGTCAATAAGCTTTATGCTCTAATTCAACATGCAAATGACATGCTTTCCTAAACACCAACCTGTATGGTGACATACCAATTGGGGTTTTGATGATGCCCACAGTGCATCATCAAGTTTTAAGGACAATCCTTTCTTGAAATATTAACGGTTCTTTCTAGTATTTTCTTGATTTTCCTATTGGAGATTTCTACTTGACCACTAGTTTGTAGGTGATATGGAGTGGCTACCTTATGAATTACCCCATATTTTGCTAAGAGGCTTTCAAATTGCTTGTTACAAAAATGACTACCACCATCGCTTATTATTGCTCTCGGGGTTCCAAATCTAGTAAAAATATGTCTTCTCAAAAATCTAACATCCTTCCTTGCGTCATTATTGGAAAGCGCTACTGCTTCCACCCATTTAGAGGCATAATCCACCGCCACTAATATGTACATGTTGTTGTAAGATTTAGGAAAGGGTCCCATGAAATCTATCCCCCAGACATCAAAAAGTTCATCAAAATATTATTTAAAGGCACGTCTTGTTTTCTAGGAATATTTTCACTTCTTTGGCACGAGTCACAAGCCTTAACAAAATTATAAGCATCCTTAAAAAGAGTAGGCCAATAAAAACCACATTGTAGGACTTTTTGTGTTGTTCTGTTGGGACCATAATGACCTCCTACTTCTCTGGAATGGCAGTGCTCTAATATGGATTGGTACTCTACTTCTGGGATACATCTCCTAATAATTTTGTCAGCGCAGATTTTAAACAAATATGGCTCATCCCATAAATAATGCTTAATATTGAAGAAAAATTTCTTACGCTGAGCAAATGTTAAGTTAGGTGGGAGCATTTTACCAGCCAAGTAATTAACAAAATCTGCATACCACGGTGCTAATGAGATTGAAAATAGGTGCTCTTCTAGAAAGGTCTCTTTAATATGTTCTGTAACGGGAGGTCTCATTGCTAGGTCTATCCTCGAGAGGTGGTCTGCAATAACATTCTCCACATTCTGTTTATCTCTAATTTCCACGTCGAACTCTTGTAGCAATAGAATCCATCTAATGCGTCTTGGCTTCGCATGCTGCTTAGCAAGTAAGTGTCTAATAGCAGAGTGGTTAGTATAAACTATCACCTTTGACATAATCAAATAAGAGCGGAATTTATCAAGGCAAAAATAACTGCTAGTAGTTCCTTTTCAGTGGTGGTGTAATTTTGCTGAGCTTCATCCAAGGTCCTACTAGCGTAACAGATAGTATGAAAGATTTAGTCATTTCTCTATCCTAGAACTGCACCAACTGCCACATCACTTGCATTACACATTAGTTCAAATGGAATAGACCAATCAGGTGTTATAACAACAGGTGCATTAATTAATTGAGACTTTAGAGTTTTGAAGGCTTCTAAGCATGCATTAGAAAATTCAAAAGGCACGTCTTTAACTAAAAGATTAGAAAGTGGTTTTGTAATTTGTGAAAAATCTTTAATAAATCTTCGAAAAAAACCTGCGTGTCCTAGAAACTTCTAATTGCTTTGACTGAGTTTGGGGGTGCTAGTCTAGAAATAACTTCAAGTTTTGTGGGGTCAACCTCAATGCCCTTTTTTGAAATCTTGTGTCCTAAAACTAGATTTGTTTCTATGCATCTTTTTAGCATAAGATTTAAGTTATGCAGGCAGACATCAAATGTGGACCCACAAACAGAGAAGTCATCCATAAATATTTCTATGCAGTTTTATAAAATGTCAGAAAAGATAGCCATCATGCATCTTTGAAATGTAGCAGGGGCATTAAACAAACCAAAGGGCATCCTCCTATATGCAAATGTCCCATAGGGGCATGTAAAAGTAGTTTTCTCTTGATCTTCCATATCTATAGGGATTTGCATATAACTATAATAGCCATCTAAAAAACAATAAAATTCATGCCCAGATAATTTTTCAAGCATTTGATCAATAAAAGGAAGGAAGAAGTGATATTTCCTAGTTGCTTCATTTAATTTTCTATAGTCGATTCATATACGACAGTCAGTCACTTTCCTTACTGCGATTAGCTCTTTTTGGTCATTCTCCATAATTGTGGTTCCTCCCTTTTTAGGTACTACCTGCACAGGACTTACCCAAGAACTGTCAGAAATAGGATAAATAATATTAGCATCAAGTAACTTAATGACTTCCTGTTTCACTACTTCTTTCAGATTTGGGTTGAGCCTCCGTTGAGGTTGCACTTTTGGTTTATGGTCTGTTTCCGTATAGATTCTGTGAGAGCATATTGAGGGGCTAATTCCCTTTATGTCGTGAATACTCCCGCCAAATGCTTCCTTATTCTCTCTTAGAACTCTTTGGAGCTTATCTTCCATGCCACCTGTTAAAGAAGACGAGACTATAACTAGTAAGGAAGATGGTGGATGTAAAAATATATATTTAAGATTTGCAGGTAACATTTTTAATTCAAGCTCAGGTGGTTCCTCTATGGATGACTTTGCTTTCTTAGTATCCAGTCTCTCTAATTTTTAAAATTGCCGCATCCCGTTCCATCCACCAGATACCATGCCTGCATCCAATGCCATAGCTTCATTCTTCACATCTTCTAAATCTACGATGTTACCTTCACCACATGTGAGGACTCTTTCTAATGGGTCTTTGAACAAGTGTCCTTGTAAATCAGAAAATACTAGTGCAGATTCATCTATAATATCAGTGAAGTTGCAAGATGGAGAACTAGAGGGGGTATTCAATGAATCAAACACTCGGAAGATAACTTCTTCGTCATTTAGCCTTAATGTGAGCTTTCCCTGGTGGACGTCAATGATTGTTCTCCCTATGGCTAGGAATGGTCTTCCTAATAGAAGTGGGGCTTCCTTATCTTTTTCCATATCCAGGACCACGAAATCGACCGGGAAGATTAACTTGTCTACCTTTACTAAGACGTCATCAATTATTCCTTTGGGATGCAATATGGATCTATCTGCTAGTTGCAGTTGAATTCTTGTGGCTCTTGATTCTTTTAAACCGAGTTGCTGAAAAATAGATAAGGGCATTAAATTGATGCTAGACCCCAGATCGCATAATGCTTTTTTGAAGTGAGCGTTTCCGATAGTGCAAGGGATTGTGAAGCTTCCTGGACCCTTCATTTTAGGAGGTAGCTTTTTCAGAATTATGGCCGAGCATTCCTCACTTAGTTTGATGGTAGAGAATTCCTCTAACTTCTTCTTGTTGGCAAGGATTTCCTTCAGGAACTTAGCATATTTGGGCATTTGGGAGATAGCTTCTACAAAAAGTATGTTTATGGTCAATTGCTTCAGGACTTCTAAAAATTTCGCAAATTGAGGGTCCTGTAGATCATTCTTCAACCTCTGCGGTAATGGTACACTTGGGGTTGTATCGGGTACTTTAACAGGCCTGGCTAATTGTTCAACTTTAGGTTCCCTGCTTTCTATATCTTTATTCTCGTCCTACACAGGTGGTTCTTCGTTAATATGAGTTGACGATGAAGTTTCTTTGTCCTTCACAGTGGGCCCTGCAAGTACTTTTCCTCCTCTTGTAGTGATCAAGTTAGATTGTGCTTCCGTGTTGAATTCTTTTGAGTATTTATTCTCTTGTCACTTTTCTGGATCATGTAGTTTACCAAAGTGGTGACTTGTTCTTGTAACTTTTTCTGGTTTTCTGCAGTGGTGCTTATCACCTTTTCTAGACATTTAAATCTTTCATCTAGTGCCTTCATATAATTCTGCGTTGTTTCAGGTAAGTTAAAACCTCCCCTCCTTTGAGCTTGACTCTATAAATATGAAGATCTTTGGTTCTTCCACATAGGATTGTTGTTGTTAGAATAGGAGTTGCTCCGGGTCTCGGTTCCTACAAAACTGACTTTTTCGATTTGGTCCTTAGTTGTCATAGGCTCCTGGTTGCGGACATTCCTTGCAGTATTAGTTCGGGATCGTGACGCTAATAAAGCTTCAAATTTTTCAGCTATTATATCTACTTTAGCTTCCAAGGATGCGTCGGTTTCCATGCTACAGACTTCAGATTCCATTTTGAGTTGCAGCTTTGCTGGTGACTATTTAGCATAGTTTTGACCCATCTCCTTTATTATTTCAAAAGCTTTAAACGTTGTTCTTGTCCCCAAGGATCCTCCACAAGCAACATTTATGGCGGCTCTACTCTGCACTTGAATCCATTATAGGCTATGAGGACTAATTGCCACTTAGCGAGTTCATGATGTGGGAAGTTTCCGAGTAGACCTCGGAATCGCTCCCAGGCTTCGTGCATTGATTTGGCTTTAAGTTGTTTGAAGTTAACTATGTCTGCTCTTAATTCTGCAGATTTTGCAAGCGAGATATATTTTTTCAAAAATTTTCTCTTCAAGTCCTCCCAAGTGGTGATTGAATTAGGAGCTAGTGAATCGAGCAGAGTTTGAGAATTTCCTTGTAAAAAGAATGAGAATAATCGCAGTTAAATGGTTTCTGTTGGGACTCCATTCTATTTGACGGTGCTGAGTATCTTCTGAAAGTTCTTGAGATGAGCGTGAGGCAATCCCGAAAATTGCACAGCAAACACCAATCGCGAGCAAAGCTGGTTTGAACACAAAATTGTGCGGTCTAATGGCTGGATGGTTAATACTATGCAGTGTGTTGACCGTTGGGGCGAAGTATTCTTCAAACGTGAGTTCCTCTGCCATTGCTCCTAGTTGTTACAGTGCCTGAGTACACGAAAATCAAATAATTAAAATTACTAACGAAATAAAAATAATTAAAAGGCAACTAAAATAAAGTAAAATGCATAAAGTAACTAGAATCTCGTTAGTTTAATATCGTTAAAACATTTCCCGGTAACGGTGTCAAAAACTTGTTACGGCTCATGCAAGTGCACTTGATCGTAATTCGTAATAAAGTAGAGTATATTTAAGACTCCGAATGTTGACCCCGCAGGAAATGCGCGAGTACTAACATAATAAAGATTTTATACTATTTAGACTATTGAAAGTAATGGTTTTGAGAGCAAGACAATTGAATTGTAAATAATTAGATCAAAGTAATAACGCTAGAACCAAAAGAGAGATCAAATAGGGAGAATCTAGGGGTGCCGGGTTCACTAATAATAGTCCTTGAATTTATTAACTAACTATTATGAACTATACTTCCTAGTTGAAAGCCAATCACCCACTCTTATGCTACTAGAACTCAATGATCATGCAATGCTAACAGTCTTCTTTCCAAGAACTACCCTCAATGATCACGCAAGGCAATTAAAAGAAATAACATTAAGAGACGGTGAGTTTACCAATTTAATGATGGATTGAAAATAAGCAATTATCCTTGATCCGGCATAATTAGCGAATTCAGTTAATCCAAGAGTTCCATTAACTAATTGTCGTACGATCGCCTACAATTAACTAATAATTTATAAGGACTGGCCAGATCCTATGAGATTAAGCATGTTGAGACTAAAACAATCAACAGGATAATAGGGATTCATAATAGTAATTAAATAAATATCAAGAACATCGTAAAAGATCCCCCATAACCCCTAGTGATAGAGTTAGCTACTCATAGTATTTCTCAATAGGCTAGAATAACATAAATCCAAGCAAAAACCCCTAAAAACATAATTAAATGGAACCGGTACACCCTTTCGGTATGATGACGGTCCTCCCACTTGTTCTTCGTGGTTCTCCCAGCTCCGATGGTACACCAAGGCTAGGCAAGAGCTCCATAGCTTCTTCAATTCTAAAATCATCAAAAGTTCTTGAAAGAGGGCTAAGAGTGCTTATTTATAGGCTAGGCAGCGAATTAGGTCAGCTGGCTTCAAATCTGGGCGATCTAGGACGGGTTACGGTCGTGCTGAGTTTATACACGGCCGTACCATACTTGAGTTATGACGCTGGCCAGCATTTGTGCACTCAGCACCACCTGACAGCAATTGTGTACGGCTGTACTACCTTTGGTATGACCGTACTGGATTTCTTCTTCGGCGCCAGGCCATACTGACCATACGATACGCCCCTACTACTGTACTTGATTAGGTACAACCATACTGAATATATATCAGGTCGTACCACTTGTCTAGAAATGCCAAAAAAAAAATCTCCAAAACATGTCAGTTTTTTGTCCATTTTTGCATCTTTTGCTCCAAATGTTGTCTTTGTTATATTTCTGCAAAATGGGACATAAGTGAGTACTTTTATACTTTAAATGGTGCAAAATAACATGTTTTAGTCCAAAAAATACTCCATAAAAATAGATAAATTGGAGTGTCAACAAATGACCATATTAGGCTGGTGAGCACAGGGCGTAGCCTGGCTAAGGCAGCCAATGGGTAACTATCTGTTCATCTTCACAACAGCTCACCTTGCGAGGACACTGCTTAGGATGAGGCTTCTGGTTTAGAAAGCATGTCTTAGCATGGCGAGGCCTCTTGCTTGCAAGGATACAATACATGAACAAAAGCTCCTTAAAGCACTGGTTAGCTTGGCAACATGCACAGCTCGCATATGGCTAAGTTGGTCAGAATTTATCAAACTTAAATCTTGAATAGTTTAACGCTAAAATATCCTAAAACTCCATGTGAGAGTATTATTACAATATTTAACTACAAACTAAACTACTATAACCTTCCTTACACCATTAACTACACTTTTGCCCCATAAATCAATATGTAATGTGGATTCATAATTCATCACCCTCCACTATTTTTCTTTCCTTCACGTTTTGATGTTGTTCCAAACGAGGAAATCCCCCTCATTTGGTCCTCTTTACTTCCCCTTACATTATTTCCTTCCCTTTTCTTCAGAAACAAACACAACATTGAACGACCTTATGAGTCTGAGGATTCCTAAAAGCTATGACTTCAGGTTCACCTGAGCGCCTAACTACAATAGAAAACCGCGTTATCGGAGACAAAAAAGATATATGCGGACAAGACAACGTTGAATATTGGAAAATATTTAGGCTGAAGGTGTCAATATATAGTTACCAAAATCGATTGGAGTCATAAGGTGGTTGGTTTGGCTTGGAGGAAAGGGTGTAGGAGTTGGGAGACATAAGGTGTGTGGGTTCAAACCCATCCTAAGCCACTAATTTAACAATTACTAACATTTGCCTATAAAATATATATATATATATATATATATATATATATATATATATATATAGTTACAAAATGCATGACTAAAACCAGGAGTACACTAACCTAGGAGTAAGTCATAAATGCTCAATACGAAGGCATTAATTGCATAACCGTTCTAAACCCTTGAAACTATCATTTGATAATTAGACCACAAACGAACAGGTATACGCATGCATAGCTAAGGCGACGACGCGAGGAAGAATGCACGGAGAAAGATCCACAACTCGGCATCGAGACCTGTATGCTTTGGCAGTCCCCGACTCGACACCAAGCTAAAGGGAACCTATTCCAACATAATGCGATGGCCCACATTAAGCCATATCCCCGACTAAGCGACCGCGAAAGCCTGCAAGTTTGACCTCATATAAGGCCTAAAAACCAGACTCAGAGAAGTGCCTATCAAGGAGACCTTTTATGAAACATAAAAGAAGGAGAATCGCGTAGGAAGAGGCACGCCCGAATCAGCAACCAATGACGGCGCTCCATACTAGAGAGACATAGTATTATCTGAAGAGGGCTGGTCCCATAGAAACACTGCTTTATGGCAGACGAACCTTTCCCAAGCTCTGACTTCGAGATCGAACACAAAGGATGCAAGGGTGGTCTATACACCATCTCTAATGAAAAGGATGAGGGCAACAACATAGAAGGTATGCACAACTTCTTTCTCTAAACCCTCTAATACACTCTAAACTAACTTGAGCATTAGAGTGCCATTGTAGGTACCCACCCCCACCGCTCTCACAACCGTAGGAGCTAGACGATTGAACTTTGAGGAGGCCCAACCTTCTAGCAGACCAACCGAAAAATTGAAACAGAGCACTCGCCTAATTTTTCATATATCTGAACAAGAATATAACTAATATTTGAGTAGAGAACATCCTAAAACTAATAACTCAGTTACCTATATTTACAAAAGTGTTGTAGGTGATGTATGTACACGAGGATTATTGACCGTTCGATCTGACAATTTCATTGAATCTATTGATGGACCTCTACACCAAATATTTTCCCCTCTCTCTCCCTGTCATTCGCACGACAAAATGAACAAAGACCACACCACCTCCCTAAACAGGTCTCTCCTAGACACTTGTGGTTCCCACTTGCATGTATCCGAAATTGAGTAGAATTGCACCACCGGAATCGTAGCAGAACCTCTGCACGCCACCCCTTCTCCGTCTAAATGCATCATCGTGCGTTCCCTCATTCCCTGAACCCCTATTGTCACACAATCATAGACTCACTGTGAGCATTTTTGCATTATTTGTCATCTTGGAGCTATGCAGACTTGGGATTCTTGTGGCTGAGTGGGGGTTATGTGGTTGTGGAGGGATGATTAGTGGCAGTGGGGTTGTGGTTGAGCTATGGTGAAGCTAATTTATGTGCAAGCTTGCGCACATAACTCCACTGCTTCCATCGACACACCGTTGTTCTTCCACGTCGTTGCCGCACATGTGCGCAAACATGGATCTGGCCCTCCTTCGTCGTTGAATCGTCACCATCCATTGTGACCCTAGTAAACTGCCACGTTTCAGTGGCTTAATCGCAACCTTCCTGTAATAGACTGACCACCCTCTCGTGCTATCAATCTGTTACTCATAGGAATATTTACCACCCCATGTGGTATTTCTTATGCCTCCCACAAGGATTCAAACTCATGACCTGGGGCTTAAGTACATAGAAGTATCCTTGCACCTGGTGGCCATCGCAAGTGCAAAGTGAGTGATTGGGAGTTAGAAGGGGGAGATCTAGTATGGTGGGTTTCACATTCAAATCCCTAGTACTGTCCAGTCTAATGGTAAAGAAAGGTGGTGTAACGTGCACCACCTATGCCAAAATGGTAGACAAAGTCTATATTTAATTGAAACAATCAAAAATTGGGTATACTAAACATTACCTTAAATTTTGTTACTCGTGTTATAAAATAAGCTTGCAAGATATTTGTCATTCTCTATTTTACAAAGTTAATAGATTTTTTTTGTTTGAATCCATCCTAATTAGGTCTTTGGGTTAAGTGCGTCTATCAAGATATCTCCACAGCTTTGGTCGTTTAGGCCTGTTATGAGATTAATATCCGGTTCGACGTGATTGAGCAAAGGAATCAACCCAATTGTTTTTCCATCTCCTAAATTGGGCACTCCTATGATTAATTTTAATCATTATAAATGTACATGATTGTGAATGAAACGTAACTGAAATCTAGTTCAATCTTATCACTTGGCACCAATTTGCAACTTGCAACAAGGGAGCAGGAAAAAAAACAATGGAGATAAAAAACAATAGGGCGACATGGATGACAAGACTCTCTCATTAGTTTTAACGCCGCTACATTCTCACAACTCGAATTCAAATTCGAGATGTGTGTCATCTCATCTGAGCACTATTGAGTCTCATTATTTGTAAAACTTCTGTGTTCCTCATTATTTTATTTAATATAAAGCTATACACACAAACTTTTGTTAACGCTCTTGAATTCTAATCATTTTTAGCGTATGTTTGAAATGAGAATTTACTAATCTTTTGAAAACCAGATTGGTTACTAAATTGGTGAAGACACTGGTTCAAGGTTCAATAGTTCAACCGTGGTTTAACCATGGCCGAACCGGTAATAATTAATTATATATTTCTAATATTATATATTATATTAAGTAATAAACTTAAGATATAATCAAGTTTTAAATTAAAATATAATAATCATTATATATATATATATATATGTTTCAATGGATAAAAATTAATAAAACAATAATAAAAACCTATGTATATGCATTTTTATAACTTGTCATTAGACTTTTACTTGGCTAAAAAAATACTTTTCTTTCAATTTAAAACTACAAAATTTAAGAAAAAAATGAAACGGCAAAAAGATAGGTTCAACCGGGTTTCACACCACCGGTTTCAAATTGGTTTGACCAGTTCTTGGTTGGTTCCCACCAGTTCTGGAACCAGCCGATTTTCCTGTGTGAATGGATTGGACATCTGACCAGTTCCCGGTTCAGCTGGTCGAACAAACCAATCTGATCCGGTTTTCAGAACATTGATATCGAATGTAAATTTTAAAGATGAAAGACCTACTTTTTGTCAAGCTTGGAATGCAAGCAATACAAGAGTTTTTTCATGTCTCCCTTTCACACATTTAAAATTGGGGTAGAAGACTCCTTTCAGTTTTTAAATGCAAATACTAAACACAGACATGATATATATAACACATATTTTCTTCTAAATTGAATAATAATATATTTTAGATATACAATGAGGGGAACAACCCACCTCTAAGGTATCAATTAGTGTTTAAGTCGGACTAGGTATCAACGGTCGAACTGAAAAGTCACTAATTGAACCACATATCTATTAAATTTATACATACATACATACATACATATATATAAACATATATAAATAATATTTGCGTAACTTTACACAAGATTATACAAGATGATCCTGTGGTGTAGTAGTTACCAACAAAGGTACCTCCAGCATCTGGGTCCGATCGACCAGTTCGGGCCAGTTTTAGAACTATGGTATCAACCAGTAAAAAGTTGACTATTGCTACCTTTAAGCCAAAGCCACTATGGGCCATATCGTGCATGTATTTTATTTGTTATAGTATCTTTTATATTTAAAAAAATACTGAAAGGGGTTGTTCATATATATAGTGATTCGCTTTCATTAATGGCTCTGCTAGGGCTTTGCTCTCCTAGGGTTTTCCTTACGTGAATGCAAAGGTTTTGTGTGTGCTGATCATGGGTGATGTCACTGTCGTTTGCCCTTGGCCTTTCCTTGCATCGGTCTCTCCTCCTTCTCTAACAATTCTTTTGACATTCATTTAAGTCAGTTACCGAAACCCTGCATGAAAGGTGATGCTTTAGCTATTAAAATCTTAGAAGATGAATATAAGGCAGGTGTGGCGTCTTGCAAAAAGTTCTTCACGGCAGACTGGTTTTGTCAAAAGGTGACACTCCACCTAAGTAGAACGATTTGCGGTCGAAATAACTTGTGGTCTGGCAGATACAGAATTCTTGGTCCACGGTTTCTTTGGGCAAGGGCTTCTTCGAATTTGTTTTCTCTTCATCAGATGATTTGAGGCATGTTTGGTCTAATGGTTTTTGCAATGTGCGCCTTGGAATCTTGTGTCTATTTCCATGGACTAGAGGTGTCAATTTGGCCCATTTAGTCCATCCCAGCCCTATTTCCATGGACTAGAGTTGTCAATTTGTCAATTTTGAAAAAAATATTTTTTGAAAAAAATATAAATATTTTTTAAAAAAAAAATATATAATTATTATTTTGAAAAATAATAGGGGGTGTATGCTAGCAAAAATGGAGGTGTATTTTGTGATTCTCTCCAAGGTAACCCATAGTGGGCTGACCCACATTGGCCCTGACCCTAACCCACCAAAAAAATAAAATAGTGGGCTGAGGCTAAAACTAACCCACTCACTAAGGGGCTGAAATTTAGTAGGCTGAAAAGGGAGCCAGATGGAGTGGGCTGTGGGGCCTAAGGCCAAATTGACACCTGTACCATGGACACCTGATTTTAATCCAAACTCTATTAAGATGACTAATGCCCAATGCTGGGTTCGCTTTCATGGTTTGTCTAGGGAGTATTGGAGGCCACAAATTCTGTTTGAAATTGCAGGTTGTCTAGGAATTCCTGTTGCTCTTGATGAGGTCACTCTAAAGAGAACATTTGGTCACTTTGCTAGAGTATTAATTGAAATTGATTTTAATGTGAAGCTGTAGGAACATATTCTGGTTAAGAGAAAGGGCTACACATTCTTTGTTGGTGTTGAGTATGAAATGTTCTTTCTCTTTGTTCTTCTTGACAAGCTATAGGTCAATCTATAGATAATTGCATGAAAATTACTAGAAAGTCCGTAGGTGTCCTTATTCAAAAAAAGCAGGTTGCTCAATATGTGCCTAAAAGTAATCCTGCTATTCAAAAAAAAAATCCATATATGCTTGAGAAAGGTAAAGGTATTATTATTTCTAATTTTACAGAGCTAGACAAGGTTTCTAATAAAGAGCAGGGGCATAATTCTAAGTCTGCAATTCCTATTCAAGTGGATAAGGAACCTGCTACTATTATAGTGGAAAAAGTTCACGATCGAGCAGTATGCCTGATGCAGTGAATGCTGCCAAGGATGTTGTTGATCATCTAGTTACCATGGTTGGTCAATGAACTGAGTTTGTGGTGCCTTCTTCTACAAGTAAGAGTCTGCCTCACCAAGTTGATGATGTCAATTCTTGTTCAACAAAGTCTCCAACTACTTGAATGGATGATTCAAATGATCAAGGATCTTCTACTGAAGTGGCAAACACGACCCTTCATCTGCATCATATGACCCTGTTCGCAACTCACTAGACTCTAAGTTTGTGTCCCCTTCTATTAACCTTATGGTGGCTAAGGATCTGCAACTAGTGGGCAAATTTTGGGGTGATGTAGAAGATGATATTGATGAAGAAGTATCCCCTACTGCTGGTATTTCCAATGCCAATGATGATGGTACCTTTAAATTGGTATTGTCCAAATCCCAAAAGAAGAAGATTAGACAAAGGAAAAAGATTACTCAGAGGTCTGCTGGCTATAATACCCATCCAGGACTAGTTCCAAATCAATTTCCTTTTTAAGAAGATATTCTATTGGAATGTTAGAGGGCTTGCAAATCCATCAACTAGACTTGCTTTCAAAAATTTTGTGTTGCAACATAGACCTGAGTTTTTGTTTGTTTCTAAACCTTGGATTGCTTTCGATCAAATTTCTAATTCCTATTGGAGAAGCATTAGAATGAAGCCTTTTGTTATGAATGATAGAGGTGCTCAGCTGCCTAATCTTTGGGGGTTTCGTGCTGAGAATTTTGATCTGGTTATTCTTTCTTCATCTAGACAGTTAATTGATTTTTCTGTGTCTGCTTCTTCTAATCAAATAGTTCGCATAGATCTTTGGGGGGAGTTGTCCACTATCATTCTTTCTAATTCTGACCCTTGGCTTTTGGTTGGGAATTTCAATGATATTCTTGGATCTCATGAGCAAAGAGGAGGCAGTATTCCCTTTTCCTCTTCTTGCACAGACTTTAGAAGTTGGTCTGATAGTTGTTTGTTGACTCACTTACCAACTGGAGGTGTTGAATTTACTTGTTCAAATAGGAGAAGAGGAGCAGCCCATACGGAAAGAAGGCTTGACCGAGCCCTTTGCAATGACTCTTGGTTTTCTTTTGGTCTTCCATTTCTTGTAACACTCTCACAAGAACTCAGTCTGGCCATCATCCTTTATTATTAACTGTGACTAGAGGTACTCCTTCTTTTCCATCTTTTTTTAAATTTCATAAGATGTGGATTCAGCATGTGGATAGCAAAAGAGTAGTAAAGGAGACCTAGAATATGACAGTTGTTGGTTGCCCTATGTCTGTGTTGGTGCAAAAGCTTAAGGCAGTAAAACCAACTCTTAAAATCTGGAATAGAGAGGTGTTTGGAGATGTGCATAGAATGGTTGCCTATGCACGGTCTGAATTGATGATATTCAACAATAGATTGATGTTTTGGGTTATTCTGATTATTTGAATGAGCAAGATTTGATAGCTCAAACAAATTTTCATAAAGCTTTGACCTATCAAGAGGAGTTCTGGCATGAAAAGGTTAGAATTAACTGGTTTACTCAAGGGGACAGAAATACATCATATTTCCATAAGCTAGCTAAGATTAGACATGCTTTGAAGCAAATGTTTGTCTTAAAGTTAGGTGATAGTATTTTGGACAACCAATGGAGATAGAGCATCATGTTTTAAACTACTACACCTCTCTTTATGCCTCAGAGAATGTTTGTTCCAATTCAGACTTCATTAGAAAGGTTATCCCTAATCTAGTCTTCAATGAAGACAATGCCATGCTCACTAACTTGCCTTCTTTAAAAGAGGTGAAATCTGCAGTTTTTTCAATGAATGGCTCCAGTGTTTCAGGGCCAAATGGCATTGGTGGTTGCTTTTTCCAAGCTTTCTGGGATATTGTGACCCATGATATGTTTCAATCTGTTCTTTAGTTTTTCTCCCCTGGTTGGATTCTTCCTAACTTAAACTATAATTTAGTTGCTTTGATTCCAAAGTTTACTAGAGCAGATAGTATTGAAGATTATAGACCTATTGCTTTAACTAATTTCCAATTCAAAATAATCACCGAGGTTATTGCTGATAGACTTTCTCTTATAGCTCCTAAAATCATCTCTGAGCAGCAGAGGAGTTTTATTAAGGATAGGAAAATCTCGGATTGTATCTGCATTACTTTTGAAGCTATTAACATGTTAGATTATAAAACTTTTGGGGCTAATATTGCCCTGAAGTTTGATATCAGAAAAGCTTTTGATACTATTGACTGGAAGTATCTTCTTGATGTTCTTGAGGCTTTAGGTTTTCATCCTACTTTTTGTAGTTGGTTTAAGTCCATCTTGTAGTATGCTTTCAATTTCTATTAATGATCACCCTACAGGTTACTTTCCCTGCAAAAGAGGTGTGAGGCAAGGGGATACTCTCTCCCCTTTCCTATTATGTCTTGCAGAAGAAGCTTTGAACAGAGGTATTTCTCTTTTGGTTGACACTAGCCGCTTGCAACCTATGTCAACCCCTAGATCTTGCTCCACTCCTACTCATGTTGTATGCAGATGATATAATGGTGTTTTGCAAAGGGATTAAAAATAACTTGGCAACTCTTATGTCTTTATTTCGAGAGTATGGTAGTGTTTCTGGTCAGCATCTCAGCTTGGGAAAATGCAAATTCTACACTGGCTCCATTTCTCCTGCTAGGAAACTTGCCATTAGTCACTACTTGGGTTTCAATGCCAATGTGTTTTACTTACCTAGGAGTTCCAATATTCCAAAGTAAGCCTAAAACTGCTCATTTGCAATCTATAGCAGATAAAATAAAGGCAAAGTTATCTACTTGGAAAGGTTCTTTACTATCTATTATGGGGAGGGTTCAATTGATGAAATCCATCATCCATGGTATGTTAATTTATAGTTTCCATGCTTATATGTGGCCTATAGCTCTTCTTAATTCCTTAGATAGACGCATTCGAAATTTCATCTGGTCAAGTGATATTGATCAAAGAAAAATAGTAACAATTGCTTGGCAAAAGTTATGTGCTCCTGTTAGTACTGTTGGTCTGGGATTAAGGTCTCTTAGATTAATCAATGAAGCCTCTATGTTAAAGCTTAGTTATGAGATGTTGTCTTCTAAAAATCAGTGGGCCTCGTTACTTAAAGCTAGATTCATGAGGCATAAAAAACCAATTGGTCATTATGCTAAGTCTTCAATTTGGCTAGGTATTAGACACTTTCTCAATACTGCGGTGGATGGTAGCTGTTGGCACTTACGGGACAGTTGTACAATTAGTTTTTGGAATGATTAATGGTTATCTAAGCCTTTGTTGAGACCTTAAATCTTCTTGCATCTCTTTTTTCTTCTCTAAAAGCTTCAGTGAACGATTGTATTCGGGATAAATCTTGAAACTTCCCAAGTTGTTTAGCTCATGCTTTTCTTGCTGCTGTTCATGATATAGAGCAGCTAGTTATTCTGTTTGATGTTGAGGATCAATAAATCTGGATAGGTTCGACTAATGGCACTCTGACTTTTAAAGCAGCTTTTCTTTTTTTATATCCTAGCAATATACCGGTAGGTTGGGGCAAGAAAATTTGGAGCCTTGTTATTCCTCCCTCAAGATCTTTCTTACTTTGGCGCCTTATTCATAGTAAGTTGCCTACCGATAATCATTTGAGGGCTAGAGGCTGCACTATCATCTCCATTTGCAGCTTGTATGGATCTTCTAGTGAATTGGAGGAGCATTTGTTCTTATCCTATTTGTTTGCTACTGTTGCGGCTCAGGCAAGTGCACCTGATCGTAACTCGTAATAAAGTGGAGTATATTTAAGACTGCGAATGTAGAACCCAAAGAGAATGCGCGAATACTAAATTAATAGAGATCATTTATTATTTAGACGAACGAATGAAGTGATTATGAGAATGAGAACAATCAATCAAAAAGCAAATACGCAAGAATAGAATAGAGATCAAGTAAAGAAAGCCTAAGGGAATCGGGTTCACCGGTACTTAGCTCCTAAATTTACTAATTAATTATTATGAGGTCTAATTCCCGACTGAAAGCTAATCACTCACTCTAAAATTACTAACATGCAATGGTAATAGTCTTCTTCCTAAATAACTACCCAGTTTGATCATGCAAGGCAGTTAAAGGCTAGAGCATTAAGAATAGGTGAGTTTGTTAATCTAATAACCGATTAGAAACAAGCAATTACCATTGACCAGGCATAAAATGCGAGTTCTTTTATTCCTAGAGATCCGTTAACTAACTGTGGTACGATCGTCGCCAATTAAGTCAACTAGTTAAAGGTTTATCAGGCCTTATAGGATTAAGCATGCTAGGGATAAAACAATCAATCAAAATAATAGAAACTCATAAAACTAATTAAATAAATATCAAAAGCATTGTAAAGGATCTACCATCACCCCTATTGATGGATTTAGCTATCATAATATTTCTCAATAACATTGAACAACAACTATCCCAACAAGAAATCATAAAATAAAAGAAAGACAAGAGGCAAGAGGCAAAAACTGAACAAAAGCCCCTCACTCAGAGAGTGAGTTCTCCTTCATAAAGGTTTGAGAATGCCTATTGGTCAAACTGGCTTCAAATCTATGCGTTCTGGGCTTGGTTACGGTCGTGCCATCTTTATACACGGTCGTACCGCACTTGAGTTGCGACGTTGGCACACACTTTATACTAGGTGCGGCCTGACAACAATTGTGTACGACTGTACTACCTTTGATACGGCCGTACTGGACTTTTTCTTCGACACCAGGTCGTACTGACCATGAGGTACGCCCCTACTGTTGTGCTTGAATAGGTACGACCGTACTGAATATATGTCAGGCTGTACCACTTGTCCAAAAACGCCAAAAACCTCCAAAACTTGCCAGAATCTTCCCAAAATTCAATCTTTTGCTTCCCATGTTGCCTTTTTTAAATGAGGAAATAGTGAGCATATTTCATCTAGTAAGGAACAAAATCACAATATTTTATACTCAAAATATCCCAATAATTTAGAAAAATATGTGTGTTAACAGCTACTGCTTTATGGATCTGGTTGAGTGGGTTGTTGCGGCAATCCATTGACACGTCAGACGTTCACATAGTGCTGAGTATTTGTGACAAAATTTGGAGTGATCAGATTCGTGACATTTTGCTTACTGCGATAGTTAATATCATTTGGAACATTTTTTAAGTCTGTAACCAGGCTCGATTTAAGAATTTAACTATTCCCCTAAGCAGAGTTATGCATATGATAGCTGCCAATATCTCATTATCAGGAAATACCTCATCAGGTAAGTCCTCTTATTCTATTAAGGAGTTCACTTTGCTGAAGCATTTTTATGTTCTTAGTCATCATCCCAAGGCTCCCTCCATTACTCAAGTAAATTGGCATAAACCACTTTGTGGTTGGGTTAAGTGCAACTCTAATAGTGCATCGAGAGGTAATCCAGGTCTTGCCTCTTATGGAGGAATATTCAGGGATTCCAGTGGTGCTATATTGAGATTACTTCTATAAAGGGTTGGTCCAAGCTTTGGTTGGAATGTGACTCAATGCTTGTGGTGGCTGCTTTCAAATCCACAGACTTAGTTCCTTGGTGTCTCAAAAATAGATGGCGTAACTACATTTCTTTGATCGAGAAAATGCAATTCATCATTCCTCATATTTTCTAAAAGGGCAACTCGTGCGTGGACAAATTAGCAAGTTATAGTATTACTAGTAAATGTTGCACCTGGTGGGATTTACCCCCTCCAGTTTTATCTTAGCGGACTTTAATCGTAATAGATTAGGCCTGGCGTTCTTTAGATTTAAATGATTGTTTTTCCACTACCATGGGTTTGGTATGGTCCCTCATGCTTTTTGTATTCTTTAATTTTTAATTTTTAATATATTTTTGGTGTACTGCAAATGATTAGTAAGAACTAAGGTACCAACGTAGTTGTGATATTTTTCTTTACAGTGATGCCTCTGCACTTCAATTTTGCTTAAAAAATATTTTAAAAAAATATTACAAATTATTTAAGAAATAAAATATTTAAAATTATACGTATGTATAAATTTTCAAAATAATTTTTTTTAATTATGAAGTAAATTATATAAATCAAAATCTACCATCATTTGTTCATATAAATTTGACATATATGTTATATAAAAATTTAAATTTATGAACTCTGAGAATTTTTATAGTAATTATTTTAAAATTTATAATTGAATAAACTCAATCCATAATATTAAATATGAATACAAATATATAAAAATAATATTGAATATTTTTAGTTTTACGTAAATGATTTCATATGGTAAACAAAAAGTTTAGATAAAACAATTACAAAGCATTCAAAAATATAGGGTCAAATTAAATATTAAATATATAAAAATTAACTGAGACGCAATAGTATACAGTGGAGGAAAAAGTAATAATCTATCTATCTATTTATAATATATAAAAACACACCCACGAATCATTGCGATAACACTTCACCTTTTTCCTTGCCATGTAATCCAAATTTTGCCAAATCAGGAAAATTTATGATGTGGCACCTCCAAAGCACACCCATTCTACTCTGTTGAGCCTCATTTTTCCATATTCGTCCAATTGCTTACCTCTCAGGCACACCCATAACTCCTCCAATTCCCATTTCTCATTAAACTCCCATTAAACTTTGTAACTCCCATCTATTTACTTTGTAACCCTTTTAGTTTCAGAATCCACAAACGTTTCCCACCACCCTCTTAATAGTGATTCTCCGCTAGATTAATCATAAAAGGATTTACTAATGACTCAAAACTTGGTGGTGGCAGCCTTCATAATGAATCACAAGGCATAAAAGATTGTCACTTGGAAGGCATAGACAAATCCATATAAACAGTATGATCCATTTAGATGTGGGCATTGCTGTGGCTCTGAAGGGGTTCAATCGAGTTGGAGTTGGCAAGTGATGCACTGCCGGTGAGGTGCCGATGTTTGGTTATCATCTGCCACCATTATTGTTAAACATATACATCTCAACTGCTGTTTTTTTTTTAAAAAAAAAAAATATTCAATTGCACCAATCCAATTGCAAATTCTATCTCTTATTGGGTGATTGTTTTGACAATGGCGCTCTATGTCAAGTTTTCTCCTTTGTATGCAAGAATTTGGACTGACTTAAAAAAAAAAAAAGCAGTGCATTATATTCCCTTTTTTTAGGCTTACTATTCCTTTATTAGCCTTTATAATTTGGTAATTACATTCTCTGATATTTTCATACCTCCTGTTATAACAGATCATTATTCATTCTTTTTGTTGCTTTTCTCTACATTACACTTTCAATAGTTTGACATTCCAATGGTGTTTTCAACTTTTGTCCCACACTTTGCTGAACAACAATTTGGAGAGGAGCTAAATTTTGCCATATGAATATCTTGGATTCTGCTACATTTACATAGATAGGGATGCAGGATGCTGTCAAACAAAGTTATTTGCAACAAATGTCTCTTTAATTTGAAAGGTAATATTTTCAACTAAAGGAATGAAGTCAATACTTCCAGCTATTGACTATAGGTAGAGGAGTTTATCTTTGAATAGAAAGAAAATATCCTTTGGTTCTCTCAAGTTGCTGGAAACACTACTTCAATTTGTTCAAGATGTGATATGCTTTCTGCGCACTTCTCTCAGGATTGGACTTCACATTCATTCTATACGTTGTTTTGCTTGCTTTCTTTTAGAGGCGATGACATTTTCAAAGACCTTGTATTTTTTATCTACTAATCTGTAACACTCCTTGTGTTATATTTGTGTTGTTTAATCATAATAAAATTATTATTGTGTCAAAAAAAAAATCATAATAAAATTTTTTAGCTTATAAAAAATAACAGTTTGGAGATATGGTCATTTGACATGATAGATCTCCTATAAGATCTTTTACCAAATCCAAAGTTTGAAACATCAGTGCTTTCTATCCAGTTAGTTTTGTATTTGAGATACATGTATGTTTCACCGTTCATATATCTGCTAGCTAGGAGGTCCTACACACACTTGACATTTTTATTTTATTTTCACCAACATAATGTCAATCTCAGCCCAAACACTACAGAAATTGTTTGGACGGTCCCCTTTGGTTTCAGTGGACCTGTGAGGTAAGCATTGCTTATCATGCAAGTTTTAGAATTCTGCAACAACCTCATATTCTACTCGAATGCATATTATCCAAGTGTTATGTTTTTTTCCTATTTCGTGTTATTATGTTTCCCTTTAGTATAGACATGGTCTATATAATTCTAATGATGCTTGTGTGATTTTTTGTAGCACTCAGTTTCAAATGGATCAGGAACTGGCACCAGTGCATGTCATCTTAGTAATGGCACTTACTAATTTATTTTAATCTATAAAAAGTCTTTTAAAATAAGGCAATGAAAAAACTTACAAATCATAAAAAATTCTTTTTTGGCAATGAAAACAAATTGCGAGACAACCAAAGTCAAGTACATGAAAATACGAAGAAAAAAAATTGAAAAAAAAAAAAAGATGACATTGAAGGTCACAAATTCTTTTTAATAATTTCATATTTCAAGATGCTTTGTATGGATTGTATTTAGTCAAATCTTCTTTGCCATTATACTACAACAAAACAAACACAACTTGTAAAGATTTAAAAATATATTTACCTTCTATTGTATAAATGTTTGTTTATATTTTAGACTAATAACAAAAATTACATTGTTTTTAAATTTCATATACTCATACAAATATGGCGCTGGTTAACATCTAGTAATTAGTAAAAAGTGAACACCGAAGCTACAGCAGCCCATTATGCACGCCCAAATAGACTAGCATTTGAAAATGTAGACAAGTATACTTTTTCCCAGTTACAAATCAAAATTAAATTATTATAGAGTTATGTGGCCAATTCAAATTTCTCGAAACAAAAAACTAAGGATATATACATGTAGATTCCTACTACAACCAACAATGATTGGGCCAATTAACTACAACGTAGCGAACCACGGTTTAAATTCCCGTGTTAGAAGATGTGTTTATATTTGCCGCTCGACAACTCTTCAAACAATATTATCTAAGCTTTTAGCAAGAGACCTATCAGTTCACACACACAAAATTCATACTACTAAAATAATTATAACATAAAGCACAAAAATAAAATGAATGAAGCCAGTTTAATTGATACATGCATGAAAAATCATTTCTTCCTAAATTTAAAGGAGTTAGTTATGTTTTTAGTCCTGCAACTTTTGCTAATGTTCGGTTTTTGTCTCTATAGTGTGAAAGTATCTTTTTTGTCCTCCATCTTTCGAAATATGTTATTGGTAGTCCCCCCCAACTTGACTTTGTTAGCTATAGTGCCTGCATGGCAGATGGTGCCACATGTCATCACTTGCTAGATCTACATCTTATTACACCTTGCATCTGGCATGGGAAAAAAAAAACCTCAAATCACGCCTCCAACTCACCTCTCCTTCCCCATCTCACCATTTCCTTGCCTTCCTTTCCCCTGTCGTCCCCTGTCCTTCCCCATTTCCTTCCTCGCCCTTACTTGTCATCTCACCTCTTCTTCTTCTCCATCTCACCAGTCACCAGCCCATGCCAGCTTGCACAATGTTACAATAAAGCATTGGAAAAAAGTATCCCTACATATACACAGTGCATAACATGAGAAGAGAAAATGATTTGAACAACCAACCTCTTTCAAACAACCAGAACTCACATGGTAATTCCTTTTGGAACGAGAAAAGGCAAGCCTTCAGCCTGTTAAAAAAATTAAAGCAAAGACAATACAGAGAACTATACATATTCAAAGTTCAGATGTTCAAGAATTTTTAATACATTTTAAATGATTCATCACTTATTGCAGATATCATAAACAACACCAAAACACAATACATATTCAGTTATTCCCATCAATAGAGAAAATCTGATTCATTTCCACACAATATTGACATTGTAAAAACAAAAATTAGCGAGGAATGACAATGGTCGTACCTGTATTAAGGTTGAGAGTGTGATGATGACAACAATTGTGGTTGAGATTGAGGATGCGACAATGAAGATTATGGTTGAGAGTGAGTGGCACAACAGAGCTTTGCAATAAAGACGTGTTGTTAAGGCAGAGACGAAAAAAGAAACGGGAAGGAAAAGAATAAGTTCATGTCGCTCAATGAAATGACAACGATGCTAGACAACAAATGAAGGCAATGGTCTACGGTAGAAAGAACGACAATGGCACATTATGAAGCATGGGAGGGAGAGTAGAGTATTGATTGTTCCCTATTATGCTCATTTTCATGCACTTAATTGAAAGGAATTCTCATGCAAACTTAGACTTTATTCTTTGTTTGGCCTCTAATCTTAGGTGTTTGAGTCTTGTTGTGGAGATATTCTAGTTGACAGTCATGTTAGCTCTTCTGTTGTTTTAATGGAAAAATGTCCTTACTGTGGTCTTGCCTCTTTGTAGGTATGAAAAGGTTTGATTGGAGACATGTACCTAAGATCATGAGAGCAAATTGAAGTGGAAAAAGGAGTTGAAACAGGGTGCAGGGCGCCCAGGCAGACAGGGCGCAGGGCGCCCAGGCAAGCAGGGCGCCTGTTGGAAGCAGAAGACACAGGGCACAGGGCGCCTCAGAAGGGGCTGGCGCCTGGTGCCTGCTCTCGGGAAACCAGGGCGCAGGGCGCCCACAGGGCACAGGGCGCCTGCTGCTGTCAGTTTTTCTTGCGCGTTTTGGGCTTTCTTTCAGGCCCAGTTGGTATAAATACCCATCTAAGGTCAGAACAAAGGGGGATCACGACTGGGAGGCTGGGACAGGACTTAGGAGCACAAAACCTAAGGGTGGAACTCAATGGAGAGTGTGAAGTGAAGACATTCATCAACATTCTTCCATGGATTCTCCTAGTTCTTTCTCTTTAACTCTCTGTTTTGTTTATTTCTCTATGTCTAGCTAAACCCCTTGTGTTAGGGATGAGTGAATATTGATGAAACACTATTGTATTTGGTTTGGGGTACTTTGATGACATATTTCCTCTTGCTTTGTGTGTTCAATCTCTGTTCTTAATGCTTTTCATGATTTGATCACCCATGGATTGATTTGTGGTTCATATGTTGAATGGAAGTTCTATGTGTGAATGCTTGAGATTGCATGCATGCCATTCTTAGGCTAGGAATAGTCTTGGGATTGTAGTATCTTTGTGAACTCTTGATCTTAATGCTTGTTCTTCAACTACATCCACCTAAGGAATTAGGGTTTATAGGGGAAACAAAGATTCACTTGCCTAAGGAATTAGGATTTGAGTACCATTGTGAGTTTGATAATAAAGCTATAGAGGGAATAACCTGTGAATACCAAATCAACATGCAATAGTGGGAAATCCATTGAAGCTTGTCCCTAATGCCTTTTATTATTGAGTACTTTTTCAAAGACCTCTATTACATTGTCACTTGAACTTTCCAATCATATAAAATCCTTTGGTGTTTACTTAGTAGTCGCTAACGTACATTGGTATTTGGCCTTCGATCCTTGAGAACGATAATCGGTTATTTACCGAATTTATTACTTGCAACGACCCGGTACACTTGCTGAGGTCCCGTCAAGTATTCTGAGGTTGTGGAGGGAACAAACATGGGTAAACGTGGTTTGACGTTAAATATTCATATAATGTTTACGCAGTAAAATGTCATTTAAAAGCTCCATATTTTATAATTAAAAATAAAACAAAAATATGGAAAGTTCAAATGATGTTTTCATGAGTAAATATTATAAGTTTCTTATATGGAGTGCAGTTGTTTGGTGTCTGCGGGGTTTACGTAATAGAATCCTATTCCAGGGGGCTGTTCCGGAACATTCAGGCATCGTTGCACAGGTTAAAACATTTGCTTGGAGATGGCTAATTGCAAAGGAGGGTAGGAATTTGCCACTTAATTTTTCGGATTGGTGTGTCAACTCGCTGGAATGCTTGGCTTCCATTCGGTAGCATGACTGTGCTTTCCAGTTTTTTTGGTTTGTTTTCTCTATTTTGTTCAATCGGAATTGTAAGGTCTATGGTTGGTGCTCTTGTCTAGCGGCTTAGCACATGATAGTGTGGGCCCTCTGCAACCCTTCATAGAAGGTGGGTAGAGTTTGTTCCCTTTAATGCTGTAGCTAGACTTTATATATTGAGACACTTTTGTATCGAGTTAGAGTACCCCTTATACTCATTGTTAATATTTTTTTTTTTGCTTATCAAAAAAAATATAAAAGTTTAACTTTATATGACATTTTCCTGGACAGATAAACATCATATGAACGTCTTTGTTTTTTAATTCAAAATAAAACAAAAATGTGAAGAGCTCAGATTAAGTTTGCATGAGCAATTGTTATCTTGCCCAAGCAAATGTCATATGTAAGTTCTATGTTTTCTAGATAAAGCGGCACACTTTATGCATTATCTGGATGTCATTATCGGCCCATGTTTTTGGCGTAGTGGTTGTTTTTGTATATGGTTAGTCTTGTTTGTCCCTAGTCCATTTTCTCTCTTCTTTCTCAATATCACAGCAATCTACTCACTCAGAATCCACCCAAGCCCCCCCCCCCCCCTCCCCCGAGTTGAAATGTAGCAAGTAGGCACTACATTCAAATCATTTCCTAATAAATAAATAAAAATAATAACAGTGAATAATCATTGAATTTCATAATCTAGTCTTAAAAGAAAATATTACGTTGAGATATTGCACTTAGTTACATCATATTTTCAAATTATTAAAACAACAGTTTTGTTGGAGCTGTTGAATTATTGGTCCAAAACCAATTGAAGCAGAACCACAAAATGATCTTTTGATTAAACGACCGACATGCAATAAACAATTAGAACAAGACTGAAGAAAGTGGGACAACACTCGTCCCTATTTCCCTATTCTTGAATAATACCGTGACCTGAAGAAAAGCTTCCCATCCACTAGTGATCAAACAAATGTTGGTAAACAAACTGCGTTGCTTTGGTAACATGCTTATATAACAAGACACGCTTTCTTTCCCAATCACAATTAATTTCTTACATAGTTAATTATTGAAGCTGAGCTGCCATAAGCGTAAAGCTACTAAAACCCTAGTTTTAAGTCAACCAATAAAAATAATACTAAAGTTTTATGAAATAAAAAGATCGCACATGCTGACAAATTAAAAAGGCCTAATCTAAAGCTCACCTTGTTTGGCAGCTCTCAAAGTTTGTTTTAGGTCTCACCTATGGGCTGGTCGGTTTGGCCCAATCCATTGGACTAAAGTGCCCCTCTCAACCTAAAAACACTGGGTCGTGTCGGGCCAAACCAAAATTTTTAACAAGCATGATATCTTAATTTTCTAAAAATTGCATAAAATAAGGGCTTGGCCTGACCCAGCGGGCCAACCGGGCCAGGCCAAATTGACCAAGCTATTTTCAGGTCTGTAATTAAGGAGTCTAGCCTAAAACACAGGTCCATCGAGACATTCCATCAAGTCGGACCAAAATTGACAGCTCTACCCACGCTTGGCCGCCCTATATTGAAGGATATCATTCTCCTCATTATTTTTTTTGATCTTCTTCCAACTTTCTCTCTTGTTCATAAAATATTTGCTTCCAACTTTCTCTTTTGTTCACAAAATATTTCCTTTGATGGGTGAGTGGGGGTCTATGCAGTGCCTTAATGCCACAATCGAGGATTTTGTTGGGTCCATATTGTAAAGGCATTCAAAGGTGTGGCTTTTAGACTTCCACAAATATGCTTTAGGTACCAAGCGAAGAGAAAGTTCTTACAAATGCGAGCAGTGAGAGCTCTTATCAAGTTATCAAAAGGGCATGTATTACTTGAATCTTTTCTAAGAATTTTCATTTTTCTCCTTCATTCTTGGCTAAAATTTTAATAAATATTTGTAGATTCCTTGAGTATCCTTGCCATCTTCTTTTGTCCTTGACCCCCTTTTTTCCAACTCAGCATCACATGCTTTGGTTCAAAATATTTTTCTAACGTTTTTCGATTTGTGGGTTACACGCAATGCCACTATTATTTTTCATCACTTCTATACACTCCTTTACCCTCGAAAGCTCGCATCACTCCAAAAGCTTCTTTTTGAAAAGAAAAATTAAACAAGCTCTCATAAAGTAGAAACATGTATAAAGACATCTTTAGTAGTTCTAGTCAAGAGCCATGGTATATTCTAAACCCACGAGTGACCACTTTTTCTTTGGCCCTTAACGCGAGACAAATTTTATAGTTGTTTAATTTATCTTTTAATGCGAAACACATTTTTTGAAATTTCCGTTGTCTTTCTAAATGCCATCATGGTCTTATTGAATAATTGTTACAAAATTAATGTCTATAGTTTTAGTATAATTTGATGTGTTGAGACGGTACATTATTCGGTGTTGCTTAATCGAGCGCTAGTTGGACCTATTGAACCAGGGAGAGGACTCCGTCAGTGAGATCCACTATCACCTTACCTTTTTATCCTTGGTGCAGAGGGTCTCACAGCTCTTATTAATCAGGCGGAGAGGAGAGGGAACATACATGGCATCGGTATATGTAGAAATGCTCCTATTATTAACCATTTGCTTTTTGCAAATGATTGTTTCATTTTTTTTAGGGCCACAGAACGTGAAACTCAAGTGATGAAGCACATTCTCAATACTTATATATGAAGCAGCATCCGGACATTCCATAAATTTTCAGAAGTCAAAAATTTACTGCAGCAAGGAATGTTCATCAGGATTTGACTGGCAGGCTGGCTACTATCATGGGAGTTAATATTTGTTTGGGGACTGGCAAATATTTAGGGCTTCCATCCATGATTGGTAGGAGCAAGAAGGACACGTTCGGATTTGTTAGGGATCGAATTTGGTGGAAAATTAATTCTTGGAGTGGGAAAAGTCTATCTAGAGCATGTCATGAAATTTTAATCAAATCAGTGCTTCAATCCATCCCATCTTATGTAATGAGCATTTTTCTCCTTCCTCCATCTCTAGGAGATGAGATAGAAAAAATGATAAATTCATTCTGGTGGGGTGGCAGTGGCAGACAGAAAAGAGGTATTCATTGGCTATCTTGGGATAAGTTATCCATGCATAAAGTTCATGGTGGTATGAGTTTTAAGAATCTACAAGCCTTCAACTTGGCCAGGCTTGGTAAGCAAGGATGGAAATTGCTCACTAAACCGGATGCTCTAGTTACCCGGTTGTACAAAGCAAGATATTACCCGCGAGGTGACTTCCTAGGAGCAAAGGTGGGCCACAATCCTAGCTATGCGTGGCGGAGTATTTGGAAATCGAGAATTATTTTGATGGAGGGCTACGGTTAAAGTATTGGAGCAGGATATGGGATTGGTGTTTGGGATGAACCTTGGCTTTATGGTGGTGAGCGATTAGTGTTGTCAGAAGAGACTAATTTGGAGTCTCATAACCTTCGTATCAGTGACTTAATTAGTGATACATCAACATGCTTACAGCTTGTTTTTCTCAAGTAGATGTTGAAAGAATTTTACGGGTTCCACTGTTTCCATCGGTCACTCAAGATATGCCATTAATCCCATTATAGTATTTTGTCAAAACTGTCATTGACTTACGTGTTAAAGTGTCTTTGCAGGTACTCCCTCCTTAGCACTCACTATCATCGGAGGAGCCATCATTACCACCATTGGAAGAGACGCTCAATATCACCACCTCACATCATTCAATTGGGGAGTCAAGTCAGTCGACCTCACCATGAACATGAACATTGTCATATATTTGTTTCATTTTCAATTTTTTTCTTTATATCATCTCTCTCTCAACCATCTACACACATTTATATATGCACCATCACTTTGTATTTTTTAAATGATCACGCTCTATTATCAATGCACATGCATTCTAATGCTACTATATAATCAAAGGTACAGCGTGTTTTTGGCAGATGTGTAAAAAGATAAGAAACATTTTCCCTCTATCTATATGTATCGAAATTGAAGTATTCCTTAAGCTCAAAGCACAGGAAAAAGTAATACGCATAGTTTTTTAAAATTTGAAAAGCTTGTTGAGAATATGACTTCGTTATAAGTAGAGCTGTCAAAACGGGCTACCCGGCCTGCATCGGGCCGGCCCGCATTGGGTTCGGGCTTTATAGGGTCGGGCCAAAAAGCTCT
The DNA here is from genome assembly GCA_037113605.1 of Calophaca sinica. NCBI lineage: Eukaryota > Viridiplantae > Streptophyta > Magnoliopsida > Fabales > Fabaceae > Calophaca > Calophaca sinica. The sequence continues at coordinate 59,909,054 of CM073737.1, forward strand.
GGGTGAAATTCGGGCTCGTAATTTATAGCCCAGCCCAGCCCTATGCGGGCTATGGGCTTTTCAGGCCGGCCCGGATTAAATAAAATAATTATTGAAAAAAATAAGATTCTGCAGATTTTGTTTGTGCATATTTTATAGAATGCTCAAAAGGATATTTTGTTTGTACAGATTTTGAGCTCATTTGTCACACAATCAGCAAAAGGAGAAGCAGCATGCCACTAATGTCTTAAATGGCAGCAAAAGAAACAGCAGCATGCCACTAATGTCACTAATGTCTCATTTGCCACATAATCAGCAAAAGAAATCAGAAATAAAATTAACATCAACAAAAGAAATTAGCAAAATGTCACTAATGTGTGTAGATTTTATAGAATGCTCAAAAGGATATTCTGTTTGTGCAGATTTTGTACAAATTCTGCAGATTCTATTTGTGCAGATTTTAAACAAAACAATTATCAAAATATGTGCATATTAAAACATCACCAAAAAACTATTGAATGCAAAGTTTCAAAGTTACAAAGCCATCAATTGTATTATGCTTCCTTGCCAAAGTCCACACATTGAATGCATGCCAGCACCTGCAAAAGAAATCAGCAATAAAATAAATGGCAGCACTTGAAACAAGTGCTCATTTGCCACACAATCAGCAAAAGAAGCAACAACATGTCACTAATGTCTTAAATGGCAGCAAAAGAAATAGCAGCATGTCACTAATGTCACTAATGTCTCATTTGCCACACAATCAGCAAAAGAAATCAGCAATAAAATTAAATGGCAGCAAAAGAAATCAGCAATTAAAATTAAATGCCACACAATCAGCAACAGCAACATGTCACTAATGTCTTAAATTTATGTCACAAAATGTCACTAATTTGCTAATTTGCTAACAATCAGCAAAAGCAACATCAACATGTTAACATTTTTAGTACTAAAATGTTTATGAGGAGGGGAGATTATTCCACTTCAAAATCAACATGTCACTAATGTCTTAAAAATAAAGAGACACGAGAGCTCACCATGATCAGACCACAACGGGCGTGACACTCGAGCCTTCTCCAGAAAGCTTTACATCCTCCAAGTCAATTGTATCCCTCTCATTATCATCATCTTCATTATCATGTTCTACAAGAAGAAAGATTGATTATGCCATAAATTGTTATATACTTGTTCAAAACCATGTAAAAAAGATTGACTAAAAATTATAAAGTTTACCAACAAAACCATGTAACTTACTACGTGTGCACAAGAGAGCTTGAACTGTATCATTCTGCAAAGAACTTCTATACTTGTTCAAAATTCGGGAGCCAATGCTAAAAGCAGATTCAGATGCCACAGTTGTTATTAGAATACTCAGTACATCACAAGCCATCCTTGCAAGATCAGGACATCTATGACTTATTTCCTTCCAATAAGCTAAGATATCAAAGCAATTGGATGGTGGAAGCCTTTACTCCTCTAAATAAATATCAAGTTCAGATCTCCCCGTACTATTAACAGTTTTGCTTTCATATTCTTCAAAATCCTACAAAATAAATAACCAAATGAATTAAGAATTATATTATATATAGAAAGAATGGCAAAAAATAGTGCTAAAATGAACTTACGTCATAATATAATGGTGCTGGTATCCTTTCCTTTCCAAACGAAGATTGTTGTTGTGGATGACTCACATTAGAATGAGTACCATCTTTGAGATACTCGTCATAAAGCCTTTTCAAATTCATCTTGACTGTTTGCAACTTCTCTTCACTGCTTTTTGGACCAACATTTTGATATGTATATTTCAAGAAATTAAGCTTCTTAGTTGGATCAAGAATAGCCCCAAATGCCAATACCGTACTATACTCACTCCAATACTTGTCAAACTTTTTTTTCATTGTTTCAGTCATGCTCTTGATAACCATATCTTCACTTGCCAAGTTTGAGATCAAAAGAGGCTCAATCCTCCAAATTTCTCCAAAATACAGATTTGAAGTAGGGTAAGAAGATTCAGATATCAAGTTTGTAATATTGTAAAATGGCTTCAGAAGGTCACACATTATTTCAGCTCTTCTCCACTCATCAATTGATGGACACGATGTATAATTTGTATCACACAAACTTAAGCTATAAAAGGCACGACGATAATTAATTGCACTCTCAAGCATTATATAAGTGGAGTTCCATCTAGTGGGGGTATCCTCAATCCAATTGAGGTATCAATCCCAGTAACATTATTAAATTGCAACGTTCTACCTTCAGATGCCCTCACATAATACACACTTTGTCCAATTTTATACAATGCATCACTCGCCAACTTCAATCCATCTTGAATAATTAGGTTCAAGATATGAGCACAACATCTTATATGAAAGAACTCTCCCTTAAGCAACAAGCTATTTGACAATTCTAAGTGTTCTTTCAACGTGGTTTGCTTGTTGTCATTTGAAGTGGCATTATCCAAAGTGAGGGAACAAACTTTTCTTTCTATGCCCCAATCCCTTAAAAATTCTAGTGCCTTCAATGCTAGTTCCCGCCCGTTATGTGGGGGTTTCATGTGAGCAAATGCTAGAATCTTATTATTCAAGTTCCAATTCTTATCAATATAATGAGCAGTCAAACAAATGTAACCATGATTTGTGCATGCAGTCCAACAATTAGAAGTCAAGCAAACTCTCCCAGGAATTTGAGCCAACTATAATTTTAACCTTTCTTTCTCAACCTTATAAGTTTCCATTACATCGGCCTTCATGGTATTTCTAGTAATCCACTTACACTCCTCATTCAAAAAAATTTGATATTTTCTAAAGACCCTCCACTCAACCATATTAAATGGTGCACCATGTGTAACAATCATTTTAGCTAAAATTTCACGATTAGCTTGAGGGTCAAATTTTCTCCTTTGCAATCTTCCTTCAGCATCAAGAAGCATATCTCCCACATCACTGTATTTAGCAGCAATAAACTTACACATATCCTTATGACGAATTAAATTACTAGTTCCATATTTAGGTGCACAACCCAATTCTTTTCCACAATCCTTGCATCTACATTTTTCTTTCCTATACTTACCAACACCGATCTTTTCAAAATAGTTCCACATATCAGATGTTAGGGTCTTAGGCTTCTTTTCCTTTGGTAGAGAAGTCACAGTTTCATCTAGTCCAGTATTAGTCCTAATTAAATTAATTTGACTACATGGTGGTGGGGTTTCCAGAATTTGAATATCATCACCACCACCACAAGTATCCATATAGCAAGAAAACAATCTGGAAGTGAAAATAGAAGAAATGCAACATAAATTGGATCAAACAAATCTGAACAGAAATAAAAAAACTCAGCAATCAAAAACTCAGAGAAGGTATTTTGTGCAATCAGCAATCAAAACTGAATAGAAAATAACATAAAAGATGGACAGAACAGAACCACTAAAACAGAACGTATTTTGAAGCACTCATGTAGCGACCGAAAAATCCGGAGGGATTTATTCGAGTTTAATGGAGCCGCCACCAATAATTTATTTCATAGGGAAAATATTGGAAAAAACCTTTTTTTTGAAGAAAAATAGTCCTTGAGACCAGATTTGAGTTCGGGAGTCGATTATGTGTAGGAAAGGTATTAGCACCCTACAACATCCTTTCGAAAAAGGTTACCTCTAATTAATTGTGCAAAATTTATTAACTTCTAAAAAAAATATTTATTTCCCTTTTATTTTTAAAAAAAATTTAACCAAGATAAAAAAAAAAAGAGGACTTAATAAAAGTCGTTTATTTTTGCGCTTGACAGGAGTGGGCTCCTGCTCCTACGTATCTCCGGGTGCAGTGGAGAAATCAAAGGCTACGTAGTTCTTGGGTAGAAAATGGTTGTGTTTTGGTTGATTTTAATTGTATATTTTTTTATGGAAAAAAAAGGTAGGTTTTGTGGGGAACAAACAAGAAGCAATCAAGAGTGGTCCTCACTAACAACCTATTTTGTTTAGAAAATTAACGGTGTTCGTAATAATCAAACGGGAAGCAATCTCGAGTGATCATTACTAGTGAAAATAACTTGATTTTATATTTATAAAGAAGATAGATTTTCATGGGGACCAAACAAGAAGCAATCAAGAGTGGTCCTCACTAATAACCCATTTTTGTTTAGAAAATTAAGATGTTCGCAATGATTAAACGGGAAGCAATCTCGAGTAATCATTACTAGTAAATTAATTTTCATGATTTTATTATGTGTTTTTCAATAAACATGGTCTCAAAATTTGTATGATAAATTGAAATTTAGTTGAGTAAAAATTGTCCCCATAGAGTGAAATGGGGTAAGATTTATTGTCCTAATTTGACTAATACTAATTAATGATTAAGAAAAAAAATAAATAAGAAATATATAATAATAAAAACAGATGAATTAAAAAAAGCGAAAAGCGACATCTAACGTTATAAATAAAAGACAAACATAAACATACTTAAAAAAAATACGAAGAAAGAAAAAGAGAGAAGGAATTGATGCACTTACCTCAAGAGAAAAATTTTTGTTGGGCACAATGCGTCAAACCCCACGTACTCCTCCAATCTTGAAGGTTGAAGGGGATAATAACCCTCCCATTAAATTTTTTTGACTAAAGCAAAGGCCCTATGCTTTGCACTAGGCCCATTGATCCATTTTTTTCTTCGATGATCTTAGTGCTTGGTGATGCACTCCTTATATAGGAGAATGAGAGGTTGAAAGAGTGTGGATTTTTTCAATGTGGGACTTCAATAGTAAAGTTGGGAGTTGGCTTCTTAAGTTTGATATTTTAAATGTTCAACAAAACTAAATAGCCAACTTTGAGCACTAATACAACACTTAAAACAACTTTATTGTGCTTCATGACCTTCATAAGAATTATAGACATTGTTTCCAGCTTTCAAATGGCACAAGTTTCATCTCAAAAGGATATCTACAACTCAAGATATTGTCAACACAAGTGGCTGTCCCGAACAATACATGTAACATCACGTCTCGAACTTCATGCTCGATTTGGTCCATGATAGAGGTCGATCTGGGTTTGTAATCCAAAATAATAGTTGTAGATCTTTTTCTTATCTTTCCAACAGGATAAAGAACACCTCATTTGGACAAGTATAGCTCAAGATACGACATTTTCTTTGAACGTTATTCAACATAATGTGTTGTCCGTTTTTGTGCAGTTTTATAACTTTCATGCTATTTTAGGGCAGTAAATCGTTAGAATCAAGTCCCGAATCCTTCATAACATTTGTAGCCAAGGATGTTAGCTTTCAAATGGTGTTAGTTTCATTAAAAATAGACTTCTACAACTCAAGATATGACCTAATCTTTACATACTATTCAAAACCATTTTTCAGCATACTTGTTCTTACTTCCAAGTCAATTTGGACTTAGTAAACTTCAGATTTGACTCTTGGGTTCCTCATCAAAGTTGTAGAGTTTTGTTTTAGCTTTCTAACAAGGTAAAAATCACTTTAATACCATCTCCACAACATTAATTACACCCAGAATACATATGTTATACCAAAGTACAAATTTTTCCAACCTCTTTTCTCTTCAAGATTTCTTTCTCCTTCTTTCTTCTCTACTACTATTTTTGTTCTTTTTGAATGTTATTTTTTACCGGACAAAATTAGGGTATGACAACTCAACAATCAAAAACTCAAAGAAGAAAAGAAAAGACTAAATCTAGCTCAAAACTAGAACAAGAATGGAAAAAAAAAACTATCAAAAACTATCTCAAAATAGTCACAGAAATAATCACATAGAACCAGAAACCCTAACAAGCTCCAGCTCAAATCATAGATACCTGACTTGGAAATCAAAAGGGATGACAGCAAGCAGAACAGCGTGCGATCCAGTGTTGCGATTGGGGAAGGATAACGGCGGGTCTGCAATTGGGGAAGGCGAACGGCGTGTCTGCAATTGGGGTAGGCGAACGGCAACTGTGATTCATTCGGAGAAGGCGAACAGGATTGCGATTCATTCAGAGAAGAGAAGGATGCGGTCCATTCAGGGAAGGATGCGGTAGTTTAGGTTTAGGGTTTTTTAGGTGCTCATTCTCGCGAATGAGAATTGAGATCAGAGAAGGAGAGGTTGGTTTAGTTTTACTTTTAGGCTTTTAGCCGCTTCAAGCCTTTTTTTTCGGGGTCAAGTCCGCTTCAAGCCTTCAATTAGAACGTGGGGGGGCCTTACTTGGGTCAAAGCGGCCCATTAACAAATTTTTTTTAACAGAGCCACTAACGTTAATTAAAAAAGCACAGTTTTTTTTTACATAAATACGGGCCGCCCGTGGCCCGACCAGGTTATACGGGCTTGGGTTTTTTTGGGCCGAGCCAAAAAGTCCCTTTTTTTGGGCTCAAAATATGCAACCCAAGCCCTATCATTTATCGGGCTAGCCCGGGCCGGCCCGACTCTAGTTATAAGCATAAGCCCAAATAAACAGAGAGCCCACTCCAAAAGATTAGTCAATCAGGTGAGAGAACTCGCATCGTTTGTAATAAAGCTGAATGAAAACCTAGCAAAGAGTGACAATGGTGCCCCAAAGGGGTTTTCTCCCACCATGGGAGGGCTTTCTCCCCACTTTAGTTGAGTTTTTTCCTCTCTATATTGAGAGTTTCTTCTCCCTTCAACCAATTTTTCCTTCTCATCACCATCCCCTCTCTAGCTCTTCTGGTCACCACCTTCCTTTAATCCTCTTCCAGCCACCACTTCATCTCCTCTCTAGTTCTACCCATCTTCCATCATATTTATCCCTTCCAACTTAACTTGCTAGAGCCATTTCTTGCAGCTATTTCCCAACCACTAGAAGTCCATTATGCAACACTGCTCTACTCATATGTGATGCCTTTTTGGGAGCTCTATTACAAAACACCGCTCTACTCAAATTTGTTGTGGGTTGTTTTGTGAGTTATATTACGATTTGTTATTGGGCATGTGCGATTCAGAAGGAATAAAACAAGGAAAGAAAGAAAGGAAGAATAGCCTATGGCTCTATCAAAGTTTCTTTGTAATAGAAGAATGTGATTACTATGATTTATTTTGTTTTGTTGTCTCAGGATAGGATTGTTAATTTGTTTAATTTCAAGTATGTGTATCTCGTTTATTATTGTTTATATGTTGTGCACTGCTCCAATACTCTCCTTTTAGTATCTTGTGCTTTATAAGTGTCATTTGACATTTTATATTAATGATCATTTGACCAAATAAAGGTGGGAGAACCCGCTAGATGCGGGACTCATGACAATGCACCTTTATTTGACACGACAAACACATTCCGGCGGTAATCTTGATTTATCGACGAAAAATGGCCGTCGGTAACGGCTGAAATTCTTGTAATGGTAGAGGAAAAAAAATAGAGAAAATATAGAATACAAGGACTAAATTTTTATAAGATATATATGAGAAAATATTTGTGTAAATAAATTTACATCTAAATCTAAATTATATAATTGTCGTCCCCGTACAGAAGCAATAATCAGTTCAAAATCTTGTCACAAATATATTTTTACGGGAAATCTTGTCACATACTCACACATATAAGACAATGGCTCATATAACTGTCACCATTATCCCTGATTTTACTTTGGAGTCACCATCATGCTTCCGGTCATAGGCTCAGGGTCGGTCATAATGCTACTAAAACGCCCTAGTTTTAGCCCACTTAAAAAAGTTATTTGTCATGTGCTGAAAGAAAAAAAAAATTCAACCTAAAGTTCTCTAACTAAAAACAAAAAGTTTGGGAATTATTAAATGCATCCCCAGCTTTGCTAGTATACATCGGGATCTAAAAATATATTTTTTAAGGTGTATTATTTTGCCGACATTTTTGGACAAATTATGATGTCCATAAATATATTTTTAGATACCCGATGTATGGTAGTGTTCTCGTATGGAACATGCATGGGGACCTTGAGAGAAACTTGGAGAAGATGGCTGGGTGATGATGATATCTATGGTGGTGGTGTCGTCAGTGGGGTACCTATAAAGCCATTTCAATGCCAAAGTTAGGTTACATATGATAAATATAATGATATTATACTAATTACCTTGTCATGTGGAGTGTGTCCTTATATAGTTGTTCATTGGCCTTACACTTTGGCTCCAAAATCGGGAGTTAATCAATGGAGACCGACCCTACTAAGGACAGTCGACCGACCTCGACGCACAATGCTCGAGCGCATGTTTCAATCATTGCCACTCGGTTGGACCTCTCCAAAGGTGGGCCTGGTACTCGGCCCATATCTTATACGATTCAGTAGCAAAACTGGAGGGTGTATTTAATAATTCTAAAAATATTTCTATTAAAGTTTGTTTTAAGCCTCATTCGCTATTATGCTGATTTGCATATATAGGCCTTTTTGGATTAGAGTTGAATAGGAATTCAAAATTATTTCATCTTGTAATCAGTATGGGAGCTTAATTAGTACCAAATATTTATCCGTAAACAAAATTAGTGCCAAATTATATTTATAAATTAGAGCATATTAAATTTGGGGAAAGCATATTAATCGCAGTCCGGTATGCAATTTAGATCAATCTTAATATGAACATGGAAACATTTCATATATAATATTTTCATATATAAGATGCATTATTCCTGTCAAAAGAATATTTGAAAGTCCAAGAATATATAAAAACTTTTGTTTCTAAACTGAAAATATTATCTTTTAGCGTTCATATCTAAATTTGATTCATTGTGAAAAAAGGCAGTCAACCTACATAGGGAAGTGATTAATTTCCAGAGCATATTTTAAATTTTCCTTTAATGAAAATTAGCTGCGGATGGTTTAGACCACAAATGCTTACTCAGAAAATAGAGTTTAATTTACTTGATACTAAACAAAGTTTCTGTGTAGCTTTTCACTTCTTTTTTTTTTTTTCCTCTTTCTTTTCCTGCCTTTTGTCATTTCATCTCCTTCCTTTTGACTCAATGTAATCCTTTCCATCTCTTACCCAGATACACGAATATGTAATATATGTATCAAAAGGCACTATGTAATTTTTATCAAAAAAAAAAGGCACTATGTAATTACTTTATTTGTTTCTGTTTTGCTGCATGCCACTTTGCTGATTAGCTAAGTAAAGCTTATATAAATGAAAAGGAAGAAATTAATTAACTTAAATCCTAAAAAGAAAATAAATTAAAGGATATCCAAAATTTGATCAATATTCGAGCAATTTTGATTGCTTATATATGTGAGCCAATAAAATATGCACTTTCCATTTCGTGAAAGTAATGAGGATCTCATAAGTGTGGATATGATTCAGATATTCCAACCAAAACACAGATATAATTCTATCATTATTGGCTGTGTCTTTGCCAATGACGGAGATTTTGTCATTGACACGGAAAGCCAAGAAGGTTAGCCTAGTCAGTGATCTCTTTTATAATTTTTTTTAGAAATAAAATAGTTTCAAATATATATATATATATATATATATATTTGAATGGAAAATCTTTGAGGCAGTAAATCAGCGAAAATGGCTTCCAATTAAAGTCTTTAGATCATTTTCGCATGTTTTATTTGCGGATGACATTCTCCTGTTCATGAAAGCAAGGAGAAGCCAAGTCAAAGTTGGGCATCACTTACATCCCTCGTCATGATTCACCGCAGGTCCAATTACCATTTTTATTATTATCATGTTACAAATGACGTTTGATAGCATTCAAGCCTACAACTCCTACATGTAGGAATTATAGTATTTCAAGTTGAAGAATTACTTCACTAATGTCGTCATGAGAAGCACTTATGACACTTAATTACATAACTATTATAAAGTCTCACTAAGCCTGATTTTACAAAAAACGGTGCCCCTTTTAATAGCACTTTTCACTAAAACGCTATTGAAAAATAGGCGAAAAGACTTTAAATAGCGCTTAAGGAAGCGCTATTGTAGACTAGGAATAATGTTGTTTGATTCAAAATTAATGATGTTGTTTGATTTTGCACTCAAGGCTTTGCTAATTTATCGAGGACTAGATGACTGACACAAGTCCCGATTTTCTAAATCATCCAAGACAACTAAGTGGATAAAGGTATTTATCAAAATTGTTATGCAATTATTTAATTTAAAAAATTAAAAATATTAATTTAATATTTTTGGTTTTATAGTGCCCGCCAACCGAACAACAATGATTGTGGATACTACGTTCTGAAATTTATGAAGAAAATTGTTGTTCAGAACCAAATTCAAATCCCAAAAGGGGTATGTAATTTTAGTTACAGTTTATATAATATAAATACTCTTACATTTGACGATTCTTGTACTTTAATTCTAATATGGTTTATTTTTCATTTCACAATACTTTGCTGAATGCAAATGCAACTCATACTCTGATGATCAAAGGAAGAGTGGTGTCACTAAATTGCTGAAAATTTTGTTTTATTTGTTGGTGATCAACTTTTGTGAATGGTACTAATTGTTGTAAATTAATGTAACTTTTGTTAGTGTTAAATGTGTGTAGTAGTAAAACGTATGATCAATTCTGGTACTGACATTTAATTTGTTGCAAACATTTGTATTTAAGTAATTTATTATTTAGTAAAATGTGTGTGTTCCCATTCCTTCATTATTGTAAATTTAGTTTTGTTCACCAACAGATTCTAGCATACCGTGGTACTGTAAAACAACGTAATTTTTTTTTAACAAAAAGGGCAATAGATAGCGGTTCTATAAATAAGCTGTTGGTGTTGGAACTTTTAGTCCCACATCGGGTAAAGTAGTAAAGAGGAGTGAACCTCTTTGTTATAAAAGGAGGCTTGGGCCTTGGTTTTATGTACACCATTCAAAAGCTTGTCTAGCAACTTTTGTCTCTAGATAAATTCCTCTCTTTGTTTTAGAATTTAATAGAATTCTTAGTATGCTCTGTGGTTGCAGTTTGGGCTGAACCTCCACATCAGAAAAAGAATTTATTAGGAATATTTCTTGTAAAAAGAGAGGTGTGAGAAGTAAGTTTTGCTAGTGGGGAAGCTTTGTGGGTGTGCGGGGGTGTAGAGAGAAAATTGTGTAGTTGTAATAATTTTCTACATAGTGGATTTTTCTTTGGTGCTGGTGGTTTTTCTCCTGGTTTGGGAGTTTTCCACGTTAAATTCTTGTGTTGTTATTATTTCTCTATTTTGTTTTTCAATTTTCCACAAGTGCAGTTTCTGGGGAAGAGAATTTGAAGAGTCAAATTCCCAACAAGTGGTATCAAGAGCACAGGTTCTGCCAAAGAGGATGTAAAGAGCGAGTTTCAAATGCGATTGATTTGATGTAGAGAAATTTGTGGAAAGATCAACTTTGGCTTGTGGCAAATACAAGTCAAGGATGTGTTGATTCAGTCTACGGTTTACACAAGGCTTTGAAGGACGGGGTTACTCCTGAAAGTAGCGTGATCTTGGTAAAACTACAGAGACAAAGGCGATGATGATTGGGAGGATCTGGATTTGAGGAAGCGACAAGTGCAATTAAATCTGTGCACGACCAAAAATGTTCTTGCAAGCGTGAGAGGAGCATCACGGCAAAGGGACTCCGGGAAAAACTTCGAGAGTTGTATCGGACAAAGAGCGTCTCAAATCGGGTTGTATCGAAGAAGTTTCATACGTTGCAAATGGATGAAGGTACTACTATTCGGATCATTTAAGCTATTCTCAATGGCATTGTTTCGAGCTTGAATCTATTGGAGTTAAAATTGATGATGAGGATCGGGCCTTAAGAGTGATAGGTGTCTCTTCAGTCCTATGAGCACATGAAGCCGCTATTAATTCATGGGCATGGTAAGGAGAAAATAATTTTCTCGGAGGTTACTAGTAAGCTTCTTTCAAGAAGAGAGACTTGGTGGGAGTAACAATCCACATGAAAGTTCTGCATTGGTAGCTCATGTGTGGAAGAAGAAGAACTCCATAAAGAATGTTCATTGGGGATGTGGGCGATCTGGCCATATCAAGAAGAATTGTAAAGGTAAGCCAGGTTGGCAAAAAGCTCGTGTCGCCAAGTGGAGATCTGCGATAATGAGGCTAACATTATCTCCGATCTTGATGTCCTTTGAAAGAAGGACATGTATATCCTTATGGCATGGGTCTGAGTTGCCATGATAAAGGATATTAAATGTTAGCGGGACCACATTTTGCACCACGGGCATTGGTTGACATTGATGCGGTGTGTGGTGAAATTTATGTCGATGGTGATTAACTTCTATGAGAGTCAAATATGGGAGTTACACCATAGTTTTTCAAGGGTTATATTTCGACATATCTTGTGAGTTTAAATGCTTGGGATGACTAGTTCAAAGTGATTATGCTTTTATGGTGGAGCATGATTGCGTTGCGGTGATAAGCGAAAGCTATGGGAATCTTCATCAAGGTGGAGCGTTGTGGGACCACAAAGTCACTGAGTGGAGATTGTTGGTGTTGGAACTTTTAGTCCCACATCGGGTAAAGTAAAGTAAAGAGGAGTGAACCTCTTTGTTATAAAAGGAGGCTTGGGCCTTGGTTTTATGTACACCATTCAAAAGCTTGTCTAGCAACTTTTGTCTCTAGATAAATTCCTCTCTTTGTTTTAGAATTTAATAAATTCTTAGTATGCTCTGTGGTTGCGGTTTGAATTTGAACCTCCACATTTGTCGGAAAAAGAATTTATTAGGAATATTTCTTGTAAAAAGAGAGGTGTGAGAAGTAAGTTTTGCTAGTGGGGAAGCTTTGTGGGTGTCTGAGAGTCACCGAGAGAGAAAATTGTGTAGTTGTAATAATTTTCTACATAGTGGATTTTTCTCTCAAATCTTGTGGTTTTTCTCTGGTTTGGGAGTTTTCCACGTTAAATTCTTGTGTTGTTATTATTTCTCTATTTTGTTTTTCAATTTTCCACAAGTGCAGTTTCTGGGGAAGAGAATTTGAAGAGTCAAATTCCCAACATAAGCGTTATCTAATGTAGGGAATAGATAGCGCTTATTTAAAGAAGCGTTATCTATTCCCTACCTTTAGATAGCGTTTCATTAAAACAACGATGTTTAAAGGTAGGGAATAGATAGCACTATCTATTCCTAACTTTCACTAGCGCTAAAAACACGTTGTCTTTTCTTTCACTTTCAGTAGCGGACGAATAGATAGTGCTTCTAATTAAGCGCTACTAAAGGCTTAAAAGAAGCGCTATATAATCCCAAATACGTTGTAGTGTCTTCTCATAGTGAGTCAATCCAGTATAAATATTAAAACCTAATAGTTTACACGCGTGTGCTGAAGTGATCTCGCACATCCATGATTAGACAGATGTGGTCATTAGTCTATTCACACAATAGTCTCGTTGCATTATTGTTGTCCTAATTAACAATAATACTTGATTTCGGGTACTTTAAGAATAATGTTCTATAGTCCAATGGAACCTCATGATCAAATCATATATACTTGATGTGTTATGTTGCTTCACATGCCAGTGCACCTCGATTGCAAATACTAATAAAAATGACTTTGAGTCCCGAGTTGTCTAACCCATAGGAAATTAGAACAATTATCAAACTACTCGATTTCTGTTATTATTTAGACTACCAAATTTAGTGATTAATTATCGTAACACTAAAAAGAGAATAAAAACACAAAGTTCTAAATCATTGGAGAGAGGGCTAGGGTTCTAGTTTCACTTGTAGCTTCGATTCCCCTATGTCAAGGTGTACCTGAATTCATTGTTATTACTTAATTACCAATTCCTTTACTAGAGTGATTAACTCGTTTAATCACTTGGGATTAATATTTTTTCCGTAAATTAACTCCTTGTTTGGTCATGCAAAGAATTTAAATCCAAGAAAAGCATAAAACATATAAAGGTTGAGTGATTTGAAGACTAAAACCTAGGTTGGTCACACAAAAGTCTTAACCCCAGTTATCTTGTTGGTCAACCAATTAATCGTAGTACGGTCGTTACTCAATTAAATAATTATTAAAATCGAGTCACCAGCACACATGCTTCCATAAAAAAAAAAAAAAAGAGTCTATATACTCTACTCCCTCCGACCTTAACTATAAGCAAAAAAATACATGTATTTGGTATAAATTTGGACTAAATATATGTACCAGTAACTTTTTCATTCCATCCTTTGGTTGCTCCATAAAGACAAGGGAAAGAAAAATTTCTTGTGGGTCCCAGTCAAGATTCCTTTCCACGCAAATTGGGATGAAAGCCATGGAAAGCAACATTGTGGTTGAAAAAGACAAAAAAGACCCAAATGCTCTAATAATATTTTATAGTTTTTAAATAAAATAAATTAATTTAATATGAATTAAATAAATTAATAAAAATTAATTAGACAAAATAAATTAAAATTAAAATTTAATATACACACCCACACACACACATCTATATATAATTATATAAATATATATACCGCTTTTTATATAGGGTTATTTATGTCATTTACTAAATATATTTATTTCTTTACTCTCACTTTCTATTCACGTTCACACCTACCAGACAACTTTAAAATCATCTCACTTTATATTTACTTTCATTCCTTCAACCTACTTTCTTCTTACTTTCTTTCCTTCAACTTTCTTTTCTCATTCAAACAAACCATTGAAGTCATTTTTCCTTCGAGTATGCAGATTGTTATTTCTACTTCCTTTCCCATATCTTTTGATGTTTAAGATTATTCTACATAGATTAAGGAGCATTTAATGGATGTAAAATATTATCATACATTGACAAAAATGTCTTTACTTATTATGATAAAATTGTATTCCCTCCATCCCTAAATGTAAGTTTCATGTGACTAAAACACACAAATTAAGGAAGTTAGTTAGCTCATTTAATTTGTCTATAATGTGTATTGTTTTTACAAAACTACTCATCAACTATTGACTTGATAGAGAAATATAGTCACCCCATTTACTATTAACTACAAAAAATAATGTAAATTAATTAGGGGTATTCTTTTAAAAAAATAATTAATACATCTAATAATTTGAAAATGAGCTTATAAAAGGGACAATTTTTTTTCAGAAGGGACTTATATTTAGGGATGAGTGAGTATTAAAAATTCATATAGGGGTATATTTAATAAAGAAAAATTAATTACGTAGAACTGGAATTCATAAAACATTACATCTTCCGGAATGAAATATTAAGAAAAAAGTATATGTATCTAGTCCAAATTTAAACCAGATATATGTGCTTTTTTTCTCTTATATTTATTAATTATAAAAAGAAAGGAGTATATTGGAAGGAGGTAGTAGAATTAAAATAAATTCCATTTGTCTCTAGTTGATTATAGGGGTGAAAACTTTGAGTATGTTCTTTGTTCAGTCAACATCATTTTTCTCGGTAAGCGTTTTCTTGCAGCCAATAAGCATGTGGAAAGCCACGAGATGTGTCCTTTCATTTCAACAAATTGACCCTAACGATACTCTCAAATATGGCCCCACCTCCTCCGTGTAGCCGCCTTTTGTAGTGGCACGCACTGCCGCTGCTCACACCTCGCTGTATCCACGTATTATACCACAGGGAGAGAGAATATTGTCTTTTTTTTTTTACATAAAAAAGAGCTAGATTATTTTCTAAATTTGTTTAAAATTTAAACAAAAAAATATTCCCTCCGAAATGGAATATAAACAAAAAAATACATATATTTAGTTTAAAATTTGAACTAAATACATATATTTTTTCGTTTATATTTTATTTGGGAGAGAGTATTATTTTCTTCTGTTGAAATTTAAAAAATATCTCACATCTATTTTTTGTTACTAATTTTAAGAACTAAATTAATTAACGAAAAATATATTTGAAGACCAAACAGATTAATAAAAGACACATTTGAAGACCAAACTGAATAAAAGACACATTTGGTGATGTTTTTGTAATTGTCATACAATCAGTGACGATAGTAACAACGCCTTACACATTCAAGTACCAAAATGATTGTTTACTCTTAAGTTAATATAATTTAGACTTAATTATATTTTTTTGTCTCCTTCTCAAATCCACGATTTTGGTTTTCTCTTTTAATTTTCATGAACTTGGTCTTCAGATTTTTTTAATTGCACTTTTGATCCCAAAATCTTGTATTTTTTTTTTGGCACTTTTGCTCCTCATTTTTTCAAAATCCACGATTTTTGAGTAAAAAGCTCAAAAAAAATTACCATTTTGGATGAAAAAAAATACAGTTAAGCCTATAATTTATTAAGTTAATATAAGACATTAAATAAAATTAAATAATATTACTTTATATTAAATAGATAGGTTTATTTAAATTTTCGTGTTATCTTTAATCTTCTATCCATTTAGACTAAATAAATTATGTAAAAACTCTGGTTTAAGTATTTGAAAAGTTATGTGCAGACTATGCACGCGCGCGTATGTGCCTGTGATAAACGATTTATGTGGTCATAAAATGGGTAACATTTTATGTACCAAAAAAAAAATGGGTAACATTTTCGCCAATTTGTTTTTTTATAATTTTTGTAGCAAAAGAAGACTTAGCTTATATAACAGTATAGTTTATAGCACAACAATTTAGCCTTTGTTTTTTTTATATATATATATTTTTTAGCAAAAGAAGACTTAGCATAACAGTATATAGTTGCTATCAAAAAAAAAAAATAACAGTATATAGTTTGTAGCACAAAAATTATAGCACAACAGTTTAATATACACCAAACGTGCAAGAAAAGAGATACTTTTTTGGCCTCATCCATGTGCATGATAAAAGCAATGGCCGAAAGTACTTTCATAAATCATAGTTTGGAAACTTCAGCTGAACCTGCATTTTGTTTTTTAACGATTCCATTGCTTGACTATATGGTAAATGGACTTCCTACTCAGCTAACGTAAAGCTATATATACGATATAGTATTATACATACACACACTTGCATAAGCCTATAATATAATAACCATTTGTCTAAATAATTTTTACACCTTAGAATGTATATAGATATAATAATTGCATCTATACGAATTCGAGGTTGACATGAAAAAGAAATTTTTTAAAGAGACCGGTTTGTAATAGTATGATATATCATATATATTAATATATGTTAAATTTAAATATATTTTTTTTAAAACTAAATATCCAAGTGTGAACAAAACTTGTATGTTATGCCAAATGTCAATAACATTATTTAAACATTACGGTATGAAAGTTTGATATTTAAGTCATGATACATGAAGTTGAAGCTTTTATATTAAATCAATTGACATTGAATTATAGATATGTAAATTTCGTGGATGTTTTGTCTTTGACTTGTGTTACGCTCCCCCAAAAAATCAAATATTTATTGCTGATATTGATAAAATAGAAGAAAAATCTTATAAGTACAAAGAAACTTCAAGTGAAGTTCAAGGAAACTTGGGAGACGTGTAGTGAGAAAAAATGGATCCTCTAGCCCCTTAATACTTTTATGGTTTGTTTGAAAGCTGAGCAAAAAAATAGGATCACAAAAGATGCGCAAAATAAAAATGAAGTGCAAAATAAAAAAAATTATTTTATATACTGTGTGAATGAAAAGAAAAAAAGAAGTATAAAAACTTTTATGTTAGTACTATTTTATCGGATAAAAAAGTGAAAATAGAGAAAAAAATATTTATGGTAAATGAATATTATATTATTTTAGTTTTTTTTTTGGTAAACAAATATTTATGGTAAATAAATATTATATTATTTTAGTATGATGGTGGATAAGTGAGTAGATTGGTAAAATTGTTATTTAGTGTTAACTGTTAGGTGACATCTAAGGTGGATAAATAGATAGGTGGTTCATGGGTGAACCATGACTAATTACCGTTAATCAAAAAAATTCTACTGGGTCTTATTACGTGCCATACACACTGTATATTTTTTTTTTCTTCTTCCTCTCTCTCCCTCTCCCTTCCCCTCTCTCTCTCTTCTTTCCTCCAACCGGAACTACAGAGCTGCCACAACGGTAAACAATTGGAGGAGTCGTCGTGACATCCTTCCACCGATGATGTCACCAGACCAGACACTTCGACCATTGACGCTGTCATTTTGAGGAGCAAATAATAAAGCATATGTTTTTAAATTCTAACGCTATCGCTCTCGAGAATAAAAAGATGCAAAGCAGCACGAATAACAATATCCAATATTTCATGATGAGAGATGCTAAACCCATAAAACATAACTAAAATCCATTTCCATTACTAAAACAACTTGGAAGGCTTTATTATTAATTTTTGGCCTGGCTGAAATAAAATTTTGGTTAGCTTCTATGTGGGTTTATGGCAAGTTGAGCGTTAGATGGAGATTTTTGCTAGATGGAACAGATTCTGATGAAGGTCGCAGAAGTGATTAATAGCATTTTCATTGTTGTCACCTAGTCGTTGGTATTGATAACCCCTATTATCATTTTGCAATCGTGTATCAATCAAGCTTGGAAGATAAAAATAAAAAAATAAAACACAAAAATAGACCGCCGTACAAATTGAAACCCCAATAACATGTACCAGTGGCCGATGTAGATAATGATTTGCACAATACCCAGAAGCATTTACCAAAGCATCAAAACAAAACCACTTGCTCTGGAACATAACCCCACCCAAATTTAGGAAGACATTTTTGCCTAAGGAGAAATCAAGCACCTAAATTTACACCCTTTGACCCAACTCAGACAGAAATTAAGAGAGGCTATTGTAGATCTGTAGGGTTTTGCAATGAGGTGTAAGTACAGTGAAGAAGGGGGCTGACAACTGAGGGGGAGGGGAAGAGAAGCCGGAGAGGGGGGAAGAGTCGAGAGGGAGGGATCAGAGGAGAGAGAATGGAATTGTTGGGTGCACGATCTAGTGGAGCTATAACATAATAAGATCCAGTGAGTTATTCGATCTAACGGCTTTTAATCATGGTGCATCCATATTGCGAGTGAACCACATACCATGATAGTTCACCGTAGAAGCCACCTTAATGTTAACCTTTTTCTATCATTTTCTTCTTGCAATGGAGTATTTTTTTTTTGTCGTAAGATTACCTTATCTTTCATGTTTGTTTGGTGTTTATTTCTATTCTTTGGTATTATTTCCTATTTTCATTCTTAATAACATATATGTCACCTTATTTTGACTTTATTTTATGCTTTTAAATATTTGTATAAGAAACAATGAAAATGTTAAATTTATTTGGAAACATATTTCTTTTGAAATATGAATAGTTCATCTGAACAATTTTAGAAACTAATATTGAAGATCTACATGAAGATCTAAGAAGTAAAAAATTGAAAAAATTACTCCAGATATCCTTTATCTTAATTTAAAGTTTCACATTTGTCCTTTATATTTTTTTTCTTAAGTTAGTCCTTTAAGTATTAAAATACAAATACTATTGGATATTTTTTGAGTTTCTGTCTACTCTCGTTAAAAAAAAACTTACATGTCTACTGCGCTGCTTATGTATCAGTTACGTTGCTTATGTTGCTGTTAATATGTCTACGTGTTGAAACCAAGAGGGAAGCAGCATGCCGTTTTGTGATCATCAGGGATATAGAGGAGATGCGCTTACTAATCCAACTCATGAATATGTGGTATGTGACTCTCCTTATCTGTGCGATTGTGCCTCAACTCAATGTCTCTCTGTTCTCTGTCTCACCCTCACACTTCCACCGTCCTCCCTGTAGTTCGATCTTTGGAAGCTATTTTCTGACTTGCTATATCACAGTTGGGAGTTTGAGCTTGGATTGGAAATATTTGGTGGACTGGTGTTTCTTATAGATGGCGAGATATTGAAGCTTGAAGGGTGGGGATTTGGGAAACATTTGTGATGAAGGAGGAGAAGGAAATTTGGTGCTAATTTTTTTATGCCAATGCGTTGAACTTTAGAGGGTGGTGACTGGAAATTATTTTGGAATTTGGGGTTGGGGTGGTGGGTTGCAGTAGTTTTAAAGGTGAGAGGAATTAAAACTTGGGATTTGTGAGGTGGGTTTCGATGTCGTAGTGTGAGAGAGATTTTAGTGGCAACAAAAAAATTGGGATTTGATTAGAATTTAGGGCTCGGTGGGTCCCGGTTGGTTGTGATATTTCTGGATCTGATTTGGATTTGCATCACATTAATATGTGGATTAAGGGGAAAAGATGAAACTTGTTTTGTGTTGGTCGTGAGGGAAAGAATTATGGTTCATTCATGGATGTCGGTGGTGATAAGAAGTGATGGAGGAAGAAGATGAACCAGTTTACAAGGAAGAAGGTGAACTTAGGGTTCATGGCAAGAGAAAGAAGATGACTCAAATTATGACTCGGTGGCCACATAGACATATTGACAGACACAATTTTTTTAACGATGTTAGGCGAAAAGTTAAAAAAAGTCCAATGATGTTAATGTTTTAATACTTAAAGGACTAATTTCAGCAAATAAAAAGATAAAAGACCAATATGAAACTTCAAATTATGGTAAAGGACATCTAAAGTATTTTTACCTAAAAGATAAAGAAAAGAAACATCATTTTAAACCAATTTTTACACCTATCGAATTGAGAATGATCTTGTGACCTCTTCTAAAGCTAATACATTTTATGAAAAAAATTGAAAACGAGCTAATAAAATAGAAATTGATTCAATTTTAAAAACTAGGCAAAATTACCCCAAGGTCCTTTATCTTAATTTAACGTTTCACTTTTGTCTTTTATCTTTTTGTGTGTGTTAAGTTAGTCCTTTATGTTCTAAAATGTGTACACCATTGGACTAACCCTCATTCTACATCCACTTCTGTTACATATTTTCCTACGTGTTCGTTAAATGGCCTAAATGGCAATTGATGTGGCCTGTTAGTATGAATCATAGTTTGAGTCATTATATTTATTCTATTTATTTATTAAAAACAAAAACATTAAGTTTTTGGAAGTGGCCACAGGAGGCACATAGGGCAAAAAATGTTTTTGGCAGAAAACGGTTTGGGAACAATGGTCAAACGGGGATTGATGGGTAGGTTTGAAAAATGAGGTTATGGGTAAGGGAACTACACGTTTCACTGTGGTCAATGACAGAGCTTAACTGATTCTCTGGAACAATGCAGGCCCTGGTTGTTTTCCGTCTTGTAGCGGCGGGCAACTGTGTGTGCACGATAGTTACTGATGAAGGATCTTTCAGTGGCTACACAATTTTGATGGGTGAGGGGAGAACCTCCCTCAAATTTCTCCCTCAGCTGGTTCTTATCTGTTTTGTTGGTAAGGATGTGTTAATGTTGTTTGTTATTTTTCACAGGCTTTCACAGTGGAGATTTGGCCTCCAAGGTGTTCGATAAAAGTTTTGATAGAGCTAATGTTTTGAACGTAGGGTTCCATGGCAAGAGGAAGAAGATGACATTCCTTTCCTTATAAAAAAATATCACCCATGTCAGTAGCCATGTAATCAACCACCTGTGAAACTAACGTCCACATCAGCGCCTTACTAACAGTGTTGGACGAAATCTCACATTTTGGCCAACCTTGTAAGTATTTGTAAACACAAAAGACTAACTTAAAAAAAAGATAAAAGACTGAAATAAAACTTTAAATTAAGATAAAAGATATCTGGAGTAATTTTTCTTAAAAAGTAAGAACTATATTTTAGTAGATTTACCTCAAAGAGCAAAACTAATTGGTTGTTGTGGATCTTTAGAAGAAAATATAATCCCAATGGGTCAATTGAAAATATTGGCACCTTCAATCTAGTTTTAGTAGCCTTATCTTTAATTTAAAAAAGTAAAATTCATCAAGTGAGCGTTAAAACTACATTTTTAAATTGTATTTTGGAAGAATAAATTTATATGCCCAACCTGAAGGATGTGTGTAGCGACCGAAAAATCCGGAGGGATTTATTCGAGTTTAATGGAGTCACCACCAATAATTTATTTCGAAGGAAAAAATATTGGAAAAAACATTTTTTGAAGAAAATGGTCCTTGAGACCAGATTTGGGTTCGGGAGTCGATTATGTGTAGGGAAGGTATTAGCACCCTACAACATCCTTTCGAAAAAGGTTACCTCTAATTAATTGTGCAAATTTTATTAACTTCTAAAAAAATATTTATTTCCCTTTTATTTTAAAAAAAAATTTAACCAAGATAAAAAAAAGAGGACTTAATAAAAGTCGTTTATTTTTGCGCTTGACAGGAGTGGGCTCCTGCTCCTACGTATCTCCGGGTGCAGTGGAGAAATCAAAGGCTACGTAGTTCTTGGGTAGAAAATGGTTGTGTGTTGGTTGATTTTAATTGTATATTTTTTGATGGAAAAAAGGTAGGTTTTGTAGGGACCAAACAAGAAGCAATCAAGAGTGGTCCTCACTAACAACCTATTTTGTTTAGAAAATTAACGGTGTTCGTAATGATCAAACGGGAAGCAATCTCGAGTGATCATTACTAGTGAAAATAACTTGACTTTATATTTATAAAGAAGATAGATTTTCATGTGGACCAAACAAGAAGCAATCAAGAGTGGTCCTCACTAATAACCCATAATTAAGATGTTCGCAATGATTAAACGGGAAGCAATCTCGAGTAATCATTACTAGTAAATTAATTTTCATTATTTTTATTATGTATTTTTCAATAAACATGGTCTCAAAATTTGTATGATAAATTGAAATTTAGTTGAGTAAAAATTGTCCCCATAGAGTGAAATGGGGTCAGATTTATTGTCCTAATTCGACTAATACTAATTAATGATTAAGAAAAAAATAAATAAGAAATATATAATAATAAAAACAGATGAATTAAAAAAAAGCGAAAAACGACATCTAACATTATAAATAAAAGACAAACATAACGACATCTAACATTATAAATAAAAGACAAACATAAACATACTTAAAAAAATACGAAGAAAGAAAAAGAGAGAAGGAATTGATGTACTTACCTCAAGAGAAAAATTTTTGTTGGGCACAATGCGTCAAACCCCACGTACGCCTCCAATCTTGAAGGTTGAAGGGGATAATAACCCTCCCATTAAAATTTTTACTAAAGCAAAGGCCCTATGCTTTGCACTAGGCCCATTGATCCATTTTTTCTTTTCTTCTTAGTGCTTGGTGATGCACTCCTTATATAGGAGAATGAGAGGTTGAAAGAGTGTGAATTTTTTCAATGTGGGACTTCAATAGTAAAGTTGGGAGTTGGCTTCTTAAGTTTGATATTTTAAATGTTCAACAAAACTAAATAGCCAACTTTGAGCACTAATACAACACTTAAAACAACTTTATTGTGCTTCATGACCTTCATAAGAATTATAGACATTGTTTCCAGCTTTCAAATGGCACAAGTTTCATCTCAAAAGGATATCTACAACTCAAGATATTGTCAACACAAGTGGTTGTCCCGAACAATACATGTAACATCACGTCTCGAACTTCATGCTCGATTTGGTCCATGATAGAGGTCGATCTGGGTTTGTAATCCAAAATAATAGTTGTAGATCTTTTTCTTATCTTTCCAACAGTATAAAGAACACCTCATTTGGACAAGTATAGCTCAAGATACGACATTTTCTTTGAACGTTATTCAACATAATGTGTTGTCCGTTTTTGTGCAGTTTTATAACTTTCATGCTATTTTAGGGCAGTAAATCGTTAGAATCAAGTCCCGAATCCTTCATAACATTTGTAGCCAAGGATGTTAGCTTTCAAATGGCGTTGGTTTCATTAAAAAAAGACTTCTACAAATCAAGATATGACCTAATCTTTACATACTGTTCAAAACCATTTTTCAGCATACTTGTTCTTACTTCTAAGTCAATTTGGACTTAGTAAACTCTGATTTCATTCTTGGGTACCTCATCAAAGTTGTAGAGTTTTGTTTTAGCTTTCTAACAAGGTAAAAATCACTTTGATACCATTTCCACAACATTAATTACACCCAGAATACATAAGCTATACCAAAGTACAAATTTTTCCAACCTCTTTTCTCTTCAAGATTTCTTTCTCCTTCTTTCTTCTCTACTACTATTTTTGTTCTTTTTGAATGTTATTTTTTACCGGACAAAATTAGGGTATGATAGCTGCCCCTCTTTAGTTATATTTTACTAGAAAATATGAATAACAATGGTTTTCAAATTTTCATTGTAAAAGATAAGTAAAGATAAAGACACTAATTTTGTCCTGAATCAGGATAGGCGAAGGATGAGGTAAGGAATAATATCGGGGGATTAACGCTTGGTGCGTTTAATCGAAAAGTGATAATGAAGGGTCACTGCCAGGTCGGGTACTGACGGGGTGGTCGGAAAGCAAAAATGAGGGATTAACGCTTGGCGCGTTTATCAGAAAACTATAAAGAAGAATCTCCGTCAGGTCGGGTACTAATGCGGTGATCGAAAAGCAATAATGAGGATTCGACGCCAATTAGGGTATTGACGCGTCGATGGGAAGCAATAAAGAAGGATCACCGCCAGGTCGGGTACTGACGCGGTGGTCGGAAAGCAAAAATGAGGGATTAACGCTTGGCGCGTTTATCAGAAAACTATAAAGAAGGATCTCCGTCAGGTCGGGTACTGATGCGGTGATCGGAAAGCAATAATGAGGGTTCGACGCCAAGTAGGGTATTGACGCGTCGATGGGAAGCAATAAAGAAGGTTCAACATCAGGTCCGGAACTGATATGCTGGTCAAAAAGCAATAATGAGGGACTACCGCCAGGTCGGGTACTGATGCGGTAATCTTAAAGCAATAAAAAGGGGTGATGCTTGGCGCATTTATCAGAAAACTATAAAGAAGGATCTCCGCCAGGTCGGGTACTGACGCGGTGATCAGAAAGCAATAAAGAGTGAGCGATACTTGGCGTGTCGCTTAGAAAGCAAAATAAAGGACCAATGCTAGGCGCATTGTTTATAAACGAGAGTGAAAGATCAAAATTTGGTGCACGGACCAGGTGTAACAAAACGACTAAAAGGTGGTGATATGAAGATGATGCACGAATATATGGTATGTGATGCATGTATGCAATGCGGTTATTATTTTTACTGATTCCTCGTCCCGTATGATCTCTAGTGCTTAAAGATATGGGACGGACTGAGATTCATCGGATTTAGTCATGCTATGCTTTCGACTAGGAGGGAGCGTGAGTTATCGATGCAGCGCTAGTTACTTTTTAAAGGTAATCCCTTTGCCCTTTTTGAAACTTATTTGTTGAGATTTGGTGTTTCCTCGTGATTCTTAAGATGTATATAATAACCGTAATACTTTCCCATATCATCACATGATTCACAATTCAGTGCCTATTATCATAAAACAACATTTTGAAATACAAGAACGGAGGTGTTTGGTATTCAAAAAAGAGTCATGTGTACAAGGACTGAAGTTACACAGACTTGAAGATACATCAAGAAAATGCAGAAGAGGAAAAACAAAGAAAGACAATAACTAAGCAGATATTTTATAGTTTGTGTCTTTGTAGGAACAAATGCCAGCTTCCCATATCCATAACTTTGATTACTCATTACTCTACTTCTGAAAATATATAGAACTTCCCCAGTTGGGTAGGAGCCCCTTGATGCATCAGCCTTCTTCAATGTCCGATTTCAAACCCTAACTTTTGCTTGGATTGCTCTTTCAAGTTTTCAATCCAACGGGTCGCTCTATTTTTTGCCTAGGTCGCCCTTTCAAGTTTTCAACCTAGCGAGCTCACTTTTGCTTGGTTTTTATATGTTTTTCTTTTTTAGGTATAATATTTTTTGACTGCATCAGAGTTCACTGGGAGTGGGAGATCTTCACCGTCCATCCTTGTGAGGATTAAGGCTCCTCCAGAAAAGCTTTTTCACAACATACGGCCTTCATAATTGAGTCCATTTTCCACGAGAATCCTTTTGGATGGGTAAAATCTTCTTGAGTACTAGGTCTCCTTCTTGGAATTCCCGAGGGCGAACTTTCTTTTCGTATGCGCTCTTCATCCTGTCTTTGATATAGTTGTCTGTGACATAAGACCATCACTCTCTTTTCTTCAATGAGGTTCAATTGATCCAACCAAGCCTGAATCCATTCTGCCTCTTCCAGTTTTATCTCCATCAATGCCCTTAACGAGGGGATCTCGACTTTCAATGGGAAGTACTGCTTCCATTCGATACACCAGTGAGAAAAATGTTGCCCCCGTTGAGGTATAAACCAAAGTTCGATAACCGTGCAAGGAAAAAGGGAGCATTTCATGTCAGTCTCCAAATGTTACAACCATCTTCTGGACAATCTTCTTGATGTTCTTGATGTTCTTGTTTGCAACCTCAACTGCCCCATTCATCTTTGGGCGGTATGGTGAGGAATTATGATGTTGGATCTTGAAGTCGTCACACAACTCCTTCATCATCTTGTTATTTAACTTAGTTCCATTATCAATGATGATCTTATTTGGCAGACCATGGTGGCAGATCATATCCCTTTTGATGAATTTGACAACCACATTTTTGGCAAAAAACTGCAATGAGGAGTTTACATGGATTTTCTCTTCCAAAAATCAAGTTTTGAGAAAATATGAGCAATTTGATTTTGATCAGAATAGACTTTATTAGGGTTGTAACGTGGCCAGGGGTTGAAGGGTCACAAAAGAAAGGATATTTCAGGCTCAAAAGGTGTTTGAGGGCTTTTTTTTTTAACAAGGATTTTTTAGTGCAAAGATGCACTTTGATGGTTGCTAGCACAATTGCTTTTGTTTTGTTTTGAGATTTTTATTTACTGATTTTTTTTTATTCTTGCAAGCGTCTTTGATACGTTGTATTTGCCATTTGCTTGCTTGCTTGCTTTGCCTTTTTTTTTTTTACAGATAAAATTGAATAGACTATTGTGCTGACCTCCAATGGATGAGTGATCCTTGTATAGGGTATTTGAAAGAAATTTTTAGGGCTCAAAAGGGGTAGCAAGGGATATACATTTTTTATTTTTTGGGATAGAGAATAAAAGGTCAAACTTCATCTCAAAACCTCATTGCTCAAATTTTCATAAAACTTAATTTTGGCAAATTGTGCATTTGCTTTACCTTTTTCTTTCTATTTTTATTAACTACTTTTGTCACTTTCAGTAGTCAGTTTGATTATTTCAGATTCTTCCTCGTGGGGTTGTATCACTTTTACCTCGTGTTCCATCAATCTCATCGGTTCAGAAGGGGTTTCCCAATTGTCCTCATGGGGTAGTCAAAGTTATAGTATGAGTCACTGACATCGTCATTTTCAAAGACAATATTTTTTTGGATCTGCATTAGTTAAAATCGACGAAAAGAAAAAACGAAAAAGAAGAAAGGGAATGGAAAAGATAAAAAAAAGAAAAGGGAAATGATTGGAAAATTCAAAAGTGCATTTTATTGATAAAAATACTGAAATGAAACATGTGCGCCCTTTTGACAATAAATCATCCTAAAGCCTTAGGCAGAGCAATAGGATTTGCATTACAAAATTATTTTGAATCCAACATCACGGGAACCTCAACAATCTCCCAATTTCCAAGTTCTTCATTTAGAGGGCAAGAGTGGACAAGGTTGACATTGTCGTTTTCTGCACTGCGATCGTCCTTGATAGCTGCTATCTGATTCGGATTCAACATTCCTGCACTCCAAAGGCTTTGCCTGATGTCACAGATGGGGATACTCTCATCTTTTGGCTCCCTGCCTTCCAATCTAGCTATCAGGGGTTGGTCCCCAAACTCCTCAGTAATGGCATTGACTGCTGGACCTCCATGACCTGGAAGGGGATTATTACCCACATTAGGCCCATCCTCCTTAAAACTCAACCATTTGGCATTGATCAGATCTTGAACCACGTACTTCAAAGCCTTGCAATTTTCAGTTGTGTGACCTACTGCCCCTGCATGATATTCACATTTGGCGTTTGGGTCATACCCTCTTGGGAAGGGGGGTTGGAGCGGTTTCATTGGGCGGCGGGAGACCAGGAATGCGATGAGGTGATGGAATAAATTAGTATAGGTCATGGGAATAGGCTCAAATTGGACTGCTTTTCTCTCTTGGTCGTTTGGCTGTTTCTGGCTTTGGTTTGGCTGAGTGGGTGGATTATGAGAGGCAGCAGCAATGTATGGAGGTGAAAAATAAGGGTATGGGAAAGGCTGCGGGAAGCTAGTAAAGAAATGGGGTGACTTTCCTTGGGTATGTCCTCCCTGGCTCGTCATCACAGCATTAGTTTCCCCTTCCTTCTTCATGAGGTTTGTAGGGGGTCTCTTGATATTACTGGTTTCAGCAAAACTTTGGGCAATCTTTCCATTCCTCATTCCTCCTTCAACTATTTCCCCTACGATGACCATATCTGAAAAGTTTGATGATACACTTCCAATCATTTTGTCATAGAAGGGTGATTGAAGAGTATCAATGAACATGGCCACCATTTCTTTTTCAATCAGAGGCGGTTCCACTTGGGCTGCTAGTCCTCTCCATCGTTGGGCATATTCCTTGAAGGTCTCATTGTCTCTTTTTGCCATATTTTGCAACTGCATTCTGTCAGGAGCCATATCAATGTTATACTTATACTGCTTCAAGAAGGCATCCGCCAAATCTTTCCAACAGCGAATGTGAGATCGCTCGAGGTGTGTATACCAACTCGACGCTGCCCCTGTTAAACTATCCTGGAAGAAGTGAATCAGAAGTTTGTCATCATGTGCATAGGACGCCATCTTCCTACAGTACATGGTCAAGTGGCTTTTCGGGCAAGTTGTCCCTTTATACTTGTCAAAGTCTGGCACCTTGAACTTCGGCGGTACAACCACATCCGGTACGAGACAAAGATCTGAAGCGATACTTGAACCGAGATAACTTACTCCTTCTACAGCTCTTAGCCTATCTTCGAGGATTTGCAACCGTATCGGACCAATCGATTCCCAATGGGGCCTTTCAGATTGGGTCCCCCTATAGCTGGAGACCAGGCAATGCGGTTAGTCTGGAGATTCAATGGATTTCCTTGAATATAATAGGGGTAACCAAATGGTCGGGGATTCACCACGGGGGGTACTACGGGCGTACTGACTCCTTGAGTATTCCCGAGATGGAACGGTGCATAACCAGGTGGAAAGGTGTATGTCATGAAGCCAGGAGTTGAGCTTTGAACTGGTATGGTTTCAGTACTGGAGCCGGATCCTTGAGCTACATCTTGCACAACAAGTGCTTGGGAATCAGTTTCTGCAGAGTTATTGTTAGCATCTGGCGGTGTGTAACCGGGCGGGAGACCAAATAGTGGGAACTGTTGTGCCTGTGGGCCTTGGGGGTTATGGTTTGTAGTGTCATCATTGGCCATAGGTGGCGTGTAACCAGGCGGGAGTTCGTAAAGTGAGAACTGTGGTACTTGATTCTGAGGGTTGTTAACTGGTGAGTGTGTAGGACCCTGCGGGTAAATTGCAAAAGGTACCATCATCCCTTGGGTATTGAGACCATATTGCAACTGCATAGGACTGAAGCCAGGTGGATGGGAAGGTGTAACTTGACTTTCATCATTCACTGTTGGAGATACCCCATCTGCAGCCTTGTCTTTGTTTAGAGACTGCAGAAGCTCCAAAACTTTGCTCATCTGTTCCTTCAGCTGGTTGACGTCCTCTTTCATCTCTTGGTCATCCATGATCCTTGATTGAGAGCGAGTTCGATAAGGGTGTCGAGGAACCAGTTTGTTTGATTATTTTCTGGTGATTTAAAAAATGATATGAGTATGTAAGAAAAGAAAAATGAATGAATGTGGATGCATAAATCTATTTATTTGTGCCAAGGAACCGTAGGCCTCATTGTTTTGACATGTCTGAACTTCTTTGAAACTGTTTCACAATTTGATCCCGTATTATTTCGCAAAATACTTGCAGCCAAGCTCTTGTGTTCCTACGATTCTCTGGCGACCTAAAATGAAATGAGAATGAATGATATTATTTCTTTATTTTCAACATGTGTTTTTTTTGAAGTATGAATGCATGAAGATATAATGTTGAATGATGATGATTATCATTTGTATAACATGCATGAAGATATGTGTTTTTGTAGACCCTTTTTTATGCATGGATGTGATATAACAGATTTTTGGTGGAAGAATAAAAATGATATAATGCCCCCTGTGTCTTAAATGGGTTAAACCTAAAATTAGAGATTTTCTAACCTAAGGGGTCTATAGTCTTGTATTGAGTGATAGATCTCATGGTGGCTCTAATCACACTCTCACCAAAGGCCTCTAAAGCTAAAGTCTCCTCCTGAATATTAACCACAACGATAGATAACTATCCGGTGCGGAATACTCAGAGGGAGCACACTCTAGACGAAGCTCTCGCAATAGCCAGAAGGAAAGCAAATTCCAATTGACCATCACCGAACCTCCACTCAACTTAAGCTTTGCTCTGACCCGGGTATAGGGCCTTACTCACATGTGTGTGTGAACGTGTAGGTGTGGTGTGTGAGAGTGGCAACACCCTAACACTACCCAAGCTGCAAAACAAATGAAATATACAAAATATGGTCTTCTAACCTAAGGTTCAATATATGCATAATATTCACAACAAATATTCACAAAAGAACAATAAATAAATAAATAAATAAATAAATAAATAAATAAACAAACAAATGAATAAGTAAATAAATAAATAAATAAATAAATAAATAAATAAATAAATAAAAACAAGAGAAATTAAACAAAAGAGTTAACTATTTAGCACAATCAGTTATTTAGGCTTGACTCTCTAAAAAAAATGTCCCCAGCGGAGTCGCCAGCTGTAGCGACCGAAAAATCCGGAGGGATTTATTCGAGTTTAATGGAGCCGCCACCAATAATTTATTTCGAAGGAAAAAATATTGGAAAAAACCTTTTTTGAAGAAAATGGTCCTTGAGACCAGATTTGGGTTCGGGAGTCGATTATGTGTAGGGAAGGTATTAACACCCTACAACATCCTTTCGAAAAAGGTTACCTCTAATTAATTGTGCAAATTTTATTAACTTCTAAAAAAATATTTATTTCCCTTTTATTTTAAAAAAAAATTTAACCAAGATAAAAAAAAAAAGAGGACTTAATAAAAGTCGTTTATTTTTGCGCTTGACAGGAGTGGGCTCCTGCTTCTACGTATCTCCGGGTGCAGTGGAGAAATCAAAGGCTACGTAGTTCTTGGGTAGAAAATGGTTGTGAGTTGGTTGATTTTAATTGTATATTTTTTGATGGAAAAAAGATAGGTTTTGTAGGGACCAAACAAGAAGCAATCAAGAGTGGTCCTCACTAACAACCTATTTTGTTTAGAAAATTAACGGTGTTCGTAATGATCAAACGGGAAGCAATCTCGAGTGATCATTACTAGTGAAAATAACTTGACTTTATATTTATAAAGAAGATAGATTTTCATGGGGACCAAACAAGAAGCAATCAAGAGTGGTCTTCACTAATAACCCATAATTAAGATGTTCGCAATGATTAAACGGGAAGCAATCTCGAGTAATCATTACTAGTAAATTAATTTTCATTATTTTATTATGTGTTTTTCAATAAATATGGTCTCAAAATTTGTATGATAAATTGAAATTTAGTTGAGTAAAATTTGTCCCCATAGAGTAAAATGGGGTCAGATTTATTGTCCTAATTCGACTAATACTAATTAATGATTAAGAAAAAAATAAATAAGAAATATATAATAATAAAAACAGATGAATTAAAAAAAAGCGAAAAACGACATCTAACATTATAAATAAAAGACAAACATAAAACGACATCTAACATTATAAATAAAAGACAAACATAAACATACTTAAAAAAATACGAAGAAAGAAAAAGAGAGAAGGAATTGATGTACTTACCTCAAGAGAAAATTTTTTGTTGGGCACAATGCGTCAAACCTCACGTACTCCTCCAATCTTGAAGGTTGAAGGGGATAATAACCCTCCCATTAAAATTTTTGACTAAAGCAAAGGCCCTATGCTTTGCACTAGGCCCATTGATCCATTTTTTCTTTTCTTCTTAGTGCTTGGTGATGCACTCCTTATATAGGAGAATGAGAGGTTGAAAGAGTGTGAATTTTTTCAATGTGGGACTTCAATAGTAAAGTTGGGAGTTGGCTTCTTAAGTTTGATATTTTAAATGTTCAACAAAACTAAATAGCCAACTTTGAGCACTAATACAACACTTAAAACAACTTTATTGTGCTTCATGATCTTCATAAGAATTATAGACATTGTTTCCAGCTTTCAAATGGCACAAGTTTCATCTCAAAAGGATATCTACAACTCAAGATATTGTCAACACAAGTGGCTATCCCGAACAATACATGTAACATCACGTCTCGAAATTCATGCTCGATTTGGTCCATGATAGAGGTCGATCTGGGTTTGTAATCCAAAATAATAGTTGTAGATCTTTTTCTTATCTTTCCAACAGTATAAAGAACACCTCATTTGGACAAGTATAGCTCAAGATACGACATTTTCTTTGAACGTTATTCAACATAATGTGTTGTCCGTTTTTGTGCAGTTTTATAACTTTCATGCTATTTTAGGGCAGTAAATCGTTAGAATCAAGTCCCGAATCCTTCATAGAATTTGTAGCCAAGGATGTTAGCTTTCAAATGGCGTTGGTTTCATTAAAAAAAGACTTCTACAAATCAAGATATGACCTAATCTTTACATACTGTTCAAAACCATTTTTCAGCATACCTGTTCTTACTTCTAAGTCAATTTGGACTTAGTAAACTTCAGATTTGACTCTTGGGTTCCTCATCAAAGTTGTAGAGTTTTGTTTTAGCTTTCAAACAAGGTAAAAATCACTTTGATACCATTTCCACAACATTAATTACACCCAGAATACATAAGCTATACCAAAGTACAAATTTTTCCAACCTCTTTTCTCTTCAAGATTTCTTTCTCCTTCTTTCTTCTCTACTACTATTTTTGTTCTTTTTGAATGTTATTTTTTACCGGACAAAATTAGGGTATGACAATGTGTAATTCTTGGTCAAAAAAATAATGTGTCCAAACTTCTAAAATCATTATATGGTTTAAAATAAGCACCATGACATGAAAAATTTAATCAAATTTTGATTAGCGATAATTTTTCCTCTATTAAAGATGATAAATGCATGTATACTAAATATGTGGATGGTGAATGTGTTATTATATGTTTATATGTGGATGCCATGCCTGCATTTGGTACTTGTCGTGATATGGTAATTTGAACTAAATCTTCTCTTGCACATATTTTTTTTTGTGTTTTTTTATAGACAAATGTTAGTTGTTAGTGAGTTATGTTAGTAGCCAGGTTTTGAACCCTAGACCTTCTTCTCCAACACCTTCAAATATCCTAACTCAACCATTTAAGCTACACATTGGGGATCTCTTACATCTAAATTTGATATGAAAGAATCAATAGGGTGATAGTATAATGTTATCCCAAGAGTAAAGTGATAGTATATTATTGGGAGTTAGAATCAATAGGGGTGATGGATTCCTATTGGGGATCCTTTGGTGATAAGATTTATTTGAAAGAGTTATGCTCCTTCCAAGTTATTGCTTTCTCTTGGCTGCTATTCCTGAATATGCTTCCTATCAGGTTAAACTTGTTTTGGAGGAGGACGATTGTGGATGCTAACAACAGTGTGTATTCTGTGGAGAGCACCCAGAATCAAAAGTCCATTTGTTTGCCTTGTGTGGTTTCTCTAGGTGAGTAGGTGGTTAGGGACCAAGATGGTTATGCCAGGTGATTTGTCATATCACTTTTCAATTTTTATCTCTCTGGCGCCAAGGGCAGAGGTCCGAAGACATTGACTTTGATTTGGCATTCGGTAGTGTGGGCCATTTAGGAATTGAGAAATGAGTGTATTTTCTCTAATTTGATGCCTCATGTTTTGGTTGTTGTTGAGCGCATCAATGTGTTATCTTAGAGATGATTCATGGCTAGGACGAGGGCGGGACATTTGTCTCTTCTATGAATAGTCTATTGAGCCTTTCAAATTCATCCTTAGGAAGTAGTAGTGTTGATTTGGTTTTTGGTATTTCATACTTGTTCGTTTTAGTATGCCTTTTGGATGTGAGTTTATTTATATACATATATGTGTGTGTGTGCGCGCGCGCGTGTGTGCGTGCATGCGCGCGTGTGTGTGTGGGTTGGAGTACCCCTTATACTGTCTTCTCTATATATCATTTCTTTGCCGTTTAAAAAAAAAGCATTCTTTGTTAATCAAAATTCAAACCACCAATGAGTTAGCCCCCCAAGTATTTATGTCTGGCTCCGTCCCTGATTATAGTACACTGCCCAAACCATATCCTGATTTTATCGGTGAACTATGAGAAAGGGTTTACTCATGAGGTTTGTAGTGAGGAGATATTTCATGGGAAAAACTGACAATAAAGAACAACTAAAGCAATTTAAGGACAAAATTTACATGGAAAAAGAAGAAGAAGATAAACACAAAATCCATTATTTTATAGCGATGATATACTTGCGTATGCAATGGTTGAAGTTGAAAATTGAAAAAGAAAAGCTTTTTATTCTTTTCGATTTTAGTCCCTGTACATAAGATATTTTTTTCTTTTTGCCCCAGTAAATATAATACTTTTTTCTTTTCGTTTTCGTAAATATTTTTGTTTGTTTTTTGTCGTGCCACACGACCTTCATCCATTGGTCGCTGATGTGACTACAAAATGTCACGTGGCAAAATAATGTCACATAGCAGTACTGACATGGCAAATTAGTGCAACATGACGCAATATCTTACACGACACTGATGTCTTGTATTTCCATCAGCCACATCAACTAAATGAATATGACTTTACATGAAAGAAAGTAAAAAAAAAAAAACTTATAGAGATAAAAACTGAAACTCATTGTACTTACTGAATCAAACATATATTTAAGCATTCTGTCAATTAATTTGTTTGCAAATTTCTTTCCATTCAATTTACATTTCTTCAGACAAATTCAATTTTGTAACAAATTTTATATTGTGAAAAATATCATGCTTTATCTTAACAAAATACAATATTTTCATTCTATATTATACTACCTCTGTTTTTTATTACTAGATAAAAAAAACAAAAAACACAAAGACCAATAAAATTTATTTAATGTCATATAATTAAAATATCATTTCAAATATATCCCTCATATTATACCCACAATATTAATTCATAGAAATAAGTCTGGAAATATGTAGCTCATGTGGTTGAGCTGAGACATTTGAAAGAGTTGGAGGAAGGAGGTCCAAGGTTTAAATCTTGGCTACTAACATAACTTACTAACAACTAACATTTGGCTATAAAAAAAAGTCTGAAAATATGTAAAGTCACAATATATGGGTATAAAAGGAATTTTTGTGAAAAATACATCTTAAAATTAGTTTCTTTTTCTTATAATCGGAAAAAAAACTCCACAAATGTTTTTATAATAAAGAAATGAGGTAGTATTAAAAAATATATTTTCATTCTATTGAATGAAAGTTATTTAAATACATTAATTTTTCACAATATACGATCACATCAACATGGCACAATACAATCAACCTACCACCCACATTTATCACTACCAAAACAGTGATTGGTTCAAAGAATGCGTCCAGGAAACCCAGGTAAACGCTGCTTCTTTCCTTGAAGGTGGTATCAACTAGATTTTTTTGGGGTTAAAGGAGGAGTCGCCAATGAAAGCATTGGAGGAAACAACAACAGTAAAAATAAGTACACTTCGTTTAGAAAGCATAGTTTGGTTTGGTATCCTCATCGATCAGCTCAATAATCGAGTTTTCATTATTAGTAATAGCATCCACTGAGTACTAGTACATTACTATGCTTGCAGCCAACAACCAATAATAAGAGAGTTTTTAGGATTGTGATGAAAAAGATTTTATATAAAGCTATACTCCTGCCAGAATGAATTAGATATAAAAAAAAATATATGTATTAGGTCTATATTTAGACCACATACATATATTTTTTTTTTTGCTTATAAATCATTCTAGAGGGAGTACCATTTAATTACTAATATGCACTTTTTTTTATGCTTACTAATATACACTAATAGTGTACAAAAATTTTACATAAATATTAAATTATATTTCACTACGTTGATATTTGCCTAAATATTTTATGAAATAATATTATGATATGCCAACACGGTAAAATATGATTAAAAGTAGTCCCTCACTGCTGGTTGTTTTGGTAATTTCAGCGATATGGGGATGCCGGGACCAGAGTTTGAACCCGGGTGTTGTCATTTAGACGTGTGTATTTGTTGTTTACTATTTCTACTAGCTGACAAAAAAAATGATTGAAAGTATACATAGTTATTAAATATTTAACATCAATACTTTCTCATGTAATAATTTAAGATTGAGTACGTGTGGTTAACACTCTCCATCTAAAATGACGAATTCGGCTTGTACCCGAGTTCAACACCGGAGCGAGGTCAAAAACCTATAGACAAAAAAAAAAACTTTCTCATGTAATAAAAATATTTTCAATAGTTTTTTTCTTGAATAGGAAATATTTTCAATAGTTTAGCCGACTTTCATAACTGCAGAGGATTCTAACCTAACTATTAATGAAAAATCACGGTTCCTTCTTAGCAAAGTATGCAAAATTAGAATGTACCATGAAAGGGTTAGCTTTATAGTAATTCTTTAGAAAGCTTGAGGGATGGTCCTGACTTCAAAGAAAAACAATATGCCAGGCATCAACCATACCGCTTCATCCACTTTACATTTATTTATTAAGAAAAAACCAAAATGACACTGCACCAAACAAATAAGGGGCAACCAGAATATTATACTAAAAATCATTGTCAAAAGATATACTATATTGAAAAAAATAACCTTTTAAAAAAGGCTTCCAAGTAGGCCAAATAATAATAATAATAATAATAATAATAAATAAGTAAAAATAGGAGAGCTTGAGAGAGAGAACCTAGATTTATCATCACCTCTCACTACAATCACACTATTGCATATTGGATCCTGATTGCCAGTAGTCAGCAATCCCTGCAATCACACAGTCAAACAAATTAGTATTGTTTATGCAAGATCGACGACTCACATCGTAAATTTCGTCCAATCAGTCTTAACCATCCAATTTTCATCAATAATTAAGATGGTACTTACGGTCACTTTTGACCGCGCATAATCGACATTATGGACTGTTTGATTCCATATTCTAACTTTGTGTTTTGTTTTGCAAAGTCGAAATGCGAGTTGTTGATTAAAATCGAACTTAATCAGACAACTAACAGAGATCGTGTGACTTCCCGGTTATCGCGTCCATAGGGAATCCGGGTCCCACCACCACCATGTCAAAAAGTTAAAAACCTAAACTTTTTTTTTTTCCTCCTCCTTTTCTTTTTGCCTTTCAAAATTTGGTTGTTTTGGTTCATGACAAGCAATAACCATTTAACGTCCATTAGTTATGGCATGCTATATATAGCATAGAGAAGAAGCAAGTCATAGCCCTGTCAAAATCCTTCAAACCAGCGTTGTCTTCGGAGCCTCTTTTTCACATTGGTTTATTCTTGTTGCTGTTATTATCCACAATATCCGGTTATACCCATTTTTTCTCTGAATCTTGCAAAACAAACCCCAGAATCATTTTCTTAACGATCCTGATACCCTTTTGGATTTTGGTGAAAAATTCGCTTCTGGGGGTCATAAAGGACCAAACATTTTTTGTTTTTTGGTGTTGGATTCAGTCACGGCCGTAATGGAACAGAAGCACGTTTTGTTGTCAGCATTGAGTGTTGGTGTTGGGTTGGGTGTGGGGCTTGGATTGAGTTCAGGACAGGCTGTGCAGAAATGGGTTGGAGGGAATCGTGATTCTGATGAGGTTTCTGGGGAGCAGATTGTGGAAGAACTCAAGAGATTGGTGGTTGATGGAAAAAACAGCAAAGTTACATTTGATGAGTTTCCTTATTACTTAAGGTGATTCTGAGATTTCTTTACAACATAACAATAATAATAATGATATAACTGAAACTTGATGTTGTAGATGTCTATGTTTTTGTTGCCATTTTGACATAAAAACATTGTCAGCTTTTTTTTTTTGGGGATATTTGAATTTATGTTGGTATAAAATATAAAATAATAAAATTTGGGTGTAAAAAATGTTTTAGACATGGATCTGTCTCGGTTAGACTTATAAATTTCATGGTAATCTGCTCTGAATCTTTTCTTCTGGCACATATAATTTTGAGACTTGACTCTCTATGTGGGGCTTCTATGATTTGTTCTACTCAAATACCTTATTAGATTGTTCTCTATATGGGGCTTCCTTAGATTTTCTGTTGACATAGGTTTGTTTGGTTTTACAAGTAAATTGTTGCATTTTGAGCATATGTTGGGTCAGAAACAAGGAAGCTGCTAGAGATTAGTGATGTAATTGTAATTAAGTAAATTTTCGATAAGTATGTGCTGTTTTCTGAGATGGAAAAAAGGATTGATCTGATAGCAATTTTTGTTTTATAACAAAAAAT
The DNA here is from genome assembly GCA_037113605.1 of Calophaca sinica. NCBI lineage: Eukaryota > Viridiplantae > Streptophyta > Magnoliopsida > Fabales > Fabaceae > Calophaca > Calophaca sinica. The sequence continues at coordinate 59,947,327 of CM073737.1, forward strand.
TGTAGTTTTTGTGATCAAATGATAGCTTATTTGGATATAATATACTAACATAAGACCTAAAGCTTATTATTTGCACTTGCACTTTTGTAGTTTTGTTATGGTTCATATTAGTTCTCACTTCTCTGGTCAAACATAGCTCTATATATCAGATTTGAGCTTCACCCTTTTCATAGAAGATGTAACATGTGCCAGATTGTGATTTTCTATGCTTCTTTTTTACTTCAACTTAATGCTTCCATTCTGATCTGGATCATACAAATGGCGATTAGTATAAATCTTTGCATCAATGGAAGCTGGCATCAAAAGATCATACTTTTGTTCTCTGAAAAGCTACTATGATTGAGGCTCTTAGTTCATGTTGTTGTAGCTACTCCTTGAAGTAAAAAGGCAGTCAAGTGCACAAGTCCACCATTGTGGGTTTTAGGAGGGTCAGATGTTAACACCAGAGCAACCATATTTTGATGCAAAGAATCTCTATCTAATAACTATGTACTAAAAAAAAAATGTTATGTAATTCTATAGTCTTTGAAAGTTCCTTATACCTAGATATTCTTGTAGTCTTTATCATAGCCATTAATTTCTTCCTTATTTTCTCCTTTTCTTTTATATTCTCTAGTTTGTAGGTCAGTAAGTTAGTATATGACTACTGTTAAGGACTTTTTGGATATAGGAATATGATATTCATTGTTAACTACTGAAAGATTAAAAATAAGTTGTCCCAGAGAAGGCAGCCGAGTGGTAAAGTGCTGCGGGACATTGGGAGCGCGGGTTCAAACCCGCAACGCTCCACTTCCCTCTTCCCCATCCCCCGCCCCCTGACCATCTGTACTAAGGAAAAAATAAGTTCGTTCTCTCTTTGATTGTGCATCTTGTATCTAATTGAACTCAAACTCTAGCTTCTTACTTTTAATTTCATTATTTAAAAAATTAAACAGTATATTAAATCAGTCATCATGCTCTTGTTACTAAATTAGTTTTCAATTAAGGAATATACAAACTTTCATAGCAACATTGTCTCCTAAAATATGGTCCACCTTTATCATAAATCTCTATGTGGAGCTCAAATCCAGTCACAAGTGGATTTGATCTGTTCTTGGAGGAATTTGTTATCAATAACTATTTTGCTATTGAGAAATTTTGAACAAGTATTTCTTTTCCTTGTTACACTATATCTAATGTTTTCCTATAATATTGCATTGGCAGTGAAAGAACTCGAGTTTTGTTGACAAGTGCTGCATATGTTCATTTAAAACATCTCAACTTTTCCAAGCACACCAGGAACCTCTCACCAGCAAGCAGGGCTATTTTGCTCTCTGGTCCAGCAGGTATATTATGTACACGGGTTTATTCTCGTCCCGCGCGAACATTTTCAAGTTTTCAAGTTGGTTTCACTAATACTAGTTATTTTTAACTTTTGAAGAACTTTACCAGCAAATGCTTGCCAGAGCTTTAGCACATTACTTTGAATCGCAGTTGCTATTGTTAGATATTACTAATTTCTCTGTGAAGGTAATTTTTATTTTTTGTTTATAGCATATCATTTTACTCGCTTTGACCGGTCATATACATGTATTCATATCTTTCATGTTTTCACTTGTACAGTTGCAAAGCAAATTTGGATGTTCTAGAAAAGAACCAGTAAGTTTAGTCTTCTCCATTCTGTGTCATTCTTGGCTTGTCTAAATTGCTACTTGTTAGCTTCATTGTGCATTTACTTCTAAACAGAACAGCACAAACATTTAGTTGTTAAGATCATAGTGAGATTTTTGTGACACATTTGCTTCTTTGTATATAGTCTTTCAAAAGGTCGATCTCCGAGATGACTTTGGAGCGGATGTCTGGCTTATTTGGTTCGTTTTCAATGCTGCCTTCAACAGGCGAAACCAGAGGTACTAGAGGAGTTGATTTATAGAGCTATTGCTTCATTAGAAGTTGATTTATAGAGCTATTGCTTCATTAGAAGTTGATTTATAAATTCTTTTGAAGGAATTCTGCGTCAACAAAGCAGTGCCGTTGAAAGTTCCAATCATCCTCCAAGGCTTCGGAGGAATGCCTCTGCTGCATCTGATTTAAGTAGCACTTCTTCCCAGAGCGGTTCAACAATTCCAGGTTATACTTTAGAACTATTAATTACCTTATTAACCATGTTTAGGCTTGCTCACTCAAAAAATTTATTTGGACATCTACTTTTAATTCTGTAGTAAATCACTCTATCAATCTGTTCCTTAATTCTTCTGTAAAGACAAATCATAAATGGTGTGGCTAGGTGTATTCAGTGGGATGCTTTTTGAAGTTTTATAGTAATAGCAACAAGAATTAATCCGATTCATGGAAGTTTATATTCTGATTATACTACATATTCAAGGAGGAAAATAGTCCTCTCCATAAATTCATGTCGTGTAACTGTAAAATACATTAGATGTCATGCAGATAAACGCTTGATGCTTTGTCCTATTGTTGCTAATGCATGAAATTTCATTGTTCTTCTGTAATATTATGCTTACTGCTTTGAATTATGTTTTCAGCTCCTTTAAGACGCACAAGTAGCTTGTGTTTTGATGAAAAGCTCTTCGTGCAGTCACTTTACAAGGTGATTTAATTTCAGAAAACTTATCATATTTGAATTGTATCTAGCAAACTTATATTTTCTTGAATTGTTGTTAATTTTTGCAGGTTTTGGTTTCTATCTCAGAAACCGATTCCATCATTTTATACATCAGGGATGTTGAGAAGCTTGTTCTCAAATCACCAAGGTTATATAATTTACTACAAAAGATGATAAAGAAATTATCAGGCTCGGTGTTGATCCTTGGTTCCCAGATATTAGATTTAGAAGATGATTGCAAAGAAATTGATGAAAGGATCACTATGTTATTCCCCTACAACATTGATATCAAACCTCCTGAAGATGAAACTCATCTTGGTTGCTGGAATGGCCAACTTGAAGAGGACATGAAAATCATTCAGTTTCAAGATAACAGAAACCACATTGCTGAAGTACTTGCGGCAAATGACATTGATTGTCATGACTTGAATTCAATATGTCATGCAGACACTATGATACTCGGTAATTATATTGAAGAAATTGTCGTATCTGCAATATCCTACCATTTGATGAATACCAAGGATCCAGAATACCGAAACGGAAAGCTAGTTATCTCGGCCAATAGGTAAACTATCTTGCTCAATGACTGTTTTTTAAAATGATTACATAACATGGTTTTCAATTTCATTGTTACTGATCTTGCATGTGGACAGTTTGTCCCATGGATTGAGTCTGTTCCAGGAAGGCAAGAGTAGTGGGAATCTGAAGACTAATGATTCTGACAAGGTATGTTTGTTCATATCTATTTTATTTTATCATCTAGAACATAAGTGATCAGCACAGGAAGAGCTGAAGAGCTAGAAAAAAGAATGACGAAGAGTTCTTCTCAATTTATACATTTAATTATTGATTTGTTTTCTTTAATGTTAGGAAAATGCTGGAGAAGATATTGCTGGTGCAAAGAATGATGTGAGGGGTGACACCCAAGCACCTGAAAACAAAAGTGAGGCAGAGAAATCCATCCCTGTAACCAAAAAAGATGGCGAAAATCCTGCACCTGCAAAAGCAGTAAGATCAATTTTCTCAGCACCTAAGCATGTATAATGCTTCTTAGTTCTTACATGATGATCGGATTCTCCCCATCCAGTAATTGAACAGAGAAACACTAAATAAATATGACCTTATACATACTTTTATCAGCTGACTATTTTGCTGGTCTCAATTTGGACAATTGATACACTGACATTAACACTTTATGTGTGTATTTGGGTGAGCGTTTGTCGAACTTTATTTTGCAAAATTGTGTTTGAAATGAAATAATTCATGTTTGAATGTTTTTACTCTAAAAGCAAGTTTCATGTATAGAACTTAGTGTAAACTTTTCAACCTAATGCAAAAGCTATCTTTTACCACATCTTGTCAAACTGAGGTTTGGAGGCAAAATCAATTTTGCCTGACAGTAACCAAACATTTGTAGTTTTACTAAAATCAGGTTTGACAAAGAATGAATAATGATGGTTTCCACCATAAAACCAAACGCACACCACTTATCTTTCACCAATTTTACAATCAAAGACTTTGAATGTTTTGCTAATAGTCCATGAGTTTATCATCGTTCATGGCTGTCCTAGCTATCAATTGGAAACTACCTCTTACATAATTATTTTCTTTTGTTCTTTATTTTTTATTTTTGTTACAATAATTAATTGTATGCTTGCAGGAAGTTCCTGACAATGAGTTCGAGAAGCGCATTAGACCAGAGGTTATCCCTGCAAATGAGATAGGGGTTACATTTGCAGATATTGGTGCGTTAGATGAGACCAAAGAATCACTTCAAGAGCTGGTAATGCTTCCCCTTAGAAGGCCAGACCTCTTCAAAGGTGGACTTCTAAAGCCATGTAGAGGTATATTGCTATTTGGGCCTCCTGGTACTGGAAAAACAATGCTAGCAAAGGCAATTGCAAATGAAGCTGGAGCAAGTTTCATTAATGTCTCAATGTCCACCATCACTTCAAAATGGTTTGGAGAAGACGAAAAGAATGTCCGAGCTCTATTCACACTAGCAGCCAAAGTTGCTCCTACTATTATCTTTGTTGATGAGGTTGACAGCATGCTCGGGCAGCGGACTAGAGTTGGAGAACATGAGGCCATGAGGAAGATTAAAAATGAATTCATGACACACTGGGATGGACTATTATCAGGACCTAATGAACAAATTCTTGTTCTTGCTGCAACCAACAGACCATTTGACCTTGATGAAGCAATTATAAGACGGTTCGAGCGCAGGTGGGACATCATCTTAGTCTTATTGATGGCATGATCATCTGTTGATTCTGTTCAGCTACATTATTTTTGTCATTAGAACAAAGGACACATGCATTACCTAAAAAAAAAAAAACACACACACACATGCATTATCTTTATTATTTTTGATGAACAGCTTGGAGACCATAAGAAAACAACAAGATTCATAATAAATAGACATGTCATCAATTTCTTTTAGAGAAAAAAAAAGCATGCCATCTCAATTATTTTATCCTTTTATTTATGTAGTTTAGTTTTCATTTTTGAGTTGTCCACTCTTATGTTACATGTGCTTTGTAGTTGGCACATCACATGGATCCCTCAGAAGACAAATCTTCTGTAGCTTTTGTCTCAACTCTTTCAGCAATAGTTTGTCTCTTAGGTGTTTAAATTATTCACTAATTAAGTCTATCAGATGTTTTATGTGGATACCATAAAATGAAGTGTTGTTTTCAGCTGTGCAATAACAATACTCATCAATTATGAAAACTGGAGCAGAATCATCTATTAGCAATATGATTAGAAAATTTAATTTTCAGATAAATTATTATTGCTCTTGTGATTTGTGAATGACATCTCTATTATTATTTTTTAATGTTGAGCAGGATCATGGTTGGTCTTCCATCTGCTGAAAACAGGGAAATGATCCTGAAAACTCTCCTGGCTAAGGAAAAACATGAAAACTTAGACTTCAAAGAGCTAGCAACCATGACAGAAGGATATAGTGGAAGTGATCTTAAGGTAAATTTTGCTAGTGATTAACTTGTTTTATTTTATGGTGATGATCTGATGAAATTAATTTCTGATTTTCTGTAAACAGAATTTGTGCATCACTGCAGCTTATCGACCTGTTCGAGAGTTAATACAGCAGGAGAGGTTGAAGGACATGGTAGTGTTATTAAAACAACTTATACTATGTTTTAGATTAATGTCTCTATCCAATTCAGAAATTATGAGATGAAGAGCTAACTTGATATCAATTGCATCTTATATCAGGAAAGGAAGAAAAAAGAGGCAGAAGGCCAAAGCTCAGAAGATGCTTCAAGCAGTAAAGACAATGAAGTCCAAGAAATTACCTTGAGGCCTTTAAACATGGAAGACATGAGACAGGCTAAGAGTCAGGTAGGCTGAACCTAAAATCATTCACTTAAATGGCCATGGAGTACTTGATTTGTGCATCTATATAAGAGTGGTTTTTTGTTTAATCTTGGAAGTAAAAATGGAGGTTCAATGGAATACAATGACAGATACCTGGCATTTGAGTAAATAATATGAAGTTCAGATCTTTAGAATCACAATTGAACATTTGCATAAGATGTTCAACTATGGGGTTATTCTATAAAGGTTTAATTACTTCGTAGTTCCCTAAACTATTTGGGAATTTAATTAGGTCCTTAAACTAAAAAAAATTATAATTGGGTCCCGGAACTTATCAATAATTTATAATTGGGTCCCTAAACTTTTAAATAATTTTTAATTAAGTCTCAGAACTTTTAAATAATTTGTAACCAGGTCCTTGTTACAGAGGAGAGTCCAGGGACCTAATTAATTTTTTTTAAAAGTTTAGAGACCTAATTAATTTTTTTTAAAATTTCAGGGACCCGATTAAAATTCAAGAAAATTACAATTTTTTTTAGTTTAGAGACCTATTTAAAAATTCTCAAATAATTCAGGACAACAGAGTAATTAAACCTTCTATAAATTTCAGCTAATCATGCCTTCCATTTATCATTGGATTGTGCATCATAGTTTGCTTACCCTATGCCTTTGTTGGAAGAAACTTACTTTCCACCTTATGGTTCCAAATGGCCCAACACATATTCTGATTATATACTGGATATGATTTTGTTAATCTTCTATTTGGTATGATGATCCATTTTGAATATCTATTTAAGACTTTAGATGATGCATGAACTAAGAATGTCATTAATGCTTGATCTTTTAACAACTTCATATGAAAGAAGGAAAGTCTGATATTTCAAGTACATGAATTTATGGATGTGTGTTTTATATGCAGGTTGCTGCAAGTTTTGCAGCAGAAGGATCAGTAATGGCTGAGCTGAAACAATGGAATGATTTATATGGAGAAGGGGGTTCAAGGAAGAAACAACAACTCACATACTTCCTTTAAAGTGTGGAATGTTACTTTCATTTTGGATTTGTCACCATTCATCCAAAAGGGTATATTTTAACAAAGGAAAGAGGAGTCCTTTCACCAGAGATGTTGAATCCAAAGCATGCCCCCCAAAGTGTTCCACAAATCAAAAAGCCAAGAGGTCTTATCACTTCATGAAGATCACAAGTCAGGGAACATATCATCATGTTTAGGAGAGGGTTCTCGGTTTTTGTTTTTGGATTGTCTAGAAACCAATGACCAGCTGTTTTAGAAGATTGATTAGTATTTGTGTCATGTGTGGTTTTGGTAGATGCAAATTGCTTTTTAGGAAGTAGGAATATTTTATACCAAACCTCTTTGGTATGTTGTATTATATTATATGATTGAGGATTTTCAGACATCAGAATTTTTACATTGATTGTGTAGCTGAATTGCTAAAAGTTTGGTTCAATTATGTATGTGAATTGTCATGGATTGCATAAGAGAGTCATTTTGTCTTTAAACTGAAATATCTAGGTGAAAGCTATCATAAAGAAAGTGAAATCCCGAAAGGATATTAATGATTTGAAGATGATCTTGGAATAACAAGCAAACCATTGCAGCCTACACTTAAGCTCTCAAATCTGACAAGCCTAAATCGCCATATGGTTGCAAGACAGTTGGCCCTTAGAATTAGCAAATTGATAGGATTATCAACACTTACATCTCACTTATCTATTAATATAAAAATTTTATTTTAGTAAACATATTAATAATTTTTAAAAATGTTTTTCTTTTTCACATAATGATATAATCAAATAATTTTTTTGGTTACAACATAATCAAATAATTTACGAGACATTTGATTATCTCCATTTCAACTTTGCAAAATATATGTACAAACTTCAAAAAAGTGAAACGTGAACCGTCCGATCTCCATCGGATGATCGAGATCACCGACCGCATGTGACTACGTCAAATTTTGACTGCTGTGAATCCGAATTCCTAGTTTTTCTGCCTTACCCAACGGAGTCAACCTGTTCGTCACCCTTACCATGATTATAACATTGTTCTTTTAAAAGTGACTCTGAGTTTTGGAACTGTATCCAAACTCTGAATATAATAGTTCTTTTGGAGCCAATCCTAAGGTAACATTCTTTAATCAAGTTGTAGCATTACCTCGTGCTGATATCTCTGGTTTGCCCAAAGCATCTATTTTTGATACAGAAAGCAAACAAAATGATTTGCCATCACACAATAAGATTTTGAAGACCCCTCCAAGGAACTATCAAAGGCTACAAGTTCTAAAACTCAACCTATCTTGGGTCGAGACTACACAAAATTTGACTTACCTCAAATTACCTGTGTTTTCACATTGGTCATGTCCATAAAATAAAGGCTAAATTATACTTTTGGACCATTATGTTTATTTTAGGTTTCAATTTGGTCCCTTATGTATTAAAAGTTTCAAATTGGTCCCTTATATGTTAATTGTGGTCCCTTTTGTTTTTTTTGGGTCCGAAATGATCCCTTATGTTACAAAAATTATACCAATATGGTCCCTTTTTTGTCCCTTATTTTGCAAAAAAATGGACCATGCTGGTATAATTTTTGTAACATAAGGGACCACTTTGAAATAGATGGACCACATTGGTGTAATCTTTAGACATAAGAGACCAATTCGGAACAAATAATACATAAGGGACCAAACTGAAACCTAAAATAAACATAAGTGACTAAAAGTATAATTTAGCCTAAAATAAATGGCAGACATTTAATGTGAGTAAAAGTAGCTTGAAGAACATTTTCCTATTTATAACATGCTCGGGCTATGACACATTTTGGTTTGAATGACTTGGAAGTTGGAAGATGTATGTTTTCTTATAAGCTCTATCACTTTTCTAGCTCAAAACACGGAGGCTAGTTTTCCTAATTTGGATTCATTGCAGTCACAATTTGATGCAATCACACGCAGTCAGACGATCTCACATGATCGTCCGATTGAAATCAAATGATTCACATTTCAACTTTGTAAAATAAGTACAGACTTCAAAAAAAAAAGTGAACCATTTGATCTCAATCAGACTGTCGTGATCGTCGACAGCGTGTGACTGTATCAAATTTTGACTACAGTAAATCCAAATTCCAAGTTTTCCTCCCTTACGCAGTGAGGCCGACATCTTCTATTTTCATCTAGTTAGTCATCCCCTTCTAGTTTTTGTCTAAAGATGGGAGTATTTAAACCACCCACTACCAACTCGCTTCATATGGCAATTATTCAATAACCTCTCATTGGTGGCATTTAGCATGGTCCGATAGAAGTTTTTCTCCATCATGGTCAAATTGTCTATCCACCATCGATATATTAGTTATTAATACAGTGGCTGTGATTTTTTACGGGCAACCTGATTATAACCTATATGTTCTGTGGAATCATTTTTTCACAATAATGGTCCATAGGATTTTGAATTCATTGGATTATGATATTCTCTTACAAAATAAACTATTTACTTTTACAATTTTTTTTGTCAACAATCATTATTATGTGGTCTGATTTCCACCGTCTTCGTTATAACATACAACTGACCCCACTTAGTTTACGTTTGACAATTGTTTTGTAGTAGTTGCAGTCATTCATTATTATATGTAAATAGGAATACCCCTACTGTTAGTTGTTTTGGCAATTTCAGCGACATAGGGAGGTCGGGACCGGGGTTCGAACCCGAGTGTTGCCGTTTAGACGTGTGTGTTTGTTGTTTACCATTTCTACTAGCTGACTAAAAAAAATATGTGAATGGGAATAGATAAAAAAAAAACCCTTTGTAAATGACGATATTAACGTAAAAACGAATTGTTAACTTATATCATACACTTCCATATGCCTAAAAAAAAAGTATACTTTCATAAACCCCCTGACCACACAAGCTGAACTGCACTCAATTTGACCCTTGTGGTCAATTGTTGAAACAAGATTGTATTTCGTTACTCTAACTAATTTGTGTTTTTCGATTTAACTGTAACCTTTATTTTTTAAATTACAAATATTCACTGAAAATTTGGTACTAGTATTTGATAGCATGAACAGTTCATATTTTAAAAAGAATTTGTATTGTGTAGCTTTTCCTTATCTACCTTTTTAGCAAATGATAGAATGTTATTTTTTAATCCTACCTAAAAGGTGAGGAGCATATCATTGTGATGCTAAGGCTAGATATTTTTAATGAATTTTACTTATCGAAAAAAAAACTTTATACGTTTAACACAACATATTTAATTTTGTGCTACATTTTTTCAAATATTTAATTCTGGATATAAAACGGGGAGCTTCAGCATCCTGAAATGCTTTTAAAAAATTTCGTGAGCACTGTAATCATGATGTTTTTTTTGTATTTTAGATTGAAAGTATAGAACTTTGGCAATCCTCTCTTCATTGGCATAACAAATGGCACAACTGTTCAAAGAGCTGCAGGGATGTAATTGGCTTTACTTTCCTGCCCAACATATTTGAAGGTTTTCTGATATTGGACTTCTTATTTGGTATTTTGTATCATATTGGACTTCTTATTTGATATTTCACGAATGAGTGATTTTTTTTTTCATTTCTTGATTTTACTTTTATGGATTTTTTATATAATCATATTATAGTGCAGTTTTTTCTCTCCCTAGTGAGTAGTGTCTCTCCTCTCTTCCCCGAGAGTTAGTGAGAGTTTTCTATGTTTCAAGGCTTGTAGTCCATCTTTGTTCCCATTTTTTCTTTGAGATCGTTATGGAGAGGGTCAATCTAGAAAGGTTGTCGTTGGCGGCGGAAGAGGAGGATCTGCAAGTGGTGGTACCCGGGGTAGGAGAGGAAGGTGATAAACCTTTGTTGGTTCTTGTGGGAAGGTTCCTCACGGAGAAACCGATTAGGATGCAGATTATGAAGGAGAGGATGGCAAATGTGTGGTGCCCGAAGTATGGTGTGACTATCCGTGAAGCAGGAGCGGGTGTGTTTATCTTCCAATTCTTTCACAAGTTGGATGTTCACCGAGTGATGAGCAAAGGGCCATGGTCGTTCGACAAGCACCTGTTGATCCTGGGTGTGATGCACGAGGGTGAGATGTTGCAGCAGGTTCCATTGTTCACAATTCCTTTATGGGTTCAAGTACATGATGTCCCTGTGGGATTTATGTCACAAGCTGTAAGTGAGAGTCTCGCAAACTTTATTGGATCGTTCTTAGAGTATGATGCAAAGAATAACTCGAACTACTGGAGAAAATACATGAGAATAAGGGTCCTCATTGAAGTTAGAATTCCTCTGAAGTGCTCGAAGAACATAAAGAAGCGGGGTGGGGAGGCGAAGCAGGTAAGGTTCCAATACTAGAGGCTAGGGAACTTTTGCTACTTGTGTGGCATGCTAGGCCACATGGAGGACTATTGTGATAAATTCTTTGCCATGACACATGCTGATGGAGTCAGATTATGGGGATTGGAGTTACGCGCAGCCGTGCAGAGAGGAGAAGGCAGTGGCGACGGGTCAAGATGGCTGAGGGAAGACGGTAACGCTGAAGGATTAGGTCAGGTTCCATTAGGTCACGTAAATTCTGGAGTTACACTCAATCGTGTGGGCCCAATCAGCCAAAATGTGGGAAATACAGTAAGTGAGGATGTGTTGCAAAAAAGGAAAGAATTGATGGTCTCGTTTTATAAAAATATGCTATCAATTCTACCAAAGCCAACGCCGATCAGATCATGCACGATTCTACAAAAATTCTAGTCATTTAATGGAAGAGGATCTTGTGGAAGAAGAGTTGACCGATCTGGATAAAAACAGAAAACGTGACAGAGATTGAGGCAGCAACCGAACGTGGTAGTAGTGCAGCAGCTATCATTAATTCGTCACTTGTAAACCTAAACTAGAGAGAGAAAGAGGTCAACGCTCCAAGTCAGGTGAAGTTTCTTTTTTATTGGCGGGCCCTGGCAAAGGATCCTGCCAGGGACAATGAGTCCTTTTAGCTGGAACTGTCGGGGCCTGGGCCACCCGAGAGCAGTTCCATCACTCCGGGACCTCGTCCGGACGCACCAACCGGATGTTATTTTTTTGTGTGAGACTTTGGTGCACTCAAACAAAATAGAAGAGATTCGAGAAAGACTGGGATATGATGGTTCTTTTGCGGTGGATAGAGTGGGTAGAGGAGGGGGTTGGCTATTTTATGGCATCACCTTTTTGACTATCACATTAATTGCTATTCCTCAAACTTTATTGATGTAGAGGTGACTCATCATGGGAGATCAAACTGGAGATTCACGGGTTTTTATGGGTACCCGGAGACAAGTAGAAGGAGAGATTCTTGGGACCTTCTTAGACACCTCTCTAGGGGTAACTCCCTACCTTGGTGTACGATGGGTGACTACAATGACCTCTTATCAAATGAGGATAAAAGAGGGCGGGTGGATCATCCCCCGTGGCAAATAAGAGGGTTCAGAGAAGCAGTGATGGATAGTAATCTTTACGATATTCCACTGTAGGGATATTAATTCACTTGGTTCAAGAGTAGACGCACCCCTCAGGCAAAGGAAGAGAGGCTAGATAGAGCACTTGCAACTAAGCATTGGTTGGATGCCTTCCCTAGTTGTAGTTTGCGTTCTGTGGTAGTTGATAGATTCGACCACTACCCCATTCTTCTCAGGCTCTTTGAGAGGGAAAGGAGGCGAGTGCAACGTCCTTTCAAGTTTGAGAATGCATGGTTAGATAAGGAGGACTTAGAGGGGCCTGTGAAGCAAGGGTAGGAGGAGCATATGGAAGGGGATATGATGATTCGTATGAGGAGTTGCACGGAGGCTATGAATGTGTGGGGCAAGAAGTTAAGATCGAAGTATAAAGTAGCTATTGAGGCTTGCAAGAGGGAGTTAGAGGCTCACGCACATCAAATGAGACACATTCTCATTACACCACCTTGAGGGACCGGTTAGGGACCCTTCTAGCACAAGAAGAGGCTTTTTGGAGGCAACGGGCAAAGGTTTTTTGGCTCCGCGATGGTGACACTAACTCCAAGTTTTTTCATGCAATGGCGAGTCAAAGGAAGAAACGCAACACAATCACAAAGCTAGTAGTAGAGGATGGCCAAAAGGTGCATGATCAAGTATGTATAGGGAATGTAGCTGTGGATTACTTTAAGTCTCTTTTCCAAGATAAGCTGTGTGATATGCATTCGGTCCTTAGCCTAGTCACACCTAGAATTTCAGCTAGTGATAATGAGGGTCTTCTTCGGCCTTTTACCATCACTGAGTTCAGGAAAACGCTCTTCGAAATGCACTCAGATAAAGCACTGGGGCCGGATGGCATGAACCCGTCTTTCTTTAAATGCTTTTGGCACTTGATTGGTTTGGAGATTTTTCATGCAGGAGTTGAATGGTTGGAGAGAGGCTCGTTCCCCTCAGAGCTAAATAATACAAATATTGTTCTCATTCCTAAGAAAGAGAACCCATCATTCATGAAGGATTTGAGACCCATTTCTTTGTGCAACGTGCTTTACAAGATCATATCCAAAGTGTTAGCCAAGAGAATGAAACCTCTCTTGAATAATTGCATCTCTCAAGAACAGTCAGCGTTTGTGGCAAATCGCTCCATCTTGGATAATGTTTTGGTAGCAATAGAAACTATTCATCACATGAACTGTAAAGTGAATGAGAAGATAAGTGAAGTGGCTTTGAAGATTAATATCAGTAAGACCTATGATAGAATGGATTGGAAGTTTGTGCGGGGTATGCTTTTGAAGATGGGTTTTGATGAGAAATGGATGCGTTGGATTACTCTATGCCTTGAAAACTATGAAATACTCTATCCAACTCAATGGAGAGGGAGTGGGACATGTAATGCCTGGGAGAGGACTCAGACAAGGGGACCCACTATCTCCTTATCTTTTTATTGTGTGTGCAGAGGGTTTAATAACCCTTATCAAAAGAGCGGAGGCGAGAGGTGATATCCATAGAATCAAAGTGCGTTGGGGAGCTCCTATCCTCACACACTTATTATTTGCTGACGGCTATTTTCTTTTTTACAGGGCCGATGAGAGGGAGTGCAATCACCTGAAAAATATCTTGACCACCTATGAGCGTTCTTCAGGCCAGGCTGTCAATATGCAAAAGTCAGAAATCTATTTTAGCAAGAACACCACCCTGAAGGTCAGACAGGCTATAACAGGGTTACTGGAGGTTACAGAGTGCTTGGGAATGGGGAAACATCTTGGATTACCATCCATGATTGGGAGAAACAAGAAGGCCATGTTCAGCTTCTTAAGGGACCGATTATGGAAAAAAGATCCAACATTGGTCAGGGCGTCACCTTTCAAAAGCAGGCAGAGAAGTTCTCATCAAATCAGTTGCTCAAGCAATCCCTTAATATTGTATGAGTGCTTTTCTTATCCCCACTTCACTTGGGGAAGAGATGGAGCACAAGATCAATTCTTTTTGGTAGGGTTCGAACAGAGGAGGAGGACGTGGCATCAACTGGATGAGTTAGGAGAGATTGTCTGTGAGAAAGGAATATGGTGGTATGGGTTTTTGCCATTTTCACGGCTTTAATTTAGCTATGCTAGGGAAACAGGGTTGCAGGATTGCTACCAACCAAGATTATATCATATCCAGAGTCTTCAAAGCTAAATATTTCCCACGTGGGGACTTTTTGGGGGCCCAGTTGGGTCATAACCTGAGTTATGTCTGGTGGGGAATCTACACTACCCGGGTAGTGGTTAAATTAGGCACAAGATGGCAAATAGGTGAGGGTGATAAGATTAATGTTTGGCATGATCCGTGGCTTAGAAACCGTGATGACCCATATATCAAGAGTCCTATGATACTGGGTATGGAGAACCTGAGACTTTGTGATCTAATTGACCAACAAAGGCGTGTGTGGAAAAGTGACATGGTCGCGGCTTATTTACTTCCAACAGAAGCGCCCAATATCTTGAGTATCCCTGTCTCTCATGCAGGCCAAGAGGACCACTTAGTGTATCACCAAGTAAAACGGGAGAGTACGGCTACCCCAGATTAATGGAGATGATCACTGACAACTCGGATTTAAGGATAGAAGGAGAGCGGAACAGAATCTGGAAAGCAAAGGTACCACAGAAGCACGAGTTACTTGTTTGGCGCGCTCTGAGAAATGTCTTGCCCACCCGTTAGAATCTTCAAAGGAAGGTGTTGAATGCCCAGTGGAGTGCCCTCACTGTGAGACCACAGTGGAAAATACTTGGCATGCATTCTATGGTTGCCAAAAAGCAGTTGATTGTTGGGTCGCTGGGGATCTATGGGACAAGATGCAAGACCTAGTGCATCATGCAGAGGGCTTCAAAGAAGCCATTTTCAACCTGCTGGCTCGGTTACCACCTGGTCAGCTCATGGATTTCTTCACGCTGATATGGTGCATATGGAGGCGTTGCAGCGATAAAGTGTGGAAGGGGCTTGAACTGGCGGCCGGTGTTGCAGTGGAGCTGGCCAAGGAATTCACATCCAGCTGGAGGATGGTGCGATTGAGGGAGCCAATTTAAACCTGGTATATCTCACAAGCCGTGGACTTAATGTGGAAAAAACCAGCTTTGGGGAAGTTTAAGTGCAATTCGGATACTGCATTATTTACAACAGATGGTGTATTTGGAATTGGTGTCTGCATTCGAAATGATCAAGGCGCATTTGTGGTAGCAAAATCTTTGTGGTTCTTGGGCTCTCCTACTCCAAAAGAGGCTGAAGCTATAGCATTATTAGAGGCTATTAAGTGTGTGAAAGATGCACGATTTACAAGCATGGCCTTTGAATTAGACTGCAAAGCTGTAGTGGATGACATACACGCAGTGCAATCTTACAACAATGAGTTAGGTACCATATTGAGCTCTTGTAGAGAGCACTTAAAGAGTTTACAAAACTATGAGGTTAGTTTCATTAGGAGGCAAGCAAACTTTGTTGCTCATAGCCTTGCTAGAGCATCTAGGCTTTATGCTAGCTCCCAAGTGTTTAATTCAATTCCCTCATATATCTCCGGATTATTGCTAAATGAAATGAAGTGAGTTTGTTGTTTTCAAAAAAATATATATAATCATATAATGTTTTAATATGAAAATGTTAAATTACATTTCTATTAATTTATTAACTTTTAGAATTATTAATTTTAAAATTTATCGATTATATAAGAAAACGCATTAAAAAATATATAATAATTTATTTATCTTAATATATTAATTCATTATTATTTAGTATCTCTACGTGGATAATTAATATAATTTAATATATCGATTTTCAAGATTTTTTTATCTATTGCGATCGTTTTATGTCTGCTATTATATATAGTTAGTATTGATATAGGGATCACTATATTCAAATATTTGCTACCTTAAAAAATATAGCAATTAATATTCAATATTAGTCATACAAATGCTTTAGAAACATCCATAGCAACTAAAGCGGAGTGCCCCGTGCGTATGCACGGGGTATACAACTAGTTTAGAAAAGAAAAATAAGTCCTCCCCTCCAAAACCCTTCATCCAAATATACCCTAAAGTTTGTTCATCCTTAAGTTGATACTCCCTTCATCCCTAAATATAAGCCTCATTTGACTAAAATATAAAAATTAAGAAAATTAGTTAATCTATTTAATTTGTCTACAATGGGTACCGTTTTTTTCTTCTAAATCTACTATTCAATTATTGATTTAAGAGACAAAAATACTCACCAAATTTACTACTCCCTTCGTCCCGTAACTTTGGTAGTTTTAGCAAAATATTTTTGTTTCAAAACAATGAGTGTTTTATAAACCCAAGATATAATTTACATTTTTTCAAGTATACCCTTCATATATTTATTGTGTTTACATTGAAAATTGACATAACTCCACAAATATTTAATTGATTATTTTGAAATCTGCAGCAATTGTAAAAACCTTAAACCACTGAAGTTATGAAACGGAGAGAGTATTGACTAAAAAAAACAATATACATTAATTTCCTGCAAAATTGGGAGGGAGAATTGACTAAAAAAACAATATCCATTAATGTCCTGCAAAATTGTGCGGATATATTTGAGACTTTGAGTATGACCAACCAAGAATTTCAAAGGGTTTCAAGTAAAAGAAATTTCAAAGGGTTTCAAGTACAAGAAATAAAGAAAAAAAAAGGGCGCCAACACCTTTCCCAATTGGGATAGGAAAAGGACAGAACCTAAGAAAAACGAAAATGACATAACCAATCTTACAAACTTCGAGCCGTGAACGCCGGGATGGAACGTTGCCTGCTAACCTGGAATCACGAACCGTAAAACAAATACATTATTATCCTTTCTTTAGAGCACCTTTAGCGCTAGTGAATTAATGGTTCTGCAGCGTTGCTTAATTTATGGATGCTGATGTGGCAGCCAAGTGTAGTGTACCGTTCACTAACTTTTGGTCAAACCATCTCTATAGTTGCCGACAACTAAAACAGAAATATGTGAGAGAGAGAGAGAGAGAGAAGAAAATTGAGAGAGAGAAAAGTGGTTCCATTTGTGTCAATCGGAGAACGAAGGCGGGCAAATTAAAGACACTCCATTGTGGGTGCTCTTAGTTAACAAATACAAGTTCAGGTGTCTCGAGATCTAGGAATGGGAATCATACAAACCAGGGGCAAAATAGATAACATGGGTGGGGTACAAATAGAAAATAGATGGAGTTTTGGGGAGGAAAGTTGAAAAAATGGGAAATAGGTAACTACTACTAGCTACAGGGGGTCATCAGCTCATTTGACCACCATAGGAAAATTAAGCCATTTCCATACCATAGAAGGACCCTGCTATATATACCTTCGAGAACAAGAAATTCTTCAAACCCTGCTTCAAACCAATGTTGTCTTAATTCTGAGCCACTTTTTCACACGCCTTTTCTCTGAATCATTTTCTTAACAATCCTGATACCCTTTTTTGGAGTTTGGTCTGGTGAAAAATTCGCTTCTGGGGTGATGGATACAGTCACGACGGTGATGGAACAGAAGTTTCCAGCATTCACAGCTGGGTTTAGGTTTTTTTGAGAGGTCAGGACAGGCTGTGAAGAAATGGTTTGGAGGGAATCGTGACTCTGATGAGGTTCCTAAGGAGCAGATTGTGGAAGAAATCAAGAGATTGGTGGTCGATGGAAAAAACAGCCAAGTTACATTTGACGAGTTTCCTTATTACTTAAGGTGATTTTGAGATTTCTTTACAATATTAATAATAATTAATAATAATGATCAGTAGCGGATCCAAAAATTTTCGTTCATGGGGGCAAGAAATAGTTATAATATTTTTATAAAAAATATTATAAGTTTTTACAAAATACATAATATTTATGACTAAAAAACCTAAAATACTTAATTTTCTACAAATTACAATTGTGTTCTACGTATTTTCATATTTTGAAAATGTTATATAATTTTAATTTTCAATGTCAATAGTATAAAAAATATACCTCTATGTATGTAATAAATAATCGTTTAAACATTTTTTAAAGAAAAAACAATCATTTACCCATTTACATCTCATATGCTCTTCACTGGTATCACTTTTTGTATATATCTTAGTCTAATGATATTGATATAAAATCATCAAAAATTTGTCTTTGCTCTTTACGTCTTTTTATCTCTTTCTTTATCTTGAACGATATTTCTTTTTTTAAAATCTAATGCGTTTTGTCACTGTATGAGTTTAGCGTTTGAGAAGTGATAAAAATTAGAAGGATAAAATTAGAACTAATTTATTCTCTCTTTTATCTCTTATAACTTTCTTCACTTATTTAAAAAAACGTGTCTTATACGGGACAACACCTAATTTTTTTTATAGGGACAAAATGAAAATCATTAAGTATATTCAACTAAAAAGTAAGGATGTAGTGGGGGCAATTGCCCCCAACTCTCCCAACATGGATCCGCCCCTGATAATGATGATATAACTGAAACTTGATGTTGTAGATGTCTATGTTTTTGTTGGCATTTTGACATAATAACATTGACGGCATTTTTTTAAGGGATATTTTAATTTATTTAGTATAATATGATAATACGCCTAGGAATTTATTTCTTCCTTATTTTTTCGTTTTGTTTTATATTCTCTAGTTTGTTGGTCAGTAAGTTGGTATATGACTACTGTTAAGGAGCTTTTAGATATAGGAATATGATATTTATTGTTAACTACTGAAAGATTAAAAATAAGTTCCTTCTCACTTTGATTGTGCATCTTGGCTTTAATTGAACTCAAACTCTAGCTTCTTACTTTCAATTTCATTATTTAAAAACTTAAACACTATATTAAATTTAAATCAGCACTAGTGCAAATTCGGGATTTAAAATCAGTTATTTGGGGTTTTAAAATCGGTTGGACAACCGATTTAGATGCTCTGGATTTAGTATGTCTGGGGATTTTAAATCGGTTATTTAACCGATTTAAATTTAACCTTTTAAATCGGTTATTTATAACAACCGATTTAAAAAGGCTGAATTCAAGTCAAAATCTGGTCATATCAGAGATTTAAAATCGGTTGTTTATAAACAACTGATTTAAAAGGTCTTTTTAAATCGGTCATTTATAAACAATCGATTTAAAACGTCACATTTCTTCTTAAACTAAAGAATTGGAAACTACCTTTTAAATCGGTTATTTTAAATAACCGATTTAAAAAGACCTTTTAAATCGGTTGTTAATAAACAACCGATTTAAAAAGTCCCATATGTTCTTTTCTTGTTTCAAAATGACCTTTTAAATCGGTTGTTTATAAACAACCGATTTAAAAGGTCTTTTTAAATCGGTTATTTAAAACAACCGATTTAAAAGGTAGTTTTTTTTTAAAAAAAATTTATATTTGTTTTTACAGCAACCATATATATACCTGTAAAAACAACCAGAAAAACTACAACAAGTTTTTTCAGCAGCCCAATACAACCAGAACAATCACAACAATATAGTTTTTTCAGCAACTAAACACAAACTAAAACTAAACCAAATCAAAATACAAACCAAAACTAAAACTAATAGTCAAATACAAACTTAACTAAATCTAAAACTTAAACTGAAACTAAATCAAATACAAGTCTAACTTACAATTTGTTAAAACACAAGTAAAAAACTAATATTCAAATACAAACCTAACTAAATCAAAAACACAAACTGAAACTTCGCTATTTATTTTTTCCACCATTTTTTCTATTCTTTTTCCTCTTTGGCTCGTATTTCAACTCGGTATGGAATTTGCAAAAAAATTCTGCCCAGATTTGTCTCATGCTCAAAAGCTCATCATTTGACATTGGTGATGTGTCATTGAATACCTTGAAAAAGAAAATATAAACACTAGTTAATATAACCAAAATAATGCTTAATTAAGTACAAATACAAAATCAATTAAGCTTATTGAGTTTTTAAATATTACCTCCATCTAATTTCCGATTATCCCCGCCGAGATAATGGTCATCATATGCCTCATGACATATATCCCACATGCCCACCCATCGGTTTGACGAGCCACCTACAAATAAATATATAAATTATGCACTTGGTTAATATTAAATATCCTAATATTTGTAAATGATATTTTTAATTTAAACTACTTACTTTGGGCAACAACCATTCAGGCGGATTACTTCTCCTAACTCCTTTAAGCCTATTATATCCATCGATTGCACTGATAAAAGAATATTCATGATAAGTCAAAGTTCTAAAATTATATCATAATGTATGTTAAGAATTAAATTGAATCTTACTTATTAATTCTTTCTACAATGGTTTGATTAGGCCGATAACCCAGAGAATTCTAATTAAAACATTAAATTCTTTCTCACTCCATTAATCTACTTGTCTGCTACTTCTCAATTGAGTATTTACATTCAAGAGCAATAATAAAACAATGACATCTGACTCATAATCGTCACTTGAGACAACCAAAAATCGCACAGACAATGATATCGGCATACCATATTTGTTTTAGAGACTAGTCGATATATATTAATCATGTCTTGATAAATACAAAATAATACCCAAAAGATAAAACACGCAGTTGGCTTTAGCTCTAGATTTTTCCGCAGCATACTTTTGACAAGCCCTCGGCTGAAAGAAGAAATATATCACAATAAGTTACACAACCATATCACTGACCGAGGTCCATAACTTAAGTGAGAAAAATTATCACTGCAAAAGTTCACAGGACAAAGAATGGGAATTAACAAGATATATAGAGGCCAGGGGGTATACCGGGAGTTAAACAGAACCGGATTGCTCAATGCTAAAACAAGGAGCTATAACTGCAAAATGGTAACAAATCCCATGACAGAATTAGATGCCATCCTTCTAGTTCTGTCATAATGAATGATAATGGTAATATTATGTGAATCAACATATAGAAAGATGCTGTCACCTGTGCCGCTGTATCTTCAACAAATTTTAAATAATTAAAAATAGAAAATAAAGAAAATTGAGAAATTATGTTCACAGATACCTGGAATGTAGATTGTATAACATACACATTTGGATATATTTTGCATAGATCATGTTGACCAAGCTTTGTGCGAATATGTTGCACAATCAAATCAATGGCAACATGATTATCACCTCCACGAGGAATTATCACATCGGCATACTTCTTTGATGGTAGAACAAAATCATCAAATGCAGGCTTAACAAACTTTGCATACTACAGAAGCCAACAATACAGGTAGTTAGGAATAAATATGCAATGTGATTGATCACATCTCATAAGGAATATAAAACTCTATATTTGCATGTCAAACTTTATCAGAAGTAAATAAATTTGTATGAGAGAGTTATAAATATCAGCCCAACTGCTGTAAAGCCATGGTTACCAATTAAATTGTTGGACTTACCTGTTCAAGAACAGAGTTTATGTCTCTTCCCCTCTCCACCGTGTCACGTCTAATTCTACGAGCAAGCCTCACATCAGCATCTGTATGCAATTAATAATGAAATACATTATTAGACAGAAAGAGAAGGGTTCGGGAAGCTTCCAATACTGCATAAAAAATGATAGCAATATTTTGTGTAGCAGTCTTCAATTAAAGACCACTAGCTAATCTAAGAATCTACCACAAAATGACAGGAACGAAAAGGCAATGAATGTAGGGAATATATGGAGAAATGGGTTTACTATACCCTTATATCATGCCACTGAGCATATACCAGATCTGTTGCAGTTCACAAAGCATAGTTATTCACGAGCGAGTATAGATCTAAACAATATATCAGCGAGATGCCTACTGGTTAGAAAATTTAAACCACTATACATTCAAAAGTGCATCTTGCAATTTATTTAACAAATATACAAGCCCCTCTAACTTCTATTTCTACAGATATTCTAGGAAAAAATCTATGTAAGGCATCATACATTGAGAAAACATCATCTAGTGATTTTTTTTTCATCAAAAAAAATATGATAACAATTAGCATCGTTCCGTGGTTCAACCATGACTTCAGTTCTACAGCAATTATATTGTGTACTAGCTGTTTCTAGGAGTTCATTTTCTCATATTCTTAACATTCATTTATGTTCCCAAGTATTTTATTTTACAAAGCATTTACAAAAAATGCAACGCAAAACATCACAATAGGACTAGGAGAAATAAAGAGACAGAAAATGGTTCCAAATAATTAGTTATCATAGCACTGTATTGTATTTATAGACCATTAAAAAAGCATACACATGACACGTCATTGGAGGGGATGGGATGAAGATAAAAATGCATCAAACCTGTGTCAACAAAGATCTTCATGTTCATCAGATCCCGGACACCTTGATCATGGAATACAAGAATTCCCTCCAATATAATGACATCAGAGGCATTGACCTGAGCATAGACTACAAATGTCAATTACTATTCACAAAGAACCAGAAAAACCATCAAATAGGGGGGGGGGGGAGGAAAAAAAACGTAATGGCACATATGAAGCCCAGCTGCCCAGATACTCCAAAATTGCTAAAGTAATGGTCATATCCATATCCAATATGATACTCCTAGATACGTGTCCAAGGAGTATCCTCCAAATTTTTCAATACTTTAACAAAAATATTGACTGATACATTTGGGATCCCGCTTTGACACTTTAGGATACAGCTCCAGCATTTTGTACAGCCTTGTTCTTCATCATGTTGTGAGTAGAATTTGAGCACATACTCCTTTATTCATTCTTTAAGGAATAAGAAAGGAAAGACACAGTTGTGTGACATTAGTGGAGACGTACATGAGCTATTTAATGACAGTGGTGTTCGACTTGTTGAATTGGTAGATTTGTCTCTTGGTGAGTTAGACTTGGAAGCTATGCTTCTTTGGATGATGAGAATTGGGGAGATGAAAATGATACAATTAATATTAGACAGTAAATAGTAAGCAACTGAATAGAGTCAAGACTTATTTTAAATAGGACTAATATATCTTGTGACATTTGATATTGGTTAGGGAAAAAATACATTTGTGACATGTTTGTAAGGAGAAAAATATATTTTGATATTGACAGGAGAAGTACATGGGCCAATGCTTTGTTGTAACGATCACCACAAGTATCTTTTGGTAAATTGTGATCATCATCTTTATATATAGTTATATATTAAAAAAAAAATACCAATGTATCGTTGCAAATATTATGCATTTATGCCAAATATGTATATTTTTTATAAATTTAGGTTAACGTATCTAGGTTGTATCATATCTTTGGTTTTTAAGAACTTCCCATATCCCCATATTTTGTCGTAGTGTATCCATGTCATATCAAGTATCCAGGCATCATAGACAGCAACCATATGATACATTTCATTGCTCATAAAACAGGATAGAGATTTCATTAGGTGCAACATGTAATACTTACAATGTGTGTGACTCATAGAACTAAGTTTTGTCTTCTGATTGTGTGCGATGAGGTAATTCTAATCAGGAAACAGCTATGCAAATGCTATTGAGTTTTTTCCCATCATTCTTTTCCATGTGGAAAAGGAATTTTGGTGTCCATGGTGAAGCTTGGCCCTGTCCTCAGTTCAGAACTATTTATTACAAGTTTCAAAGGTTTTGGAGAGAGTAAGAACGTAAAACATTTTTTAAGTGCAACATTCTTAAGGCCTCTCATTGGTGTTCAGCAAAAATGATGGGACTAGAAAGACCATTAACCCTCCTATTTGAAAGGTGTATTCCAGAAGAAGGCATAAGATGTAGTCTGCCATGTGGAAGTTATGTAGAATAGTTATGCTATTATGTAGGCCGTTGTGTATTTTTAATTATGCGGGGACAGTTATGTAGCTTGATTAGGGATTTATTAGTTATTTAGGCAGTTATGTATTTTTAATGAGTTTAATTTCTATGCACCATCGGTGTAAAAATATTTTACACAGTCATCCAATAATATGTTGCCACCTCATTTAATGATTTTAAAAACACATGACATGTCATGTCATACTCATTAAATGATGTGGCAACACATCATTGGATATATGTGTAAAATACTTTTACACTGACGGTGCATATAAATTATATCGATTTTTAATTACGCAGTAAAGTTATGTATCAATTACAGGATTCCTAATATATGATGTAAGCAGGAGTTAGTAGGCAGAAAGGAATGCGTATCTGTAGTTTGGAAATAGTTCATCCTCTGTAGGAGTTTCACAACACCGAGATAGTATCTGTTTAGTAATTCGACTTTCAGAATAAAGATCCTTGCGAAGAGATTGACTTTCCATAAAATTGTGTATTTATCAAATTCAATTGGAGTTCTATCAAAAGGTTTTCGGAAGAATGTGTCGTCGTCAATGACGACATGCAGAGGATTAGAGAGCCTGCTTGATCAAATCTCTCTCCTCTCTCTCTCTCGCTTCCTTTTTGTAAAAGAACAACTTTACCTCTTCCTTTATAGTAAGGGCAAAGATATAAGACAACCCTTAAGGTGACACCAGTTTCTAACCCAATAGACTTTTACCTTTGAATCTAGCGGTGTCGATTAAAACTTCTCAAAAGTAAATCCAACGGCTCAACAGTCTACACAATTATTATCTCTTTCAAGAGCCACTCATATAGCTCTATCCTTTTTTATATCCCTTCTTTCCATCTAGCGATATTTCTTCTTTTACACATGCTTTTACTTAATTTAGTTAATTAGTTAATTAGTAAATCCGGAAAATAATAATAGATAACCTAAAACAAGGAAGAGGCGAGCAACCGTGAATCGCCATCGCCACTAGAGACAAAGAGAATCCACATGGTATATAATACCCGATTTAAAACTATTAAGAGCGTTGGTGCTTCTTGAAGTCGTAAATTGGGACTTTCACTCTCTGACCACTGATGAGCTTCTTCATGCACTCTAACAGCTGCTCCGTGTCAAAAGCATCTACATCAACCACACTACGCACTCATTCAAACGAAAAACCCACTCACTCACATAACACACCTCACAATTTTAAACGAAAATGATTAAATTAACTAATCAATTAAATACCCGGGTGATCAAAATTGTACTCGTGCACGCGTTCTAACTCATCCGGTTTCAGTCCATGATAAAACGAATCCTATACAGTTAAAAACGAAATAAATAAATAAATAAATAAATAAAGCGTAAGAAGAGCAACGATTCGAGTGTAGTGTAGCCGTGTAGGTACCTGATTGACGAGGACGACGCGATGATCGTGAAGCTGCTGAATGATCATGTCACAAACAGTGGTTTTTCCAGAAGCAGTTCCACCCGAAACTCCTGCACCATCACCAACTTGTTCACTTCATTCAAATTTAATTAAATTCAAAAATAAAGAAAATGAAGAGGAAAAAAAAAAGAGAGTGACCAATAACGAAGGGTTGATTGGGAAGAGAATCGGGGTTTAGGGTTGAATCGGGAGGGGGACGAGAAGCGGTTGGGGAAGATGATGGTAGCCGGCCGTCGAGTCGTAGGCCTGAGAAGTGGGGACCAGATGCTGCCTCCATCACGTAGTCGATCGACGTCGTTTCTTCCGGCATCGCTCTCCTATCTCTCTATACGGAGTGTGAATCAATGAGTGTGATGATAAGTTTTTTTTTTGTGTGGAGGAGAGAACTGTTTGAATCAATGACTTAATCAAACTGCGGCACGAAGGAGCCGCAGCGTGAGGGAAGAGAGAATGGTATGAGTCGCAGCAGGGTCTTTCTATTCGCAGCGTGAGGGAAGAGAGAACTGTAGGGTTTTTTCGCGCAGCTGGGTCGAGGGAATGGTATGAGAGGGAAGAGAAAAAATAAAATTAGAAGGCTTTTAAAATCGGTGGTTTAAGAAGCCCCATTTTAAAGGTTAATGTTAATTTTTTTTGGGACCTTTAAAGTCGGTTGTTTATAACACCAGATTTAAAATCTTTTTTCTTAAAACCTTTTAAATCGGTTGTTTTAAACAACCGATTTAAAAGGTTTAGTAGAATGTCAAAACTTCAATTTATTTTCAAAAATGCCACCGCATATGTTTTTAAATCGGTTATTTAAAACAACCGATTTAAAATCTCTGTTCCGAAAGTTAGTTTTGCACTAGTGCAGTCATCATGCTCTTGTTACTAAATTAGTTTTCAATTGAGGAGTAAACAAACTTTCATAACAATATTGTCTCCTAAAATATGGTCTATCTTTATCATAGATCTCTATATGTGCAGTTCAAAACCAGTCAATCACAGAAGGAATTTGTAATCAATAACTATTTTGCTATTTAGAAATTTTGAACAAGTATTTGTTTTCCTAGTTACACTCTCACTATATCTAATGTTTCTGTATAATATTGCATTGGCAGTGAAAGTACTAAAGCTTTGTTCACAAGTAATGCATATGTTCATTTAGACTTTTCCAAGCACCCCAGGAAAAACTCACCAGCACGCACGGCTATTTTGCTCTCTGGTCCAGCAGGTATATTATGCACAAGAGTTTATTCTTCTCCCACACAAACATTTTCAAGTTTTCAAGTTGGTTTCACTGATACTAGTTAGTTTTTACCTTTGAAGAAATTTATCAGCAAATGCTTGCCAGAGCTTTAGCACATTAGCACATTCCTTTAAATCCAAGTTGCCATTGTTAGATATTACTGATTTCTCCGTGAAGGTAATTTTTTTGTGTTTATAGCATATCATTTTGCTTGCTTTGGAAAAATAAAAAAAAGTATTCATATCTTTCGTGTTTTCCCTTGTACAGTTGCAGAGCAAATTTGGATGTTCTAGAAAAGAACCGGTAAGTTTAGTGTGACAACCACACTAAAATTTAAATAGAGCCGCCACCAATATTTTATTTTTATAAGAAATATTAGAAAACCTATTTTTTGAATATTTTGAATTTAACGCAAAAAAAGGTCTTTTGAACCAAATTTTGGATTCGGGAGTTGGTTACGCATAGGGAAAGTGTTAGCACCCCTAAAACACCCATAAAAATGGTACCTTTCTATTGTTTGAAAAATAAAAAATGTTTGCCTTATCAAGAATTATTTCCCTTAAACTCTTATTTATTATCCCTTTATTTTTATAAAATTAATATTACTTATTAATTATTAACAAAACAAAATAAAATTTTACTTATTAATTATTAACAAAACAAAATAAAATAAAATAGGGAAAAATTTGAGGAAATGCCGTGACTGAAACTGCTCATAGAATATCCATCATTTCATGAAAATAAAAATAAACATGAATTACATTTAAGAAGGCAGGACAGAATAAAATAAAAAGAAACTAAATTTACTGGAACCCATAATTTTTAAGCTAGATATCTAACGTGACGGTGGTGATAGCGGCGGTGGCACGGCTAGGAACCTCGGTTCTGGCCGGCACCTGTAATATCAGATGACCAAATAACAAAAAGACAAAAAGAAATAAATAAAAAATATATCGGAGATGAAGAAAATTAATAATATCTCAGTGTCACTACTAGAATGTTGCTCGTTAGCGTAGGCTAAAAGCCGATGCTAATTGAAAAAAACCGACGCTAAATGACGATTAGCATCGGATTAGTGTCGGTGTCGAGGTCGACACTTTAACTGTCGAAGCTAACCGTTAGCGTCGGCTTTCTCTCATCCGACACTAATTAGCGTCGGCCAGGCCTACGCTAAGTGGACGCTAAATTCAGTGATGTAAAGGACCGACGCTAAAATTAGCGTCGGTTTGGCCGATGCTAAATCTGTGACATTTGTTGCTAAACCTGCGCTATAATTAGCGTCGGCTGGGCCTACACTACGTTGTGCAGTATTTGCTGCTACTACCTGTTTTTGGGATCAACCAATTAACAACTAATAATCTTCAACCTGCTATTGAAAACCAACAATCCAATATCAAACTATCAACTCGACCAACAACGCAATATGAATCAAAACCACAATGAAAATCGATCAATTACAAAATGTATTATAGTAAAATTATAGATTATAAACAAACTTAAGTACTGAAAATAATCCAAAATGTAGTACAACATATATAGGATAAAAAACCTAAAACAAACTGAAATACTGCACAAAATAGGATGAAAAATACTGGCAATTGAAAATACTACCAAATACTGATTTTTCATCCAAAACACTGCAAACTACACAAAATAGGATGAAAAATACTACCATATACTGATTTTTCATCCAAAACACTGCAAACTACACAAAATAGGATGAAAAATCTGAAACTAATCATAATCTCCCACTATAGCGACTGATCATCCAAATCATCATCGTAGTGAGGATGCGGACTCGGACGACTCGCAGAGCTGGACACACCGGCTGATTGCCGCTCCAGAGCCTGCATGCGCTCCTGGAATTGCGCCAAAATAGTCTGCATATCATTCTCCAGAGTCTTCACGCGCTCTTGAGCCTCTTTAGCAACCTCCATGGCTCTAGCTGCTGCCTCCTCAGCTCTAAGTCTCGCTGCCCTTTCTATCTCGATCGCAGTAGATGTTTGGAACTCATGAGTAAACGACGTTGCCCCACGTCGGAGGTTGGCGGACAAATCCGCTGTGCCGTAAACTCGTCCCCGAGAACGACCCCCGGCGGACTCTTGCCACAATTGGAGCCTTGTCGCCGCATCCACCTCCTGCACCCCATCGCCACTGATCTCATCAATCAAGGCCTATATCCGCTCAAACTTCGATGATAATGTTCCTAATTAATAGGAAAAACACATTAAAATTAATGACAAAAAATTAATGACAAAAAATTAATGACCAAAAATGTATACAACCAATATCATACATAAGTTGTCCCAGCCCTGTGATCAACCCACTCATCAGTCTTCTTCCTCTTGTGAGTTTTTATGAAGAGCTCGTCAGGATGCAAATCTCGTCCAAACTTCCTAGCCTGAAATAAAGTGAACAAGTGTTTAAAGATATATATGACCTATTATGATGAACCAAACAATAAATGTGAAATTAATACTTACGATCTCAAGTGCCATGTCAAGATGAGCCTTGCGGCCTGAGGTGTGGACTGCTCCGCCTCTAGTCGAAGCCCGGTTGGTCTTGTTTTGGGCGGAGAGGTTTTTGAAGGTTGTACCTCTCCAGTGGGAAACAATACCGGCATAAGCTTCTTCACCCATCCAGCTGGGTCGGGTCCCCTTCTTCCTCACCTTCGTGAGCATATCCGCAAGACGCTTTGCGCCTCTCTGGTTAAACAAGTGACGAATTTGATTCTTGGGATAAGGCTGAAACGACACATTCTTCTGCAAAAAAAAATGATAATATGTACTAATAATAATAATAATGATGATGATGATGATGATGATAAAAGTAATCTTTCATTATGTTGATATAAATTAGAAAACAAGTTACTGCCAACACACAAAATATTATACTTGCCAGAACTAATTTCCACCAATGGTCTTTCACCTCCTGAGGTGTCTCACTCCAGCAATAGTAAGCACCTCGAAGCGTATGCGTATTGCTCTCCTAATGGCATCAAAGAACCTCCTTGCAAGGAGCTAACCTACAAAATATCAGAAGTACAATTAAAAAAATCAAATGAAGTGTGTAAAGAAAAACCAGCATATAACTAGATAACATAAGAGGAGGAAAAGCAGTATAAATAAAGTAAATTTCAGAAAGTAACAAAATGGAGAACCAATATCTTGACAGATTGCTTGAATAACCTAAA
This sequence comes from Calophaca sinica, assembly GCA_037113605.1. Lineage (NCBI taxonomy): Eukaryota > Viridiplantae > Streptophyta > Magnoliopsida > Fabales > Fabaceae > Calophaca > Calophaca sinica. The sequence continues at coordinate 59,977,341 of CM073737.1, forward strand.
AGTTCTATTTATGAATTACATCTTAATCAGAATTCTCTGCGCATCGTATGAGCACCACATAATGGATGATACATATCCATTTTGCATCATAATCAATCCTTACATCTACATTAATTATAGGACATAGCAGTTGAGGTGGAGGAGAGGAAATTAATAGCAATATTCTCAACTTGTATTTCCATGCTTTACCATCGAAGTATTTCCATGCTTTACCATCGGATGGATGACGAAGAACATTCAAACTCTTTATTCTCATGATGCCATCTCATTTTGGCCGCTGATTCGATTGATGCATACAGTCTTTGTAATCTAGGAATGATTGGGAAATAGAACATTCTCTTCCTTGGGATATCTTTGAACCTTCCAATCCCAATCCTACGAGGAATGTACCTAGCAGATCCACAAAATTTGCACTCAGATAAGTTGCTATCATCTTTGTAATATAACATACAGCCCTCCACACAACAATCAATCTTTCTAGCCTCCAACCCTAACTTAGACACCAATTGTGTTGCTTGGTAATTGTTCTTGGGCAAGCAGCCCTTAATTGGACATACATCATTAAGCATTCGTGCAACAAAATCTATACCTTTTTGTGGAACATGATAGTTAGACCTAACTGCCAAAAGCTCAACTGATATCGATAATCTAGAAACAACAGCTCCCTCGTAGATGGGCTGGTTGGCAGAGATCAACTTGTCATAAAACTGTTGTGCATCTTTGTTGGGCAACTCCTCCTCCGTCAATGTCTCGTTTCCAATGTTAACATTCACATGAGGGACATCTACAAAAGGCCTAAAAGCATCATACACCATCTGATTCGTTGCATCAAATTGATCGTCATAATTCATAGACCCACTACTGTTCGAATAAGCCCTTGTATCAATATTTGACTCCACTTCTCCGTGTTCCGTCCAGATCCAATAGTTTGGTTGAAATCCAAACTTGTACAAGTGCAATCTAACCCTGATTGGAGTCGTTATATTCATGCACTTGCACATTTCACACGGACACCTTATCCCTCCCTTGGATATATAGTCGGGTCGTTTCATAGCCCTCTTCACAAAATTTCGAACACCCCTAATAAACTCGTCTTTCAAGCCAAACTTATCGGCATTTTCCCTGTTATACATCCAACTACGTTCCATTTTCTATAAGGAAAACACGTAACATTATCAGCCACCAAAAAAGTTATGTAAACACAAATACAAAAACATGGCCGCAACCTTAGTGTATTATAGAATTATCCAAAGCTTAGCTGTAGATGCTACACTTTTCTAAGATAAATATTATGCTATCCTTATTTTGCCACTGACTGATTCAACATACATTTAAATTACAAAAACAACATTCATTCTATTTGATGTAATGTTGTTGAATCAAGAGATATTTTAACAAGTAAACCAATTCTGTCAATTTAGTTTTGATTAAGCAAGAGCACAATAGGTTTGGCCAAGCAAGTAGTCACAAACAACATAAGCACCTATGTATTTGTTGCTTTTTCCCCACAATTTTCAGATCACATATAGGTGACAGAAAATTTGTACCCAAGTCATACATAATCACAGAAATTCAACATTTTCTACATATCACCATTAGTGTGCAAACAAATTCATCTATATTTTATAATGATATTATTTTGACAATTAAATTCTTTAACACTTAAATTCTTTTGAGTCCACAATAGTGTTTTCACTCTACTAAAGTAGCTCAGATTTCTTTAAATCCACACAAGTTTTTTCACTTTACTAAAGTTGTTTGACTTAGATAATAATTCTATTCACAAATAAATATACTATTGAATTTGCAGTTATTTTATCGCTATAAAAATGAAACACACACAAAATATACGTCATTTAGAGATGTACCTCAGAGAGTGGTTGTGATTGCCAAAGGATTTACTTAAACCAAAAATGCAACTTGCAACAAAATCGACCAAAGCCCTCTCTTCAAGACGATCACTTGTCTTCTTACAATTCTTTGCAAAGTAGCTTGCTTTTTACGAGCAGATAACAGAGTAACAAGATCAAACAACCAATCATAATCTCCCACTAGGTATGACGAACTTAGCATCAATCACAAATCATAGTAACAGTAAGAAACCCACAAATCAAGATAACACACACACATGCATGGCCAGCAATGATGGGATACAACCCAAACTCAGTGAAATTTACAAGAACCCGTAAAAAATGGGGTTTCACTTGAATCACAATAAAGCATATAAGTTTGGAAGCTCCAAAGCAGTAAGTTTGTTTATGTGTTCCAATTAATTTCTTGTTTTTTATTCCTACTTTTTATGGCTGAGTGTCCCAGGATGCTTTTTAATTCTTTTGATTTGATTATCCTTGTTAATTCTTTTGAATAGATTTTGTCATACATGAACAGAAACGAACTTAAAAAATGTAAAGTATACTGGAGAAAAACACAGACATGAAGTTATTTAGCCTTTGGCATTTGTCCATGTGTGTTGGGTGAATCTTAGGCTAATTAATTAGCAGAAACTTGAGCTACAGTGAAAGCTATGTTGTAAAACTTAAGGGGGTTTCATAAAGAGGAGGAAAATAGAGCAAAATAATAAAAATGGTTAACCAAGAATGCAAAAGGGTCAGAATAAAATAGCTGAGCACGAGGAACAAACCTGGTGAGAAGAACACTGTTGTCGTTTCTGACCGCAGGGGTTTCAAACATGAAATCGCCGCTGTTGTCGTTGAGGCATATCCACCATCTTTTTAATCTTTTGCTGTTGTTCATCTATAGCCTAGATACATCTCTACCACAAATCACAAGGAGAAGATGCAACTTGTAACTGGAAAAAAATCCAAATCCAAACAATGAGGGAAATAAGGAACAAAAGCTAAAATTGTTAAGACCCATTGAAGAACATGAGATCCTTGTCACTTCAAACCAATTTTCTCTCCGCTTGGTAAATGCAAAATTCAAACAGATAAAAGGAAAGCATGATTCATGAGAAATAAAACGAGTATATACTGGCGATGATTCTGGTAGAAGTTGTCAAGCTGATAGTAAACATAGATAGGAGACTTCATATGCTTCTCCACCTATTCATAAGAGCAATTTTTAAAACAAACGATCATCAAAATTTGAAATCCATAATTCATCAATTATAGGAACAGAGTTAATGCAAAGATAATGGTCAAACAAGTAAAAAGAAAAGTTGGTGTCAAGGAACCATACACGCAGCTCCCTTTTGCAAGTTTTATCTGCATCACTCTGAATGTATGCTACTTTGTCTGTCCAATTTGATGGTATGCAATCTGACTCGTACCTATCAACAATTTCAACAACCTGATAGATAGATAGATAGATATACCAAAAATAAAAGTCAGCACTCAATATTAGACATATTATATAGAGCTGTGAGCAAAAATCCAGAACAGTATTGCACTCAAGCATACATCTCGCGAAGCAATAAGCGAAGCAACACCGATAGGAATGAATACAACGGTGACAATCAAGAATGCTGAAATAACATGCAGGGAAAGTAATATACCATGTAAATAGTTATTTCTAAATGCTTGTTGTTTAATCTCAATTCACAAACAACAATATATACAAAAAAGCAGATTTACCGCTTTTGGTGTAAGAATAGGCTTGTTTAACAATCTCCTGGTCAGAATAAATCAAAACGTTCTCTTTTTTTAATTTTTTTCTCCTCCTTATTCAGACTTTCATGGATTATGGGACAAAGCAAAATAAAAAGAAACAAAGGGGATAAGATACTTTACTTGGGAACAAACACAAAAATTCCATTAAATCCAACGCTGAGTTTCGAGCGAAGGAAGGAGTAGCTGAGATCTATTCGGGCGGACGAACACTAGCGCCTGAGTTTCGGGCGGACGAAAGAGCGGTGCGGTGGTGCTGATGTTGCAGTGGCAGTGGTGATGTTGCAGAGGCCGTGGCGGTGTTGTCGCAGAGAAGAAGAAGTCGCTGTTAGGTTTTTTCAATTGGAGAGAAGAAGAATAACGAGTCTCAGGCCAGATTTTTACAAGTTTTTTCAATTAAAAAAAAAAAAATAAAACAAAAACGAGTTGGAGGGGGAGCGTACGCGTAACAAAAAAGGGAGGGGGGAATGGTTAAAAAAAGGGTGAAACGTTTTAGCTTCGGCCAACTGACGGTAAAAAAAAACAAACCAAATAGCGACGCAACCTATTATAAATAATTAGAAATAGAATTGGGCATTTAGCGTCGGGGTCGTGGCCTACACTACGAGTTCGAAGCTAAAATCCAACATTCTAGTAGTGTGTTAATTTCAGATCCGATCACGCAATCATGCCAAAAATAAAACACGAAAATAGAAAGATGGGAGAAAAGAACCTGGGTATTTCAGCTTCTCACCCAAAAAAATTACACAGAAGCTAGAAAGCCAAAAAAAAAAAAACAAGAACCTAAAACTAAAGTGTTTGTTTTTTGTATTTTTGGTGATCTCACTATCCTTTGCAATGATCACTGCCTCTTCTGCTTCTGCTAAAACTAAAGTGTTTGTTTTTTGTGTTTCTTCTCCTCAGATCCAGAATCGCTTTCTCAGTTCCCTCTTCTTTCCCAGATCCGAACTCTCTTCCTTTTTTCCTTTGGTATGCTTTGGCTTTTATAGGCCCAACATCTACGAAAACAAACAAACGAATCAGTTAAAAATCAAATAATCAAATTCAAATATAAGATAAGAAAATAACGAAGACTCCCTGTTTCTTGCGTCTAGATCCGAAATCCTCGCGGTGAAAATTAGTATGATTCGATGGAGATGATGGTGGATAGGATTCGACTTTGATGGGGGTGAGGAATAAAGGGATGAGATGGAAGATTAGGGTGAGAGAGATGGAGGCCGCGACGATCTAGGGGAGAGATGAGAAGAACTAGGGATTTTTGAAAAGAGAGGGAGATGAGATGGAGGGAGGTGGTGTGACAGGAGCTTCTAGGTTAGGGTTTGAGAAGGTGGAGGAAGAAGGAAGAGAAAGATGAGGCGGATTAGGGTTAGGAAAAGAAAGAGGGGGAGAATAGATAAGGGGAGAGAAGTGAGGGAGTGGTTGAGAGAGAATGGGGGGGAGGGTAGTGGTGTGACCGAACTGAAGAAAGTGAGGGAGTGAATGAGGGTGTGTTTCTTTTTTTTCGGTCCGGAATATCACGAGAGATCCATTAGATGAAAAACAGCCCAATGGGCTAACACACGCGAACGAATCGCGACACAGCTTTGGATCACACTCCTCTAGTATACATGGACAATCAGGGACCGAGGAGTGCGAAACACACTAGAAACCCGAATCTAATGAAACTAAAAAGTACACCACACACTGACAAAAACACAAAGGACTATCACGCCTAACACGAGGGCCACCTACCACACCACACTTAAGCAAATACAGATCTGAACAACGAAATAGCAAGGCAGAGGTCAAGCACTCAATCAAGCTACCGGAGGGACGAAGTCTCTCCTCTTTTAAAAGTTGCCCAACTCAGGGGAGGATGACTACAAGATCCGGTGAGACCCTGGAGAATAGAACCCACCACTGGGTGTTCTGATAAGTCTTCATCACATGTAGATTTATAGTGCTTAATTGGATATTTGTGTTGTGATTGAAGAGAATTCAAAGTGATTACTTGCTTAAATTGAGTGATTTAGTGTATTCACTTGGATTCGTTCTAACGTTTGTGCATTAATGTTTTCAATGATTTTTTATCTCTAAGTGCACAGAAATGGGAGCATAGCCAAATGATTGACTTGAAAGCTCGTCTGGAAGCGCTGTTTCCTGACAAAGACGATTGCAAAAGCTATATCTTGAGCCACACTAATCCAAATGAGATGATTTTGGTCTTTTTGGAAAGATAGAAGAATTATCTACAACTTTGATGAAGGAACCGAGACCTAAATCAATCTCTAAGTTGGGGTAATTTGTGCTACAAGTTGATCAAGTGATGCTGTCTTAGCCTGACACATGTTCAATATTTTAATCATATCTGGAGTTGTAGGTGTCCAAATTATATATGAAACTGGTGCCATTGGAAAGCTAAGATCCATAGCTTCAACTTTGATGAAGACACCTTGAGCTAATTCGGACGTTACAGAGGTGAAAAATGCAAAACAACGTGAAAAAACGGGTTCAGGTCCCTTGCTGTTTGTCTGCGCGCAGAGTGCGCGCGGAGCGCACCCGGAGCGCTTTGACGTGCTGAAACGTTAAAAACTCGTGTTTTTGATGTTTTGGATCATTCTTTATCATATCTAAGACCTAAAAACGCTGGGAGGCTGGTCTAGGGTGCTAGGGTTTCAATTTCTTCCATCTCCAAAGAGGATTCAAGCTTGGGAACAAGGATTGGAGTCTTCAATGGAGTGGTTTTCTCTCTTTTCTCTATTTTTCTGGTTTGGTTCTTGTTTCTGTATGAGTAACTAAGCTTTTTAGACTAGGGTAGATGAACCTTGTGGAAACTCTTATGTAGTTTGATTATATTATTTCAATGCAAGTCTATTTCAATTATGATTGAGCCTTCACCTCTATTCTTAATATTTTTTGGTAATTGATTGCTATCAAATTGATTTGGGGTTCTTCTCACAATTGGAAAATTGGGGTTTGAACTTGAACTGAGTTTGTTGGTCATGTTTAGGAGGATTATAGGAATATAACCTTATGAGCATGTGTTCTTATGAATCATTGATCTTTATGCTTAACTATATCATTGGTCACCTAAGGAATTAGGGATTTTTGGTTTAGTTAAAGGGTTTATGAGACAAGGAATTGTACTTAATCTAATATCGTTGATTCAAACTTCAATTTGTATGGAATAACTTGCGTTGGTTGTAGATTGAATGCATAAGAGTGGAAACAAGAGGATTCGATCCCTAGTCATTTTTAATCCTTTGATTTTCTAATCGTTGTTATTGTTATTTTGAGTTGTTACAAATATTCTAAATTTCAAATACTAGAATTTGGGTTCTCGTTCAAAATAGTTACAAAGTTTGTTAAGTTAACTAATCGATCACAATCCCTGTGGAGACGATAACTCACTTACTCACTTTATTACTTGTACGATTCGGTACACTTGCCAAATCTCAACATGTTCGCAGGCCCCAACCTCTTCTACCATCTCACCTACCAGATCACATCTTGTATCAGGGGTCTGGAAGCCAATCAATTCTTTATCAAGCACATCAGTCAGATTCTTAGGAGGATCACTCAGCCAGTTGCAAGGAAGGGACCGGTTTGCCATCATGAGAGTCACGGTATGAGTCGCCTCGTTCCCAGATCTAGGAGACCAGGTGAAACCACAATGTTCAAAGTCACCCTTGAAAGCTGCGATATCCTGGATAATCTGAACTATTTCCCCTCTTTGTTGCTCCTGTCTACAACAATTAACTACCTCAAGAGAGTCAGATTCCAGCACAATCTTTCTGAAGCCAAGATTCTGCACAAGGTTTATACCATCACGAGCTGTAGTGGCCTTAGCCACAAGGGGGGAGAGAGAAGGGAAGCACCGAGCAATATCAGAAATGAGTTTGCCAGAGTAATCTCTCACAACCACCCCCGAGGTACTTAACTGCTTACTCTTATTGAAGCTGGCATCTGTATTGATCTTTAGGAAACCCCTTAGAGGGGGGTCTCCATTTTTTTGCATTGATCTTGACATTTGATCTGTTCCTTTGTGTATCTCCTCCTCCTATCCTGGACTGGAAGTTCTCCTGAATATTGATGGATGTTTGTTTCAGAACAACCAAAGGGTTTGGGGGTTTGTTCTAAAAAACCATAATATTTCTAACTTTCCATATTGCCCAAAGAGTGAAACAAACAGCAGCAAAGGCAAAATGATGATAGTCATTGAGCGGTTCTAGGTCTTTGATAATCTTCCCAATCCAATCCCTAACACTAGTAATTGTATTAGGAGAGAGGACACATTGAATCTGGGATCCAAACCAGACTGGTGTAGTCCAGGGGCATAATAACAGGGCATGTTCCACAGTTTAAGTATGGGACTCACAAATAGGGCAGGTATGGTTCCTGAGGACCCTCTTCCTACAAAGGTTATCTCTGATAGTAATTCCATTGTGGCAGATTCGCCAGATAAACACTTTAATTTTTGAGGGATAGGGGCCTGCCACAGATACATCCAAGGGAAGTTCAAATCACAACCTGAAGTGGAGGGAGCTGTGAGATTAGACTGGTTGCTGTTACAGACAGTAATGTACCCAGATTTGACACTTTTTAATCCCCAGAAGCAGTGTGAGGCCACCAAAATCTGTCCTTAGAGAGCGTCCAACTAATAGGGGTCTGATAAGCTGCTTTAGCCGAGGTCGGATGTAAGGACTGCTGAAGCTTGTTGATATCCCAGGACCGGTTGGTGATATTGATGAGTTCTTCAACTTTAGCATTTGGCATAGGGTTGATAGGTTCAGCTTTTAAGCCAGAAGCAAGACAGCAATCTTCAGATATATTGATGTCACTCCCGTTACCCACAGCGCAATGACCATCTCTCTTTAACACATCTCGACCTTTAAGTAAGCTGGACCAAACCCAAGAGCTTTGTCTCTTCTTTGTTACCTGCAAAAAACAACAGTTAGGAAAATAAAGTGCCTTAAGGGTTTTCACCCATAGGGCATCCGGATTTTGAATCACTCTCTAAGCCTGTTTTCCTAATAGTGCTAGATTCATTTTCTCAAATCTTTTGAAACCCATTCCCCCCTCTTTCTTTCTGCTAGTTAGGACATTCCAATTTTTCCAGTGGATACCCCTCTCTTTACCATGAGCTCTCCACCAAAATCTAGCCACTTGTGAACAAAGTTGTCTGCAAACTGTCTTTGGGAACATTAGAATAGCCATTGCATAAGAAGGAATAGCTTGAATGACCACTTTAATAAGGACTTCTTTGCCGGCCTGATTGAGGAGCTTCTCTTTCCATCCTTCCATTTTTGCACAAATTCTATCCTTTGTCTAAGCAAGGTTATGGATTTTCGATCTACCCCATTCACAAGGTAGTCCCAAGTATTTCCCTGGATTGTCCACTGAAAACCAAGGATGTCTACCACTCTCTGTTGAATTGCAGTGGGAACAAATTTTCCAAAGATTAAGCCAGATTTAGTCAGATTCAGTCTCTGGCCAGAAACTAGGGAGTACCGGTTAAGAACATTCAGACACTGGAACATTTCAGCTTCATTGACCTTAGCAAAAAGGATAGAGTCGTCGGCAAAAAAAAGGTGATTAATAGGTGGACAGGAGGTTGCCAACTTTAAACCTCCTATGCTATTGTTTGCCAGACATCCATTAAGCATGTGAGATAAGACATCAGAGGCAAGGATAAAAAAATAGGGCGTGATTGGATCACCTTGCCTTAGTCCTCTAGAAGGGACTATTTTCTGTGATACTTGGCCATTGATTTTAAAGCAATACGAAACCGTCGAGACAAGCTTCATGACTAGGTCAACCCATTTTCCATCAAAGCCATACCTTAAGAGGATTTTTTCTAAGAAATTCCATTCCAATCGATCAGAGGCTTTACTCATATCCAACTTGATGGTCACATTAGATCTACCCACCTCCCCTTTAAGACTTAGAGAGTGGAAAACCTCATGGGCAATGATAAGGTTGTCTTGGATTTGTCTATCGCTCACAAAGGCACTCTGGTTTTGGGAATACAACTTGTCCATATGATTCTTCAACCTCGTCACCATGATCTTGGAGATAACCTTGTAAATAAAGTTACAGCAGCTAATTGGCCTCAAGTGATGAATACTTTCTGGCAAAGGCACCTTAGGAGATAGAGTAACAAGAGTCTCATTGATGTCAGAGTTCAGGGACCCCTGGGTAAAGAAAGACTGGACAGCATCACAGACAACCTGTTTAATGGTATCCCAATTCTTCTAGTAGAACAACCCGTTTAGCCCATCTGGGCCTGAAGCTTTTAGAGCACCCAGCTTATCCACCATACTCTTAATCTCCAAATCTGTGACACTTGCTAGCAAAGATTGGTTGATCTCTTCCGAAACCAATTTAGGAACACAATCTAGACAGTCTTGGAATAAGACATAGGTTCAGAAGTGTAGACTTACTGAAAATGGTTTACAACGGTCTCCATAATAGCCTCTTGGCCTTGGATCCAATCACCATTGGCATCCTTAAACCTTTGAAGATTATTCCTATCACGCCACTGAATAGTGGAAGCATGAAAAAACTTGGTATTTTTATCCCCCCAGTTTAACCATTTAACCCGTGAACGCTGCCTCCAATAAGCTTCTTCTTGTTTCCATAACTGCTTAATATTCTGCTTAAGGGAGGCAACTTCCTCCCAATCAACTTACTTATCATTGACAGTATTCTGGAATTGTCTTTGAAGCTTAATAATCTCAATATCAGCCCTCTTGAGTGTTTTGTGGTGCCAACCCGAAAGTCTTTTCTTACACTCATCACTTCTATGAATGAGGTTTATCTAAGGATCAGAGTTCTCACTTGACTTCTGTTGTTGCCATCCTCTCTCCACTTCTTGAAAGAAATCCTCATGTTCAGACCATAGGCTTCAACTTTGAACTGCTTGTGGTTAGGGAAGCGAGGGGAGAGTTGGATAACTAAAGGAGAGTGGTTAGAAGATACCATAGGTAGAGCAATCACTCTAGCATTAGGAAATAAATCCTGCCAACCCCAGTTTGCTAGGACTCTATCAATTTTTTCTCTAGTTACAAAACCATCTCTGGGGTTGCTAGTCCAAGTGAACTTACAATAATGTCCATATCCATTAGGCCCGTAGTTGAGAGAAAGTCCTGAAATAAGTCAATTCTGTTCTGGTGGGTAGGTCTCAGGCCCTCTTTTTCAAAAGGGTGGAGCATTTCATTGAAGTCCCCCATATAACACCAAGGGGAGTTAAAGTTTGCCTGTAAGTTGCTAATCCAATTCCAAAGACTCCTCCTATGTTGAAATAAGGGGTTACCATAGATAAAGGAACAATCAAACCAGGAATTAGATCCCCTCTCTGTGTGAATGAGATTTCTAGACCTATGGATAATTTTGACCTCAACCTAGCTATTCCAAAGAAGAGCAAGACCTCCAGACCAACCTGAAGGCTCAATACAAAAACTGAATTAAAACTGAAGTTTTCTCCGTAACTTCTCTATTCTTTCCTTTGGTGCTCTGGTTTCCATTAGAAAGAGTAGAGTAGGCTGGTGATGTTTGCAAAGAGATTGCAATCTTGAATTGTCGAGGTCACTGCCACGCCCCAGCAATTCCAACTTATGAAGGTCATGGGGCCTTTGGGGGCATGGGTAGGCCCGCCTCCTCAGCCATAGTCATCATGTCATCGGGAATCAGTTCCCAAGTGGTAGTGAGGTATTTGCCCTCTTCATCATACCAATTCTCAGCCCTGAATCTTTGTTTTTTCTTCATTGGCATTGTCACACTATTCACATCATATTCATCATCCTCAGTATCAAGCCCCTGACTCTTTTAAGTCTCAAACCCTGTTGAAGGTTAAGGCTTAGAGCTGTCTCTTCTTCTATGTTCATCGGGGTAGCCTCCTCTCCTTCATAGTCATCTTCTTCAGGCGGAAATTCTACCGTGTAGCCCTTTTCCTCCTATTTTTTACCTGCCAAACAAATAGATCTGACTGCTTGAGTTTCAGCAATAGAGAGGCTGGAACCCGCATACTTATCAAACATGTCAGGGCTAGGATAATCCTCTAAGAGCACCGGTTTCTTTAGCCCTATGTCCTCTTTGGTTATCTGTAATAAATCCGGGTGTTCAGGGCCTAAACCTGCCCTTTGAATGCCACACTTTAGGTCTATCAAAGTACTTGGGATAGTGTTAGGAGGAGGGGGCTTAGTGGTTGGATAGGGCTTTGAGGCAATTTGTAACCGGTTTGGTGGGTCAAACTAGGAGGGGTAGCCTATTTGTGGGGGTTCTGTTTGGGGGATGATTCAAGGGACTCAGGTTCTCACTAGAATTAGAAGGGGGTTGGTTCTAGGAATAAGTTTGTTTGGTGCATACTGTGGAAGGTTTACAGTGATCTCTGTTTCTTGGTTAGAGGTTGTTAGGGGATGATGTTTGGTAGCTGATGGAGTATGGGCTTCTTGGGCAGATTCATGTGTGGGAAGGTCAGGGTGTTTAGAAGTTTTGTTTGTAATGCACTCTATGATTGAGGGGTTGGCTTGGGTAAGGGCTAGGGGTTGAGGTTTAAGGCTAATGGTTTGAGAGGAATAGGCTTGTGGCAGGGACTTAGCAGCTGCCCACGAGTTAGTACCTTCCTTGAGTTGTGTTTGAGGGTTTTTATCCCCCCATCTTCTTGTTGATAAACAAGGCCAGCAGCCCTGTTATGAGTAACAGAGGCATGGTTGTTGTCTTCATGAATTTGTTTCTTGAGATATTTGACCATTGAAAGGTCCAACCTTGGAACATCTTGATGCAACAATTGTCTTCTATACTGCTCATAGGGGAAATCTATACTCAATCTAGGCTGAATAGCTTCCTCCTGTATGTTGGTGGGGCTGCAATCTTGGTTGGTTGAACTCTCTGTACACTTCCTTTTGTTTAGCTCCGGCCCAGTTTGAGCATATTCTTTCCTTGATGATTGATGACCTCCTTGTGGCCCCCTTTCTAGCTAAGTCTTCCCCTAGCTTCATTTGTTGTAAAGATTTAGGAGCAGGAACATTCATCCAAGGGTCATACTTAGGAATGCTCTTGTTAAGTGCAGCCATTGTTTTTTCTGTTTTACAAGCTTTTTGTTCATGTCCCAGGATTCCACAATTATAACACATCCCCTGTAGCCTCTCAACTTTAAAGCCAACCCAAATTCTCTCCTTCTCATCCCTATTGATCCAACTCCCAGACCAAAAGGGTTTACAAATGTTGACCATAACCCTGCTTCTGATAAAATGGCGCATAATCTTCCCATCCACTATTGGGTTCTCCACTTCTAACACCTCCCCCGTTCTAGAAAGAATGGATTTAGCATTAACAGGATTAAGGTTATCAAGTGGCAGTCCATGAATTTGAATCCAAAAAGGGGACCAACTAAAATCTATATGAAAGCATGATTTTCCAGGGGACCAAAACTTGAGACAAATAAGTTGGTTCATAACATACCAAGGTGCCTTTCGCAAAATTTCTTCAACATGAGATACTGATTCAAAACTGAACAAGAAGAGGTTGGGGCCTATGTCTGTGATGTACCATCCCTGACACTCATCCCATAACTGTCTACATATATTCTTGATTCCAGTTTTGTTAAGAACTTTAGCAGAGATAATTTTCCCTATCAAAGCACATTTACTTAACTCAATAGTAGTTAGGCTATTTTTTTGCAGGGTCACAACTTCAGAGATTTGTTCATCCTCTGCAGTTTCGCATATCTGAGCAGAAATCTGTGAAACATCCATCTCGAGGCAGTCCAAGACAGAGCCACACGAGCTGAGGACCTCCACTGGCTGCACAAGATCAAAGGAAATAGGTAGATGATGCCGAGACCAAAGAAAAATGCTGCTAGGAGTAGCACCAAAGCTCCAGAAGATTGATGCTGAGAGCCACACCAGAAATCCAACACAAGCTAAGGACCTTCACTAGCTGCACTATAGTAAAGCAACTAGGCAGATGAAGCCAAGACCAGAGAAGGGTGGTGCCAAAAGCAGCACCAGAGTACCAGTAGAGTGAAGTCGAGAGCAACCAGAGTTCTAGTAGAAAAAGGGAGCACCTGACTAAACAGGGAAAGAAGAGGCTTGTTGACACAAAGAAATGAGGAAAAATCCAGCACTAACTAAGAGAAACACTCACACTCACACACACACACTCGCACTCACTTATGCCTCCCAAGGAAGCACTAAACCCTAGAAAGGACATAACATTCACACAGGGACACACAGTCTCACAAAAAGACACAAACCCTAGCAGAGCCTAGGGAATTTTTGTTTGTTTTATTTGGCTTTGGCCAAAAATAGTTGGGGGAATTTACTTCTGTGGTGTGTTTCTTTAGGTTTGGGTTGGGCCTTGTCCTGTGAGGTGATGGGCTTAGGGAAGTGGGCGCTGAAAATGGGAATGCGGGTGCGAGTAGTAGAAGGATAGCAGGTGAGGCGCTGGGGCTGGGCTTAGCAAAAATGGGGGGTGCGCGTGGAAATGGGATTGCTAGAAGGTGTTGCTGGACTGGTGGCCTGCTTACTAGAAAGCTTCTAATTGCACCTCAAATATTTACAATTTGCGACCCTTGTTCTTTTACTCATTTTTTTCTTCTTCTTTTCTTCCTTTATTTTTCTTTCTTCTTTTCCACTTTGAGACCAAAAAATATTATTTTTATTTTTATTATTTATTTAGTATTATCACTACTAATTAGAAAAAAGCCGGACAAAATTAGGGTACGACAGCTGTCCCTCCTTAATTACATTTTACTCGAAGTGTTACTTAGAGACAACGCAGATTAATTATGTGCAAATTAGAAAGCAACGAAGAACAATACTAACCAGAGACAATGCAAATTAAGCTTCAATCTGAGATGAGGACTGTCGAAGCAACCACGCAGAAGCAAGATAGCAGCGCAAAATTGAAGCACGGCGTAGAAACAAGCAGCAGCTCAGCTCGCAGATTCAAGACATGAATGGAGGTTTTGGAAAGAGGGCTGAAGAATGTGAGGGTGCGAAGAAACAGAAGGGTTAGGGCTGAGAAGGAGAGGCTGAGAGAGAGAGGCTAGGGTTCGTGAGGGGAAAATCTGTTTTTCAGGTTTTATAGTGCCGTGAATCGAAGTGAGTGAATCGATTCACGAGAGCCCAACTTCGATTCACAGAAAGGGCAGAACGTGATTTATGCACAATAAGAGTCATGAATCGATTCACATTTTAAATGAATCGATTCATTCACTATGCAATTTAAAAATATGCAGAGTAAATGCATTTTAACTGTACAATTAGCATAAAAACACCTAAAATTCATTCAATCAATCATTTATGCACAACATATAACAATATAAACATGTTTTAACATATAACATGAACAATTTGGAGAAATCACGCATAAAAAAAATAAAAAATCAAGCACATTACAAAAAAAATAACATACCTAGTATAAGGAATACTTGTGCACTCTTGGATCAGCAAAAATTAAAAACAACTGCATAACTAGTTAGTGAGAAACATATGCATAGACACACATTCATTCAATGCATGAACTATCCAAAATGCCTAGTTCATTTCTAATATTGAAAAAATTCTCTTTTGCAAGAGGTTTTGTGAAAATGTCAGCTAGTTGTTTAGATGTTTCCACAAACTCAAACACACAATCTCCTTTTTCAACATGATCTCTAAGAAAGTGATGTCTAATTTCTATATGCTTAGTCCTAGAGTGTAAGATGGGATTTTTAGTTAGGTTGATTGCACTAGTATTATCACATCTAATGGGAATGTGATTCAGCTTGAGTCCATAGTCTAGAAGTTGTTGTTTCATCCAAAGAATTTGAGCGCAACAACTTCCAAGCTACATACTCGGCTTCACCGTGGATAATGCCACACTCACTTGCTTTTTACTATGCCATGAAATTAGTGAGTTTCCAAAGAGGTGACATTTTCCACTAGTGCTTTTCCTATCTACTTTGCAACCGCAAAGTCGAATCCAGTATAACCAACAAAACTACTAATACCACCTTTAGGATACCATAGACCCATGTGTGTTGTGCCTATAAGATACCTAAGAATCCTCTTAACTGCTGAGAGGTGTGATTCCTTAGGGTTAGCTTGAAATCTAGCACACATGCATACACTAAACATAATGTCAGGTCTACTGGCAGTTAGATAGAGAAGAGAACCGATCATACCTCTATACCTTGCAAGTTCAACGGATGTTCCATTTTCATCCTTGTCAAGATAACAACTTGTGCTCATAGGAGTGCTAATCTCCTTAGCTTTTTCCATCCCGAATCTTTTAAGAAGCTCTTTGCAATACTTTGATTGATTGATGAAGATACCATTTTTAGATTGCTTGATTTGTAGCCCGAGAAAATAATTGAGTTCACCCATCATTGACATTTCAAATTCGCTCTGCATCATCTTAGAAAATTCCTTGCACAAAGATTCATTAGTAGATCCAAAGATAATGTCATCAACATAAATTTGCACTAAAAGGATGTTATGACCTTTACTCTTAATAAAAAGTGTAGTATCAACTTTTCCCCTTTGAAAACCTTTTTCTAAAAGAAATTTGCTCAATCTTTCATACCAAGCTCTAGGAGCTTGCTTAAGTCCATAAAGGGCCTTTTTAAGTTTAAAAACATGATTAGGCAAATCAAAACTTTCAAAACCGGGGGGTTGAGCTACATACACTTCTTCTTGAATATAGCCATTTAGGAAAGTACTTTTAACATCCATTTGGTACAATTTAAAATCCATGATGCAAGCATAAGCAAGAAGTAATCTAATGACTTCTAGTTTAGCTACGGGGGCATAAGTTTCCTCATAATCAATACCTTCCTCTTGATTATAACCCTTAGCTACTAATCTAGCCTTATTTCTAGTAATTACACCGGTTTCATCAAGCTTGTTCCTAAAAACCCATTTTGTGCCAATTACTTGATGATTCTTTGGTCGTGGCACAAGTTCCCAAACTTTGTTTCTTTCAAATTGATTTAATTCTTCATGCATGGCCATCAACCAATGTTCATCAACAATCGCTTCATCAATAGTTTTAGGCTCAATTTGTGAAACAAAAGCGGAGTAATTACAAATATCCCTAATATTAAGTTACCCCTTTTGAGATGTCACCTATTATTTGATCAAGAGGATGATCTTTTGACACTCTCCATTCAAGAGGTAGATTTTGATGTTGAACTTCTTTATCTTCCTTGGGAGGCATCTCATCATTGTTGTTGTTTTCTTATATCTTCTCTTCATTTGAGGGCTTTGAACCGGCACCTGTAATCTCATCAAGAGCAACATCCTTTCTTTCCTTTTGGAGGTTAGATTCATCAAATGTAACATGGATAGATTCTTCAATGGACATAGTTTTCTTGTTGTATACTCTAAAAGCTTTACTAGAGGATGAATAGCCTACAAATATACCTTCATCGGCTTTAGCATCAAATTTGCCTAAGTTATCCTTCCCGTTATTCAAAATAAAACATTTACATCCAAAGACACGAAAATGGGAGATGTTAGGCTTTCTTCCTTTGTACAATTCATAAGGCGTCTTTTTCAAAATTGGTATTATCAAGACTCTATTTACAACATAAGTTGCGGTATTAACCGCATCCGCCCAGAAGTACTTAGGAAGATTTGTTTCATTAATCATAGTTCTTGCAAGCTCTTCTAGATAACGGTTTTTCCTTTCAACTACTCCATTTTGTTGTGGAGTTCTAGGAGCTGAAAAATTATGATTAATGCCATTTTCTTCACAAAAAGCTTCAAAGATATGGTTTTCAAATTCACCTCCATGATCACTTCTTATGGATGCAATTTTCAAATTCTTTTCATTTTGGATAACTTTTGCAAGTTTTCTAAAA
Organism: Calophaca sinica; assembly: GCA_037113605.1. Classification (NCBI taxonomy): domain Eukaryota; kingdom Viridiplantae; phylum Streptophyta; class Magnoliopsida; order Fabales; family Fabaceae; genus Calophaca; species Calophaca sinica. Next base: position 59,994,795 of record CM073737.1, read on the forward strand.
GCATTAAAAGCATCATTTTTACTAGCAATGAACAAAGTCCATGTGTACCTAGAAAAATCATCCACAATCACTAGACCATAGTAATTACCTCCAAGACTCATAGTTCTAGAGGGACCAAACAAATCCATGTGCAAAAATTGCAAGGGCCTAGTAGTTGAAACAATATTTTTTGCTTTAAAAGAGGTCTTAACTTGCTTTCCCTTTTGATATGCATCACATAATTTGTCCTTCTGAAACTTGATTTTTGGTAAACCAATTACTAAATCTTTAGAGATAAGTTTATTTAAATGGTCCATGTGAATGTGAGCCATTCTTCTATGCCATAGCCAATTTTCATCACTTTTAGTTAATAGGCATGGTACGTCATTTGAAGGTATATCCTCTAGACTAATCATATAGATATTATCTATCCTTTGACCAATGAACTTAATTTGCTTATCATTCTTGTTTTCAATTTTGCAACAAGTTGAGTTGAAAACAACTTCATATCCCTTGTCACATAATTGACTAATGCTAAGCAAGTTATGTTTTAGTCCATCCACATATAAAACATCATCTATAGTAGTAGTAGAGGACTTACCAACTTTGCCAATACCAAGGATCTTACTTTTGTTGTTGTCTCCATATATTATATATGACCTCCATCTCTAGGAGCAAGTTGTAGAAACTTAGATTTATCACCGGTCATATGTTTGGAGCAACCACTATCCTAATACCAATCCTTGCTATTGACTTTCAAACAAACCTACAAAACAGTTAATGTTGGGACTTAGGTACCCAAATTTGCTTGGGTCCTTGAATGTTAGTGTTGGGAATTAGTCCCTTGGGAATCCATACCATTTTACAACTATCAAGACCATTCTTCCTAATATTGCAATTTAGTATAGTATGGCCATTTCTACCACAATAATGACATGTTATATTAGATGTGCTTGGTGAAACAAAGAGGTTTTTGAAAGATTTTCTTTGAGTGTTGGGATTGAAACCAATACCACCTTTGTCAAAAGTGCATCTTTGTTTACTAAGCATCATGTCTAAATAATCCCTACCCATTGTGAGCTTTACTATAGACTTTTTTAAGTAATCAATTTCCTTTTTGAGGTCTAAACATTTCTCACATATGGAAGGAATAATAACATCATCATTAGGACATGCTTTAGCAAGAGATTCTTCATGAGCAACCCTTAAAGATTCATTTTCACTTTTCAAAATTTCAATTTCCTCTTTTTCTTTTGAAACTTGCTTTTCTAGACTAAGTATAGTTTTCTTTTGAGAAACTACTTGTCTAGTGGTCTTTACAAGTTCCTCATGAAGTTCATCAAAAGCATTTTGCAACTCATCATATGTAGGTAAAGGATCAAGTTCATCATCACTTACCTCATCCTTTTCATGGACGGTTGCCATTAGAGATAGGTGTGCTACTTCATCATCTTCCGAGCTATTTGAAGAATCCGTATCATTGTCTTCCCATGCAATGTAGGCTCTTCTTCCTTTCTTTTCCTTCTTAGGCCTTTTCTCATTCTTCTTTAGGTAGATTGGACACTCCATCTTCATGTGCCCGGTTTTGCCACATTCATAGCAAGTTATTGTTGAAGTGCTCCCTTCCTTCTTAGTAAACTTCTTTGACTTGTTGAAGAATTTGTTGTTGCTCATTTTTCTTCCTTTCTTACTCAAAAACCTACCGAACTTCTTCACCATAAGACCTATGTCTTCTTCACTTGAATCTTCATTTTCGGAATCATCACTTTCGTCTTGAACGAGATTCTTCCCTTTTGAAGAAGAGGCAACTAGAACAATGCTCTTCTTATCCTTCTTTTTATCTCCTTCTTCATGCTCGGTTAGCCTATTTAGCTCAAGCTCATGTTCTTGTAGCTTCCCAAACAAGGTTGCCATAGTCATGGTGGACAAGTTTCTAGATTCCGCAATTGCCGTCACCTTCGGTTGCCAATTCCTACTCAAACATCTTAAAACTTTGTTGATTAAATCCTCATTAGAAAAAGTTTTGCCTAAGGCGGCTAAGTGGTTCACAATGTGTGTGAATTGTTTTTGCATGTCTTGTATGGTTTCACCATTGTTCATGCGAAACAATTCATACTCATGTGTGAGAGTATTCACTCTAGCCCTTTTCACCTCACTAGTACCCTCATGGGTAACTTGTAGGGTGTCCCACATAGCTTGGGATGTTTGGCAATTGGTGACTCTAAAAAATTCATCTTGGCCTAAGGCGGCGGTGATGATATTTTTAGCTCTCCAATCAAGTTGAAATTTTCTCTTTTCTTCATCAGTCCATTCATTTCTAGGTTTCTCAATTTTCACACCTCCTCTTTCAATAGTTGGGATAAAAGGACCATTTTCAATGGCATCCCAAATATCAATATCTTGGGAGAAAATGAAAATTCTCATTCTCTCTTTCCAATAAGGATAACCTTCACCATTAAAAACAGGAGCCTTATTATAGGACCCATTGGGTTGATAAAACGATTTCGAAGACATGATTTTCTTGTAAGAAAATTAGACAAAATCAAAGATACCTACTCTGGTACCACTTGTTACCCAGGTGGCCAGAATACTCAAGAGGGGGGGTGAATTGAGTATCAAAATTTTCGCAAACTTTAAAAAAAACTTATTTTGTGAAGGTGTTATCTTTATTGAATATGAGAAATGTTCTACCCAAGAAATCAATTAACTAGTATAAGGTAAATTTCAACCACAACAATTATATCTAAGAAAACCCTAAAACGAGCCTTTTATATGGTGCCCAAAACTGAGAGACAAAACTGAGAAATTATGCAGAAAAATCGCGCGTGAATCCATTCACCACAGTGTGAATCGATTCATTCACTTAAACTGAATTCGATTCACCAATTCTGTGAATCGATTCACCAATTCTGCATTAGATTCACAGAACCAAAAATAGTAATTGGGTGCTCGATGATGAATCGATTCATTTAAAGTGTGAATCGATTCATGCTTCCAAAAATGCATAGAAAATATGTTTTGACCATATGAAATGATTTAACACTTTGAAAAACAATCATTGGGTTTAAAATGATAAAAGAACAATTTTAAACATACCCAGCTTAGCCAAAAACATTTTAAAACATTTTAAGTAAGCTATGCATCCATGATTCAATTAATTTTGACAAATTGCATTTTCTAACTTTCAACACACAAAATATTGAGACTCTAACAATGATTCTAACTAGAGAAAGATATAAAGCTAAAGAGTACTAGCAGAATCAAAGTCTTCACGTATTTGACATCTTCAAAATCATCTTCAATTACGCATGAGGGATGCGTACATCCACACGAAGGTCTTCGTGTATTCATGGTAAAAGGTAATTAAGGATAGAAGCCTCTAATTTTGTCCAAAACAAGTTGTTTGAGGATGCGAGATTGGCTCCTGACTTTGCTTTGGGATTCTAGGTCTGATTCCTAGTGAATTCCCGGTAAGACATAAGGTTGGTTCCTAGCTCTTACAAAATGAATTAATTTCCCTGTTTAGGGAAAGTTTGTAGTGCGAGCTTCTTCATTACTCGACACAAGTTCGGGTCAGATTCCCAGTGAGGCATAGATCAGATTTCTATTCCTGCTAAAGCACATGGATTGGTTTTTCATTCGTGGGTGAAAGTCCATGACTTGCAATGGCTTCCTTATTTTTGGAAATTCCGTGGATCCGCTGGTCAGATTTCCGACTAAAAGCTTGGGTCAAATTCCCAAGGTGGTGTGTCAGATTCCCAGCAAGGTGTAGGTCAGGTTCCTAACTCTTGCTAAAGCATGGACTAGTTTCCCTATTGCAGGTGAATTCCGTGTACGAGCTTCTCCGTCACTCGACACAGTTCGGGTCAGATTCCCGGCAAGGTATAGGTCAGATTGCTAACTCTTGCTAAAAGGTACGAATCGATTTCCATAATTGAGGAAGATCTGAGACGCGGGTCAGGTTCCCGACTAAAGGCTTGGGTCAGATTCCCAAGGTGGTGGGTTAGATTCCCAACAAGGTGTAGGAAATGTTCCTAACTCTTGTTAATAAATAGATTGGGTAGGTTGAGTACTAGTTTCAACAGTATACAATATTGGAGAGGGTGGGTCGATGGACCCAAAAACTTTGGTGATCATGCAGTATGCAATGAACAGTATGTCGTGCATGAATGTTGTTTTATTTTTAGAGAAGTAATTTGAAGGCGGGTCGGGGACCCAGAAGTATTGATGATCATGCAAGATGCAATCAATGGTATGCCATGCATGAGTATTGTTTTGTTTTGAAAGAATTATTATATTTTTTTTGCTTTCCTTGAATCTTTTCGAGGATGTTGCCCCTAGACTCATGGGCTGATACTCTTCTATTGGCTTACTTGTCCAAATGGGTGACTTTGTAATGCATCCGGTTTTGGGGGTTGTATTGGATTGAGATTTTGAAAGACTTTTTTGTGATAAAAAAGTCTTGTGGATTTTAAAAGACTACGCAGCAATATAATTACTTTCAAGATTTTAAAAGATTATTAGGATTTTATAATTTAGATTTTAATGGATTCATATCAGTAGAATTTATAAGATTTGAAATGACTTTATGGATTTATGAGATTTGAAAGGACTTCATGAATTTTTAGCAAACATTCAAAGTTATAAGAATCGATGGAAAAGTTAATAAAGAAATGAAGTATTCGGTCAAAGAAAAGTAAAATCAATACATTTTTTCCAATATTTTAATTGCTACTAACTAATTGATTAACTTCAAGTCCTCCTAAGTAGCATTTCTCCACATATCCAAAGCTATGCTAGCCCTCTATGCATTAACATCTTCTGATTCCTGCTCCTGAGTTTGAATAATAGGTTCAAAATTATGGTCTTCGTTAACTAGCAATACTAAAGATGAAGATTCGCCTTCTGGTTCAACTGAAAATTCATCACAACAACATTCTTTGTGATGGAAGTTATGCAGTGCAACACATACTAACACAAGTTCTACTTGTGTATTAAATAGAAACGGAGGCGCTGACTTAAAAATTGTGAACCGTGATTTAAAAATACAAAATATCCTCACAATCACATTCTTTAAGGGCACATGACAGAGATTAAACAATTCATTTTCACTTTGAGGGTCATTACCATTTCCTGCAAAATCTTGTAAATGATATCACATGCGTCGAAATGGTGCTAAAAGTTGTCACCAATTAGGAAATCCACAATCCACTAAGAAATATTTACGTAATTACTTATACAATACATATAAAATAAGTATGAAAAGTTAAAAACAAAAACAAATTTATCTTTTAAAAAAAATAAGTACTTAATTACTTTGGGGCACTTTAAGTCCATTATTTCTTGTCAAAGCATCACTCAGCAGTCTGAAATCATGAGCCGGACCCTCCCACCCACTAAGAACGTACATGAGTTCCAAATCAAAGTTACAAGTTTCTAATACATTTTATTATATATTTCCAGGACGACTACGATAATTGCTTACATCTTGTTCTCTCACTGATGCTGGAATTTATGTACCATTAATAGTTCCAATGCAATCCTAAGACTAATCATATGTAACAATAGCCATAGTATTTTGTTTTTGAAAGGAACAATATTATAATAATGACAAATATAATTACAATTTTTAAATTGCGCTCTTCTTAAAATTCTAATTACCCTGAGCAATTTCTTTTCTTTTAAAAAAAATACCAAATTAGCTAACATTGCACACACACACACACATTCACGTTAGAGGAAAAAATAATACCGAGAAAAAAACATACACGCTGTACACACATTAACGTTATTATTACTAGCGGCAAGACCGGCACTACGTGCCCGTCTTTCTGCATTTCTATTAAGCTACGGTATGTATTATTTTAGCGTGTTTTGTTATTTAATATTAGTTTTAAAGGGTTTGATTATGTATATCAGGTAGTTCATCACACTAACTTGTCAAGATAACCAATAACCATACATACATGTATAACTCAAAGCGCTAAAACATGACAAATATGCTAAATTAACAATTTTCATCTTATGCATAGAATGTCATCCCTTAAAAAAAAAACTTGTTCTTATACTAAAATATTAAATACAAAATGATTTAAAAGTTTTTAATTATAGGATGGATAATCTGCACGTGGGAGCAGTTGTTAAAAAACACTTGAAGATTCGTATCTAAATCAAAAGATATGATTTTTAACATTGAATGCATGATTGAAAGAACAACACTAATGCTTAAGAGTACTCTCACAATCACTAAATCTGTATCAAAATGAAAGCATTGCATAGGAACCATTTAAAAACCTTCAACCTGCCAAGTTGGATACGGCTAAATCATTTGCAAAATCCTTGTCATGCATCCCCATGGTGGGCAATACAATTAGTTATGTTGAGTATGCCATGCCCCCGTCTTCATCTTAATCCAAGTCAGTATAGCTTCTTTGTACTACAATCAAACAAAAAGAAAAAAAAAATAGTCAGATCCATAAAAATTGAAGGAAAGTTCAAATAGAAATTGAAACATTGAACTTGAAAGTTGTAATGAAAGTGGAAGAGAAAAGAGTGCTACTCCATCTCGTGGCCATTATAAGACTCGGGGAAACCCTTTTAAAAGAAAACTTATGTCAGAATACAGTGGTAGGATAACATGACCTTCTCTTAAAAACGCTAATGGTAATGAAAAAAAGCAGTTTTCATACCGTTGAATTTTGCGCTTATAAATAACGATCTTCTTATAACATAAAAATATTCCCATAAATAACGATCTTCTTATATCATAAAAATATTCCCATAAAACTTGACAAAACTATTGGCCTAGACCTTCAGAGAATCTCTAGAACTCGTTTAAGAATGAGTCATAAAATTTTTAATTTGTTTAAAAATTTAGTATAAAAGGCAATTACTTAAAGGTAATCTCTGATTCTTGTGGAGCTACATATGGGCAAATCAAACACGTACAATAAAATTTGTGTCCTGCGGTAATACCATTTGCAATGGCACATGGTGAAAAAGGTCACATACTTACATATGTTTACCATAAACAATTTACCCCCAACAGCTCCAGATTAAAATAGCGAAAGGGACAAATATTTTTCTTATCATTCAAACATCCCATTCAAATATTTTCTTCTCATTTAAACATCTCACATGCAAAATCATAATGCAGTGCATTTTTTTCCTCTTTTGGTCATTTAACGAGACACACCCTACCTAAATATTTGTAAATATGGGTTCGGAGTACCCCTTGTACTCCAGTTCTTAATATACTTTTGCTTATCAAAAAAAAAAAAGACAGCATTCAAGGGAAAATAAACTCAAATGAAAAAGAATATAAATTATTGAAATTTTTAACGTCTTTCATAATCTTCCTTATGTCCATTTCTTCTTCCTGCATATTGGTAAGGTCCATGTCCGTCAGCTTGCTTCTTCTTCTTATTGTACATCTTTCCCATCACTACTGCTTGGAAAATTGAAAGAAAGAAAGAAAAGATTTAAGGGTGAAAAGCCACAAATTGCAGCAAAATTTGAAACTGTGTACAAAAAAAAAAACAGAGAGCAAACAGTTCTAAAAGTTTGGGTCTCTTCATACAATTTCAAAATTAATCATCCCAACTCAATAGGAAAAAGTTTTGTCAAAAAAAAAAAAAAAAAAAACTCAATAGGAATAAGCATGTAAATATACGGATACAGATACTAATAGAGACTGATAGATCCATGTGATAGATAAAAGAGAGAGAAAGAAATAAAAACCTGAGAAAGAGATTGAGAGACGGAGTGAAGCAGAGAGAAAAAGAGAAAGTTATTGCCGATAGTTACAGTTGTTGTTGTGTGCATTGTGGTACTCCGTAGTTATTTTTGCAATTATAATTTTGCATTGCGAAGGTTTATTGGCAGTTAGTTTCAGTGAAGGGCAAAAAAGGGTAATGAAATTATAGGACACCAAAAATGGCAGTTATGTTACCCCATTGCCTTTATATGATGTTATAGATATGATGTTATAGATGTTATAGATTATAGATGTATGATGTTATAGATTAGAAAGAAAAAGGATACACGCACATAGGGGAGAGGGAGGCGCTGAAAATTCGAAACACGGGAATGCTACTCAGAAAGAGAGAGGGAGAGGGGGAGAGAAAGATAGTGAGAGAAGAGAGGGAGAGGGAGATAGAGATAAAGATGGAGATAGAAGAAAGAAGAGTCATGCAAAATCTCAAGGTTTTGAGTGAGATTGTTGGATGAGTGTGGTATGCATAAATTATGCTGAAAAGTCTCACAAAATCCATGGTACAAAATAATCTATCGAAATCTTTATTTTTTGAATAACAATAGACTTTTTTTAAGTTGTAAAAAATCTTAATCAAATACCACTGGATTTTGTTGCCATCTTAAAAAAATCTTAAAAGTCTTAATTGAATATCACATCACTTTTTTATATTCTTTAAAAGTCTTGATTGAATACCACAAGACTTTTTTGTCAAAAAAAAGTCTTTTAAAATACTGAAAAATCTCAATCCAATACACAGTCTTCTCCATTCTGTGTCATTCTTGAGTAGCAACTTGTTAGCTTCATTGCGCATTTACTTCTAAACAAAACAGCACAAACATTTAGTTGTTACTTGTTAGATTATAGTGAGATTCTTGTGACTCATTTGCTTCTTTGTATATAGTCTTTCAGATGGCCAATATCCGAGATGACTTTGGAGCGAATGTGTGGTTTGTTTTGTTCGTTTTCAATGCTGCCTTCAACAGGCGACACAAGTAGCTTGTGTTTTGATGAAAGCTCTTCGTGCAGTCCCTTTACAAGGCGATTTAATTACAGAATTGAATTGTATCTAGTGACGACCTTCTTTTACGGCTAGCAGTGTCTCCAATCTGTGCAACAAAAGACAAGCTAGCTCCTGAGAACAAAATATAATTACTTATATTGTCATGGATTGTTAATCTTTGCAGGTTTTAGTTTCTATCTCAGAAACTGATTCCATCATTTTATACATCAGGGATGCTGAGAAGCTTCTTCTCAAATCACCAAGTATATATAATTTACTGGAAAAGATGATAAAGAATATTAGCTTAAATTAACTGATGTATTAACTACAGTTCAATTATTATTTAGCTAGCTTTAGCCTTAGTTAGTTATGCAGCTTAGTTAGTAATACAGCTTAGTTAGTTACAGCTCTACATGCTGTTTGCTCTGTTTCTGTTTGTATATATACATTTTCTCATCTAATGAAAAATAACTTTTGCCATTTACATTTCTGTAATATGGTATCAGATGAAAATCATTTTCGCAAATTCTCTCTGATTCTCGCATAACGGCTTCAATTTTCTTTTTCTTTCTTGCACTTTCCTGGTGTGTGCTCGCGATTTCTTTCTTGTTCGCGATTCTCCGATTCTTTCTTGTTTGCGATTCCTCCTTGTTCGCGATTCCTGGCTTGTGATTCCTCCTTGTTCGCGATTCCTTCTTGCTCGCATTTCTTGTTTGCGATTCATTTTGATTCGCCGTTCTGCAATTCTGCGATTTTGCGATTCGCTGTTCTGAGATTTTGTGATTTCGCGATTCGTTTTGATTTGTTGTTCCTTGATTTTGTGATCTAGCAATTTCTTGCAACCCTAACACAATGTTCGAATCATCTTCTACATCGAATTCACCAAAATCACAACCGAAATCTGCATCGGTTGAATCGGTGATTCCTAATCTTGCTTCTGTGAAATCACAACTCCAAGATCCATTGGATGTTTACTATATTCATCCGAATGAAAATCCATCTCTTGTTCTGGTTTCTCCTCCTTTCGAGCCTTCTAACTATCATGGATGGGCGAGAGTAATGTCTAATGCATTGCAAATGAAGAACAAATTTGATTTCGTGGACGGTTTGATTCTGAAGCTGCCTATTGATGATCCTCGTTTCAAGGCATGGAAGTGCTGCAACACACTGGTTCTTTCATGGCTTCATCATTCAATGACTACTGAGATTGCTTCAAGCATCATTTTGTTGGATACTGCCTATCAGGTGTGGCAGGAAATTCATAATCGCTTCTCTCAAGGTGATTTCGTCCGAATTTCCCAATTACACTCTGAATTGTATTCTCCCAAACAAGGAGAGCTATCTGTGACTGCTTATTTTACTAAGATGAAGATTATTTGGGATGAGCTTTGCAACTTTCTCCCTATTCCTAATTGCACATCAGCTGTTCCTAGTTGTTGCAATGTCCACACTCAGGTTTAATGTAACACCCCGTTTCCGGAGCGCTATTAACTTAAACAACTCTATATGCGGTGAAGTTTTAAAATAATACTCGTCTCGTCTGTTGGAAAAATACAGTAATTTTTTTTTTCAAATGCCTTATTCAAACATGATCAGAGTATCTATTGTGTTTTTGAAATCATGATGGAGTCCTGTCATGCAAAATACAAAATATAACTGAATATATACTTATATAAAATTTTCAAAAGAGTACCACTACCAAGTTTTTCTGACACAAAAACGATAAAGAAATATGCACAAGTAGGAATACACCTAATGCATGAATACCCTATCAAGAATACTCATACCTTAGAGGTACTCCCGGCAGACACTCACGCAGGAGGCTGCTCCAAAAGTAAGTCCTCAAAAGATACTACAAACCACTAACCAAATAACTACAGACTGGCCACCAGAAGAGTACATATATATATAAATATATCACAGAAGTCGCATCCAAACCACGACTACTCGCTACAGTAGAACTCAGAGGGGTCCTCCTCCGCCATCTCCTCATCCTCAAAATCATCATCATCATCATCACCCGTCAGATCAATCACTGGGACTGAAATGGGTACCACCAGGGGCCTCACCTCATACACATCGCTAATCCCGCCTATGACCCCACAACCTGTCACACCACAACTAGGACAAACTGGGTGTGAGTTTTCCAGAGGGGTAGATACTCTAGGAGGTGTGGGAAGAGTCGGGGAAATCTCCGGAACTGAGGTAGGGTCTGTCGTGGGTATACGTGCACCAGCCACTACACGCGAAGTGGATGCTCCTGCATCCCAGCCTCGAGATCCGATACCCGTACGAACAGTCCTACCAACTCCAGGATCTAAGGTAACTGATGCATCTCGCAGGGTGGTCTGAGGTGGAATCCCAGAAGGCTCAACCGGAGGAGTAGTAGCCGCCAGAGGAATGACTCGATCTCGCTGTGGACGCTTAGCCAACCTCGACAATCCGCATCACTGGAACCGGAAAGCTTACCGTCCTGCAATATATCTCTCCACGTGTGGCCAATCCTGCAACCGTAGTAACTTCTACAATATCCCCACTGTACTCTAACCGGCCGGAGCTGGGGTCAAATCTCCATGCCAGCGGGCTGTCTCTGTCCAGAAACTCAAACGTCACTGCCGGCGACGTCCTCATCGCCGGTATCACATATGTCTTCTCCATCAGCTGGGTTACAATCATTGATTGACAGAACCACGGGCAAGGGTCAACTTCTTAAAAATAAACAGATATCATAAATAACGAGTACACAACTAGTTATCACACATCCACATCATAATATGAAATCACATTTTCTAACAATTAAGCATATACGATCCAATTAATAGCATTCATGACGGTCAGTAAGAATGCACCCCAAGATCCTATTGACGCAACTATATGTCAATGCAGTTTTAATTCCGGAATCCATACGCTAAGGTCATATCGGGCTGTACGTACCAGACCGACACTTTTCCCTGCGATGGTAAAAATTTTAACGACGTTTCTTGAATTCCTTTGGCCATGGGCAATCCATCACCTAGGATATTCAGGTCGACGTTACCAACAAGACACGACCATGCCTTCCATCAACCCCAATAAACATATCAAGCATATGATATTTTAACAAGGCATAAAACGATAGATATTTAACTATTCAACATTAAATACTATTGAATTATCCAACACCACCAACAATAACATATATTTTAAATACAATTAAACATATATGATCACAGATTACCCACTAATTCATCAACTTCAAAATCACAATAATTCAAGCGATTCACAACAATTCGCATATTAATGATCATTAGACATAAGCATATAAAATAATTATACATCCCTAAAACAATATCTAGAAGTAGCCCTTACAGTATACGCTTCCCTCCAAAGCTCGAACGTAAGGTAACTGAACTACTCACCTCCTGAACCTTCATACATTAATACCATGTAATTAGGACTAGTCAAATGGCTCTACCAACACCCTTAAAGTTGCAACCTAGGTTATATATTAGACTAGAAAATTACTAAATTTTAATTCTTTCAATTGCTAATGTATGCATCTACCTAAAACAAGTAACTTTTGGAAAAAAAAAATAGAAATTCAAGTCCAATTGTTTTTATATAAAAATTCGGTCAGTACCATAAAAAGGAAAAAAAAATGTTTTTTTTTCTCAACTCCCAATCATGTTTCAAGCTTTTTTATGAATCCTACCTTTGCATGCATGTCCAATTTATTTCTTTGTTTCGGTAGTTAATACAGGCAAATGACAACAAACCAATGACACAATTAAAACTAATGCACCTGTACACTTTTAATTTGCCATTTGCAGCAAAGGAACCAAAACTTGGTGATATATATACAGATACTTGCCGATGAAAATTGACAAATTTTAGAATTTCAAGTTACTTTATTTTAAACAAGTTAAATAAATTAAAATCCATAGCCAAAATAAAAGTGTTAGGCTCGACCATCAGAATCTTGGCAGGAAATAATTTATAGCCTTTGAAAAAACTTAGTCCAATGGAAAGGAAATCAATTTAGCCCAATGGAAGTAACCCACTTAGCTCTTAGCAAAAAAAAATAAGACCCACAGTAGATGAAAGAAAAATCCATCGCAAAAGAAATAATACCCACAGTAGATGAAAGAAAGTCCATAGCAATAGTGCTGGTAAGAAAAAAATGGTATGGAAAGAAGTAGAAATGATTGGTGCAAGAATTCTTATTTTCTTTCACCAGGTAACACAATAGTAAGACAAAATTAGGAGAATAAACCTTACCAATCGTTATTGTTCCTGTGCGTGGCTTCCTTCTATTTTTTTTTTAGTTACACAATGCACTGGAAGAGTCTAGAATACATATATATATATATATATATATATATATATATATATATATATATATATATATATATATATATACAGAAAGGATTAAGGGATAATCATAATATTAAAAATTAAAAAAAAAGTTTGTATAATAATGACCAGATTGTTTTTCCCTAAAGTTGCTAGGTGCATGTATTCGACCAGATATTTTTTTTTTTACTTGCAGATACTTGCTGGGCAAGTTAATAAACTAGCTTACACATTTAGTAAAATTTCGGCTCTCGTTGCGTGTTAGGTTTTTTTTTTTTTTTTTTTACCGTTTTGTCTCGTAAATTAATTTTTATCCAGATTAAATTCAACCACTTAATTAGCAGATAAAATTTGCATAATTTATTGCAATAAGTACACAAATTTATAATATAATAACGCTAAATAACTCAGCGAAAAGAAAAAAAAATACGGGTGTTACAATACTCCCCCCTAAAAATAGTTTCGTCCTCGAAACTACAAGTCAGATACGTACCGTGAAACAATGTTGGATACTGTTCCCTCATCTTCTCTTCTAACTCCCAAGTCGCATCTCCGGTTTTCTGATCCCAAACCACTTTGACTAATTGAATCTCTTTGTTCCTCAGCTGCTTGATCTTTTTGTCGACAATCTTCGCAGGGGGTACTTCAAAAGATAAGTCATCTCTTAGCTGAATCACGTCAGGTTCAATAACGTGAGAGGGGTCAGATATATATTTCCGCAACTGCGAGACGGGGAAGACGTCATGAATATTAGACAGAGAAGGTGGTAAAGCTATCTGATATGCAACAGGACCTATTCGACGAAGAATTTGATAGGGCCCAATGAATTTAGCAGCAAGCTTTTTGGATTTGATCGCTCGACCAACTCCAGTTGTAGGTGTGACTCGAAGGAATACATGCTCTCCTTCTGCGAAGACCAACGGTCGACGACCCCTGTCTTCATAACTCTTCTGTCGACTCTGAGATGCTTTCATCCTTTCTCGGATCTGCCTGACTTTCTCTGTAGTCTGATGAATCAAGTCTGGTCCCACAATAGAGCTTTCACCATCTTGATACCAACAGAGAGGCGTCTGACACTTGTGTCCATAGAGTGCTTCATAAGGTGCCATGCCAATGCTGGCATGATAACTGTTATTGTAAGTGAATTCCACTAGCGGCAAGACGTCATCCCAACTCCCTCTGTGGTCCAACGTACACGCCCTCAGCAAATCTTCGAGTGACTGGATTGTCCTCTCAGTCTGTCCGTCTGTTTGAGGATGATACGCTGAACTAAGCTTTAGCTTGGTCCCCAAAGCTTCCTGTAAAGCTCTCCAGAAATGAGACGTGAATTTCGGATCTCTATCAGAAATGATACTGGAAGGCACGCCATGAAGTCGTACAATCTCAGCTATGTAGATCTCTGTCAGCTTCTCCACGTTGAAGGTTGATCTCACTGGTAGAAAATGAGCGGATTTGGTCAATCGGTCGACGATTACCCAAATCGAATCATTCCTCTTCTGCGTCCTTGGCAATCTCACAACAAAATCCATAGAAATACTATCCCATTTCCATTCTGGTACGTCCATTGACTGTAGCATCCCAGATGGTCGCTGGTGTTCCACTTTCGCCTTCTGGCACGTCAAGCACGAAGCCACGTAATCTGCTACTTGCTTCTTCATTCCAGGCCACCAAAAGTGCTTCTTCAAGTCGTGGTATGTAACACCCGCACCTCAACATAATTGAAAGTACGACAAATTACATTAAGGCACAGGAATTACTAAGCATTTACAACTTGATTACAATTATCCAAGTCATAAATTAAACTTGATTCATAAATCTAATGAAAAGATTACATATTATACATAACTTGGAATATAATTTTCCACTTAAATACAAAACTAGCCTATGAGTCCCGAGCTTGGAGCTTTGGCTCATCGTCTTCGGTACCTGCTTATCTGAAAAACAACAAAATGAAAAGGGTGAGATTATAAAATCTCAGTGAGCCCTTCACGGACTCCTCACCATTCTCTCCTCGGAACATTCTAGGCTGAGAAGACTAACTTAGGCATTTCAAACCTAGACATACTCTCCCTATGTACCATAAGGACTTGACTTGCAACTTCTCGACATCCCTAAGCTAAGACGCTTTAGAAGGCGCTAGCTTGAGTTAAAAACTTAGCATATAATCAAATAGGGTAATCTTAGGGCCAATATGCCACTTATCAACTTGTGATTAAACTAAACACATAAATGTATAGCAACCCACATCAATCCTACAAATGTCCATTCTTTAACCTTTGTTTAGCTCGACTAACCTTAATACAATATAAATTGCAACCTTATTAACTAAGAACATATTGTTCTTACTTACTCACTTTGTGCTTAACACATCTTTGCTTTTCTTTATACTATTAGACTTTGCCTTGTGTTCTATACCACAAATCCCAATCAACCTAGCTTGCTTATCCTTTAAGTGATCTAATCACAATGCTCATTACTATATAATAATTAAGCGACTATGGGTGTGCTATCCAAGATTTCATACAACTAACTAAGCTAATTCCGAATACATATATATAAATACATACAAGGAATTCATTAACTTTCATAAACTTAACATCACTTCACATATTATACCATTCATAGGAGATATATAATATGATGCTTTGCATGTAATGCATTTTGTGTTATTGGGTAGTGTCGTAGGCTTCAGTCCCTAGACCCCAATTACACACTTTCGGAATGGTGGTTAGACGTCATAACCCTCCAAGGGCATCCCACTTGGCTAACCAAACCGATCTACTCCTATAAATAGAGGAGTCTTGCCATGGACTTTAGCTTATGCATATGCTTATGCTTATGCTTGTATGTATGTTCAAAGAGATACAATCATACTCATTACTTAACTATTCAAGGAAACTACAATTATTTCAATGAATCAAGCTTACATTAATAGCATCCCTTTATCTCTAATGACTCCAAATCATGAACACTACTTCATACATCCTTTCTATTACATCCTTTTCCTAGGGTCCTTCCTTTGACCTCTAAGACTTAAGCTTATGGCTCGTAGACAAGCCTCACAATTTGCCAAATTAATGGACAACACATACATTAACTAATCCCTTGAAACTCTATGGAGTTCTCAAGAGAGAAAACATCAAGCATACATTCAATTTGTGGGGGTTGAGGCGTCGCCAACCTCTTTTAATCAAGCCCGCTACACAATCATAACAATCATAACAATCATGACAATCATAACAATAATAACTCAACCTCTTATAGGTATCTAAAACCTAACTTGAACCTAGGGTTCATACGTTACTAAAAAAAGAGAAATTCCTATATGTGGGACTTATGGGTACCCATCACCTAAGGGTTGAAGAACTCACCTCTATTCCTCAAAACATTGAGCTAGGAAGGTTGAACTTTGGACTCTTCGCTCCTCTTCAAGCTTTTCCCTCTTTGCTCAACTTGGGGCTCCTCCAAATACTTCTCAAATCTTGATCTTCAACCTTCAATCTTCCTTCTCAATCCAAGAACTTGAACCATCCTTGCTGGAGCTTGGTCTTCTCCCCCTTATTCTTCTTCAAATTTGTGCTTCTTCTTCTCCTCTCTAGGGTTCAAACCCAATCTTCCAAATACTCAAATCTCCACTCTCAAACTCTCCATTTAGGCAAGTGATTGAAGAAATCCAACATGAATCTCTTCAATCCTTCTTAAAGGGTGAAACCCTAGCTCTCCCTTCCTTTTCTCCTTTCCCTTTCTCTTCTTCTCGCGTTCTACTCGCTGAAACTGCGTTTTTATACACTTCTGCAGCTGTGAATCGATTCACAGCATAGTGTGAATCGATTCCCACAGTGTAAAAAGCGCCTGAATTGCAGATTTAATGAGTGAATCGATTCCTGCATGCGAGTCCCAGTGGCCTGTCTTATGTGAATCGATTCCTGGCTTCTGTGAATCGATTCACACTGCTAGAATTCGATGCCAATGGAGTTTTTAATGCTGTGAATCGATTCCTAAGCTATATGAATCGATTCACACTGCAGAAAAACCAGGAAATCTTAGTTCTAACACCAAACCTTGAGACTTTCTTCTCAAATTAACTTCCATAACTACAAATCAACACCTTTAACCATCTTAGGATTAAATCCACACTTATTCCTCAACTCAAACCCATTAATTTTCTTATCAAAACTTTGTGTAATTATGTCCACTCACTTTGAAATCAAATTAAGCTTGGATACAATCACACAATTCTTCTCATAACTTATTCTCAACTTAGCTTAGAAATTTGGGGTGTTATATGGTACATCTTCGTAGCTCCTGGATGAATGCTCAATCTACTCTTGTGCGCTTCGTCGAGAATCAATTTCCTCAACTCCACCACGTCAGGCACACATACACGTCCGTTGCATCTCAAAATGTGGTCTGCTCCCATCTGAAATTCTGTCGCCTTTCCTCTTGTTATCAGCTCTACCTTCTCCTGCAGTAGCTTATCACTAGCTTGTTGGTCCCTAATCTTGTCCAACAGTCCACTAGAAATAGTGAGCATACCAAACTTCAGCTTTCCCGGTAACAATTCCACATTCAGGTTTAAGTCTCGAAACTTTTCTAGTAGCTCCAACTCCTTAATCATCATCGTCGAGACTAAAGCACTCTTTCGGCTCAAAGCATCTGCCACTACATTCGCTTTTCCTGGATGGTATTCCAACGTAAAATCGTAGTCCTTCAGAAATTCCGTCCATCTTCGTTGTCGCATGTTAAGTTCTTTCTGATCGAACAAGTACTTCAAGCTCTTGTGATCACTAAAAACAGTGAATGTGCTCCCCCCGTACAAGTAGTGCCTCCAAATCTTCAGGGCAAACACCACTGCAGCAAGTTCCAAATCATGCATAGGATAGTTCCTTTCGTGAATCTTAAGTTGTCTCGAGGCGTAAGCCACAACCTTCCTGTGCTGCATCAATACGCACCCAAGTCCCTGGTGAGAGGCGTCGCAATAAACCTCGTAGGGTTCTTCAGGTTGCGGTAAAACTAGCACAGGCGCCGTCGTTAAAAGCTTCTTCAATCGTTGGAAACTGGATTCACACTCCTCGGTCCAAGCAAAGGGTTGATCTTTTCTCGTGAGTCGTGTAAGCGGTGCTACGATCTTCGAGAATCCTTCGATAAACCTTCGGTAATAACCTGCCAATCCCACAAAACTTCGAATATCTGATACCGTCTTCGGTTGTTCCCAGGCTAACACAGTTTCAATCTTAGCTGGATCCACAGCTATCCCATCCTTTGTTATCACATGCCCAAGGAAATTCACCTTTTCTAGCCAGAACTCGCACTTGGTAGGATTAGCAAAGAGTTGCTTCTCCCGTAGAGTCTGCAATACTTGGCATAGGTGCTCTTCATGCTCTTCTCTGCTTTGCGAGTAAATCAAAATGTCGTCTATAAATACAACCACGAATTGATCTAAAAATGGATGGAAAATCCTATTCATGTAGTCCATGAATATCGCTGGTGCGTTCGTCACTCCAAAAGGCATAACTAGATAGTCGTAGTGGCCATATCTAGTTCTGAAAGCAATCTTGGGAATATCTTCTTCCTTTACGCGAATCTGGTGATAGCCAGACTTCAAGTCAATCTTGGAAAATATCGCAGCTCCTCGTAGTTGATCCATCAAGTCATCGATACGTGGCAACGGATACCGATTCTTGACAGTAACTTTGTTGAGTTGCCGATAGTCAACACACAATCTTGACCGTCCATCTTTCTTCTTCACTAGTAACACTGGAGCTCCCCATGGTGACACACTCGGTCGTATGAACTGCTTCGATTCTAAGTGTTCGATCTGAGACTTCAGCTCCTTCATCTCTGCTGGAGACATTCGATAAGGAGATATCGATATCGGTCCTGTTCCTGGAAGCAAGTCGATGGAGAATTCGATTTCCCTTACTGGCGGTAAACCTGGTACATCTTCCGGAAAAACGTCTGGAAAGTCACTCACCACTGGAACATTCTTCAAATCAATCTCTTGAGAATCTTCTAGACTATCAAGACACATGTATTCCTGAGTTCCCTCTTTCAAGGAAACCCCGATGTGATTAGCAGAAAGATAGTTGGAAACTCCAAGATCAGGAAGAATTACTGCTTTTCGGGCACAGTCCAAAAGGACATGGTGGCACGACAACCAATCCATCCCGAGGATAATATCTAGACCTTTTAGTGGCAAACAAACCAAATTAACAATAAAATTTCTTCCCTGGATAAATACCACACAATTTAGGCATGCAGTGTTGGTAACCAAGGTCTTAGCAGCTGGAGTAGTAACTACTAATTTAAAAGGTAAGGCAGTCACAGCTAACTTCAAACGGTTTACGCAATCCATGGAAATAAAAGAGTGGGTTGCACCCGAATCAAAGAGTACGGTTAAGGAGTTACCCTCAATCTCACAATCTCCTTGGATGAGACTATCTGATTGTTCTACTTCCTCTCCACTCATGCAGAAGACCCTGCCTTTGGCAGCTGGACGCTTTCCCTTAGCCTTTGCCGCATTCACGCTTAGTTCAACCTTCGGAGCCGTGCAGTCCTTTGCAAAGTGTCCGGGCTGCCTACAGTTGTAACATACGTTGCTTTCCTCAGTGCAATTGTTTGCATAATGTCCCAGCTTACCACAACGAAAACAAACCAACCCATCTCTGGTCTGACTCTTTCCACCTGTGTTCTGAGCCATAGGGCGATACTGCCCCTTATTGTTCCCTTGAGGCCGGTTGTAAGGTTTCCTCTGTTGCTTCCCCTTTTGATCATGCCTCTGACCCTGGTTTTGGGGTCTGACGGGTCCACCAGTACCACTCTTCCTCTTACGGTTCCTCACACCTTCCACCTCAACACACCTATCAATCAACTCTTGTAAGTTCCGAATTCTCAGAGACACCACTGACTTCTGAATGTCGAACCTCAATCCTCTCTGGAATCTCTCGCTCAGCCAACTCCGATCCGCCCGATCGCGAAAAGGAATGAAGTACCTCGAAAGCGACTCAAATTTGGCGGCATACTCCGGCACCGTCATGTTGCCTTGGTATAGACGGAGGAATTCCTGTTCCTTCTCCATCCGTGCAGTCTCTGGAAAGTACTTCTCTAAGAATCGTCGGCGAAATGTCTCCCAGTCAACCTCCTGATGATCCACAGTCAGTGTCCGTTTGACTCCCTTCCACCAGTACTCCGCATCTCCCAGCAGCAGATAAGACGCATAATTAACCTTGACATCCTCAGAACAATGGAGTACTTCAAAGATCTTCTCTATCTCCTGGAGCCACAGATCAGCCTTGTCTGGATCCGGTTCACCATAGAACTTTGGTGGATCATGCTTGCGAAAATTAGCCAATCCTTTAGCCTCTGCATTCCTTTCTGCCCTTTGTTGTTGCTGCAAATTATGTTGATTCATGGCAGTAGTCTGTTGAGCCATAACATCAGATTGTTGAGCCACCGTAGCAGATTGTTGTGCCATAGCCGTTGCCATCTCAGTCATCGCTTGAATTGCTCTGTCCATGTTGGAGTTATCTGGTCCGGCCATAAAGTCTCTGCAAAGAGAAATTAGATTCCTTCAAAGTCCAAACCTGTCAGAATCTCACAATCAAGTGATGTATTAACACACATTGCTTCAATCAAGAAACAATTCAAACAATTTCAAGCAAGTTGCTTCACGCATCAAACAATGTCCACAACAACACAACCAAATACCTGACAAAACAAGACCCGACACGGCGACCAACCTAATGTTCCCTACTCACAGTCCTGTTAGAACCGAACTGCTCTGATACCACTATTGTAACACCCCGTTTCCGGAGCGCTATTAACTTAAACAACTCTATATGCGGTGAAGTTTTAAAATAATACTCGTCTCGTCTGTTGGAAAAATACAGTAATTGTTTTTTCAAATGCCTTATTCAAACATGATCAGAGTATCTATTGTGTTTTTGAAATCATGATGGAGTCCTGTCATGCAAAATACAAAATATAACTGAATATATACTTATATAAAATTTTCAAAAGAGTACCACTACCAAGTTTTTCTGACACAAAAACGATAAAGAAATATGCACAAGTAGGAATACACCTAATGCATGAATACCCTATCAAGAATACTCATACCTTAGAGGTACTCCTGGCAGACACTCACGCAGGAGGCTGCTCCAAAAGTAAGTCCTCAAAAGATACTACAAACCACTAACCAAATAACTACAGACTGGCCACCAGAAGAGTACATATATATATATATATAAATATCACAGAAGTCGCATCCAAACCACGACTACTCGCTACCGTAGAACTCAGAGGGGTCCTCCTCTGCCATCTCCTCATCCTTAAAATCATCATCATCATCATCACCTGTCAGATCAATCACTGGGACTGAAGTGGGTACCACCAGGGGCCTCACCTCATATACATCGCTAATCCCGCCTATGACCCTACAACCTGTCACACCACAACTAGGACAAACTGGGTGTGAGTTTGCCAGAGGGGTAGATACTCTAGGAGGTGTGGGAAGAGTCGGGAAAATCTCTAGAACTGAGGTAGGGTCTGTCGTGGGTATACATGCACCAGCCACTGCACGCGAAGTGGATGCTCCTGCATCCCAGCCTCGAGATCCGAAACCTGTACGAACAGTCCTACCAACTCCAGGATCCAAGGTAACTGATGCATCTCGCAGGGTGGTCTGAGGTGGAATCCTAGAAGGCTCAACCGGAGGAGTAGTAGCCGCTGTAGGTGTAGCGACCGAAAAATCCGGAGGGATTTATTCGAGTTTAATGGAGCCGCCACCAATAATTTATTTCATAGGGAAAGTATTGGAAAAAACCTTTTTTTGAAGAAAAATGGTCCTTGAGACCAGATTTGGGTTCGGGAGTCGATTATCTGTAGGGAAGGTATTAGCACCCTACAACATCCTTTCGAAAAAGGTTACCTCTAATTAATTGTGCAAAATTTATTAACTTCTAAAAAAAATTTATTTCCCTTTTATTAGAAAAATTTAACCAAGATAAAAAAAAAAGAGGACTTAATAAAAGTCGTTTATTTTTGCGCTTGACAGGAATGAGCTCCTGCTCCTACGTATCTCCAGGTGCAGTGGAGAAATCAAAGGCTACGTAGTTCTTGGGTAGAAAATGGTTATGTATTGGTTGATTTTATTTGTATATTTTTTGATGGAAAAAGGGTAGGTTTTGTAGGGACCAAACAAGAAGCAATCAAGAGTGGCCCTCATTAATAACCTTTTTTGTTTATAAAATTAACAGTGTTCGTAATGATCAAACGGGAAGCAATCTCGAGTGGTCATTACTAGTAAAAAAAACTTAATTTTACTTTTATGAAGAGGATAGGTTTTCATGGGGACCAAACAAGAAGCAATCAAGAGTGGTCCTCACTAACGACCCATTTTTATTTAGAAAATTAAAATATTTGTAATGACTAAACGGGAAGCAATCTCGAGTAATCATTACTAATAAATTAATTTTCGTGATTTTTATCTAATGATTTTTTAAGAAAAATAGGGTCTCAAAACTTGTATGTGAAATTTTGTTGAGTAACACTGTACTAGTTTGACTAGTAAAAAAAAATGTTCATGCTTATTAAATAAATGATAGAAAAAAGGGTTTGGCAAATAGAGAAAAAAAAAGAGAGGAGTTAAGTGGGTTAAAGCCCAAAGAGTAAAAAGGAATGGGTTGAGTCCACTGAAAAAGAAAACTAAAGAAACAAATAATATATATATATATAAGAAGTGGAAGAAGGAGAGCGTATATGAAAAAAAAAAAAAAGGAGGAGATTGGAGAAAAAAAAAAAAAGAATGGGGGACGTATAGAAAAGGGGAGGTTGGGTGAAAGCCCAATCTTAAACACAACCACACACACCAAACCTAAAAACTAAACTCACACACATACACATAAACACACATCGGGTAAAAAAGAAAAGCGGAAGAAAGCCGGTCACTGGAACCAGAAAAAGGAAATGGAGAGAGAGAAAGAGAGAGAAAGAACGAGAGAGACGGAGGGCGAGAAGAAGAAGGGGAAGAGGGGGGAGGCGCGGCCACCGCCTGATCCTGGCCGTTGTACTGGAGGGAGAGGGTGCGTGAGAGAGGGAGAAGAAAGGGGAGGGAGATCGTGAAGGAGAGGGAGAAGAAAAGTGGGGGAGATCACGCAGAGGAGAGGGAGAGCTAGAGATCGTGGGAGAGGTAAACAAACCTTCTTCTTTTTCTTTTCTTCTTCTTCTTTCTTCTTTTCTTTGGTTTCTTTGGTTTTTTTGGCTTCTCCTTGCTTTTTCTTCTCGCTTCTACCGCTTTTCGTTTTTTTGTTACGATTTGGTGAATTAGGGCTTGATGTGGAACCCTAATTCTTTAGTTGGTAGTCAAACGCCCAGAAAATCCTCCTCTGAATGAATTCTTGGTGATATTTATAGGCTAAATTTTGCCTTATACGAGATGTTGTGTGGTCAATTTATCTCTGCATCATCTTTTTAATTTTTTCAAATTGTTGCCATTTTGGTGTTCTAATGCTCGATCAAGGATGGTTGCATCCCCAAGCCCTGTCGTATGTATTGTCTTGATTTCTTGGTTTGACTTTATTTTCCTTCATTTGTCCGATTGGCTTTGCTCTCAGCGGTAGAGGTTTCCTTTCTCATCTTTGGGTGGTCTTCTCAAAACTTGAGAGAATAGGTTGGCTAGCTCACAGGTGGCTCGAAAGGAGGATTTGTTCTCTTCTTATTGTCAAAGCATCTCGACGCAGCCAGATCGCATTCACTCTTTTTTGCTTTGTCTGCTGCGAGAGCCATGCTCCCTGCAGTTTTGTTATTTTTTTTTCTTTTTTGTGTTTCATTCTGATTCTTGTAATTTTGTTTTGGGCTGGATTTGTATTTATTGGATTTATTGGACAAGTAATGGACATTATGGACTATTTGTTTGTATTTTTATGTAATGGACATGGTTATCATTTTTTGGACTTATGCTTGTGGTTGTAATCTATAACAAAAAGGCCAGCTGTTGCACCTCCTTTTTATTTATTGTAATTGGGCTAAAATTAGCCCAAAGGATTAACAAAAATGAACCTGAAATGTGTTGTTAAAAATAAAGTAAAAACAAAAAATAAGATATAAATTACAGGAGGTAGTTGGACAAAATTAGGGTATAACAGCTGCCCCTCTTTAGTTATATTTTATTAGAAAATGTGAATAACAAAGGTTTTCATATTTCCGTCATAAAATAGAAGTAAAGATAAAGACACTATTTTTGTCCCGAACCAGGATAGACAAAGGATGGGGTGAGGAATGACAGAGAAGGATTAACGCTTGGTGCGTTTATCGGAAAGCAATAAAGAAGGGCCACCGCCAGGGCGGGTACTGACGCGACGGTAGGAAAAGTAAAAATGAGGGATTAACGCTTGGCGCGTTTATTGAAAAGCAATAAAGGAGGATCACCGCCAAGACGCAGATCGACGGTGATCAGAAAGAATGAGTGATTAACGCTTGGCGCGTTTATCAGAAAACTATAAAGAAAGGTCACCGCCAGGTCGGGTACTGACGCGGTGATTGGAAAGCAATAATGAGGGTTCGACGCCAAATAAGGTATTGACGCGTCGATGGGAAGCAATAAAGAAGGATCACCGCCAGGTCGGGTACTAACACGGTGATCGGAAGGTTCGACGCCAAGTAGGGTATCGATGCGTCGATGGAAAGCAATAAAGAAGGATCAACATCAGGTCCGGAACTGATATATTGGTCTAAAAGCAATAATGAGGGACTACTGCCAGGTCGGGTACTGACGCGGTAATCTTAAAGCAATAAAAAGGGGTGATTCTTGGCGCGTTTATCAGAAAATCATAAAGAA
This sequence comes from Calophaca sinica, assembly GCA_037113605.1. NCBI lineage: Eukaryota > Viridiplantae > Streptophyta > Magnoliopsida > Fabales > Fabaceae > Calophaca > Calophaca sinica. The sequence goes on from CM073737.1 coordinate 60,019,698, forward strand.
GGATCTCCGTCAGGTCGGGTACTGACGCGGTGATCGGAAAGCAATAAAGAGTGAGCGATACTTGGCGTGTCGCTCAGAAAGCAAAATAAAGGACCAATGCTAGGCGCATTGTCTGTAAACGAGAATGAAGGATCAAAATTTGGCGTAAGGACCAGGTGTAACAAAACGGCTAAAAGGTGATGATATGAAGATGATGCATGGACATATGGTATATGATGTATGTATGCAATGCGATTATTATCTTTACTGATCCCTCGTCCCGTATGATCTCTAGTGCTTAAAGATATGGGATGGACTGAGATTCATCGAATTTAGTCATGCTATGCTTCGATTGGGAGGGAGCGTGAGTTATCAATGCAGCGCTAGTTACTTTTTTAAGGGTAATCCCTTTGCCCTTTTTGAAACTTATTTGTTGAGATTTAGCGTTTCCTCGTGATTCTTAAGATGTATATAATAACTGTAATGCTTTCCCATATCGTCACATGCTTCACAATTCAGTGCCTATTATCATAAAACAACATTTTGAAATACGAGAACGAAGGTGTTTGGTATTCAAAAAAAAGAGTCATGTGTACAAGGACTGAAGTTACACAGACTTGAAGATACATCAAGAAAAATGCAGGAAGAAGAAAAAACAAAGAAAGACAATAACTAAGCAGATATTTTATAGCTTGTGTCTTTGTAGGAACAAATGCCAGCTTCCCATATCCATAACTTTGATTACTCATTACTCTATTACAGAATTGCCCCAGTTGGGTAAGAGCCCCTTGATGCATCAGCCTTCTTCAATATCCGATTTTAGACCCTAACTTCTGCTTGGATTGCTCTTTCAAGTTTTCAATCCAACGGGTCGCTCTAATTTTTGCCTAGGTCGCCCTTTCAGGTTTTCAACCTAGCGAGCTCACTTTTGCTTGGTTTTTATATGATTTTCTTTTTTAGGCATAATATTTTTTGACTGCATCAGAGTTTACTGGGAGCGGGAGATCTTCACCGTCCATCCTTGTGAGGATTAAGGCTCCTCCAGAAAAAGCTTTTTTCACAACATACGGGCCTTCATAATTCGGAGTCCATTTTCCACGGGAATCCTTTTGGATGGGCAAAATCTTCTTGAGCACTAGGTCTCCTTCTTGAAATTCCCGAGGGCGAACTTTCTTTTCGTAAGCCCTCTTCATCCTGTGCTGATATAGTTGTCCATGACATAAGGCCATCACCCTCTTTTCTTCAATGAGATTCAATTGATCCAGTCGAGCCTAAACCCATTCTGCCTCTCCTAGTTTTGTCTCCATCAATACCCTTAACGAGGGGATCTTGACTTCAATGGGAAGCACTGCTTCCATTCCGTACACCAGTGAGAAAGGGGTTTCTCCTGTTGAGGTGCGAACCGAAGTTCGATAACCGTGTAAGGCAAAAGGGAGCATTTCGTGCCAGTCTTTGAATGTTACAACCATCTTCTGGACAATCTTCTTGATGTTCTTATTTGCAGCTTCAACTGCCCCATTCATCTTCGGGCGGTACGGTGATGAATTATGATGTTGGATCTTGAAGTCATTACACAGCTCCTTCATCATTTTGTTGTTCAAATTGGTCCCATTATCAGTGATAATCTTATTTGGCAAACCATAGCGGCAGATCAAATCTCTCTTGATGAATTTGACAACCACATTTTTTGTCACACTCACGTATGAAGCCGCTTCAACCCATTTGGTGAAATAGTCGATTGTGACAAGAATGAAGCGATGTCCATTTGATGCCTTAGGTTCAATGGGTCCAATGACATCCAATCCCCACATTGAGAATGGCCATGGTGCTGTTAAGATGTTCAAAGAGACTGGTGGCACATGGATGTTATCGGCGTAAATCTGACATTTGTGGCATTTCTTCACATAACTGAAACAATCAGTCTCCATAGACAACCAATAATAGCCAGCCCTCAAGATTTTTCTTGCCATTGCATGCCCATTTGCGTGAGTCCCAAAGGAACCTTCGTGAACCTCTCGCATAATCTTTTCCGCCTCAGTCTTATCAACACACCTGAGAAGTACCATGTCATGGTTTCTCTTATAAAGCACTTCGCCGTTTAGAAAGAATCCCATGGCCAACCGCCTTAATGCCCTTTTATCATTCTCTGAGACATTAGGAGGATATTCTCTGCTTGTGATGTATCATTTGATGTCGTAATACCAGGGTTTGCCATCAGGCTCTCCTTCTATTGCTAGGCAGTGTGCCGGCCGGTCATGATTCTGTATCTTTATGAGCGGTAGGCTCTCCCTGTTACTGATTTTGAACATTGATGATAGAGTAGCTAAGGCGTCAGCTAGCTGATTATCTTCACGCGGAATGTGATGGAAGGTGACTTCATCAAACTGTTCCATCAATTCTTTGATATGATCGTGGTAAGGAACTAATTTAGAATCCCTCGTTTCCCATTCGCCTTTTAACTGATGGATAACCAAAGCCGAGTCTCCATATACTTCGAGAATTTTGACCTTCGATTCAATGGCCGCCTGAATGCCCATGGCACATGCCTCATATTCTGCCATATTGTTTGTACAAATAAACACAATCTTGCAGTAAATGGGATGACATGATTTTCTGGGGAAATCAGCACAGCTCCAATCCCATGTCCCAATGCATTAGAGGCACCATCAAACAACAAGATCCATTTTTCATCGTTAGGGGTTTCTTTTCCTTCAAATAGGGCGATTATGTCTTCGTCTGGGAAATCACACTGCATTGACTGATAGTCTTCCACAGGTTGATGAGCCAAGTATTGACTAAGATCGCCTTTAATTGCCTTTTGGGTGACATACACAATATCATACTCAGATAACAGCATTTGCCAACGAGCAATTCTTCCTCTGAGAGCAGGCTTTTCAAAAATGTACTTGATCGGATCCATTTTGGACACCAAACAGGTTGTATGGGATAGCATATATTGTCTCAAACGATGTGCGGCCCAGGTTAACGCGCAACACGTTCGTTCTAACAATGAATACCTCGTCTCGCAGCTAGTGAATTTCTTGCTCAAGTAGTAAATGGCATGCTCTTTCTTACCAGATTCATCATGTTGTCCTAGCACACAACCCATTGATTCATCCAATACTGTTAAGTACATGATGAGGGGTCTCCCTGGCACAGGGGGTACCAAAACCGGTGGATCTTGTAAGTACTGTTTGATTTTCTCAAAAGCTTTCTGGCAATTGTCGTTCCATTTGGTTTCCTGATTCTTACACAGCAGTTTGAAAATTGGCTCACAAGTAGCAGTTAGCTGGGATATAAACCTGGCGATGTAGTTCAATCTTCCCAAGAATCCACGAACTTCTTTTTCGGTGCAAGGAGTCGGCATTTCCAGGATTGCTTTTACTTTGGCCGGATCAACTTCTATTCCCTTCTGGCTGACTATAAACCCCAAGAACTTGCCTGACCTTACACCAAAGCTACACTTAGCTGGGTTTAACCGGAGTTTATACTTCCTCAGTCGCTCAAAAAGCTTTTGTAGGTTAATAGCACGACCTTCCTCTGTTTTGGACTTTACAATCATGTCATCCACATAGACCTCTATCTCTTTGTGCATCATGTCATGGAACAAAGCCACCATTGCTCTTTGGTATGTTGCCCCAGTATTTCTTAATCCAAAGCGGCATTACTTTGTAATGTAAAGTTCCCCATAAAGTGATAAATGTAGTTTTCTCCATATCCCGGAGCCATCTTGATTTGATTATAGCCGTAATATCCATCCATGAAAGAGAAGACAGAGTGTCGAGCGGCTATCTACCAAGACGCCAATATGTGGTAAAGGGAAGTCATCCTTAGGGCTGGCCCTGTTTAGATCTCTATAGTTAACACACATTTGGACCTTTCCGTCCTTCTTTGGGACTGGGACAATATTAGCCACCCATTGAGGGTATTTTGCTACAGCCAGAAAACCGGCGTCGAACTGTTTTTTCACCTCATCTCTAATCTTGAGTGACATCTCCGGCTTCATTCTTCTCAACTTCTGTTTGACCGGTGGGCACTCGGGTTTTAATGGCAATTTGTGCTCGATTATGCTGTTATCTAATCCAGGCATATCTCGGTATGTCCACGCGAAAACATCTGCATATTCAAATAGAAGTTTAACCAATTTTTCTCACTTACTGCTTTTCATTGTGGTGCCAATCTTAACTTCTTTCTTGTCGTTTTCGGTGCCCAGATTGATTGTTTCCGTTTCTTCCTCGTGGGGTTGAATCACTTTAGCTTCTTGTTCCACCAACTTCATTAATTCACGAGGGGTTTCCCAATTGTCCTCATTATCTTCCTCAGTATGATTAATGGGGTATTCAAAATTATAGTATGAGTTACTGACATCGTTATTTTCAAAGACAATGTTTTTGGATCTGCATTAGTTAAAAAATGACGAAATGAAAAGCGGAAAAAGATGAAGAGAGATGGAAAAGATGGAAAAGGAAAGAAAAGAGAAATGATTGGAAAATTCAAAGTGTATTTTATTGATAATGGTACTGAAATGAAACATGTGCGCCCTTAAATTATTCTAAAGCCTTGGGCAGAGCAATAGAATTTGCATTACATAATTACTTTGAATCAAAGATCACGGGAAACTCAACGATCTCCCAATTTCCAAGTTCTTCATTCGGCGAGCAAGGGTGGACAAGGTTGACATTGTCGTTTTCTGCACTGCGATCGTCCTTGATAGCTGCTATCTGATCCGGATTCAACATTCTTGCACTCCGAAAGCTTTGGCTGATGTCACAGATGGGGATACTCTCATCTTTTGGCTCCCTGCCTTCAAATCTAGCTATCAGGGGTTGGTCCCCAAACTCCTCAGTAATGGCATTGATTGCTGGACCTCCATGACCTGGAAGGGGATTATTACCCACATTAGGCCCATCCTCCTTAAAACTCAACCACTTGGCATTAATCAGATCTTGAACCACGTACTTCAAAGCCTTGCAATTTTCAGTTGTGTGACCTACTGTCCCTGCATGAAATTCACACTTGGCATTTGGGTCATATCCTCTTGGGAAGAGAGGTTGAAGTGGTTTCATTGAGCGTGGAGAGACCAAGGAGTTCTTTGATGAGTCTTTGGAGCAGATCCGTATAGGTCATGGGAATAGGATCAAATTGGACAGCTTTCTTTTCTTGGTCATTTGGTTGTTTCTAGTTTAGGTTTGGTTGGGTGGGAGCAACTGGTTGTGCTTGTGTTTGGATGGGGGAAGGTGGTCGAAAGGGCATCATTGGTTGGTTTGGCCGGGGGCTAGGATTATGAGAGGCGGCGGCGATGTATGGAGGTGGGTAGTAGGGGTATGGAAAAGGATGTGGGAAATTGGTAAAGAATTGGGGTGGTTTTCCTTGTGCTTGTCTTCCCGGGCTCGTCATCACAGCATTGGTTTCCCCTTCTTTCTTCTTTACGAAGTTTGTTGGGGGTCTCTTGATATTACTGGTTTCAGCAAAACTTTGGGCAACCTTTCCATTCCTCATTCCTCCTTCAACTCTTTCCCCTACGATGACCATATCTGAAAAGTTTGATGATACACTTCCGATCATTTTGTCATAGAAGGGTGATTGAAGAGTATCCATGAACATGGCCACCATTTCTTTTTCAATCAGAGGCGGTTCCACTTGGGTGCCGATCCTCTCCATCGTTGGGCATATTCCTTGAAGGTCTCATTGTCTCTTTTTGCCATGTTTTGCATTGCATTACGTCAGAGCCATATCAATGTTATACTTATATCGCTTCAAAAAGGCATCCGCCAAATCTTTCTAACGATGAATGTGAGATCGCTCAAGGTGTGTATACCAACTCGACGCCCCTGTTAAACTATCCTGGAAGAAGTGAATCGAAGTTTGTCATCATGTGCATAGGGCGCCATCTTCCTACAAAGACATGGTCAAGTGGCTTTTCGGCAAGCCGCCCTTTATACTTGTCAAAGTCGGCACCTTGAACAGGTGGTACAACCACATCCGGTACGAGACAAAGATCTGAAGCGATACTTGAACCGAGATAGCTTACTCCTTCTACAGCTCTTAGCCTATCTTCGAGGATTTGCAACTTCGTATCAGACCACTGATTCCCAACTGGGATGCTCAGATTGGGTCCCCCCATAGCTGGAGACCAGGCAATGCGGTTAGTCTGGGGATTCAATGGATTTCCTTGAATATAATAGGGGTAACCAAATGGTCGGGGATTCACCACGGGGGGTACTACGGGCGTACTGACTCCTTGAGTATTCCCGAGATGGGACGGTGCATAACCAGGTGGAAAGGTGTATGTCATGAAGCCAGGAGTTGAGCTCTGAACTGGTATGGTTTCAGTACCGGAGCCGGATCCTGGAGCTACATCTTGCACAACAAGTGCTTGGGAATCAGTTTCTGCAGGGTTATTGTTAGCACCTGGCGGTGTGTAACCGAGCGGGAGACCAAATAGTGGGAACTGTTGTGCCTGTGGGCCTTGGGGGTTATGGTTTGCAGTATCATCATTGGCCATAGGTGGCGTGTAACCAAGCGGGAGTCCGTAAAGTGGGAACTGTGGTACTTGATTCTGAGGGTTGCTAACTGGTGAGTGTGTAGGACCCTGTGGGTAAATTGCAAAAGGTACCATCATCCCTTGAGCATTGAGACCATATTGCAACTGCATAGGACCGAAGCCAAGTGGGTAGGAAGGTGTAGCTTGACTTTCATCATTCACTGCTGGAGATACCCCATCTGCAGCCTTGTCTTTGTTTAGGGACTGCAGAAGCTCCCAAACTTTGCTCATCTGTTCTTTCAGCTGGTTGACGTCCTCTTTCATCTCTTGGTCATCCATGATCCTTGATTGAGAGCGAGTTCGATAAGGGTGTCGAGGAACCAGTTTGTTTGATTATTTTCTGGTGATTTAAAAAAATGATATGAGTATGTAAGAAAAGAAAAATGAATGAATGTGGATGCATGAATCTATTTATTTGTGCCTAGGAACCGTAGGCCTCATTGTTTTGACATGTATGAGCTTCTTTGAAACTGTTTCACAATTTGATCCCATATTATTTCACAAAATACTTGCAGCCAAGCTCCTACGATTCTCTGGCGACCTAAAATGAAATGAGAATGAATGATATTATTTCTTTATTTTCAACATGTGTTTTTTTTGAAGTATGAATGCATGAAGATATAATGTTGAGTGATGATGATGACTATTCATGTAGTATGCACAAAAATATGTGATTTAGTAGACCCTTTTTTATGCATAGACGTGATATAACAGATTTTTGGTGGAAGAATAAAAATGATATGATGCCTCTTGTGTCTTAAATGGGTTAAACCTAAAATTAGAGATTTTCTAGCCTAAGGGGTCTATAGTCTTGTATTGAGTGATAGATCTCATGGTGGCTCTAATCACATTCTCACCAAAGGCTTCTAGAGCTAAAGTCTCCTCCTGAATATTAACCACAACGATAGATAACTATCCGGTGCAGAATACTCAGAGGGAGCACACTCTAGACGAAGTTCTCGCAATAGCCAGAAGGAAAGCAAATTCCGATTGACCATCACCGAACCTCTACTCAACTTAAGCTTTGCTCTGACCCGGGTATAGGGCCTTACTCATATGTGTGTACGAACGTGTAGGTGCGGTGTGTGAGAGGGGCAACACCCTAACACTACCCAAGCTGCAAAACAAATGAAATATACAAAATATGGTCTTCTATCCTAAGGTTCAACATATGCATAATATTCACAACAAATATTCACAAAAGAACAATAAATAAATAAATAAATAAATAAATAAGTAAATAAACAAATGAATAAGTAAATAAATAAATAAATAAATGAATAAATAAATAAAAACAAGGGAAATTAAACGTAAAACTTAACTATTTAGCACAATCAGTTATTTAGGCTTGACTCTCTAAAAAATGTCCCCTGTGGAGTCGCCAGCTGTAGCGACCGAAAAATCCGGAGGGATTTATTCGAGTTTAATGGAGCCGCCACCAATAATTTATTTCATAGGGAAAGTATTGGAAAAAACCTTTTTTTGAAGAAAAATGGTCCTTGAGACCAGATTTGGGTTCGGGAGTCGATTATCTGTAGGGAAGGTATTAGCACCCTACAACATCCTTTCGAAAAAGGTTACCTCTAATTAATTGTGCAAAATTTATTAACTTCTAAAAAAAATTTATTTCCCTTTTATTAGAAAAATTTAACCAAGATAAAAAAAAAGAGGACTTAATAAAAGTCGTTTATTTTTGCGCTTGACAGGAATGGGCTCCTGCTCCTACGTATATCCAGGTGCAGTGGAGAAATCAAAGGCTACGTAGTTCTTGGGTAGAAAATGGTTATGTATTGGTTGATTTTAATTGTATATTTTTTGATGGAAAAATGGTAGGTTTTGTAGGGACCAAACAAGAAGCAATCAAGAGTGGCCCTCATTAATAACCTTTTTTGTTTAAAAAATTAACGGTGTTTGTAATGATCAAACGGGAAGCAATCTCGAGTGGTCATTACTAGTAAAAAAAAACTTAATTTTACTTTTATGAAGAGGATAGGTTTTCATGGGGACCAAACAAGAAGCAATCAAGAGTGGTCCTCACTAACGACCCATTTTTATTTAGAAAATTAAAATATTTGTAATGACTAAACGAGAAGTAATCTCGAGTAATCATTATTAATAAATTAATTTTCGTGATTTTTATTTAATGATTTTTTAAGAAAAATAGGGTCTCAAAACTTGTATGTGAAATTTTGTTGAGTAACACTGTACTAGTTTGACTAGTAAAAAAAAATGTTCATGCTTATTAAATAAATGATAGAAAAAAGGTTTGGCAAATAGAGAAAAAAAAGGAGTTAAGTGGGTTAAAGCCCAAAGAGTAAAAAGGGATGGGCTGAGTCCACTGAAAAAGAAAACAAAAGAAACAAATAAAAAAAATATATATATATAAGAAGTGGAAGAAGCAGAGCGTATGAAAAAAAGGGAGGAGATTGGGGATTTAAAAAAAAGGAGTGGGGGGTCGTATAGAAAAAAGGGGGAGGTTGGGCTGAAAGCCCAATCTTAAACACACCCACATACACCAAACCTAAAAACTAAACTCACACACACATACACATAAACACACATCAGGTAAAAAAAAGAAAAGCAGAAGAAAGCCAGTGCCGCTGGAACCAGAAAAAGGAAATGGAGAGAGAGAGAGAGAGAGAAAGAACGAGAGAGAGGGAGGGCGAGAAGAAGAAGGGGAAGAGGGGGGAGGCGCGGCCGCCGCGCGCCAGTCCTTGGCCGCGCGCGGCCGCGCTGGAGGGAGAGGGTGCGTGAGAGAGGGAGAAGAAAGGGGGGAGGGGAGATCGTGAAGGAGAGGGAGAAGAAAAGTGGGGGAGATCACGCAGAGGAGAGGGAGAGCTAGAGATCGTGGGAGAGGTAAACAAACCTTCTTCTTTTTCTTCCCCCTTCTTCTTCTTCTTTCTTCTTTTCTTTGGTTTCTGCTGGTTTTTTTTTTTGCTTCTCCTTGCTTTTTTCTTCTGTTTCTACTGCTTTTTCGTTTTTTTTTGTTCTGATTTGGTGAATTAGGGCTTCAGTGTGGAACCCTAATTCTTTAGTTGGTAGTCAAACGCCCAGAAAATCCTCCTCTGAATGAATTTACTGGTGATATTTATAGGCTAAATTTTGCCTTATACGAGATGTTATGTGGTCAATTTATCTCTGCATCATCTTTTTTAATTTTTTCAAATTGTTGCCATTTTGGTGTTCTAATGCTCTGATCAAGGATGGTTGCATCCCCAAGCCCCTGTCGTATGCATTGTCTTGATTTCTTGGTTTGACTTTATTTTCCTTCATTTGTCTGATTGGCTTTTGCTCTCAACAGGTAGAGGTTTCCTTTCTCATCTTTGGGTGGTCTTCTCAAAACTTGAGAGAATAGGTTGGCTAGCTCAGCAGGGTGGCTCAGAAAGGAGGATTTGTCCTCTTCTTATTGTCAAAGCATCTCGACGCAGCAGATGCTGCATTCACTCTTTTTTTTTGCTTTGTCTCTGTGCAGGAGCCATGCTCCCTGCAATTTTCTTATTTTTTTTTCTTTTTTGTGTTTCATTCTGATTCTTGTAATTTTGTTTTGGGCTCGATTTGTATTTATTGGATTTATTGGACAAGTAATGGACATTATGGACTGTTTGTTTGTATTTTTCTGTAATGGAGATGGTTATCGTTTTTTGGACTTATGCTTGTGGTTGTAATCTATAACAAAAAGGCTAGCCATTGCACCTCCTTTTTATTTATTGCAATTGGGCTAAAATTAGCCCAAAGGATTAACAAAAATGAACCTGAAATGTGTTGTTAAAAATAAAGTAAAAACAAAAAATAAGATATAAATTACAGGAGGTAGGTGGACAAAATTAGGGTATAACAGTAGGAATGACCTGATCCTGCTGTGACGCTAGCCAACCCTCGACAATCTGCATCACTGGAACTGGAAAGCTCACTGTCCTGCAATATATCTCTCCACGTGTGGCCAATCCTGCAACCGTAGTAACTTCTACAATATCCCCACTGTACTCTAACCGGCTGGAGCTGGGGTCAAATCTCCATGCCAGCGGGCTGTCTCTGTCCGGGAACTCAAACGTCACTGCCGGCGACGTCCTCATCGCCGGTATCACATATGTCTTCTCCATCAGCTGGGTTACAATCATTGATTGACAGAACCACGGGCAAGGGTCAACTTCTTAAAAATAAACAGATATCACAAATAACAAGTACACAACTAGTTATCACACATCCACATCATAATATGAAATCACATTTTCTAACAATTAAGCATATACGATCCAATTAATAGCATTCATGACGGTCAGTAAGAATGCACCCCAAGATCCTATTGACGCAACTATATGTCAATGCAGTTTTAATTCCGGAATCCATACGCTAAGGTCATATCGGTACATGCGTACTGCATCGACACTTTTCCCTGCGATGGTAAAAATTTTAACGACGTTCCTTGAATTCCTTTGACCATGGGCAATCCATCACCCAGGATATTCAGGTCGACGTTACCAACAAGACACGACCATGCCTTCCATCAACCCCAATAAACATATCAAGCATATGATATTTTAACAAGGCATAAAACGATAGATATTTAACTATCCAACATTAAATACTATTGAATTATCCAACACCACCAACAATAACATATTTTAAATACAATTAAACATATATGATCACAGATTACCCATTAATTCATCAACTTCAAAATCACAATAATTCAAGCGATTCACAATAATTCGCATATTAATGATCATTAGACATAAGCATATAAAATAATTATACATCCCTAAAACAATATCTGGAAGTAGCCCTTACAGTATACGCTTCCCTCCAAAGCTCGAACATAAGGTAGCTGAACTACTCACCTCCTGAACCTTCATACATTAATACCATGTAATTAGGACTAGTCAAATGGCTCTACCAACACCCTTAAAGTTGCAACCTAGGTTATATATTAGACTAGAAAATTACTAAATTTTAATTCTTTCAATTGCTAATGTATGCATCTACCTAAAACAAGTAAATTTTGGAAAAAAAAAAATAGAAATTCAAGTCCAATTGTTTTTATATAAAAATTCGGTCAGTACCATAAAAAGGAAAAAAAATGTTTTTTTTTTCTCAACTCCCAATCATGTTTCATGCTTTTTAATGAATCCTACCTTTGCATGCATGTCCAATTTATTTCTTTGTTTTGGTAGTTAATACAGGCAAATGACAACAAACCAATGACACAATTAAAACTAATGCACCTGTACACTTTTAATTTGCCATTTGCAGCAAAGGAACCAAAACTTGGTGATATATATACAGATACTTGCTAATGAAAATTGACAAATTTTAGAATTTCAAGTTACTTTATTTTAAACAAGTTAAATAAATTAAAATCCATAGCCAAAATAAAAGTGTTAGGCTCGACCATCAGAATCTTGGCAGGAAATAATTTATAGCCTTTGAAAAAACTTAGTCCAATGGAAAGGAAATCAATTTAGCCCAATGGAAGTAACCCACTTAGCTCTTAGCAAAAAAAAAATAAGACCCACAGTAGATGAAAGAAAAATCCACCGCAAAAGAAATAATACCCACAGTAGATGAAAGAAAGTCCATAGCAACAGTGCTGGTAAGAAAAAAATGGTATGGAAAGAAGTAGAAAGGATTGGTGCAAGAATTCTTATTTTCTTTCACCAGGTAACCGAATAGTAAGACAAAATTAGGAGAATAAACCTTACCAATCCTTATTATTCCTGTGCGTGGCTTCCTTCAAATTTTTTTTTTTTTTAGTTACACAATGCACTGGAAGAGTCTAGAATACATATATATATATATATACAGAAAGGATTAAGGGATAATCAGAATATTAAAAATTAAAAAAAAAGTTTGGATAATAATGACCAGATTTTTTTTTCCTAAAATTGCTAGGTGCATGTATTCGACCAGATATTTTTTTTTTTTACTTGCAGATACTTGCTAGGCAAGTTAATAAACTAGCTTACACATTTAGTAAAATTTCGGCTCTCGTTGCGTGTTAAGTTTTTTTTTTTTTTTTTACCGTTTTGTCTCGTAAATTAATTTTTATCCAGATTAAATTCAACCACTTAATTAGCAGATAAAATTTACATAATTTATTGCAATAAGTACACAAATTTATAATATAATAACGCTAAATAACGCAGCGAAAAGAAAAAAAAATACGGGTGTTACAATTTAACAATATCGTGACAACAGTTTTGTTCTGTCCTTTCTACAAGGCCTCAATGATAATTTTGTTGGAGTTAGGTCTCAGATTTTACTTCTTGAGCTGTTGCCTCCACTGTCCAAGGTGTATTCTATGGTGATTCAACAAGAGCGCCAATTTCAGCAGCCACTTCTTCCTATACCTACTGCTTTGGTTGTTTCATCTAATTCTGGTTCTGGTTCTGGTTTTGCTAATAATTCTGCACAATCATGGAAATCTCGTCCTAATTTTAAGCCTTCTAATCAGCATAATCAGAAGCCTCCAAGGCAGTGTACTCATTGCGGTCATCCTAACCGCACAGTGGATACTTGCTTCATTAAGCATGGTTTTCCACCTGGCTACAAGCATGGTTTTCCACCTGGCTACAAGTCCAAGAAATAAGTTAATGCATTTACTACTCCAGAACCTAACACTGCTGCTGTTGCTACTTCGGTTTCCATACTTGGTTTCACTTAAGAGCAATTCAAGGTCTTATGTCCTTGCTGTCCACATCATTTGTTGCTGCCTCACCTCAGCCAGCCAATACTGCTTCCACCAACCTGATTAGCTCCCACCATGCCTCATCTGTGACTACCTCAGGTAGTACTTCTCACCCTTGGATCATAGATTTAGGGGCAACCGACCATATTTCTTCTTCCCTTCAATATTTTACCACATATAGAACAGTTAAACCAATTTCCATAAACCTTCCCAATGGTCAACAAGCTCTCACTAGTATTAGAGGCACCATTCATCTTACACACACCATTACCTTATTTGATGTTCTATATGTTCCTCATTTTTCTTTTAATCTCATTTCTGTCACTAAGCTTACTAACCATTCACCTTGTTTTGTTTCCTTTTTTAATGATCATTGTCTTGTACAGGAAATGAATACCTTAAGGATGATTGGCAAAGCTAGAGTGGCTCATGGACTATATGAAGTGGTCCTTCCTCACTCCAATCCGGTTCCACCTTCCTTTACACATTTTGCAAATAATACTTGTACACACATTCCTCATTCCAATGTATGGCACTATAGATTAGGCCATCCATCTTTGCAATGTTACAATCTTATTCAAAGAAATAATAGTGATGTTTCATCTTTGACTTACTTTGTATGTGATACTTGTCACTTTGCTAAACAAAAGAAATTATCTTTTCCTCTTAGTTCTTCAATTTCTTAGAATGTGTTTGATCTTGTGCACGTAGACATTTGGGGTCCTCTACTTGGATTAGATTAATGAAGTCTAAATCCGATACTAGACCTTACTTAAGCCAGTTTGTAACCTTTGTGGAAACTAAATTTTCTTCCAAAATAAAGACAATAAGGTCTGATAATGGTCAAGAGTTTTTGTTTGAGTCTTTGTACAAAAGTAAAGGTATTCTTCACCAACTTTCTTGTGTTGAAACACCCCAACAAAATGGGGTGGTTGAAAGGAAACACCAACACATTCTAAATGTGTTAAGAGCATTAATGTTCCAATCCCATCTTCCCATATCTTTTTGGTCCTATGCCATTTCATTGCTGTCCATCTCATTAATTTTTTACCATCCATCAAATTACAAAATCAGTCACCATACTCCATACTTCACCAAAAACAACCTGATATTTCTCATCTTGAGGTTTTTGGGTCATTGTGCTTTGCTTCTACATTAACTGCTCATAGAAAGAAATTTCAATCTAGAGATAGAAAATGTGTTTATCTAGGACATAAAGAAGGAGTTAAAGGCTTCATTCTTTTTGATCTCATTAACACGGAATTTTTCTTGTCTAGACATGTGATATTTCATGAACACACTTTTCCTTTCATTTCTGATTCTCCATCTCATAATTCATCCACTTTCAACTTTCCCATTTGTCTTCCTCACCATAAAAACTCTATTGATGTTGCTGCCTTACCACTCATACCTCTTGTAACCAATGATGTTACCATACCTTCTCCATCCGTTTCTGGTTCTACTTTTGCAGACAATTCTGGTCCTACAGGTAACTCTGCTTCACATAATTCTGCTTCTGTTTCTGCAAATTTTTCTGTTTCACAGAATTCTAGTTCTGTATCTGCAGAACATTCCTGTCCTTAGGGTGTCTACCCGATCCAAACATCCACCTAAGTACCTCAGAGACTACCATTTCAATATAGTTCACACTCTGCATTTACCAAGCCAATCATCAGGTATTTCTTATCCTCTTGCTAATTACATGACTTTTGATCATTTATCTCCAGCGTATAAATCTTTTTTGTCTTGCTATTTCCCATATACCTGAACCTAAAACATATAAATAGGCTGCACAATATGCTTGTTGGCAGCAAGCCATGGACTAAGAAATTTCTGCTTTAGAGCAAAATCATATTGGAAACTCACTGACTTACCACTTGATAAACATCCTATTGGATGCAAATAGGTTTATAAGGTGAAATATAACTCAGATCGTGGCATTGAGAGGTATAAAGCCCGACTTATTGCAAAGGGCTATACCCAACAAGAAGGTCTTGACTATTTTGACACATTCTCACCAGTGGTAAAAATGACAACTGTGAGAATTGTGCTTGCTCTAGCAGCTGCCAAAGGTTGGCATCTTCACCAGTTAGACGTCAATAATGCCTTCTTGCATGGGGACCTACATGAAGAGGTCTATATGACCATACCTCCCGATTTTAAGACTTTTCAACCCAATCAAGTTTGCAAATTACTCAAGTCCCTTTATGGACTCAAGCAGGCTAGTCGCCAATGGAATTTCAAGCTCACTTATACTCTTTTGAAGCTTGAATACTTACAATCACAATCTGACCATTCCCTTTTTGTTAAGCATCTTGGTTCAAAAATTACTATATTGCTTGTATATGTGGATGACATCGTCCTTACAGGGAATGACCTTAATGAGATTGATTCTGTTAAGACTCAGCTTGATTCTCAGTTCCGGATCAAAGATCTTGGCACTCTTAAATTCTTCTTGGGTCTTGAGGTTGCAAGGTCCACTAAGGGCATCTCTTTTTGCCAAAGAAAATATGCTCTTGAGCTCTTGGATGATGCAGGCCTCCTAGTATGCAAACCGGCTTCAACACCAATGGTTCCTAACCTCAAACTTTCAGCTACTGGCAGCACTGCATATTCTGATCCAGCAGCCTATCGCAGACTCATAGGTCGAATGATTTATTTTACAAACACATGGCCTGATCTTGCCTTTGCTGTTAATAGATTAAGCCAATTTGTTTCCTCTCCTACTGAGTCACATCATGTAGCTGCCCTTCTTATTCTGCAGTATATTAAAGGATCTCCTGGAAATGGCTTATTCTTTTCTACATCTTCTAATATAAAGCTGTCTGCATTTAGTGATGCAGATTGGGCTTCCTGCCCTCACTCTAGAAGATCAGTGACTGGATATTCAGTGTTTCTTGGCCCATCATTGATCTCTTGGAAATCTAAGAAGCAACCAACTGTCTCTTATTCAAGTTCTGAGGCCGAATATAGAGCATTGGCATACACTACCCGAGAGATTCAATGGCTTCTCTACATCTTACAGGATCTGAAATGCATACATACTGGTTCTGGTCCATTGTATTGTGACAGCAAGTCAGCCATTTCCATTGCCCAAAATCCAACATTTCATGAGAGGATGAAGCATATAGAAATTGATTGCCACTTAGTTCGAGAAACAGTTCAGACTGGGGTAATCAAATTAATCTCAGTTCCCTCTGCCAACCTAGTGGCTGACATTCACACAAAGTCATTGCATCCCTCTGCCTTTACTGCACTGTTATCCAAATGAACCTAATTGACATATATGGTTTAGTTTGTAGGGGGATATTAGGTTAAATTAACTGATGTATTAACTACAGTTCAATTATTATTTAGCTAGCTTTAGCCTTAGTTAGTTATGCAGCTTAATTAGTAATACAATTTAGTTAGTTACAGCTATATATGTAGCTTGCTCTGTTTCTGTTTGTATATATACATTTTCTCATCTAATGCAAAATCACTTTTACCATTTACATTTCAGTAATAAAGAAATTGTCAGGCTTGGTGGTTATGCTCGGTTCCCGGATATTAGATTTAGAACATGATTACAAAATAATTGATGAAAGGATCACTATGTCATTCCCCTACAACATTGATATTGAACCTCCTGAAGATGAAACACATCTTGGTAGCTAGAAAGGCCAACTTGAAGAGGACATGAAAATTATTCAGTTTCAAGATAACAGAAACCACATTGCTTTAGTACTTGCGGCAAATGACATTGATTGTGATGACTTGAATTCTATATATCATGCAGATGCTATGATACTAAGTAATTATATTGAAGAAATTATGGTATCTGCAATATCCTACCATTTGATGAATACTGAGGATCTGGAATACCGAAATGGAAAGCTAGTTATCTCGGCCAATAGGTAAACCACCTTGTTCAATGACTGTTTTTGAAATTGATTACATGACATGGTTTTCAATTTCACTGTTATCGATCTTGTATGTTGTTAGTTTATCCCATGGATTAAGTGTGTTCCAGGAAGGCAAGAGTAGTGGCAATCTTAAGACTAATGATTCTAACAAGGTATGTTTGTTCATATCTGTTTTATTTTATCATCTAGAACATAAGTGATCAGCACAGGAATAGCTGAAGAGCTAGAGAAAAGAATGACGAAGAGTTCTTCTCAATTTTTACATTTATTTATTGATTTGGTTTCTTTAATGTTAGGAAAATGCTGGAGAAGATATTGCTGGTGCAAAGAATGATGTGAGGGGTGACAACCAAGCACCTGAAAACAAAAGTGAGGCAGAGAAATCCATCCGTGTAACGAAAAAAGATGGCGAAAATCCTACACCTGCAAAATCGGTAAGTTACAATTTTCTCAGCACCTAAGCATGTATAATGCTTCTTAGTTCTTACATGATGATCAGATTCTCCCCATCCAGTAATTCAACAAAGAAACAATAAATGAATATGACCTTATACATACTTTTATCAGCTGACTAATTTGCTGGTCTCTATATGGACAATTGATACACTAACATTAACACTTTATGTGTGTATTTGGGTGAGCGTTTGTCAACACTAGTGCGAAATACACCTAAAAAATAGATTTATAACGCCGGTTTTTGAGATAACCAGCATAACATATAACACGGTGGTATTTTTTAAATTAATACGTAAATTTTTACGCCGGTTTTTTAATAAACCGGCATTATAAGTTAAAAGGTAAATTTGGCCAAAATGGGAGGCATGTTACGACGCCAGTTTTTTGAAAAACCGTGGTTAAATGTTGAACCTATGGCGCCGATTTTATGACAAAACCGCGGTTAAAAAATATGACGCCGGTTTTTGAGAAAAGCGCGGTTAGATCTTAAAAAAATAAGTGAAAAGTAAAATCTAGCCAAAAGATGCAACACCGATTTTTAAACTAAACCGCAGTTAAATGTTAAACCTATGGCGCCGGTTTTTTTTATAAAACCGCGGTTATAAGATACAGTGCCAGTTTTTGAAGAAAACCGCGGTTAAAAGTCGTTTTAAAAATATCCAAAGACCTTTCCATCGTTCTGCTCTCTTCCTCGTTCTCATTTTCCCTCGTTCTCGTTCTGTTCCCTCGCGCAGTCTTCGCCCTCGCCCTCCCTCACTCATTTTTGGTTCCCTCCTTCCTCTCCCTCGCGCCGTCATCGTCTCTCATTTTTGGTTGCCTCCTTCCTTCCCTCGCGCCGTTTTTCACTCTCCACCGCGACACTCCTCCTTCGTGTCGTCCCGAAACCGCGGTTAAAACTCGATTTTGCAAAATTGATTTGGTTAAAATGAGTTTGAGCTGAAATAATTCATATTTGAATGTTTTTATTCTAAAAGCAAGTTTGATGTATAGAACTTAGTTATGCAAAAGCTATTTTTTTACCACATCTAGTCAAACTGAGGTTTGGAGGCAAAATCAATTTTGTGTGATAATAACCAAACATTTGTGGTTTTACTAAAATCAGGTTTGACAAAGAATGAATTTATGATGGTTTTCACCATAAAACTAAACACACACCACTTATAGTGGTGGACGTAGGACCTTGGGCCAAGGAGTGCAAAAATTTTAAAATTATACGTCATTATTGCTAAAAAATTTCTAATAACAAATTATTGCTAAAAAATTAAGGGATTACTGGTAGCGGTAACAAAAAATAAAACCATAAGAACATTCCCTAACGATTAAGCAATGCAAAATTGCATTAGAATACAACTTGGTGTTGCATGTCTTGAAAAACAAATCCATAATTTATATTACTTATATATCCTTATAATCATTTATATGACATATTATATAAGATTATTTAAGTCATTTTATTTTAAACAATTTAAGTCCCCCTCTCCTCCCTTCCAAAAAACCCCAACATTGGATGAGAGCAAAAATTAACTTGTGAGAGATTTTGCTCCCCTCCTAAAAATTGAACCAAACATAGTAAATTTTTTAAAAAATTGAACCCGACATAACAAATTAAATATAACCCCTCTCCTTCCCTCCATTCACCTCTAACCAAACACTATCTGAGTGAAAGTGTTGAGAGATGAAAGTGTATGGGTCAGGGTGTGCAAAAATTTAAATTGAGTGGGGTCAAAAAAATTATATAGTGTGAATACATGCCTTGACAGGTTTGTTTTGATGATTGACAAAATGGAGTTATGCAAATAGTCAACTGTGCAAAAAAAGAAAAAGTATACCAAGACACACATCAAAGATTGAAAGACTTCAACTCTTTGAGTTTTGGATATTTACTTATTTCTTAGAACTATTTGTAAGTAGTAATAAAAAGCTCTCAATTAAAATAAAATCACACACTCACAATGTTTTATCTAAAATTAATATTATGACATTTTTTCTAAATTATTTTAGTCAACAAATATTTCTAAAAATATTTTGAACAGTGTCCAAAAATACTTATCCTTTATTTTGGAAAAATATATTATTTTTGGCACTTATTTTGGATTATAAACGGAATACTCATAATCATTTATATAATCGTTTACGGCTATTTAAATCTTCCGTGGGTTTCAACAAATCATAATCGATTATTTAATTTATCATAATTGATTATTTAATGGCTCTCCATGTTTCAAGAAAGGTGTTTGCATAATCCTTTACACTCTTTGGCATATAATCGTTTATGCACTTTATATAATCCTTTATGATATTGTTCAATCCATCTCCGTGTTTCTAGAAACTTGTACATAATGGATTATAATGTTTTCTATAATCGATTATAGTTTTTTAAACACTCTCCATGTGTCTCAATATTTTCAACATAATCGATTATTAATTTTATCATAATCGATTATATAAGTTTCAAAACGCAACGGACAGTTTTTCCTTTTAATGCTGCAACGAACAAATCTTTTTAATGCTGACGCTCCTCTTAGTGCTATATAAACACAGTACTGTGAGCAAATTTACAGAACACTGTTACTTATTTTTTGTGCCAAAACTCTGTCAAAATATTTCCTATCACTCACACTATCTGAGCACAATATTTTCTTTGTGAGCATTTTATACTACATAGTTTAATTGTATTTTTCTAAGCTTCAATTTGTTTTATCTGCACTTTTGAGTGTATCCTCTTTATATCTTTTTATTTATAAAGTTGTTTTTGAGTGAGAATCTCAAGTTGTTCATAAAAAGGTGATATCTCTTGAACGTATTGCTCTGGTTTAGAGTTGTAAAGGTTTCTAGCTGAACTTGATTTAAAAGCTAGTGGTTTAGTGAAAATCCTATAGTGCTTTGCTTTGGGGATAGGACGTAGGCCACAGGGGTGTTTGGTGGCCGAACTTGTATAAATTGTTGTGTGCTTCTCTTTGCTCTTTATCTCCTTTATTTTTCAGCAATTTGTATTTCAGCTATTTATTTTATTGCTTTTTATTTTCAGTCATTTAAATTCAGCTATTTAATTTGAGCAATTTATTTTGTGCTATTTCTTTTATTGTTATTTAAATTCTGCGATTTTATTTCAAATCATTTATCTTTTCGCAGTTAAATTCTTGTAAGTTATATTATAACACCTTATTTGCAAAAGATTTTCAAAAGCACTATTCACACACAATTTACTCCCCTCTTGTGTTTGAAGTCACTTGGTAACATATAGGAGTGTATGTGAAATTTTTAAAATTTGAGGGTGTGCACTAAGTATGAATAGGTCGGCCCCGGACCACTTATCTTTCGCCAATTTTACAATCATAGACTTTGAATGTTTTGCTAATAGTCCATGAGTTTGTCATTGTTCATGGCTGTCATAGCTATCGAGTGGAAACTACCTCTTACATAGTTATTTTCTTCTGTTCTTTGTTTTTTTTTTTTTCGTAGTTACAATAAATTAATTGTATGCTTGCAGGAAGTTCCTGACAATGAGTTTGAGAAGCGCATTAGACCAGAGATTATCCCTGCAAATAAGATAGGGTTAACATTTGCAGATATTGGTGCAGTAGATGAGATCAAAGAATCACTTCAAGAAGTGGTAATGCTTCCCCTTAGAAGACCAGACCGCTTCAAAGGTGGACTTCTAAAGCCATGTAGAGGTATATTGCTATTTGGGCCTCCTGGTACTGGAAAAACAATGCTAGCAAAGGCAATTGCAAATGAAGCTGGAGCAAGTTTCATTAATGTCTCAATGTCCACCATCACTTCAAAATTGTTTGGAGAACACGAAAAGAATGTCCGAGCTCTATTCACACTAGCAGCCAAAGTTGACAGCATGCTTGGACAGAGGACTAGAGTTGTAGAACATGAGGCCATGAGGAAGATTAAAAATGAATTCATGATACACTGGGATGAACTATTATCAGGACCTAATGAACAAATTCTTGTTCTTGCTGCAACCAACAGACCATTTGACCTTGACGAAGCAATTATAAGACGGTTCGAGCGCAGGTGGGACATCATCTTAGTCTTATTGATGGCATGATCATCTGTTGATTCTGTTCAGCTACATTATTTTTTGTCATTAGAACAAAGACACATGCATTATCTTTATTATTTGTGATGAACAGCTTGGAGACCATAAGAAAACAAGAAGATTCATAATAAATCGACATGTCATCAATTTCTTTTGGAGAAAGAAGCATGGCATGTCAATTATTTTATCCTTTCATTTATGTAGTTTAGTTTTCATTTTTGAGTTGTCCACTCTTATTTTATATGTGCTTTGTTGTTAGCACATCACATGGATCCCTCAGAAGACAAATCTTCTGTAGCTTTTGTCTGAACTCTTTCAGCAATAGTTTGTTTGTTAGGTGTTTAAATTATTCACTAATCAAGTCTATCAGATGTCTTCTGTGGATACCATAAAATGAAGTGTTGTTTTCAGCTGTTCAATAACAATACTCATCAATTATGAACATAGCAATATGACTGCACAGTTTACTTTTCAGAAAAATCATTATTGCTCTTCTGATTTGTGAATGACAACTCTATTATTATTTTTTAATGTTGAGCAGGATCATGGTTGGTCTTCCATCTGCTGAAAACAGGGAAATGATCCTGAAAACTCTCCTGGCTAAGGAAAAACATGAAAACTTAGGGCCCGTTTGATACACTTTTTAAAAACAGTTTTTCTGTTTTTAAAAAGAGACAAAGAACAAATTTTGTTCTTGTTAAAGTTGTAATTTCCAAAAGAGTAATCAAACATGCTCTTAGACTTCAAAGAGCTAGCAACCATGACAGAAGGATATAGTGGAAGTGATCTTAAGGTAAATTTTGCTAGTGATTAACTTGTTAGTTTTATTTTGTGGTGATGATCTGATGAAATTAATTTCTGATTTTCTGTAAACAGAATTTGTGCATCACTGCAGCTTATCGACCTGTTAGGGAGTTAATACAGCAGGAGAGATTGAAGGACATGGTAGTGTTATTAAACAACTTATACTATGTTTTAGATTGATGTCATTATCCAATTCAGAAATTATGAGATGAAGAGCTAACTTGATATCAATTGCATCTTATATCAGGAAAAGAAGAAAAAACAGGCAGAAAGCCAAAGTTCAGAAGATGCTTCAAGCAATAAAGATAATGAAGTACAAGAAATTACCTTGAGGCCTTTAATTATGGAAGACATGAGACAGGCCAAGAGTCAGGTAGGATGAACTGAAAATCATTCCCTTAAATGGCCAGGGAGTACTTGATTTGTGCATCTCTACAATATTATTCAGAGTACTTAAAAATGGTTTTGTTAAAATCTAGGAAGTCAAAATGGAGGTTCAATGGAATACAATGATAGATACCTGGCATTTGATTAAATAATATTAAGTTCAGATCTTTAGAATCACAATTGAACATTTGCATAAGGTGTTCAACCATGGGGTTATTCTATAAAAGTTTAATTACTCTGTAGTTCTCTGAATTAATTGGGAATTTAGTTAGGTCCTTAAACTAAAAAAAAATTATAATGGGGTCCTGAACTTATCAATAATTTACAATTTGGTCCCTAAACCTTTAAATAATTTAAAAGTTCAGAAACCTAATTAATTTTTTTAAAAAGTTCAGGGACCTGATTAAAATTTAAGGAAATTACAATTTTTTTTTAGTTTAGGGACCTATTTAAAAATTCTCAAATAATTCACGACAACAGAGTAATTAAACCTTCTATAGATTTCAACTAATCATGCCTTCCATTTATCATTGGATTATGCATCATAGTTTGCTTACCCTATGCCTTTGTTGGAAGAAACTTACTTTCCACCTTATGGCTCCAAATGCCCCAACACATATTCCGATTATATACTGGATATGATTTTGTTAATCTCATATTTGGTTGGATATGATTTTGTTAATCTCATATTTGGTATGGTGATCCATTTTTAATCTCTATTTAAAACTTTAGATGATGCATGTAATTAAGAATTTCATTAATGCTTTGATCTTTTAACAACCTAACACATTTGATACGGACCTAGGGCTAAAGGGGGTTAAACCCCAAGTTACTACGTTTTATGAGAGGGATAAATGGAAACCCATAGCACGGTCTAAAAAGGGTGTTGCACCCAATCATTCCTAGAGAGAGAAGATGTAAGTGACTGCTGCCAGCACTTTGCTGGCAGCAGAGGTGGGGGGAAGGAATGCGTGGGTTGCATTATGTTTGAGAAAGGCTACTAGTAGGGCAGAGAGGGAGGAGAAAGGTAGGCTGGAATTAGACTTGGGCTGGGAGAGATTTGGCACTCTCGAATTTGCCATTCACACTTATACCATTTTCGTTTCCTTTTGTAAACATCATACACCAGATACTGGGAGATCCCCAGTCTCTGTAGTAAATAATACAAAGGATATTCCATTTTATTCCCTCATTGTGCAGATACCTAACAATTGGTATAAAAGCAAACGATCATGGTGAACATTCGCAACGCAACAGAGACCCGAATTGATGGAATTGAGCAGCAGCTGATGGAGCTCAAGTAGCTACTAGTGGCGAGAGGACGAACCCATAAGGGAAGTCTCGATGTCGCAGTGCCAGGCGAAGCCGCGACGGAGAAGAATCAGAAGGGAGCCGTGACGAGGAGTCGCGCTCCGTTTTGAGGCACTGGAGCGAGAGCAGCTTGTCCACGCGAGAGTTTGGAGGGAGGAAGTTGAAGATTCCGATCTTCAAAGGAGACGACGCGTATGGGTGGATCGTTCGAGTGGAACGTTATTTCAAGCTGAACGAAGTTAGGGAAGAAGAGACGTTTGACGCGGTGTTGATCGCACAGGAAGATCGCACGTTGAACTGGTACCAGTGGTGGGAAGAGAAGACGTCGACAACCACTTAGGAGGAGTTTAAGGCGGCTCTGATTCAGCGTTTTCAGCCAGGTTTGATTCAAAATCCCCATGGTCCTTTACTGAGAATCAAACAAACTGGGTCTGTGATGAAATATCGTGAGAAGTTTGAAATTGTCTCAGCACCATTGAAGAAGGAGGAAAGGGTGATGCTGAAGGGGATTTTTCTGAACGGCCTGAAGGAGGAGGTGCAGGCCGAGTTGAAGTTATACGCAACAGAATCCCTAGATGAGTTGATGGATAGGGCTCTGTTACTCAAGGAGAAGAATTCAGCACTCCGCCGTGGTGGGTTGATGCCGAAAGAGAGGAAGGGGTGGAGAGATAGGGAGAAGTTTGGGGGAAGGACGAGTAGAGAGTATACCAGGGGGAAGTACCATTCCAGCAAAGGAGACAGTGGTAAGGAGGCAACTCCCAAAATTGTGGAGGGTAGTAGTTCAGAAAAGAAAACATATGGTGGGGGAAAATTGTCTCAATCAAAACTGAGAGAGAGAAGCAGGAAGGGATTGTGCTTCAAATGTGGTGATAAATGGGGACCAGAACATATGTGTAAGATGAAGCATTATCAGTTTGTGTTGGTGGAAGGCCCTGAGGAAGAGGAGGAAGAGGAGGCTGAAGAAGAAAAGGAGGAGGAAGTGGCCGAGTTTGAGGCCAACACCTTGCAGTTGTATTTGAAAAGCAAGGAAGGCTTCACCTCAAATAGATCTTTTAAGACAGTAGGGAAATTGGCAGGGAGGGAAATTATGGTGTTGCAACATAGATTGTGGAGCTACAAGCAATTTCATATCAAAGAAGTTAGTGGGAGAGTTGAAGCTAGAAGTGAAGGAGACCCCTGAGTTCATGGTAGAGTTGGGGACAGGAGAGAAAGTGAGAAACAAGGGGATGTGTAAGCAGCTGGAGTTGAGCATTCAAGGGGTGAGAATCAAACAACATTTTTTTCCTCATGGAGTTAGGAGGGACTAATTTGGTACTTGGGATGGATTGGTTGGCAAGTTTAGGAGAAATAAAAGATAATTTCAAGAATTTGGTGCTAAAATGGGGTAAAAAGGGGGAGAAGATGATACTTAGGGGAGATCCCTCACTTTGCAAGGATCAAGCCTCTTGTAAAGCCATGCTTAAGGCTCTTCAAGATGAATGGGTGGGATATTGGGTGACATATAAGGAGGAGAAGGGGGCAGAAACAGAGTTTGCAAGTCTGCAGAATTGGAATTGTGATGATGTGTTAGATGAATTCGGTGGGGGTTTTGTGGAGCCGAAGGGTTTGCCACCAAAGAGGGCTTTGGACCATGCAATCACATTGAAAAAAGGATCTTCCATTCCCAATATCAGACCCTACAGATACCCATACTACCAGAAAAATGAAATTGAGAAGTTTGTAAAGGAAATGCTCTTGGCAGGGATCATTAGACCAACCACCAACCCCTACAACAGCCCAGCGATTCTGGTCAGAAAAAAGATAGAGGGTGGAGATTTTGTGTTGACTATAGGGCTTTGAACAAGCTTACAATCCCAAAAAAATTTCCCATACTCATTATAGATGAGTTGTTTGATGAACTGGGGGGAGCAAATGTATTCTCCAAGTTGGATCTCAAATCAGGGTATCATCAAATCAAAATGAAGGATGAAGATGTATCCAAAACTGCATTTAAAACTCATGAAGGTCACTATGAGTTCTTAGTCATGCCTTTTGGGTTGACGAATGCTCCATCAACATTCCAAGCCCTCATGAATCAAATACTCAACCCATATCTTAGAAAATTTGCTTTGGTTTTCTTTGATGACATACTTATATACAGTGGGGATGAGAAGAGTCACAAGGAGCATCTAAGGAAGGTTTTGCAAGTGCTGCAAGATAATGACTTGCATGTCAACAAGAAGAAGTGTTCTTTTGGGAAAGCTAAGTTAGAATATCTGGGCTATATTATTTTTGGAGAAGGGGTGTCACTGACCCCAATAAAATCCAGGACATGTAGGATTGGCCAATTCCAAAAGATGTGAAGGGGTTGAGAGGGTTTTTGGGATTGACAGGCTATTATAGAAAGTTTGTGAATAACTGTGGTAAGATAGCTTGGCCATTAACACAACAATTGAAGAAGGATCGGTTTATGTGGGGCGACGAGGCTCAAACAGCCTTTGAGCAGGTTAAGCAGGCCATGATAACCATCCTTGTTTTGGTTGTTCCAGACTTCAACAAGCCATTTGTGGTGGAGACAGGTGCTTCGGGAAAGGGAATAGGGGTTGTATTGATGCAAGGAGGGAAACCAGCGGCCTACATGAGTCAAACACTCTCTGATAGAGCTCAAAGCAAGTCAGTATGTGAGAAGGAGCTAATGGCTGTTGTACTAGCTATTTAGAAGTGGAGGCATTATTTGTTGGGAAGGCACTTTGTGATGCACACGGATCAAAGAAGCTTAAGATTTCTAGCTGACCAAAGATTGATGGGGGAAGAGCAACACAAATGAATCTCAAAACTGTTGGGGTTTGATTTTGAGATTAAATATAAGCCAGGAATTGAGAATAAGGCTGTTGATGCACTTTCTAGAAAGATGCAGTACTCGGCTCTGACTACTGTGCAGTTTTTTGAGTGGAAGCAATTGGAAGATGAAGTGTCCAAGGATGAAAAATTGAGCAAAATAATGCAAGAAGTGATGGTAGATGGGAGTACACATCCTGGATATAAGGTGCAGAAGGGGAAGCTCTATTATAAGGGAAAATTGGTGGTCCCTAAGGGGTCTTCCAAGATCCCTTTGATACTCAAAGAGTTCCATGATAATGCCATGGGAGGTCATTCGGGGTACTTTAGAACCTTCAAAAGAATTTCTGATTTATTCTTTTGGGAGGGGATGAAGAAATGCGTTCAAGAGCATGTGCAGAAATGTGAAGTTTGTCAGAAGAATAAGTATCAAACCTTGCAGCCAGCTGGGTTACTTCAGCCCCTGCCTATTCCAGTGTCTACATGGACAGATATATCCATGTTTTTCATTGGAGGCTTACCCAAGGCTGGTGGGTTCGACACTATCTTAGTGGTGGTGGATAGGTTCACTAAGTTTGCTCATTTTGTGGCTTTAGCTCACCCCTATACAGCCAAGGAGGTGGAAGTGGTCCAATTGCATGGATTTCCAGCTTCCATTGTATCGGATCATGACAGAGTTTTTGTCAGCTCTTTCTGGACAAAATTATTCAAGCTAGCAGGCACCAAGTTGAGGTTTAGTTCAACTTATCACCCACAAACAGATGGGCAGACAAAAGTGGTGAACCCGTGTTTGGAAACTTATTTGAGATGCATGATAGGGACTAAACCTAAGCAGTGGCACAAGTGGTTGAGCTGGGCCGAATTCTGGTACAACACTAACTACCATTCAGCTCTTAAAATGACCCCTTTCAAGGCATTGTATGGGAGAGATCCTCCAGTAGTAGTTAGGGGGATGTAGGGGCAACACCATTGGCGAAAGTGACTAGGATGGTGGTAGAGAGGAATGCATTGATTGAAGATTTGAAGGGCAATTTGGAGCAAGCCCAGAATCGCATGAGGCAACAAGCCAACAAGCATAAAAGAGAAGTGGAGTACCAAGTGGGGGAGATGGTGTACCTCAAGATCCAACCTTACAAATTGAAGAATTTAGCCAAGAGGTTGAATTAGAAGCTAAGTCCGCGATACTATGTTCCCTACGAGATATTAGAGAAGATTGGGGCAGTTGCTTATAAGCTAAAATTGCCTTCTGACAGCAGGGTAAACCCTGTATTTCATGTGTCTCTACTGAAGAAAACTGTGGGTGCTGATGTGCCAATATGATGGGATCACGGCAAGTGTACCGAATCGTTGCAAGTAATAAATCAGTTAAGTACCGAATATCGTCCTCAAGGATTGCGCGTCAAATATCAACTCACTAATTTGATTACTAATTGAATGGAAAACAATGTTTGATTTGGTGGATAATGAAATTAAAGAAAGCAAGAAACAATATTTTTGGGTTTTCTTGAATTGACCAAGTATCAAACACCTGGTATGCGTCAACAATGTCAAATATCAAACACTTGGTGTGCACTAATAATATGGATAAAAGTGGCTAGGATTTGAATCCCCCTTGTTTTCCTCTTCTCATACAATCAAACTCATTCCCAATACAAGTCAAATTCATGCAATTGAAGTTCAAATTCACTTAGTTAGACTAATCTCAATTCCTTGAGCAAAAGCCCCTTTAGATTAAACCAAGAACCCTAATTTCTTAGGCCTTCCTAATTCAACTAAGCATTAAGTGCAAGAATTTAAAGGAACACACAAGCATGAAGTCCTATCCCTAGGATCATCACAAATATGGCAATTAACTTCATATTCCAACTCAATAACCAATTTTCCAATTGTAAAATTGAATCTAAAATCAATTCTAAGATGGCCAATCAAAGAAATGCATTAAGGATGGAAGAAATTGCTCAATCAACACAAATACAACTAGTATTAAGCATTAAGAGTCATATTACACAAGAATCCAACAAAGGTTCATCATTCCTAACCAAATGGAAAAACTAGAAATGCATAAAAGAGAGAGAAGAGATAGAACTAGATGGATGGAGAGGTGGTGGATCATCCATTGAAGCTCCAAGGTCTTTTCCAAGGCTTGAATCTTCAAGGGAAATGGAGATGAGATAGGTTTAGGGTTGCCTCTTGGCTCCCTTAGGGTTTGGGAGTGAGAACATATGAAAAGGGATCACCAAAATGAATTAAAAGTGTGTTTTAATAAGTGTCAGGCCGAGACGAGGCGTAGGGCGCTGGGTTCTAGGGCGCAGGGCGCCCAAAATTGATCAAAACGATTCCCAGCAGGCGCAGGGCGCCCTTCTGCACCCGTTCTTCCATGTTGTGCTGCCTTTTTCACCTCTTTAAAGTTTTAATTAGCTCAAGGTGTCTTCATGAAAGTTGAAGCTATGGATCTTAGCTTTCCAATGGCACCAGTTTCAGCTCATTTGGACACCTAAAACTCCAGATATGATTGAAACATCGAACAGGTGTCAGGTTGGGACAATATCAACTTGTCAACGTGTAGCACAAATTATCCCAATTTAGAGATTGATTTAGGTCTCGAGTCCATCATCAAAGTTATGTGTAATTCAATTACATTTCCAACAAGACCAAGATCATCTCATTTGGATGAGTGTAGCTTCAGATATAGTCTTTGGAGTCTTCTTTGTCATTGTTCGAAACCACATTCTTATCAAATTGTGCACCATTCTTGCCTCTTTCAAGACCTTCAATCAAAACATCACAAATGAGGTTATTGTGCTCAACATTTCCATTCAAATCAACCAAAACCTCAAAATGAATTAACAATTGATGCATGTTTAATCAACATTAAATTGTGGTATAAACAAAGCATAAGTTAAGAATACATGGTGATTTCCACTTCAAAGAGTATATAAAAATTAGATAATCTAGAGGATTATCACAATACAACCCTTACCATTGTGTGTGGCTGAAGATTGGGAAATGCAAGCTCAACCTGAAGAGGTGTTAGTTGTGAGGGGCAGCAACCAGGGAGATATGGAGGTGCTGGTGAAGTGGAAGGGACTGGCTGAGTGTGAAAATTCGTGGGAAAATCTGTTGGCTATGTAGGATCAGTTTCCTGAGTTACACCTTGAGGACAAGGTGTTTTTTGAAGGGGAACGTATTGATACGGACCTAGGGCTAAAGGGGGTTAAACCCTAAGTTACTAAGTTTTATGAGAGGGGTAAATGGAAACCCATAGCATGGTCTAAAAAGGGTGTTGCACCCAATCATTCCTAGAGAGAGAAGATGTAAGTGACTGCTGCCTTGCTGGCAGCAGAGGTGGGGGGGAAGGAATGCGTGGGCTGCATTCTGTTAGAGAAAGGCTACTAGTAGGGCAGAGAGGGAGGAGAAAGGTAGGCTGGAATTAGACTTGGGCTGGAAGAGATTTGGCACTCTCGAATTTGCCATTCACACTCATGCCATTTTCATTTCCTTTTGTAAACATCATACACCAGATACTGGGAGATCCCCAGTCTCTGCAGTAAATAATACAAAGGATATTCCATTTTATTCCCTCATTGTGTAGATACGTAACAACATTGAAGAAGGAAATTCTGATATTTCCAATGGAATATCCTTTTCCAAGTACATGAATTTATGGATATCTGTTTATATGCAGGTGGCTGCAAGCTTTGTTGCAGAATTATCAGTAATGGCTGAGCTGAAACAATGGAATGATTTATATGGAGAAGGAGGTTCATGGAAGAAACAACAACTCACATACTTCCTTTAGAGTGTGAAAAGTGCTACTTTCATTTTGGATTTGTCACCATTCATCCAAAAGGGTATATTTTAACAAAGGAAGGAGGAGTCCTTTCACCAGAGATGTTGAATCCAAAGCATTCCCCCCAAAGTGTTCCACATATCAAAAAGCCAAGAGATCTTATCATTTCATGAAGATCATAAGTCAGGGAACATATCATCATGTTTAGGAGGGGGTTCTCGGTTTTTGTTTTTGGATTGTCTATAAACCAATGACCAGCTGTTTTAGAAGATTGATTAGTATTTGTTTCATGTGTGGTTTTGGTAGATGCAATTGCTTTTTAGGAATAGGAATATTTTATACGAAACCTTTTTAGTATGTTGTATTATACTATATGATTGAGGATTTTCAGACATTAGAATTTTGTACATTGATTGTGTAGCTGAATTGCTAAAAGTTTGGCTCAATTATTTATGTTAATTATCATGGATTGCATAAGAGAGTCATTTTGTCTTTAAACAGAAATATCTTGGTGAAAGCTATCATAAAGAAAGGGAAATCCTTAAAGAATATTGATAGTTTGAAGATGATCTTGGAATAACAAGCAAACCATTGTACCTAAACTTAAGCTTTCAAGTATGACAATCCTAAATTGCCGTATGGTTAGCAAATTGATAGGAATATCAACACTTACAACTCACTTATCTATTAATATAAAAATTTTATTTTAGTAAACTTATTAATAATTTTTAAAAATATGTATTCTTTTTCAAATAATGATATAATCAAATAATTTTTTTGGTTACAACATAATCAAATAATTTATGAGACATTTGGTAATCCCCATTTCCACTTTGCAAAATATGTTCAAACTTCAAAAAAGTGAAATGTGAGCCGTCTGATCTCAATCAGATGATCGAGATCACCGACTGTGTGTCACTACATCAAACTTTGACTGCAGTGAATCCAAATTTCTAGTTTTCCTCCCTTACCCAATGAGCAACATCTTGTATTTTTCATCTAGTTAGTCATCCCCTTCTAGTTTTTGTCTAAAGATGGGAGTACTAAACCATCCACTACCAACATGTTTCATTTGACAATTATTCAATAATCTCTTATTAACTTGTTATATAAACACACATCAAAGTGGTGCTTAAGGTATGTTCTCTAGTTTATCTAAACTTTTTAGAATCCATGACTCATTTGAGCATCAGATTCGTAATAGATACCCACCCCCAGGTCACTCATGGATGCTCTTCGGCATGATCAAACAATTTGAAACCAATTCGGGGGTACCGGACAATGCATGTTTTCTTTTCAATGATAAAATCACAACCAGTCATGATCATAGCCATGACTCATGATATTGCAAATGATAGTGTGGACTACATGTCATCTCTCGTTTTCTGGAATTTGTACCGGTTTTTAACTTATTTAAATATCTTTTACTCCTTCCGAACTCAATTATAAGTAAAAATACCTAATTTTATTAAAGACGGTAGTTAAATGCATTTAATTTTCTTGATTTCATATAAAATAAGAACTACATTTATTAAATTACCCTTAATTATAATGGTTCTCACAACTTTTTTTAAAAAACAAAAGTTGAATTACCTTAAGGGCAATTTTAGAACAACGATATTAAATATGAGTAGGTTAATTGAAATTTGCTATCCACCAAATTTGGGAACCTTTTTGGGTTAACAGCCATTTTGGTCCCTAGAATTGTAGAGCGCTGTCACTTGGGTCCCTGAATCCGTCAAAATTACAAATGGATCTTCCAATGTGTCAAACGTTAGTCACATTAGTCCCTAACGTTAGATCAGTTTGTTAACTCTGTCACTTGTGATTACGTGTGACGTTTTCTTCCAGCATAAATGCTAATCTGTCATGTTTTGACCTTAATGGTAGTCCACATAGTTAACCACCTGTCTAGGGACCAAAACGACAATAAAAATGTCTCAGAGACAAAACTTTCGGGGCCAAAACGTCTCCAAACCCTTATTATAATCATCTTCTCACGTTTCCCCCCAAAAAAGAAACCTTTTCAGTTCCTAAAGCCTCCCAACCATACCGTCGCTCCACCACCATCGTCCACTGTTCACTGCCGTGATCGCCACTGTTTACGATTATGGTCGTGGAAAATCATTGTGAAAGTGATAGAGTGATATACCATTTCTGTTACACGTTTGATGCAAACAAGTACATTGAACACACATTTCTTGTCAGAAAACTTTGTGACTGTTCCATATAATGAGGTTCATTTTGTTTAGTTTCATCCCCTTTATGAATGTATTTTGTTGTTTGTTCTATGTTTTCATAAGTTTGGTTAGGTTTTAGGGTTTAAATCCATGATTATATAGAGGTTTTATATATTTTGGTAATGGGTGTCTCTGTTTTTATAATTTCAGAATGGATTGGAGTGCTACACTCATTTTCCACCATGGTGGTAGGTTCATACAATATGATGATGGTAATATGGAGTACAAGGGGGGTGAAATATGTATTTGGGAGCATATTGAGACTGATTACCTAAATAGGTTTGAAATAGAAGATTTGTGCAAGAGATGCAAAGGGTATTATAGATTTTCCCACATATGGTGTATAACACCCATACCTCAATATAAATTGAAAGTACGACAAATTACATTAAAGCACATGAATTGCTAATAATTTACAAACTTGATTACAGTAATCCAAGTCATAAATTAAAACTCAATACATAATCTAATAAATAGATTACAGCCTTAATGAATAAATAAAACTAAAATCTGGATGCCAAGCTTGGAGCTTCGCCTCGTCATTCATCGGTACCTGTTTATCTGAAAAACATAAAATGGAACGGGGTGAGATATAAAATCTCAGTGAGCCCTTCACGGACTCCTCACCATTCACTCGTGGAATCATACTTATTTAATAAAATTAACTGCGACACTAAGGGCCACGCATACTTCTCATTTAATACCTGGAAACTTAGCTTGTTTAATAGCACTGAACTTAATCATTAACTTATACTCAGTGGTAACACCCCAACTTCCTTTGTGTTGAGCGTGGTTACCCATAACTCAGCTTCCTTTGTGCTGAGCATACTTACTAGTACCTTGGCTTCCTTTGAGCTAAGGATACTCACTATTACCTTAACCTCTTTTGTGTTAAGGATACTTTCTTACACCTTAGCTTCCTTTGTGCTTAGTGTGTTAACTAACACATCAACTTCCTTTGTGTTGAGTGTGCTTACTAGTACCTCAGCTTCCTTTGTGCTGAGTATACTGACTGACACCTTAGCTTCCTTTGTGCTAAGCGTGTTTACTTACATAGCATTTGTTCTTCTTAATGATAACTTAAGCATTTTCAAACAATCACATGATGAATTGAATGAATAAGCTAAAAACTCAATGATAAGTAACAATTACTTATTCATGCATTCTCATAATAAAATGAATGTCCAAGAGGAACTAATTCACTCAAAGCATTATCAATCATATCTAAACATACATATACCTCAAGTATAATAAATTTCATCAAGACTTATGAACCTTTCTTACAAAACTCCTTCCCACTCCAAAAACATTTGTAGTGAACATATGGCTAACAATCTAGCATCAAACCAAAAAGCATAGCAACATTATTCTCATATCATTCTTTATTTATTCCAAGACATTAGATACAACTTCAAAGGATTTAATTTAACATGCATTAAGACCCCAAGCTTTCAAATATATTCATTCACTTAATCATATAAACAAGGAAAACCACATATTCATATGAAACTTCACTCATAATCTCAAGTTAAGAATTCATTTAAAAACAAGGACATAATCCCATTGAAGCTCTATGGAGCATTCAAGGGTTCAAACATCAAATAATAATTAGGGGGGTTTGGGGACAGCATCCAACCCTATTTCAGTCAAATGCCATATAGTTCTCATAACAATAACCTTAAAACTTAACTTAAAATCAAAGGGGTTCACAACCCTAACTTTGAACCCTTTGGGGTTCAAAGACTTCTTTGAGAAATTCCTATATGTGGGTCTTATTGGTTACCCATCACCTAAGGGATGAAGAACTCACCATGATTCTTCAAGATTTTGAGTTAGAAGGGTGAAATTTTGGCCTCCTTGCTCTCCTTCAAGCTTTTTCCTCTTTGTTCAACTTAGGGCTTCTTCAAATACTCCTCAATCTTAAGCTAAAACCTTCAATCTTCTTCTTCAAATCCAAGAACTTGAGCCACCTTGGAAGGAGCTTGGTCTTCTTCCTCTTCTTCTCCTTCAATTCGTTCTTCTTCTCCTTCCTCTTGGTTAGGGCTCCACTTCCAATTTCAAGAACACTCAAAATCACGCCCTCATAACTTTGATTCAAGCTAAGATTTGATAAAATCTAGCAAGAATCATGGGTTTCCCTTTAGATTTGAGAAACCTTAAGTGTTTCTCTCTTTCTCCCCTCTCAAGATCGCCCCTCTCTCTTCTTTTCCCTTCCAATTCGCGTTTCTGCTCGTTCTGCAGTGTTTTTAAGCATTTTACAGTGTGTGAATCGATTCACAACAGACTGTGAATCGATTCATCCACTTAAAATTGCATTTGTACTTTCGTGAACCGAATCTGTGAATCGATTCACAGACTCCCAATTCGATTCACAACATCATTTTGTGGTCTGGAATACAGTTGTGAATCGATTCAAGCCTGTGTGAATCGATTCACACTGTACTAAAATGTGAGAAATCAACTTTTAACATCAAATCTTCATCAATTAACTCCTAATTAACACTTCCAATCATCTTAGGATTAAATCCAACTTATTTCTTAACTTCAAAATCATCAACTTACATCTTAAAACTTTATGTGATCACATTTACTCAATTTGAAACCAAACTAAGCTTGAACACAATCACACAAAACTTCTCATACTTATTCTCAACTTAACTTAGAGAATTTGGGGTGTTACATGGTGGCTAGTTCCTGAGAGAGGGGTAGTTGAGTTGTTGACTGACATCGACATATTAGACTTGGTTATCACTGCTCGTGCTAATAACTATAAAGTTCACTTGTATTTTGAACACCCTATTGATGAACCAGACATTGTTGCACTTCCTCCTCCACCTATTATTGTTGAACTTATTATTGAGCAACAACTCGAGGAAACACCTTATCATAATGACCAACTTATTGAGCATGTAGTTGATGACCATCCCACTGAGCATGGTGCTGAAGACCATAGTGCTGAAAAGCATGTTGATCACCCTATTTTCCAGCATGGGGGTGAGGCAGAACTGTAGGGAAATCGCGCAACAAACAGAGATAAAACGCAGCGAAAAAAAACTTCCCTTCCATGGATCCTTGCGAATGGTCATGATTCAGGGATTACGTTTGTTACCTCTTGTAGCGCAGACCATTGCAGACGAGAACTAGAGTCGAGCACGAGCGTCGTACTGATGACAACGCCTCTACGCAGTCCACACGAACAAACTTCGAATGGGAGCAGCCACCGCTTCATCGTGTGCTAGCCGATTTAATCTGAGCGGCCGTCAGAACGCACACAAGGTCTCTCAGTACAGCTAGGGTTAATTCCTTGAATGAACTTTTCAGCTTAAGTGTTCTATTTATAGAACCACTTAAGACTGACCTAGCATCGCACAGTAGCTTACCATGTGTTGCGTTGCTCTTGACTTACGATGGTGCATCATAAGAGCACACCACTGAATAAAACGAGTCTTACTCATTTATATTTAATCTCCCATTAATCTGTTCTTATGTGTGTGACCCTGTAGGTTCCCGTAACGTTAACAATAATATTAAATCACTATTTAATATTATAAACAGAGAATGGTGTCTAGCAACACATCACTGCTACCCAAGTAACGAGAATGTCAGTGTTATGACGTAACCTTTCCGTGATAATGATCATGTGTATAATTACCCTTTTGCCCTTATATCTATATTGAACACAAGGCATAGTGTGTGTCACCCTTGTATAGTTCAACATTATATTCCTTGATACCCAAGTAGACTAAGTAACAACAAATAAGATCAATATCTCATATTGACTTATTTCAGCATGGTCATGCATTTTACATTCATACTCTATCAAGGGGCCCAAAGATATTACTCCTGCTATGTAGGAGGGGAAAATCTCATCTAAATCTCATCTAGGTCACTCATGTCCCTCTGCATGACTCGTGGAGTGCCCAGTTAACCGACTTTATAATTGTCTTGTTACAGACAATGTTTGACGGCAACAAAACACTCAACTCCTCATGTAGGGACCATAGTGGTTTCAGGTCAAAGGGTGGAATACACCACTATCACTATGAGAACAACTTATGACACTTACATAACGCACTATGTAGTATTCTCATGGCGGGTCAATCCAGTACACAATTACCCTAATGTGTACCTATGCGGTGACTTGATATCTCATATCTATAACCTGTGAGATAAGGTTATCAGTCCACCCACATAATAGTCTTAATATATTATTATTTCCCTTATTGATAATAATATTTGACTACAGATATTTAAGAGTAAGTTCTATAGTATCTCACAACCGAGTCATCTACTCGATGTTCTATTAAAATTGAACTTTTACTCAAGGACTTTATTATGTTGAAACAAACATAATAACTGAAATGCCTCATATAATAGATAAATAACATGATACAAATTATAAGTTCATAAGGAACTACATTGGCCTCTAGGGCTTACATTAACAAGAACATGGTGCTAAAGAGCATTTTGCTGGTGCTGGGGCAGAAGATTATGGTGTTGATGAACATGGTGCTGAAGTGCATGCTGCTGGTGTTGAGGCAAAAGATGATGGTGCTGAAATGCATGCTTAGGAACATTGTGCTGAAGAGCATACTGATCGTGCTGAGGTAGAAGATGATGGAGCTTAAGATCATGGTGCCGAAAAGCATGCAGAGGAACATGGTGCTGAAGAGCATGTTGATGGTGTTGAGGCAGAAAAACATGATGTTGATGATGACCATGATGTTGATTACGCAGTTGAGGAACCTAATTTTCCGCATGGTGATGAGGCAAAAGACCAACATTTTGAGCATGAAGACCATGCTGCTGATGGTGTTGAATACCCTGGTGATGGTGCTGAAGACCAAGCTGCTGAAGAGCATCATGTAGATTATGAGGCAGGAGACCATCCTTGTGATGATGATAGTGAAGAGGATTCTGACTATATACCCACATCGATTAGAGATATGGCTTGAGTGGTATTTATAAGGCTAAGTCAATCATCACCTTACAAGCCGGTTTTAGGGGGTTAAGTTAGGCCTAAAGCCTAAATTCAAGATGGTATCAGACTCTATCCTAAATCTATTATTAGCCCATGATCTTTGTTATTCCACCTGTATTTGTCCACGCTACAGATGTTCGGTCCTAGGCGTGAGGGGGTTTGTTGAGATCCCTATTATTCTACCCACATTAGTGCAAGCTTCAGATATCCAGTCCTGAGAGTGAGAGAGTGTGTTAAAAGTCCCACATCGACTAGAGATATGACCTGAGAGATGTTTATAAGGCTAATTAACGTAATCCTCACCTTACAAGCCGATTTTGTGGGGTTGAATTAGGCCTAAAGCCCAAATTCAAGACAATAGTATTTGGATGATACAAAATATTGAAGATTGTGGCTATTTGGGTATATATATATAGATAAGTATTTAATTCTTTTAATGCTGTCTGGAAAAAAAATGCTGTTTTTTCCCAAGTGCAGACTACGTCTGAAAATATAATTTTGGACAACTATCAAACGTGTCAGGAAATATATTTACAGTGACATTTCCAAACACGTTCGTAAATAAATTTACAGAAGTTCATTTGCCATATGTCCGTAAATTTATTTACGAAAGTTCTAAATTGTTCGTAAACCAATATATAGAAGTCTTTTTTAGCAGCGAACTGAGTTTATAACATCCATAAATCTATTTTCAGACAAAAATATTTTGGAAAAAAAATGAAAAGCTTACAAGGAGTGTATCGTACTCAAAACGAGGGTTGTATTAAATAAAACACGATGACAAGTCACAAATTAGACCAGCAAATTAGGAGACTAGTCAAGTTGCACATAGAGGTGGCGTTACGTAATCAATTTTTGTTTTTGTTTTTGAGGATGATTGTCCTCTTGAAAAGTCTGTGTTACACCTCTTTATAATAATAATAATAATAATAAAAGATAATGTTAGGCTTCTTGGACAAAATTTTCATTCAAAAAGTCCAAGCTCACTCATTAATGTATTCGAGCTGAATTGGGCTCCCATATTTTCAACAAATTTCAAATCATTTTTACGGTTGAATTAGAAGCTTCAGATATCTTTTTGATTGCTTCGTGTTCGCTGATTTTTCAATTAGGATTAAACAAAAGAGAAAAGGAGTTGGTTGCAATCATTATTATAAAATAATTCCTCCTTATGAGTGCTAAATTGCAAAGGGCCCATGTCATTTTCCCCACTTAGTAAACATGGTTGGAGGGCAGGGGATAGGAAGAGAAAAAGTGGATCAGCATTGTGGGTTCATGTCACGCGTTTTCAATATCACGCAACACTTTATCACTCAACTGTCTATTCTGGGACACGGGCCCATGTCATTACAAACACGTTAACACCCTTAGAATACGAGCACCACCCTGTTTATTAAATTTGTGCATTATTAATTTGTTGTATTTTACTAATTTTAGACAAACCATTGTTTTTGTTTTGTTTTATTCTTTTTTTATTTTTTTATTTTCACAATTTGTTTGGCTGCTGGTAACCATTTTGACTTCTTTGTGGGAAATTGAACAATAGAAAAAGGAGTTAGGTACATGATAAGGGGAACATTTTCTACCACGTGACTGCTTTGTGTTCAGCCGACTCCTGAAATTTATTAAATAGAGTAAATAAAGAAACCACTGTTTCTGCTAACATGTACCCTATTTTCAAAAATATATTTTTAGATATATGTTATTTTTGTTATCTGAAAGTTTATTTCTAGATAAATTATGTTGTTTGAAAATAAACTTTTGTAATGAAAGTCTATATTAGTATAAACGGGAAGTGGCTTTAGTTATTCCCTTAAATTAACGGTGTTTAAAGCCCAATTGATTTTGGTGTTACGCACACTGCCATACCCCATACGTAACACTCGGATGTAGTTTAATAATGATGGCGGGATAGTGGAAAGTTTATTGTATAGTTTTTTTTGAACGGAACAAACTTAACTCATATCATTCATAAGATGTTCAAGCATACATGTTGGAATAAAATCAAAATTTTGAGAGCTAACATAGTTCCTAGATGCTCTAGCCAAGCTATGAGCAACTTGGTTCGCTTGCCTCCGGATAAAACTAATCTTCTAGTTTGGTAATCGACGAATCTCCTCCTTACAAAAATCAAGGATAGTGCCAAACTCTGAGTTGTAAATTGCATCTCCTATAAAACACCGTCAACCACTAGCTTACAATCCAGCTTAATAGACTTCGTAAGGAAACCCAATTCCCCCACCCAACAAATGGCTTCTATTAATCCTATTGCTTTCGCTTCTTGCGCAGAAGGTACACCTCTCATCCATAATGATTTAGCTCTCACAAATTCTCCACTGCTATCTCGAATGCACATCCCGATCTCGAACATGTTGAGACCGTTAAAAATCGCTGCATCTATGTTGCACTTATACTCTCCTTGTGCTGGTTTTTTCCATTGGCGTTCCTGTTGGATGTTGCCTTGCTGTGATGTCTCGCTGCTTTTGCTCTTGGCTTGTATCCACTCTACGAGTGCCTTGCACTTATTGTATAGTTGAAAGTTTAAAATTGTGATTAAGATTAATGTATAGGTCCGTCAAAAAAAAAAAAAGATTAATGTATAGGGGTATGGATGGATTAAATGTTTTGGTCACTCGTTTAATTTCACAACATTCAATTAATGGGATTTGTCTTTCTTTTTATATTCTATTAATTCCCATCCTTAATCATTTCACACTTTTCAAACTTTAGTTTTGCTTAGTTTATCGGCTGCTTTGGAATGTTGTGAAGAATTTTCCTTGCAAGTGGGATTGATTTCTTCTAATTTGTTTTTGGCGTTGGCTCAAAGGATCAAGTTTCCTAAAATTGTACACTAAAAACCAAAACATATGGAAGAAATACATGTGCATCAAGGTGAAACCGGATTTTTGAAAACCCCTAAACAGAGAGAGGAAGGTTAAGAAGCCTAGTGGGGATTAATGGAACACCATTAAGTTAAAATATGAGAAGCTTGAGTTCACTAAAAAAAAAAAAAATTTATGATAAATTGGGTCTTTTGTTTCTTGCGTGGTTTACTTAGACATAGCGACCAATTCTGTGAGGTTCGTTTTGTGCCACAGTAGGACAATGACATTAGACAATACGCCCAAAAATTATTTAGATAGTGTTTATTTTTCACTAAGGGTATGTTTGGTTGGGGGTTTTAGAGGAGAGGGGAGGAGATATTTTAAATTATGTTTGTTTGATTCAATTTTTTTAATGGGAGGGGAGGGAAGGGGAGGGGAGCAAAATCCCTCTTAAGCCAATTTTGGCTCCCCTCCCAAAGTGGGGGGTTTTGGAGGGGAGGGGAGGAGAGATTAAATTATTTAAAATAAAATTACTAAAATATTCTTATATATAATATAATATAAAACATTATAAAGATATACCAGTAAATTAATCCATTCCCTCCATTAAAATCCCTCCCCTCCCCTCCTGAACCAAACAAGCAAAGGCTTCCCTCCCCTCCCCTCCTCTCAACCAAACACAAAAGCAAATTAAATCCCTCCCCTCCCTTCCCCTTCCCTCCCTTCCCCTCCATTAAAATCTCTCCCCTCCCCTCCCATTATTTGAACCAAACAGACCATAAGATAGTGCTTTTAGACATTATAGGAATAACCAACATTTGAGGGACGCTCGCTTCGATGGCGCGTCAAAAACGTTATACGCATCGTAAATAAGATAGCGGCGCGTGTTATTAGATTCATACACCGTTTTCATTTGGGGGGGAGGCGAGGAATGATATATGATTTTATAACGTTTGCTTAGACAAACATTATATTGTTTCAGTTATGATAATGTGTTTTCAGGGAAGCATTATCTGATTCTTACTCTTACAATGTTTCCTCAAGAAAGTGCTATAAGATTTATTTTATTTTTTTGAACAAAGGACGGCTAATTCATTTCATTATCAATGTTAGAACGAATACAATGTGGAATATCAATGAAAACATGGGAGGGAGCATAACATGTTGCCACCCTTGCTAAAACATGAGCAACTCCATTGACTTGCCTCCTAGAAAACTCTACACTAGAGTTTTGTAAATGAGATGAATGATGTCTACAATCAGTGATTATGACATTAAAATTAAAGCCATCCTCCTTGATATGATTGACATTATCAACAACTATCTTAGAATCCAATTCAAATATGATGTTTTCCAACTGCAAGTCGGTCACCCACTTCAGTGCTTCCAACAAGTCGCTATAAGAATATTTGTAAAATATATTTTTGTATTTCACATTTCTCCATTACACATATAGGCACAAATCAACAAAAGGGAAGTCGACTCTTTACATTTCATCACTGGACATTCCTTTTCGCATTTCTTCATTTTGAAATATTAAATTGTTACAACTCTTTGTTTATCGACTCTTCACATTTCATCATTAGACACAATATTTTTGAACAACAAGGAGTTATAATTTTTTTTTATGATCTAACCATGTCACAAGGAATTTCCTATGGGAAAAGTCTTAGTTGACCATCTTTTACGGTTTATTATTGTTCTGAACAGAACTTCAGAGGATGACCGGAGAGAAGCAGCACGGCGGCATTCGCGACGAACGGCGATGGCGTGCGGTGGTGGTGTACCTGCAAACACTCCGACGCTCAAGTCAGCGTGTGTAAGAGGTGATTGAAGAGGTGGAAATGAACGATTACCTGGATCGTTTGAGGTGATCCTCCTTTTATACGAGTTGAGGACGGTTATTGAGGAATAACCGCTTCCGTGGGATCCGGGGCACCGTCAGATCGTTGCCAGCCTGTGATGAGCTGGGGTGGAATGCTGAGGGCCGTTGGATCGGCCACGTCGACATGGTCTCGAGGCAAGGCGGAGGGAGCTGAACGCGGAAATGGGCCTGAAGCGTGAATCGTCGGATTGGGCCTCGGCCCAGTCCGGAACAGTTGCCCCCCAAGTCGCTAGCTCGAATGTCGAGGTGGTGACTTGTTGTCGAGGTTCGTTGATGTCGACGTTTGACGTCCTTGTTCGTAAGGAAGTGCAAATGTCGTCGGCTGCTTTGCGAAAAGAGAGTTGAAATGTTCTCGAACCCTAGGCGCGTGAGGGTTAATTTCAAATTTCAAAAATGTTCCGTCAGCCGCCTTTGGGATTCAGGGAGACGCATTGTTTCGAGGTGTGATGATTGCTTCTTTAGTAAGAGTGCAACGTGTCGTTGATCAACGACATAGGGAGAGGGGATGTCACATCACCCGGATCAGATCAACG
This sequence comes from Calophaca sinica, assembly GCA_037113605.1. Classification (NCBI taxonomy): domain Eukaryota; kingdom Viridiplantae; phylum Streptophyta; class Magnoliopsida; order Fabales; family Fabaceae; genus Calophaca; species Calophaca sinica. The sequence continues at coordinate 60,062,891 of CM073737.1, forward strand.
GCGGGGAAGAGGAAAGGTCACGTCGCTCCAACCAGAGCTAGGGCTATAAATATTCATTGCGCCCTTCCCTTTTGTTTCCTTCGTTTCTGCAATATCTTTCCCAATTCTTGAGAAGTGTTTGTCCTCTTTCCTTTTCCTTCTCCGGCGATCTTCGAGTGTCTGGTTGGTTGATTTTCTCCGGTGGTTCATTTCGAACATTCGTGGTTGTTCGCGTTTCATTCGCAGGGAATTCCTCCGTAAATTTCATTTGTTTCAGGTAAATTCCCTCCCTTCTTATCTGTTTCCGCTTTCGTAGTTTCCAGAATGGGTAGCAATATTAGGGCTATTTCGAGGGATTCCTCCTCTTCTTCCATATCTGGTTTTTCTAGTTCGTTATCTGGTTTTTCTAGTTCGTCTTCCTCGAATGGCCCTTCTGGAGGACCAAATGACGGTGATGCCGGAAACGGTTTCTCATCACCGGATGGTAGTGTCGTTTCGGTGAATTCTGGGGAGGAAAGTTCTTCCCCTGTAGTCTATTTCCCAGGGCTCTTCGTAGGAGATTATGAAGGTAAGAAAGTGTCCCCTGTAGACCCAGTCGAACTCGAAAATCTTTCTGTAAACTTAGAGAAGACGTTCGGACGGGCCTTCACGGAGAGGGAGGTAGAAAGGTGGTTAGTAGAGATAGATAAACATCGACCTTTTTTCATGGCGGTGCTTTGTCGAGGTCGAAGATGGGGAAGAAATTACTTGAGAGGGCGACCTCATCATGCCCCATTGCAGATGATTTCCAATGGGTGGCATTGGATGCTCTTGGCACTCGTTACATTTTCTCATCGCCGAGAATTTTTCTTTAATGTTGGATTCCATGGACATCGCGGATGGAGTCCACAAGTTCGAGAACTGGAAAATACGTCGTCCTCGCATCGATGATCGAATTTGTTCGCAATCGGACCTGATAGTGATGTTTATGTATGAGGTTCTTTTCAAAGAAATGGGTTTTCGATTGCCGTTCTTCTGATTTCGAAGTCTCAGTTTTGCAGCATCTGGAGCTTGCCCCCTCACAACTTCATCCAAACGCGTGGGCGTTTATCAGGGGTTTTCAAATTATGTGTGCTTATCTTGGTGTCGACCTCCTCCTCGAAACCTTTTTCGCGATCTTCTCTCCGTTGTGGACGAACGCTGACCCCCAGAAACGTCAAGGATGGGTCTCCTTGAAGCAAAATGGGAAAGTGTTCGAGCTGTTCACGGAGTCTCATCGCGGATTCAAGTCGAGGTATTTCCTCGTTGAGGCCATCAGTTCAGCTGCTCTGGAGAACGTCTGTGTGCCAGTGGAAGCACTTGACGAAAAGGGGCAGGTAGTGACCGACTGGCACGAGAGATTCCCATTGTGCTAGAACGACAAGCATTTTCAATATGAGAAGAGTGGATTCTCGTTTAAAGTTGAGGATCTCGATGATAATGCTCGCTACAGTCTCAGGCAAATTCATAAACTTGTGGCCGGACTCAAAAAACGGCAGTATACGAATAAAAAGGGGGAACTAGTCACTGAAATAGGCTACGTCTACACTCGGCGTCATCTCAAATGCAATTCTCAAGAGACTGCCAACGCGTGTTTAGGTAACTTTGTACGAGAAGCTACTCGATTTCAGTTCCCTTTTATCGTTCTAACTCATTGTTTTCTTGCAGATTCGATGGCCACCTCTGCATTCCTGTCGAGCATGAGGAAAAAGATGCAAGCGGAGAAGGCTCCTTCTCCGGTAGTTGGAGAGGGTTCGAGCCAGTCTGCTCCTATTCAAACTCCTCCTCCGGCTTCCCCTGTTCAGGGTGTCGGCCCTGAGGTCGCGTCGAGTCGGGCTCAAGGAGTCCCCGCCAAGATCCAAACCACCAAGGAAGTTGAAGGAGCTTCTCAGGGGAGTAAGCGACCTTCAGTTCAGATCCAAGAGGAACCTGCTGCTAAGAAATCGAGGAAGCCTCCTTCTCCGCCCAAGACATCGGCTCCCTCGCTGACAATCAAAGCGGGTGGGAAACCGAGCAAGGGTAAGGAGGTCGTGGAGTCTCCTGGCGAGGTTCCACCAGTATGGTCCAGTACCCAAGTGTTGGATGCGGACCAAGTCGATGGGTGGTTCCACCCTCTGATGAAGCTTTCTTCAACGAGCTCTCAGAGAGCGTCAAAGCGGACAAATTTTATGAGACCCTGACATCCATGATGCGTCACGTGGTGATCTCAAAGTGGATGTTCGAGAAGAACAGACATCTGGAGGTCGAGCTTGCCAACATTCGCCAGAATACGTCGAAGTTCGAGCAAATGGAGGCTGAGCTCGCCACACTTCGCAAAAGTAAGTCTAAGTCTGACGAGAAGATTCGGTCTTTTGAGACGAAGATCAAATCTCTCGAAGATCAATTGAAGTCAGCCCAGACGGAGACCCTCAACGTCAAAGGCGAAGTGACAAGGCTGTCTGAGCAGGTCAAGACTCTCTCCTCTGAGAAGAATAAGTTGGTCGAGGAGCGTGCCCAGCTCTCACAAAAGATTCAGGACTTCCAGAAATTGGAAGAAAGTATGAAGCTGGAGGCTCTCGAGTATCAACGCAAGGTTGAAGGGTTGAGCTCGGAGGTCGAGCTCCTTATTAAAGACAATCAACAGCTCCCTTCACTGACTGAGAAGGTTACAAAGTTGGAGGAGGAGAAGAAATCGATTGTGGAGATGTTCTTGAAGGCTGGCGACGATTTGTTCACCAACGTTGTTGCTCAGATTCGATTTCTTAATCCTGGTCTTGTATTCAACACTGCAGGAATGAACCCCGATGCTGTCGTCGAGGGCGACAAGCTCGTGGATGCTGAGACCAGAGAGGTTCTCCCCAGTGGGCCCGGTCCGTCTTCGGAAACGGTCATTCCTCTGATGTTCCTCCTCCTTCCACCTCTGTTGAGGCAGTTATGTCGACTTCGGGGGCGGCTGTGCCTCCCAAGTCTTAGGGTTTTATTCTGCTTTTTCTTTGTAACTTGTAAAGAATAATTTGTTCGTAATGATAATTTCTTTTTGTTCAAGAGAATCATACTTCTTTAGCTTACTTGTCATTCGTTTGGGACCTTCGTGTTCCACATCTGCTGAGGCAGTTCTCGACACGAGGCTTGATGTGCTTGTGCAAGGCACAAGGCTTTATCACGAGGTCGTGCTCGCGTTCTCGACACGAGGCTTGATGTGCTTGTGCAGGACAAGGCTTCATCAGGAGCTCGTGCACGCAGTCTCGGCACGAGGCTCGATCACAGGTGCTTGTGCAAGGCACAAGGCTTTATCACGAGCTCGTGCACGCGGTCTCGGCACGAGGCTCGATCAGAGGTGCTTGTGCAAGGCACAAGGCTTTATCACGAGCTCGTGCACGCGGTCTCGGCACGAGGCTCGATCAGAGGTGCTTGTGCAAGGCACAAGGCTTTGGGTGTTAGTGCTCGCGTTCTCGACACGAGGCTTTTTTTTTTTGACAGTAAATGAGTAAATGCTGGTTGCGTATTTCTTCAACCATACTTTATTGCTTCACATTTGTATGTTTCGGACACATTTGTTTCAACTATAATACTTCTTCATCTTTGCTGCGTTCCAAGTTCTTGGAATTTGCTGTCCTTGTAGTGTCTCGAGGGTGTAGGCGCTGGTACCAGTCTTTACGACGATTCTGTACGGGCCTTCCCAATTGGGTGCAAGTTTCCCTTGTGGGGCGTTCTTCAGGCCAACATCAGCTTGTCGAAGAACGAGATCCCCAGGCATGAATTCCCTGGGCACAACACTTCGGTTGTATCTTGCTGCGATTTTCTGTTTCACTGCGACCTCGCTGAGTGCTGCAAGCTCTCTGCATTCGTCAAGGAGGTCGAGTTCTTCTCGTAGGCTCTGACAGTTGTCAATGCTACTCTGGGGATGTGAAGTTCTCCAATTAAGTTCCCCAATCTCGACAGGAATAACGGTCTCAGTCCCGTATGTGAGACGAAAAGGGGATTTTCCTGTCGTTGAATGTGGAGTAGTCCGATACGCCCAGAGCACTCGGGGAAGTTCTTCTGCCCAGTTGCCCTTGGCCTCATCTAATCCTCGTTTCAAACCTCTTAAAATAACCCTGTTTGTGGCCTCAGCTTGACCGTTTGTCTGGGGGTGTTCTACAGAGGTGAAGTGCTGTTTGATGTCGAGGTCTTCCAAGGTCTTTCGGAATCCGCGATCTGCGAATTGTGTTCCGTTGTCAGTGACGACCACCTTGGGAATCCCGAACCTTGTCAGAATATATCTTTTGAAGAACTTAATCAAGTTCTTCGCAGTTATCTTTGCCAGGGGCTCTGCCTCAACCCACTTGGTAAAGTAATCCACTGCGACGGCCAGGTACTTCACCTGTCCGGGAGCCATTGGGAAAGGACCAAGTATATCAATCCCCCACCAGGCGAAGGGCCATGGTGATGTCAAGGATGTTAACTCTGTAGGAGGAGCCAAGTGTAGATCGCCGTGTCTCTGGCATTTGTCACATTTCTTCACGAACGATCTCGCGTCCGCGTTCAGAGTTGGCCAATAATATCCTGCGCGGAGGATTTTCTTTGCCAAGGAATGTCCTCCAAGGTGTTGCCCACATATGCCTTCGTGCACTTCAACAAGTGCATATTGTGCTCGGGTATCGTCGAGGCATTTCAACAGGGGGTGGAAAACCCTCTTCGGTATAAGATACCGTCGATCATGGAGTACGAAGATGCTTTCTTTCGGATTTTGGCGGCCTCCTTCTCATCATCAGGGAGTTGGCCAAGTTGAATAAACTCTTGAATCGGTGTCATCCAACTGTCGGGCTAGCCGGGCAAATCATCGATACTTGCCTGGGAAATTGCAAAACAGAATTTCGGAAGTTTTCTCAGTACTTCGTCATAAGTGGTATCAACCACTGAAGTAATGCTAGGCTTGGCCAGCGTTTCTTGTATCACCGATCTGTTGTTCCCAGAGCTTCTCGTGCTGGCAAGCTTGGACAGAATGTCAGCTCTGGCGTTTTGTTCTCTCGGAACGTGTACGATCTCAACTAATGAAAAATCGCTCATTTTCTTCTTAACCAGGGTGAGGTATTTTTGAAGAAGTGGATTTTTAGCCTGGTATTCTCCACTAATCTGGGATACAACTAGCTGAGGTGGTCTCGAGCCAGTGTGAGGCCAGCTAAGCATGCTTCGTACTCTGCCTGGTTGTTGGAGGTGGGAAAGGAGAATCCCAATGAAAACTCGACGATCAGTCCATCGTCGCTCTCGAGCAATAACCCAGCGCCACTGCCTTTGGAGTTCGATGATCCGTCGACATGGACCGTCCATCTGGAACAAGGTTCTGTAGCCCCAGGAGTCATCTCGGCAATGAAATCTGCCAAGCATTGGGCTTTGATAGCTTGTCTCGCCTCGAAAGTAACTCCGAATTCGGACAACTCAACCGACCACTTGATCATACGCCCCGCCAGGTCAGGCCTGTGTAGGATCTGTTTGATTGGTTGGTCAGTTCGAACCACTATGGGATGTGCCAAGAAGTATTGTCTCAAGCGTCGAACTGCGACTATCAGCGCGAGCTCGACTTTCTCGATTTTCTGGTATCTCAGCTCTGGGCCTTGAAGTACTTTGCTTACAAAGTAGACCGGTTTTTGGCCCTCATCTGTTTCGCGAATAAGGACGGCACTCAGAGCTTCGTTCGACACTGCCAAGTAGAGATAAAGGACCTCCCCTGGGGACGGTCTCGTCAAGACTGGCGGTTGAGACAGTATGCGTTTTACCTGTGTTAAGGCTTCTTCACACTCGGGGGACCATTCGAACTGAATTTCCTTCTTGAGTAAGCGGAAGAAAGGCAACGCATGTTCTGCAGACTTTGAGATAAACCTCGTCAGGGAGGCGAGCATTCCAGTGAGCTGCTGAATGTTTTTCTTTGATGATGGCTGATGTATCTCTATGACAGCACGACATTTGTCGGGGTTGGCCTCGATTCCCCTCTCGGTTAGGTAAAAACCTAGAAATTTCCCAGCTCGTACTCCGAAAGTGCACTTTTCGGGATTGAGCCTCATATTATGTCTTCGTACTTCAGCAAAGACTTCTCTAAGATCGACGACGTGGTCGACTTCTTTCGTTGTTTTTACTATCATATCATCCATATATACCTCCAGCATTCTACCGATCTAGTTGGCAAAGACTTTATTCATCATGCGCTGATATGTCGCTCCTGCGTTCTTGAGGCCAAAAGGCATTACGTTATAGCAGTAATTGCCTTTGTCCGTCATGAACGCGATTTTTTCTTGATCAGCAGGGTGCATCGGAATCTGGTTGTAACCAGAGTATGCATCCATGAAAGACGACAATTGAAAATCGGAGGAATTATCGACGAGTTTGTCGATATTAGGGAGGAGGTAGGCGTCTTTGGGACACGCCTTGTTAAGATCGGTGTAATCAACACACATGCGCCACTTTCCATTAGATTTCTTAACCAATACAACATTAGAAAGCCAAGTAGTATATTTGACCTCCCTAATGAATTCAAATTAATCAGGTCTTCAACACTTTGGCGGCTTCTTTTTTCAGAGCTTCCTTACGGCGTCTCTGACCCACCCAGTGAGCCTTGGGGTTGAGAGCGAGTTGGTGGCAACCGATGTCAGGAGAGATACCTGGCATGTCGGCGATCAAGCGAAGAGGTGCGCATTGGACTTGAGCACTCTGTCGATTGCAATCGACTGCTCAGGGAGGTCGACCAAGCTTCACTGTCTTCCCAGGGTCTTCTCCTAGCTGAACTCGGATGAATTCTCCATCAGGTACTGGTCTTTTAATCTTTTGCTGGAGCTCGCGAGCTAGGGGGTCGTCCTCCTGTATTTCATCTTCGAGCTCATTCCTGGGGTCGAAATCGGTGAGATTGACATCTGCAGCAGCCTTTGCAGGATCAGGTTTCTTAGTTGACGGAGGTTGCTTCTCCTCTCTTGGATCTTCGGCCTTCAAAGATAAGAGATAGCATCTCCTCGCAGTCTCTTGGTCGGCTTCGATGGTGACGACTTTGCCTTCGTCATCATGAAAGCGCATTTTCAGGTGAACTGTCGAGGTCACAGCTCCGAGCTCACCCAGCGTCGGGCGTCCGACGATGCAGTTGTAAATAGACTTGCATGGTAATACGATAAATTGGACCTTCATAGTTTTGGAGATTGGTTGTTCTCCAAAAGTCACCATCAATTCCACATAGCCCAGCGGCTTTGTTTTCGAACCGTTGAAACCAGTCAGATCAGACCCCGGGTAGGGTACGAGATCTTTTTCTGGCAGTTTCAAGGTTTTAAACAACTCGTGGAGCAAGATATCAGCCGAGCTCCCCTGGTCTATCAAGATTCTTCTGACATCAAAGTTAGCCATATAGGCTTTGACCAACAGGGGAATCAAGTAGTTTGGCCTTCCATTCACCAAGTCTTCGTCAGAAAAGGCTAGGGGTGGTCTTCCTCAGGCTCGCTTGATGAAGGAAAACAAGAGAGATGGTCATCGCTTCTCTCAACTTCCGCTTTCTTGAATTGATGCTCGCCCTCCCTTATCGAAAAACCCTCAGGAAATGACCATGGCGATCGGAGGAGGACGAGATTGCTCCTGATGCACGAAGTTTCTCGCCGTCTTTGCGTCACAGAAGCTGATTCTTTCTTTTGAGGTCGAGGTGATCTAGACCTAGACCTTCTATCTCTGGATTTTGGTTTTCCTTTCTCGTATTTGGTCAACTTCCCCTTCTGGATCGGTTGTTCTATGACGTCCTTCAGGTGAAAACATTCATCGGTCTCGTACCCTACACACTTGTGGAAGTGGCAGTACTTCGACTTATCAGCGTTTGGCTTCTCTTTCCCCTTCTGGGGAAATTTGATTCCGGCATCACGGAATTCGGTGTTCACGCATTCATTCAGTATGCGCTTGGGTGTAGTGTTCAAAGGGGTGTATTCGTCATACCTCTTTGCTGGACCACGGCTTTCTTTCTCCTTACGCGACTTGTCCTCGCGTTGTCCACCAGCTTTCTCCTGGGTTTTACCTTTGGCTTTTGATGCCATCAACTTTTCTTCGTAATTCATAAATTTCTGAGCTCGCTTCAGGAACTCGTTCAGGGTCTTCGGTTTGTCGACACCAATGTCGACGCTGAATAAACTTCCTTCGATCAGGCCTTGCTCTAGCAAGTACAACTTCATCTCGTCAGAGCATTTCTTTACCAGAATGGCTTCTTTGTTGAAACGCTCGACGTAGTCTCTGATAGACTCATCTCTCTTCTACTGAATTGCGGCTAGTCTGCTTGCCGACTGGTTGGACTTTAGACGCAGCTGAAATGCGCGAGAGGCGGTCGACGAACTCGGTTCACGAACCAATGGAATTTTTCTTAAGAGTCCGGAACCAAGACAATGCTGCCTTCTTGAGTGAGGAAAGATTACGCACTTCACCGCCCTGGGTACCTCGATAGTCCATGACAGTATCAAAGCAGCCAACATGCTCGTCGGGTCGGTGGTTTCGTCGTATGAGTCCAAAGTGGGTGGTTTCTGAAGATGCTTTGGAATTGGGAATTTCATGATCTTGGAAGTGAAAGGACCAGAGGCCTCGCACGTGTCACCCGTGTCATCGCTCTGAGAAGGAGTTGATGAAACAGAATGAGCACGGCGGCGATGAGAAGTGCGCCCAGGAGATTTGACTCGCCGCCTAGAGGCTGAGGCGGCTCTTCTAGGAGGAGTGTCACTACTTGCGGTCGCACCTTCACGACGAGACGCGTGAGCCAGGGAGCGGCGACGGCGCGGCCGAGAGTGTGGCATATCAGGTTCAGAAGAAAGACTTCTGGAAGAAACTCTTCCGCGGTGTGTTTTCTCATTTCTTCTTCCGCTTTGAAGCAAACGGATCTCAGATCTATGGCGGCGAGGTGGACTACGATCCAAAGAACGGTTACGGCGGTGTGCATTGCGCACAGAGCGGTGTGGAGTTGTGCCACGGTGGCGGTGATGAACAGATCTGAGATTTTCAGATTCCTTTGATCTCTGAGGAGAATGAGAAACTCGATCTACTCTGTTTTCGATCTGTGTGGCAACGCGAACGGAGATTTCCTTCTACTGATTCTCCATTCGATCAAGGCGTTGATTCTGAGCATGCACCGCTTCGGCATGTCTCCGAATGAATTCACGGAAATCATGGATGAGGAAGGTGGCGGTCTCTGCTCCTGTAGCGGTTTGAGCGGCGACGATCTGAGCGGCGTCGTTCTGAGGCAGAGGCGAAATGTTACTCCTCTGTCTCTCATATTCAATGGTGAAATTAACTGGTTCATTGTGAGGTGGTTCCGCCGGGGCTATCGGCGGATTCGGTGGTTCGAGATCTGTGTTCGCACGGTTGGAACTGCGAGTCACGATTTGACGCTTCAATCCAGTCATCATCGAGCGAAGAAGGACAACTTCGACAAAGAAAGATGAAATCAGAAACGATTCCCACAGACGGCGCCAATGTTCTGAACAGAACTTCAGAGGATGACCGAGAGTATAAAGACGGCGGCGTCGCGATTTAACGGCGATGGCGTGCGGTGGTGGTGTACCTGCAAACACTCCGATGCTCAAGTCAGCGTGTGTAAGAGGTGAGTGAAGAGGTGGAAATGAACGATTACCTGGATCGTTTGAGGTGATCCTCCTTTTGTACGAGTTGAGGACGGTTATTGAGGAATAACTGCTTCCGTGGGATCCGGGGCACCGTCAGATCGTTGCCAGCCTGTGATGAGCTGGGGTGGAATGCTGAGGGCCGTTGGATCAGCCACGTCGACATTGTCTCGAGGCAAGGCAGAGGGAGCTGAACGCGGAAATGGGCCTAAAGAGTGAATCGTCGGATTGGGCCTCGGCCCAGTCCGGAACAATTATCTTGCAAATAGAGGTATTAAACTCTGTCCTGAATACCTTGAATCAGAAAGTGAATCTGGAGGAGAGCTCTCCAAAAATATACTCAAACTTGTAAAGGAGAAACTTGAAGAAGAGAAGGATATAAAGGAAAATGTTAGTGGTCTACTTGAGGACTTAATGAAACATGTGAATCAAATTATAATTCTTCTTAAGGAGTTTATAAATGAAAATGTTAATCATCCCATTACTCTTCAGTATTATAATTAGTGAACTTGGATTATTATTATTATATTTTTCTTTTGTATTTTGGGTATAATGTTAACTACTTAACAAAATTATGTAATTTTTGGGGTCATTTAATAGTTAGTGTCTTCTATTTGTCTAATCCAATAGATTTGGCATTTTCTCTTGCAACAAATTTGGTGGTTAGAAGTAGTGTTAAACTAGCCAATCGTTTGATTTGTCAGAAAACTAGCCAATATAAGAATTTGATAAATCACAATAACATATAGCAATTGAAATTACAAGTTATATTTAGATGCTACAATGAAATACATACAACGAGAAATACCTTCAATATACAGAAAAATACAAATAGAAAAATCTTTCGTTCCTAGGTTAGGGTTATTGCTTGTGTTGTCCTTGATGGCGATGACACTGTGTGGTTTCGACGACCACTACGGATGGAGAGTATAGTGATAGAGAGTACATGTGTTAGAGTTGGTTGTGAGAAAAATAGAAAAGAGTAAAGGCCAAAGAGAACACAAACCTGGTTCGACAACGATGACATGGGGTCATAGGTGAGCAGAGAGTGATGGGTTCGCAAGTGAGCAACGATGACTGGGAGAAAGACTTTTTGAGTTGCAAGGGAGAGAGTATTGAGAGGGAGAAGTTCTCTTGCGCATCTTTAAAACTTTTTTTTAAATTCTAATAACGTGTGCTCATGCAAGCGTTATCATAAAATTAATTCAAATAGCAAGCGCTCAAGCAAGCATTGTCAAAAGACTTCCTCAGATAACGTTTTCTTGAGAACACAATATCTGAGGAATTACAACTAATAACGCATGTTTAGGAATCACTTTAGATGACACTTGCTTGGACAAATGTTATCTGAATTATTAATTTCGATAAATTGGCAACATAAAAAAGTTGTTTGAGTGATTGAGTGGGCGTCTCTTCAGATTGTACAATTGCCTATTTATAGAGAAAAATTAGCACTATCATTATCTGCCACGTTCTCAACTATTACAAGTGGCTAACAAGTGTAGTTAATTAATTATCCACTAGGATCGACTAATGGGAAAACATGCCCACTAACCATGTTCCTAGAAACTAGGTGCACGTCGTGTTTGCCTCTTAATGCCGGGAAAATATCTTCACTTCAACATCTCTTTTTCTCTTGTTCTTATTCATAATCGCTCCTTCTTAAACTCAAGGTTTGTGGTTAATTCCTTGATTTTCTTAATTATTCACAAAATTTCTCCTTTTCTAAATGCCTTCAAGCTCATTTTAACAATCCTCCAACCCGTTGGTCCTTAATTCTTAGCCCATTTAACAGCTCCTTGCATTCGGCTAACTAACTGACAACACCTGTTACTCAAATAATCCAAATTCAACTAGAATTTTTGATTGGTTCAACAACTCGACTGTCTGTTGTGTTCGGTTAGCACTCAATTATTTTTGGGTGTTAACAAAACTATATACTTGCGTAATTTAAAAATTCCGGTAGTCCATTTTATTATGAATTTGGAATTCTTATTAGTGTTATCAATTATTAACATGTTATATCACTACAAGAAAATTCGTCATTACCGACGGCCACGTCGGTAACACAATAAAGCCGTCGGTAAATAATGATTACCGACGGATTACCGACGGCCTCGGGTCCCTTGAAAAATGTCTCGTTGGAAATCTATTATCGACGGCCAATTGAATCCGTCGATATTACCGAAGGCTAAGCCGTCGGTAATATAAAAAAAGCCGTCGGTAAATTTGTTGGGATTTTTAAATAATCCGTGAGATTTACCGACGGAAGCCGTCGGTAAATCTCACGGTTTAAACTGATAAATTCGTAGCATTAGCGACGGCCAAGCCGTCGGTAAATATAGAATTTCCGTCGGTAAAAATTAAGGACCAAATTAAAATTTTCATCGACCGGTAGCCCCAAGATAGTGATTATTTAATCCACCGGACAGAAAACCCATAAAGACAGAGTCTCTTGGGTTTCGAAGATAATCTTTCCAATACGTCGCTAACAATCACTGAAGAAAAATACATGTAGATTCAAATGGTGGTATAAACCACATAACGCAGACAGAAATTACGAATTTAAAGTTTACCCTTTCTCTAGGGTGGATGTTTAAATTGACTTTTTAAACACCAAGTCAACAATAAAAATGTGTTCAAAAATTTCTCAAAAAAGAGCATATTGATAACAATCTCCCTCTCTAGTTCTTCCAATAAGGATGGCATGTTTTCTACAACAGACAGAATATGAATCTACATGAGTGCGCTCCAGGTATAACCAAGACTCACGTTATATTAATCATGACAGTAATGAAAATAAATTAATCTTCCAAATCACATTAAATCGGACTGAATTGACAGGTTGAAATGTAAATATTGCACACAAATGTGTACAACTAGAAAGTAACCGGGGGTATAAACTTGCTTTAACAGTTTTCACAAGCAAAGTATCAGTGGAAAGCTGCAGCTTCATCTCTGAAGTGTGTGATTAGGTTCTCCATACTCATAACGCTATGGTCTGCCTTATCCCTAACTCGCACACTCACCTGGAACAAAGAAACAACTCTAAGCTTCCCTCGGGGAGTAAAGAGATTCATTAAAAGACAGCCACAACATAATTAAACAAGGAGAACCGGTGGTCGTAACCCCTCATGTATAGTACTTTACCTGGAGTGGAAATGAAAACAATATTTTTGGCCCAAAAATATCCGAATGCAGGTCCATTAAGATAATAGTCAAAAACTTAATGTGGTTAACTTCTTCAAACATATCATAAACTACTGCCACGTCTAAGAGATAATGATTTCGATAGAAAGCCTCTTAAGATTAATAGATGATACAACCCTTGTAAGTTCAACGATATATTAACATGTTCAGTCTCTTTCAACTAAATTTTACCAAGGCTGAGCTGAAAAAAGGCTTAAGCAAACTAAAATCCTTAGCCTTGGCTTGGCTTGGCAAGTAGTCAAGTATAAATCCTACTTTCAATCTCAAACTCTTTCGGTTTTTGAACTTGAATGATGTTATATGTTTTGCACATGACATAATTATATAACATTTTATATGATAAAGTATTGTCAACCGAGCTATTCACAAGATTCATAAACTTACTATACAACTATTTGCGCACTGCTCATATATGCAAGCAAGTTTGCTCCTTTCTACACCTCTAAAGAATTCTAATTAAATGAGGTTTGAAAGGTTCATTAAAATTGTGCTTGACTACAAACCCGAGGTCAAACACAAATATGGAGACATGTTATAGCAAGAAAAGGGCAGAGGCTGATTGTGGGTTTTGAGAACATACTAGCAGATTGGAGTTAAAATTGAATTACAGAACCAATTTATTTATCAGAAAGTGAAAATAGGAAGAACACGTCTGTATTAGCTTCCTCCTCTCCGACAACCAAGATGTAGTTGTCTTGTGTTAATCGAGCTTCTCGTACTGCAGAATGGCACAACTATAGTTAATGCAACTCTTTTTTATTAAGAACTTATATTTATATTAATGATAATAAAAGCGTACTAAAATAAAAAGAACTTTTAAATTGCCACTTGAATGTCCTTTTACGAATTCAAAATAGAAATGCAATTCCGCACCAGAAAGCAATGCCACACCACATGAATAAGATGTAAACAACACTAAATACACAACTCATTGGTAACTGACTAGTGACTACTGACAGTAAGGTGAAAAAACATCGCCTAATATAAATTCACTTTGGCAATCAACCAAGTTCTATTTGAACACTTGCATAAACCAATACATTTGTATGAACAGGAGAACTGGGTTTCTCAATATTCAAATGTAATTGTGAGTCAAAATTTTGATAGGCAAGACTAGATCAAAACCATGGCAAAGACTAATTTCCCCTGCATGAATGACATGAAGTACTAAATCAAAATTCATTGGTTCTAAAGGTTTGTTACCTTCTTCTGAATCTTCCTATCAGTTGTATCAGCATCTACGTGATACCCAGCTTGGTGGATCTGATCCCGCACCTAAAAAATTGCAGCACAAAAATGTTACCCAATTAACAAGCGGCTTGCTTTTCCCATCAGAACATAGTACAGTACGCAGCCCAACAAAAATTAGAAACAGAACAATGAAAAGTTAAGCCATAGAACTATTCAAGGAAGATTGCCCGAGTTTCATGACGGTTACAAGCTGGAAAAGTTAATACAAAAACGCATGTAACAGACTTCAAAAATTACTAATTGGTTCAATGGTTTCAAGATGCGGACAAGTACAGAATCTTGAAAAAATAAACAAGAGGAAGTCAAAATTGTATCAATTACATGGAGTAATAGGCGTAATTAGACAAGCGGGAAAAATGACATGGGATCTTTGCATAAATATACTCTCCAAGGAGAAGTGTTATCCAATGCTATCCCATCATCACCCTCATTTAAGCGATAAAAAGACAAATATCTGACGTAACAAAGCCAAAAGTCGATTGTGTACTGCGGTGCATAAGCTTGTGATTTCTCGGACACAGGGCACACAATCGCTTGACGAGGATCGAGCCGAAGGGCCATTTACCCTTGTAGTGCTCTAAAAGTATGGCAAACATGCGCTCAACAGATCCTAGAATGGCTCTGTGTATCATAACAGGTCTCTCAATTTTGGCTTCATCCTCAGCTGAGTATTCCATTGAAGAAACCAGAGCTCCTTCCTCTTCCTCTTCATTTTCGGTTTCCTCTTCTTCTTCTCTTAGGGTTCACCCAAAACTTCAATCAAAGGCTTGTTGTTCAGCTCCTTTCTTCTATTTAGTGCACCTATGGAACAAACCCCAATCTTCTTCCTCTTTTTCCCTCAATTTCATGAACCCTAGAGGGTCTTTCTCCCCCATTATTTTCGACAGTAGCAGCAACAAAAGGGAAAGGAAGAGTGAGAGAGAGAACTCGTGAGAGAATAGAAGGGAAGGAAGGATGAAAGGCTTACCTAAGGTTGTCTTCTTCTCTTCTTCTTCTTTCGTCCTTCTTCTTCTTACTCTCGGCCAGAAACGCACAAGAGGGAGAGAGAAAGATTCGAGAGAAAGAATGGGAGAGGAGCTGAGGTGGTTCAGTTTTTTTTATTTCCCTTTTTTGACTTTACCGACGGCTTCGCCGTCGGTAATCCGTCGGTATTAACGACGGCTTAGCCGTCGATAAGGAATGAAAAATTAAATTTCCCGCTGCGTAGTTTTCTAGCGCATTATCGACGGCTTAGCCGTCGGTAAATTTAAAAACTAAATTAGAAATGAAATAATTCTTTACCGACGGCTAAGCCGTCGGTAATTACTGACGGCTTCACAGCCGTCGATAATTACCGACGGCTAAGCCGTCGGTAAAAGCAGTAAAAATTTAAACTTTCGTATGGTTTTTTTCCGGCGGATTACCGACGGCTTAGCCGTCGGTAACTAAAATATTACCGACGGACTCGGGGCCGTCGGTAATTTTCCGTCGGTAATTGAGTGTTTTCTTGTAGTGTATAAGAAAGAGAAAAAAAAACTAATTATAATTTAATTTTTTTGGTAAACCACCATAATTAGGCCTATGGTCCCATTAGCACCCCGGAGTATCCCCAACGCTTTGAGTTTTTAAGCCTGCTAAGACACTAATCCTCTATTAACTTTTAAATTCCTTCTATCTCATAACAAAATATTATATGGACATTCCTTCAATTAAAAACAGTTAGATTATACCCAATGGGTTAGCCTAGTAGAGCATGACAGAGCTTGTATCCGATATGTTACGGGTTTAAGTCTTCACTTGTTCCCTTGGGGTGAGGTAAATATAATTACCTTCGTAAGTGCTCAAAGAGCCCAGAAGTCTACCCTATTTTGAACTGGGGCGATATCCCCTAACCCTAAATTTTCATAAAAAAAAAAAGTTAGATTATATTGAAACTCATATCAAATCACATCACATACATATTAAAAGGCCTAGTCTAAGGTGTACTACCCTGAAAAGGTTTACCGATGATCCCCTTTTATTAACTGTTAATTTATTATGTAAAAATAAATGAATGATATTTTTATTATAATCTGACAATTATTTGTTAGGGAAACACCAGCATACCTCTGTTAAAAAGAAACACCCTAGAATCAGCCATGTTAAAAAGGTCACGTATGCAACCGTTTCATATAATAATAATAATAATCTACCAATTTTACACAAGTTCAAATCGCGCCGGTCAAACTTGCTCATTATACTCTAATTAATGTATTAACCCGTGTAATGCACAGGTGAGATCTGAGGGTTATCAAATCATGTATAAAATAAGTAAGCAAAAATATTTTCAATATAAAGTAGAAAAACATTATAAATGGATTTTTAATGTTTCCAATATAATAACAAATAATAATATGATTTTAAGGTGAATTCATAGTGGTAATTAATAATACAAATTAAATTACCGAATTTGTGCCTACAAACAGTTTTTTATTATTAAATGTTAGACAAAACATGAAAAACGTTCAAAGAGATTCAAAAAAATAGAAGCTTACATCATAGAAAAAATGTAAATATGATCAAATTCATATTGTTTGTATTTAATCCTACATCGAAATTGAAAAAAAAAAGAAAAAAATGAAAGAGAAATAAGGTAGCAGTTGATTATTTAAAAAAAAATAAAGACAAAAAATAACAATAAATAACAATACAAACATAAGTATTCATTTTTGTTTCATAAATATGTAAGTATTTATAGTTAAGTCATAGTTTTACTATGATTCATTAATTAATTTTAATTTGATTTAATTTAAATTTTGAATTTAAATTTATTATAAATTATATGATTAATAATGAATATCAAGTTAAAAGTTACCAAATTTATATGATAAAATAATAATAAACGATGATTGATTACATTAATTCAAAATCAGTAAGTCATTAAAGAGAATATATTTATGATTTTGATAACATTTATTAATTGAGATTTTGTAATAATATTAATATAAAAATAATTATAATAATAAATAAATAAAATTATTTTAGGTGGCAAAAGAATGTTTGAGGTTTTGACACGTGGCATTTTCTCACGTAGCAAAACTCTATTTTATATAATATATATAGTAGATGTAGTGTTTGGTTTAAGGGGAATGGAGGGGGGGAGAGGGGAAGTATTATTTTAACTTTTGTATGTTTGGTTCAATTTTTTGGAGGAGAAAGGAGGAGAACAAAATCTCTTCTAACTCAATTTTAGCTCCCCTTCAATATTGCGAATTTTTGGAGGGGGGAGAGAGAGTTTAAATCATTTAAAATAAAATTACTTAAATATTCTTATATATTATATAATATAAAATATTATAAGAATATACAAGTAAATTAATCTCATCAAACATTAAAATCTCTCCCCTCCTCTCTAGAACTAAACAAGCAAAGGCTCCATTTCCCTCCCCTCCCCTCAATTAAACACAAAATTAAATTAAATCCCTCTCCTTCTTTCCCCTCCCCTCCTCTCCTCTCTATTAAAATCCCTCCTCTCTCCTCCTCTCGTATGAAACAAACAGACTCTAGGATTCTCTTTTTGAAGACAATGAAGTAAGTTTGGGTACAGCATAACTAGATATTGAATCGAGTGTGGCATAGTAAACTAAAATCACATAATTTAAGTGTCATTCATGGACTATCAAACTTGAGTCGGCCTCAATAGTCAATACTGCTTCCACAACTGAGCCAACCTATTCAAAGCAATAGCGGAAGACCCACCTTCCACCATTGCCTCCTTTGCACAAATATTCAATTGGTAAATCCTCTGCCTAATCTCTTTCCCTCTGTCCGAATCCATCAACTCCTTAGCTCGTTCCCCCAACTCAGCTGCACTCACAAACCCATCTTTTGACTCATTTAGTGCCAAAGCCACATTCATTTCCTCCACCAAAATCACTCTATTCAGCTTTTGCTCTGCATAAAGGGGCCACGTCACCATGGGCACCCCTTCACAAACAGCCTCCAACACCGAGTTCCAACCACAGTGAGTCACGAACCCACCTACCGAGTGATGACGAAGAATCGGAGCCTGTGGGGCCCAGTTCCTCACCACCATCCCCTTCCCCTTTGTCCTCTCCAAAAACCCTTCAGGCAACAACTCGTCCAAACTTGGTTCCTCCGAGTCAACCCCATCAAACTCGCTCCTCAAAACCCACAAAAACCTTTGCTCACTCTTCTCCAACCCAACACCCATCTCCTTCAGCTGAGCCCTCGAAAACCTTCCAAGGCTTCCAAAACTCAGCAACACGACGCTTTGACTCGGTTGCGAGTCGAGCCAACTCAAACACCCGTTCTCATCTTCTTCTCCAAAAGGAGCTGAGATCAAAGGTCCAATACAGAACACCGGTGGAGTAATAGTTCCTTCAGGCAAGCATAACCCAGCGCTTAGCGCTGTGATAGCTCTTCCTTCAATGCCATCAAAGGAGTTTATGATAACCCCATTACTATCTCTCATGCTTGTTGCTATATCCAAATAAACTTGGTAACTTCGACTCAAACGATCATGCGTTTCGAGTGGAAGTTCCAAAGGGTGTATCTTTGGTAACCCAGCAATGATAAGGTGCTTGTGAAGGTCTTTGATGGATTTTGTTGTGTTTTGGTGAATGGTGGGAAGTTGGAGAAAGACAGCGAAAGTAGAAGCTCCGGAACTGTAGTAAAAGAAAGTGGGGATGTCAAGGGTGCAAGTGACTTGCGTTGCACTGTAGTTGAAGAGGTCTAAGACAATGGCTTTGAGGTTTGAGGTTTGGGAAATGGATTGGAGGAGATGGTGAATGTGGTGGTGGCTGCGGTGGCAAAGTTCGATGGTGAGTATATGAGGTGGGAGCGTGGCGGAGAATGAAATGGGAGGAAGGTGGTGGAACGTGATAGAGGGAATGGTGGAAGAGACTGAGGCTATGTATTGTGAAGTGGATTCACATCCGAATATAATGTTGTTGTTGTCGTTGTTGTTTGGTGGGGTGTGGATGAGAAGTGTGATGGAAAGTGAAGGGTTTTGGGTTAATATGAGTTTGCCTAACTCAACCATGGAGACTAGGTGTCCTCTTCCCATAGCAGGAAATAGAACTATGGAGTCCTTCATGATTGTGAAGATGACTGTTTTGTCTTGATAAACGAAGCTGATATTCTATGCGAGGCCTAGCTAGGTCTATTTAAGGGCAGTGTCTAGAATAATACTAAGCTCCGTGAAGATATGGTCACATTTAAATAAGAAATGACACAATAATCTTTGAGTCAAATGTATAGGGTCGGAACTGGATTTGCTGCAGTTGGAACTCGGCGCAATTTCACGCTGTAGCGAATCTCGATCGTCGAAATCAGATCGGATGATCGAAACTAAAACTGCACCAAACTGTATCAAATCAGCCAAAAACAATCTCGGCCGTCGAGCTGAAAACGGACGACCACGATTTCCCGCAGTTACACGCAGCAACCGCCGGAAATCCAATTCCGTATAGGGTCCCTAAAGTCTAGTCTATTGTAAGATTAGTTTTCCAAACATTTATGTTATCAGATTAATTACTCAAGCATACAAGTGGCACTATACATTGGTGTTTTGTTCAAAAAAAGTTTATTTTTAAATTAGTCCTTCATTGCAAACCGATCGCTGAATTTATCTTTTTATGTTATGACTTTAGTCTTACGTACAGACAAATTTGATAATATTGTATTACATATTTAAGGAATTAATTTAATAAAAGAATATTTTAAAACCGATATGGTAACACTTAAAAAATTACTTTCATTACACTTGTCTCTGAAATATATCTCTGATATTAAGAATAATAATGTGTCAATATTTATTGGAACAAATTTTTTGATTTCATGAATAAAGCTATATCGTGTTATTATCGTTTTTAACGATAAAATAAAATAATATACAATTTAATATACTGGATATATTTTCGTACATTAAATAATAAATTTTGAAAACAAAGTAAAGTATGTTGCTTACGGTGGTGGCCTTAAGGGTGTGCGGGTCAAACTTTAAAACCGGATCGGCCACTGAACCAGATAAGGCATCGGTTTAAGGTTCAAGGGTTCGACCGGGGTTAAACCGTGGTTGGACCGGAAATAAATTAAATAATATTTATAATATAATATATCAAGCAATAATAAACAAAAAATAACATAATATTCATAATTTCACAATATTAAAAATTAAACCCCATTTAAAATGTTGTAAGTGAACATATAACATGCAAAATTACATATTAAACTAACGCAAATATGTCATAATAATATTCTAATATTAAATAATCACAAATACTACAATGTAAATACTCTGATATTAATATTAATGTACAAATTTATTTTAAACTTTTTATAGTATTTGATTTAACCCATCAATGTAAAAAAAATAGAAAAATTAAAATCTCATGTGCCAAAAACAATGTCATTTACCAACAAAATGGATTTTTTGATCAAACTGCCAGTTCCCAGTTTTCACCTGGTTTTTTATCCCGGTTCCCGGTTTTCCGGTTCGATAGCTGGTTTTCATGCAAAGCGGTTTTGAGGTTCACTTGGACCGGACAGGGGTCCGATTCCCAGTTCAACCGGTCGGACCGCCCGGTCCGGTCCGGTTTTGACAACACTGGTGCGGGGTGTGTGATGGTACAGGGCCCCACTTTTTAGAGGGCACCAATTTTTTTTTACTTAGAATATGTGTGTGTGTATATTATAGTTAAGGGCCTAACTTATTTTTAAATTCTAAATCCTAAATCTGCTAAATCCTCACTTTAAGCCTTCTAAAAACTGTAGCCGAAAGCTACCTGCTTTTGATAATCAATATATAAATTTGACTTAAAAAAATGGGGTATTAATTTTTCAGTTCGCATGGGACACTCGAACATCCCTGGTTGCTTATTTGACTTTTGTTGCTTATTTGGTTTTGTCTTTAACTAATGTGTTATTCTTTGATATTTTCACTGGGCTATGTTCCTCTAACTATTGTATTATTCTGTAAAAAAAAAATAAAAATTGGGCTATGTTCCTATATATATATATATATATAGGAACAGTTTGGTCTCATATATATTATTTGTGAAAAGCTAAATTATACTTTTACTATTATCAAAAAAAAATTATACTTTTACTCCTTTATGTTTATTTTAGGTTTCAGTTTGGTCTCATATATATTATTTGTTCCGAATTGGTCCTTTATGTGTAAAGGTTACACAAATGTGGTGCCTCTGTTTCGATGTATCTCTTATGTTACAAAAATTATACCAATGTGCTACATTTTTTTTCTTTTGCAAAATAAGGGGCAAAAAAGGACCCAATTGGTATAATTTTTGTAACACAAGGAACTATTTTGGAACAAAAAAAAAAAGAGGAACCACATGGTATAACTTTTACACATAAGAGACAAATTTAGAACTTTTAATATATAAGAGACCAAACGAAAACATAAACCAAAAGTATAATTTAGCCAATATGAAATCAGAGAGAGAGAGAGGTTATGAATAATGGGATGAAAAAAACAAAGAGAGACACTAAGCCTATGATTGGAACGGGTTGAAACGGCGAGAGAGAGAATCATGCGAAAGAGAATAGTGAGAAAATCATATTTTCGTCCGATTGGAACGCACAGAAAACGAGTAGAAAGAAAAAATAAGCATGGGACCCACGCAAAAAAAATGTCTTCGCTGATGTAGCAAGAAAATGACCAGCGCTGCATTTTTTGTTTCCTTTTACCACTTCTACCCTTATTCTCTCCTTATTTAAATTTTTAGTCAAGGACATTAATGTCTTTTAAAAAATAATCAACACTTCTCTCTTCTCTTTTTCTCTTCTCTTTCACTTATTCCAATCAATACCCAAAATCTACCAAATTTCTCACATTTTTCTCTCTTTTTATTTTCTCTCTTCACATTTTCTTTCGTGAACCAATCACAACCTAAAGGTGATGTCAAAATGAAAGGCATGAAATATGACCATTCACCCTCTACTAATTTATGTATTTTTTTAATATATAAGATAATCATCGTGTTGCCCTTAGACTTAATGATCAGTGTTTTGAAAACCGGACCGAACCGACTGGTTCATCCGGTTGAATCGGGAACTGGCCAATTCAATGTATGATTGGTTCAATCTCATTTGAACTGCAGTTTGGTTGAACCGGGCTGAACCAGATCGAACCGCATTTAGACCGTTTGAAATGATTTTGCTTTTATTTTTTTATTTACTTTTTCACTAAATATAATACTTTTTATTTTTTATTAGTCACACGGTTCTACCATAATTAAACCAAATGAACCCATTGAATCATAATCCGAAGGTCTCGCTTGTTCGATATCTGGTTTGTTTTTAAAACATCGATCAATTGTGATGTGTAAAAACCAACATCCGTTATTGAAAGTACTAATTTGCAATGAGCTTTGCGATATTTATTATATCTTATTCGTGATATTTTAATAGAAATATACGTAATGAAGTTCATATAAAAAAAAAATATACGTAATGAGCACTTATATTAGGTCATTTTCAATCGTCTTAAAGTCAAAATGAAAATTGTTTTTTTTTTTGACAGAAAATGAAAATTGTTATTTTTCATGTATACCTCTCTCACTTACTTGTCTCTTCTAACCTTACAAAAAATATAGGCTAATAATGCTGTAAAAGACATGCACCATGCAATATCATATAAACTTCAGTAAAAAAAAAAAATTATCATAGTCAAACTACTTATTACAAGAATTATAAACTCAAATGTCACTATATATACTTGTAATTTACCATTAACCCCAAGCAAGGAAAATTGACTAACACTTGTTTTTTTTTTTTTGATAGGCAAATGTTAGTTGTTAGTAATTGTTAGAAATGTTAGTTTCCCGGGTTTGAACCCGGGACCTCCAGCTTAAACTCCTTCAGCGTCCCTTAGCTCACCAACCGAGCTACCTACTTGGGACAACTAACACTTGTTTTATTCTCTCTTATTCCATTTTTGTGTACCATGCATCAGCCTTCACAATGTTTTTAAGAGCAAAAGTATATTAATAGGGGAGCACCAAGGATACTCTAACCCTATACAAAAGAAACACAAACAGGCTCCAAGTAAGGCCCACCAAAAAAACCTACTTCAACATCTTGTGAAGCTCAAAACAGACACGAGTTAGATGGTGTTAGTCTTCACCATTTAACAACTTAATTACTTGGTCTTAATGTATGTATCCATGGCTACTAAACTTCTCCGACGACGTAAATTAGATCTTTTGCTTCTGCTAATTTTCAACCTACTTCTCCCGACTCCAAACACCTTGTGAAGCTCAAAACTATTTCTTTACTCTTCAAAATTAATGGCTCTAATTTCCCTACCTGGCACAAATAATTGTGTTGTCATCTTTTTAGTTATGCTCTTATTAGTTACATAGACACCAAATTTATGTCACTTTAATAAATGAAATAAAAAAATTTAACACTAAGATTATCTATACTAACGATTTTTTACTGTCAACCATAACTTGGGTGGAATTAGGTTGCGTCTCACAATAATTTTCTTAAATATGTCTGGTTTTGTTTAAAAAATTTAATGTCCAAATCTGGTCTGTTACTTATAATAGGCTTTCTTTTTAGACTTAACATGTTATTTTTGAAAGTCTGATATAGCCTATTAACCTATTTAATGGTTTGTCATTCAACCTATATTTAAGTAGGTTAAAGAACTATTAGGGCAACGCAAATAAAGTTTATGCAAGATAAACACAAATTATATGTAAAAAAATAACCAGTACACAATGGCTTACTAAATAAGGGTCGAAATAGACTATCACTACAAGAAAGTTGCAAATTACCCACGGAAAGTTACCGATAATCAATTTGTTACCGACAGATAGTCCGTCGCTACGTCGCAGCTAAAAGGACAAATGAGATTTCTATTTTCGCATCCTTTACCGACGGCTACACCATCGGTACATTGGTAATTTTGTTAATAACTAGATTTTAAATTAATGACAGTATTACCGGCAGTCTAACCGTCGGTAATCTGGACGGCGAGCACGAGTTTTTTTGGTTTATTAAATTTTTTAAAAACTGACAAGATTACCGACGACTTAGCCATCGATAACCTGGACGGTGAGCTAGCCGGTGCATGTAATTTTTAAAATATCGACGGAAGTTATCGACGGCCAAGCCGTCGATAAACTTAAATCTGATAGACTAAGTGCCTTTCCTCTTTCCCTCTCCCTCACTTTCCCTTTCTTCTTTCTCTCTCCCGCGAGACCTCCTCTGTTCTCCGTCGCGACCCGCGCCCTTTTGCGTCACCGTTCTCCACCGTAGCGCCCTTCTCCACTGTCCAGCAGTGCAATCGTCGCCCTGCCCTTCGCTGCCATCGCTCGCGTCTCCTCCGTTACTCACTCTCTGTCGCCGCTCCCTCTCCGTCGTGAGCACCATTCTGATAGGTACACACTCCCTCTTTTCCTTCCGCTCTCCTCCTTTTTTCCAGTTGATTTTGTTTTCTAGTTATTTTAGTTTCTGATAGCAAATTTTTCTTCTTAGTGTATACATTTTTTTAAATGTCTTAGTGTATATATTTCCTGTTGTTGTTGTTTGGTGGGGTGTGGATGAGAAGTGTGATGGAAAGTGAAGGGTTTTGGGTAAATATGAGTTTGCCTAACTCAACCATGGAGACTAGGTGTCCTCTTCCCATAGCAGGAAATAGAACTATGGAGTCCTTCATGATTGTGAAGATGACTGTTTTGTCTTGATAAACGAAGATGAGATTCTAATTCTATATAGAAGATGTTGTTCTATGTATGAGGCCTAGGTCTATTTAAGGGCAGTGTCTAGTATAATAAGCTCCGTGAAGATATGGTCACATTTAAATAAGAAATGACACAATAATCTTTGAGTCAACTGTAAAGGGTTCCCTAAAGTTTAGTCTATTGTAACTTGTAAGATTAATTTTCCAAACAATATTTATGTTATCAAATTAATTCCTCAAACATACAAGTGGCACTATACATTGGTTTTTTGTTCAAAAAAAGTTTATTTTTAAATTATGCTATCTTTTTATGTTGTGACTTTAGTCTTACGTACTGACAAATTTGATAATATTATATTACATATTTAAGGAATTAATTTAATAAAAGAATATTTTAAAACCGATATGGTAACACTTGAAAAATTACATTCATTACATATGTATCTGCAATATATCTCTGATATTAAGAATAATGTGTCAATATTTATTGGAACAAATTTTTTGATTTCATGAATAAAGCTATACCGTGTTATTATCGTTTTTAACGATAAAATAAAATAATATACAATTTAATATACTGGATATATTTTCGTACATTAAATAATAAATTTTGAAAACAAAGTAAAGTATGTTGCTTACGGTGGTGGCCTTAAGGGTGTGCGGGGCAAAACTGTTAAAACCGGACCGGCCACTGAACCGGACAAGGCACCGGTTCAAGGGTTCGACCGGGATTGGACCGGAAATAAATTAAATAATATTTATAATATAATATATCAAACAATAATAAACAAAAAATAACATAATATTCATAATTTCACAATATTAAAAATTAAATCCATTTAAAATATTGTAAGTCAACATATAACATGCAAAATAACATATTAAACTAACGCAAATATGTCATGATAATATTCTAATATTAAATAATCACAAATACTACAACGTAAATACTCTGATATTAATATTAATGTACAAATTTATTTTAAACTTTTTTATAGTATTTGATTTAACCCATCAATGTAAAAAAAATAGACAAAAAAAATCTCATGTGCCAAAAACAATATCATTTACCAAAAAAATGGATTTTTTTGATCAAACCGCCGGTTCCCAGTTTTCACTCGGTTTTTCATCCCGGTTTTTTCTCGGTTTTCCAGTTCGATAGCCGGTTTTTATGCAAAGCGGTTTTGAGGTTCACTTGGACCGGACAGGGGTCCGATTCCCAGTTCAACCGGTCAGACCGCCCGGTCCGGTCCGGTTTTGACAACACTGGTGCGGGGTGTGTGACGGCACAGGGCCCCACTTTTTAGAGGGCACCAATTTTTTTTTTGCTTAGTATATATGTGTGTATATATTATAGTTAAGGGCCTAACTTATTTTTAAATTCAAAATCCTAAATCTGGTAAATCCTCACTTTATGCCTTCTAAAAACAGTAGCTGAAGGCTACCTGCTTTTGATAATCAATATATAAATTTGACTTAAAAAAATAGGACATTAATTTTTCAGTTCGCACGGGACATTCGAAATGTCAGGGACATCCCCGGTTGCTTATTTGACTTTTGTTGCTTATTTGGTTTTGTTTTTAACTGTTGTGTTATTCTTTGATATTTTCACTGGGCTATGTTCCTCCAACTATTGTATTATTCTGTAAAAAAAAAAAAGGCTATGTTCCTATATATATATATATATATATACACCTCTCATTAATCTGAAAAGCTAAATTATACTTTTACTATTATCAAAAAAAAATTATACTTTCGCTCTCTTATGTTTATTTTAGGTTTCAGTTTGGTCTCTTATATATTATTTATTCCGAATTAGTCCTTTATGTGTAAAGGCTACACAAATGTGGTGCCTCTATTTCGATGTGATCTCTTATGTTACAAAAATTATATGAATGCGCTACATTTTTTTTTTTTGCAAAATGAGGGGCAAAAAAGGACCCAATTGGCATAATTTTTGTAACATAAGGAACTATTTTGGAACAAAAAAAAGGGACCACATGGTATAACATTTACACATAAGAGACAAATTTAGAACTTTACATACATAAGAAACCAAACGAAAACATAAACCAAAAGTATAATTTAGCCAATATGAAATCAAAGAGAGAGAGAGAGAGAGAGAGAGTGAGAGGTTATGAATAATGGGATGAAAAAAACAAAGAGAGACACTAAAGGTGATGTCAAAATGAAAGGCATGAAATATGACCATTCACCCTCTACTAATTTATGTATTTTTTTAATATATAAAATAATCGTCGTGTTGCCCTTAGACTTGATGATCAGTGTTTTGAAAACCGGACCAAACCGGCTGGTTCATCCGGTTGAATCGGGAATTGGCCAGTTCGATGTATGATTGGTTCAACCTCATTTGAAATGCAGTTTGGTTGAACCGGGCTGAACCGGATCGAACAGCGTTTAGACCGTTTGAAATGATTTTATTTTTATTTTTTATTTACTTTTTCTCCAAATATAATACTTTTTATTTTTTATTAGTCACACGGTTCTACCATAATTAAACTAAATGAACCCATTGAATCATAATCCGGAGGTCTCGCTTGTTCGATATCTGGTTTGTTCTTAAAACATCGATCAATTGTGATGTGTAGAAACCAACATCCGTTATTGAAAGTACTAATTCGCAATGAGCTTTGCGATATTTATTATATCTTATTCGTGATATTTTAATAGAAATATACGTAATGAAGTTCATATAAAAAAAAATATACGTAATGAGCACTTATATTAGGTCATTTTCAATCGTCTTAAAGTCAAAATGAAAATTGTTTTTTTTTTGACAGAAAATGAAAATTGTTATTTTTCATGTATACCTCTTTCACTTGTCTCTTCTAACCTTATAAAAAATATAGGCTAATAATACTGTAAAAGACATGCACCATGCAATATCATATAAACTTTGAGTAAAAAAAAAAAAATTATCATAGTCAACTACTTATTACAAGAATTATAAACTCAAATGTCACTATATACTTGTAATTTACCATTAACCCAAGCAAGGAAAATTGACTAACACTTGTTTTATTCTCTCTTATTCCATTTTTGTGTACCATGCATCAGCCTTCACCATGTTTTTAAGAGCAAAAGTATATTAATAGGGGAGCACCAACGATACTCTAACCCTATACAAAAGAAACACAAACAGGCTCCAAGTAAGGCCCACCAAAAAAACCTAATTAAACATCTTGTGAAGCTCAAAACAGACACGAGCTAGATGGTGTTAGTCTTCACCATTTAACAACTTAATTACTTGGTCTTGATGTATGTATATATCCATGGCTACTAAACTTCTCCGACGACCTAAATTAGATCCTTTGCTTCTGCTAATTTTCAACCTACTTCTCCCGACTCCAAACACCTTGTGAAGCTCAAAACTATTTCTTTACTCTTCAAAATTAATGGCTCTAATTTCCCTACCTGGCACAAATAATTGTGTTGTCATCATTTTAGTTATGCTCTTATTAGTTACATAGACACCAAATTTATGTCACTTTAATAAATGAAATAAAAAACATTTAACACTAGGATTATCTATACTAACGATTTTTTACTGTCAACGACAACTAGGGTGGAATTAGGTTGCGTCTCACAAGAATTTTCTTAAATATGTCTGGTTTTGTTTAAAAAATTTAAGGTTCAAATCTGGTCTGTTACCTATAATAGGTTTTCTTTTTAGACTTAACATGCCCTTTTTGAAAGTCTGATATAGCCTGTTAACCTATTTAATGGTCTGTCATTCAACCTATATTTAAGTAGGTTAAAGAACTATTAGGGAAATGCAGATAAAGTTTATGCATGATAAACTACAAATTGTATGTAAAAAAATAACTAGTACTCAAGGGCTTACTAAATAAGGGTCGAAATAGACTATCACTACAAGAAAGTTGCAAATTACCCACGGAAAGTTACTGATAATCAATTTGTTACCGACAGATAGTCCGTCGCTACGTCGCCGCTAAAAGGACAAATGAGATTTATAATTTCGCATCCTTTACCGACGGCTACACCATCGGTACATTGGTAATTTTGTTAATAACTAGATTTTAAATTAACGACAGTATTATCGAAGGCCTAATTGTCAGTAATCTGGACGGTGAGTACGAGTTTTTTTGGTTTATTAAATTTTTTAAAAACTGACAAGATTACCGACGGCTTAGCCGTCGATAACCTAGACGGTGAGCTGGCTGTGCATGTAATTTTTAAAATATCGACGAAAGTTATCGACGGCCAAGCCGTCGATAAACTTAAATCTGATAGACTAAGTGCCTTTCCTCTTTCCCTCTCCCTCACTTTCCCTTTTTTCTTTCTCTCTCCCGCGAGACCTCCTCTGTTCTCCGTCGCGACCCGCCCCCTTTTGCGTCACCGTTCTCCGCCGTAGCGCCTTTCTTCGTTGTCCAGCAGTGCAATCGCCGTCCTGCCCTTCGCTGCCATCGCTCGCGTCTCCTCCGTCACTCACTCTCTACCGCCGCTCTCTCTCCACCGTGAGCACCATTCTGATAGGTACACACTCCCTCTTTTCCTTCCGTTCTCCTCCTTTTTTCCTGTTGATTTTGTTTTCAAGTTATTTTAGTTTCTGATAGCAAATTTTTCTTCTTAGTGCATACATTTTGATGCTAATGTCTTTGTAGTTTGTTAATGTAGATTTTTTTTAACACTGCCAACCAGTTTTTTCTCGAAATTCATTATGACCAACCCTACATGAAATTGACTGATGTACTGTTATTCATTGAGCAGTACTAATTTTCATGGCATTTGTGGTTTGTACTGTTATTGATTGATTTTATTGTGTTACTTCTTCGGTTTCTCTTATGGCATTTGTGACAAAATTGGATCATTTCCGATGAGAACTTGGCTGTTAGTGGCAGTTCTGGATAGTGGAATTCACAATCAACCTTACCTATAAATCAACCTTTGATTTGGTACAAGGTAATCTTAATAAGAATATTGTGATTAATTTTCTGTAAAGAAATGTGTAATTGTAATTTTGTTTTGATATTGGGGTGGTTTTGATATGCCAACATGTGAGAGTAGACATGTTAAAAGTCCTGCTTGATTGGTGTTTGTTACATTGATTATTTGGAAATAGTATGAATGTTGTCGTCAAACTCGTTTAGACATAGGTTCAGTGTTTTGCTTGTAACTTTTTCCGTAGGATTCCTTTATAAATGATTCTTGTTTTGTTGGAAACTAGACTAATTTTTCTTCAGTTTGCGCACAAACTTCATTGAATTTGACAAAATGATACTGTTGAATTAGTGTCGGTTGTTTATGCTGTTGAATTAGTGTTGAATATATATAGTATACTATTGAATTACTTGTTTATGCTGTTGAATTAGTGTTGAATATGATTTAATATAGTATATTGTTGAATTACTTCCCTTAGAAGATGGGTACAAGGAGAGGTGTGCTAGATGTTTTATTAGTTATGCGTTAGGTTATAGTTTGGTGTTGTATTTGATTGTTGTGTGTAGCGGGGTTATTGTCGATTGTTATTATATTGCGCAAGAACACTGTCATTTTTATTAGCGAAGGTGTTCTTGCCCGATGTAGAGGCAATTTACATTAACTTTGTTACACATAATGATCATTACACCTAAACTTAGTGGATCATTTAGTTGTATTTTAGAATTTATTAGTTAATTGATTTTTGTACAAAAAATATAGTTAGTTTGTTTTGACCACGTTTTGAGAACAAATTCATTGATGTGAGGATCTCATGAAGCTGATTTTGATGGTGACGGTGACCACCTACTTAGTTGAGCATAGTTGCCTAATGCGAGAGCTGAGGTAGTAGAGTTATTCTCTGTGGATAAACAACTTATAGCTAGGCTCTCAAATTACCTCTGGTGAGAACATAAGTTGTTTCTCCACAGAGAATAACTCTACAACCTCAGGTCTTGCCACAGGCGACTATGGATAACTAAGTAGGTGGTCACAGTCTCCATCAAAATTAGCTCCAAGAGGTTCACATATCAAAGGATTTGTTTTCAAAGTAATGCATTGAGGATGTGATAGGGGAAATGATGTTCTCCTATTGCCATTCCCTTAAAGGCATTACTGGGGTCTGTTACTAGCTCTTGTTTTCATAATGCCTGCTATTGTGATATCTTTAAGACATTCACAAATTAATAACGTGTGTTCCCCTTCTCCAAAAAATGGACAATCGTGGTTATCCGCTAGATTGTAGTTGGATATTTGACAGGCTTAATCCTGGTAGGGGGTTGAAACCAAGTTTCGTAAAGGGGGTTAAGGAGTTCGTAAAGAAGGTTGGTTCACAACATCAGGTTATAAGCGAGGGTGGAATTAGATGTCCCTATCGCAAGTGCATGTGCAGAAGCATACTACTTGGTTCTCAAATCAAAGTCCACTTGGGTCAGGTTGGATTCCAGCCAAATTATTGGTATTGGACTGAACACGGTGAAGAACTGCCACATATCGATCCGAGTAATGTGCCAACTGGTGGTGGAGATATTGTTAATGATGATCCCTTCATTAACATGCAACATATGGTGGACGATGCCTTCAGGCCCAACTATGACTTCCAAGGTATGGGTGACGAGGGCAATGAGGAAGAGATTTTTGAGGAGCCCCCAAATAAGGACGCACAAAACTTCTATGATTTGCTAATTGCTGCAAACCAGCCGTTATACGAGGGTGCTTTGGAATCCAAACTTTCGATTTGTGTCAAACTTTTGGTTTGCAAAACAAATTGGAATGTTCCTTAAAAGTGTATTGATTTCTTTGCAAGCATGCTTGTAGCCGTGTGTCCTTCAAAAGATGCATTGCCGAAAAATTATTACCAAGCACAAAGATTGGTGAGCATGCTAGGTTTGAAGTCTGAGCAAATAGATTGTTGTCAAAAGGGGTGCATGTTGTACTGAAAAGACAATGAGAACGATCGAGAGTGTAGGTTTTGTAATGAACCACAATATCTTCCTCGTAAGATCGGGATGGGTAAGCATAAAGATGTTCCAGTAAAGAGAATGTTCTACTTGCCAATCACTCCTCGGTTGAAAAGACTGTATGCATCAACGGAGACTGCAGCCCATATGAGATGACATCATCAAAATAGATCTAGTTCAGGCGTTTTACGTCATCTATCTGATGGGGAAGCTTGGAAGCATTTTCATTTGATGTATCCAGACTTTGCAAATGAACCACAAAATGTAAAGCTTGGTTTATGCTCTGATGGCTTCACACCTTACGTGCAATCTTCTTCAACCACATATTCCTGTTGGCCTATTGTTGTGACCCCGTATAATCTCCCTCCTAAAATGTGCATGACTAAATCATTTATATTTTTGACGTGCCTCATACCTGGACCACATAATCCTAAAGCAAAAATCGATGTGCTCTTACAACCTTTAATAGATGAGCTTCAGCAATTGTGGAGTGATGGTGCTTTGACTTATGATATCTCCACGAAGCAAAACTTTGTAATGAGGGCAACCTTGATGTGGACAATTAATGATTTTCCCGCATATGGTATGTTTTCTGGGTGGGGTACTCAAGGTAAATTGGCATGTCCCATATGCATGAACGACATAAAGTCTTTTAGGCTGAAATATGGAGGGAAAAACTCATGGTTCGACTGTCACCGTCAATTCTTTCCACCTAATCACATCTTTAGAAGAAGTAGAAAAGGGCTCACAAAAAAGAGGGTTGAAAAGGATGGGCTGCCTAATGTATTAATGGAGGATAAAATACGGAATTCGGTGCATGGACTGCCATATGTGCCAGTGGATGGAGTTCCTAAGATACCTGGATAAGGAGTTACTCACAATTAGGTGAACGGAGTATCTTTTGGAATCTTCCATACTGGAAAGATAATTTGTTAAGGCACAACCTAGATGTGATACACATAGAGAAAAATGTCTTCGATAATGTGTTCAACACAGTCATGAATGATAATGACAAAACAAAGGACAATGAAAAAGCGAGACTAGACTTGCCCCTCATTTGTGCGCGTAGTGACTTGGAGTTAGTCCCAAATAACAATGGAAAAATGACAAAACCTAAGGCAACTTACTGCCTATCTTCTGATGAAGCAAAGTAAGTATGTAAATGGATTAAGGAGCTTAAGATGCCAAATGGGTATGCTTCAAACTTGGCTAGGTGTGTGAATGTTAACACCGGCAGAATGCATGGGATGAAAAGTCATGACTGTCATGTCTTTATGGAGTGTTTACTCCCATTTGCATTTAGTTCGTTGCCTGACCTTGTATAGAAACCACTTACAGAAGTAAGTCAATTCTTTAAGGCCCTATGCTATAATACCTTGAGACTTTATGAATTGATCAAATTAAATGAAAACATTCCGTTGATCATATGTAAACTTGAGCAGTATTTGATTCGATGGAACATCTACAAGTCCATCTCCCACATGAAGCAAGGCTTGGTGATCCAGTTCAATATCGATGGATGTATCCATTTGAAAGGTACAGTACCATTCTCATTTGTTTCCTTCTCCTACTTATAATTTTTCGATATTGGTTTCAAATGTACGATACTGGTTTTTTCAGAATGATGGGTGATTTTAAGCGGTCAGTAAAAAACAAGGCCAAAGTGGAAGGCTCAATATGCATGGCCTACTTACAACGGGAGATGACATATTTTTGTTCCCACTATTTCAAAACGGTATCACTGTACGCCACAAGTCAACGTATTGAAGCTATAAGGTTGGATGATGTCGTTACATCAACACTATCAATTAGCAACCAACTTGGACGTCCTAGTGGGCAACATGAAATACACTGGTTGAGTGATGCTGAATGGAGGTCTGCTCATGTGGACGTTCTCATCAATTGCAATGAGATTAAGCCGTATATTGAGTACATAATATGAAACTAAACACATACTTTGTATTTACCAAATATATCTTTGATGGATTCTAATCTTTTATTGACAGTGATTTTTTGCAATATCACTCCATTAATGAGGAAGATTCATCAGCTCAAAATCGTATACACGGGGAATTTCCAGAATGGTTTCGGGCCTATGTAAGTGACTTATCGAAGTGTTTGGCTAACACTTTGTCTTAAAAAAATACATAACTCATTAACCTTATTGTGAATTTATTGTTTGAATAGGTTACTAATCCGGAAAATGGCGTGACTGATCCTAACTTGATATCATTAGCTTGGGGTCCAGAGTCAAGGGTCAAAGCTGGCACAAGTATTTCATCAATGGGTACAAATTTCACACACACACTTGGACTGTGGGTAAGAAAACTATAAACAGTGGAGTCTATGTGAAAGGGGTTACAGAAGGAGGAGAAGGTGATTTCTACGGAGTTGGCACAAGTATTTCATCAATGGGTACAACTTTCACACACACGGTTAGAGTTTGTGTTGGATATTGATGATTTTATAGTTCATATTTTAATTTGTTGTTAATTTATTATTTCCAACATCTTATTTTATTTGTATATTTTAATATTGATAGATGCCTCTAAAAGACAAAGGTAAAGCGGCCAAGATTCCTCAGAGGAGGAATCGGGTGATTTTGCCGCATATGGTGACACAGGCGGCTCAACATGCACAGGCTAGCCATGTCCAGTCACCATTGGACGATGATGCAGCCACCTAACCCACCCGTCAGGATGTGATGCTTTCGACCCAGCAGGCTCAGGTGCATTCATCTGAGCCACCTATATGCATGATCACGACTCCTGGTTTCAGTGCGCTGGGTACAGTCCCTCCTCCTGGGCAAGACCACAATTTGCCATCCCCGACTACTCCTACACCATCACCACCTTCGACGTCCATTTCATCGAGGCATACTCAGCATGAGACAGGGCCTTCATAGCCTGCACCTAGTGGTCTGATGGCACAGGGATCACGTCACTCCCATCATGACCCTGAGATGGCACCATAAGGGAGGCTATACATTTATCCATTGGGGTGAGGGTACGTAATTTATCACTACTATATGTTTAAGATTGTTATATATATATGTTCATGTAAGGTGGCCTTTAAGGCCCTCACATCCACAATCCAGTCATAGTTTCGGGATCCGTACCCTACCCGGGGGAGAGATTCCTGAGAAGGTGGCCAATCATTGGTTCGAGAAATTTGGGGCAAGTTTGTGTTACTTTTCTCAAAAGCTAATTCAATTACTGTGTCGATATTAGTGAATGTACTCTAACTTATTTGTATTATAACATTGCAGACAAGAGTTGCCTGGCAGCCTGAGCATGAGTATCAGCTTAGGAAAATTTTTGATAGTAAGGGCTCGAAGCGTCTTTCTGAGTTGCTGATGGAGGTAAGGAAGAAGCGCCAACGTCCACTACAAGAAAACTGCGTATTACCGACAGAATTTTACCGACAGCCCCGACTCCGTCGGTAATATTTTAATTACCGATGGCCAGGTAGTCAGTAATGCGATGGAAAAAATCTGTGTACGAAATTATTTTTGTGCTACTTTAGCGACGGCTAAGCCATCATTAATTAGTGATGACTTATAAGCCGTCGGTAACTTAAAAATATATATTTTTTGAACGGAACAAACTTAACTCATCATTCAAAAGATGTTCAAGCATACAGGTTGGAATCAAATTAAAAATTTGGGAGCTAGCATAGTTCCTAGATGCTCTAGCCAAGCTATGATCAACTTGATTCGCTTGCCTCCGAATAAAACTAATCCTATAGTTTAGTAATTGACGAAGCTCCTCCCTACAATAATCAAGGATAGTGCCAAACTGTGAGTTGTAGACTACGTCTCCTAGCACACTGTCAACCACTGGCTTGCAATCCAGCTCTATAGACATCGTAAGGAAACCCAATTCACTCACCCAACGAATGGCTTCTAATAATCCCGTTGCTTCTGCTTCTTGAGCAGTAGAAACACCCCTCATCCATAAATATTTAGCCCTCACAAAGGCTCCATTACTATCTCGAATGCACATACCAACCCCAAACGTGCCTTGGTCACTGAAAATCGTCGCATCTATGTTGCACTTGAACTCCCCTTGATCCAGCCTCATCCACTTGCTGGCATGCTGACTAATCTCTGTTAGTAGGGCCTCATTACTTCTGTTTCTCGCACACACCCAGTCCATAAGCGCTCCTCTAACTAAGTTAACTGATATCACCAGGTTTTGTTCCTCGCCATTCCATAGTAAATGTGCCTAGTAGTAGTGGACAAATGGATAATGATGATCCGTTCACGCTAATGCAACATATGGTCGACAATGCGTTTAGGCCTAGGTATGACTTCCAAAGTATGGGTGATGTGGGTAACAAGGAAGACGAGAAAGATATTCATGAAGAGCCCCCAAATGCTGACGCTCAAGACTTGTATGATTTGCTAACTGCTGCAAACGAGCCCATATATGAGGGTGCTTTAGAGTCAAAAATTTCAATATGCGTGAAATTGTTGGCATGCAAGACAAATTGGAACATTCCTCAAAAGTGTCTTAATTTCATTGCAAGTATGTTGGGAGACGTGTGTCCTTCAAAGGAGAAATTGCCAAAAAAAATTTAACAAGCAAAAAGATTGGTGTCCATGCTAGATTTGGAATCTCAAAAAATTGAATGTTGTGTTAATAGGTGTATGTAGTATTATAAGGATGATAGTGCAGAACGACAATGTAAGTTTTGTCAAGAACCACGATATGTTCCCCGTAAGACTGGGATGGGTAAGTACAACGATGTTCCAGCAAAGAGGATGTTTTATTTCCCAATCACTCCTTGGTTGAAAAGACTGTATGCATCAATGGAGACTACAACTGAAATGAGATGGCATTCTCGTAATAGATCTGGGTCAGGAATTTTATGTCATCCATCTGATGGTGAAGCTTGGAAACATTTTGATGCGGTGAATCCAGACTTTGCAAACGAACCAAGAAATGTAAGGCTTGTTTTACATTCAGACATCTACAACCCGATATTCATGTTGGCCGGTTGTTGTGACACCATCCCCCTGAAATGTGTATGACTAAACCATTTATGGTTTTGACTTGCCTCGTACCCGGACTATCTAATCCGAAAGAAAAAATAGATGTATTCTTACAACCTTTAATAGATGAGCTACAACAGTTGTGGAGTGAGGTCTAAGCTGCCTACGAAGAAGGCTAAGATGATTTTGCCACAACGATTGGCAAATCGATTGGCAGAGTCACCACTGGAGGACGACGCTAGCACACCACTCCGTGAGGCTATTCAGCAGCCTCCCGCTCAGCAGACTGCCAGAGTGATACCACCTCCCCTGTCCCCTATAATGATGATCCTGAATTCGAGATTCATACCTCCTCCTGTACAGGTATGTATTTAACTAGTTGTTGGATTTGTTTTTTTTATTGCTTTCCCTTTGTTGTAACAAATTAATTTTTATTGTAGGAGCATGTTTCTCCTTCACCGCAGGCGACATCCATTTTTGAGTAGCGCACTCCTCCGAGTCAGGATGATGCAGGTGCAGGACCTTCGCACGCTGCACGTAGTGGTCCGACAGTGCAGGGGTCACGATACTCCCATCCGATCGGGACTGAGGTGACACCTGATGGGAGACCCATCATTAGGGTTTATGGAAAATCGTACGTTACTTTATAGTCTACCTATTTGATGTTTTGTTTTTACATGCCTTTATGGTTGTATCTGATATTGTGTTTATAACTTATTTATAGGTTCATCCCGGGTAAAGTAGCCTCTAAGGCCATCACCGCGGTCATTCAATCACAGTTCTAGGAAGCATATCATACTTGGGGAGACATTCCAGAAAAGACGTTGGAGAAATGGCTTGAGAAATTTGAAGTAAGATTATGTTACTTTTCTTATTTTAGGGTTTTCGTTATTGTATGTTGATATTAATAATGAATATTGACCTTATTTGTAATACAATATTATGGAGCATGTTTCGTGGGATCGTAAAGACCATTATATGGTTGAGAAGCTCTTCAACGCCAAAGACTCAAAACGTCTTTCTGGGATGCTTATGGAGGTGAGGAAGAAGGGTCAACGCCCAACCTGGATAGACGAGGGGGCTTATGCAGACATTCATGCTACGTGGAAGGCTCCAGAATATAAGGAGAAACGCACCAAGGCCAAGCAGAACCACGCTTCTTCTAAGGGTGGTTCTGTTCATACTGGTGGATCTATATCCATCACTGAGCATGCCATGCGCCTGGTATGTTTTTTAAACACTTTATTGCTTAAAATTCATCACATAAATTTGTTGTAATATATATGTTTCTAACGTTTTTAATTATGTTTCAGTCTGATGAGTTGGGTAGAGAGCCCACAGTTGATGAGATCTTCTTGAAGACTCACACAAAAAGAAGGACAAGTCTTGGGTGGACGACAGATCCAGGGAGACATACGTAAGTCAGATAATTGTATTTTTTAATTAATTTTATTTTGTTTCATAAATAATATTGTAACTAATCTTTACTCTGTTTTGTTTTGAGCAGGAAGCCTATCAAGAGAAGGTGCAACAGGCCGCCTCTCAGGCTTCTGATGGAGGGGAGGCAACTGGCAGTGTTGACCCCGCAACCCAGTTGCAGTTATGGGCCCAATCTGCTGGGGGTAGGACTTGGGGACGACTGTATGGTGTCGGAGGCTTGTCCGGACATTTTAGGCTTGGTGTCTCCTCTCTGACCCAGGAGTCTCGTGCATCTGGCAACTATTCCCAGTCCCCGACTAAGTACTCTGCTGAGGTGGTTGTATAGATTGCAGCTTTTGAGGAGCGCATAAGAAAGGCAGAGGAGGAGGCTCGGGAGGCAAGGAGAATTGCCTCGGAGCGGGATCAGCGCGCTTTGGAGTTTGAGCGGCAATTGAGGGACCTGTCTGCCAGTGTTGTTGCCACCAAGCCCACAAATCCCGTCGTCGCCATTCGGACTATGAGGAGGATTAGTCTTGCAGTTAGGCTAGGGACTTGAATTTTTTTTATTGACTTGTTTTGACATTATGAATTTGTGGGTTTTGACATTATGTATTGTTATTGACTTGCTTATGACTTGTTATGACTTGGTTTGTTCACTATGGATTTGTTGTTTTAATGATTAAAAATGTATGTTGATGGCTTTTTTGTTAATGTATGTTGATGGCCAATGAAGCCTTTGTTGTTGTTGCGTTCATATGGCAGGTACTGTAAAATTTTGGGGCTGCTTAAAAATAAAAAATCCCTCAAAAAAAATATTTGACGTTACCGACGGCCAAGCCGTCGCAAATGTGATGGAATTTTTCTATTTTTTTGTTAGCGTTACTGACGGCTAAGCCGTCTGTAACCTACAGATGGCTTGGCCATCAGTAGATTACCGACGGCTAATAAATGTGATGAATTTTTCAATTTTTCTGTGATAGTTACCGACGGTATAGCCGTTGGAAATGACGGAAGAGTTGTCGGTATTGCGCCACCGTGTATGGTGGTCATTACCGACAGCTAAGCCGTTGGTAACTCTCACAAAAAATTGAAAAAATTCCACCAAATTTGCAACAACTTTTTATAATTTTCTGACAGCTAAGCTGTCGGTAATGTCGACGAATTTAAATGGCCATCGGTAATAGATTTCCCACGATCCATTAGCCGACGGCCTCGAGGCCGTCGGTAGGCCGTCGGTAATCCTGATTTACTGACGGATTTCGTGCTTTACCAATGGAAAATGCCCATCAGTAACAGCGAAAATTCTTGTAGTGGCCCAACCTGGATAGGCGAGAGTGCATGTGAAACCCTCCAACAGAAATACGGGCCAGGGCAAACCTTGCCTCTGCCAAGGGTGGATCTGTCCATACAGGTGGGTCTATTTCCATCACTGAGCATGCCATATAGATGGTATGTTGTTTAGTTAAACAATTGATAATTGCAACACATTTTTTTATTGTTAAACATTGTTAATGTTTGATGTTATTTGTTTTGTTTAAGGCGAGAGAGTTGGGTAGGGAAGTCTCGGCGGATGAGGTCTTCATGAAGACTCACCAGAGGAAGAAGGACAAAGCCTGGGTGGACGATAGAGCCCGGGAGACATATGTAAGATTTAACATTGTATTTATTGTTTATTATTTTATTTTGTTGTAAAAAAAGTAATGTATCATAGTTTAACACTGTTTTCTTTTGAGTAGGAGTCATTTCAGCAGGCATTGCAGCAGGCCTCATAGTCAGGGAGGCATCTGGTAGTGGCCCTCAGGAGGTTGACCCCTCGACTAGATTAGACGGTCGGGTCAAATCTACTGGGGGGAAGACTCGGGGACGTCTCTACGTTGCCGAAGTTATGTCCTCGCGTTATAGGCCAGGTGTCTCCTCTCGGTCTCAGGAGTCTCGTGCGTCTACCCGTACTACCCATGTCCCCAGTCAGTACTCCATCGAGATGGCTGCACAGTTGGCGGCCGTTGAGGAGCGAGCAAAGGCAGCCGAGGAGGAGGCTCGTTAGGCACGTCAGGCAGTTCAAGAGGCATTATGGGCGATAGAGGAGCACTCACAGGAGTAGTTGCGGACTTCCAGAGATAGCTGAGAGAGTTGACAAGCAGCATTGCCCACATCCAGTCCACCCGTCGCCATCCGGACTGCGAGGAGGACGAGGAGGAGGATTAGATTAGGTTTTTATTTGTCTTGTATGTCGACAAAACTTCACAGACATTTTTATATTTGTCTTAACATTTATAACACTTGTATTTACATGTTTTTGTATTTTTTATTTATTTCACTTATTTGTGATTGTGTTGGTGGGCCATTGAGCCCTTGTTGGTTTCAATTATGTTGGTTTTTGGTATTAAATTTGTTAAATATGCAGGCTGGGCAGTCAAATAAAAAAACTAAAAATAAAAAAAATAAAAATATTTCCGACGGCATAAAAATAAAATAATTCATATATAATTCATAAGCAAGGGTTTAATCGTCGGTAAAAAACAACGGTTCAAGCTGTCGGTAAGCCATCAATAAACTTATCGATGACTAAACCGTGAGTAAATTCCAACTGAAATAACTCGTAGTTACCCACGGCTTGGCCGTTGGTAAATTGAAATAAAATAATTCAAATTTAATACCTAAGCAAGGGTCTATCCGTCGGTAAAAAATGGTTATGGCCGTCGCTAATCCGTCGGTAACTTTATCGACGGCGAGACCGTCGGTACATACCACACAACACGTTGTTGGTTTTGTCTGCTTTCTGACGACCCCATTAATTATTACCTGCGGTTGTGCCGTCTGTAATTACCGACGGCTATGGGACGACCGTCGGTAATGTTACCGAGGACGCAAAATCCCAGGGCCTCGTGGCCGTCGGTAGTCTGTCGGTATCGGGATTTTCCGACGGCTTTTGTCTGTTACCGAAGGCTTTTGGCCGTCGGTATGGAGCGATTTTCTTGTAGTGTATGTTAGGTTGAGCTTTCCAGGACTGAAATTGTTTTGTTTATTTAGTATAAGTCTTTTTTAATGTCTGGCATAATCTTTCAGAAAGTTTAACATGACATAAACTCCTTATCTTGGTATGCGTGCCCCCATCTTGGTATACTGCTCTGTGTTAGATCTCTCATATGGTTTGAATATACTTTCTCACCCATACACCACTTTTTATACTTGATCTTTGAGCATAGATAGAGCAGCCAATGATGGACGCACAACGGCGGAGGCGTGATCTCCATGGATCACCCTGTGGCTTGTTATAGTAGTTATATCTTGATGTTGTTGTTATTGTATAATTATTGATGTTAAGGGATAATTGATGTGATTATGTGCCATCAGAATTTAGCTTACGTTTTATATATAGTTGCAGCATTATTTTGAAAGTGCTATTATTATTACAATTTCTTAATTGAAAGTAACCAAAAGTTGATTTGTAATGATCTCAAAATCCTTTGATGTGTAAAGTTAATTGATGAAGTGATATTATTTACCTTGCAAAAAGTATTTGAAAACTCGTATTTGCATTTCGAAATGTTGAAGTTACTCGTATTTTCGCATAAATTACTTGCAGAAATGTTAAATGTACACAGTTTGTGACACAAGTACGACACAA
Source organism: Calophaca sinica (assembly GCA_037113605.1). Classification (NCBI taxonomy): domain Eukaryota; kingdom Viridiplantae; phylum Streptophyta; class Magnoliopsida; order Fabales; family Fabaceae; genus Calophaca; species Calophaca sinica. The sequence goes on from CM073737.1 coordinate 60,104,586, forward strand.
ATACTGGGACATCGTATTGACTGTAACAAAATACAAGTGACACACACACAAACTCATGTGCGTCCTTCTCTTTTGTGAAATTCCCTCCTTCATTTCCTTTTCCCTCCTTGCTTCACGCAGCTCCACTTTCCCAAACGCAAGCAGAGAACCGTTTTCATTCGAAGCAACTGAAATCAAAAGCAGAGAAAACCAAGCAGAGAAAGCCTACCAAACGCAAGTCCCTCCGTCGCGCTCCGTCGAAGCTCCCTCCTTCCAAACGAAGGCCCTCCGTCGCGCGCTTCTCCCCCGTCGCAAAGCACCCTCCTCCCTCCTTTTCTTTTTTCTTTTCGCTGAAACCCAAATCAGAAAACAACTTGTGTGACCAGAGAACCGCAAGCTCTCCCGCGATTGAAGAACCCTCTAGCTGCTCCGTCGTCGCCACGATCGTTCCCTTTAGCTGCTCCGCCGTGGCGCCACTCCTTCTCTATCTCTCTCTCTCTCGTCGAAGACTAGTGGTGGCTGGCAGTAGAAGCAAAAAAGAGAGGAAGAAAAAGATTTTAGAGCAAACCCAAATCCATCTTGCTGAGTCCGGAAGTGAGGTAACTCTAAGACCATTATCTAGCTTTTAGTTGTAGAATATGTGAATGTGAATCCATTCCATAGCCATGCTCGCTCACCGCTCATTTGTGTTAACAAGGAAAATCAATATTTATATTTTATTTTATTTTATTTTATTTTATTTATAGCCAGTAATCACCAAAACTGTTGAACAGAAGATAATGAATAGTGAAGAAAACAAAATTAATAGGAAAAAGGGGTCTGGAACTGAAACTTCACAGTGAATCCTCTAATGATTCAAATGATGCACTATGGGGAATAGACATAACCGGGTAAGTTATGAAATGACTAGGATTTGGGATTCAAACATGCAAATAAAACACAATAATCATAATTTTTCTAAATATTTAAAGTTCCCGCCGTCTGAGGAACATTGAGCATCACACAGTAGCGGCCGGTGTATTATATCTGCAGAACGAAGAAAAGAAAACAAATTTTAATGTTTTAAACCAATGTAATGCAATGATATTTGCTTCCAATAGAAGGTAGCTATGCTCACAAATTTCCCCTTACTTAGAGAATGCTAACAGATTTGAATGCCTTCAAAACATTGCATTCATCACCTGTGACATTTTTAGCATCTCTTATTTCTCCCAGCCTTTTCAAAGTTAGTTCAAGGGATGGGTGCTGTTTGAAGCAACAACTTGCTTTGGTTTGTTCGAAACCAGAAAACCCATTTGGAGTGTTCAAGTCTCTGCTTCCGGCTGTAATTTGCTACGATATCATCAACATTCGTAGCCTGATTTTCCTGTGTCCTGGTTTTATCACCATCATCTTCCAGTTGTCCTTTTTCACAGACATTACTCTGTCCTTTAATCAGCCTCATACCATCTATATGAGACATCTTGCTAATCCTTTTATGCACTGGATTGTTAGACAGTTCCTCACGTGGATGCTCTAGTTGCATATCCAAAGATATTCCCATAGCCAAATCTTTACCCATTGCAATATCATCTGGAAAGTAACTAAGTGGTTTAATTGGGTGAAATATCCAAATCAAGACAGATAAGTAAAAAAAAAAAAGATACTACCAAGGCATACCAGGATGATCAATCAGTTCATGGCACTCTTTTTCTGTGCCATGGACCCACATGCTACCAATTTTTTCAGTCTTTGTATGCATCACTTGGGCACACATGCTATCAGGAGCATCAAGCAATTGTTTATGAGGTGAAGCTGGACGAGGGCTGCTGCCAACTTGAGCTAGACATGTAGTCCGTGAACTCTACACAAAATAGGAGCTTTAATATTATGTTTGCGTATTTAGATAAATAAATAATTATAGGAAATCACAGTTTAGGAATTCCTAGCAAAAATATTATGGTTCATTTGCTTAGGAACAATCACGCGGATAATCGGATAATTAAGTAAACATATGGTTAACCATTTTCGACAGCAAAATAAATTTATTAGAAAGAAATGAGAGAAAGCACAAGAAGTGGGTCATAAGAAATCAACCAAACCAAAACCAAAAAAAAAACCAACAAAAGAAAATGAAAAATAAGTAAATAAATAAAGAACACAGCGAGGCTGCCCATTCTCCATGCACATCAGAAATGCCACCTTGCAATAGTATTAGACTTTCTGTATTCTGGCTTGTATTGTTTTATACTCTACCAGTGTGTGCATAGCTGCGGTGTGTGCTTACTGTCTGTGATTCTAGAAGCCTCTTACATAACTGTAGCTAGTTGTCTCTGTTATGTTTGTTAGGTTTAGTTAAATAACAGTTAAGTCAGTTAACTATTGTAAATATGTAATGTAGTTAGTAGGTGTATATGATGTAATTATTAGTAATCAGTGTATTAGGCCCATTAGTCAGACACATAAGGTATAGATTACTATATATAATCTCATTAGTGCTCGTAATCTTTACAGAATTCTAACATTCTTCAGATTGTTAAGGTTTGTAAGAAAAAGTCGAAATTGACGAGTAAAGTAAACGTACAGGTGGATTAAGGAGTATTAAGTTGTTAAGGTTTTCCTGGTGATGTTGGCATACTTAACTACAACCGGGGAAAAATATCCCTGTGAACAAAGAAGATTAAAGAGAACATCATATGATATGTCAAAGATTAGATGATTTTAGCTAGTAGATCCATGCTTCTTGTTAACTAAGGTAAACTTACTTCAACAACTAGTGAGAGTTTGGTAACAGCTAGTTCATCAATAAGTGACTTCAATGGTAACAGCCAGTTCATCAACTAGTGAGACGTTGGTAACAGCCAGTTTGTCAAGTAATTAATGGTTTCTAAAGTAGGAGAATATAAAGATTGATGGTTTCTAAGACCAACTAACAGTGTGCAATTTTGCTACATGTTTAGTATGTAGCATAGCAGTAGCTTATAAATCTGAATTCAATAAATCAGTCACAACCTTTGGTCTTACGTTTTTGTCTGAGCTAGGAAGGAACCAAATGTGTTGGCTTTTAATATGTGCTAAATCTTTTGGTCAAAACAATATGTGTGTTTTGGGGGGTGTGCCTAAATGTTTTGGCTTTTATTGATATGGTTTCTTTTTATGGATCAATATTGACACATCTGTTAATCCAAATTTTTGGCATCAAATCAATTTCTCAGTTTTTTCTTTGAATTCATTTTCTTGCTAATTTATCTCACTTATCAGCATTCTGTGAATCTTTGTGGGCAAAACTTGTTGGCTTGACTACTTGATAGTTGTGATTTATGCAAAAAAACCCTACAATAGAAATTGGTTATGCCAATTTGTTGATCAACATTCATCTTTGCATTTTGAGTTTTCTTAAAAATATACTGAACCCTTTGTTGTTTTACACAGAAGGGGTTTCTAAGCAAGGAATATGGCTGGTGCAAATGATAAAAATGTAAGGAAACTTCGTAACTATTTGTATTTTCCCGTGTGCGATTTATTTACAATCCAACTGACATTTAATGATACTTGGCAGGTTCGTTTGAGGCATGCTTGTGATCCTACAAGCTTGTTTGATGTTAACGCAAGGCTTACCAACAATCAGCTTGCATATTTGAATACCACCCCATTCTATTGGGTTAGCAAATTGTCCAAAGATATGAAGATTTCAAATGTGTTGTTGCGGGAACTTGTTAAAAGGTGGAATGAGGCTGGCCGAGGATTCGTTGTTAGGGGTACGGTGGTCCCTTTTACCCCTACAGACATATGCTTAACATTGGGACTCCCAGCCACAGGTGATCCTGTGGTAGCGGCAGAGAATGAGCAATGTTATATGATGTCAATGTTCAAACGGGGTGAGGTGACCATTGAGGATATCGTCAACAAGTTGGCTGTGGTTGAGGATGAGGGGGATTTTGCGAGGATATACATACTCCTTGCGTTTGTCGAGTTTTACTTTCCAACAACAGGGAGATTGTTGTTTACTGATTATGTTTGGTTGCTTGATAACCTAGAAGCAACCAACTCCTTCAATTGGGCAAGAGCGGTGTATGATTACCTGATTAACAGCTTGAGGAAAGCTATTGCTGCCATAGATAGTGGGAGAATTGACCACCAGATACATCTGTGTGGTCAGGCCGCAATCCTACAGGTATCTATTTTCGCATATGTTATATCATCATCTTTTGTTGTGTTAAAAATTTTTTTATACCTTATAATTGGTCATTAATCTTTGTTGTATAGATTTGGGCAATGAACCACTTGTCCATTGGGGAAACACCTGCAACCCCTCCTGAGCACCCTTTCCCAAGAATTCTGAATTGGCCAAGGTTGGCGTTGAGAAATAAGAAAATGAAGGAAGCATTCGAGAATGCTAAGGTAACTGTGGTTGTCCATTGTTTCTATAATATGGTGAAATTTATATACACAATATGTATTTGACGTGCTTCTCGTTTTTGTAGGTAACTGTTGCTTTAACAGCAACAGATGCTGAGCTTCAGAACCCCATTGTCAGGGATGCATTGCGCCTGGGCCAACAACACAGATATGTACATGTTGATGAACATGAAAAAGTGTTGGCAAAGCTTAAGGAGCATGAAGAGAAGCATAGGGAGCACGAAGACAAGATAAAGGCTCTAGAGGCGGACATCAGAAGCTTGAAAGAGGTTGCTTCTCATCACCGATCACAGACGCCGCCGGTGACTGAGTATGGTGGATGCTCTAGCTCAGGTAAGCATCATGATGCATCTCCTCTTCACCAAACTCCCCTTGCTGATACGCATGCTGACGTGGGTGGCATAGGAGTTGCAGGTGTTGTAACAGGTATGTGATTACTTCATTTTTTGGGACTCTGCATTTTCATTATTTTTTACTTTTATTTGGTATGTGTCCCAATAGATTTAATCAATGTGAACTGTGTGCACATTTGTTGTATTTCTTTCCCGCTCTTTTTTTATTTGTAAAAAGTTGTAGGTCTACTTTGTTGGAATTGAATCCTAGATAGAATAACGAAAACAGGGAGCATATTTAGGTGAACATTTATGAAGTTTGAGATATATGGCATTAGTTGCGGGTTTAAATTTTCTTCTTGACTCATACCGTGTGCTTTTGTTTGTAGAAATGCTAATTCTATAGGTACTTTAATAACAGAGAGATCATTTTTATATGCAGGTTTAGAAATGGTAACTTATACTAGGATAGTTGCTGATCCCCGAACTTTTGAGCCTCCAACAACAATGGCCTGTGGACCGGAGGAGGCAGTTGTTGAAGGAAAAACTGGTAAGTGTACCATTCAGTATCCATTACTTAATTGGTTGGAATATGACTGTTTTCAAGTGGCTGAAGAACAAATAGTGGTTTCAAGTTGCATTATAAAATATTTTGTGTTAACTTTTGAGAATATTGGATATGTTTAATTTGTAATTTACGTGAAAGTTGTTGTTATTTTGGGGAAATGCTTGCTGGAAGATTTGTATGCATAGTGCACATTGGTCACTATACCATTTTATTAAAAAGATAGGCAACTTACCATGTACAATTTTGGTTGTCATTTTCAGGTGAAGATAATGGGGAGGGAAAGGCCAAACAAATAGTTCAAATATAGCAACAAGAATAAAGGGTGGCCCTAGGTCGCGCACCCAAAGTGTAAAACTTGACTCCCCATATGTCACCAGGGCATATGTGAGAAGGACCAAGAGGACCACAAAGAAATAATTGTTCCTTGTGGCTTGGATTTAGGAGAAAGGGTGGGGGAGACCTTTTTGTGGGTAATGTATATCATGTTTTTTAGGATATGGATGAATGTAATGCAACTGCATGTTTATTGCCATTTTAGGGTTGTTTTGGAAAAATTGTTTATGTATGGACACTTCTTTGGAAAAGTATGTATATGGTGTTTATTTGGTTTATGTATGGACGCTTGTTTGAATGAAGTTATGTTTATGTATGGACGCTTTATTTATGGTTATTTATCAGGTTTACAACAGTGATTTCTGCCACAGGTGAAGAAAACTGAGGACCAGAGAGCATTCACCAGATATTATGAAGGATTCACCAGATAAATGAACACAATTAACCAGATAAATTCATTGAATATCGAGTTTGCATTCACCGGATATTGTGAAGGATTCACCACATAAATGAACACAATTAACCAGATATATAAATGGCACGCCAGTTATGCATTCACCACATATTGTGAAGCATTCACCAGATATTGTGAAGCATTCACCACATAAATGAACGCAATTAACCAGATATATAAAAGACACGCCAATTATGCATTCACCACATATTGTGAAGCATTCACGAGATATTGTGAAGCATTCACCACATAAATGAACGCAATTAACCAGATATATAAAAGGCACGCCAGTTATGCATTCACCACATATTGTGAAGCATTCACCAGATATTGTGAAGCATTCACCATATAAATGAACGCAATTAACCAGATATATAAAAGGCACGTCAGTTATGCATTCACCACATATTGTGAAGGATTCACCAGATAAATGAACGCAATTAACCAGATATATAAAAGGCACGCCAGTTATGCATTCACCACATATTGTGAAGGATTCACCAGATAAATGAACGCAATTAACCAGATATATAAAAGGCACGTCAGTTATGCATTCACCACATATTGTGAAGGATTCACCAGATAAATGAACGCAATTAACCAGATATATAAAAGGCACGCCAGTTATGCATTCACCACATATTGTGAAGGATTCACCAGATAAATGAACGCAATTAACCATATATATAAAAGGCACGCCAGTTATGCATTCACCACATATTGTGAAGCATTCACCAGATATTGTGAAGCATTCACCAGATAAATGAACGCAATTAACCAGATATATAAAAGGCACGTCAGTTATGCATTCACCACATATTGTGAAGGATTCACCAGATAAATGAACGCAATTAACCAGATATATAAAAGGCACGCCAGTTATGCATTCACAACATATTGTGAAGCATTCACCAGATATTGTGAAGCATTCACCACATAAATGAACGCAATTAACCAGATATATAAATGGCACGCCAGTTATGCATTCACCAGATATTGTGAAGGATTCACCAGATAAATGAACGCACTTAACCACATAAATTCATTAAAACGCCAGTTATGCATTCACCACATATTGTGAAGCATTCACCACATAAATGAACGCAATTAACCAAATATATAAAAGGCACGCCAGTTATGCATTCACCACATATTGTGAAGCATTCACCAGATATTGTGAAGCATTCACCAGATAAATGAACGCAATTAACCAGATATATAAAAGGCACGTCAGTTATGCATTCACCACATATTGTGAAGGATTCACCAGATAAATGAACGCAATTAACCAGATATATAAAAGGCACGCCAGTTATGCATTCACCACATATTGTGAAGCATTCACCAGATATTGTGAAGCATTTAGCAGATAAATGAACGCAATTAACCAGATATATAAAAGGCACGTCAGTTATGCATTCACCACATATTGTGAAGGATTCACCAGATAAATGAACGCAATTAAGTAGATATATAAAAGGCACGCCAATTATGCATTCACCACATATTGTGAAGCATTCACCAGATATTGTGAAGCATTCACCACATAAATGAACGCAATTAACCAGATATATAAATGGCACGCCAGTTATGCATTCACCAGATATTGTGAAGGATTCACCAGATAAATGAACGCACTTAACCACATAAATTCATTGAAACGCCAGTTATGCATTCACTACATATTGTGAAGCATTCACCACATAAATGAACGCAATTAACCAAATATATAAAAGGCACGCCAGTTATGCATTCACCACATATTGTGAAGCATTCACCAGATATTGTGAAGCATTCACCACATAAATGAACGCAATTAACCAGATATATAAAAGGCACGCCAGTTATGCATTCACCACATATTGTGAAGCATTCACTAGATATTGTGAAGCATTCACCAGATAAATGAACGCAATTAACCAGATATATAAAAGGCACGTCAGTTATGCATTCACCACATATTGTGAAGCATTCACCAGATAAATGAACGCAATTAACCAGATATACAAAAGGCACGCCAGTTATGCATTCACCACATATTGTGAAGCATTCACCAGATATTGTGAAGCATTGACCACATAAATGAACGCAATTAACCAGATATATAAATGGCATGCCAGTTATGCATTCACCAGATATTGTGAAGGATTCACCAGATAAATGAACGCACTTAACCACATAAATTCATTTGTCAACATGTCTCACGTCTTGAGGCCATGATCCACAGGTTAACATGAATTGAAATGGCTGTGAGTTGGAGGTTCAATATAACTTACTACTAATGTGTTACTTGTTAACCAATTACGTTGTTAACCATATATAAATGAACCTCATTAACCAGTTATGCATTCACCACATATTGTGAAGCATTCACCACATAAATGAACACAATTAACCAGATATATAAATGGCACGCCAGTTATGCATTCACCACATATTGTGAAGCATTCACCACATAAATGAACGCAATTAACCAGATATATAAATGGCACGTCAATTATGCAGTCACCACATATTGTGAAGCATTCACCACATAAATGAACGCAATTAACCAGATAAACAACATCCTGCGTTGTTGCAGTATGTTATTAACCAGATGTTATACCATTCCAATTTTTAATAAAATTATTATATTCCTTAGTAATAGGCAAACTGGTTGAATATAAATGAAAATGAATAGGCTTAACCATATAGGTGAAGTTGATTGACTACATAATTGATGGGTTGTGCAAAATGACTTAAGCATCACAATAAAGGAATAAACCAGACACTGATCATTAACCATGTAACTTCCTTTGATATCTACACATGATCATTTACATAGGATTGTCTGAATAAATACACAACAAGTGGTGGTTTTGTCATGCAAAAAAGTGACAAAAGTGAGTTGCACCCCACCAACTTGCATGAACTACATATACATGGTAAGCGTTATGCACATCAAAAAAATGACCTCAATTCCTTTACAAAATAATGGTTTCTTTAGTGCTGCTACCTGCACATCAAAAAATGACAAAGGTGTTGGGTTCCCCGACTAACCTGCACAACCAATGGTGTTTGTTAGTAAAGTGTTAAACACTAAAAAAGGTACCATGATGATAATAAGCACAATAAAGGACTCATGAACAGCATACCATCGTGTAATAATTGTATCCCTAATCTTCCAACCCATGTAAATATGTGACAACCATATACTAAAACATGTCATTAGTCAAGACAAATAAGTTCGAAAATCTGTCTAATCATCCAAATTTGTAGTGAACTGCGAGGACCCCATGAAGTCAATATTGGACGTTGTCAATAGGTCCATGAATGATATATTACCTCCAAATGACTGTATAGAAAAACAATCAATCAATCAACTTAAATTCCAGCTCATCATCCACAACACATAATAAAACAACGTCTACGCATAATAAAACAACGTCTACACATTGCGTACATTTAACCCAAAACACATAATAAATTTCCGGCAAATGATCTATAAAATTGCGTACATATAACCCACAACACATAATAAATTCTCGGCACATGATCTATCAAATTGCGTACATTTAACCCACAACACCTAATAAAACAAAGTCTACACATTAACCACAATCTTATGATGGACACAAACCACGGTGCTTGTATCCAAGAAATGTCCACCGGTGACAACTTCAACAGATGACTCTACACGGACGTTGCTTTGGCTCTGATTACCCATCATTCCAATGTTTGCCTCCTGCATATTTGTTTCAAAATATTTGGTTAACAACGTTCAAATTATTGGTTAATCAAGTGTTGTATATGGTTAATACATTCTTGCTTGTGAAAACGACATACCTTGGTAGTCTCTTTGTCTTCGGTATGCTTTGACCGCTTCTTGGCTCTTCTTACAACTTTTTCGACTATCTCCATTTTTCTATTTGTAGGAGGTCGTCCTTTACGTTTGACTCGCAATGGACTACGAATGCCAGTAGCATTGTCTGGATTTGATTCAGCAATGGGACTTTTGTTAACATCCTGAGTTGTAGCATCCATGGTGGGCACATTAGAACTAAATTCATGGAGTCTTTCATGGAGTGCATTAGTTACAGCTTCAGACTCTGCAGCTACTTCAGCGACCTCATAGAAATGCTTGCACAATTTATCAAATCTGTCCATCTGTGGCTTCAATTCCGTCACACAGTAGCTGCTCTTAATATATGAATGCTTCCTTTTAATATTTTTCTTCCATCTTGCTAAAACATACTTATCGGGCACACTTTTAAGCCTCTCTTGAGTACACACACAGAGCACATGGCGACACAAAATACCTCTAAACTCAAACAATGAGCATTCACAATAGACATCATGGTTTTCACGATTAAACACAACCATATATATACACTCTTTTGGTCTATCTCCAAGTAAGACCTCCTCCAACACATTATAAGTGCCAACGCAACCATCCTGACCTTCAAAGAGGATGCACAATTCCTCTTTGATCTAAACTCAGCTTGAACCTCTTTAAACTTGGCATGAGTATACGCACATTGGAATTGCTTTTCAATTGCAGAGGTTGACCCACAGGGAATTGTTGTATCCATGCATTGAAAATCAGCTTGAAATTCCTTTTCAGCTCTACTCTTGAGAGCATTATCGTACTGCTTCACAAATTGACTCAGACTTGTTGTTGAATTGATATATCCGTCAAAGAAAGCATGTATGCTCTCGCTTCGCTGCGTTGTTGACATACCTGCCAAAGTACATACAAGGGATTAACCATTAACCATATAAGAAACAGAATTAACCAAATAATTGCACTTCATTAACCATATATTATAGTGAAAGTGAAACTTCAGGATTTTCTTCCATTAACCAAATAATGCACACCATTAACCACTTATTTACAAGCCATTCACCATATATGAAAAATTATGTCCAGAAAACTTAGGAAGTATCAGAATGACCCATTAATCAACAGGAGTAAGTATACATACCTGCCCAAAAATATTTCTTCAGCATGGTTGGTGCCCATCTGTGACGTTCGTTGTACAGCCGACTCAACCAGTCATTCTGTCCAAGCTCAAATTTTTCAATAAAGCAGGACCATTTGTCTTCAAAATCAGCTGATGTGATTGTATCATAAACCACTGCTTTCATTGCAGACTTAATCCTCTTGTATTCACCATATCTGCTTAGCTTTTCAGGAATTTTCTTCATTATATGCCACAAGCACCACCTATGACGAGTTATAGGGAAGACTACCTCAATGGCATTTTGCATAGCCTTGCATTGGTCAGTGATAATACCCTCAGGGGCTTTTCCCAGCATACAACGAAGCCATGATTGGAAAAGCCAGACAAATGACTCTTTGTCTTCTGCAGAAACCAGACCACACCCAAATAATGTTAATTGACCATGGTGATTCACACCAACAAATGCAGCAAAAGGCATGTCATACTTATTGGTCAAATAAGTTATATCAAAAGTGATGACGTCTCCAAAGGATGCATAAGCAGCTTTACTTCTTGCGTCAACCCAAAGCACATTCCTTACATGAAAATCATCATCCATATATATGTCATAGAAGAAATCTTTATTTTGCTCCGTCATTCGACAAAAATAGCTTAGTAAGGCCTTGGCATCACCTTCTTTCCCAATCGCACGCCTTTCTTTATGGACATAATTTCTCATGTCTCTTTCACCAAATGGTACGTGCTCATGCCCTCCTGCATCTGTAATGAGAGATTGGAAAGTCTTATTGATCCTCACTCCTGCTTCATCATTGATTTGGATTGTTCTATTTACGTGGAGGTTGATTTTCTTGTTAGCCTTGAATAACCATGCCTTTGTAGGGCTGACCTCGTGAGAATGGTTGGGTTCAAATTTTGTAACGTACAACAGTCCATCTTCCTCCAACTTTATAACAGTCCTTGCAGGACAATTTTTCACCTTAGTCGGACGTGTTGTCAACGTACATGGAATTTCTGACGCTCGGGACCCCTCTCTTGTGCATGCTAGCATCAGGTAGCAGATCTCCCCATCCTCTCCTTTTCTTGATGTTCTAATCTTCCAACCAAAACCCTTTTTTGAAGCATACTCGCCATAAAATGATTTAAACTCCTCTATGGAAGAAAAGCAAATCCCTGTTACAGGCTTCCACTTTTCATGATCATCATTAACAATGTCAACTCCAGCAGCTTCACCATCATCACCACCACCACCGTGCAGATAATTATTTGAAGTATCCATCGATATCCAACTGTGGGTGCCACACTAAAACTGCACAAATTAGATCTTTCATAAGTTATGTCACAATTAAACCATCGATTTACAAGCTTATCGTATCAATTAATATTGACAAACTAAAACCCACAAATAACTATAAAGCAGAAATATTGTACATGGTTAATAATGGCCAAACCTATAGTAACAGAGTAACCGATTAACCAAATAATGAGCAGCAGTAACCAAATATTTCCAACTGATTAACCATTTATTTACTGAGTTGTGAAAACAATTGCAAGTATCAGGATAAACAATTGCATATCAAACTAAACATGTTTTGCCCACAAAGATTCACAGTCAAGCCAAAATGAAAAAAGATGCAGAAACAAACTTCAAATGAATTTAATGTTATTTATTAACAACCACTATCTGCAGAACTAAACTTCAAAATTCTACCTACTACCACACCAAAAATAATTGAAGCAAGACAACAGCCTCATCAAGGAAGCAACTAAACTTCACAATCATCCTTTCTTGATTCATTTCACTAAAATAGAAAAAAAAAAGGAGCCACAAATCAAGCAAAGCTTCACTAAACCAGTTATTAGCTACTAATTGATTATTGGTTTGTTCATTATGTATAGGCTTTCTGGAATTGATCATGGAATGAATTAGCTAGTTATGATCTTCTGCTTGATTCGGTATGTGCACAACTATACTGGTCAAATATTGCACTATGCAGGTCATTCCCAGGTGAGTTTCTAAATTCTTTTAGATTTTCTTCCTTTTCTAGTGTGTGTGTGTGCGTTTATATATATATATATATATATATATATATATATATATATATATATATATATAGATATATGTAACAATATTATTAATATGAACGTTATATTTTTTATAAGAAAACAGAAATTGAGAGATCCAACAGAGATCCCAATTCATGCCCATTGAACCCAGTCTTACAAGGAACAAGGATTCCACATTTTTTAATTATAAAATCACTAGTAATAAATTAATAAAAAATAAAAATACAAAATAAAACAGGAAAGAAACCGAAATTAAAAAAAAATTGAAAAAATGGACTGAGGGTTTGCAACACAAAAAAGGATCAAAATCCAGCAAGGGAGATGGTAGGGCAATTACTACATTAGAAGAAACTAATAAGCAAAAGAGGAGAATTTTACGAGGGGAGTGTTTGCAGAAGAAGAAGCTTCACAAAGGAACATTTTTTTCGTTTATTGAAGGAAGAAAAAAAAATGGCATGCTTACCTGGATAATAGGTGTTTGTTTTAATATGTGAAGAAGAAGAAGGTTATGTCTTGAAAGTGCAGAGGACGCAGATCGTGCAGAGGAAGCAACTCCATTTACGGGTATTGTTGGTTCTCCTCATTGAAGCATTACGATGGTTACCTCGCCATGATGCTGGAGTGACAGAGTTGGGAAAGTGGAGTTGAGTGAAGCAAGGAGGGAAAAGGAAATGAAGGAGGGAATTTCACAAAGAAGGACGCACGTGAGGACGCAGAAGATTATGTCTTGAAAGTGCAGAGGACGCAGATCGTGCAGAGGAAGCAACTCCATTTACGGGTATCGTTGGTTCTCCTCATTGAAGCATTATGATGGTTACCTCGCCATGATGCTGGAGTGACAGAGTTGGGAAAGTAGAGCTGAGTGAAGCAAGGAGGGAAAAGGAAATGAAGGAGGGAATTTCACAAAGAAGGACGCACGTGAGTTTGTGTGTGTGTCACTTGTATTTTGTTATAAGATGTCCCAGTATTTGTGTCGTATTTGTGTCACAAACTGTGTACATTTAACATTTCTGAAATTACTTGTCAAACGTTTTCAAGGTAAAGGGTGTCACAAAACACGTATCCACAAATACGAATGTGTGTTGTTTAATATTTTTTTAAAAAATTCATCCAAATTGTTGAGTTAAATGAGTATGATTAGTACTTCTAAATAAAATGAAATTGAACATAGTTTTTTTTTTTATAAAACTTCTATTGAGTTAATTTTGGTTCTCATAAAACTTTTATTCTACTTCCAGGAAGAAAAGGTCTCATACAAACCAATTGCTTGGCTTTGTGCGCTTTGGAGAGCAGGGACTAGCGATAGAAGCAATAAGAAAACTCAATGGAAGACTGGTAGAAGGAAATCAAATAAGGGTCAAGTGGGTGAGATTTGATAGACAACAGAGAACAAAAGAACGTAGGATGATGAGAACAGAGAAGGAAGATAATAGAAGGGCAACCCAAAGAATATAAAAAAAAAGGACAACAAAAATCTGGCTAGAAAGCCTCAAAGATGGCAGATCCTTCAAAGATGCTCTAATGCACCAAACCAAGAGCTCATAAGACATTAACATGGTGGGACAGAACTTCATTGATAGCAGGGATGGAGATCGCAAAGAGCAATCTCTCAGAATCACCAAAGGAGAATCATGTGAAGAGAATCTGAGTCGATTGAATAGAAAGTATCATCGAAACAAAATGTCCCATGGAGGCAGTGGAAATCTCATGCATAATAGAGAAGTGGAAAGGATAAGGGATATAGGAAAGTTCAAAATCATAGTAACCTTTACTTCTCAAGATGATATGGTGTCAAACCTGGAATTCCTAGATGATAATTTGGAAATTAAATGCTTCACAGTCAGAAAGTGGTCATCGAAAGAAGAGTGCAAGACAAGATCTGTACACGGATGGAGCAAGGAAAACATGGAAAGAGCAGTTGGTAAAATTGAAGTCCTAGCATGGATTTATTCATGCTCAGAGGAAGGTTCGTCAATGGAGTCGGCCAAAGTGTTGGTTCAAACACATTTCATGCCCTTCTTTGAAGATCACTTCTTTATGCAGACTGGGGAATCAAAATTTGAAGTATGCATCCGTGAGAACCATTCCAAGCTTTTTTTGCGTGGAACAAGGTGGTGTGGAACATGCTCACCTCCGGAGAAGAAAGGTAGCCATGGAGATAGAAGGTAAAGAGGCACATGGAAGAGAGACAAAGGAAGATGATGATGACGTCGCAACAATGGGATGCATGTACCAAAGTGTAGCTTTAAATATAGGGAATGATTGCAACTGTCTTGGAAATCAATTGGTTTTTAGTGGCGGAAAAGACCAATATGTTATAACATTTAAAATGTAAAGGACTAAAATGAAATAAATAAAACATAGAGGACCAAATTAAAAACTAAAATAAATATAAAGGACCAAATGTATAATTTAGCAACAAAAAAAATACTCATTACACAAAGTTCCTGATGCTGGATGTTTCCTAAATTTAGAAAGAAATTCACTTCTTAATATATATCACACTTTTATGTTTTTATTATTTTTTTTTTGGGGAATTCTTAATATTGCACTTTTCTAAGCTTAATTATTCTCTCATACAAAATGTTTCTCTTAATAATTTTCAACGAAATTGGAACGGAGTATTTGGGGATAAGCTATGCCAGGAAGCATGTTCACTCCATGAATCTTGCAACCTTTTCAGATCAACTAGCGAAGATCCACCTCCTCCTCTTGCTTCGCTGGCACTTATTTTCATTTTGTAAATCCTCTGTCTTATCTCTTTTCCACTCACCGATTCCATGAGTTCCTTAACTCGCTCACCCAACTCAGTACCACTCACAAACCCATCTTTTGACTCGTTCAGTGCCAAAGCCACTTTCGTTTCCTCTACCAAAATCATTCTGTTCAGCTTCTGCTCCGCATATAAAGGCCACGTCACCATCGGCACACCACCAGTAACCGCTTCCAACACCGAGTTCCACCCGCAGTGAGTCACGAACCCACCCACCGAGTCATGACTCAGTATTGCACCTTGTGGGGCCCAATTCCTCACCACCATTCCCTTTTCCTTTGTTCTCTCCAAAAACCCTTCGTACAACAACTCGTCCAAACTCAGTCCCTCCGAGTCAACCCCATCCGACTCGTTCTTACTTCTAACAACCCACAAGAACCTTTGTTCACTTTTCTCCAACCCAATAGCAATCTCTTTCAATTGAGCCCTCGAAAACCTTCCCATGCTTCCAAAACTCAGCAACACGACGCTTTGACTCGGCTGCGAGTCGAGCCAACTCAGACACCCATTCTCATCTTCACCATACGAGGGCGAAATCACGGGTCCAATGCAGAAAAGCGGTGGAGTGGTACCATCGGGAACGCAGAACCCTTCGTTAAGCGCTCTGATAGGTTTTCCTTCAATGGCGTAAAAAGTGTTGACGATAATCCCAACACTTTCCCTCACGGTTTTCGCCGAGTCAAGCAAAACTTGGTAACTCTGACTCGTTGGATCCTTGCCATCATTTGGGTAGTCATCTACGGACATCAACGGTAACCCAGGGATTTGAAGAGGTCTGTGAATTTCTTTAATGGGTTTTGTGGCGTTTTGGTGAAAAGTTGGAAAGTGAAGAAAGAGAGCTAGAAGAGAAGCTGATGAAGTGTAGTAAAAGTAAGTTGGGATTTCAAGGGTTGTGGTGAGTTTTGAGACACTGTAATTGAGGAAATCTAAGATAACAGCTTTGAGGTTTGAGGTTTTGGAAATGGTTTGGAGGAGATTGTGAACGTGGTGGTTGCTGCGGAGGGAGAGTTCAAGGGTGAGTAAGTGAGGTGGGAGTGTGGATGGGAATGATATGGCAGGAATGTAAAGGAAGGTTATGGAGGGAAAAGTTGAAGAGACTGTGGATATGTATTGAGAAGTGGTGGAAGTGGGGGTGTTGTTGTTTGTGTTGGGGGGTGTGAGTATGAGAATTGTGATGGAGAAAGAAGGGTGGTGGGTTAATATGAGTTTGCCTAGTTCAACCATGGACATGAGGTGTCCACTTCCCTGAGCAGGGTACAGAACTATCGTGTCCTTCATGATTAGTAGGATTGGAGAATATTTTATGATGTGAATTTCTATCCAAGAGATTATGTGTATTTAAGGACAGTGTGTGGCCTATGGTCACATTTATTTAAATATGAAAGTTGACATTTGCACACAATAACATATATCTTATCAAATTAATTTCTCAAACATGTAAGTGCCACGAGTTTTTTTTTATATTAATTTCTCAAATTAATTTATGTAAATAATGTAAGTGATATTATCTTTCAATCAAATGATTTGTTATGTAATACATATATCATGTACAAAATTATTGTACGGTATAACAATACTCAAATATTATACCGATATATATTGGTCCATCGTTTTTTGAACGACAAAGGCTAATCGGTAGTACTCCCTCCAGTAAAAGAGTCTCTTTTCTTTGTCCTAATTATAAGAAACAACATCAATTTCTAAATATATTAAATATCTAATTTTTATTTATATCATTATTTATAGTGAGACTTATATTAATGAGATAATATATTTTCTATGCAAGTGGGTTGGTTTATAAAAGAGGTATTTTTGAAGAAAAAATCAAATCTTTAAGAGTATTAATTAGAAAAAAAACTATTTTCAATGTATTTTTTTAGTCCGTGCGAATTATGGTTTTGTTTCTTATAATAAACACCGGATGAAGTATTTATTATGTTAGTTGTCAGAGTTTGAACATTGTACCTCCTACTTAAGAACTCTTTATAGTGTCCCAGTTCAACCATTTAACTACACTTGAGATGAGAGACTATTGACATATACCGAATCCCAATCCTTCTTTGTTTTTTTACTCAATCCCAATCTTTCTTTTGATCACACAAAAAAGACTTACGCCAAATCCCGTGTTTCAATTTTAAAAAAATAAAATAAAAGAGATCCACATGACTTTTGGTGTTATTCTTATCCTTATAGTACTCTCCTAAATTTCAATATTCGGTTCTATTTGCTCACGCCAATTTCAGGATGGCTTTAAGTTGCAGGAATTTCCTTTAATCTATTTTGCAGCAACTACGAAACATCTATTTTGTAGCAACTACGAAACATGTGGGGGAAAAAACAATTGCAACAAGTTCTTTCAATGTGCGTGCCCAAGAAAAAGGAAAGTTGTTCTTTTATTTTTCTCTCTTATATTTTCATCTGAAAACAATTGCTGTGGGGAAAGGTCACGGGTCAAGCAATGCCAATGTTCTTGTTTAACAAATGCAACTCATGGTACAGGTTTTTCCGTGAAGATTAATTAGAATTATGATTTTGGCATATTCAAGAACATTTTTACAAAAAAAAAATTGATCAATACTTTTTCGTTGTTGTTAAAAGATTCTTCTAAATTGTAATATTCACCTTATTTGATTCCCGACAACACTAACATTGGATTTATGTAGTGATCCGAAGTGGATCTTAGAGGTGGCCGGAGTAGGATCACGAGCGGCGGAGCACCGCAGAGACGACCGGGGGGGGTAGGGGGTGTTACTACACACACTCTGATGCTTAAGTCAGTATCGGAATAAAAGTGAGGTAAGAAATGAACAGTGCGTACCTTTATTGATGAACTCATGGACCTTTTATAGGTGAGGTCAGGTTGCTGACATGTGGACGCTCCTGAGAAACCCTAGATCGATCATCAATCGTTGGATATATATCCAATGGCCGATGTAGCCTTTAGGGTTTGCATGGTCAGGGGGTCATTTTACGTCTAGCACCGCAATGCTGCATTCTAGGGTTTCGCACCGTGGCGATGTGACCTCTAGGGTTTATTACCCCGAGGGTGGATCTACCGGGTTGGGTCGGTTGATCGAAGTGGGCCTTGGCCATTTCGGCTAAGTATTGTTTTGGCATGGATCCCCCAAGCTGGGTCGGATCGGCCCATTATAGAGTGGGCCGATCCGGATCAGTTGCCCCCTAGCCGATGTCATCGCTTTTTGATGACTTCGGATATTATTCTAGTCAGGGGTTGAACTTCGAACTTTGACCCACTTATGAGTCTTGGGTTCGTTATTGAGACTTCATACTTCGGTCATGTTTTATCGCATCTATCCTGAGAAGGGTTTTTGGGCCGAGGCGGTTCGTTTTCAAACTTGAGGCTTTGAAAAGATGCGCTCGATTCCCAAGACTGTGGTGGCAGAGATTTGGTGACGATTTGATGGAGAATTGCCTCATTTCCTACGCTTCTCATCATTACGCTTTTTTGCATTAATTACCGCCCGCTTCAGAATCTATAAATTCTGAAGTGGGTTTATTTTTCCTCTTTCGCCTTCGCTTCTCCGTTCTTCTTCTATATTTTTCACAGTCCTCCTTCTCTGGTATTTTCTCTGCAAACCAGCCATTTAGAGTGTCAAGCTTTGGAGTTCTTCCCCTTGCTCATGTCTCCACATTATATACCATAGGTATTTCTTCTTCCTTGCTCGTTTAGTTGTTTTACCAAAAGCCATAAAAAGGGGGGATATTCAAAGGTTTTGAAAGTTCATGGCCTCTCAAAGATCTTCCTTTTAGGATGGAGATAATGGGGGGGTTTCAACCGGAAACCTCCCCTTCTATTTTGCCTCTGCGGCGGTGCCCATGGTGGCACAGCCACCTTCCCTTGAGGAAGGGGTGGAGGAGCGTTTGAAACGTGGAGTAGAGATTACTCCTGAATGCTTAGGGCGTTTCCGGGTGATTTTAGAAAACAAGTTACAACGTCCTTGTAACCCCCGTGAAGTGGCTCAATGGTATAAAGAGGTATATGACACCGTCTCTTACCCTAAGATCCCCATGGACATGTTCGTCATGGGAAAGAAACGAAGTATTGATCTGAACGACCCTTCCACCCTTCCTGCCGATGCGGAGGACTACATGTGGGTCTAGTACGAGGTGCTCAGCCTCCGATCTGAGTATTCCACCGACGAAGACATTGCCGACTTGGAGAGTCGGATCCGAATAGGTGAGATGGTTGAGTCTGGAGGGGAACAGGCTTTCCTAGCTCAGGGGGAGACCATCGGATTTGTTCCGCGGAAAGTGGTGATGTGGACCACAGACCGATGTACAAAGTGTTATTTACCGAGCTGCAGGTTGTCCTTCCCTTCTCGTCCTTTGAACTCTCTGCTCTTAGGCACTTGGGTGTGGCCCCTTCTCAACTTCATCCCAACAGTTGGGCATTTATGAGGGTGTTCGGCCTGGTTTGTTCATTTCTTCAGATACGGGCCTCTATCGCGTCTTTTCCAACTTGTTTTCGCCTATGAAGACCTCAAAGAAAACCGACCAAAGGCAAGGTTGGATCTCTTTCAAGCCAAACGCCAAAGTTTTCGATTTGTACAGTGAATCCCTTAAAAGATTCAAGACGAAATATTTTTTGCTTCTTCCGATGGACGAAGTCGCCCAGGAGTGTGTTTTTTATCTCGCCGAGGATGGTTTTGAAGTGCCCAAGTTCTCTTTTTATCGGTCGAAATCGTTCTTCGACCGTCCCGTTGGGCCTTATTCGTTCAAGCTATTAGAGATTGGGTTGACGGCTTTGAGCCTATTATTTATACCGACCCCAGACTCAAGAGCAAACATCGATTAAGCAGTTTGTTCACACTCGAACTCTCCTACGGTGCCCTACTTGGGGGACGCTCGACGTTGCCTAGGTAGGGAATTTATTTACTTGTTAATTTTTGTTTGTACAAGTCTTTCCCTGATACCTTTGTTCCTTTTATGCAGAATCCATGTCGAACATTGCCAAGTTTGCTGCAGCCCAAGCATCCCTGGCCAAGAAGTTAGAAGAAGGTTCGGACAAGGGGAAGCATGTTCGGCCCTCTCCTTTTGCCGCTGATGTCGTCGAGGCTTTCAATTTTGGCACGCCGAGGGATAGGGGCTCCGGATCAGCTGCCTTGGCTCCTAAAGCGACTTCGGAGCCTTCTGTTGTGCCCGAAGTGGTTAGTGCTACTGACAACATCGTTCATGTAGAGACGCACAAAAGACCTGCTTCGTCAGATGTTCCTCCACCTCTGCCAAAGAAATCTAAGGGATTAATACAGCAGTTGTTGCCGTTTGTTGCCAAAGATTTTACCCAAGCTTCGGAGGAATTCGGTTGCCCCCTTTGGCAACAAGTTGGCGAACAGGTGAAGGTTTTGGAGGAGGAAGTTTTACGCTTGCGCAAGGTTAAAGGTTAGGTCGAGAAGGCTCTCAAGAAAGATCGGGAGTTGCGAGATCGGATTCACAAACTGGACAATGATAATCAAGAGCTTAAGCTCAAGGTGCAGACCCAACTTTCGAATGAATCTCTTCGGGCCGATGAGGCTGAAAGAAACTTCTGCGAGTTGTCATCCATGATGGAAGAACTCAGGGAGGAGAATTATGGTTTCAAGTCTAAGGCGGGGGGGTTGCTAAAGAATGCGAAGTCG
This sequence comes from Calophaca sinica, assembly GCA_037113605.1. NCBI lineage: Eukaryota > Viridiplantae > Streptophyta > Magnoliopsida > Fabales > Fabaceae > Calophaca > Calophaca sinica. Next base: position 60,126,066 of record CM073737.1, read on the forward strand.
TCAGCAATCATACCATGGGGGAGATTAGGGCAAAACAGTTTGAGAATGGTGTCAACCAGGTTGTGTTCCTCAATCCCGATGTGGCGGTTCGGACTGACGGTGTCACAAACCTTGAAGTGGTTTCAGGGGACCACATAATCCATGCCCAAACTGGAGTCGTTCTCAATGTTCCCCTTCTCCTACCTCGGCAGATGCTTAGCTTTTTATTTGTATTTTATTTTTGTAACTTGTCTTTTTGCTTTAGTCATTCTGTAATTGATCCTTTTGTATCGGACCATTATGTACTTGACGACATTTTGAATGAAATTTTGGTTTTTCTGACCTGCTTTGGTGGAACAGTGTATATGTAACTTGTTATTTTGTAATTAGGTTTAGTTTGCGTGGTCATCATCTCGGGAAGGAAGCCCGGCCAAGGGAACCTCCCCTCTACCCCGAAAGCTTAGACTTAATGTCGACTTCGAGTGGGCAATGTACTGGAAATGTCCACAGATCGATGTGATTGCTAGTCACATCGGTTTGGACTCCCAAGTGACTAGCGTGACGATGCAGAATCTCGTTGTGATGGGGGTTCGCTCATCTTCCCAATTTGATAATGGTATTATGACCTTAACAAAATCACGATAATAAAACATTCATGTGCCAAAGTCTCGTTTTATTATGCTTGAAATTTGACAAGAAGTGGACTTCCTTTCATGAGGGAACTACATGAGTATTTAGCTATAATATTTTTTAAGTTTCGCAGCGTTCCAAGTTCGCGGAATTGCTTGACCTTGAAGTGTTTCTAGGGTGTAAGCGCCAGTTCTGGTCTTTGATGAGATCTGATATGGGCCTTCCCAGTTTAGTACCAGCTTCCCTTGGCTGGCATTCTTGAGGTCGACATCGGCTCTTCTTAGGACGAGGTCATCGTTTTCGAACTCAGGCGAAATGACTCGTCAATTGTGTCTTGCTGCAATTCTTTGTTTCATAGCAGCTTTGTTCAGGGAGGCTAGCTCCTGATTTTCTTCGAGGAGGTCTAGTTCCTCTCTTAAGTATTGGCGATTGGATGGAGTTCGAAGTGGGTGGAGCATTCTCCAGCTCAATTCTCCGACTTCGACTGGGATCACTGCTTCGGATCCATAGGTAAGCCGAAATGGCGTTTCTCCAGTGGAGGAGTGGGGCGTGGTTCGGTATGCCCACAGTACTTGTGGGAGCTCCTCTGCCAATTCCCTTTGGCTTCGTCGAGTCTCTTTTTCAGACATCTTAAGATAACTCTATTTTCTGCTTTGACTTGCTCGTTTGTTTAGATATGCTCGACCGAAGTGAATCTCTGTTTTATCTCGAAGTCGGCTAAGGTTTTTTGGAATCCCTTATCTGCGAATTGTGTTCCGTTATCGGTCACAACAACTTGGGGAATGTCGAACCTCGTAAGGATTTGCTTTTTGAAGAACTTGACCATGTTTTTGGCTGTGATCTTTGCCACTGGTTTGGCTTCGATCCATTTCATAAAGTAATCCACCGCCACAACCAAATATTTGATTTGGCCTGGGGCCATAGCTAGGGAACAGCCGAGGAGATCAATTCCTAACCAGGAAAAAGGCCAGGGGGAAGATTAAGCAGCCATCTCACTAGGAGGGGCACTATGTATATCGGCGTGCTTTTGACATTTCTTGCACTTCTTTACATAGGTGATGGCATCTACATCCATTGGGCCAGTAGTAACCGGATCGCAGTATTTTCTGGGCCAAAGATCATCCTCCGAGGTGGTGACCACAGACACCCTCGTGGACTTCGGCAATTACGTACTGGGCCTCGGCTACATCAAGGTATTTCAGAAGAGGTGCCGAGAAACCTCTTCGATATAGGCGATCCTTGATGACGGAATATGAGCATGCTTTGCGACAAATTTTAGATGCTGCCTTGTTATCGAGGGGAAGTTTGCCTTGGCAAATGTATTTGAGAATTGACGTCATCCATGAGTCCCAAATTCAGTGATGGTGTACATTGAAGGGGTGATGAGGACATGCTCAAAATTCTGGTCGACCTTCTTCGGAACATCCGGTGTCCCCATTGTGGTCATGATACTTAGATGGGAAAGGGTCTCTTGAATGACCGATCTTCTACTCCCCGTTGCTTTTGTGCTTGCCAGTTTAGAGAGTACCTCGGCTCTCAAGTTTTACTCTCAAGGAACATGTGCGATCTCTATTTTCTGGAAGCTCTTCATTAACTCTTTGACTACGTCCAGCTACTTATGTAGCAAGGGATCATTTGCTTGATATTCCCCATTGACTTGAGAAGCTTCAAGCTGGGAGTCAGTGCAAAGACTGACCTCTAAGGCTTCTAGATCGCGAGCGAACGTCGGCCCAACGATGCATGCCTCGTATTCGGCCTGATTGTTCGACATATGTAAGGAGAAGCTTAGAGAGAATTCGATTGTCAAGCCTTCAGCATTTTCCATGATTAGGCCTGCTCCGCTTCCCTTCAAATTTGAGGATCCATCGATGTGGATGGTCCAGTTAGTACTCGAGTCTTCTGACGTCGAGGTCATCTCTGCTATGAAGTCGGCCAGGCTTTGAACTTTGACTGCTTGCCAAGGTTCAAAGGAAATGCTGAATTCGGATAGTTCTATAGACCACTTAATCATCCATCCTGCCAGGTTGGGCCGGTGTTGGACTTGTTTGATTTGTTGGTCGGTCCGAACTGCTATGTGGTGAGACATGAAGTATTGCCGTAGTCGTCTCGCTGTGAAGACCAGTGCTAGAACGATTTTTTTGATTTTTTGATATCAGAGTTCGGGACCTTGGAGCGTTTTACTTATGAAGTAAACCGTCCTTTGACGTTCAGTTGTTTCTCTTAGCACAACTGCACTTAAGGCCTCTTCAGTAACCGCCAAGTATAGGTATAGGATCTCCCCGACACAGGGCCTTATCAGAATTGGCGGAGCTGATAGTGTTTCTTTTAGCTTTGTGAAAGCTTCTTTGCATTCCGAAGTCCATTCGAACTGTACCCCCTTCTTCAGTAATTTGAAGAAAGGAAGCGCTCTCTGGGCGGACTTGGAAATGAATCTGGTTAGGGCGGCTATCATCCCAGTTAGTTGTTGGATATCCTTCTTCGACTTCGGTTGTCGCATTTCGGTGATGGTGCGACAGTTATCTGGATTGGCCTCGATGATGCGCTCTGTTAAATAAAAGCCCAGGAACTTGCCCGTTTTGACACCAAACATGCATTTCTCTGGGTTAAGCCTCATGTTGTGTCGGCGTGCCTATTCGAAGACGTTCGAAAGGTCGACGACATGGTCTAGCTCTTCGGCTAATTTGACTATCATACCTTCCATGTATATTTTGACTATGTTCCCGATTTGGTCTTTAAAGACCTTGTTCAACATGCGTTGGTAAGTTGCTCCGGCGTTTTTGAGACCGAACGACATTACTTTATAGCAGTAGTTGCCATTGTCGGTCATAAACGCGGTTTTTTCTGGTGGCAGAATTCATCGCTATCTGGTTGTATCCAGAGTATGCATCTATAAAGGACAGTAATCGAAAACCCGAGGAGTTATCCACGAGTTTGTCGATGTTGGGGAGGGGATAGGCGTCTTTTGGACAAGCCTTATTGAGATCGGTATAATCAACGCATATTCTCCATTTTCCATTAGCTTTCTTAACAAGAACAACATTTGAGAGCCAAGTTGTGTACTTGACCTCTGTTACAAAATCAGCCTTAATTAAACCACTAACAACATTCCCAACCTGCACGAGCCACTTCATAGATGGATCCAGGGCGACACGATGGCATGCGATATCGGGGATATCCCTGGCATATCGGCTGTAGTCCATGTGAAGAGGTTGGCGTTGGCTCTAAGGGACTTAATCAGGTCCTCCCTTACATCAGGGGGAATGTCGATGCCGATCTGGACAGTCTTCTTCAGGTCGTCCCCTAGTTGGACTTTCAGAAATTCCCTATCTGGAATGGGTCGGCATATTTTCTTTTGAAGCTCTTTTGTGACAGGGTCTGTCTCTTCTTCAATCTCATCTTCGGATTTGATTTTCGCATCGAAATCAGTGAGATTGACGTCGAAAGATCCGGCGTTCTTTTTTGGTGGGGCATGTTTGTTTTCCTGTCCCTTGATTGACAGCAGATAACATCTTCTGGCTGCTTCGAGATCACCATGGATCGTGATTATCTTTCCTTCACACGAGTGGAACCTCATCTTGAGGGAAACAGTGGAAGTCACTGCTCACAGCTCTCCTAGGGTAGATCGGCCAATGATGCAGTTGTAGACAGATGGGCAAGGGAGGACGATGAACTGAACCTTGACAGTTTTTGTTTCGGGCTTGTCGCCGAATATCACCATTAGTTCGATGTACCTAATAACTATTAGAAATAAGAGTTATTTGTGCTTTTATGACTTTAAATCATGTGAGTTCAAGGGAAAATTAGAGCCTTTAATTGTTAGAATTATGTAAATAATGTGATTTCTCTTGCTTGGAGCTGTTTAAGGCACTTTTGTGCTTTTGTGAGCATTTTGATGCGTTTTGATAGTGTGCAGGATTTTATTGAGAAATGTTCAGTGCCAAGTTTGGTGCCATGGCACCGCACTATGATATTAGCAGCCCCTGGCCTTAGTGCAGTAGCGTGTCTAAGTAATTTGAGCTGAAGGAAAGGACTCTGTCCTTTAATGCAAAGGCTGCAACGTGCATTTTAAGTGGTCCCCTCTGTAAAAGCAGTGTTTCTCTCAGCTAGCTAAAGGACAAAAGCCTTTATTTTTGGGCCAAAAGACAATATCTTTCTAGGGATCAGCATTGGCCAGCCCATTTAAGGAGAGGTTATTTAAGGATAATGACCTAATCAAGGCAATAAGGTTGGTACTGAGATATTCTTTAGGATAGCAATTGCCCCTCCTGTGAAGCAGCCGCATTCTGTCTTCTTTCTTCCAAAGCACCATTAACACAAGCTTAAGCCATTTTCATGGAGAGAAGTACCTTGCATAGTTACTGATTGAAGCAGATTTTGCAAGACATTGCTGAAGTAGGAGCATCTCTCAAGTTCACAAGGCTGGGAGTTACTTCTGTTACTGTTTTATTCAAATTCTGTACTAGTTTCTATCTCTACTCTAGTGCCATGGATTCAGTTTCTGGCACCATTTTCCGTTGCTTTGTTTTTAAGCTCATTATGAGCTAATTTTCTTAAGCTAGGATGATGTGATTTTGTATTGAAACCTTGTTGGTTAATGTCTATCAGTCCTTATCTTTGTATTTTTGACTCTTGCACGTTTATTATATGCTTGACTTGAGCCTGATCAACTTTAGTTGGGTATTTGTATGTTAGGTGCTAAAAGGTGATAACATGCTGAATTCATGAATTAATATAAGGGGTATAAATTAAAGGACACTTTAATTGATTTTGATTAAACTAGACATAGGAAATCTGTCTTATAGGGTGTTCTTAGCCACACTAATTAGACAAGGGGGAGCATAATAGGGCTTAGATATAAGGTACCATTTACTTAACCTTGGTGAAAGTACTGAAAGGTACACACATTAGTGTCATGTGCCCAGGTGCCAAATGGCACTAATTGATGGCATTGAAACCAACTTGGTGAAAATATGAATGAAATGATTCCTAGCTACTTTTATCCATATTTTAATTAATCTCTTGCTTAGTACTGTTCTGTCTAAGCATTAAAATCACAAGAACTTGATGCTTATTTTCTATTTTTATTATTTACTCACTAACTTACTTGTTATTGGAAAAACTTGTGAAAGAACTTAATCAATCCTCGTGGGAACGAACTCTCTTACTCTTTATTAGTTGTTTACGATTGTGTATGCTTGCACAACCTATTATTTTCAACAACAAGTTTTTGGCGCCGTTGTCGGGGATTGAATTGGTTAAATTCACATAGTTTTGAATTTAGTAGGTTTGCTAGTTGGGATATTCTAATTCTTTTGGTGTTTGTATCAGCAATTAGTGCACAATTATGCACATGCGCAGACACACTGCACCTGAATATCAGTTGGACCCTGAGATTGACAGAACTTTTAGAAGGTTGTTAAGGGAGAAGCAAGGTTTTGCTGCATTAGGTGCTGCTGCAATCATGGCAGGCACTGGTCCTTTCACTGAGGAATCAATTCCTGATGAGCAAAGTGTCAATTTTGAGCACGGTGTTCACAGTCAATACCAAGCTGTGGTGCTGAATGCTGATATCATAGGCATGGCCAATGATAGGGACAGGCCAATGAGGGACTATACTGTTTTTGATCCTCAAACTATGCATATTGTCATAGTAAGGCCTGACATCACTGCAAATCACTTTGAATTCAAGCCTATGATGTTCCAAATGCTGCAAACTGTGGGCCAATTTGGTGGTACACCTCAAGAAGATCCTCACTTGCACTTGAAACAATTCCTTGAAGTGTGCAGTAATTTCAAAATTCCTGGAGTTACAGATGATGCTTTCAAACTTAGGCTATTTCCATATTCCTTGAAGGATAGAGCCAAGGCTTGGCTGAATTCATTGGAGCCTAACTCTATCACTGATTCGAATGGAATGGCAGAAAAATTCCTCACCAAGTATTTTCCTCCAATCAAGAATGCTAGGATGAGGAATGAAATTACATCTTTTAGGCAAACTGAGGAGGAATCATTGTTTGAGGCTTGGGAAAGATTTAAAGAGCTGCTCAGAAAGTGTCCTCACCATGGCATACCCATATGCATTCGGATGGAAACATTCTACAATGGTCTTTCAGCAAGAACAAGAGACTTGTTTGATGCCTCTTATGGTGGTGACCTTTTCGCACAATCTTATAATGATGCTTATGAGAAAATAGAGACCATTGCTACAAACAGTTATCAGTGGCCTACTGCCAGATTGAGTGCTACTAAAAAAGTTGCTGGAGTCCATGAAGTGAGTGAAATGATAGCTTTATCTGCACAGGTGGCTTCAATTGTAAACATGCTGAAAAACCTGAATACTAAAGGTGCCAGCACAGCACTAGCCACATCACCTGTTACCTCTGCAGAAACTGCACCTGTTGAAGCTAAGGCCATATCTTGTGTGTATTGTGGAAGAGGTCATCTATATGAAGAGTGCCCTAGCAACCCTGTATCTGTCAATTATGTAGGAAATTTCAATAAGAACAATAATCATTACTCCAACACCTACAATCCTGGGTGGAAAAATCACCCAAATTTTTAATGGAGTAACAATAATCCTACAGCACATGCTGTTGTGCCTGCAAGACCCACTCATCCCCCTGGTTTCCCTGTTAAACCAGCTCAGAAAGCTGTTGCTCCTGTTGTTGACAACTCAATGGAGGCCATGCTGAAGGCTTTCATGAATAAAACTAAGGCTCAGTACCAAAGTCAGGGGGCAGCAATTAAAAACTTGGAGAATCAATTGGGGTAAATTGCAATAGCTATGAACCAGGGACCAAGTGGTTCACTGCCTGCCACAACTGAACCTGCCAAGCCAGTAGGGGAGAACAAATCAAAGCCATTTATTTGAGGAGTGGTACTGAACTACCAGGTCCTGCCCAAGGGCCTGATGTTACCACTAGCCAGCCCTCAAAAGAAAAAGAAAAAGAACCTAAAGTGCCAAAAATTATAGAGCAGAATTCTAGTGCCATCCCAGCACCAATTTTGGCACCTGTTGAGAAAGCTAGACCAGCAACTGCAAGCAACAGATTGATTCCTGAAGTTCCACCTACACCATTCCCTCAGAGACTTAAGAAGGCCTATCAAGACAAGCAGTTTGACAAGTTCATTGATGTACTGAAGCAATTGCACATCAACATTCCATTAGTTGATGCCTTGCAACAAATGCCAAACTACACTAAGTTTATGAAGGATGTTTAACAAAGAAAAGGAGGTTGGGAGAGTTTGAGACAGTTGCTATGACTCAAGAATACTGTATGCTGATGCAAAGTAAGATATCACAGAAGCACAAAGATCCCAGTTGTTTTACCATTCCCTGCACTATTGGTGACACTTACTGTGGGAGAGCTCTATGTGATTTAGGGGCAAGCATTAATCTAGTGCCTAAGTCCATCTTCCAGTAGTTTGGAATTGGTAATGACAGGCCTACAACACTGACTCTGCAACAGGAGACAGAACCTTAGCCTATCCAGAGGGGAAAATTGAAGATGTTCTTGTTAAAGTTGATAAATTGGTATTTCCTGTTGACTTTATTATTCTTGATTTTGAAGCTGATGCTGAGGTACCTGTCATTTTAGGCAAACCTTTCCTTGCCACAGGGAAAACACTTATTGATGTGCAGAAGGGTATCAAGTTTAATGTTCTTAATGCCCTTAAATATCCTGCAGAAAATGTGGAAGAATGCTCCTTTGTTAGAACCATTGATTTTTTGGTTCGACATCAATTATTGAGGGATAAAGATGTGTTGCAGCAGGAATTGATTGCCATTGAGAGTGATCTCGAGCAAGAGAAGAAGTCAGAAAAGAAGGCATCTGGCAATCAATTATCGTCTAGAAAATATGAATCATTGGAACTCAATGATAAGAGTTTAAAAGCCAATGTTCCCTCTGTTGAAAAACCTCCTGAATTGGAATTGAAGATCCTGCCACTACACCTGAAGTATGCTTATTTGGGTGAGAATAACACTCTTCCTATTATCATTGCTTCTGATTTGAATGTGCAGTAGGAAGAAGAGTTAGTGACAGCTTTGAAGAAGCATAAGAAAGACATAGGGTGGAAAATGGCTGACATTAAAGGCATAAATCCTGCTCTTTGTATGCACATAATTTTTCTTGAGGAGAATGCCAAGAATAGTATTGAGGCACAAAGAAGACTTAATCCAGTAATGAAGGAGGTAGTTAAGAAGGAAATTATCAAACAGTTGGATGCTGGAATCATATATCCAATCTCAGATAGCTCTTGGATTAGCCCTGTTCAGTGTGTTCCAAAGAAGGGAGGGGTCACTGTGGTTCTAAATGAGAAGAATGAATTGATATCAACCAAGACTTTTACTAGTTAGAGAATCTGTATGGATTACAAAAAGCTTGAATAAAGCCACAAAAAAGGATCACTTTCACTTTCCTTTGCCTTTCATTGACCAAATGTTGGGTAGGCTTACTGGCCAACAATTTTATTGTTTCCTTGATGGCTATTCTGGCTACAACCAGATTGACATTGCTCCAGAAGATCAGGAAAAGACTACCTTCACATGTCCCTATGGCACCTTTGCTTTCAAGTGTTGTAGTGATTTGTGTTGACCTGTAGTTGAGGAAATCTAAGACAACACCTTTAAGGTTTGAGGATTTGGAAATGGATTGAAGGACATGGTGGACGTGGTGGTTGCTGTGGTGGCAGAGTTCGAGGGTGAGTATGTGAGGTGGTAGTGTGGTTGGGAGTGAAATGGGAGGAATATGGTGGAAGGTGATAGAGGGTAGAGATTCACAGCCAAAGGTGGTGGTTGTGGTGTTGGTGGAAAGGGGGGTGTTGTTAGTTATGTTAGGCGGTGTGAGGATGAGAATTGTGATGGAAAGTGAAGGGTTTTGTATTAATACTCCCTCCGTTCCAAAACATTTGATGTTTTAGCATTTTAGTTTTATTCTAAAACTTTTGATGTTTTACAAATCCAAGACTAAGTTAATGCATTTTTTCCCAAACATACCCTTGATTCCAATTAATTCTATGTGCTTATTACGAAACTATTGTAGTTACCAAGCCAATAGCTAACTACTCATCAATAGGAATATTCACATTACATAGTTTCTAGGCATGATTAAATAAAGGTATTTTGGTCTAAGTATATACCATTTAATGATTTCTTAATGGGTGTACCACAACCTTAAACATCAAATGTTTTGGAATGAATGGAGTATTAGTTTGCCTAACTCAATCATGGAGCTTAGGTGTCCTTTTCCCAAAGCAGGGTATAGAACAAAGGTGTCCTTCATGATGATGATAATTGAGATGTAAAGAAAGTTTGGACTTTGGAGTAATATTTATTAGGCTAGATAGCTACCTTTGTTGTACTCATAGAAATAATGGATCTTGTTTACTATATATAAAGACACTGTGTGTGCGCAGTAGTGTCTAACACTTTGGTTACGTAGTGGTATTTAATACTATCCCTATCCCTTAATATAAATTCTTTTTGAGAATTATTTTGTCCCATAATATAAGGCTTTTTTTCAACATTGTATTTATTATTTTTTTACAAAGAATACCCCTAATTAAATGGAAAGAGAATATAATATCTTAGTTAAATAGAAAATTTATCGAGTAGTAATTTTGGAAAGAAAATAAATACTATTGATAAATTTATTATAAACAATTATTTCTTTAAGTTGTGTGTATTCGTTAAAAGGACTTTATAATAAGATAAGGAGGTAGTATTGAATTTTGGTGCCGGCTGCCTAATGTAATGATATTATTATACTATTTAACAACATGATGAAGTTCTAGAATTCTAGCACCTCATAACATTTTTTCATTTCTTTTTTGTGTATATTATACTATATACCTAGACGTGTGAACAAAAATTACAAATACTTTTTGTGGTATTAATATATTATATATTCTAAGCGTCAGTGCGTGTGTCTGAATGACTTAAAAAATAGTATTGCTTCTCGTTCAAAATAATAATTGTAGAATTTTATTTTGGTGCTCCATAATAGTAGAATTTTTACTAGAGTTAAGGTATTGATTAAATATTTTAAATTTTGTGGGAATATAAACTAAAGTAAGAATTTAATAATTATATAGTGTTAGTGTGAACAAGTTTTGCAAAGTTGTTTAGGGGGTGTTTGATTTGGTTTTAGTTTTCAGTTTTTAAAAACTATTTTACAAATCAGTTTTAAAAAACTGTTTTTAAGAAAAAACTAAAAAAAAATCTGTTTGTTTATCCTATTTTTAAAAACTGTTTTAGAGATGAGAAAATTAAAAAAATTGTTTGATACATATTCTTACATGAAACTTCTTTTTTATTCATCATGAGATTTTTTTTTTACTAGACTTCATCATAAAACTTAAAACTTCATTTATTAATAATTAATTAAGTGATACCACCACCTCATCTTTAACACTTTTTTGTAATTATTTTAGCCAGAGACTTAAAGCAGCAGTAATAAATGTAAGAGCATGATATCACCATAAAAAATGATAGGTGCCTTGCAAAAAATTCAAATTGGTCATAAAAGTCAGTTAATGAAGTAACATTTACAATGACAACTCAATTAATTAAGTTTCACAAGAAGGTTTATATGAATGAATTATCTTCAAAATAGGAAATCTATTTTTCATGACCTCAAAGCATCGTTTTAAAGTCATTCTTAGAGATGAATGCCTGTAGTTAAATAACTCTTCACGACTTCGAGGTTGTCTGGCTCGACCTCTATATCCTTGCGCATGATATCTTTCACCCCTATAAGGGGGAAAAACCTGCAGTACATGGATAGCCAGAATCACGACCACTCAATGCAGATGTTTGAACCTTTCCTTTATTCAAGTATTTATGATGATAATCATAAATTATATTAATAAAGCACAACTCTGCTAATTCATCATCACTTGAATCGGAAGAATCACTTCTATCGACATTCATTATGGCTATAACCTGTCATAAAATTTCACAACAAAACATTAAGAAAACGATATTCAATAAAAACGAAATAAAAGGTCCAATAACATAACCATAAATTTAAAACAACTCTCAAACAAACATACAAATGTTCACCAAATAGTAAGAAGAACATAATATAAAGACAATAAACAAAATATTAAGGAAAGATGTGTCTCATCACTAACAAAACATATTCAAGTAAGGTTTTATCCTTAAAGTCTAAATAGCCATGCACGTCTCCTATCACTAGTCATGGCAATAAACATTTCCCTCCAATTAGGCTCCCAAAACTTTTTCAAGGCTTTCATGGGAGATTATGGGTATCTTTCTAAAGAACTGAGAGGGGTCTATTGGCAAGGATTTACCTTCAAATATATACCCAATGACTATTATCAGGGAAATCTAGTTGTTATTGACTTAAAACGCAGCAATATTAAACAAGTTTGGAATGAAAACAAGGTATAATATTAACATTAATTTCTTTTGGAACTAAACATATATGACAATAATATTTGTTCCCACCATTTTATTTTCTCTAATTTTTGCTTTAAACATATATCTTCTCATAGCTGCTGGATAAGCTAAAATTTCTCAATCTCAGTCATTCTAGGTAGTTGAAAAATACCCTTGACTTTTCAAAATTGCCAAATCTAGAAAAGCTCATCATGGAGGATTACAAACATTTCCCTCCAATTAGGCTCCCAAAAACATATTTTTAAAAATAAATGTAATTACAAATGAATGCTTAAGGACGTGTTAATCCATTAAATTAATAACCAGGTAAAAATGGTATATTTTTACAAAAGTGTGTTGGAACCTAAACAATTGAGAAGTTTAGACCCTCATTAATTTTGATGATAACAAAGTATTTCTCAAGAGAACAATTTATCTTCTAACATATCTTTGAGTGTACAGGTATCAAAACTTCATATATATGTACAAAACACTCAAGGAAGAAGAAGAAATTTACAAAAGAATTGAATACAATCCACTAGTGTCTGCATCCGAACTCACTCCAGCGTCTTGCTAACAGTAGGCGTCCAGTAATGTTACTCTTTGACACGTGGAATACTCAATTGTTGCGAGCGTCCGTCCTCTGTTCTGAGCGAGCGTCTGATCTCTTTAATAAAGCACGTGATGATCACGTTTTTGCTCTTATCCTTAGACTGTTGTGGAACGGAATTCGAATTTGATTTTATGCACTCATTTTGATGTACGAGGAAGCAAAGGTGACACCTTTAGCATAAGACAAAAAATCGTACAAGGCAATTGCAAATTACAGATAGTACGAAAACAGTAATGTGTACTATTCTGATATTCTCTGGAAAGGAAGAAAAGGACTACATTTCAAATTACCTCACTCAATGGAAAAGAGATATTTTTACTACAACGGTAATACCCTTGAAGACTCCTATAAATACCCCAAGGTATTCATTGAAGAGATGTTGGAAAAACTAGTGAAAAAACTTCATTCTGAAAGCAATATTACTCAAGTGAGCAATCAAGTTTCATGCCAAGTTTCTGGTCTATACAGAACTGAACTCAGCGTCTTATACTTTCTTTGAGAAAGCTATTCTGTTTTGAGCTTAATCTTTTCATCCTCTCTGTGAGAGATATTTTGATTATATTCAAAAGTTTAATCTTTTTTGTAAACTGTATTTGGCCTAGTTAAGGCTTTGTTCCTCAAAGGCTCGACTGCACTGAGTCATTTTGAGAAGTTGAGAGTATTGTCAAGTGTAACATCCCAACTTCCCTAAGTCTAGTAATTAGAGATCCTAAGTTAATAAGGGGATTTAATCCCTAAGGATTAAATAGGTTTACAGTCTTTATTTTAGTTATTTTAAGTAAAGTTTGAACTCAAGGGTAAAATAGCAATTTTACCCAAGAATTTAGGAAATGTGAGACTAATCATTCAGGTGTAAGTTTAATTTATTAAATTTACCTAAGGTTTAATTAGGGACCAAAGAATAAATTAGGAAGGATCATTGAGCAATTCTTTTAGGAAAATATACACCCATTACCCCACCATACACCTCACTCCACTTACTCTCACCTTAACAACCCTCACTCTTTCACTTACTCCCTCCTTCACAATCAGAACTCAAAGAAAAAAATAAGAAAGGAAAGAAAGGAAAGAAAGAAGAGGGAAGAAGAAGGGTGTCGAGGAAGAAGAAAGAAGGAGGAGCCACGATGGCTCCAACCCATCATCCACGGCGGCGACGAGGGTGGTGGCGGCGCGCCACCCCTCACGGTGCAAGGCAGAGCGAGAGAGAGTCGAGGCGAGGTGGAGAGAGAGAGAGAGAGAAAGAGAAAAACGAGAGAGAGGAAGAGGGCTCTTGGAAGATGAAGAAGAATGGAAAGAAAGATCCTATCTCAGAAGCAAGAAGAAGAGTAGAATCAAGACTCATCAACCATTTCTTCATCTCCATCAATTTTCCGACTTAGGGCTTCTCCTTTAAGAAAGCAATGTGAGGTCTCTTTAGGGGATATTTACATTTAGAGGTTAGGAACTTTGATAAACTTGTTAATAGGATGATTAATCTTATTTGTATGTGTTGAGTACTTGGTTGACTTGTATGTGATGGTATTGTTGCATGTATTGTAATTTTGGGGTTGTTGAAAGAACCCCCAAATGCCTTACAAAGTGTTAATTTGTGTGCACACCAAGTGTTTGTGTTATGTCCTCAAAGGCCTTTATTGTAAGTGTTGAGTATTTTATGTTGATTGAACACTTGGTGGTTTGCAAGTGGTGATTTTAATGTATCTTGATGTGTTATGGTTATTTAAAGGATTCTCATGGATGTTGTATTTAGCTTATTTGGTATGCACATAAGGTGTTTGAGGTATAACCTCAATGAATTTTCTTAAGAAATTGGTGATAGGAACCATGAGCCAATTTATAGGCTCATGGAAATGGTTATGATTCTTCATGAATGCTTACAAGTCAAACAAGTTATGATTGTTGTTACTGTTTTGTTGGATGGTTGATCATTTCAACTTCAATCCATGATTAAAATCAAAGATTATGTCAAGTTATCACTTTAAACAATTGACTAGTAAAATTCTAAGTTTTGGTATATAGGTCTCATGGACTTGGTTTGGATTCTTTTAAGGATGCTTAAATTCATGTATCTTGTGACCATATTAGAGCTATGGTTTGATTGATGTGCATAATACCTTCAATGCATGATAACCTTCAGGATTACATTGTTTGACTAATTTGGATTATTGACAAAGTAAAGATTAGGGTGTTCTTGAGGTTTAAAAATAAATCATTAAGAAGCATAAAAGAATGAGTTTGGATAGATGCATGGTTATTATTAGAACCTCAAATTAATTAGTGAATATAGCCTTTAGTCCATGAGAAAAGTAAGGATTGGTGTGTATGTATTATTCGATGAGTTTAAGTTGGAATGTCTTGATGAAATCCTTGATTCTTTAAATGTATTAATTAAGCTTGTTTGAACCACCATGGTTTGGAACTTGGTTGAGATAGTAGGATCCCTTATGTTTGACTTAGTGTTGTCTTGATAAATATTTTGGATAATTGATAATGATTGAGTGTGATGTACTACTTGCATCCATGGACGGTATGTAATGGGTTGGGGTTAAGGGGACTCACTGAGATTTTATATCTCACCCCTTTCCTTAATCTATTTCAGATGACAGGTACACCACTAGCAGAGGATGTCCGTCTATATGTGATACCGGATCCCGAGTCGTTGTATTGAGTATTAAGTTAAGTCTAAGTGATGTTGGCAACTAAATTGTAAATTTAATTAGCTTATTCGTTCATATTACCTAAAAGTACTGTATATGTGTTTATATGTACTTCCACCATACTACCCGCTTTTGAAACTCTGATGTACGCATTATAGCATGAGTATATTGAAAAAGGAATTTCGATAGGGTCCTTAGAAGCAAATTTAACTATTACTCTTTATGTACTTTTAAAGCTTTTATTTAATCAAAGTTTGGTATTTCTATAGTTGTAAATTGCTATTTCTTATTATTATTCCTCATTAATGGAGAAAAATGTTTTCCGCAATTACCTTCAATATTGGTTTAATTAGTAAGAAATCCCCTGATTAGAGTCGGGGTATTACATAGCCGAGTTGGTAGTGGGGGTGCTTCTTAAAAGCCTTTATCCCTTTGGGCATGGGATCGAACCCCCACGGAGGCAAAAACACCAATTAAGGGATTGGTGAAGATCGTGAGTGTGTGGCAGCCACTGCTGAGGCCTTTGGGCAACGGTCATTGGGCCGTGGCGAGAATGCATGCGTCTAAAAAAAGGCGCCTTTTAAGTAAGGCCGGGGTTCTTCACTATTATCCCAATGGACTAGCTTCTGCTGGCACCCGCTCACGATCTTCTCCCGTACCACTTTGAGAGTTTTTGCCTTCTGGGGGACTCGAACCCGCACCCAGTGGCATATAGGCCACGGGAAGCATCCCCCCGCTACCACTCGACCAATTGGTCGAGTGGTAGCGGGGGGATGCTTCCCGTGGCCTATATGCCACTGGGTGCGGGTTCGAGTGCCCCAGAAGGCAAAAACTCTCAAAGTGGTACGGGAGAAGATCGTGAGTGGGGTGCCAGTGGTGAAGCTAGTCCATTGGGATAATAGTGAAGAACCCTGGGCCTTACATCAAGTTTGTGACAGAAGAATACTCTTGAGGAAAATTGTAATCAGTTGATTATAGTGAAAAATCCTTTAGGAACGAAGGGACTAGACGTAGCTACCAGTTGGTGGTGAACTAGTATAAATCTCTGCGTCTCATCCTTTACTGCTTTACATTTATCTTTACCTTGCTCAGTAAAACAAGTTTTCATAAGCGGTTTATTTTCTGCATCCGGTTTATTTCTCTGCATCTGATATACAAACAGTTTTGAAAATTCTGTGTTGAAGTGTTTTTTACGTAAAGTTAGCGAAAAGTTTTTAACACAATTCAACCTCCTTCTTGTGTTCACGTTTAGTTGGTACCAGAGCTCGGCCTCTTGGTTGAGCACTTAACAGTGTTAAGAGAAAAGATCCTATATTGTGAACATGTCTACTGAAGGTGGTCATATGAACCGTCCTCCTCTATTCAATGGAGAAAATTTTGATTACTAGAAAAATAAAATAAAAGCTTTCTTTGAGACAAAACAACTTGAGTTGTGGGATATAGTTCAAAGTGGTTACATTCCTCCCACTAATCCTCGTGGTGTTGCTATAGCCAGAGAAGATTGGAATGATGAGCAGAAAAAGAGATATCAAATCAATCAAAAAGCTAGATTCATTCTTATCTGTGCTATAACAGAAAAAGAATATGATAAATGTGGCAAATTTGATATTGCCAAAGAAATCTGGGACTCACTCGTTTTATCTTACGAAGGCTCTGCCCAAGTAAGAGAAACCAAAGCTAGCATGTTAGTTCGCCAATACGAGTTGTTCAAAATGGAAGATGGTGAAAGCATTGAAACTATGTTTGGAAGATTCCAAACACTTGTTCATGGGTTACAAGCCCTTGGAAAAAGTTACACTACACCTGACCATGTTAGAAAGATCTTAAGAAGCTTGACTAAGCAATGGAGACCAAAGGTCACTGCTATTCAGGAAGCAAAAGATCTAAATGTCCTACGACTTGAAGATCTTATGAGTTCGTTGAAAGCTCATGAACTTGAACTAAATGAAGAAGAACCTGTCAAAAAGGGCAAGTCTATTGCTTTGAAAGTCACTCAACATAAAAGTAGTTCTTCCAAAGCCCTTCAGGCTGAAGAAGAAGAATCAGAACATGAAGCTTTAGAAGGAGATGTTGACACATCAGAAGATGAGCTCGCTTTTATATCCACTACAAGAATAAGGCGTATTACCTGCGAAATTTTACCGACGGATTATGATCCGTAGGTAATTACCGACGGAATAAACCGTAGAAAATATTACCGACGGAATTATCCGTCGGAAGAAGTTACCGACGGAAATTTCTGTCGAAAAAATTTGGCGGGAAATTTCGCGCTTGAATTTCAAAATTTCCTACGGAAATATCTGTAGGTAAAAAATTTACTTTATTACCGACGGATATTTCTGTCGGTAAACTATAATCCTTGGTACTTACCTACGGATTTTTTCAACGGTAATTTACCTACGGATTTTTTCGTCGGTAAATTTGCGACAGAATATTACCTATGGATTTTTCCGTAGGTAAAACTAATTACCTACGGAATATTCCGTAGGTAACATTCTATATCTGCACGATTTTCATTTTCTCCCATTCACTTCTTCACTTTCCTTCTACTACTCTCTACTCTCTGCTCCCCCCTCTTCCACCCTCATTCCCTTCTCTTCTCTTCAGCAACTTTCTCCACCCTCCTCCCTTGTAGTGTATCAATCCATTGCATTTTCTCCTCCTTATACTAGTTCACCATCACAGTAAGTGTCCTTCCCTCACTGTCTTGTCTCTCTCATTTCTCTGTGTGTTATTCACTAACACGAAAATCATTTTTTTTTGAAGTTCTTCGCCGGAGTTGTCACGTGAGTGCCGTCGATAGACTCTACTCGACACCAGATTAGTAATAAATATTTTTTTATTTTGTAATTATTTTTTAATTTATTAATGATACGTTTAGTATAATTTTATATGTTAATTTGGTTGAGAGAAAATACATGTTAGGATAATATTTATGATATATGTAGAATATTGTTTTTATGAATATTATACTTTTGTATGTGCTTTTGTATTATATATATTTTTTAAAAATAAATTTTTTTGTTAGGAATAGGAAAATTGTGTATTAGAATAGTTTTGTATTTATTTTTAAGTGTTGTTATGTTTTCTCACAAAAAAAATGATGTTGTGGTAAGGGAGCTGTTGTAAGGCCAATATGTTGTTGAAATTATCGTGTATACAATTTTCAATATGTGTCTTGTAATATGCAGAAAATGGATCGTAGTTGGATGTATGATAGGACTCATGCTGGAAAAAGGGGTCTGAAATGAGCTTTTTTAAAAGGGGTTGATCAGTTTATTCGTGTTGCAAAACGTCAACGTAGTGTTCGCATTGTAGGGGGGATTAGATGTCCGTGCGAGATATGCAAGTGTCAAGCGGTTAAGACAGAAGATGAAGTCATACTTGACTTGTATCATTATGGGTTCAAGCCTGATTATTGGATCTGGACTAGTCATGGGGAAGTTGATCCTTCGCTAATTCTGAGTTGAAGATAATTGCACGGATGCTTCAAGTAGTGGCCCACCGAATATGAGATATCAATATTATGAGCGGTTTGATGTGATGCAGGGATGATTTACGATGCTCTCGGGGTGAATGTGTCGCTCGAGGAGCAAAGAACATGATGAAACGGAGGAGCTTCCGAATGAGGAAGCACAACGCTTTTATAATCTTTTGACATAGACAAATAAGCCATTGTATGAGGGGTCTGAAGACTCTAAATTATCAATGTGTGTAAGGCTTTTAGGCCTCAAGTCAACCTTTAACGTTGCCGAGCAGTGCATGGATTATATGACCAAAATGATGCTGGACGCAACACCTGTTAAAGCTGGTTTGCCACAAAGTTATTATGATGCTAAAAGGTTGGTGTCGAAGCTGGGATTAGGTGTTACGAGGATCAATAGTTGTGTGAGAGGTTGCATGTTGTACTACGTCAATGAATTTGGCACAAATGACGGTGCGTTGACTGAATGTAAATTTTGTCAAGAGCCAAGGTATCGT
This sequence comes from Calophaca sinica, assembly GCA_037113605.1. Classification (NCBI taxonomy): domain Eukaryota; kingdom Viridiplantae; phylum Streptophyta; class Magnoliopsida; order Fabales; family Fabaceae; genus Calophaca; species Calophaca sinica. Next base: position 60,145,327 of record CM073737.1, read on the forward strand.
CTATGCAAAACTGGGACAAGTAGGAGTAAGCCAATTCCAAGGAAGGCAATGTTTTATTTTCCTATCATATCAAGGCTGCAAAGAATGTTTGCATCGATGCAGACTGCAGGTAAAATGACGTGGCACTATGACAATAGAAGAACTTCAGGTGAGTTGCATCATCCGTCTGATGGTGAGGCATGGAAGCACTTTGATCGAGTACATCCTGATTTTGCCATAGATCCACGTAATGTCCGACTTGGGCTATGCTCTGATGGATTTACACCGTATATGCAGGCAACGACTAAAGCATATTCTTGCTGGCCAGTTATTGTCACCCCGTACAATCTTCCTCCTGATATATGCATGTCTAAACCCTACATGTTCTTAGCTTGTGTAATTCCAGGCCCAGATTCACCGACAGCTGGTATTGATATATATTTGCAACCTTTGATTGATGATTTGAAGAGGCTGTGGACTGGTGTTATGACGTATGACATTTCTCGAAAGAAAAACTTTATAATGAGAGCAGCCCTGATGTGAACCATTAATGACTTTCCTGCTTATGGCATGTTATCTGGGTGGAGGACACGAATGCATTTACCTTGCACCACGGGGGGAAGGCTTCTTGGTTTGACTCGCACCGTAGGTTCTTACCAAGCGATCATCCATTTAGGACGAATAAGAATGCCTTCGTCAAGGGGGTAGTTGAAAATGAAGACCCACCACACAGGTTGACATCGGAAGAGGTATGGAGAAGAGTTAAGGATCTGCCAAAAGTAAAAGTTATAAATGGTGTTACTGAATGACCGGAGGCTTATGGAGAGTGGCATAATTGGACAAAAAAAAGTATTTTTTGGGATCTCGAGTATTGGAAAGATAATTTATTGAGATACAATCTCGATGTTATGCACATTGAGAAGAATTTTTTTGACAACATATTTAAGACTGTGATGAATGTGAAGGGCAAAACCAAGGACAACGAAAAAGCTAGGAGGGACTTGGCTATTTACTGTAGACGAAAAGACTTGTTGTTGGTGGATCAGGCTAATGGGAAGACCGTAAAACCCAAAGCCAATTACACTTTGTCCGCCGAAGAAGCTAAATCAGTTTATCAGTGGATTACTGAACTCAAGATGCCGGACGGTTATTGTTCCAATTTAGCAAGATGTGCTGATATTGATAACAGAAAGATGCAAGGGATGAAGAGTCATGACTGTCATATATTCATGAAATGTTTACTTCCTATTGCCTTTAGTAAGTTGCCAGCACACGTCTTGAACCCCCTAATTGAAGTGAGTCAATTTTTTAAGAATTTGTGTTCCACAACATTGAGATCAGATGACCTTATTCAAATGGAGCAAAACATTCCATTGATTCTATGTAAGTTGGAGAGGATATTTCCCCCTGGTTTCTTTGATTCTATGGAACATCTCCCAGTGCATCTTGCATATGAAGCTAGACTTGGTGGACCTGTTCAATATAGGTGGATGTATCCATTTGAAAGGTATATAACATTTTTTATCTAAATTTTTAATATAACTATCCATTTGGAGTAAAAATACCAATGTCATTAAATTTTTTTTGTTTAGGTTCATGGGTGATTCAAAACGTTCAGTGAAAAATAAGGCTAAGGTTGAAGGATCAATCTGTTCGTCCTATTTACATCGCGAAACAACACATTTTTGTTCATATTATTTCAACAACACAATGTTGTCACCGCGAAATAGAAGGAATGAAGTGGTTGCTGAATGTGAAAGACATCCATTAGCCTTATCAGTCTTTTGTCTACCCGGTCGTCATCAATTCACTGGTTAACAGATGAAGAGTTCAAATCAGCACATGTTCATGTACTGATTAATTGCACGAAAGTCAAACCCTATCTAGAGTATGTACAGTATCAAAATAATTATACATATTTTCTTATCCAAACACCGTACGTTGTTTACCATTAATCCAATTTCATCAGGGCATTCTTATCATCCGAGAAAATAGGTGAACAAGAAGCTTCCGCTCATATACATGCAAATTTTCCACAATGGTTTAGGCAACAGGTATATACGTCTTCAGAATATTTGAAGTACTAATATTATTGTCTGTAACTCAATTATAACTAGTTCATTTGCATGCATAGGTGTATCGACATCCATCAACTCCTCTCAAACAACACTTGCAGAACTTATCAGATGGTCCTCGTACATGTGTCAATGAATGGCACACATTCTTTGTAAACGGGTATAAGTTTCAGACTCAGTCGTGGACGGAGGGCAAAGAAACAATAAATAGTGGAGTTTACATAAAAGGTAACACAAGTGAAGGCGAAAATGACTTCTACGGCGTGATTCAACACATATACGAACTGGTTTACACTCCTCTAGACTATCATAAAAAAGTGGTGCTATTTTATTGTAACTGGTTTGATCCATCTGATAGAGGCACCAAATTTAATCCAAAATCTAATACAGTTGACATTCAAATGAACAGAAGATATCCAATGTTTGATCCGTTCGTGATGGCACAAAATGTGAGACAGGTGTATTATGTCCCATATCCATCAACACGAACGGATAAACGAGGTTGGTGTGTTGCAATTAAGACGAAACCAAGGAGTCGTCTTGAAGCAGATGATCTAGAGGATGAAGTTCCTTATCAAGTGGAAGAAATGTCCAATATAAATGAAGTCATTGAAATTGAACGTTTTAGCCGCCTATGTGATGACTTGCCAAACACTGGTGAAGAAGTGGATGGAGAAGATGATTTCGATGAAGAAGTCAGGGATAATGGGATTGAATCCAAAAATGATTTCGAAGAAGAATGGGATGAATGATAATTTGTGTACTGAATATTTGACAACATTTAAAAATATGAGTTTGTATGTGCAACATCTTAATTTTTATAAATAGGATTGTTATATTATTATATAAATATTTGCATTTGACTATATAATGAGTTATAATTTTTAAATTCCATTTTTACCCCTGACATAAACCTAAAAAAGAAATTGTGCAAATTATAGTTTTCTCAAATAATTACCACAATGCACTAAAAAAAAAAGTTTGTATGAAAGTTATTCCTGTCAAAAAAAAATTTAACATAGTTATTAATTAATTAATTAATTATAATTAAAATAAGATATTATGGTTGAAGCCCAGCGAAAACCCAAAATCCAAAGCCTCCCTCCCACAGTCCTGCGCTCTCATCCGCTTCATTCCTCTCATCCTTCCCTCCCACAGTCCTTCGCTCTGCCGTTCGCAGTCTTTCCCACAGTCCTTCGTTCCCACAGATTCTTTCCTCATCTCTCATCTCTCTCCCATTAGGGTTCCGCAGCGCATAATCTCTCCTCTGCCATCTTGCAATCCCTCCTCCGCTGCCGCATCCACTTCAGCCTTCGCGCTCTCGCTCAAACAAACAAGTCGTCGCACTCTCCCTCTTCCCTTTCGCATGGTAATGTTTCATCGTCTCTCATTTCATGCTTCCAGTTCCTGTTCCTGCTTCTTCAATGGCTTTTTTTTTTCAATTGTTATATTCTGTTTTTTCCTGCTTGTTCCATGGTTTAGGGTTCGTGCTTCCTCTTTTCTCCCCCAAATTTCAGTAAACCCTAGTTTCTATGTGCTTGTTATGGCTATGGCTTCACGGTTTTTTTATGCCCTCTGTTTCTATCAAATGCTTCTTTTGTGGGTGGCCTTTGTAATTGAATTAACATGGTTATTGATATATAAGCCCTGGCCTGAGCGATTATTCCTAGTATTTTGAGTTTTTACCTATATATTTTACAATTCAATGCTACATGTGCCTGATGGTAATTTCATCTTGCAGCATACCTCTATTAAGCATTTTACATATCAAATGCTTCTTTTGTGGGTGCCTTTGTATTTGAATTAACATGGTTGTTGATATATAAGCCCTGGCCTGAGGGATTGTTTCTAGTATTTTGAGTTTTTACCTATATATTTTACAATTCAATGCTCCATATGCCTGATTGGTAATTTCATTATGCAGCATACCTCTCGTGAAAATTAAGGAAGCAGAAAGGAAAGCCAAGGGTGGGATTTTACTGCCATCAACTGCTCAAAGCAAGCCTCAAGGGGGTGAGGTGGTTGCTGTTGGAGAAAGGAAGCCAGTTGGGAAGAACAAAGTGGACATTAGTGTGAAGGTAATATCACTAGCTTAGGAAACCATTAACTCTTAAATTGTCTGATGTTTTGCTGCCTGCTGTTTTGCTACTACCTCTACTGTTGCTCTTTGACACTAAATGCTAGTTTTGTTGCTATTGTTGTGTTGCTTAGTTTAAAAATGCTGCTTGATTTTAATTTAATAGTGTTGTAAAGTGTTGCTTAGAACTAAGTGTAGACTTTCTTGGATTTTATTTTATATGCGATCATATTTTTTTTTTTTAGAATTTAACTTTGTTTAGAATTTCTTTGCCAAACCTTCCGAAAATATACTGGTTTGAGATGCACCAGTGAGCTCAACTATATTGATTCACCAAACAAGAAAGAAGCATGTATTGCTTGAAACACACAACACTTAACCCTAACACAAATCAAGCACTAAGACCCAAACTTGATAAGAACTTGGCTGAAATCTGTGGCAAGTTTGAGGAGTTTGAGTGGTGACATTACTTGAGCCTTTGATAATCTTGTATAGTAATGAAGTTTGCCTTTCCAAAAAAAAAAAAAAAGTTTGAGTGGTGACATGCATACTCAATTTGATCCTATGTAAGATTGGGAGGGGGATTTTGTGTAATAATAACCGTTTGTGTATCTGTTTTGTAAATGGTCCTATCACCTCTGGTTCTTATTGCTAGTATCTATGTTCTTTAGGGAATAAATTTTGGTTAAAAAAAGAGAATGGTATGGAGAAGAAAAACCAACAAGATACAACCTTTTTTGTCAAAAAAAAAAAGGATACAACCTTAAAACAATCAAAATAACAATAACATTTCTCAATTAGCTAAAGGAAATAAATTATAAGTTTTTTTTTTTTTTAGCCGAAGTAAATTCTAAGTCAATTCATCAAAATATTAAATCTGAAACAAATCATATATGTAAAATCTACAAAAATCTAAAATCAATTGAAGGTTCTTATACTAGTAATCTAGGTATTCTTAAATAATTCTATGATAATTATTTTTGTTACTTCAAAAGTTTTATATCGTCCAACACATGGTAGAAAATGTTACCTTTTGATGGCTTCTATTTGCCATAAAACATGTGAAGCAGGTAATAGTGAGCTTCTGCCAGAAACTGTAGAACATAGATTTTCATTTTCTTTGCTTCTCTTTGTTTTCTCGTAGCAAGAATTTCCTGAAAAGCAATAAGTTCAATAGTGGTACAATATTCAGAATTATCAAAGGATGCACCCAGTTTAATTTTTTATACTTTCTAGTTTTTCTTATTAGCTATAGCATTTTGAACTGTAAAACTTAAAATTGCATGTTGATTATTAATAAAAAAAATGTTGAAATTTCTAAATAAGCACACTAAAATCAGTTTGTGGTTCTTTTTTTCTTCTTTATAAAAAATAAACACAGATAACTCAAGTTTCAACTGTTTGTTTTTCTTTCTCACTAACAATATTTGTTGGAAAATTTATCAAGAAAACTCAAAACAACATTATGAGTATACAAAAAAAAAAAAAAGTCAACTTGTGACCAATATTAGAGAAAGAAAAGAAAAATGAAATCCATCACTAATTTTGGCGTCACAAAATTTAGTGACGGAATTACAAACAGATTTCACATTTTCTCTTACTAATTTTGTGTCACTAATTTAACTTTTTTACTAATGTTGTTGAACTATGAACATAAGAACACTCACTTTTGCTTGCAATTCTTTGCCTTTCTTTTCAGCAAGCATTCCTGAAACAATAAACAATCAAAATGACATGTAAAATAGTAATGAGAAATATTGAACTTTCAAAGTAAGGATACTCACTTAAGTTGATATTTCATTTTCCTCATTAACAAGCATTTTCCAAAATTTTTGGTAAAGCATAAAACAACATATTGAAGAATAAATTAAAAATGCTTAACATTTGTAATTTTCAAAGTAAGCATACTCTTGTATTCATGGCCCATAAAATACTAGAGTCTAAAATCTCTAGAGTTCCCATCCAACCGAAGGAGTATGTTGTGACTAGGATGCAATTTCTTCAATTCTGGCCTATTAACTGGGTCATACTTTTTTCCCAGGAGATTAATAGAGATAACTGTAATATAACAAGATAATCTTACATCTTATACTATTATTCAATAAAGAAAATCTGCTTTGATCCAAGCAGTCTATCATGTTACTTCCTTTTCTTTGATTTTCAAAGAGTGCTATTCAATCTTGTCACTAAAGAGTGCTACTCAATCTTGTCACTATTCAATCATATTATTCAATCTACTAAAGAGTGCTATTCTGCCTTGTCACTTTTGTTACTTGCTTTTCTCTGTGTATTCCACAAATAGAATTGAAGCCAATTTTGAGCATTAGAGTTCAGGTGGGTTGGGTGGGTAAATGCCTAGATGAAGTTATTTTATTCTATCTGATTTGATAAACTATCTTTTGGTATTTAAATTGTCTATGATATTGCTTAGTTTATTATATTTGTACTATTAATTTATAGCTTCATATTGATGTATTTTTCCATGTCCAAAGGAAATTCTTTTGATGTAATCTGCTGTCAAGAAAGTTCTTTTCATATTTGTGATGACTTTGGAGGAGGATTCTCTTGTAATTCGTTGGTTGATGAAGTTGGAGCTGCTCATAATATTTATTTTGCTAATTGTGATTCTATTTATGAGAATCATTCTTTCCCGTTGACCTCCTAAAACTGTGGGCTCTTGGAGGATTTTTAGGTGATTACTTTAGTTCTTTTGCTTTCAATTCTTGTATTGTTGAATATGATCTTGTTGATGATTATTTAGTAGTAAAAGTTTGAGCAGGTTCTACTTCTTTCAATTCTTGTATCTGTGTGTGAATTTATTGTTTGGCTGGAAGCCTAAAAACTTTACTTAGTTCATTGACAATTTCACATGTTGTGAGGATTTTTTTTACTTCTTGAGATGTAAAAAAGAAAGTTTAATTTGAGGCTTTTTGCAAGTCCCAAGTCAGTGTAATATGAAAAGCTTGAACATCAAATATGAAAAGCTTATATACCTGCTTGCTTACTAATCAGTTCATGTGTTTCCTTTAGTCTTACTAGAGTCATCCACCCATTTTGGTTGAATAAGTTTGGTTAATAGGGGTTCCTTGTTTAATGACATTTTTGATTGATAGAAGGAGTTCCATGTTTGAAAGTCAGGGTACCTTGATGCTTGAATAAGGATATAGTATAGACACATATATGTATTTATTTATATATACACTTTGTTTAATTATATTGCATGCATTGCATGTGCTATGTATATAGATACATATATAGACATGTCATCAGGAAGACAAGACCCATCACCACCCACTGGTGATAAAGGGAAGCAACAAGTTATTAGTACTAACCGTCGTCGCAAGCCAAGGCCTCGCATCAATACATGCGATGATAATTATGTGCCTATACCGTGTACCCAGAGTGATCCACCTATTCAAACCACTGACACTTGTGTGCCTATAGCGTCTACCCAAAGTGATCCACCTATTCAACCCACTGGCACTAGTACCTTTGCCCCTGGTATTAGTAGTTCTACTATCCTTGAGACGATGGTTGATACGCCCCACACTACTGACCCAACTTCAGGAGGTAATACCACTCGTTCAACTTCACTGTCAGATGGAGAGGATAGCGTCAACATTGATGAGTTGCAGGATGATTATGTTGAGGAGGAGTGTTTGCGTGACGGTCGAGTCATTATCAGACCCGTTGGGGACTCGTAAGTATTAATTGCTTTTATTAATTATTTGAATTTATTAATTTTCATTGATTAACATGTTTTTATCTGTTAAGGTTTCTTCCTTCAAAACCGGCTTCTAAGGCAATCACTGCTGTTATCAAGGAGAAGTATCAACAACCCTGGACCACATGGAAGGAAATTAAAAGTGACAAGAATGATAAAGCCATGATGTTTAATGCTTTCAAAGTAAGTTGCAAATTATTATTTCATGCATATGTATTATTTCATTCATATGTTATTTTAAATTTTAATTATGCTTATTTATTAACCAATTTATTTTTGTTATATGATACAGGGCAAATGTACTTGGGATAAAGAGCACGAGGCACATGTGGAGAGAAACTTTCATCGTAGAGCTGGAGCCCGCCTCGCTGACATGTTTAGGGACGCCCGCCAAAAGGGCAAACGTCCTAAATGGATAGGAGTTAATATTTGGGAGGTGTTGTGTCAGCATTGGAGGGGCGACAAATGGCAGAAAACTTCGGAGGTGGCAAAGAAAAATAGGGCATCTGAGAAAGGTGGTAGTCTACACACAGGAGGATCTATCAATACCGCACAGATACGGGAGCGCATGGTACACACACGAGTTACTTTTATATAATTTAAACTTAATTCGTTACCATTGATTTTAATTACATGTTACTACTATGTCTCCTTAATATTGTAGGAGAGGTCCTTAAAGCGACCAGTGGCATTACACGAGTTGCATCGCCATGTCCATATTCGGAAGTTTGATAATGACTTTGTTGATGAGCGGTCGAGGATGACTCATGTAATAATTTTATATTTACTTATTTAGTTTAATTCTCATGTTTTTGTAATTAATTTTGATTTATTTATTTATTATGCATATCAGGAGAAGTTTGAGAACCAGATGACTCAGTATCGGTCTCAGACTCAGTCTATTACCCCAGAGGAGGAGAGTCGTGTTCAGCTAAGTAAATGGGTGGATGTTGTTGGTGGAAAGTACAAGGGTCGAGTGTATGGTGCTGGGGTCCTTTCTTCGTGCTACAAGGAAGGGGCCTCTCACCTCGATGCTACCACTTCTTCTAACACCAGTACTGGACGCTCTCACACTGATGATCTGGTGTGGAGGGTGGCTACTGCAGAGCGTGAGGCACTTGAGGCTAAAAAGGTGCAGGTGGAATTGCAGTCAAAGGTTGATCAGATGGCTGAGCAGCAGAGTCAGATGCAGAGACAGTTGTTAGCATTAGTGCAGCAGGCTAGGCCACCGTCACCTCCCCAACAATACTATTACATGCCATCGCAGCCTCAGTACTATCAATCCCAGACAATGGCATCAACACCTCAGTACTACCGGCCTCAGCTGCCTATGCCTATGCCTCAGCCGCCTATGCCGCAGCCACAGCCAGGCCAGCAGAACATCGGGCCAGATGATATGGCTTTTTTTCAAGGCATGATGGAAAATTTACAGCCATACGGTCAACAGCCACGAGATAGTGATGATGGTGGTCACGAGGACAATGATTATTATGATGGGTCACCATGATAATTATATATGATGTATGTATTGAATATTATTTGCGGATTTTATGTATGTTTTTATCGGATTTATTTGAGGAGTTAATTTATATTTTTATCGAATTATTATGTATCTTTTATTATATATATTAATAACAAATTAATAATAATTATAAAATTATAATTATAATTATCAATATAATTAATATTAAATACAAAAAAAATGGAAATTACCTACGGATTTTTCCGTCGGTAATTTACCTACGGAAAAATCCGTCGGTAAATTACCGATGGATTTTTAAATAAATCCGTCGGTAACAGTTACCGACTGGGAATTAACCGACGGAAATGTGTCCGTCGGAAATAACCTATTTCCTACGGATTTTCGCTCCTTACCTACGGATTTTGACCGTAGGTAATCCATGAATTTCTTGTAGTGATCCAGGAAGATACAAAGAATGTGGAAGAAGAGAAACTTCAGGAGGAAGTTTCAGAAGAAAGATACTAAGGACAAGAAGGAAAGCAAGGACAAGGACAAAGCTCAAGTCATTTGCTATAAATGTAAAAAGCCTAGACATTTCAAGTCCGAATGTCCTAATCTTAAGGAGAAGCCCACAAGAAGTTCTTTCAAGAAAAAGAAAAAGAGCCTCATGGCTACATGGGAAGATCTAGATTTATCCTCATCTGAGGAAGATAATGAAGTAGAAGCAAATCTCGCTCTCATGGCAGACACTGACCTTGATTCAGAAGAAGAAGTTGAAGAGGTAATAGTATATGATTCGTACTATGAACTTCAACTTGCATTCGATAATCTTCTTAAGGACTCTGCCACTCTCTCTGTTGAGTATAAGAATTTGAAAAAAAAAATTTCAAAATTATCACAAGACTTTCAAGCTTTAAACAAAGAAAAATATGTACTCAATGAAGAGAACCAGGAAAATGCGAAAATCAGCATCGATGGATAATCAAAGATCAGTCGCTAACAAGCAACCAGAAGCTGAGAGATCTCAAGCTGAAAGCTCTAAAGTTACAGGCAATCCTAAATGCAAATTAAATGATTATGAATATGCATTTCAAAAGTTTCTTGCAGAAAGTGTAACTCGAAGCAAGCAAGCTTCAATGATTTGAGGTGTCAGTAAAACGACAACTCATGGTCTTGGTTATATATCAGATGAATCTCTTTTAGAAAATGATTCAGTATCTGATAAATCCAATAATCATAGTAAATGTTTGCATTGTACTTACTGCAATAAACCTGGTCATTTGAAAAGTGCATGTACTATTTTTAAAACTGTGAAGGATAAGCTTCCTTCAAGAACTAACAAGAAATGACCCAAAAAGATATGGGTACCTAAAGATAAAATAGTCTATGTTGCAGACATGCTTAGCAACAAAGTCAACACACCTATCTTGGTACTTAGACAGTGGATGCTCGCGTCACATGACGGGTGTAGTACCCTTATTTTATCCGGCCTTTTTAATTTTTATTTTAATTGGTAGTGGTAGTAATAATAAACAAAATAATGTTTTTGGTTTTATAATAAAAGGGATTAAAAAAAAGAAGGAAAGAATGGATAAGAAAAATGGGATTTTTATTTGAGAAGCGGTGTGTAAAAAAATAAAATTGGGTGGTGCAAACAGTAATGAACCAAGCTGGTGACCCAGCCCAAGCGTGCAGCAGCCCACCACTTCCATCCTCTACTCACGCACCCCCCTTTTATTTTTCAGCCCCCTGCACACCTTCTCCTTGCTGATTGCTTCTCGCACCCCATTTCCTTCACGCACCCCTTTTTATACAGCCAAGCCATTCACGCAGCCCAGCTTTCTTCCCTGCCACGCAGCCCATTTCTTCTTGACCCAGCAATCCTCTAACCCTAAAACACAAAACTCACACACTCATTCCTCTCACCCTCATTTTGAGCCGCGTCTCTCCCTTCTCCCATGCCCTAGCAGCGCCGCTCATCTTTCCCCTTCGTCCTTTCCCTCCACACCACCAAAACCCTAATTCCCCTCCACCATTCACGCTACCTCTCTTCATCCCTCTCTTTTCATTCTTCGTCTCATCTCCATCTCTTGACCTAACCCTAAACCCCCACTCTCATCTCCCTCATCTTACCCCAACCCTAGAGAGACAGAGAACAAGAGAGAGCGAACAAGACAGAGACAAGAAACAGGGAGAAAGAACCCGTGAGGCACCATACCAAAGGTCTAAACACCCTCTAGTTCTAGGTTTCCCTTTTCCCTCCATCCCTTGTTTGTAATTTTTCCTGGGAGGCCGTAAAGCCCAGGTTCCTCCTTTTCCTTCTTCATCTTCACATTCTCTGTTATTTTTTTTCTTTTTTCATCACGGTCTGTATATTAGATTGAGGTGTATATATTTTCTGGTTATTATTGTTATTATTGTTGTTGTTATTTTTGTGGCTGCTGCCATTGTTGTTGCTGTCGTTGTTGTGTTTGTTACTGTTAACATTAGCACCTACGGTCCCACGATTTAGACTGAAATTAGGTTTAGGGTTTGGCCTTCCAATGGGGCCAAACCCTAAATAGGGATCAAATGGCAAATATGTAATTAAGTAGGGTATAAACGCAAAGAAGGTTTTCTTTTGTGAAGTTCTGTTCCTTTTTAGGGTTTGGTCCTCCAATGGGGCCAAACCCTCAACCGGGGCTTATTTGCAATTTATTTTCTTTTTTTATCCATTTCATAAATCATCTTAAAGGAATGAAAGGTTAATGGGGGGTATAAAAGCAAAAAGGAGAAATTTTCATTCTCACCCACACGTTTTCTCAAATACGATTAGTTTTTTTTTTATTTTCTAGTTTTTTTTTTAGTTCTATTTAATTTGTTGGGCTGTGATTTAGTTCAAAAGAAAAGCCAGTAAGTTTCTACCATGACTCATGAGCCTCCCTCCCCTTTTATTTCTTATTATTTTATCTTTTAAAATAAACGTTGTTTACTTCATAACAAATATTCTATGAATATTTTTAACTATTTAGGAAAGAATCTTGTCACGTTGCTCCTTTTGATAATTGATAGATAACAGTAAAAATAAGTGAGGCCAGGCATTTTTTTTTAGATTTAGGGTGGTTGTCACAGCTGGCGACTCCGCTGGGGACCTTTAGAGAGTTAGGCCCTATGATTGTTTATGTGATTTGTTTGCTTTTATTAAATGAGTTGTTCCCTTTTTGTTTTTTTTGTTTTTTATTCATTCATTTGTATATATGTTTGTATGCGTGAATCCTAGGATACAAAACACGCGTTAAAAAATATATTTTTTTTATTTTATTTTTATTTTTGTTTATGATTCATTCTCTTTCATTTGTTTTTTCTTATAAATATTATGTGTGTTTATGCATTTGAAACCTTAGGGTAGAAGACATGTATATATTGTATTTTTTATTTATTTTTCCGTGGGTAGTTTTAAGTTTGCTCCTTCACACACTTCACTTTATACACTTTGTTTACACACACTACGAGTGGGTGCCCTATACCCGGGTCCGAGTGAACCTTAAGTTAGGAGAGGCTGTGTAATGGGTGCTCTGCTGGACGTACAGCCAGTGGGTTCCTATGAAAGCCTCACCAAGAGTTTGGCTCCGTTTGAAAAAAAACCATCCATTAATAATATACTTATTATTGGTGGTAACATTTTCAGATGGGACCATTGGCACTGGGGACCTTTTAGATTAGTATTTTGAATCCACCAAATGGAAAGGCACTTGACATAATCCTTAGACCCCTTTTAGGAATTACCGGCCTCGGTCACAAAAGGAGCTTACCCTACCACTTTTTATTTGTTTATTTATTTTTACAAACTTATTTCAAAAATAATATTTCCAAAAAATAGTTTTTCAAAGTACATACCTTTATTTAGAAACCTAATCTATTATTCCAAAAATAGATGCTAAGTTTTTACTCCACGTAGGATGTGAACTTCGTATAAAAAGTATAAGAGTATATTTCTTTACATCTTCATAAATAAAATAAGTACGGTGCTTTCTTTCTTTATTTTTCTTTTCTTTTTCTTTCCATTTATGAAATGACAAAAATAAACATGATCATACCCATTCATATACATACATTAACACTAATTACCCTGTTTCGTCAGGCTTGTTGGAAATTTCAAAAAAAAAATTTGCAAATGTCTTTGGAAAGCGCAGTTGTGGGTTTAGAGAGGATAAATACTTTGAAATTCAAAATCGAACCCCCCCGTTTGATGCACCTGAGAACATTGGTTGATTTCATAGCTGAGAATTGGATACAAGTGGATCGAATTAGTTTCGTGGGGAAATTTGGAAACATTTTGGAATTGCTGAATGTAGACATGCAAGTAGGAGCCTTAACAGCATTGGCCCAATTTTATGATCCTCCCCTAAGATGCTTCACGTTCAAGAATTTCCAAATGGCGCCAACCTTGGAGGAATACCGGAAAATCTTGGGCTTTCCAGAAAAGAAAAATGGTCCATATCGCCATGCAAAGCATCCCCCAGCTATGAGTAACATTGCTGATGTTTTAGGCATCCCTAAAGAAGACTTGACGCTCGTGGTGAAGATAGAAGAAGATTTCAAAGGCTTCCCCAGGAGCTTCCTGGAAGGAAAGGTTAAGGATCTTCATGATGCAGGGAAATTAAAGGAGTGCATGGATGTGGTAGCCCTTATTATCTTTGGTGTAGTCTTATTTCCTCATGTTGATCATTTTGTGGATGAAACAGCTATTGACGCCTTCATAGCATTTAAAACTCAAGGTATGGACCCCACCACTGCCATCCTCGCAGATTTATACTATGAGCTTCATATGCGCCACGAGAAAAAGGGAGGTCGAATTCGTTGTTGTGTCCCTGTCTTGTACTTATGGCTAAAAAATCATTTGGTAAAAAGAGGGCATCCCTTTGGACCTAGGAGCAATGCAGGGTGGGCTACTTATTTATTGAGTCTCAGCGAAGAGTCTATAATATGGTATTCCAAAGAACAAAAGATCAAGGAGGTAATTTGTCGGTGTGGAGATTTTCCCAATGTATCCCTTATTGGGACCATAGGCTGCATCAACTACAATCCTACTCTGGCTTTGAGGCAACTCGGTGCCCCAATGCTGGGTGAACCTGCTGAAGAAGAGTTAGCCGCTTTCATTATACATGATCGGGGCTCCTCGGATTTGGCATTGTTCACAAGGGTGTGTCAAGCTTGGAAGAAAACGATCAGAAAAATACTAGGGCGCAAGAGTACTCATGCAGATGAAAAATACCGCCAATGGGTTATAGCAAGAGTTCAGCAAGTCAAGCTGCCTTTCCAGAATACATTTTTGGTTCCCGAAGTGCCACCTGCACCCCCTGCTGAAAATGAAGAAGTGGAAGAGCTAAAACTAGCCTTAGAAAAGGTGGAAGAGGAAAAGAAAGTCCTCCGGGAGAATTTGAAAAGGGCATATCTAGATATAGAGGCCCTACAAGATGAATGTGATAGAAAAACCGAATCTTTGGAAGGATCCCAAAAGAGGGCCAAGGCTGAGAAAGCAAGCCAGCTCCAAACTCAGGGCTGCCTGAAAGCTGCAAATCAACAATTGGACTTCATGAAAAAGGAGTTAGACCTAGTTCTCTGTGAAAAGGGCAACTTGAGGAAAATGTGGGATGATTCTCAAAAGGCTAGCATGGCTTTGCAAAGACGGATTGAAGACCAATACAACAATTGAAAAATACCATGCAATCACACGAAGCCCAACTTTAGGAAGAAAGGAGAATTGCTGAAGAAAAGTTCATAGGCTACCACATAGATCTTGAGGAAGAACGTGAGAAAGTCCTCGACATGCAAGAGAAGATTGACAACCAGTGAGAAGTCATTACTTGGTTTGATAAGGAAACTAGATACTGGATGGGTCGTTGCTCCAAACTAGTCTGGCTTGCAAATAGAGGTATCCAAGATATGCCAGAACTCTTGGAAGAAGCGGAATCAGCAATAGGTTTCCGACCTTTACCAAGGAAAGTGGTGAGTTTCCTAGAGTACTGCAAGGTTTTGGTGGAGGAGTTGGAGAAGCAGATCCGTCGAGATCGTTGAAGACCATGTTTCTTTTGTTTTTATGTGTTTTCGTAATTTCCATTTCTTTCTCAAGTCTGTAAGCCCCTTAGGGCAATTTGAATTATGATATTTCCGTTTAATACGAGAATATGTTTTCGCAATATGCAGCAAACCGATAAGACGTTTGCAAAGTTTTGTGATTCTCCAATAAGCCGACAAAAGTAAAACGAATAAAGTAAAATAAATGAGCATCTTACATGGCATGCATAACTATGGCATAAATCATTCATCCATACTCACCGTATCCTTCATAACCCAGAAAAATAAACACGAAGAAATTGCATCCTTACAGAACGAGATCCCAAGCCAGACTCATGGACGCGTTAGAACAGAACCAACAGGCTACGAGAGGGGAGCTTGACCGAATGAGTATGCGGATAGATAGGCTATGCGATTTGTTGGAAGCCCTGCATACAAAAAGGACATCGGAAACGGAGCGGTCCGAAGAGGATCAAGACGAAAGTTAGCCAAGAGAAAATGAGACGCACGCTCATACCACACAAGGGCATGCGCCTCTAAATAATGGGACCTCACAGAACACAAATACTCAAAATTTTGTACCTATCATCACCCCCCAGGAGGATGCTCAAGCCAAAGAAAAGTTTCAAATATTTGAAGACAGGCTAAAGGCAATTGAAGGGGCAAATCACATAGGTTTCGAAGCTTCAGACATGTGCTTGGTCCCCGATGTAGTTATTCCTGCAAAATTCAAAGTACCCGAGTTTGACAAGTATAAAGGAGAAACATGCCCCAAAAGCCACCTGGTCATGTATTACCGAAAGATGGCTTTCTGTTCTAATGATGACAGACTCTTAATTTATTTCTTCCAAGAAAGCTTAACTGGGACACCGCTGCGATGGTATATGCAGTTAGAGCGGTCTAAAATCGGCTCGTGGAAGGATTTAGCTAATGCTTTCGTCAGACAATACAAATACAATATGGACATAGCTCCCAGTCGTAATAAGTTGCAAAGCATGAAGAAGAAAGACAGTGAGAGCTATAAGGAATATGCTCAGAGATGGAGAAGCATGGCTGCTCAGGTGGAGCCACCCTTGTCAGACAAAGAAATGATTGACACGTTCATGGACACACTCCAATCACCCTTTTATGACATAATGATTGGAAGTATGTTCTCAAGCTTCTCTGACCTGATTGTCATAGGGGAGTGTGTGGAAATGGGGATGCAAAATGGGAAGATCCATAATAATACTTCATCATCCCACGCGCAAAAGTCCTTCGTCAAGAGAAAGAAAGAAGGAGAGACTAACGCGGTGAGTAGTGCCCCTCTATACGTTGCGGCAACTATCATGCCTAAGCCTCCTGTTCAAATGACACCCTTTGCTTCTGATAGTCAAGGAGGTCAGAACCCCAATCAACCGAGAGCTCACAACCCTCAAGGGAGAAAGCCGGTCAAGTTTGATTCGATCCCCATGACTTACAAAGATCTCTATCAGCATTTAATCAAAAACTCATTGGTGGTCCCTTGCCCACAAAAGCCTATGGAACCACCTTACCCAAAATCGTATAACCCGGACGCCACCTGTGAATACCATGCTGGGGTAGCAGGCCACTCTATAGAAGAATGTCGGGCTATGAAGTTCAAAGTTCAAGATCTGATAAATGCCAAGTGGTTGAGTTTCCAAGAGAATAATCCCAATATAGGGAACAACCCGTTACCTAACCATGGGAATGCATCAGTAAATATGATAGACAATGAGCACGAAGGAAAAATAATAAAGGATGTCGCTGAAATACAAACCCCTATCAGAGAAGTGTTCATCGAACTTTGCAAGGCTGGTTTGATAGAAAGAACAGATATCAGCAGGACCTGTGATGAAGATCTTTTGTTTAATGAAGAATGTGAGGAATTTAAAAGTATCCTCCAAAAACTGCTTGATACAAACATAGTTCAAGTTATCTCTCAGAGAGAAGAAGAAGTATCTATGGTCTAATCTACGCAAAGTTCGGGAACCACAGTCCCAAAGCCCTTGGTGGTTCAATTCTCTAAGAATACATCACCCATAATGCCTAACGCTCCCAAAGCTATTACTGTCCAAGTACCATCTCCTTTTCCGTACAAGGACGATAAGGCAGTTCCTTGGATATATGATGCAAAAGTCCAAGTCGAAGGGAGTAATACACAACCAAGCGTTCCGACTGTTACCAACATCGTGGGAATAGGCGGGATGACTCGGAGTGGGCGCATTTATGCTCCTGAGAAAGAACCAATAAAAGTAGTCGCAAAGGGACAGGTAAAAGACCAAAACAAAGGAAAAGGAGTTGTGATAGATGAAAGAGACATAGGGAAGGAAGACAAGCAAGAAGCCTCCTATGAGGAAGTGGCTGAATTCCTCAAATTCATTCAGCAGAGTGAATATAAGGTGATAGATCAACTAAACCGCACACCAGCGAGAGTTTCTCTACTTGCCCTATTAATGCATTCTGAGAGTCACAGGAAAGTATTGATGAAAATCCTGAATGAAGCCCATGTGTCTCAAAATATCACCTTGAATCAGTTCGGCGACCTAGTTGGCAATATCGCCGCATACAACTACCTCTATTTTAATGATGAAGAAATGCCTGCAGAAGGTAGAGGACACAACAAAGCACTACATATCTCGGTTCAGTGTAAAGAGCATCTTATAGCTAAAGCCCTTGTAGACAATGGATCCTCCCTGAATGTGATGCCTAAATCTACCTTGGATAAGTTATCCATCGACAAGACCCATATGAAGCCCAGCTCTGTGCTCGTGAGAGCCTTTGATGGTTCAAGAAGAGAAGTAATGGGTGAGATTGAGCTGCCGATTCAGATTGGCCCTTTCACTTTTGCCGTTAATTTCCAAGTGATGGACATCAGGCCCAGCTATAGTTACTTGTTAGGAAGACCTTAGATTCATTCTGCCGGGGTAGTACCATCAACTCTGCATCAAAAATTGAAGTTTGTGGTGGATGATAAGTTGATCATCGTATCCGGAGAAGAGGACCTGCTGGTAAGCAAGCCAACATCGACGAGTTACATTGAAGCTGCTGAAGAAGCCCTTGGGACATCATTTCAGGCACTGGAAATTGTCGATAGCGCTTACGTAGGGTTTACAACTAAAGAACCCTGCCTATCCAACAATGCTCTAATGGTGGGCGGAGTCATGCTAAAAGGAGGATATCAGCCAGGAAAAGGACTAGGAAAAAGTCAGGAAGGTATTGCCTCAATCCTAAGAATTCCTGAAAACAAAGACCGATACGGCTTGGGTTTTTGTCCCCACTCGAGAGGACAGGGAAAGAGCAATCGAGGCAAGGAAAGAAAAGAGGAAGGCTCGGCTTGAAAATCGGGAACCCGAGTTTGGGAAAAGGCACATCTGCGATCTCCGTCAGACTTTTCGTAGCGCTGGATAGATCTATGCAGATCAAGTAACTGCTGTAGAAGAGGATCTTGCTGCTCTTGAAGAGGAATGGGTTCGCCCATGTTCCTCAATGCCTTGCAATTGGGAGATCGTAGAAAATCCTAGGATCCTTAATGCATTTTCCATGTAATCCATTTAATGCTCACCTCTCCGCTCAACCCGAGGTGGTAGAGGAAATGTTAAAGGGCCCCGTATGTTTTTCAAAAGCATATTTCGAATATTAATAAAATGCATTTTGATTTTATCCCAAGTGTCTCTTTTTCTTTTCCTTCCTACTTCCTTTCCTTACTCTCTCCTTATTGCTAACCTTGATAATGCAGGCTCATGGATAATACTTTTGAAAACGATTGTACTGAAATTTCGTTACCAGATTTTGATTGCCTAATTAATCATACTGATGAAGGTTGTGAAGAAGACCATCCCGATGAAGATCTCTCCCCTGAATTAATGAGACTTATAGAAGGGGAATCCAGAAAGATCGAGCCTCACGAAGAACCGACTGAGTTGATTAATTTGGGAACTGAGGAAGACAAAAAAGAAGTCAAAGTTGGTGTTATCATGTTACAGGAAGTAAGAGCTAAATTGATTCAACTCCTCCGAGATTATAAAGACGTATTTGTCTGGTCTTACCAAGATATGCCAGGGTTAGATACCGATATTGTCGAACACAAACTACCTCTTAAACCCGATTGCCCTCCTGTCAAACAGAAATTGAGACGCATGAGACCTGATATGTCCTTAAAGATTAGGGAAGAAGTTAAGAAACAATTTGACGCCGGATTTTTAGCCATGGCTAAATATCCCCAATGGGTTGCTAATATTGTCCCTGTCCCAAAAAAGGGTTGAAAGGTCCGAATGTGCGTTGATTACCGGGACCTTAATAAAGCAAGTCCCAAAGACGATTTCCCTTTGCCTCACATTGATGTTCTGGTGGATAATACCGCTCATCACGATGTTTTCTCTTTCATGGATGGTTTCTCCGGATATAATCAAATTAAAATGGCCAGAGAAGACATGGAGAAAACTACGTTTATTACAGCTTGGGGGACTTTCTGCTATAAGGTGATGCCTTTTGGGTTGAAAAACGCCGGGGCAACATATCAAAGGGCAATGGTGACTCTATTTCATGACATGATCCATAAGGAGATAGAGGTCTACGTGGATGATATGATCGCTAAGACGCAAACTGAAGAAAGTCATATAATTGATTTACGGAAACTTTTTGAGTGATTGAGAAAGTTTCGCCTAAGACTCAATCCTGCCAAGTGTAACTTTGGTGTTCGGTCAGGTAGAGTGCTGGGATTCATTGTAAGTCAGAAAGGAATAGAAGTTGATCCGGAAAAAGTAAAAGCCATCTTAGAGATGCCAGCTCCTCGCACAGAAAAAGAAGTTTGTGGTTTCCTAGGGAGGTTAAACTATATTTCCCAGTTTATATCACAACTCACTGACACTTGTGAGCTAATTTTCAAGTTGTTGCGCAAGGACCAAACTATCGAATGGAATGAGAAATGCCAAGAGGCTTTCGACAAAATCAAGCAATACCTACAAAAACCCCCTGTGTTAATACCTCAAGTACCAGGCAGGCCATTAATCCTCTATTTGACAGTGTTAGACGGATCTATGGGGTGTGTACTTGGACAACATGACGAAACGGGTAAAAAAGAACGCGCCATTTACTACCTGAGCAAGAAGTTCACAAATTATGAAGTTAATTACTCGATACTGGAACGTACCTGCTGCGCCCTAGCATGGGCCGCTCACCGCCTAAGATAATATATGCTTTCTCACACAACTTGGTTGGTGTCAAAAATGGACCCGATCAAATATGTATTCGAGAAACCTGCTCTCACTGGAAGGATTGCCCGGTGGCAAATGTTGTTATCTGAGTATGATATTCAGTACGTCTCTCAGAAAACCATCAAAGGTAGTGCCGTCACTGAGCACTTAGCCAATCAACCAATAGATGACCATTCACCTGTCCGCTATGAATTTTCTGATGAGGATGTAATGTCCTCCGAAAGAGAAGGATCAAGAAACGAAGAATGGACCATGATGTTCGATGGGGCTTCTAATGCATTGGGGCACGGAATCGGGGCAGTACTAATTTCCCCAGAAAATCAATACACTCCTGTCACGGCTCGCTTGTGTTTCAGTTGTATCAATAACGTGGCAGAATATGAGGCGTGTGTCATGGGAATCAACGCTGCCATAGAAACTAAGGTCAGAGTCCTAAAAGTATATGGGGATTCTGCCCTAGTTATCAACCAGTTGAATGGAGAATGGGAAACTCGAGATTCTAAGCTAATCCCTTACCACGAGTATATCCAAGAACTCGTCGAATCCTTTGATAGGATCACGTTTCAACATATCCCACGAAAAGATAATCAGTTGGCTGATGCACTAGCCACGCTGTCATCTATGTTCCGAATAAACAGTGACAAGGAAATGCCTCTCATCCTGATGGAAAGTCGTGCTAATCCCGCTTATTGCCAGGCGATAGAAGAAGAGTCCGACGAAAAACCGTGGTACCATGACATCAAGTGCTACCTCAAAAGCAAGAAATACCCTTCGGGTGCCTCAGAGATTGACAAGCGAACTTTGAGGAGGCTTGCTATGAGTTTCTTCTTGAATGGTGACATACTCTACAAAAGAAATCACGACAATGTACTTCTCCGATGTGTGGACTCTGCAGAAGCAAGAAAAATTCTTGACGACGTCCACGAAGGTTCCTTTGGGACCCATGCCAACGGTTACGCAATGGCTCGGAAGATTCTCAGAGCTGGGTATTATTGGCTTACAATGGAAAGTGACTGCATCAAGCATGTGAGGAAATGTCATAAGTGTCAGACTTATGCTGATAATATTCACGTACCTCCCACTTCCCTAAACGTCCTCAGTGCACCCTGGCCATTCTCCATGTGGGGTTTGGATGTCATAGGAATGATTGAGCCAAAAGCCTCTAACGGACACCGATTCATCCTCGTGGCCATTGATTACTTCACAAAGTGGGTCGAAGCAGTCTCCTATACCAATGTGACTCGCAGTGTCGTGGTCAAGTTCATCAAAAAGGAAATAATTTGTCGGTACGGTTTACCGAGAAAGATCATCACGGACAATGGGACTAATTTAAATAATAAGATGATGAAAGAGTTGTGCAATGATTTCAAAATTCAACATCACAATTCTTCTCCATATCGTCCAAAGATGAATGGGGAAGTAGAGGCGGCCAACAAAAATATTAAGAAAATTATTCAGAAAATGGTGGTGACTTACAAGGATTGGCACGAGATGCTCCCTTTTGCTTTACACGGGTACCGAACTTCTGTACGCACTTCAACAGGGGCAACACCTTTTTCTCTAGTATACGGGATGGAAGCAGTACTCCCCATAGAAGTAGAAATCCCTTCTTTAACGATAATTATGGAAACCAAGCTCGAAAAAGCCGAATGGGTCCAAGCACGATATGACCAGTTGAATCTTATAGAGGAGAAAAGGCTAAAAGCAATTTGTCATGGCCAGTTATACCAAAAGAGACTCAAAAGAGCGTACGAGAAAAAGGTACGTCATCGAGAATTCACATAGGGGGAATTGGTATTAAAGAAGATTCTACCTATTCAAAAAGACTAACGCGGAAAATGGACGCCAAATTATGAAGGTCCATATATAGTGAAAAAAGCATTCTCGGGAGGAGGCCTCATTCTTACAGATATGGAGGGGCATGACCTACCACTACCGATAAACTCAGATGCAGTCAAGAAATACTACGTCTAGAATGACACAATACAAAAAAAAAAAAAGAGAAAGCTCGCTAGGCCGAAAACCTGAAAGGACGGCCTAGGCCAAAGTTAGAGCGACCTGGTAGGTCGAAAACCCAAAAGGGCGGCCTAGGCAAAAATTAAGGTCAAATAAAAGCGCTAAGTTGAAAACCTGCAAGGGCGATTTAGAACAACCCGCTAGGTCAAAAACTCGCAAAGAGCGGCCTGAGCAAAAACCAACCAGAAAGCGTCAAAAATAGCCAGAATTGAGCCCTGACCAATCGAGGTAGGGATGGTCAAAACTAACTACAGACACAAGTTTTTGAAGTTGATTAAGAAGGCGATCGGAGTCTGAATCACGAAAGGGCAGCACGATTTGTTTTCAAAGGAATTATATGTATAGTTGATATTTCTCACCAGTTTCTAATTTAGCAAACACGAATTTGTTCTGTTTGTAATACTGTATCTTTCCCACAATAGTGGAGATTCATTCTTATCCATATTGCCATCTATTAAATACCATCGGCACAATAGACTGTTTATATCAGCCTCTCCGAATTCGATTTGGGATTTTATTAATTTGCATTTTTCTTTCTAAGGAAATCTAGCCAAAAGACAAAAATGTGCAAATCAAGACATAAGAGCATTGTATAATTACTGAAAATGCTAAAAGGATCTAGGGATTTTGACGTCTTCACATTAAGGAAAAGAGCTAGTAAGGCACCTCACCCAATGCAAAATCATTAATGTTGAATACGCTACGAAAAGGCCAATTAGCTTGTTCAGAACTCGCCAAATAAAGAGATCTGGAACTAACCTACCAAGAAAAGTTTCAGAAGTAGTCAAGAGGGTACCGCCTATCCCTGATAAAGCAAATAATACTCATGCATGACATGCTATCATTGCATCTCGCATATTCACCAATATTTTTGGGTCCACGACCCACCTTAAATAAAATCATCATTTACTCAAAAAGCAAAACAACGTTCATGCACGGCATATCATTCATTGCATCCTGCATGACCATCAAAGTTTTGGGTCCGTTGACCCACCCTCTTAAATATTACATACGGTTGGTTTGCTGCTACTCAGTAAGAACTAGCACTCAGCCTACCCAATCCACTTATTAGCAAGAATTAGGAGCCTGTCCTACACTTTGCTGGGGAATCTGACCTACCACCTTGGGAATCTGGCCCAAGTCTTTAGCCGAAAACCTGACCCGCGTCTCGGATCTTCCTCAATTATTGAAATCGATCCACACCTTTTAACAAGAGTTAGGAATCTAACCTACACCTTGTCGGGAATCTGACCCGAACCTACACTGAATAACAGAGAAACTTAGAATGCGGACCTTTCTTAAAAGTAAGGTAGTCAATCCGTACCTTTTAACAAGAGTTAGGAATCTGACCTACCCCTTGTTGGGAATCTGACCCAAACTCGTGCCGAGTGACGGAGAAGCTCGCACCCTAAACTTTCCCTAAGTAGGGAAGTGGTCGATACCAAAGATGTGAGGGATAGGAATCAGACCTACGCCTCATCAGGAATTCACTAGGAATCAAACCTAGAATCTCTCGCTAATTTTGTAAGAGCTAGGAACCAAACCTATGCCTTACCGAGAATTCACTAGGAATCAGACCTAGGGTCTCAAAGCAAAGTCAGGAGCCGATTTCGCATCCTCAAACAATTTCGTTCTAGACAAAATTAGAGTCCTTGATCCTTAATTATCTTTTACAACGAATGCACGAAATCCTTAGAGTAAAATGTAATTAAGGAGGGGCAGCTGTAGTACCCTAATTTTGTCCGGCCTTCTTAATTTTTATTTTATTATTTATTTTAATTGGTAGTGGTAGCAATAATAAACAAAATAATGTTTTTGGTTTTATAATAAAAGGGATTAAAAAAAAGAAGGAAAGAATGGATAAGAAAAATGGGATTTTTATTTGAGAAGAGGTGTGTAAAAAAATAAAATTGGGTGGTGCAAACAGCAATGAACCAAGCTGGTGACCCAGCCCAAGCGTGCAGCAGCCCACCACTTCCATCCTCTACTCACGCACCCCCCTTTTATTTTTCAGCCCCCCTGCACACCTTCTCCTTGTTGATTGCTTCTCGCACCCCATTTCCTTCACGCACCCCTTTTTATACAGCCAAGCCATTCACGCAGCCCAGCTTTCTTCCCTCCCACGCAGCCCATTTCTTCTTGGCCCAGCAATCCTCTAACCCTAAAACACAAAACTCACACACTCATTCCTCTCACCCTCATTTTGAGCCGCGTCTCTCCCTTCTCCCATACCCTAGCAGCGCCGCTCATCTTTCCCCTTCGTCCTTTCCCTCCACACCACCAAAACCCTAATTCCCCTCCACCATTCACGCTACCTCTCTTCATCCCTCTCTTTTCATTCTCCGTCTCATCTCCATCTCTTGACCTAACCCTAAACCCCCACTCTCATCTCCCTTATCTTACCCCAACCCTAGAGAGACAGAGAACAAGAGACAGAGAACAAGAGAGAGCGAACAGGACAAAGACAAGAAACAGGGAGAAAGAACCCGTGAGGCACCATACCAAAGGTCTAAACACCCTCTAGTTCTAGGTTTCCTTTTTCCCTCCATCCCTTGTTTGTAATTTTTCCTGGGAGGCCGTAAAGCCCAGGTTCCTCCTTTTCCTTCTTCATCTTCACATTCTCTGTTATTTTTTTTTCTTTTTTCATCACGGTCTGTATATTAGATTGAGGTGTATATATTTTCTTGTTATTATGTTATTATTGTTGTTGTTATTTTTGTGGCTGCTGCCATTGTTGTTGCTGTCGTTGTTGTGTTTGTTACTGTTAACATTAGCACCTACGGTCCCACGGTTTAGACTGAAATTAGGTTTAGGGTTTGGCCTTCCAATGGGGCCAAACCCTAAATAGGGTTAAAATGGCAAATATGTAATTAAGTAGGGTATAAACGCAAAGAGGGTTTTCTTTTGTGAAGTTCTGTTCCTTTTTAGGGTTTGGTCCTCTAATGGGGCCAAACCCTTAGCGGGGGCTTATTTGCAATTTATTTTCTTTTTTTTTATCCATTTCATAAATCATCTTAAAGGAATGAAAGGTTAATGGGGGGTATAAAAGCAAAAAGGAGAAATTTTCATTCTCACCCACACGTTTTCTCAAATACGATTGGTTTTTTTTTTCTAGTTTTTTTTAGTTCTATTTAATTTGTTGGGCTGTGATTTAGTTCAAAAGAGAAGCCAGTAGGTTTCTACCATGACTCATGAGCCTCCCTACCCTTTTATTTCTTATTATTTTATCTTTTAAAATAAACTTTGTTTACTTCATAACAAATATTCTATGAATATTTTTAACTATTTAGGAAAGAATCTTGTCACGTTGCTCCTTTTGATAATTGATAGATAATAGTAAAAATAAGTGAGGCCAGACATTTTTTTTTAGATTTAGGTTTTCCTGTTAGATTATTTTTAAGAGGATCTGGAATTGGTTTAATTATTTGCATTAATAATGATATTAATAAACGATAATAATTATTTGCATTAATGAGTTATTTGAGTTATAACCGTATTGTATCCATCTTTTATTTTGCCTATTAATAAGATTATTGGCTAGAGGTCCCGAAACACCACTCGTACGATTCGGTTATTTTGTAACTTCATCCATCATTTCTCCAAAAAAATAAATAAATAAATGAATTTCAATAAGAGAATTAATTCTTTAAAGGCAAACAACTTTTTTATAAATAATTTAGGGTACCATTTTTTTGAATGGGCGTGTATGGGTGCTAATCCTTCCTTACGTGTAACCAACTCCCGAACTCAAATTTGGTTCGAAGGCCATTTTATAAAAGTTATTTCCAAAAGTGGTTTTTTTCCTATAGTTTTCCTAAATAAACTTTAGGTGGCGGCTCCATTTAATTTTTAGGGTCGTTGTCACAACGGGAGAGAAGCATATGTTCCAAGAACTAAGGCCTAAAGAAGCTAGATCCGTTGGTTTCGGAGGAAATCAAAAAGGTAAAATAGTTGGAATTGGTCGTATTGGTAAATACTCTCTTCCCTCTATTGATAATGTACTATATGTTTGAAGGACTAAACATAACTTATTGAGCATAAGTCAATTATGTGACAATGGTTATGAAGGCATCTTTACAGAAACTGGATGTCTAGTAAAAAGCAAGAAAGACGACTCTATTTTCTTTACTGCTAAGAGGAAACAAAATATTTACAAAATTGATCTCTCTAAACTTCCATAACAAGATGTCAAGTGTCTCATGCTGTTGACGAAGAACAATAGATTTGGCACAAGAGATTGGGTCATGCCAATTTGAGATTAATCTCAAAATTAAACAAGCACAGTCTTGTCAGAGGCTTACCAAATCTTAAGTATCAATCTGATGCTCTCTGTGACGCATGTCAAAGAGGAAAACAAGTTAAAACTTCTTTTCATTCAAAAAATATTGTTTCAACCTCTAGACCACTTGAGCTTTTGCATCTTGATCTTTTTGGTTCAACAAGGACAACCTCTTTAACTAGAAAGAAATATGGGTTAGTCATTGTTGATGATTTTACTAGATGGACATGGGTTAGATTCCTTACTCACAAAGATGAGTCATACAAGGTATTTACTATATTCTGCAAAACAGTTCAAAATGAAAAAGGAATTTGTATTTCTTCTATTAGAAGTGATCATGGGGAAGAATTTGAAAATGAAAGCTTTCAGAACTTTTGTGATGATAACGACATCTCCCACAATTTCTCCTCTCCTGGAACACCTCAACAAAATGGTGTTGTAGAAAGGAAGAATAGGTCCCTCCAAGAAATGGCTAGGACCATGATCAATGAGACTAACATTGCAAAACATTTTTAGGCAGAAGCAGTAAAAACAGCTTGTTACATTCAAAATAGAATTTTTATTAGACCTATTTTGAAGAAGACTCCATATGAACTGTGGAAAGGAAGGAAACCAAACATATCATATTTTCATTCATTTGGTTGTATGTGTTATATTTTAAATACTAAGGATCAGCTTGGTAAGTTTGATTCGAAAGCTGACAAAGGAATCTTTTTGGGATATTCTGAAAGATCTAAAGCTTTTAGAATATACAATAAAGAAACTAAGACAGTGGAAGAATCCATCCATGTCAAATTTGATGACAAGAAGCCTGACACAGCCATGTCAGGGCTAGTTGAATTATTTTCAGAGTTAAATTTAGGTAATACTACAAATAGCGAACCTACATTTTAATCGTCCGGTGGTGACCAGACACAAGAATCTTCAAAAGCTGAATTCGGAAAGAGCTAGAAGTACAAAGCCAATCATCCTAAAGATCAAATCATAGGAAAACCTGGAGATAGAGTAAGAACCAGATCCTCTTTTAAAGAACATGCAGATATGGCACTACTCTCAGAAATGGAACCTAAAACGATTGATCAAGCATTGAAAGATGAAGGTTGGATTCTGGCCATGCAAGAAGAGTTGAATCAGTTCCAAAGAAATGATGTATAGAAGCTGGTTACTCTACCAGAAGATAAGCAAGCTGTTGGTACTAAATGAGTATTTAGAAACAAGCTTGATGAATATGGAAAGGTTGTGAGAAACAAAGCAAGATTGGTTGCTCAAGGTTACTCACAGGAAGAATGTATTGATTTTACTGAAACATTTGCACCTGTTGCAAGGTTAGAAGCTATACGCATTTTGCTTTCTTTTGCTGCACATCATGATATAATTCTTTATCAAATGGATGTGAAAAGTACTTTCTTGAATGGTTTTATAACTGAGGAAGTCTTTGTAAAACAACCTCCTGGATTCGAAGACATTGAATTTCCAGAACATGTCTTCAAGCTTAAAAAGGCCATGTATGGTCTTAAGCAAGCTCCCAGAGCTTAGTATGAAAAACTGAGTACATTTTTTGATGAAAAATGGCTTTACCAGAGGTCTGGTAGACACTACTCTTTTTAGAAAAATATCAAACAAACACTTTATAATTGTTCAAATATATGTTGATGACATTATTTTTGGAGCTACTAATGAAAGCCTTTGCAAAGAATTTTCTAAGCTAATGCAGGCTGAATTCGAGATGAGCATGATGGGTGAACTAAAGTTCTTCCTTGGAATTCAAATCAAACAATGCAATGATGGTATCTATATACATCAAAGCAAATATATCACGGAATTGCTAAAGAAATTCAAAATGGTGGATTGCAAACCTATGTGTACTCCTATGCATCCCACATGCATTCTTGGTAAAGATGAAACTGGCAAAAAGGTAGATCAGAAGATGTACAGAGGTATGATTGGATCTCTACTTTATCTTACAGCTTCAAGACCTGATATTATGTTCAGCATCTGTCTGTGTGCTAGATTTCAATCAGATCCTAGAGAATCACACTTGAGTGCTGTTAAAAGAATCTTTAGATATTTGCAAGGATCTACTAATCTTGGTTTGCTTTATAAGAAATCAAAAGATTACAAGTTAGTAGATTTCTGTGATGCTGACTTTGCTAGAGACCGAATTGAAAGAAAAAGCACAAGTGGAGGCTGCCAATTCCTTGGAGCAAATCTTGTGTCTTGGTCAAGCAAAAGGCAAAGCACGATTGCACTCTCAACAGCAGAATCTGAATATATTTCAGCAGCAAGTTGCAGCTCTCAACTTCTGTGGATGAAATATCAACTTGAAGACTATCTGATAAAAGAGAGTAACATTCCTATCTTTTGTGATAATACATCTGCAATCTGTTTTACTAAAAATCCCATATTGCATTCACGAGCCAAGCACATTGAGATTAAGCATCATTTTATAAGAGATTATGTTCATAAGGGTATTTTCGAAATAAAATTTGTAGACACTGATCATCAATGGGCTGACATATTTACAAAACTCGTTGCTGAAGATAGATTCAATTTTATAAGAAGAAATTTAAATTTTCATCTTATAGAAGAATGATTAATCTTAGTGTCAGATGATATGCATCATCTCAGCATCTGGTATGACATAAGCATGTATACGTTAAGCATTTTATTTCTCATGTGCATCATAACTCAACGTCTAGTGAATCAGTTGCGTGCGTCCGAGCGCGCGCACACGTGTCACACGTGTAAAGGACTTAAGCGTCTCATCACATCTACTGAGTCATAATTATTTATGTCTTTCGAGAAAATCTTTTTACTTGATCTTACTTTTCTTTTGGCGTCTTCATTTAATGAAAAGGCGAATCTCCATTTTCTTTTTTTTTTTTTGATTTAATTTTTGTGTGGAAATACGAAGCGGTTTTTGAAAAAGGACTGTACCATTTTCTATCAACTTTCCCACTACTCCACATTTTTCGCTCCATCACTTCACTCTGCATTTTCTTGCAAAAAACTTATCTCTCTCTCTGTGATTTCAAACCCTAAAACCTCCATTACCCTCTCTGCAACTGCTTCCATGGCTGATAGAAAGGTTGGACAGTACACTACTGCCTTCGATGTCTTCTCAGAAGCAAAACTCATGAATGAGAACATAATTGATTTTGAGAACTTCAAGCTATATGGTTTTGATTTTGAAGAAGGTTTAGAGAAACTAGGCTGGAAAAATTACTTCATTTGGAAACTAGTCGATGTACTGAGCTATACTATAAAAGAGTTCAGGGGAACGCTTACCTCCTTCTGGGAGAAAAATTATAGAAGGACACATCAGAGGCTTCAAGTTACGCTTCACCATCAACTCTATTGCTCAGATAATCAAGTGCCCTTGTGAAGGAATCAGTTACCATGCTAACTGGGTTGATGCTTACAAAGGACTGGAAAACGTCAACGAAGCCCTATTTGAAAACTACCGTGAGTTGAAGAAGAAGAACATAACTCCCACTGCCAAAGACTTGAAAAGCCACTATAGAGTACTGCACAAAATCATCGCTAAGAGCGTGATTCTGAAGGCTGGCTCAAGCGACATAGTGAACTACGAGCAAAAGTTCATTATGAGAAACTACATGGATGGGAAGAAAATCAACCTGCCAAGGTTGATTATCAATAACCTTATAAATGCTCTTGTCTTCTCAAGGAAGAGTGTTGATAAGAAGAATATCGTCAAGGTTATCCCTTATGGAGTTCTTCTCTCCATAATGATGATTAAAGATGGTGTTGTGAGAAAGCTAGCTGACTCTACCAACACAGAAGAAAAAGAAAAATACTTTGGTGTTGGCGCTGTTGTTCGTCCTGAAGTTTTTGGAGTCAACAGTCTAGTCAGAATGCAGCTGATAACTGGTTCTATGATAAAGAAGGTGAAATTAGAGCAACAGGAAGGAGAAGCTGAAAAGAAAACCACCAGAAGCTCAATGGTTGGTGTGAAGAGATCTGCTGAATCCCCTATACGGGAGACAAGAAGAATGAAACAGAAGGTGGCTGCTGCACCTACTGTTGAGGAACCAGAAGATGAGGATAGAATTCCTATCAAAAAGGTCTTGGAGAAAAAGAATAAGCCAACAGCTGAAAAAGATGCTTCAGCATCCGGTCAAGAGAAGCAAGTCCCTCCTCCTCCTCCTCCTCCTCCTCCTGCCGTTGTTGCCCCTAGAGGAACAAAAAGAAGATTGGTTAAGTCTTCTGAACTTAACCCAAAGGTACTCGACTTTGCTGCTGATGAGTCAGTATCTATCTTCGATTCTCATGATGTTATTCCTGCACCCCCATTATCTATTTCACAACCATAAACCTAGAAAACCAGAATGAGCCTTCGACAAGCCTCTACCCTCATTCCCTCAAAATCTACCCAAACACCATCCAATACACTCAACCTTGACCTACCACAAATTTCCTCAAATACCTCACTTACCACATACATTTCCAAACTTCACTCTCACCCCTTTAACCTATTATTCAAAGTACCTCCCGTTAATCCCTTCAAACCCTACACACCTAAAACCTATACAATCACCAAAACCACTCCCACTTCACTCACCATTACCCCATAAACCTACAGACTTCGGTGGAAGGAAGAATGTCTCGTGCATTAACAAACCTCAGTTTGTTAAGTATGAGTTGCCAGACTGGAGTTGCCAGACTGGAGATTGCCTCTCCAATGACTGCTACCTTCAAAGATGGAGAAGACCATTTTCAGATGTCATTCAAGGGAAGATTAAGACCAGAACCTGGTAGCAGAGCAATTCCTTTCTCTGTTGACCTTCCTAAATCCCTACCTCAAACTAAACCTCTCACACTGGAGGAGTGTGGAAGGTGGATCACGGAAGAAGAAGCTGCCTTCATGGCACACTGTCTTGAGATGAAGAAAATTGAAGTTATCAGACAGTTCAGGGATCCTTCTTTTGTATCCGTAAAGATTGTGCCAGATAGACAAAAGTGGCTACTTTGGTCTATCCCTGGGAAAAGGAAAGAACCTGCTCCTGGCAAGCTGCCATTCAGCAAGATCGTACTCATAGAGTATGAGAAGGCTCCCAAGAATTATAACCTTAAAGAATTCTCTAAGCTTCCGATTGCCAAGATCACTGAGGATCATGCCAGAAGGTTTTACTTTAGTTCTCTGAAGGAAGATGAATGGAGAACTGGCTCCTCAAACTGTTGCAATGCCGAGAAAGCCACAATTCCAACAGTTGGCACTATTAGCAGAGTTACTGACACCAATCTGGGAACTACTTACTTTGATGATATGTTCAGGTGTTCAGTAATCAGGCCACTTGACTACATGAAGACATATGTCCAATGGACTTGTGTGACCAAGCACTTTGACATTGGATTTACTTGGAGTCAATGGTCGGAGTCTTGGAGAGATAAAGTTATGTTACCATGCCTCGTCCCCCTAGTGCTTATAGAAGATGATAGGGAAAATCTGCGAAGAATATACCTGGCAGAAAATGAAGGACTCTCTTTCGCTTCTGAAGCATTGAGTGCCTTCATCAGAAGAATATGGGGAGAAGATGCTGGAAACAAGTTTGATTCTTTCACTACTGATGTGCTTCTGCATAGGGAAACTATCTTCATGGATTTAATGTATCCAGAAGAGGTGGAGAAAAGAAGGAGAATTCAGGTAGAATCTGAGCAGAGGAAACTTGGAAGTCTCATCAAATGGTTTATACCAAATGATGCGTTCTTTCAAAAGGCTCAACAAAAGAAGGAACTGAGACTGAAGCTGTCCAACTGGGTGCTAGCAGAGCATCAGAAGATGAAATCTGAACCAGTATCAGAAGCTGGACCTTCTACTTCGACTCCTACAGTTGAGATGGTCACCATTCCTAAAGTAGAGTTTGAAGAAATGAAGGCCACTAACCTGAAAGTCACTCAGCTGGAAAATGCACTAAAGCTATTATATGAACGTCTCAACATCCCTCCACCACCTCCACTAAACCCTTAATTTTTTTTTTGTGATATAAATTTTTTTTTTGGTACTCTTATATATATATTCATTGTTTTTTACTCTAATTATCTGTTTATATATATACCTATATCTGATTATCTGTTTATATATATTCAAATTTTTCTAAGCCATATTTTGACTATGATGTGCTTTACATTCTTTTTGTCTGATGACAAAAGGGGGAGTAAAAGAAAGGTTTGATGAACACGTGAAAGTCTGATTGACAAAATTCACCGTCCGATGGATACACTAAAACTGAAGTATCATGCATATCATTTCATACATAGCATTTGTGTGGTTTATTCATTGCTCTAATATCTATTAATGCGTTGATATTCATTGACCCAGTACTCTAATAATGATCAATAAATTTGGTACAATGAAAATCTTTTTGATAAAATGAAAATCAGCATCCGATCTCACTTTGTTAATTATATGCTCTGATATATCTACGTATTTTTGCGATCTCTTAAATGAATTTGTTTATCAACAATCGCCTTAATACCTTAATTATTCTGATATATCTAAATTGTTAAATTCAGGGGGAGACCCTTGATATTATTTTGAAATTAAATTGTTCATCAACCTTGGATATTTGTCATCATCAAAAATGGGGAGATTGTTGGAACCTAAACGATTGAGAAGTTTAGACCCTCATTAATTTTGATGATAACAAAGTATTTCTCAAGAGAACAATTTATCTTCTAACATATCTTTGAGTGTACAGGTATCAAAACTTCATATATATGTACGAAACACTCAAGGAAGAAGAAGAAATTTACAAAAGAATTGAATACAATCCACTAGTGTCAGCATCCGAACTCACTCCAGCGTCTTGCTAACAGCAGGCGTCCAGTAGTGTTACTCTTTGACATGTGGAATACTCAATTGCTGCGAGCATCCGTCCTTTGTTCTGAGCGAGCGTTTGATCTCTTTAATGAAGCACGTGATGATCACGTTTTTGCTCTTAGCCTCAGACTGTTGTTGAACGGAATTCAAATTTTATTTTATGCGCTCATTTTGATGTACGAGGAAGCAAAAGTGACACCTTTAGCATAAGACAAAAAATCGTACAAGGCAATTGCAAATTACAGATAGTACGAAAACAGTAATGTGTACTATTCTGATATTCTCTGGAAAGGAAGAAAAGGACTACATTTCAAATTACCTCACTCAATGGAAATGAGATATTTTTACTGCAACGGTAATACCCTTGAAGACTCCTATAAATACCCCAAGGTATTCATTGAAGAGATGTTGGAAAAACTAGTGAAGAAACTTCATTCTGAAAGCAATATTACTCAAGTGAGCAATCAAGTTTCGTGCCAAGTTTCTGGTCTACACAGAACTGAACTCAGCGTCTTATACTTTCTTTGAGAAAGCTATTCTGTTTTGAGCTTAATCTTTTCATCCTCTCTGTGAGAGATATTTTGATTGTATTCAAAAGTATAATCTTTTTTGTAAACTGTATTTGGCCTAGTTAAGGCTTTGTTCCTCAAAGGCTCGACTGCACTGAGTCGTTTTGAGAAGTTGAGAGTATTGTCAAGTTTGTGACAGAAGAATACTCTTGAGGAAAATTGTAATCAGTTGATTATAGTGAAAAATCCTTCAGGAACGAAGGGACTAGACGTAGCTACCAGTTGGTGGTGAACTAGTATAAATCTCTGCGTCTCATCCTTTACTGCTTTACATTTATCTTTACCTTGCTCAGTAAAACAAGTTTTCATAAGCGGTTTATTTATCTCTACATGGCATTTGAAAACCTTCACCTCTGGAGTTGCCAGACTGGAGATTGCCTCTCCAATGACTGCTACCTTCAAAGATGGAGAAGACCATTTTCAGATGTCATTCAAGGGAAGATTAAGACCAGAACCTGGTAGCAGAGCAATTCCTTTCTCTGTTGACCTTCCTAAATCCCTACCTCAAACTAAACCTCTCACACTGGAGGAGTGTGGAAGGTGGATCACGGAAGAAGAAGCTGCCTTCATGGCACACTGTCTTGAGATGAAGAAAATTGAAGTTATCAGACAGTTCAGGGATCCTTCTTTTGTATCCGTAAAGATTGTGCCAGATAGACAAAAGTGGCTACTTTGGTCTATCCCTGGGAAAAGGAAAGAACCTGCTCCTGGCAAGCTGCCATTCAGCAAGATCGTACTCATAGAGTATGAGAAGGCTCCCAAGAATTATAACCTTAAAGAATTCTCTAAGCTTCCGATTGCCAAGATCACTGAGGATCATGCCAGAAGGTTTTACTTTAGTTCTCTGAAGGAAGATGAATGGAGAACTGGCTCCTCAAATCAAGGTAATGCCGAGAAAGCCACAATTCCAACAGTTGGCACTATTAGCGAGTTACCGACACCAACTGGGAACTACTTACTTTGATGATATGTTCAGGTGTTCAGTAATCAGGCCACTTGACTACATGAAGACATATGTCCAATGGACTTGTGTGACCAAGCACTTTGACATTGGATTTACTTGGAGTCAATGGTCGGAGTCTTGGAGAGATAAAGCTATGTTACCATGCCTCGTCCCCCTAGTGCTTATAGAAGATGACAGGGAAAATCTGCGAAGAATATACCTGGCAGAAAATGAAGGACTCTCTTTCGCTTCTGAAGCATTGAGTGCCTTCATCAGAAGAATATGGGGAGAAGATGCTGGAAACAAGTTTGATTCTTTCACTACTGATGTGCTTCTGCATAGGGAAACTATCTTCATGGATTTAATGTATCCAGAAGAGGTGGAGAAAAGAAGGAGAATTCAGGTAGAATCTGAGCAGAGGAAACTTGGAAGTCTCATCAAATGGTTTATACCAAATGATGCGTTCTTTCAAAAGGCTCAACAAAAGAAGGAACTGAGACTGAAGCTGTCCAACTGGGTGCTAGCAGAGCATCAGAAGATGAAATCTGAACCAGTATCAGAAGCTGGACCTTCTACTTCGACTCCTACAGTTGAGATGGTCACCATTCCTAAAGTAGAGTTTGAAGAAATGAAGGCCACTAACCTGAAAGTCACTCAGCTGGAAAATGCACTAAAGCTATTATATGAACGTCTCAACATCCCTCCACCACCTCCACTAAACCCTTAATTTTTTTTTTGTGATATAAATTTTTTTTTGGTACTCTTATATATATATTCATTGTTTTTTACTCTAATTATCTATTTATATATATACCTATATCTGATTATCTGTTTATATATATTCAAATTTTTCTAAGCCATATTTTGACTATGATGTGCTTTACATTCTTTTTGTCTGATGACAAAAGGGGGAGTAAAAGAAAGGTTTGATGAACACGTGAAAGTCTGATTGACAAAATTCACCGTCCGATGGATACACTAAAACTGAAGTATCATGCATATCATTTCATACATAGCATTTGTGTGGTTTATTCATTGCTCTAATATCTATTAATGCGTTGATATTCATTGACCCAAAGACTCTAATAATGATCAATAAATTTGGTACAATGAAAATCTTTTTGATAAAATGAAAATCAGCATCCGATCTCACTTTGTTAATTATATGCTCTGATATATCTACGTATTTTTGCGATCTCTTAAATGAATTTGTTTATCAACAATCGCCTTAATACCTTAATTATTCTGATATATCTAAATTGTTAAATTCAGGGGGAGACCCTTGATATTATTTTGAAATTAAATTGTTCATCAACCTTGGATATTTGTCATCATCAAAAATGGGAGATTGTTGGAACCTAAACGATTGAGAAGTTTAGACCCTCATTAATTTTGATGATAACAAAGTATTTCTCAAGAGAACAATTTATCTTCTAACATATCTTTGAGTGTACAGGTATCAAAACTTCATATATATGTACGAAACACTCAAGGAAGAAGAAGAAATTTACAAAAGAATTGAATACAATCCACTAGTGTCAAAGATCCTAACTCACTCCAGCCTTGCTAACAAAGAAAGGCCCAAAGAGTGTTACTCTTTGACATGTGGAATACTCAATTGCTGCGAGCATCCGTCCTTTGTTCTGAGCAAGCGTTTGATCTCTTTAATGAAGCACGTGATGATCACGTTTTTGCTCTTAGCCTCAGACTGTTGTTGAACGGAATTCAAATTTTATTTTATGCGCTCATTTTGATGTACGAGGAAGCAAAAGTGACACCTTTAGCATAAGACAAAAAATCGTACAAGGCAATTGCAAATTACAGATAGTACGAAAACAGTAATGTGTACTATTCTGATATTCTCTGGAAAGGAAGAAAAGGACTACATTTCAAATTACCTCACTCAATGGAAATGAGATATTTTTACTACAACGGTAATACCCTTGAAGACTCCTATAAATACCCTAAGGTATTCATTGAAGAGATGTTGGAAAAACTAGTGAAGAAACTTCATTCTGAAAGCAATATTACTCAAGTGAGCAATCAAGTTTCGTGCCAAGTTTCTAGTCTACACAGAACTGAACTCAGCGTCTTATACTTTCTTTGAGAAAGCTATTCTGTTTTGAGCTTAATCTTTTCATCCTCTCTGTGAGAGATATTTTGATTGTATTCAAAAGTATAATCTTTTTTGTAAACTGTATTTGGCCTAGTTAAGGCTTTGTTCCTCAAAGGCTCGACTGCATTGAGTCGTTTTGAGAAGTTGAGAGTATTGTCAAGTTTGTGACAGAAGAATACTCTTGAGGAAAATTGTAATCAGTTGATTATAGTGAAAAATCCTTCAGGAACGAAGGGACTAGACGTAGCTACCAGTTGGTGGTGAACTAGTATAAATCTCTGCGTCTCATCCTTTACTGCTTTACATTTATCTTTACCTTGCTCAGTAAAACAAGTTTTCATAAGCGGTTTATTTTCTGCATCCGGTTTATTTCTCTGCATCTGATATACAAACAGTTTTGAAAAATCTGTGTTGAAGTGTTTTTTACGTAAAGTTAGCGAAAAGTTTTTAACACAATTCAACCCTCCTTCTTGTGTTCACGTTCAAAGTGATCCATAATTCATTCTCCAAAATAACATATATTATAGCAACTTAAATATAAAGTAAAATAATTACAACGATTCTACACAACTTTTTTTAATTTCGTCAAGGTTGTAAGAGGAGATATGAACTCAGAATTTGATAGGACCTAATAAAAACCCAGACGTTTGGTTGAAGCTGGGAAGGGGCTACGTCGAGGTGGTGTAAGAGCTCGACTTCGAATTTCGAGAATGGTAATCTAAAACCAATCTCAGTAAATAAAAGGTTAGAAGACATTATCAATCGTTTGTAGCACACCAGATTCAGAAAATAAAAGGAGACAGAAAAAAAAAACCAACATGAGATCAACAGAATCTGTAGGTTGGAAGACACAACCTATTACGAAAGCAATCTTCTCTAATAAAATCGGGGATAAGGTCCCACCAAACAAGCCTGTGGACCAGAGTGCCATAATTAGCAAGTTTATCTGCACAACTAATTGATCACCTATTTAAGGACCTCATCACCATTGTAATACGCACACTTACCATGCTAAAATCACTCTCTTTGATCACATTCTGATTTGAGAGTTGGAGTGTTTGCAGGTACACCACCACCGTCGTGATATCTGCCAACGTACCATCGTCGACACCGTCAATGCACTTTCTTACTGTCAAAAGTCTCGCTTTTGAAGTCTACGCCGGTTCGGTTAACATTATATTTATTACTAACAAATATTTCATGTTTCACACGATACTTTTAAATTCAAGTAATTATTTAAAATATAAATTAAAAAATAAAATAATAAAAAGGGTGTATAATTCCTTTAAAAAATTGTTTTAAATATAAAATGAATTTTAAATACTATATTATCTTCTAAGAAATAATAGATTAAATATTAAAATATTTTTAAAGTAACATATATATAAAGAATTGTAAAAAATATCTAAATTTTTGACATAACTAATTAATATGTATGTAATTTTATTTTAAAAATTTATCTGATGCTTCAAAAAAAAAATTTGATTTAACATATTATCCGCTTATTCAAAATAATGTGTTAATCTCTTGAATTTAAGCAAATCAAAATTTTACACCATATAGGAAACTCTTTAGTTTTGTTGGTTATTAAACTTAAATACATGATTAAAAAAAAACTTTACGAGACCTGATAAAAAATATAAAAAAACCAAAAAATAGCAAAAAAGCAATGCGTGAATGGTCCCTTCGTTGATTTCATCGGCCAGTTCTATAAATCAAAGCTTTTTTTTTTTAAGGAAGTAAATTGAAGCTTGTAAACATCAACTCATAAATTCACCCTTTGTTGATTTTGAAGTTGCAAAATATTACATTTGTGCCATTAATGAAAAGAGCATGTTCTCCGTTTGTTTTTTGCTTCTCAGTTTTGAGAACTAAAATGACAAATTGAGAAGAAAAAATCTCTAAGATGTTTTGCTTTTTTAGTCCCTAAAACAAGAAAACAAAAAACAGTTTTCAAAACTACTAATATAAAAACGGGTTATGAAACAAGTTTTTCTGTATTCTAATTTTTGAAAACTGAAAAGACTTTTTTAAAAATACAAATCAAACAAGCCCTTAATCATGTGTTTTATCATCTTACTATATTAAAATATATATTATCTTTTAAAGAAAAATAATATGACTCTATGTATAAAACTTATTTATGTTGTTAGTGACTTAGTGTATAGATATTAGTCTCTTTAATAATTATTTTATTTATTTTGATAATAATTTTTATTTAAGTTAACGAAAATAATACAAAATAAATCAAAAAGTAATTAATATTTGAATTTTTTCAAGCAATAAATATTTTGAGGGGCAGAAAGTCTACAAAGTAGCAATTATTTTATTTTAAGTCGTATAAGTCCATATGTATGAGAATTATTTTAAGAAGTAAGAAGTGTACTTTATTTTATCAAAAAAAAAAAAAGAAGTGTACTTTATGATTTGTTTAATTTTTCCAATCCATTTTACACTTTTATTTTATCTCTTTCATCTTGCATTAATAAAAATTATCGAACTTAATGATTGTAGTTCACTTGGCATTTGGCAACACACATTGAACTTGTGGTTCAGGAATAAGGTTCGATCATCATAAAACACATTCTTAAATGATGTCAATGAGCTTTCGTGACTAAACACTAGTGTATTTGTGATTCAATGACGTTTCTTTTAAGTCTTTACTAACACTTAGAAGCGCTATCTATTCGTCCACTACTGAAAGTGGAAGAAAAGACATCGTGTCTTTAGTGCTAGCGATAGCGAACCAACCATTGGATCGGGTTGGTTTGGTAATTTGGTTCGAGTTTGATAAAAAATATGTAAGAACGTAGCCCAAAGCAAGTTGAGTATTTTTTATTGTTTTTGGTAACGAGTTTGTTCAAAATCGACCCATGAATACTCCTACTCCCAATTGGGTTGGGACTTGCAACTCCAAGAGAAATCAATCTTTCTTTTGGTTTGTCAAGTGGTATGCGCTGGTTAGTACCTATAAAGGCACTTTATAGCCTAAGTCAGTATGGGATAGTTGATTAATTGGACAATGCACATTTCATATATTGGACGGCGAGGAGACCAGTTTATTTGTTGTGGCTTATGTTGGATGTACATGGGACAAACCCTGTATCGTCAGCATATGTTGTCAGGTGGCATTGTGCATGGCCTGCATTGGGCATTCTGCTAGCTATGGGCAGTGTGTGCACACCCAAAGTGAATGTGTGATTTCCTGCCCACACCTGTACTTGAGAGATCTTCTTGATGGAAAGCTCTTCCGAGAGAGTCTTGTGTCCTAACCCAAGTCTAATAAGCATGTGGTCCAACGTCATCTTTCCTGGTTGGTATAATATGGGCTTTCATATGTGATAACACTAATATAAAATGCATAAATCAATTTGTTGATTAATATTTTTATCTTAAATTCTCCATTTTTTTTCAATAATTAAAAATTTATTGATAAAAGTCCAGCTACAGCATCAACGT
Source organism: Calophaca sinica (assembly GCA_037113605.1). NCBI lineage: Eukaryota > Viridiplantae > Streptophyta > Magnoliopsida > Fabales > Fabaceae > Calophaca > Calophaca sinica. Next base: position 60,186,140 of record CM073737.1, read on the forward strand.
GCGCAAACTCTTAAATTCTACATTTTTAATAATTTTATCTTGAGTTCTACATATTTAAAAGTTACATTAAACATTGATTAAATCAATTTAAATTGAGTAAACTCACTTAAGAGTTATCTCTAAAAAGTGATAAATGACACATTTCATTATAATTTTTAAATTTTGATTTATTTTTTGAATTAATTAAAATATTTTTTATAATCTTAAATATTTTCATTTCGAAATTATATCAGTGTGTGTATTATGTATGATTCTTTTATAATTACAAATTTTTTTCTTAAATAGTTTTATTTATAATTTTCAAACTTTACCAATTTATTTTAAAAAAAAACATATGCAATGCACCTCATACCCAACTGGTAGTGAAAACAGAAAAACAAAGATTTTTTTTTTTTTGAAAATATTGAACAAGTCCTAAATCTAAATCACGTGGCACATCGTATTTATAAAAACCACATCTATTTAATTATTAAAAATTACTTTCATGGTTTTTTTTTTGAGGATTACTTTCATGGTTATCCTGTAAACAATATATATTCTAATATATTCTAAAGATGATTTATTTGTTTTTTCTCTTCTAATTTCTTCAACTACTGGTTAACGACAATTTTTAGGATCACAAAAGCCACCTGTTGGATTGCTAATGCAGTAATCTGACTTTTCGAGGTAGGAAACTAGTTTTTGACCCCCTCTCGAGACTAAAGGGGAAAAAAAAGGCATATGATAAACAATATAGAGAAACTATTTTTCTTCATAAAAAAATTAAAACTTTATAAAAAAAGAGAAACTATTTTTTATAAACGGTTTATAATATATAATTTAAAAAGATACTCATGGTTAACGCCATAAAGGCAGCATCAAACTAAAATGTAAGAGTGTGTTTCTTTTATGTTGCCTCATGTTAGGAATGTTGGAGGGAATGCAACATTTACATATTTGTTTCAAGTTTTAAAATATTATTGTAAGATATTTTTTATTTTTAAGAATATTATTTATACATGATTTCATTATTTCTTATTCTCACATTAAAGGGTTGGGATATAATATTTCTGTGGGAATAAAACTCAACCACCTATAACTACCTACGTACCCACTCGCACTTCATTTAACTATATGTTTAATAACCTGGAATAAAAAATTAGTCTCAAACTAGCCTAAAAACCTTAATTACGACAATTTACCATACATCTTTTGTTATTATAAGCGAAATTTTGGATGGGTGAATGGTGCCTCAATCCAAGATAAAGAATACTTTTGGACTTTAAGAGCACTTAGAAAGGAATTTACATCTACCCCACCTCAAGGGAACTGGTGAGGATTCAAATACGAGACTCTGTCATGCTCCACTAAACCAATTCCTTGGGATTGGAAGATCGTACATTTTTAACTGAATCAGGAGGGTGTGTGCGCTATTTAAATCAATAGACATTAGGGGTGTGATTGGCTAGCGAGAGAAAATGTGAAGAGAGAAATTGTGCAAAGAGAGTATGAAAAAAGAGAAAAAGATGAGAAATTGAGTAGATTTTGAGAATTGATTGGAATAAGTGAAAGAGAAGAGAAAAGGAGAAGAGAGAAGCGTTGGTTATTTTTGAAAAGACATTAATGTCCTTGACTAAAAATTTAAATAATTTGAGATATAGGGAGAGAATAGGGGTAGAATTTGGAAAAATGAAAGAAAATACGCGCGGCTCACTTTTTCTTCCCACATTTGCGATGAAATTTTTCTTCAGTGGGCCCCGCCATTTTCGCAGCATTCTCTCTCGTTCGCTATCATCCAATCAGGAGAAAATCACATTTTCTTCGCGTTCTCTCGTCCCATCTTTTCTCTCGCTCCGTTTTCTCCTTTTTTTTAACCTCTGCCAATCATAGGCTAGATGAGAGGAGTGTATTTTCTCCCTATTTTTTGTATGCATGTGTCGGCTTCTAGAAAGGTTGTGTATTTTATATAATATATATATTATCTCTTGTGTGAACTCATTGAGTGCAATCATGCATGTGGCATTAAGTTTGGTTACGCCTATTTGAATCAACACGTATTTTTTTTTTTTTGGTTGTTGCTGAGAATCCACAAGTAATTTAAATGTACTAGCTAGAATGTAGTAGTATATTCGCAGGATTTGTTCTATAACGTCATGTAGAATTTTTTTTTTTTACAAACGAAAATGTTAAGCAATTTTATTAATACTCAGAACCGCAATACATTTGTTAACTTGATCATAAATTTGAAAGCTAGTAATATATGTAGCCACCTCTACCAAAGAGTAAGTAACTACATGGGCTCGCCTTCTATAAAATTTTACCAAAGAGTTGGAAATAGAAAAAGATGACCTTGAGAAATTATCATTAGTTGGACCATAATTTTCCTTCAATTGCATAACCACCTCTCCATTTACTAAAGGCAACGACCCATTAATATTTTTGAAGCCCATAATTGTTGGTGTTGTCCGTTTTAACCTAGCCGTGCTATCAAGAATGAGTAACGGTTGTGGCCCAGTAATAATTAGTGCTCCTTGAAAGCTGCAGCCAATAAAATTTTTCAGCTGTTTACACCCAAAATATTCATTAGAACCAGCCGAAGCTAGTCCCAGTCGAATAGATCAAATAGCCGATTGGTCGTCAGCCGATGTGCCTACCAGCCGATATGGCATGGCAGCTAATAGGGTCAAAAGTAGGAAACCAGAAGCTATACATGGGCCTTGGACTTATTGGGCTTTAAGGAAGATATTTAGGCCCATGGGGATAGCATGGAGTCACGTATGGGATCAGATTCTTGCTCCACGAGCCGAATGACGTGGAAATAATTTTGAATTAATTAAATATCCAAGGAAAAACCGGTCAAGATTGTTCTCCATGGTTTTAGGAGCTGAGCGAGGGAATCTGAGGAGATATTTGCACAAAGAGGACCGTTGGTTGAAGTGACGTGGCCACAATGTACTAATGCGCCTAGTTTTTAGGATCGTGGTTAGTGGAGCATGGCACGACTCAGCCGAATAACTGCCAACTAGGAATGTATCAGTGTTAGCCAACTGAACGTGGCAGATAGGGGTAGTTCTTAGTTGCTACTATAAATACCCAAGTTGTACATACATTTAAAAGATATCAACAATCAATCAAACAACTTATAATTTTCGTTCAAGCTTTTATTCGCATTTTATGTTTACCTTTATGTCCCAGTTTTTATCTTAGTTCATCGACTTAAACCTTTCTGGAGTGAGTTAAGGGACCCATAGCTAAGGAACAGAGTTCCTTCCTTGGCGTAATCGCTTGAAGAAAAGGGAATCACCGTTTTGAAAGTTAGCCAATCTGCGGCTAATTGATATTCAAGACAACAAAATTGGCACACTTGGGACCAAAGGTGAACGAATCAACACGTTCGAATCCCCAGGTCAGGATTACCATTGGCGTATGCACTTGCGTTCGGGCAAGAGTTTGAGCAATATGACGGCAAAGAGCAATCCCAGAAAACCGATTGAAGGAAGCCCATCCCGTGGAAGCAATGTTCCACCAGCAGAGCAAATACAAGTGGAGATAGAGGCTGAAACTCAACCCAACGAGCCCAATGAGACCCCGGTCGTGATGACCACTTCGTTTATACGCCAACAACTCGATTTAGGAATCAATGATATCATGTACCAAGTGTCACAATAATTGGCCGATATTGTGAAACCCATGGTACATAACGAAGTGCAGCAAGCCAGGGAGATAGAGGCCAGGAGGGCTCACGCAAGTGAAGGCTCTATCAATTCTGCTATCCCAACGCAAGTGGGGTACCCTACCCAGCAGACTCGTCATCCAAATGAGTGCGGCCAAAGTGACCAATTCAGGTTCAGCCGAACATGACTCAGGCAGTGCACAGCAAGTTCAAATTTACCTACATTCAGCCGACCTACTCAGGTTCAAATTAATATAGGATGTACCTTCTAATCCAATTAATTCCCAAAGATGGTGCTTTTGCCACGTTGAACACTGGAGGGCAACAGGTGGCGAATGACGCGAACAACCAGGCTAATCTTCATTTTGGACAGGTGTAGATGGCTAGGAGGCCACCGGATGCAGTGGGACCAATTGGTATGCCGCAAGCTATGCCATGTGCTCAGCCTTATGGCTCTGCTGTGCAGGCGACTAACCCACAGCACACTGGGGGGCAAACTCTTGGCCCAGGAATGGGTGGTGCAAGACCAACTGGGGGACATGCAGGTCAGCAGTCATGGAACAATGTTCCACCTGTACCGGCTAACCTTCCATTCTATCCATCCTACCCTGAAGGATCTGCAGGCATTCAAATGGGGTCAACTCCTCCAAGGGCACCTGGGTTGATGGCGGAGCAGTTATGGGGACAGATCCCACCTCTACCATTTAACACAAGTGTTCCTGGAACTCAATACAGGGCACCTGGTGAAGGGAACATGGAGCAGCCATGGGGGGTTTACCCACCTCCATTGTTTAATCAACCAGGCTACCCCAATCCTCCAGAACAAGCATCCCAGGCACATCCCCCAACTTGGAGATAGCAACCACAAACGGCTGCTCCTAACTTGGGAGAAGTAAGGCCAGGGGGTTCACAGCTGCTAGACCCAGCCATCATTGCAGATACCATCAAGAAATACTTTGGTGTACAGCTGAAGCCTTTGGATCGTCCGATCTATAGGAAGCCTTACCCTGAGTGGGTGGATAGATTGGTACCTCTGCCTAGAGGATATAAGACTCCAGATTTCGCCACTTTCTCCAGAGAGGATGGCAAATCGACTATGGAGCATGTAGGCAGGTTTACTGCCCAATGTGGGAAGGAAACCAGAATGAGTATCACAAGTTGCAGCTGTTCCCCTTGTCACTCACCGGAACAGCTTTTACATGGTATTCCTCTTTACCACCTAATTCTATACAAACATGGTCAGATATGGAGAGGTGCTTTCATGATAGATTCTACTGGCCCCAACCCGAAGTCACCGCGGTGATCTCATGAACACGAGACAACGGTAGATGAATCGGCGATTTTGTGGAAAGGTTAGGAGAATGGCTGGGAAATGTTCAGTGCAATTCCCTGAGACAGAATATGCAGCCATGGCTATTAGCAGTATGCATCCTCAACTCAAGGAAAAACTAGTAGGACAAGCTTGCACTGACCTAAACCAGTTGGTCTCAAGGGCTATACGCATTGAGCAGTTTATCCAGGAGAAGGAAAAGAAGCGAGCCAGTAGAGGAAGAGGTCCTCAGTTGGTGTCCATTGTAGAAGCCGAAGACTCCGATGACGATTCAGCCGATTCCACAACAGGCATGATGGCAGCTGAGATAGTGAAGGGTAAAGGTTATACCTGCCCTGCCCTAAGAGCTGCCAAGGGAAAGGAACTAAGTTCGGGAGACGGCAAGACAGAATACTCCTTTGATATCTCCAAGGCAGACCAGATCTTTGACTATTTGCTTAAGGATAGGCAGATTCGGCTGCTGGATGGGCACAAGATCCCACCTGCTGAAGAGTTAAAAGATAAGAAATACTGCAAATGGCACAATTCTTATAATCACGCGACTCTAAATTGCGTGGTTTTCAGGAAGGCCATTCAGAAGGGGATAAAAGAGGGGAGGTTCAAGCTTGCAGACAAAGGAATCGCTGAAATGACAGTGGACACTGATCCATTCCCTGCCCTTGGGATAAGCATGGTCTCATTCTCAGGATTCGATGACGAAGGACCCAGCCAGAAGCACAGGATATCTGTACAACAAGTCTGGAGGCCAAAAAAGGGATCAGCCGAGTCAACCCAGACTGATCGACTGAAACCTCAGGCTGCCAGGATTTCTGTTTTTGACAGATTAGGAAAACCCCAACCAGAGGTAGGACACAGGCAGGGGGGCAAGCCACCCAAACCAGGTAGGCTCACCCAGGAATTAGTGAAATAATACATTGCACATGGCCAGGCCCTAACTGGGAAGCCTGACAAGGAGAAGGGTGAGACACCCATTGCTAAAACTGGGGGGCAAGATCGGTTAACCCTCAGAGAAAGTGGTAGGCTATCCTTGCCCAAGGTGGATGAGGAACCTGTTCCCAAGGATAAAAGAAGGATAGCCGAATTCACTGTAGAAGGGGGAATGTCTTCCTTAAAGATAACAGTAAGGAATGACGAGAAGTTGAGGAACCATAGAATGCTGAAACCCCCGACTAACGTCGAAGAGGGACACTGGTTTTTGAATAAGTATGCCAAAGACAAAAAGGTCAGGCTGCCCGTGTTGACGAGAACCCAAAAGAGGAGGATGCAGAGAATAAGGTGCATTGAGAAGATGAAACAAACTCTGCAGATGATAGCCGATGTAAAGAAACGATGAAGAGAGCAGATCCCCTTAGAAACCGTGGAATGAAGCATCGATAAAGCTTTCCCAAAGTGGAGGTGAGAAAGCCGGGAAAGAGAAAGGGCCTGAAAATATAGAGCCGATTATTGACCAGGAACACATTCTCAAGTAAAGGTCTCATCGCCTCGATCGGCGTGGCGAAGAGGCGATCACTATAGAGGTTCGGCGATCCCAGAAGTATTGGGAGCGGGGGCGATATCATGGAAGATTCTTTGTTGGATCTCCTGCTCAATGAAGAGGCCGATGGCCTAATGGTGAGATAGAGGCTATTAGCTTATTCCCAGAAGAGTTTTGGGCAAACAACTCACAACCAGGAGGTTTGGAGGAGACGTGTTTCTTGAGGAGACAGAGAATGGGCGCGTTAGCCGATACAGGTGATGAGGTTGCCAAGGTAGTGTTTGAGAAACCTACAGAGGAAATGGTAAAGCATCTGAAACCCCTTTATATCAAGGCCTATATCAACCGGAAGATCTTTGGAAGAGTCTTCGTGGGCGGAGGTGTCTTGAATGTCATGCTGTGGCGACCATGAGGAAACTTGGGAAAAGTCTTGAGGACCTAGTCCCTACCAACATAAAAATGTCCAATTTCTTGGGGAACCTTCCAGAGCACTTGGAGTCTTGATAGCCGGTTACTGAGGGCCCCAAAACCATCAAGGCGACTTTCTTTGTGGTTGATGGCAAACCCTCCTATAGCGTAATCCTGGGAAGGGATTGATTCACACAAGTCGGTGTGTACCTTCCACACTTCATCGAAGCTTATGTTTTGGGTTGGAGACAACGTTGAGACAATCGAGGCACAAGAATCCTTTTGGTCAAGTAAGGATGCTAGAAGCCTTGTTCTATTCCCCACACCTAGGTCCTATTGCCATCCCGAGAAGATTATGAAGAGGCGCTGGAAAGCATGCAACCTTACTAATGAGGGATTCAAGCTAAGATCTCAGGCCGAGCCACGGCCCAATGCGCAGGTAACTAATGAGTAGGGCATCTCAGGTACTCGAAGACCTTTTGGGTCGGCTAGAAATCTTTAAGGCCGAGTCCAAAACAATGGATGCCATGATGGAAGATTATGACACTGCAGAGGAAGAGGAGGTACTACTCTCCAGGGAGGAAGGTGCGGCAACTAAGCCTGATAATGGGGGTGCAGCCGAGCCTATGGAATTGGACTCCCCTCTCCACAAGACGGCTCCTGCGTTTAAGGCAGAGGATCCTTTAATTGAGATCAACTTGGGTACGCCAGAACAACCCAGAATCGTGAAGGTGAGTGGGTTGCTTGAGGAAGACAAACGGGGTAAGATAGTCGAATTAATCCAGCGGTACAAAGATTGCTTTGCCTGGAATTACTTCGAAATGCCTGGTTTGGCGAGAAGGTTGGTGGAAAACAGGTTGCCTATCAAAGCAGGATACAAACCGTTCAAGTAGGCGCCTCGCAGGTTCAATCCCCAACTGATGCCTCAAATTAAAGCTGAAATTGAAAGACTACTGAAGGCAGGCTTTATAAGAACGGCCAGGTATGTTGAATGGCTATCTAATATAGTCCCTGTCGTCAAGAAGAATGGCCAGATAAGAGTATGTATAGACTACAGGAACTTGAACTTGGCCACTTCAAAGGATGAGTATGCTATGCCTGTGGCTGACATGTTAGTCGATGCGGCAGCCACACATGGTATTCTCACCTTTATGGATGGATACTCAGGGTATAACCAGATCTTTCTAGCGAAAGAAGATACTCACAAGATGACGCCAGGTGCCCAGGAGCATTGGGGATCTGTGAATGGGTGGTCATGCCTTTCGGGCTCAAGAACGCAGGAGCCACTTATCAAAGGGCCATGAACTCCATTTTTCATGACTTGATCGGCAAAACCATGGAAGTATACATAGATGACGTGGTTGTCAAGTCTGAGGGTTTTGAAAGCCACCTAGTCGATCTAGAGCAGGCCCTAAAGAGGATGCGAGCCCATGGGCTGAAAATGAATCCGGCCAAATGTGCTTTTGGAGTGGCAGCTGGCAATTTCCTAGGATTTTTGGTCCACCATCAAGGAATAGAAGTAGACAAGAACAAGGTGAAAGCTATCTTGGAAGCCAGACCTCCTAGGAACAAGAAGGAACTGCAAAGTTTGATTGGCAAGATCAATTTCCTAAGGAGGTTCATAGCTAATTCGGCTGGGAAAATGAAGGCTTTTTCCCCTTGCTGAAATTAAAGGATACGAAGGATATGGTATGGGGGAGAGAGCAACAACAGCCCTTTGATCAAATTAACCAAGGGTTGGCCAGACCTCCTGTGCTAACACCTCCGGTGTCAGGAAGGCCACTCAAATTGTATATAGCTGCAGAAGAAGATTCAATCGGCTGCCTGCTCGCGCAGGATGCCGAGGATGGGACTGAAAGAGCTGTATACTATCTCAGCCGCATCTTGAATGATGCCGAAACCAGATACACCCCTATTGAGAAATTATGTTTATCATTGTTCTATGCTTGTACAAAACTCGAATATTATTTGTTGCCTAAGGAAATATTGGTTTTGTGCAAAATTGATATTATTAGGTGTTATACCCTAATTTTGTCCACCTACCTCCTGTAATTTATTTTTATTATTGTTTTTACTTTATTCTTAGTAACACATTTTGGGTTCATTTTTGTGTTAATCCTTTGGGCTAATTTCAGTCCAATTACAATAAAAAAGGAGGTGCAAATAGTCAAGCAAGCCCAAAATATAACAAACAGTCCATAATCTCCATTACATGTCCAAAAAAAATACAAAACAAGAAACATTAAATACAACATCACAAAAAAAAAACATATCTCAAAAAAAAAAATAATAAAAGCCAGCATCGAACAACTGAGTTGCTCTTTTCATTCATAGTCAGAATTGCTCTTTTTTCCTTGGTTATGGTTTATTTCCATTTCCTCTCAAGGAATGCAGCTTTGCTGCACAACCACCAGCTACTCAAGCCAAGTCACTGTCCATTGTAGCTACCCGTGTCCTCTAATTTGTCACTGTAAAAAGAGAAGAAGACAAAGTCAAACCAGAAACAATTGCTATAAACATGAATGCAACAGTGGGTTGAAGGAATACAAGCAATGGGCAGAGCAATTGAGACACCAAAATGGCAATAATTTGAAAATTCAAAGAAAGTTGATGCAGAAAAATTGACCACACTGTCTATATCTACGTATCTCGTGTAAGGCAAAACTTTGCCTATAAATACCAACAACAAATTCACACCGAGGGGAGATTTTACGGGTATCTTTTACTACTAACAAAAGAATTAGAGCCTCCACAATCAAGCCCTAATCCACCAAATCGAAGCGAAAAAGAAAAGCAAGCAGAAGCGAAAAAGCGAAGCAAAAAGGGGAAGCGAAGCAAAAAAACACAAAAGAAACAAGAAGAAGCAAGCAAAGCGCAGGAGGCGGGAAGAAAGAAAAAGTAAAAAGAAGAAGAAAGAACAAAGAAGAAGAAGAAGAGTGGAGAAAAAAAGGAAGGTTTGTTTACCTCTCCCACGATCTCTAGCTCTCCTCTCCTCTGCGTGATCTCCCCACTTTTCTTCTCCCTCTCCTTCACGATCTCCCTCCCCTTTCTTCTCCCTCTCTCACACACCCTCTCCCTCAGCCACATGCCGTGTGATCAGACTGGCGGCAGCGCGCCACCCTCCTCCCTTTCTTCTTCTCGCCATCCCTCCTCTCTCTCTCTCTCTCTCTCTCTCTCTTTCCCTCCTTCACTCTCGCCTCTTCTTTTTTTTCTCACAAAGAATGGCTACAGATCTTTTCTTTCCTTTGGTTTTGTTGTTGGTGTGTGTGTGTTTGGTTTAGTTCCCCCCTTATTTCATGTTCTGCTCCTTTTTTATTTTTATTTTTATTTTTCTTTTCACACCCGGTTCCTTTTATTTACGCCCTCCCTTTATTTCATGTTATGTTATCTTTTATTTTTTTTTCTTTTCACACCCAATCCCCTTTTATTTACGCCCCCCTCCTTTTTTTTGTTTTTGTGTTTCTTTTCTTTTTCTTTCTTTTTATTCTGGCCTTTTTTTTTTATTTCTAGTCAAATTAGTACAATCTCATTCAACTAAATTTCACATACAAATATTGAAACCCTATTTTTTCTTAAAAATCACTTGATAAAAATCATGAAAATTAATTTACCAGTGATGATTACTCGAGATTGCTTCCCATTTAGTCATTACAAATATCTTAATTTTCTAAATAAAAATGGGTTATTAGTGAGGACCACTCTTGATTGCTTCTTGTTTGGTCCCCATGAAAACCTATCCTCTTCATAAAAATAAAATTAAGTTTTTCTACTAGTAATGATCACTCGAGATTGCTTCCCGTTTGATCATTACGAACACCGTTAATTTTATAAACAAAAAAGATTATTAATGAGGGCCACTCTTGATTGCTTCTTGTTTGGCCCCTACAAAACCTACCTTTTTTTCATCAAAAAATATACAATTAAAATCAACCAACACACAACCATTTTTTACCCAAGAACTACGTAGCCTTTGATTTCTCCATTGCACCCGGAGATACGTAGGAGCAGGAGCATACTCCTGTCAAGCACAAAAATAAACAACTTTTATTAAGCCTTTTTTTTATTTATTTCATCATTGTAAATCCTTGTTTTTTTTTAATAAAAGAGAAATAAATATTTTTTTAGAAGTTAATAAATTTTGCACAATCAATTAGAGGTAACCTTTTTCGAAAGGATGTCGTGGGGTGCTAATACCTTCCCTACGCATAATCGACTCCCGAGCCCAGATCCGGTCTTAAGGACCACTTTTCTTCAAAAAAGTTTTTTCCAATATTTTTCCTTTGAAAATAAATTATTGGTGGCGGCTCCATTAAACTCGAATAAATCCCTCCGGATTTTTCGGTCGCTACAGCTGGTGACTCCACTGGGGATATTTTTTTTAGAGAGTCAAGCCTAAATAACTGATTGTGCTAAATAGTTAACTTTTATGTTTAATTCCCTTGTTTTTCATTTATTTATTTATTTATTTATTCATTTATTTATTTATTTATTGTTCTTTTGTGAATATTTGTTGTGAATATTATGCATATATTGAACCTTAGGTTAGAAGACCATATTTTGTATATTTCATTTGTTTTGCAGCTTGGGTAGTGTTAGGGTGTTGCCCCTCTCACACACCGCACCAACACGTTCGCACACACATGTGAGTAAGGCCCTATACCCGGGTCAGAGCAAAGCTTAAGTTGAGTGGAGGTTCGGTGATGGTCAATTGGAATTTGCTTTCCTTCTGGCTATTGCGAGAACTTCATCTAGAGTGTGCTCCCTCTGAGTATTCCGCACCGGATAGTTATCTATCGTTGTGGTTAATATTCAGGAGGAGACTTTAGCTCTAGAGGCCTTTGATGAGAATGTGACTAGAGCCACCATGAGATCTATCACTCAATACAAGACTATAGACCCCTTAGGCTAGAAAATCTAAAATTTTAGGTTTAACCCATTTAAGACACAAGGGGCATCATATCATTTTTGTTCTTCCACCAAAAATCTGTTATATCACGTCCATGCATAAAAAGGGTCTACAAAAACACATATCTTCATGCATACAAATGATAATCATCATCATCCAACATTATATCCTCATGCATTCATGCTTCAAAAAAAAAAACAAAAAACACATGTTGAAAATAAAGAAAATAATATCATTCATTCTCATTTCATTTTAGGTCGCCAGAGAATCGTAGGAACTCAAAAGCTTGGCTGCAAGTATTTTGTGAAATAATATGAGATCAAATTGTGAAACAGTTTCAAAGAAGCTCATACATGTCAAAACAATGAGGCCTACAGTTTCTTGGCACAAATAAATAGATTCATGCATCCACATTCATTCATTTTTCTTTTCTTACATACTCATATCACTTTTTTTTAAATCATCAGAAAATAATCAAACAAACTGGTTCCTCGACACCCTTATCGAACTCGCTCTCAATCAAAGATCATGGATGACCAAGAGATGAAAGAGGACGTCAACCAGCTGAAAGAACAGATGAGCAAAGTTCTGGAGCTTCTGCAGTCCCTGAACAAAGACAAAGTTGCAGATGGGGTATCTCCAGCAGTGAATGATGAAAGTCAAGCTACACCTTCCCACCCACCTGGCTTTGGTCCTATGCAGTTGCAATATGGTCTCAACACTCAAGGGATGATGGTACCTTTTGCAATTTACCCGCAGGGTCTTACACACTCACCAGTTAGCAACCCTCAAAATCAAGTACCACAGTTCCCACTTTACGGACTCCCGCCTGGTTACACGCCACCTATGGCCAATGATGATACTGCAAACCATAACCCCCAAGGCCCACAGGCACAACAGTTCCCACTATTTGGTCTCCCGCCCGGTTACACACCGCCAGGTGCTAACAATAACTCTGCGGAAGCTGATTGTAACACCTGAGGACGAGATCGACCTCGTATTAGGACATCGTATCGAGACCTCGTACCAAGACCTCGTGAAGAGATCCCGTGCCAAGATCGCGTGCCAAGGTCATATGTCGAGCTGATGAGGTCGCGTACCGAGCTGAGGAGGTCGCATGTCGAACTGAGGAGGCCGCGTGCACGAACTCGTGTTAGAGCCTTGTGCGCTTGCACAAGCACCCTGGTCGACATCGTGTCGAGATGATAACACTCGTATTTTTACGAATATTATGTAGTGTTAATTAGTATATTTTGTTGTGATTATGAGAGAGGACAGATTAGATGGGTTAGACTTGTTGTTTGGATTAATATCTTACTTTAAAATCTAGGTGTCGCTTATTTGTGGTTTTATGAAAGATAAATTCATTTAAAATGGTTTTCTTGTAATTAATTAATTATTGTTTAAGAGAAATTTAAGGAGATAAGACCAAACTGTTTCCACCAATTGTACATAAATATCACGATCACCCGCCTCAAATCCTCACTTTCTATTTCCTTCTTTCTTCTTCTCCCAGTTTCCTCCTCTTCTCCAAACTTCCATTGAAGAAACTTGAGTTTCAAAGAGTTTTTGAACAGACCTTCCTCATCAACCTTGTTCTTATCATCTCCTCGACCTATATCACCTTCTCGACCATCTGTAGAGGTATGAAAAATAGAATTTTAGTTCTCTTCATGTTACTGTTAGCGCCACTTCTTCTCTCTATTTTAGCTAGTTTTTATGCTTTCAAATCATATCATATTGATAGGTTTTCTTCTTCATGACATTACCTACCTTTCTAACCATTTATTTGAGCTTGAAAAACAAATTGTTTCCTCTGTTTTCTGCAAGTAAGTAGCGCCCAAAACCCTCCCTACTTGGCTTGTGTTGATTTCTTTTTGAGTTTTAAATTTTAACATAAGTGGTTATGGTCTTATTTTAATTCTTTGGACCATGACGAAAATATTTTTAAGAAATATAAACTTAGATTTTGATTAAGTTGAGCTTAAGGTATTACTTGATTTTAAGCTTTAATTAGTACTTAGGAAAAATGGCTTTGTCTGGTGATGTATGAAAAAAGTTTTTAACAAAATTTTAGAGAAAAGGAGTTATTTTGTAATGTTTGAATTCTGGTTGTATTTGTTTAAGTTCTTAAGTTTTAATGCTTACTTGGGTTGTGGTTAAGATTGGGATAATGAGAGCTAAGTGTTATTAGAACCCATAGATAGAACTAAGTTGTGCTCAGATAGGCAGTGTGATTTCCGAGATCGTGCGGCAAGGAAATCAGGGTGTACGAGATCACGAAACCGAGGTCGACTAAGAGCCGTACGTGTCGAGATCGAGTGAGAGGAGTCGTAGTCGAGCTCGTTTGAAGACAGCCGTGTTGAGGTCGTTGTCGAGCAGCATTAGCTTGGAGTTCGGTAAGGGCAACTCTTAGACATTATTAAGGCTTTATTTTATATGTTTATGCGTAAAGGCACTTCCAAACATTCTAGGACTCTGTTTTTATGTTATTGTGTAAGGATTGTTTTATTGCTTAAATGATTGAATTGCGTTTTCTTCATGTTAAGCATGCTCTTTATTTGATATGTGATCAAGTAATTTTATGTGTCACTCCTTGACTGCGGCGAGCTAATCATCGAGTGAGAGAGCTAGGCGAGTCGTATGACGTTTTTGAGCCGTGACCCGGATAACTAAGGGTGCTAGGTCCCCTTTTGTTTACGGGAGATTGACTAGGCGTCGTATTATCAGTTTGGGGTTGGACCTGCTGATTAATGTATGGTATCGGTTTGGGGTTGGACGGTAGTTTACCTATTGCGTCGGTTGGGGATGGACGGTGGCGATATCAGGAATAAGTGTCGAGTCTAGAGTGAGATGGTCGAAGTCACGTTTGGTGAATGTTATACTTTGTTGTTTACTTATTTCTTTATGCCTGGATTATCTTGAATTGCTGAGAAGTTGACCCTTTCCCGTGGTACCTTCAATCCATGATGGTTACCCAGGCGATGTCGAGGGTGCAGGAACTCGGCAATGAGATGATGGCGAGGAGGAGCTCGGCGAGGATCGAGCGGCGACCTCTATTTGTCGTGATTGGCTTTGTTTATGTTATGTTTGTTGGGGTAGTAATATGACTTTTGTGTATGATGGGTTTGTGACCAGTTTGGGGACGGGTGATGTTTTGTCATTTTGAGCACAGGGTAGACTGGTGGTTTTACTTTTGGAGCGACCCTGCGTGGGTGTCTGCCGGAAGTACCCCCAGGGTATGATTGCTCTTTTGAAGTCGTCATACCTTAGGTGTATTTTCTTTGTACATTATTACTCTGTCTTTTTGTATGCACTTTTTATATCTTGTATATATAAGTATGTACTTGTTACCTGCGCGTTGTTATTTAGGACTTAAGTCTTGTGTCTTAGTTGCACCATGTTTCGAAAAGCTGTAATTACTCTGATGTGCACGAGCTGGTCATATAAAAAAAATATATATATAATAAATATGTAGACCGTACTTTCCTAAAAGGGCACAAGAGTATCATTTTAAAACACATCGCATACAGGGTATCTTGAGCTCGGTGTGTTGAGCTTGGTAACTCGAGCTCGGTATGTTGAGCTCGGTAGCGGTCGAAGCAGTCGTTACAATGTTGGTATCGAGCGCTTGATTCGGTCGACCGAGCCGTGCATAGGAAATTTGACTGGTCACCGTGTTTCGGGATATAGATATATGTGTTGGGTACCTAATTGCACTATGTTGATTGCTGTTTGATTAAGTGAAACACTTATTGCTTGAAAAAAAATTGTTTGAACTGTTTCTTGATTGAAGCAGTGTGTTTTAACACATCCTTGTTGTGAGATTCTGACAGGGTTTTGAACTTTGTGGAATCTAATGCCACCTCGTCGGGATACGACGGTTGTACCTGAGAACGTCGACATGGAACGAGCGATTCAAGCTATGACCGAGATGGCTGCGGCCATGGCTCAGCAATCAGCTGCTGCAACTCAACAGTCTAACGCGATGGCTCAACAGACGGCAGCGTTGACCCAATGTAACTGCAAAGAACAAAGAACGAGCAGAGTGAAATGCTGAAGCTAGAGGATTGGCAGACTTTAGGAAGCATGATCCACCGAAGTTCTACGGTGAGCCAAATCCAGATAAAGCTGATCTTTGGATGCAAGAGATCGAGAAGATCTTCGAGGCACTCCATTGTCCGAATAACGTAAAGGTAGACTACGCCACCTATCTGCTACTGGGAGATGCAGAATATTGGTGGAGAGGAGTGAAGCAAACATTTATAGCAGAACGTCGTGAGATGACATGGGAGCTTTTCCGTGAAAGGTTCTTGGACAAATACTTCCCAGATACTGCACGAGCTGAGAAGGAGCAAGAGTTTCTTCAACTACAACAAGGCGACTCGGCGGTGTCCGAGTATGCGACCAAGTTCGAGTCATCGGCAAGGTACTTGATCCATTTAGTGACCGAGCTGACCAAAGATGGTTAAGTGAGAGGTTCCAACGAGGTCTGAGATTTGATATCCAGAAGTCAGTGGTATCATTGAGGATTCGAAACCTCCAAGAGCTGATAGATCGCTGTGTCGAGGTAGAAGGAGTAAGAAGCCACAAGAAGAAGACTGGCCCAGGTGGACCAATGAGACCTCAGGGCCTGGGACAGAGACTTGCACAGAAAGGAAAGCAACTTAAGAAGCCTTACAGCCGACCTCAGGGGAACAACAACAATAGAGGACAGTATCGTCCGATGACCCAGGGAGCGAGGAGTGGAAGTCAGACTGGCGTCGAGGTGACTTGTTTCCGTTGTGGAAAGACGGGACATTATACGAATAACTGTACTCAGAAGGAGGATGTGTGCTACAACTGTAGGAAGCCAGGGCATTTTGCCAAGGATTGTCCCACACCTAAAGCTGAACCGGCAATGCATGCGGCGAAGGCAAAAGAGAAGCGTCAGGTAGCTAAAGGCAGAGTCTTCTGCATGAGCGGCGAGGAAGCAGAGCAAGCTGATGATCTTATCCAAGGCGAATGTGAGATAGAGGTAAACCCTTATCCGTTCTCTTTGATTCGTGCAACCCATTCCTTTATTTCTTACGATTGTGTGAACCATTTGAATCATTGTGACGCTACCGTTCAAATTGGTGAATTCTGACCCAGTTGCTAAAACCTTAGTTACCAACACTGCATGTCTTAATTGTGTATTGGTTATTCAGAGTAGAAAGTTTGTGGTCAATTTGGTTTGTTTGCCTCTTAAGGGCTTAGATGTCATCCTCGGGATGGATTGGTTGTCATACCACCATGTCCTCTTGGACTGTGCCCGTAAAACTGTAATTTTTCCAGACCTTGGAGTTTCCAATTATCTTTCTACTGAACGTATTGGAGTTTCTTTGAAAGAAGGAACTAGGGAATACATGTATCTGGCTAGTTCAGAAGTTTCCCAGCAGATCGAAGTGAAGAATGTATCAGTGGTGTGTGACTTTGAGGACGTTTTCGAAGGCGTGCAGGGTTACCACCGGTGCGAGAGGTCGAAGTTCTCCATCGACACGATTCCAGGGACAGGACCTATTTCAATAGCGCCTACGGGATGTCTCTTGCCGAGATGAAGGAACTAAAGTCCCAGATTGAGCATTTGGAGTCAAAGCAATTCATACGACCGAGCGTGTCACCGTGGGGAGCTCCAGTGTTGTTGGTCAAGAAGAAGGATGGACGATCCAGACTGTGCGTAGACTATCGTCAACTCAACAAGGCTACTGTGAAGAACCGGTATCCGTTACCACGTATTGACGACTTGATGGATCAACTTCGTGGAGCGGCGATGTTTTCAAAGATAGACTTGAAGTCGGGCTACCATCAGATTCGCGTGAAGGCGGAAGATGTCTCCAAAACAGCGTTCAGGACTAGGTATGGGCATTATGAGTACTTAGTGATGCCGTTTGGAGTGACAAATGCGCCAGCTGTGTTTATGGACTATATGAATAGGATTTTCCATTCGTTTTTGGATCGATTCGTTGTAGTGTTCATCGGCGACATATTGATCTATTCAAGAACCGAGAAGAGCACGAAGAACACTTACGTCGAGTACTACGGATATTGCGAGAAGCAACTTTATGCGAACTCATCCAAGTGTGAATTTTGGCTTGAAGAGGTGAATTTTCTTGGACACGTGATTTCCAAAGAAAGGATAGCTGTGGATCCAACTAAGATCGAGGCTGGGTTAGCGTGGGAACAGTAGAAGGCGATTCTGAGATCGAAGTTTTGTTGGCTTGGCGTGCTATTATCGAAGATTCATTGAAGGTTTTTCGAAGATTGTCGCGCCTCTTACGACTTACGAGGAAAGATCAACCTTTGCCTGGACCGAGGAGTGTGAATCCGGTTTCAAAAGGCGAAGGAGCTTTTGACAACAGCGCCTGTGTTGATTTTGCCTCAACCCGAAGAGCCTTACGAGGTGTATTGTGATGTGTCACACCAGGGTTTGGGATGCGTGCTAATGCAACATCGGAAAGTGGTAGCTTATGCTTCAAGACAGCTTAAGATCCACGAGAGAAACTACCCTACTCACGATTTGGAGCTGGCAGCGGTGGTTTTCGCGCTGAAGATGTGGAGGCACTATCTTTATGGGAGCACTCTTACTGTTTTCAGCGATCACAAGAGCTTGAAGTACCTGTTCGATCAGAAGGAGCTCAACATGCGTCAGCGAAGATGGACAGAATTTCTCAAGGACTACGACTTTACGTTGGAATACCATCCCGGTAAGGCTAATGTAGTAGCAGATGCATTGAGCAGAAAGAGCGTTTTAGCCTCAGCAATGATGATCAAGGAGTTGGAGATGCTCGAGAAGTTCCGAGACTTGAGGTTGAATGTGGAAGTTTCACCAGGGAAGCTGAGATTTGGTATGCTTACCATTTCTAACAGATTGTTGGACGAGATCCGAGACCAAAGAGTTCATGATGAGCTCCTGCAAGAAAAGGTCCAGTTGATAGCGCAAGGGAAAGCGACAGAATTCCAAGTCGGAACGGACAACATTTTAAGGTGCAATGGCCGAGTGTGTGTACCTAATGTGGCGGAGTTGAGAAAGTTAATACTTGACGAAGCGCATAAGAGCAATTTTAGTATTCACCCAGGAGTTACGAAGATGTATCAAGACTTAAAGAAGCATTTTTGGTGGTCCGGAATGAAGAAGCAAGTGGCTGAGTACGTAGCTTCGTGTTTAACGTGGTCGAAGCGAAGGTGGAGCACCAACGACCTGCGGGAATGCTACAATCGCTAACGCATCAAAGATGGAAATGGGATAGTATTTCCATGGATTTCGCTGTAGGTTTCATCAAGACGCAGAAGAAGAATGATTCGATTTGGGTGATCGTCGACCGATTGACCAAATCGCTCATTTCTTGCCCGGAGGTCGACATACAACGTGGAAAAGCTGACCGAGATCTACGTCGCGGAGATAGTACGACTACATGGTATACCCTCTTCGATCGTGTTGGACCGAGATCCGAAGTTCACGTCTCATTTTTGGAGGGAATTGCAAGAAGCGATGGGAACCGAGCTCAAGCTTAGCTCGACATATCATCCCCAGACTGACGGTCAAACTGAGAGAACAATCCAATCGCTTGAAGATTTGTTGCGAGCGTGTACCTTAGATCACCGAGGAAGTTGGGACGATGTCTTACCATTGGTGGAGTTCACCTATAATAACAGTTTCCATGCAAGCATTGGAATGGCACCTTTTGAAGCACTGTATGGACGGAAGTGTCAGACGCCTCTTTGTTGGTACCAGGATGGCGAGAGTTCTGTTGTGGGACCAGATATGATCCAGCAGACTACGGAGAAGATCTGTTTGATCAGAGACAGGATGCGAACGTCTCAAAGTCGACAGAAGAGTTATGCAGACCAAAGACGTCGACCACTCGAGTTCGAGGAAGGAGAGCATGTATTTCTTAGAGTTACCCCACTCATCGGACTTGGTCGAGCGATCAAATCCAAGAAACTTACCCCTAAATTTATTGGACCTTATCAGATTCTTCGTCGTATTGGTCCAGTGGCATATCAGATTGCCTTGCCACCCTTCTTGTCGAACATACATGATGTCTTCCACGTCTCACAGTTACGAAAATATATTTCCGACCCTTCTCATGTCATCGAACGGATGTGATCCAAGCGAGGGACGACTTATCCTTCAAGCATCACCAAAGAAGGATCGCTGACCGGAAAGCCAAGCGATTCGCGGAACAAAGAGATTCAACTTGTCAAAGTTGTGTGGGATCAAGGCGGAGATGCGACTTGGGAGCTGGAAGAGAAGATGAAGACTTCGGTACTCGAACTTTTTCATGGTAAGTAACTTATTTGCAATTTCGAGGACGAATTTTTTTTTAGAGGGAGAGATTGTAACACCTGAGGACGAGATCGACCTCGTATTAGGACATCGTATCGAGACCTTGTACCAAGACCTCGTGACGAGATCCCGTGCCAAGATCGCGTGCCAAGGTCATATGTCGAGCTGATGAGGTCGCGTACCGAGCTGAGGAGGTCGCATGTCGAACTGAGGAGGCCGCGTGCACGAACTCGTGTTAGAGCCTTGTGCGCTTGCACAAGCACCCTGGTCGACATCGTGTCGAGATGATAACACTCGTATTTTTACGAATATTATGTAGTGTTAATTAGTATATTTTGTTGTGATTATGAGAGAGGATAGATTAGATGGGTTAGACTTGTTGTTTGGATTAATATCTTACTTTAAAATCTAGGTGTCGCTTATTTGTGGTTTTATGAAAGATAAATTCATTTAAAATGGTTTTCTTGTAATTAATTAATTATTGTTTAAGAGATATTTAAGGGAGATAAGACCAAACTGTTTCCACCAGCTGTACATAAATATCACGATCAGCCGCCTCAAATCCTCACTTTCTATTTCCTTCTTTCTTCTTCTCCCAGTTTCCTCCTCTTCTCCAAACTTCCATTGAAGAAACTTGAGTTTCAAAGAGTTTTTGAATAGACCTTCCTCATCAACCTTGTTCCTTATCATCTCCTCGAACTATATCACCATCTCGACCATCTGTAGAGGTATGAAAAATAGAATTTTAGTTCTCTTCATGTTACTGTTAGCGCCACTTCTTCTCTCTATTTTAGCTAGTTTTTATGCTTTCAACTCATATCATATTGATAGGTTTTCTTCTTCATGACATTACCTACCTTTCTAACCATTTATTTGAGCTTGAAAACAAGATTGTTTCCTCTGTTTTCTGCAAGTAAGTAGCGCCCAAAACCCTCCCTACTTGGCTTGTGTTGATTTCTTTTTGAGTTTTAAATTTTAACATAAGTGGTTATGGTCTTATTTTAATTGCTGGACCATGACGAAAATATTTTTAAGAAATATAAACTTAGATTTTGACTAAGTTGTGCTTAAGGTATTACTTGATTTTAAGCTTTAATTAGTACTTAGGAAAAATGGCTTTGTCTGGTGATGTATGAAAAAAGTTTTTAACAAAATTTTAGAGAAAATGAGTTATTTTGTAATGTTTGAATTCTGGTTGTATTTGTTTAAGTTCTTAAGTTTTAATGCTTACTTGGGTTGTGGTTAAGATTGGGATAATGAGAGCTAAGTGTTATTAGAACCCATAGATAGAACTAAGTTGTGCTCAGATTAGGCGGTGTGATTTAGAGATCGTGCGGCAAGGAAATCGGGGTGTACGAGATCACGAAACCGAGGTCGACTAAGAGCCGTGACGTGTCGAGATCGAGTGAGAGGAGTCGTAGTCGAGCTCGTTTGAAGACAGCCGTGTTGAGGTCGTTGTCGAGCGACATTAGCTTGGAGTTCGGTAAGTGGCAACTCTTAGACATTATTAAGGCTTTATTTTATATGTTTATGCGTAAAGGCACTTCCAAACATTCTAGGACTCTGTTTTATGTTATTGTGTAAGGATTGTTTTATTGCTTAAATGATTGAATTGCGTTTTCTTCATGTTAAGCATGCTCTTTATTTGATATGTGATCAAGTAATTTTATGTGTCACTCCTTAGTGCGGCGAGCTAATCATCGAGTGAGAGAGCTAGGCGAGTCGTATGGCGTTTTGAGCCGTGACCGGATAACTAAGGGTGCTAGGTCCCTTTTGTTTACTGGGAGATTGACTAGCGTCGCATTATCGGTTGGGGTTGGACCTGCCGATTAATGTATGGTATCGGTTTGGGGTTGGACGGTAGTTTACCTATTGCGTCATTTGGGGATGGACGGTGGCGATATTAGGAATAAGAGTCGAGTCTAAAGTGAGATGGTGAAGTCACGTTTGGTGAATGTTATACTTTGTTGTTTACTTATTTCTTTATGCCTGGTTATCTTGAATTCTTGAGAAGTTGACCTTTCCCGTGGTACCTTCAATCCATGATGGTTACCCAGGCGATGTCGAGTGCGAGGAACTCGGCGCCAGATGATGGCGAGGAGGAGCTCGACGAGGATCGAGCGGCGACCTCTATTTGTCGTGGATTGGCTTTGTTTATGTTATGTTTGTTGGGGTATTGTAATATGACTTTTGTGTACGATGGTCGTGACCAGTTTGGGACGGGTGATGTTTTGTCATTTTGAGCACTGAGGTAGACTGGTGGTTTTACTTTTGAGCGACCCTGCGTGGGTGTTCGGAAGTACCCCCAGGGTATGATTGCTCTTTTGAAGTCGTCATACCTTAGGTGTATTTTCTTTGTACATTATTACTCTGTCTTTTTGTATGCACTTTTTATATCTTTTATATATAAGTATGTACTTGTTACCTGCGCGTTGTTATTTAGGACTTAAGTCTTGTGTCTTAGTTGCACCATGTTTCGAAAAGCTGTAATTACTCTGATGTGCACGAGCTGGTCATATAAAAAAAATATATAATAAATATGTAGACCGTACTTTCCTAAAAGGGCACAAGAGTATCATTTTAAAACACATCGCATACAGGGTATCTTGAGCTCGGTGTGTTGAGCTCGGTAACTCGAGCTCGGTATGTTGAGCTCGGTAGCGGTCCGGAAACGGGTCGTTACACTGATCCCCAAGCACTTGTTGTGCAAGGTGTGGCTCAAGGATCCGGCTCCGGTACTGAAACCACACCAGTTCAAAGCTCAACTCCTGGCTTCATGACATACACCTTTCCACCTAGTTATGCACCATCTCATCTCGGGAATACTCAAGGAGTCAGTACGCCTGTAGGGGCCCCCATGGTGAATCCCCGACCATTTGGTTACCCCTACTATATTCAAGGAAATCCGCTGAATCCCCAGACTAACCGCATTGCCTGGTCTCCGGCTATGGGGGGACCCAATCTGAGCATCCCAGTTGGGAATCATTGGTCTGATACGAAGTTGCAAATCCTCGAAGATAGGCTAAGAGCTGTAGAAGGAGTAAGCTATCTCGGTTCAAGTATCGCTTCAGATCTTTGTCTCGTACCGGATGTGGTTGTACCGTCGAAGTTCAAGGTGCCAGACTTTGACAAGTATAAAGGGATAACTTGCCCGAAAAGCCACTTGACCATGTACTGTAGGAAGATGGCGTCCTATGCACATGATGACAAACTTCTGATTCACTTCTTCCAGGATAGTTTAACAGGGGCAGCGTCGAGTTGGTATACACACCTGGAGCGATCTCATATTATTCTTTGGAAAGATTTGGCGGATGCCTTTTTGAAGCAGTATAAGTATAACATTGATATGGCTCCTGATAGAATGCAGTTGCAAAACATGGCAAAAGAGACAATGAGACCTTCAAGGAATATGCCCAACGATGGAGAGGACTGGCAGCCCAAGTGGAACCGCCTCTGATTGAAAAAGAAATGGTGGCCATGTTCATGGATACTCTTCAATCACCCTTCTATGACAAAATGATCGGAAGTGTATCATCAAACTTTTCAGATATGGTCATCGTAGGGGAAAGAGTTGAAGGAGGAATGAGGAATGGAAAGATTGCCCAAAGTTTTGCTGAAACCAGTAATATCAAGAGACCCCCAACAAACTTCGTAAAGAAGAAAGAAGGGGAAACCAATGCTGTGATGACGAGCCCGGGAGGACAAACACAAGGAAGACCACCTCAATTCTTTACCAATTTCCCACATCCTTTTCCATACCCCTACTACCCACCTCCATACATCGCCGTCGCCTCTCATAATCCTAGCCCCCGGCCAAACCAACCAATGATGCCCTTTCGACCACCTTCCCCCATCCAAACACAAGCACAACCAGTTGCTCCCACCCAACCAAACCAAAACCAGAAACAACCAAATGACCAAGAAAAGCGATCCAATTTGATCCTATTCCCATGACCTATACGGATCTGTTCCAAAGACCTCATCAAGAACTCCTTGGTCTCTCCACGCCAATGAAACCACTTCAACCTCCCTTCCCAAGAGGATATGACCCAAATGCCAAGTGTGAATTTCATGCGAGGCGATGAGCCACTGGCCCGAAAATTACAAGGCTTTGAAGTACGTGGTTCAAGATCTGATCAATGCCAAGTGGTTGAGTTTTAAGGAGGATGGGCCTAATGTGGGTAATAATCCCCTTCCAGGTCATGGAGGTCCAGCAGTGAATGCCATTACTGAGGAGTTTGGGGACCAACCCCTGATAGCTAGATTGGAAGGTAGGGAGCCAAAAGATGAGAGTATCCCCATCTGTGACATCAGGCAAAGCCTTTGGAGTGCAGGAATATTGAATCCGAATCAGATAGCAGCTATCGAGGACGATCGCAGTGCAGAAAACGACAACGTCAACCTTGCCCACCCTTGCTCGCCAAATAAAGAACTTGGAAATTGGGAGATTGTTGAGTTTCCAGTGATCTTTGATTCAAAGTAATTATGTAATGCAAATTCTATTGCTCTACCCAAGGCTTTAGAATAATTTATTGTCAAAAGGGCGCACATGTTTTATTTCAATGTCATTATCAATAAAATGCACTTTGAATTTTCCAATCATTTCTTTTTTTCTTTCCTTTCCATCTCTCTTCATCTTTTCCCACTTTTCATTTCGTTATTTTTAACTAATGCAGATCCAAAAACATTGTCTTTGAAAATAACAATGCCAGTAACTCATACTATAATTTTGAATACCCCATTAATCATACTGAGGAAGATAATGAGGACAATTGGGAAACCCCTCCTGAATTAATGAAGTTGGTGGAACAAGAAGCTAAAGTGATTCAACCCCGCGAGGAAGAAACTGAAACAATCAATCTGGGCACTGAAAACGACAAGAAAGAAGTTAAGATTGGAACCACAATGAAAAGCAGCGAGCGAGAAAAATTAGTTAAACTCCTATTTGAATATGCGGATGTTTTCGCGTGGACATACCGAGATATGTCTGGATTAGATAATAGCATAGTCGAGCACAAATTGCCATTAAAACCCGAGTGCCCACCGGTCAAGCAGAAGTTGAGAAGGATGAAGCCGAAGATGTCACTTAAGATTAGAGATGAGGTAAAAAAAACAGTTCGACGCCGGTTTTCTGGCTGTAGCAAAATACCCTCAATGGGTGGCTAATATTGTTCCAGTCCCAAAGAAAGATGGAAAGGTTCGAATGTGTGTTGACTATAGAGATCTAAACAGGGCCAGCCCTAAGGATGACTTCCCTTTGCCACATATTGATGTCTTGGTAGATAGCACTGCTCAACACTCTGTCTTCTCTTTCATGGATGGATATTCTGGCTATAATCAAATCAAGATGGCTCCCGAGGATATGGAGAAAACCACATTTATCACTTTATGGGGAACCTTCTGTTACAAAGTAATGCCGTTTGGATTAAGAAATGCTGGGGCAACATACCAAAGAGCAATGGTGGCTTTGTTCCATGACATGATGCACAAAGAGATAGAGGTCTATGTGGATGACATGATTGTAAAGTCCAAAACAGAGGAAGGTCATGCTATTAACCTACAAAAGCTTTTTGAGCGACTGAGGAAGTATAAGCTCCAGTTAAACCCAGCTAAGTGTAGTTTGAACGTGGCAAAAACACAAGAAAGGGGGGGTTTGAATTGGGTTTTTTAAAAACTTTTTCGCAAATACAAATGTTTATGAAAAATAACTATTGAATAAACTGTGCAAGAAATAAAGAGTAGAGAGAAGAAAGAGACACAGAGATTTATACTAGTTCACTATCACCTGATAGCTATGTCTAGTCCCTTCACTCACTTGAAGGATTTCTCCACTATAATCAACTGATTACACTTGAGAGTATATTTCTGCCAACTGGCTATACTCACAACTTCTTAGAACGACTCAGTACAGTTGAGCCTCTAAGGTATACACCACTTCTTTGGGCTAAGTACAGATTCAAATAAGAGTTTTGAAACAATATAGAGATAACTCTCTTCAGAGAGGATTTACAATGAAAATACTTTTAGCACAAAATAACTTTCTTAAAGAAAGAATAAAACAGTAAGTGCCTTGTTCAAAGATCTCAGAGACTTGGATGACTTCTTGATTGCTCACTGTCTCTTGATTGGGTAGTGTTTGAGAAGATAGATGTTGATGCTTTCACTACTCAGAAAAATATTCAAGTTGCTAGCTTGCGTACAACTGTGTTGAAAATCGTTTGTAAAAACTCAATTCTTGTCTTACTTCAGTGTATGAGGTAGGATATATAGCTAGGGTTGAAAAAGTGTCATTTGTAAGTGCCGTTGTGACACAACGTCTCTTTTTGTCCGAAGTCAAAGCTTCAGATCCCGGAACTTTGGCTTTTGCAGGTTACGTCGCTTTCAAGACGAAAAGCATTCTGAGTATTATACGCAATGTCAGTAACTTTGTCCTTAGTGAGCTTTTCAAAATATAGACACTTCAAGCACAAATTTCCTTGATGATTTTATCCTTTGACATTCTTCTTGTCCTCGTTTAACAGGGTACTTCAATTTCACTATCAGAGCTCTTCGTTCAAAGACTTCACTGTTCACCGTAATCAAGTATTCTTCAATACAGAGTGAGAGGGCTATCACATAGTGATTCTTGTTGAAGCACAATAAGTCTTCATAGAGTGCACTAAGTAGAATCTGTTGTATTGTTGACTTGCACCAGAGAATTGACCAACCAGATTGTGACTATGCTCTAACAGAGCGTTGACCATCACAAGAGCGTTGACCAAACAGATTCGGAGTCTTCGAAAGAGCAGGTAACCAACAGATTTGACCGAGTCAAATCATGTCTTGCATCATATACCAGAGTGTTGACTAACATCAGAATGTTGACTAACTCCAGAGCGTTGACCAACCAGATTCTATGTGCCAAGAATCAGAGCCAGAGCCGGACTTTGATGAGTGAAGTTCAAGATTTCACTAAGTCTTCTGAAGCAAATTTCTCTGAGTATAAATACTTTATGCACACTTATAACCATGTTAGAGAATAAATTGTTCTCTTAATCTTTTGTTATCATCAAAACAATTAAGGGTTATTGTTTCTGAATCCACTTGATTCCAACATAGTTTTGGTGTAAGGTCAGGCAGGTTGCTAGGGTTTATAGTCAGCCAGAAGGGAATAGAAGTTGATCCGGCCAAAGTAAAAGCAATCCTGGAAATGCCAACTCCTCGCACCGAAAAAGAAGTTCGTGGATTCTTGGGAAGATTGAACTACATCGCCAGGTTTATATCCCAACTAACTGCTACTTGTGAGCCAATTTTTAAACTGCTGTGTAAGAATCAGGATACCAAATGGAACGACAATTGCTAGAAAGCTTTTGAGAAAATCAAACAGTACTTACAAGATCCACCGGTTTTGGTACCCCCTGTGCCAGGGAGACCCCTCATCATGTACTTAACTGTATTGGATGAATCAATGGGTTGTGTGCTAGGACAACATGATGAATCTGGTAAGAAGGAACATGACATTTACTACTTGAGCAAGAAATTTACTAGCTGCGAGACGAGGTATTCATTGTTAGAACGAACGTGTTGCGCGTTAACCTGGGCCGCACATCGTTTGAGACAATATATGCTATCCCATACAACCTGTTTGGTGTCCAAAATGGATCCGATCAAGTACATTTTTGAAAAGCCTGCTCTCACAGGAAGAATTGCTCGTTGGCAAATGTTGTTATCTGAGTATGATATTGTGTATGTCACCCAAAAGGCAATTAAAGGCAGTACCTTAGCTGAATACTTGGCTCATCAACCTGTGGAAGACTATCAGTCAATGCAGTGTGATTTCCCAGACGAAGACATAATGGCTCTATTTGAAGGAAAAGAAACCCCTGACGATGAAAAATGGATCTTATTGTTTGATGGTGCCTCTAATGCATTGGGACATGGAATTGGAGCTGTGCTGATTTCCCCATAAGGTCATTTCATCCCATTCACTGCGAGATTGTGTTTCGATTGCACAAACAATATGGCAGAGTATGAGGCATGTGCCATGGGCATTCAGGCGGCCATTGAATCGAAGGTCAAAATTCTCGAAGTATATGGAGACTCAGCTTTGGTTATCCATCAGTTAAAAGGCGAATGGGAAACGAGGGATTCCAAATTAGTTCCTTACCACGATCACATCAAAGAATTGATGGAACAGTTCGATGAAGTCACCTTCCATCACATTCCTCGTGAAGATAATCAGCTAGCTGACGCCTTAGCTACTCTATCATAAATGTTCAAAATCAGTAACAAGGAGAACCTACCGCTCATAAAAATACAGAATCATGACCGGCCGGCACACTGCCTAGCAATAGAAGGAGAGCCTGATGGCAAACCCTGGTATTACGACATCAAACGGTACATCACAAGTAGAGAATATCCTCCTAATGTCTCAGAGAATGATAAAAGGGCATTAACGCGGTTGGCAATGGGATTCTTTCTAAACGGCGAAGTGCTTTATAAGAGAAACCATGACATGGTACTTCTCAGGTGTGTTGATAAGACTGAGGCGGAAAAGATTATGCGAGAGGTTCATGAAGGTTCCTTTGGGACTCACGCAAATGGGCACACAATGGCAAGAAAAATCTTGAGGGATGGCTATTATTGGTTGTCTATGGAGACTGATTGTTTCGGTTACGTGAAGAAATGCCACAAATGTCAGATTTACGCCGATAACATCCATGTGCCACCAGTCTTTTTGAACATCTTAACAGCACCATGGCCATTCTCAATGTGGGGATTGGATGTCATTGGACCTATTGAACCTAAGGCATCAAATGGACATCGCTTCATTCTCGTCGCAATCGACTATTTCACTAAATGGGTTGAAGCGGCTTCATATGTGAGTGTGACAAAAATGTGGTTGTCAAATTCATCAAGAGAGATTTGATCTGCCGCTATGGTTTGTCAAATAAGATCATCACTGATAACGGGACTAATTTGAATAACAAGATGATGAAGGAGCTGTGTAATGACTTCAAGATCCAACATCATAATTCCTCACCGTACCGCCCAAAGATGAATGGGGCAGTTAAAGCTGCGAATAAGAACATCAAGAAGATTGTCCAAAAGATGGTGGTAACGTTTAGAGACTGGCACGAATTGCTCCCTTTTTCCTTGCACGGTTATCGAACTTCGGTTCGCACCTCAACAGGGGCAACCCCTTTCTCGCTGGTGTATGGAATGGAAGCAGTGCTTCCCATTGAAGTCGAGATCCCCTCGTTAAGGGTATTGATGGAGACAAAACTAGAAGAGGCAGAATGGGTTCA
Source organism: Calophaca sinica (assembly GCA_037113605.1). Classification (NCBI taxonomy): domain Eukaryota; kingdom Viridiplantae; phylum Streptophyta; class Magnoliopsida; order Fabales; family Fabaceae; genus Calophaca; species Calophaca sinica. The sequence continues at coordinate 60,215,505 of CM073737.1, forward strand.
GGCTCGGATGGATCAATTGAATCTCATTGAAGAAAAGAGAGTGATGGCCTTATGTCATGGACAGCTATATCAGCACAGGATGAAGAGGGCTTACGAAAAGAAAGTTCGCCCTCGGGAATTTCAAGAAGGAGACCTAGTGCTCAAGAAGATTTTGCCCATCCAAAAGGATTCTCGTGGAAAATGGACTCCGAATTATGAAGGCCCGTATGTTGTGAAAAAAGCTTTTTCTGGAGGAGCCTTAATCCTCACAAGGATGGACGGTGAAGATCTCCCACTCCCAGTGAACTCTGATGCAGTCAAAAAATATTATGCCTAAAAAAGAAAATCATGTAAAAATCAAGCAAAAGTGGGCTCGCTAGGTTGAAAACCTGAAAGGGCGACCTAGGCAAAAATTAGAGCGACCCGTTGGATTGAAAACTTGAAAGAGCAATCCAAGCAAAAGTTAGGGTCTAAAATCAGATATTGAAGAAGGCTGGTGCATCAAGGGGCTCTTACCCAACTGGGGCAGTTCTGCAGTAAAGTAATGAGTAATCAAAGTTATGGATATGGGAAGCTGGCATTTGTTCCTACGAAGACATAAACTATAAAATATCTGCTTAGTTATTGTCTCTCTTTGTTTTTTCTTCTTCCTGCATTTTCTTGATATATCTTCAAGTCTGTGTAACTTCAGTCCTTGTACACATAACTCTTTTTTTGAATATCAAACACCTCCGTTCTCGTATTTCAAAATGTTGTTTTATGATAATAGGCACTGAATTGTGAAGCATGTGATGATATGGAAAAACATTACGGTTATTATATACATGTTAAGAATCATGGGAAACGCCAAATCTCAACAAATAAGTTTCAAAAAGGCAAAGGGATTACCTTTAAAAAAAAAATAACTAGCGCAGCATCGATAACTCGCGCTCCCTCCCAGTCGAAGGCATATCATGACTAAATCCGATGAATCTCAGTCCGTCCCATATCTTTAAGCACTAGAGATCATACGGGACGAGGAATCAGTAAAAATAATAATTGCATTGCATACATGCATCACATACCATATATTCATGCATCATCTTCATATCATCACCTTTTAGCCGCTTTGTTACACCTGGTCCGTGCGCCAAATTTTGATCCTTCATTCTCGTTTACAGACAATGCGCCTAGCATTGGTCCTTTATTTTGCTTTCTGAGCGACACGCCAAGTATCACTCACTCTTTATTGCTTTCCGATCACCGCGTCAGTACCCGACCTGGCGGAGATCCTTCTTTATGATAAACGCACCAAGCATCACCCCTTTTTATTGCTTTAAGATTACCGCGTCAGTACCCGACCTGGCGGTAGTCCCTCATTATTGCTTCTTTGACCAACATATCAGTTCCGGACCTGATGTTGATCCTTCTTTATTGCTTTCCATCGACGCGTCAATACCCTACTTGGCGTCGAACCTTCCGATCACCGCGTCAGTACCCGACCTGGCGGTGATCCTTCTTTATTGCTTCCCATCGACGCGTCAATACCTTATTTGGCGTCGAACCCTCATTATTGCTTTCCGGTCACCGCGTCAGTACCCGACCTGGCGGTGACCCTTCTTTATAGTTTTCTGATAAACGCGCAAAGCGTTAATCACTCATTACTGCTTTTTTGATCACCGCGTCAGTACCCGACCTGGCGGTGACCTTTCTTTATTGCTCTCCAATAAGCGCGCCAAGCGTTAATCCCTCATTTTTACCACCGCGTCAGTACTCGACCTGGCGGTGGCCTTTCTTTATTGCTTTTCGATAAACGCACCAAGCGTCAATCCTTCACTGTCATTCCTCACCCCATCCCTTGTCTATCCTGGTTCGAGACAAAATTAGTGTCTTTATCTTTACTTCTATTTTATGACGAAAATATAAAAACCTTTGTTATTCATATTTTTTAATAAAATATAACTAAAGAGGGGCAGCTGTTATACCCTAATTTTGTCCACCTACCTCCTGTAATTTATTTTTATTATTGTTTTTACTTTATTCTTAGTAACACATTTTGGGTTCATTTTTGTGTTAATCCTTTGGGCTAATTTCAGTCCAATTACAATAAAAAAGGAGGTGCAAATAGTCAAGCAAGCCCAAAATATAACAAACAGTCCATAATGTCCATTACATGTCCAAAAAAAATACAAAACAAGAAACATTAAATACAACATCACAAAAAAAAAACATATCTCAAAAAATAAAAATAATAATAAAAGCCAGCATCGAACAATTGAGTTGCTCTTTTCATTCATAGTCAGAATTGCTCTTTTTTCCTTGGTTATGGTTTATTTCCATTTCCTCTCAAGGAATGCACTTTCTTTGCACAACCACCAGCCTACTCAAGCCATGTCACCGTCCCATTGTAGCTACCCGTGTCCTCTAATTTGTTATCAGAAAAGAGAAGAAGACAAAGTCAAACCAGAAACAATTGCTATAAACATGAATGCAAAGAAGGTTGAAGGAATACAAGCAATGGGCAGAGCAATTGAGACACCAAAATGGCAATAATTTGAAAAAATTCAAAGAAAGGCGATGCAGAAAAATTGACCACACTGTCTATATCTCAGATCTCGTGTAAGGCAAAACTTTGCCTATAAATACCAAAGACAACAAATTCACACCGAGGGGAGATTTTCTGGGTATCTTTACTACTAACAAAGAATTAGAGCCTTCACACTGAAGCCCTAATCCACCAAATCGAAACGAAAAAGAAAAGCAAGCGAAACAAAAAAGCGAGAAGCAAAAAAGGGGAAGCAGAAGCAAAAAAAAAACACAAAAGAAACAAAAGAAGAAGCAAGCAAAACGCAGGAGCAGGAAGAAAGAAAAACAGAAAAAGAAGAAGAAAGAACAAAGAAGAAGAAGAAGAGTGGAGAAAAAAAAGGAAGGTTTGTTTACCTCTCCCACGATCTCTAGCTCTCCCTCTCCTCTGCGTGATCTCCCCCACTTTTCTTCTCCCTCTCCTTCACGATCTCCCCTCCCCCCTTTCTTCTCCCTCTCTCACGCACCCTCTCCCCTCCTCCCTTTCTTCTTCTCGCCATCCCTCTCTTCTCTCTCTCTCTCTCTCTCTTTCCCCTCCTTCACTCTCTCCTCTTCTTTTTTACACTTGTGTGTGGCTAACATCTTTTCTTTCCTTTGGTTTTGTTGTTGGTGTGTGTGTGTTTAGGTTTAGTTCCCCCCCCCCCTTATTTCATGTTCTGCTCCTTTTTATTTTTATTTTTATTTTTTCTTTTCACACCCCGGTTCCTTTTATTTACGCCCCCTCCCCTTTATTTCATGTTATGTTATCTTTTATTTTTTTTTCTTTTCACACCCAGTCCCCTTTTATTTACGCCCCCCTCCTTTTTTTGTTTTTGTGTTTCTTTTCTTTTTCTTTCTTTTTATTCTGGCCTTTTTTTTTTAATTTCTAGTCAAATTAGTACAATCTCATTCAACTAAATTTCACATACAAATATTGAAACCCTATTTTTTCTTAAAAATCACTTGATAAAAATCATGAAAATTAATTTACCAGTGATGATTACTCGAGATTGCTTCCCGTTTAGTCATTACAAATATCTTAATTTTCTAAATAAAAATGGGTTATTAGTGAGGACCACTCTTGATTGCTTCTTGTTTGGTTCCCATGAAAACCTATCCTCTTCATAAAAATAAAATTAAGTTTTTCTACTAGTAATGATCACTCGAGATTGCTTCCCGTTTGATCATTACGAACACCGTTAATTTTATAAACAAAAAAGATTATTAATGAGGGCCACTCTTGATTGCTTCTTGTTTGGTCCCTACAAAACCTACCTTTTTTTCGTCAAAAAATATACAATTAAAATCAACCAACACACAACCACTTTTTACCCAAGAACTACGTAGCCTTTGATTTCTCCATTGCACCCGGAGATACGTAGGAGCAGGAGCATACTCCTGTTAAGCACAAAAATAAACAACTTTTATTAAGCCTTTTTATTTATTTATTTCATCATTGTAAATCCTTGTTTTTTTTTATAAAAGGGAAATAAATATTTTTTTAGAAGTTAATAAATTTTGCACAATCAATTAGAGGTAACCTTTTTCGAAAGGATGTCGTGGGGTGCTAATACCTTCCCTACGCATAATTGACTCCCGAACCCAGATCCGGTCTTAAGGACCACTTTTCTTCAAAAAAGGTTTTTCCAATATTTTTCCTTTGAAAATAAATTATTGGTGGCGGCTCCATTAAACTCGAATAAATCCCTCCGGATTTTTCGGTCGCTACATTAGGTATTTACTTAATAGGCCTGTCTTACAGGGTCGACTGATGAAGTGGGCCATTAAGTTAAATGCTTTCGCGTTAAAATACGTTCCATTGAGAGCAATGAAAGGCCAGGCAGTAGCCGATTTTCTGGCTCAACACCCTTGTGTTGAAGTCAATGACCCATTAGCCGAACACGTTGCATGTATTAACTTGAAACCTTGGGTGCTGATGTTTGATGGGTCAAGAACGCAAAAAGGGGTAGGTGCTGGCATCACCATCACTGATCCAACTGGGAAAAGTTGGAAATTCATGTGTCAGCTGGATCTTGGGTATTCTAATAATCAGGCAGAATACGAAGCTTTGATTTTGGGGCTTAAGATCCTGACAGCCATGAAAGCAAATTATGTTCAAGTCATGGGAGATTCACAGTTGGTGATAAAATAGCTAACTGGGGAGTATAGATGTAAAAACCCTAACTTGAAAGAGTGCTATGAAACGGCTAGCAAGCTACTTCGCTTGTTTGCTGATGCAGTAGTACATCACATTCCTAGAGAAGAGAATGAAGAGGCTAATGATTTGGCTCAACAGGCCTCAAGGTACAAAGACATGATAGTCGAAGTAAAACATGAAGGGTACCCAATCTGGGAGTGTGCACTAATAGGAGCGATCGACTCTTGGAAACAAGAGTTAATCGACTATCTTAAAGATCCTTCAAGCAGTGCTGACTTCAAGCTCAAGCAGAAAGCACTCAAGTACGTATTGGTAGACAATGAAGTTTACAGGAGAGCCATCAATGGAGTGCTACTTAAGTGTATTGATAAAGAGGAATCCATGAAGGTCATGGGGGAAGTACATGAAGGAATATGTGGATCTCACAGGGCTGGACCCACAATGAAATGGCTAATATACAAACATGGATATTATTGGCCTACCATTACGGCTGATTGTTATCAATATGCCAAAGGATGTGAGGCGTGTCAGCTGCATGGTCCAATTCAAAGGGTTCCAGCCGAAAACCTCCACCCAGTGATAAAGCCTTGGCCATTTAGGGGATGGGCAATGGATTTAATAGGCAAAATCTATCCACCTTCGTCTAAGAGGCATGCGTTTATCATAGTTACGACTGACTACTTCACCAAGTGGGTAGAAGCCCAGCCGATGGTGAATGTGACTCAGGAGGAGGTGATTAGGTTTATACAATGCCAAATCATCTATAGATTTGGAATACCCGAAACCACCACCACAGATCAAGGCACTATGTTCACTGGGGAGAAAGTGGTGGCCTTCGCACAACAATTTGGGATTAAGTTAATTCACTCATCCCCTTATTATGCTCAAGCCAATGGGCAAGCTGAGGCAACCAACAAAGTTCTTATTGATATAATCAAGAAGAACATTGAGGATAAGCCAAGGAAATGGCATGAAACACTGAATGAGGCATTGTGGGCCGTGAGGAATTCCAAGTGTAGTGCGACTGGATTTACTCCGTATCGGCTAACATATGGCCAAGATGCAGTGTTACCCTTAGAGATAAATGTGACTTCACTAAGAGTAGCAAAGCAAAACTTGCTAAGCCTGGATGAATATCAACAGGCCATGTTAATGGAGTTAGATTCGGTTAACGATGATCGACTCATGGCCTTAGATCAAATTGAGCATAGCAAGCAAAAAATGGCTAGGGCTTACAACAAACATGTGAAGCCAAAAAGGTTTGTTGAAGGAGACCTTGTTAGGAAAACCATACTACCTATTGGGATCAAGGATCCTAAGTTTGGGAAATGGTCACCAAATTGGGAAGGGTCATTCATTGTTAGCAAAGCTTATCATGGTGGTGCTTATCGGCTAGTCAACATGCAAGGCGAAGAACTAAATAGAAGCATCAATGGAAAACACCTTAAGAGATATTACCCCACTATGTGGGAAGGCATATTAGAGAATTAAAAGCAAGTGCATTAGCATAAAAGTAAAATTGTTTGTGGTGACCACAGGCTGGCCACCTAGCCAAAATTACAAAAGCTTAAATGTGAAACTAGGGAGCTGCAGCCTCAGGTGCATCACTTGATTTTTCTTCAACCTGGGCAGAACCTGGATCGGCTGACGATGCAGGACCATCAGTCGTAGCCGAAGCTACAGCTATATCTGGGGTAGGTTCTGCTGCTGGCACTTCAGCTAATGCCTCCATTAAGGGAACAACAGCACCTTCAAGATCGCCTTGCTGACTGGTTGAAGGATCGGCTGCTACGACAGCTTCCTGTTTCCTAACCTCCTCTAGATGATGCTTGAAAGAGTGCCAGGCTTGATTCGCCTCAACTAACCCAGCGCTGCTAGTTTCAAGATCTTTTTCTAGGCCTGTCTTCTGAGCGCCTAGTACCGCCAAATCACGATCCAAAGAGGAAGATTGCTTGAACAAATCATAACATTGTTGAGAGTAGGAGCGGAGTTTCTCAGTTAAAGCAGCCGATTGAGGGGTCAACTATGCTATCTCCTTCTTGATCCTCTCCAGCTCAGCCAACAGAACAGCTAGCCGTTCATCTTTGTTCTGGCGCTGGCTTAGGGCTTCCTGACGCTCCTTCTCCAACAATAGGAAAGAGGTTTGGAACTGAGCCTTTTGTTCCTAGAGGTCCTTCAATCTTTTGAGATCATGAGATGTCACGTCATGAACCTCCTTGGAGCGCCCGTATTGGTGAGACAGGTTGTTCAGTTGAAGAGCCAAGGTATTGTACACCTCTTGGCTAGCCGCAAGGATGTCAGCCGAATTAGACAGCTTGAACAAAGAAGTTCTCAGATGGGCAACCTGCTCCCTGCTGGTTGGTATTTCCCCCATTAGTGCTGCATTAACTCTCTCCAAATGATTGGAAATAAGAGAGGAGACCACTGAGAAGGGATCAGCAGAGGTGAAATACTTCGTCAGCTCTTCTTCTGAAATAGGCACTGCGGGAGCTGAAGGGGGCGAAGACATCTGGGGAGCTTCATAGCCAGTCTCTTCGGCTTGTGATTGGGGGTCCTATGGAAAACAATGGTTAGCCGATTGAGTAAGCAAGCAATATATGTTGAAAGGATAAGAAATCGGCTGTACCGTTGGGGGAAATTGAGAGCTAGTGCCTTCGGCAAAATCTTGGACGTACGGAAAGGAAATTTCCACACGCAGCTTCTGAAAGTAAATAGGTTCAGGCTAACAAAGAATATTAAGGAAAAGGGAGATAAGGACAAGATATGTACCTTTACCTTCGGCTGTTTTCCTTTACTAGCCGAATGTGTTTTCTCTTTGGGCTTGGCCTGAACCACGGCAGGTTCTTCTATTACAATGCCAGGGGCCCTTGTTCTTTTCTTGGAAGGAGGACTAACAGGGTCATCTTCAATGACAATGACTTGCGGAGTAGTGGTGGTAGCTGCCATAAGACAAGAAAAGTAAGGGACTACGTTGAATCAAAAGCAAGAACCGCAAAAAGCCGAATGTAAAGGTACTTACTTGGTTGGTGTGCCGAGGTTCTCATCCGGGTGGAAGTCCGTTTTTGGGTTTGAGCCTTTCCCTGAGGCTTGGTTTTAACGAGAGTATGTTTTGGTTGGCTCGACGGCCTCATTGCTTCGGCTACATCAGTGAGGATTAATCTGGTTGCATATCTGTCCAGCCGATCGGGGAGCAGCCTGTCCTTCACTGATGGCCACCAATTGGCAAAAGCAGAAGTTTCACCCGATACAGGAGTGAAAGGGATGAAACGGAAAGCTTGAATCTTTTTGAAGTTGGTAGAAACCACCTCTATTACATCATTGGCGCCAAAGGGCAGTCGACCCAGACTCCCTACCATAGAGTCATATGGCAGAGGAATATGCTGTAACAACCCAAACTGCCTCGCTACGCAGTTTGGAAAGTAGAACTCAGCCGAAGACTTGTTGTTTCGTGAGGTGGGTTTGAGACCACAAAGCAAGTCACGAGAAGTCAAAACTGAGCTCCAGTTGAGCTCCAATAGGTTTCCGATCGACCGGGAGAGGATCATTGGTAGAAAATCCAGAAAGGCCCAATACCTTTCTCCAAGACAGGGCACCAGTCGGCGGCTATCCGGGTCAAACCAAAGAGCTTGGTGGCCACGGTGAAAGCATAAGAGGGCTCACAGGGAGTGAGCACCAGATGGGTACCCAAAACACCTGCATCCCGAGGAAGAACGCTAGGGTTGAAGCGTGAGTCGATGAACTCTGGAAAATAGAGCATTATCCAGAGTTGCAAAAACCAGAGTGGGCCCTGAACGTTCCTAATATCCTCACCTCTTTGCAGCCGATCCATAATGGTGAACAGGCAGCGATAGAGGTATGAGAGGAAAAGGGTTCCCCAAGAAAAGTTGCCATCAGAGTTAACAAGGGCTACATAAAGCTGTAACTCTTGAACCACGGCAATAGAGCTAGAGCAGAGAAAGTACTTGCTGAACCAGTACAGAAGAAATGCGTTGTGTTCAGCATCTGACACAGATCCTCTGGACTTGGCATTATTAGCAAGGAAATTGGAATATCCGGAAGTGTTTTTCGAAAAGTGAAAACCCAGTTCTGGAATGTGGAAGGAATAATGAGAGAGGACATCATCTCCTGTGATCAGAAGTCCCAGAATAGCCGCCACATCCAGGAGAGTGGGGGAAACCATAACCCATGGGAAGGTAAAGGTGTTGGTGGCAATACTCCAGTATCCGAAGAAGCCATAGAGCAGCTCTAGGTTAAGGGGGATGTCCTTGGTTGACAGCATGATCATGTCATAGAGGCCCCATTGTTTCCATTTATCGGATTTGGCAGCCTTTAGCCGATCCACCCAATCAAGGTAGGGCTGAGACGAACGAGGCCATGAACGAAGATCAGTAGGTTTGGACTTAGTGGTGAACCAATCACAGGAAATGGGCAATGCGTAGAGAGAGGGGGCCATGTACTCCGTCAAGAAGACCGCTCCTTCACCCATATCTGAAGTAGAAGGAGCCAAAGAAAGAGAGTCCTGAATCTCGAACAAGGGAGATTGGAGGCCAGAGTCAGGAGCCTCAGGAGGGCTAAGGGAGCGGTCAAGGTTCATGGAGGAGGAAGAAGACTGTTCGCCATCGTACGCGTAGGATTGGTTTTGAGAATCAGAAGCAGAAGACATGGTGGGCCTGGTTTGTAGGTGAAAGACGAAAAGGTTGGAGATGGTGAAAGCTACAGGAGTTAGGGCTGGAAGTAAGCGTAAGAGGTAATTCGACTGATGAGTATTTAAAGGAAAAGTAAATCACTGATAGTGGGGTTTAAAGGCGAATAAATCGGATGGATGAGGATTAGCCGTTGCACTATTCAAAAGTTGTTGTTAATGGATGACCTCGCATTTATGATTTAAAAGGGTGATTTGACTTAAATCATTACGCCGCCCCAGCCTAAACCTAGGGTGTTACTACGGCTAAGACAAACAGAGGGGCAATTGTTTACACCTAAAATATTCATCGTAACCACCAAGCTAGTCGGTCGAATAGATCAAATAGCCGATTGGTCGTCAGCCGATGTGCCTACCAGTCGATATGGCATGGCAGCTGATAGGGTCGAAAGCAGGAAACCGGAAGCTATACATGGGCCTTGGACTTATTGGGCTTCAAGGAAGATATTTAGGCCCATGGGGATAGCATGGAGTCACGTATGGGATCAGATTCTTGCTCCACGAGCCGAATGACGTGGAAGTAATTTTGAATTAATTAAATATCCAAGGAAAAACCGGTCAAGATTGTTCTCCATGGTTTTAGGAGCCGAGCGAGGAATCGAGGAGATATTTGCACAAAGAGGACCGTTGGTTGAAGTGACGTGGCCACAATGTACTAATGCGCCTAGTTTTTAGGATCGTGGTTAGTGGAGCATGGCACGACTCAGCCGAATAACTGCCAACTAGGAATGTATCAGTGTTAGCCAATTGAACGTGGCAGATAGGGGTAGTTCTTAGTTGCTACTATAAATACCCAAGTTGTACATACATTTAAAATACATCAGCAATCAATCAAACAACTTATAATTTTCGTTCAAGCTTTTATTCGCATTTTATGTTTACCTTTATGTCCCAGTTTTTATCTTAGTTCATCGACTTAAACCTTTCTGGAGTGAGTTAAGGGACCCATAGCTAAGGAACAGAGTTCCTTCCTTGGCGTAATCGCTTGAAGAAAAGGGAATCACCGTTTTGAAAGTTAGCCGATCTGCGGCTAATTGATATTCAAGACAACATCAGCGTAACGTCTGGAGCATTAATTCCGTTTGATTACTGGTTTGTTGTGCTGGTCCCAATTCCTCCGGTAGGATTCTAGTGCGATGGCTTCTCCTCTCTCAGCCATCTGCAACTTCCTTTTCCAGCCCTACATGTCTTTGCCTGTAGTTCGTTGTCCCATTTACGTACACCGTCATCTTTGTCCGGAAGTTTCCGTGGTGACCACTTGGGGCCCAGCTCCGCCGGAGAAAAAGCATCCGGGAAATGTTTTGAGTTGGGAGAACAGTGGGATCATGTAGAACCATCCAGATGCCTCACGCAGATTAGGGGCAGTGGCTCAGATGGTGGGCGCTCCACCAGTGACACGGAGGAGACAACGTTGACTGAGATCATGAGAGGGGCTCGAAGAGGGCCAAAAGAGGTCACTTGTGAGGGGCCTACCTTGCCGTGGGTGGATAAGGAAAGGGCGGATGGTTGTTGAGGGTGGAGAGAAAACCAGATCTGAGAAGGAGGGATGGTGGGGATGGAAGGAAAGCATCTGCGCAGCGCTGGCAAAGCCAGACGACGGCCAAGGGATATGATGGTGGTTGTGGCAAGTAGGAGTGGGAAGGGAAAGGTGGATCGGAATAGGGACGAAGTAAACTGACAACACCCCATCGTCGGGAGAGAAAAAAACCTCCACAGAGGGAGGAAAACGGCGCTCAAACCATAAAGAGTAGAAAATTTTCTTATATATATATAGAAGTTTATATGTAAATAATTACGTACACAAGAAAAATATAAATAAAGACACAAGATCATTGATGACCATAAACAGAATTTATATTTATATTATAATAAAAAACTGACATCACGCTTTCAGTCGCATGAGCCATAGGATGACAACTGCATCCAATTGATCGACGTCCTTACTTTATTTTTTCTCTAGTACTAGTATTTGGATACTTTGTATTTCATCTGGTTGCATTTCACTCTATCTTATTTTAAACAAAACGAAATTTTATATTATTTCATTTCACTCAATTTGTTTTTTTTTTCCCATCCCTGAAATAGAAAAATGAAAACATGTATTGGAGTTTAACAGGACACTATAGTGACAATATTTACAAATGTTTTAGTAATAAAAAATTACTATTGCGATCTAGTCTTTTTCGGAATATGACCCTTATATGGCATACTGTCTTGTGGGTGTTGTGGGAAAGTCGGAATGCCAGTATTTTCGCTGGTAAAATGCCAGATGTTTTTGAGATGGTCGACCGTATTATTACCTTATCCTGGATGTGGATGCTATCGAGGCGAAATTCGGGGTTCTTTTTGTTCTACGAGTGGCTAGTCGACTAAATTGATTGTATTGTATTGATAGGAGATAATAGTGGCCTTATTTGCCGGTTTGGGTCTTGTGTTTTAATGTCCTCTTATATTAGGTTGGAGCACCCCTAATGCTCTCCAATTAGTATTTTCTTTTGCCTTTAAAAAAATGAGTTTGTTTAGAAATATTCGATTTTAATAATTGAAATAATCATTATTTCATTGCTCATGATATTATATAATTAATACAATATTATTGTCAAGTTATCACATTTTACTAGCTAGTTTCCACTTAATAATCTTAAACTTTTAAAAGTTGGAGTTGATAGCAAGATACTACGTCTACTCAAAGAATATTAAATTATTCACCCCTCTTTTTCTGGAATATGCAACAGGAAAGGTCTTTCATGGAGTACAAAGGAATCCATATTGGGTTTTTACACCATTGAAGCCTCAATATATGGGTCAACTTCTCAATCTTCAACTACACCATTATTTTGTGGTGTAATGCAAATTATTAGCTGCATTTGGCACTGTGCTTCCTTTGGTTCTTATATATTTTAACCAGGCAAGCGCCATATACTTAAATTAGTGCCAACTGTCAACCATTAAAACCGAGCTCATTGGTGTCTAGAAAAGTAGAAATTAAGTACAGTATGGGCTCTGAGTTGGGTTGGTCGCATTTAAGGGAGAAGAAATGTTTAAAAATATCAAAATGTTTTTATTTAGTTTGGTTGAATTCTTCTAATCTAATCTATCTAATATCTAATCTAATATAATATATATTTAAGCATAAAAATAGTTGGTCTAATTACCATTAAATTCTTCTCAGTTGATTGACACGTGTTCTAATGAGGGTAATTTGGTCTCTTTCTTTGCTTTCTATTCGCGGTCAAATTTGAAATCAAATTTTAAACCCAAACTTTTTTTCCTTCACCCAAACCAATCTGGTCCCTCATCCCTGTCTCTCGATCTCTCCACTCTCAATCTCTCTTTCTCTTCCCCCCTCATCTCCATTTCTCTCTGTTTCTCCTCCTCTCCTCTTCCGCCTCCTTCTGTCTCGAGCTTCCCCTTCTCACTCCATCTTTGGGTTTCAAATTCGATCAGAGCAAATACAAAGAAGAAGAAAAGAAGGGACGAAAAGAAGACAGCACAGAGCAAAAGCTCGCTCAGAAGCAACCTAAGAACATGGGAAAACAAAGCTCGCTCAGAAGCAATAGAAGAACACAGAGCTTTTCTTCTCCATTTCTATACGCTTCTTCTGCTCCTGTGAATCACGAACCAGCCAACTTTGATGTTGAAGCCGCTCTGCTGGTGAGTTTCTGCTTCTTCTCCAACTGGTCCAGTTTCTTCTCTCCATTCTCTTCCCTTCCTCCAAAATCAACCCTAACCCTAACTTCCTCCTTCACTGCATGCGATCAGAATGGATTATTCATTTTTAGGGATTATTCACGTTTCTGATTTCCCACGATCAGAATGGATTATTCACGTTTCTCAACAAATGCGCTGCAACAAGCAGGAGAAGATTTTTTGGTACCCACTATTCTAAATTACAAAATTGGTCTTTTAAGTTTATTTTAGGTTTCAATTTGGTCCTCTACGTTTTATTTGTTTCGTTTTGGTCCTCTACGTTTTATTTTAGTTTTCAATTTGGTCTTTTCCGTCACTAAAAGTCAATTGTCCGTAGCTAGAATTTGGCTTTTAGCTACGGATAATTGGCTTTTAGTGACGGAAAGGACCAACCTGTTGTAACTTTTAAAACGTAAGGGACCAAAACGAAACAAATAAAACATAGAGGACCAAATTGAAACCTAAAATAAACATAGAGGACTAATTTTGTAATTTAGCCTTTAATAAACATGGAGACCCGGTTTGTGAAATTTTGATAGCTCACTATGATGAGGTTTGCACAAACTGCAGCTTGAGGAAAATTTTTACCTTAATCTTTTGATTAAGGTAACTATATCTTGGTGGTATGAATTCTAGGCTTTATTGAATGAGACAAAATTTCTCTACTTACCCTTAAGGTGGCAAAGTAAATAGCACTACTTTTAAAATAGAATTACTGGCACATGGTAATTGAAGCTGAATAAAACTACTTTGAAAAATAGAATTATACTATTCATATGTATAGCTTTGTTTTTCAGTTTATACACACTATAAGTATGGGGTTATGCCATTCTTTGTTCGCTGTTGATGATCTATTTGTGCCATTGGAATCAATTTTGTGTTTTAATAGTATGTGATAGGCTGATAGCTATTTGATTATTCCTAAATCAAGCTGAACAATTTGTTTCAATTGGTTCCCTTTTTACTTAATACCAGTTAGTTTTATATATATATATATATATATATATATATCAATAGCACAGCAGGAAAATTACCCATTCTATATGCAAATTAAGCTTCTTTCAACAAGCTGCATAGTGCCACAAACTGAATATGTATCTTGTTCCTGCACAAGAGATAAGTCGAGCATCATCTTTTTGGCCTTTATGTGAGGTTGACATTTTCCATTCCTTGATTCTCCTTTTCCGAGGAAACTTTATGCTCTTCATAAATAAGAAAATTACACTGTTTTTCCTAGCTTCTAATATTAGTGATTATACACGTACACCAACTTGCATTTCTTTTGTGATCATTTGTTGATATTTTCAAGGATCTGCTGCACAATGCATTGAGCAATGAATCCTGCACCAGTTTGCATGAAGTGCATATATTAGAGATTACCCTCATATTAGATAACTATATGGCTAGACATTTGTTTTAGAACACTGAAGTTCCTGTGTAAATTATCAATAAAAAAAAGTTCCTATGGAATTACATCTTAGACTAATAGTCTTAGTTAGAGTATTCAAATCCTCTTTTCTATTTTACTCTTTATAGAGTACTCATTCTGAGTAATACTGAAATTTCATCTTGAATTTTAATTTTATTAGAGGTAGTTGTACGATGGTTGTAACACCTTTGTCTAGGTAGCTATATTTTCAACTCCGATCTACTTTTTGGTCGCAGTATTCACTAATGGGTCTGATTCTTCTGCATTCATTGTTTATGGTTATCAGCAATCCATAGTGGTAATATTAGTTTAGTTGAAATTACCCTAGGTGTTCTCTGTTTGATTTTCTATTTTAATGGTAAGATGAGATCTGTTTTAGATGCAGATAGAAGTTTTCAATTGATTGTTACGAATGTTTTAATAATTCTCTGATTGAGTCAAATTAGAATAAGTTTTTTAATGTCGTAACTGACCTCTTACTGGTCTTTGATTTTGTTCAGATATGTGAGAATAAGAATGAGAGAAGAACCAGTGTTGTGCCTGTTGGTGGTCTTTATAGAAACAAAGAGATTAATTGGTTTTGGACGTACTCTCATATTTGATGTTAATGAGAGAAGAACCATTTTGTGCTTTTGGAGCCGAGTTGCTTCTCATAGATCCAGCCAAATGTATGAAAGGAGCTGTTCAGAGAGGGGAAGAGATACTGGCAAATATCTCTATGTCAAAAGTTATAAAAAAAAAAACGACTTCCATGTCAAAGTTGTTTATGTTCCATGTGCATCAAGAACAACTTTGTTTTACTTTTTGTTTTAATTTAAATTTGAGGTTCTTGAAAAGAAAATAAAAGTTTGTTCAAATCGAAAAAAAAAAGAGAAAAATAAATTAAGAGTGCTATGTTTCTTTTTTACTTTATTATTATTATTATAGAATGACCTCACCAAAAAAATTATAATAGCCGCATAGAGAAATATCACGGCCATAAACACTTTAAACGTAAGAAAACAATATCATTCTCATAAACAGCATTCCAAAATGCTAATAAATTGTTTGCACGACTCTTCAATGGTAAAGAAAAAGGTTTATACAATTATGGTAAAGAACAAGTTCATGCCTTCGTTGACCAAAGGAATTCTTTTAGATTAGGTGATAAAGATTTATAAGTTCTTTGATGATCAATTTGTTGTTCCCAGAATATAGAATCGCACAAACCAGAAAGACAATAATCCAAGATAAATCGATAACTTGAAAAACAAGAAATGAAATGAAACAAAAGATAGCACATAGAGATTTGATGACGAAGTTCAGTCAATGTGACCTACATCTCCGGGACTAAGCAATGCTTAGAGTCCAGCTTCATTTCCATGCCAAAGAATTCAAGATTACACAGATTTACACCAATGGAAACCCTCACACAAAGTGTTTCCCCTCACTTCCCTTTTCCCTTGATACACCCAAGGTCACTCACCAGAATCAGCAGATTCTGCCCCTGAATAACCGAGCCCTCCCAAGATCTAAAGCCTAGAAGTGAATCACTTTCACACTCTATGAATTACAAATGAGAAAAGTATATCAAAACAGTTGATGGCAAAGAACTATATATAACGATTAAGGTGCGTAACAAGCGTAAGCAGAGGATCAACTAACAAAACTGAATTCTAATAACTAATTCTGCACACAGTTATAACTAACATAACTGAGATGCCACCTCAGCAACAATCTCCATCTTGGCATCTTTCTGATTGACATATGAAGCTGGAACACATTGCCATCATCCAAATTATCAGCAATCAACCTGCATCGATTCCAAGCAAGTTCATGCAGTATTTGAACTTGCCTAGAGTCACCACCTTGGTGATGAAATCTGCTGGATTTTCTGAAGTATGCACCTTCTTGACTTGAACCAGCCCACTTGAAATGGCATCCCTGATCCAACGAAGCCTAATGTCTATGTGTTTTGTCCTCTCATGATATGTGCTATTCTTGCAAAGATGGATAGCACAATTTGATTATCACAAAGCACATCAATGCTGTCTTGAATAACTCCAAGTTCATTGCACAACCCTTTAATCCATATGGCTTCCTTTGCGGCCTCTGTGACCCCAATGTACTCGGCCTCAGTAGTAGATAAGGCCACGATGTGTTGTAAGGAAGCTCTCCAACTTATAGTATTTCCAAACAAAGTGAAGACATAACCTGTTAAAGATCTCCTTTTGTCAAGATCTCCTGCAAAATCAGCATCCACATATCCAACAACTCCACCTGCATCTTGATTCTTTTTCTGATACACCAAACCAGTAGTAGCAGTCCCCTTAATGTACCTCAATACATGTTTCACAGCCTGCCAATGCCTTTCCCCTGGATTTGCCATGTACCTACTGACCAAGCTAAGAGCATATGCCAAATCTGGTCGAGTGCACACCATAGAATACATCATATTGCCAATAGCACTGGCATATGGGATCCTTGCCATATCTTTCTGTTCAAACTCAGATTTAGGACAATCCTCAGCAGATAATTTGCATTGTGAAGCCACTGGTATGGACACTGGTTTAGAATCCAGCATGTTGAACCTTTTGAGCACCCTTTTCAAATATCCTTCCTGAGTAATGAGCAATCTGCCTGCATTTTGATTTCTGCATATTTCCATGCCAAGAATTCTTCTAGCTGGCCCCAAATCCTTCATTTCAAACTCAGATTGCAGCCTGTCCTTTAGCACTTGTATCTCTTGCATACTCTTGCTTGCTATAAGCATATCATCTACATATAGGAGCAGATATATGTAACCATTCTCCTTCAATTTCTTGAAATACACACAGCTGTCATAATGGCTTCTCCTATACTTGATCCCTCGGATAAATTTGTCAAACCTCTTGTACCATTGCCTAGGTGATTGTTTCAAACCATACAATGACTTCTTAAGTTGACAAACCAATTCTTCCTTACCCTTAACCTCAAAGCCCTCTGGTTGCTTCATGAAAATTTTCTCCTCAAGTTCCCCATGTAAGAAAGCTGTCTTAACATCCATTTGTTCCAAAAACATGTTGTATTGAGTAACCAAAGCCAATATCAATCTAATAGAACAATGCTTCACAACTGGAGAGAAAATATCATTATAATCCAAACCTTCCCTTTGAGTATAACCCTTTGCCACAAGTCTAGCTTTAAATCTAGGAGGATCACCTTCACTGCAGCCCTCCTTTTTCTTATAGATCCACTTACTTCCTACAAGTTTTTCTTCCTTAGGCTTTACAACCAGAATCCATGTGTGATTCTTGTGTAAAGAATTCATCTCATCCTCCATGGCAATCTGCCATTTTTGATGATCAGGGCACTTTACAACATCCTTGTAATTCTGTGGTTCCTCTTCATTGAAAACAGATTCTGCATTCAAAGCATTGGCATTAACATCTTCATAGCCATACCTTTTAGGTGCTGTGATGACTCTTTTCTCCCTATCTCTGCATAATTGATAACTATTATTGCTATCATTATCAGAATCAGTTTCTTCTTCCTCAATTTGCTGCTCACCAGTTTCAGAATTCTGCCCCTTTTCCTTCTCAAACTCCACCTCAAGCTGAGACTCCTCATTTTCACTCAAGATGCCAATAGTTTCAGAACCAGAATTCCTCATCAATAAGTCTGCCTCATTGAATTTCACATCCTTACTCATAATGCACTTATTTCCTTCAGTAGACCAGATCCTATATCCTTTCACGCCTTCAGGGTATCCCATAAAAAATCCTTTCTTAGCCCTTGGTTCAGGCTTACCCTCATTGACATGATAGTAAGCTGGACATACAAAGATTCTAAGATTTGAGTAATCTGCTGGGCTGCCTCTCCAGATTTCTTGTGGAGTCTTATTTTCTAATGCAATTGAGGGACTTCTATTGATTAAATAGGCAGCTGTATGCACAGCTTCTCCCCAAAACTGCTTAGACAATTTAGCATTGGATAGCATACATCTTACTCTCTCAAGAAGGGTTCTATTCATCCTTTCAGCCAACCCATTTTGTTGGGGTGTGTGTCTCACTGTAAGATTCCTATAAATGCCATGTTCTTTACAATATTTGTTAAACATCTCTCCACAAAACTCTAGTCCATTATCTGTTCTCAAAGCCTTAACTTTCTTGTCACATTGTGTTTCCACTCGGGTCTTCCACTCAACAAATGTCTTAAATGCTTCATCTTTACTCTTAAGCAAGTATAACCATAGTTTTCTACTGAAATCATCAATAAAAATAATGAAATACTTGTTACCTCCATGAGTAGATGTCCTAGCTGGTCCCCACAAGTCTGAGTGTATGTAATTGAGCTTGCCCTTTGTGTTATGAGTTGCTGTACTGAATTTCACCCTGGTTTGCTTTCCTATTGTGCAGTGTTCACAGAATTCTAAGGGTTGCAGCTTGTCCTTCCCAAGCAGTCCTTGTCTCTCAAGTTATTTCAAGCCTTTCTCACTTATATGACCAAGTCTTTGATGCCATAGCATCCCCAGGTTAGCACTTGAAGTAGCAGCCACTGAAACCTGATCTGTGATCACTTCCCCTTTCAATTCATACAAACAGTTCTTCATTCTTTCTCCTTTCATCACTACCCGTGAGCCTTTCATAACCTTCAAGCCTGACCCTTCTGCTCTAAAGCTGAATCCTGCCTCCTCCAGAGTCCCTAGAGAAATAAGGCTTCTTTTCAAATCAGGTACATGCCTCACCTTAGTAATTGTCTTGACTGTACCATCAGTTAATTTGAGCCTAACCGATCCAATCCCAATTACCTTGCAAGTGGCATTATTTCCCATGACAACTTGCCCTCCTGAGACTGGTTTATAATCACTGAACCAATCCTTATTTGGGCACATATGATAGGAGCAGCCAGAATCCATGACCTAGCCCGAATTTCCTTCACTGATCGAGGCAACCAGCAAGTCTGAGCTGTCATAGTCTTCTGATGCCACTGATGCATTTGCATTATCATCAGAACCATGCTTCCCTTTACCTTTGCGTTCAGGGCAATTCTTTTTGAAATGCCCTTCTTTATGGCATATGAAACACTTGAATTTTGACTTGGATTTAGACCTTGACCGATTCTTTCCTTTGTTTTCCTTCTTCTCAGATCTTCCTCTTGCCATTAAGCCCTCTCCCACATCAGACTCTTTTCCCTCAGATTTTCTTGTTAACTCCTTTGACATCAATGCCGCTTGAACCTCTTCAAGTGAAAGAGAGTCCCTACCATAGATCAAGGTGTCTGCAAGATTATCATAGGCATTTGACAAAGACCGAATTAGAAGCAAAGCCTTGTCTTCATCATCAATCTTCACATCTACATTTTCTAGATCAAGAATCAATCTGTTAAACTCATCCATGTGGTCTTCCATAGGCGTGTTGTTCTGCATCTTGAATGTGTAAAGCTTCTGCTTGAGGTAGAGCCGATTCGCTAGTGACTTTGTCATGTAAAGATGTTCCAGTTTCAACCAAAGGCCAGCAGCGGAAGTTTCTTTTGAGACTTCTCTTAGAACCCTATCCCCAAGACAGAGAATTATAGCGCTGTGAGCCTTGCTCAACAGATCCTTCTTCTCCTTCTTTGGCAAGTCTTTGGATAATTTTGATGCTCCCAAGAGAGCCTCCTCCAGCCCTTGTTGCACGAGCAAAGCCCTCATCTTCACCCTCCACAAAGCAAAATCATTTTTGCCATTGAATTTCTCAATGTCAAACTTGGTGATCGCCATTGTTCTCCCTTCCTCCACGGTCTGGCTCTTGATACCAGTTGTTGTTCCCAGAATACAGAATCGCACAAACCAGAAAGACAATAATCCAAGATAAATCGATAACTTGAAAAACAAGAAATGAAATGAAACAAAAGATAGCACACAGAGATTTGATGACGGAGTTCAGTCAATGTGACCTACATCTCCGGGACTAAGCAATGCTTAGAGTCCAGCTTCATTTCCATGCCAAAGAATTCAAGATTACACAGATTTACACCAATGGAAACCCTCACACAAAGTGTTTCCCCTCACTTCCCTTTTCCCTTGATACACCCAAGGTCACTCACCAGAATCAGCAGATTCTGCCCCTGAATAACCGAGCCCTCCCAAGATCTAAAGCCTAGAAGTGAATCACTTTCACACTCTATGAATTACAAATGAGAAAAGTATATCAAAACAGTGATGGCAGCAACTATATATAACAGTGTGCAGAACAAGTAGAAGCAGATAGGATCAACTAACAAAACTGAATTCTAATAACTAACTCTGCACACAGTTATAACTAACATAACTGAGATGCCACCTCAGCAACACAATTACTATAAACGTTTAATATATTTCATATGTTTATTTACAGTTATGAGTCCTGACAGGAAAATATTAATTACTTGAATTGAATTTATTGGGATAGTTTTATTGCTTCGTGGCACGTACCAATTTTATGCATTTATTTATTGCTTATAAATTTCAAAATGATTATTTTTGACGGGGAAGCATGTAATTTTTTTTAGTTTGTTGGTATAATTAGAATCCCGAGTCTCAATTGGAAAAAAGGCAACGATATAGTATAGACAAACTTATTTGTATATAAAAGTGAGAATTTTGGGTAACTGTATTTTTGATCCTATTGTTATATACAATTAATATTGATACGAGGATCAATGCATTCAAATATTTGTTAGATTAAAAAAGATAATAATTAATATTCACTTTTAGTTTTAGAAACATTTGTAACACACGATGTGACCCGTGTGTTTGGAGGATTTTTAGTATCCATCATCGAATGCTGTTGGGTTTTATTTTTAGTGACTTTAAACCTCTTTGAGAAAACTATGCATTTGAAGGATGGAAAATTATACATCTGATAGGCTCAAGCTGGAGAAAAGAGAAGGTTTAAGGGAGCAAAATTCCTTTCGAAAATTCCATGTGAACCACATTCCCTTCCAAAATTCCATGGGAGCCAACTTCATTGATTCCTTTAAATTATAATTAGATATAATCAAACCAAAACTACTTAATTTTGTATGTTAAACAACTTCATTGATTCCTTTAAATTATAATTATATACGTCAATCATGATATATTTGCATTCTAATACTTGGAGAATTATATCAAGAACTAGGTGCTGTAAATTATCAATTATGGTCTCATCGCTGTGAAACCCGTGCGTATGCATGGGTCTATTACTAGTACATTCTGAAAATTTGTTTCAGCATGTATTCTGAAAACTAGTGTTTAGAAGGTATTTTTAATAGATTTTATACATTTCAAAAACTAGTTTCCAAAAGATAATTTTAATATTTTTTAAAACAAACATGTTATGAAAACTAGTTTCTTAAAGGTATTTTCAAAGGATTTTAAATATAAAATGTGTTTAAGAAATTATTTTCAAAATACATATGATTGGGTTTCGAAATTAGGTTTCTGAGATAGGGGTATTTTAGGAAATAAAATAAAATAAAAGTGTATGTAGGGTGGAGGTAGCAAATTTTATGGGTGAGGTAGCTACTTTCAATGGAAAGTCTAGGCTTTGTATCATACAAGGAGCCTATTGTGCCTTGTTAAATGGATTTTTTTAAGG
Source organism: Calophaca sinica (assembly GCA_037113605.1). Taxonomy (NCBI): domain Eukaryota; kingdom Viridiplantae; phylum Streptophyta; class Magnoliopsida; order Fabales; family Fabaceae; genus Calophaca; species Calophaca sinica. Next base: position 60,237,563 of record CM073737.1, read on the forward strand.
GCAAAATATGTAACTTTATAGAGAAAAAAGGGGAGTACACGGGCTACTTCAACTTAATACAAGCACACCCAAAAAGGGGTGCTCCAATAATGGTAGAATCAGCCCAACCCGGCCAGACAAAAAAAAGGGGTAAGGCTGTAAGAATAAAGTAAGGTAAGCTCGACCTTCAATAGATTGATGAGATCGTACTTAGGCATTGACTTCTTTTGGGTCCAATTTGAAGGCATTGGCTTCTTTGTAAATAGCTAGTGCCTTAAAATGCTTACCCTTACATCATCTCTTTTGTTTAGCCCTTTTAAGCCTTAATCTCAAACTTTGGTTATTAAACTTCATCGTAAGCCAATACCGAAAAACCATACTCCCTATTGATTGGAGTCAAGGGATGCACTTTCATTTGGGACATTTTACTTTGCATTAAGTTTTGAGTTGTTTGAGGGGGCAAGCAAACTCCTAAGTTTAGGGTGGGTGTACCAAAAATATTTTGGTATTTTCTTTTTGTTATTTCTTATGTCTTATTTCATTTCATTAAATAATAATAATAATAATAATAATAATAATAATATTATTATTATTTTGGAGAAAACGAAGAAAAATGTACATACAAGGAAAAAATATCTAAAAAGAGAGAGGAAAAAAGAAAAAACAATACACAATAGAAAGAAATAAAGAAAGAGGTTTTGGGGATTCTTTGTTTTTGAAAAAGGGTAAATTGCATGAAGTGGGGAAATGATGTCCTCTTGATGTGTGCTTACATTTGCACTTCATTTATTTTCATAGAGTTTTGCCAAGCTTATTGTAGGGGAATTGTATGTAAATGATGGTAGATTATAAAAAACATCTTAAACACTTGAGACAGAGTGAAACACATTATCTAGTGAGAAGTAGTGCGGAACAACGTGTTGCTTTTGATGGATATATGATTATTGTTACTTTCCACTACAACAAATTTTGGCAATAAACAGCGCTTATTTTTAGCTTAAAACAGCGCTTAAAAGCGCTGAAAATTAAGCCGCTGCTGATTGTATTTCAAAAAAACAGCGTTTATAAAGCGCTGCTGAAAATGGACAATAAACAGCGCTTCCATACTGAAGCGTTGTTTATTTTGTATAATTAGCAGCGCTTCCTTTTAGAAGCGCTGTCTTTTTATACAATAAGCAGCGCTTCATTATTGAAGCGCTGTTTATTCTCCTTTTTTTTTTATTAAATTTAGTTCTCTCACATTTACATTATATCTGTTGCATGATAGTGATAACACAAAATGCAATCAAAATTGTCATCAACATTCCCCAACATCAAAATTTAACATTATAATGTAATTTTTTCATAAATTCCTACATATCCTTACATTAACATAAATAAAGTACAATATATTTCATAGTCAAATTTACAATTATACAGAATAGATCACTAAAATATTGCACATGTCATGCTACAAATCCTACCTAAATAGTAATATCTTTTTCTTACATCGCAACTAAACATGCATACAAAGTCAAAATTCTAACAAAATTTTGGCAGAGTTTTCCTTAAAATATGGACATTCCAAAATATAAAAATACCTGTAAACATAACATATCATACCACCACCAACATAAAATATATAAAATATTAGCCAACATAAAAAGGAATTTTATTCCTAATTTCATGTGAACCTTTCCAATTCAAGTATGCTAAACTAAAAACCAAATTTAACAAAAACTCACGTAAACATTAATATTAATCTTCTTCTATCTCGCTTATAAATGATAAAATTTGTAGTAAAATATCGACACCACTCTTCTTTGAGTTCGGTATGATCGATGTATGTGTCGAATTGACAATCGAGGATAAGATCTTGAAATAAAAATTAAATGAAGTTAGAATTGAACATAAGCATTCAAATGGTATGCGTAAAAAGAAAAAAATTATATAACGTTTGAAGTTGTTACAACCATACCTTTGTTGGAATTTCTGTTTGATTATGAACGACAATATCCTTGAGAAACTTTAAAACATATCGCCACAATCATCGAGTTAGGTTGTGAGGACACTATAAAACCAAAAATATGAAATTAATTGTTTTTATTTTTGGTAATTTGAATAATTGCATAAAAAATTTGATATAAATACCTTTATCGGTATCCATTTAGGTGGAGTAAATTTAGAAAATCGAGACTTGTTTCTTCGATAAAGTAGGATTGCCCTAAGTGCAAAATCAAACAAAATCATTTAATATGGACACATAGGCTATATATATCAAATTTCTAACAAAATTTTGGCAGAGTCTCCCCTAAAATATGGACATTCCAAAATTTATAAAACACCTGTAACTTAAACAAATACCAGCCAGCCAGCACAAGATGTCACGTAGGCCAAACATAAACAAATAAACACTTCAATATTACAAGTAACTTAAACGTTTAAGAAATTGCATACATATATATATATATATATACATATCTATGATTTATACACACTTACTGATTGTACTTCTCTTTCATTGTTTTGCGCATGTTGATATGTACACGCAATGGATCAAGATAGTACACAACGTTTTGATTCAAGTTAATCGCTAACAATAACCAATGATCCCTACAAAAATGTTGGACAAAAAAATATAAGAAAGTAAACACATTTCAATAAATTTAGTAATATTGATTAAATTAAATGACTTACACTACGTTGCAAGGTGACAAAAACAAAGTCTCAAAGTCAGGATTTGCTAATGTCAAGCGGTGAATGACATACTCAGACATGTCAGCATTCCATGATCCCATATGTGTCCGTTGTGGGCACAAAAATACAAACCTTTGAGTTTGTTCTTGTGGGATCAATATCTCTTGATACAAGTACCTTAAATTAAAACATGCATACAAATTAATGCATTAACAATAACATAAATATTTAGTGTGAAAAAATAAAAATCATTGGATACTTTAAAATTTAATGCAAGACTGAGATATACACTAATAACAGCTTTCACTTAACCATAGGTTGTCATTAAGAATTTCTTGAAGTGCACCATCAACACCAGCTCTCAGGTCGTGCTCATAACCCAAAATTGATTCATCCATTGGTACTTTAAGGGTAGTTGCCGCCTCCATCTTTGTTGCCACATGGACTCTAAGATAAATTGTAAAATCATGCAGAGGGTGTAGGAGGTGAGATACCATGACCTTCTTCACTGGAGATGTGAATGACCCATTTGTTGGCTGCTTGCCAACACTCTTGCTAGCTATAGGCAGCTTGCCCTTGCCTTTGTCCTTGGCTTTGGATGTTGGAGATACCTACATATTTTGCATTCCAACATATTGACTAGTTAGTGAGTGATCACCTAATTTAATAAATATATGCAGTATATGATAGTGAAGCATATACTTTAACATATACGTACCATATCACTTGTAACTATGAGGTGGTTTGGCCATGCCACATAGGTTCCTATTGCCTGTTCCACTGTCATCACATCTGCCGCCTCCAATGGTACAGGCAATAGTGCATCTCCCTCAAGTGCAACGTCAACTCTAACTTTTACATGATTAGGAGGTAAGGGAAGGTTGTGTAGTGACACACCTGGTTCATTATACAACATTTCCTTACCAACCATTCGTTGCGTTGGACTTGTCAAATATAGACTGCACTCATAAATGCCCTAAACCAATGATAAACGAAATATTAATATGTTAAATCTTTGAATACTTAGGTGAGAAAGTATAAAAAGAAATGTAACGATTATTACCTCGGGACTCACAATAGTGCAACTATCTCTAACACTCTTTGGGTTAGGGATAGGTGACTGATGCTCGTTCCTCTCCACTTCATCTTTATCCTTCTTGCTATCTTCCAATTCCTGAACTTTTTGGTATAGCTGAGTTACCATTCTCCTCAATTCTTCTGTTTCACTAGCATCAGCATGGCGTCTTACGCGCTTCTGTGATCCAAAGATAGCGCCCTGGAAGACGCCAAATCCCACGCCTCTTACCCGACCAGGATACTCCTTGATGGGTATGGCTTGGGAAAGGATGTCTTGACCAGACAAATCTGATATAGACATTGACAGTTCATTCTGCGAGACACAAATATTATTAAATATTATTAAATAATATCATTAATTTAAACGTTAATTAATGTTATCATACTTACAATTTTATCAGCCACTTCTCTAGTGGGTAGATGTTCAATGTCACCCTTCTTGTTTCACGGGCTTCTATCCACAAACAAGATCGATCAATGGATTGAGAAGTTGCATCTTCTCCTGACTCCAACAACTGTACATGTGAACAAACAAATTGAGAGAAAGTAAGAAAGAAATTGTACATACCAAGAGATGCGTTAAAACAAGTTATAATTAAAGATATTGTACATACCATTTCTTCCTCAATGCGGGGATACCCTTTAACCCCTCCTCTGTAAGGGTATGGAGGATTTGACGCTCTTTGCCGATTTTCATTGCTTATTCTCTACATAAAAACATAAGAATATATTAATGCATGGTTTAACGTCATATATAAAAGTTATAAATATTATTGTACATACTATATATTCTTCATCTTAAATGCGTCTTCTTACAAAAGCGCTCCAATCATCCTGTTCTATGAACGATGCATATTTTGCTGGAGGCTGATGTCTGATGTTCCCGTGTTGGTCTCTCAACCACTTGTTCGCTAACGCAGTTCGGAAATTCCGGTGTGATCTTCCAGCTAACCTAAGTGTAATATCCTTTCGGGTCTCATCAACATCAAAATGCTTCGCAAGAACATTATAAACAAAATGGTAGACTATAAGTATGTTTAGATAAAGTAAAAACAATACAACTAACCAATGTTAATTAATCCCATTTTTATATACCTGTATCTCAGTCCATATCTCATCTTTTAGCTCCTTCAAATATGGATCCTTATCCTTCCAATTATCGCGACTAAATGGGACCGTCTTTCAGACTTTGTGGCCCCAATGAATTGAATAAAGTCATTAACATTTTCACCAATTGGTTGACCCTTAGCATTCCATATAACCTATAAAAAAAATAGTATTAGTGTACAAATTTAGATACTCAACTAAAAAAAATAGTATTAGTGTACAAATTTAATCGACAAGTATCTTACCACACGTTTTGCAACTCCTTTACTCCTCTCACGGATGAGTTTCTTCTTAAAAGTCGGTCCACGGGGCCAGTCCCCTTTTGGGGGCCTCGAGCACTATCATCACTTTCAGATGCCATTTACCTGAAAAAAATTATACACATAAGTTATTAATAAAAATTAATAAAGAAATCAATGTATACACATTTAATTGATCAATAAATTAATAAAAATTAAATAGCATTCACTACATACATGTACATTTAAGCAACTCTTTTCCTTTTTCTCGTTTTATTCAGATTTGCGCATCCCTTATGAAATAATGGATTGATCCAAAGCCCTTCATTATGATCATTTCTAATATACACATCATCCTCTATATGTGTACTTGCCCCAAACAATGATTGTGATGTCCCGAAGAAAGGGTCATCCTCAATGTCAGCATATTCATGTGCTTCATCATCAATCTCATTAACAATTTTTTTGTTATTCAATAGAACAATGGACCAATTCATATCAATTGGATCGGTGACATAGAACACTTGTTGAGCTTGCGATGCTAAAATAAAGGGCTCATCCTTATATCCCAACTTATTAAAATTCACCCGCATGAACCCCAACTCATCCATTTGTACACCGTTGTTATTATCAACCCACTTGCATTGGAACACGGGCACTCGAAACATCTTGTAATCCAACTCCCATATGCGTTCAATGACCCCGAAGTATGACATATTCGCATATATGGGATTTCTATCTTTAGCACTTGATATATGCATAGCTTCAGCTACAAGAGTCACTCCACTATTTTGTATTCTCCTCCGATCATCATGTTCTTTTGTATAAAAAGTGTACCCATTAATGAGATAACCGGTGTAAGAACTAACATGTATATCTGGACCTTTAGCTAACCATCTCAATCTTTACAAACCGAGCTAGGATTTGCAAAGAAACTCTGCAGAAATGTATTCTTTCCACCATTTTATAAACCACCGATTGTGTTCTATTGTTAACCAATTTTGACTCTTATTTGGGTACAAGCTCTTGAGTATGTCCTTGTGTTTTACAACATATGACTCAACTTCATCGGCGTTGCATAAAACATATAAGTGTGCTTGTTCCCATTCTTTCCTTGATATAGTCAATATTTCAAGTCTAGTAATCCCCTCCCCTGCACTTCTTCCTGTGTGACGAGACGCGGCGACCTATAGAATGTTCAATATCGATACATACTTGCAGAATTCAACGACTTCTTCGACTATATACCGTTCAACAATACAACCCTCTGGTCGTGGATCGGTTTTTCACATACCCTTTTAATATCTTCATGTAACGCTCAAACGGGTACATCCATCTCATATAATTTGGCCCACACAATTGTGTCTCCCTAACCAGATGAATCGCCGATGAATCATTATGTCAAAGAATGAAGGCGGAAATACATCTCAAGCTCACACAAAGTCGAGAATAATTTCTTTTTGCAAGGTGGCAACTTTCGGGGTCAATCACTTTACTACAAATTGCCTTAAAGAAGAAACAAAGTTTACTTAAGGTATTCCGCACTTTGTCGTGCAAAATAGATCGTATAGCTATGGGTAGCAAATTCTCCATGAGAACATGACAATCATGAGACTTTAGACCCTTTAACTTGAGATCTTTCATCGATCTGAGGTTCTTAATGTTTGAAGAGTACCCTCTGGAACCTTAACTCCATCAAGAAACTTACAAAAATCTCTTTTCTCTTTTTAGATAGAGTATGAGCGTGGGAGGTAGATATGTCTGACGTTTCCCTTTCTTTACGGTCCCAACTCGTCTCAATCCCATACTAACCAAGTCCACCTTGCATTGATGCCATCTTTAGTCTTCCAGGGCACATTAAGTAAGGTACCACTGAGACTATCAAAAATATTTTTTTCAACATGCATCACATCAACGAAATGTCTTACGTATAATGATTTCCAATATGGCAACTCAAAGAAAATCGACCTTTTCTTCCACCCTCGTGTGGCAAGGTCTCCTGCAAGAGGGTTACCGAATTTAATATTCAAATCTTGTACTTTTTCTTACAGTTGTGTACCCGTGCGAGGCAAAGGAGCTCTCCGTTCTTACGTATTCCCATTGAATGCCTTTCTCCATGACCGATAATGATGATTTGGATGCAAAAATCTGCGATGCCCAAGAAAGACATTCTTCCTACCATGTTCCAACCGACTCCAATCTGTCCTACCTTCACATATAGCGCATGCACACTGACCTTTGGTACTATATCCCGACAGATTACCATATGCTGGAAAATCATTAATTGTGCCGAAAATCATAGCCCTCAAGGTGAAACTTTCTTCTCTATACCTATCATACACCACCACATCTGTCTCCCACATTTGCTTCAAATCTTCAATTAAAGGAGCCAAATATACATCGATATCATTTCCTGGTTGTTTCGCCCGTAAATTAACAAAGACAACATCATATATTTTCGCTTCATGCATAGCCATGGAGGTAGGTTATAAATCACCAAAATCACAGGCCATGTCTTTGTGAGAGCTACTTTGAACACCATGTGGGTTAAATCCATCGATGAGACAATGCAAGTCGTAAGTTTCTTGGTTCATTCCCAAAATCAGGATAATCAATATCAATTTTTTTCCATTGAGGAGAATCTGCCGGGTGCCGTAGCTTGCCATCTTGAATCCTTTCATCCTCATGCCATGTCAGGTTTTTGCATCTTCTGAACTACGGTACATACGCTTGAATCTGGGAATTATGGGAAAATACCACAATACCTTCTCTGGAGCCGAATTTTCCTTCTTATACCGCGAGGCTTCACATTTAGGACACGACTTTAACGATGCATATTCATTACGAAATAAAATGCAATCGTTACGACAAGCATGTATCTTCTCATAGCTCATGCCAATAGAGCGTAACATTTGTTTAGCCTCATATGTCCTACTAGGAAGCACATTATCATTTGGCAACATATCTTTCAACAGTGTGAGTAAGTCCGTAAAACTCTTATCACCCATCCATTGCCCGACTTCAAGTTAAACAACTTTAACATTGCCGACAATCTTGTGAATTTAGTACAACCCTCATATAACGGCTTCTCGCATCACTCATCAACTTCTCAAACATTTGAGGACAATCACGAAGATCTTCTTCAACCGCATTTAACATATCTTCAAAACGGTCACCATCATATGTATTTGTAGCGGTGTCCTCTGACGATATCTCCCACTATTCCCGTATTAGAAGATTCACCTCTTGTCTCACCGTGCTTTGTCCAACGGTATAAGTTTGATCAATCCCATTGCTCACTAAATGCCATTCCAATTCAGAACACTGATTTTGTTTGTATAACAACAACTTAAACAAGGACATATGATTCTACTATGGTGCATTTGTATGCCCAACTACAAACCCAATAAAATCTTTCACTCCATCCTTATATTCCTTCGACAAACGATTGGCAGACATCCACTTTCGATCCATATTTTACCTATGGATTGAGAGGTAAAACAACAGAAAAACCCCATTTAAATAAAGCAAGACTAAAACTATCACTGCTCTTAAAATCAACACACAGACTAGATCAAAATTCTAACAAAATTTTGGCTGAGTCTCCCCTAAAATATGGACATTCCAAAATATATACAATACCTGTAACATTCCAAAATTCATTGTTCAAACCAAAAAACCCAAAATCAGGTTCCACAACAAAATTCATCTCTGGACAACAGTGAACAAAATCAAACAAAATCGAACAGAGACAAAAAAACTAACGAACCACCAACAACAGAAACCAACGTGGAATCGAGATACAAAATGGAGACAGTGGCCATACCTGGAAATGGACGCAAATAGGAGTTTGGAGATGGAGGCGGGGGGAGGACGAAGGACGAGCGCCGCCAGCAGCTTTTGCTCGGATGGAGGACGACAGACGAGTTTTGGACGAGCTCAGATTTCAGGTTTTGAGGACGACGGACGAGCTCGGATGGAGGACGACGGACGAGTTTTGGACGAGCTCAGATTTCAGGTTTTGAGGACGTCGGACGAGCTCGGTTTCCGGCTTTTGGACGACCTCGGATTTCAGCTTTTGGAGGACGACGGACGAGCTCGGTTTCCGGCTTTTGGACGAGCTCAGTTTGAGCTTTTACGAGCTCACGATCTCCGGCTTTGAAGCACACGATCTCGTTGAGGGACGGCGATGGTAGAGATGGAGGCGGCAGCGGTGGAGTTTGCGAAGAGAGTTGTGACAGAGAGAAAGCGGTGCTTACGGATGCGAAATGAGAGAGGAGAGAAATACATATATTTAATAAACCGACCAAAAACAGCGCTTAGTAAGAAAGCGCTTATTAGTAAGAAAAACAGCGCTTAAGTCTAAAAGCTGTTTATTCTAACACCAAAAACAGCTTCCTACTATGAAGCGGCTGTTTGTGTTCCTATGATCAAAAACAGCGCTTCATGTTTTGAAGCACTGTTTAATGTGCCAGTTCGTTTTTTATTATTTAAAGATAAAACAGCGCTTAAAGGACTAAGCGCTGTTTATTATATGTACTAAACAGTAGCGCTTAGTTAGTAAGCGCTGTTTATTGTTTACGTATGACATAAAGTAGCGTTTTTTATTTTAAGCGCTGCTTAAAGGAGCGCCATCTTTTTTAGAATTTGTTGTAGTGTTCATTTGATATGATCGAAAAGCATGAATACAAATTACTAGGTAACTTGATTTTGTAGTGATTGAACACTTATTGCGGATAGTTCAAAATGGTGATTAAGATTGGTGAGTGTGTAGAGTGGGATATACTTCATGGTTTCCACTCCAATCCCTGGTTGTACATGACTATTTGCTTAAGGACAAGTAAAAGATTAAGTTTGGAGTTGAAATAAATCTACAATGTGTAGCTTTATAGTGCACTTTTAGTGTAAAAAAAGGTTAAATAAGTAATGGATTAGGTTATTTTAGGGTAGGTTGTTACTTAAGATACCTTATTATACCTTTTTGATATCTTTCATTTTAGGACATTGTCAGGGTATAAATCGTACTTTTTTTTTTGATAAGCAAAAATATATTAAAAGGGGAGTACAAGGGGTACTCCGAACCCATATATACAGATGTTTAGGGAGGGTAGTGCCTCATTAAAACCCCTCAAGGCCAAAACCCAGTGGGAAAAAAACCAAGAGAGGGAAAAGAGTACAACTACCAACCCCACATAAAAGCAGCACTACAACACAAAAATTGCCTACACAGTAGTTCTAATTAAACCCACAGTCCGCGCATACACCAACAGTACACACAAATCGTACTTTCACTTCGCGAAACAGGTTGTTCTCCTAGAGAAGACCTCAAACACTACTAGTTTAGCTAATCTGCAGGTGAAGGTAATGAGCTGAGGCAAATCTCAAATGAATTTCAGGCTAATAACTTTTACCTTGTTTCGCCTAGCAAGGAGTGTCCGCTCGCTAGGTGAATTTCATGCCATTTTCCCTCAGCCAGTTTTTGCCATGCATGCGAAAGCTCGTGTTCACCATGCAATGACAACTATTTCTTTTGATATAAATAAGTCGGCATTGGCATCGTGTAAATGACTTTTTGTCATTTTTTTGAATCTTGGACATTGAGAAACATATTTTCTCTCTTACCATTGCAACTTCAAGGATTGGGAACAGGAACTGAATCCTCAATAGATCCACCCACTTCACATAGTTTGATCATTCCATTCTTCTCTCTCGACCATGAATTTCTATTTTCTTTTGATTAGGTAAGGTTGAAATTTACTGTTTGATGATGTAATTCGTGATTCTCTATATATTTGAGTTGAATTTGAGCATCTGTTTGAAGAGGTTAATCCCTTAAATGAATTGAAGTATCTTTAAGGGAATAGTCACTAACCCCAGATCAGATAATACCCCTGAGTTCACAAAAAAATATTTAACCTGAGTTCACACAAAAATATTTAAGCACCGTAATTGTCGTCATCATTTGGTATTTTCACTTTTTTTTTTTTGCTAAAAAAGTTATAAATTAGGAGAGACACACACTTATGCAAGACTAGCGATAAACATCAACCTTAGCAAAATTTACCAGAAAAGGAATAACCATATATGCTAACCCTGTTAGCTATATTTGCAATTTTTAAAAGACTGCTGAGATCTAGATTATATTAAACGGTGGTTTATTATTGTATGGTACATAAAAACTACCATATTTATACCAAAAAAAAGCAGCCATATTTAGGCATGGCAACAGAACCCCAACCTGCGGGTACCCACCCGATCCCAGCCCGATTTTGACGGGAAACATACGTTTTGACTGGGGGGAATGTCGATAACCGACCCGCCTCCGACCCGAACAAGCCCGACTAAATATAAATTATTAATTTTTATTTTATTTTATACATGTATACTCATTTATTTTGTTTCATATATTTTGTTATTTTTAATTTAATCTCTTTTCAATAGAAAATTTGATTTTGATGTTTTTTATTTTATTTTATCATTATATAATAATTATGATTTTATTTTATTAATTATCATACATATAATTTTTTAATTTTTCTACATATATGGAGCGGAGTCGCGGGGGCCCGTGAAAAAACCTGACGCTGTCTGGGCACTGAACCCGTTGAAAATAGGGACGAGGACGAGGAAGAATAGCCATATTTAGAAAATTTTGATTACAAGGAAATTCAGTGAAAAGGTATGATGGTTGGTGTATAAGCAATGCATCATTTTCCATGTAAAAAAAGGGGTAAATTATACATTTGGTCTTCTATGTTTATTTTAATTTTCAATTTGGTCATCTATGTTTTATTTGTTTCGTTGTGGTCCCTTACGTTTCAAACGTCACAACATGTTAGTCATTTCCGTCACTAAAAACCAATTGTCCGTCAGTATATGTCTTCTTGTTCGTTTCAAAATGGACTTTTACCTACGGACAATTGGATTTTAGTGACGGAAATGACCAATATGTTGTAACGTTTGAAACGTAAGGGACCAAAACGAAACAAATAAAACGTAAATGACCAAATTGAAAACTAAAATAAACATAAAGGACCAAATGTATAATTTAAAAAAAAAAGAAAAAAAAAAGATACTCATTACACAAAGTTCCTGATGCTGGATGTTTCCTAAATTTAGAAAGAAATTCACTTCTTAATATATATCACACTTTTATTTATTTATTTATTTATTTATTTTTTTTACAGGAATTCTTAATATTGCACTTTTCTAAGCTCATTCTCGCATACCATGTTTCTCTCTTAATTTTCAACGAAAAAGGAAGGGGGAATTTGGGGACAAACTATTCCAAGAAGCATGTTCCCTCCATGAATCTTGCAACCTTTTCAGATCAACTAGCGAAGATCCACCTCCTCCTCTTGCTTCGCTGGCACTTATTTTCATTTTATAAATCCTTTGTCTTATCTCTTTTCCACTCACCGATTCCATGAGTTCTTTAACTCGGTACCCCAACTCAGTACCACTCACAAACCCATCTTTTGACTCGTTCAGTGCCAAAGCCACTTTCATTTCCTCTACCAAAATCATTCTGTTCAGCTTCTGCTCCGCATATAAAGGCCATGTCACCATCGGCACACCACCAGTAACCGCTTCCAACACCGAGTTCCACCCGCAGTGAGTCACGAACCCACCCACCGAGTCATGACTCAGTATTGCACCTTGTGGGGCCCAATTCCTCACCACCATTCCCTTTTTCTTTGTTCTCTCCAAAAACCCTTCGGACAACAACTCGTCCAAACTCAGTCCCTCCGAGTCAATCCCATCCGACTCGTTCTTACTTCTGACAACCCACAAGAACCTTTGTTCACTTTTCTCCAACCCAATAGCAATCTCTTTCAATTGAGCCCTCGAAAACATTCCCATGCTTCCAAAACTCAGCAACACGACGCTTTGACTCGGCTGCGAGTCGAGCCAACTCAGACACCCATTCTCATCTTCACCATACGAGGGCGAAATCACGGGTCCAATGCAGAAAAGCGGTGGAGTGGTACCATCAGGAACGCAGAACCCTTCGTTAAGCGCTCTGATAGGTTTTCCTTCAATGGCGTAAAAAGTGTTGACGATAATCCCAACACTTTCCCTCACGGTTTTCGCCGAGTCAAGCAAAACTTGGTAACTCCGACTCGTTGGATCCTTGCCATCATCTGGGTAGTCATCTACGGACATCAACGGTAACCCAGGGATTTGAAGAGGTGTGTGAATTTCTTTAATGGGTTTTGTGGCTTTTTTGTGAAAAGTTGGAAAGTGAAGAAAGAGAGCTAGAAGAGAAGCTGATGAAGTGTAGTAAAAGTAAGTTGGGATTTCAAGGGTTGTGGTGAGTTTTGAGACACTGTAATTGAGGAAATCTAAGATAACAGCTTTGAGGTTTGAGGTTTTGGAAATGGTTTGGAGGAGATTGTGAACGTGGTGGTTGCTGCGGAGGGAGAGTTCAAGGGTGAGTAAGTGAGGTGGGAGTGTGGATGGGAATGATATGGCAGGAATGTAAAGGAAGGTTATGGAGGGAAAAGTTGAAGAGACTGTGGATATGTATTGAGAAGTGGTGGAAGTGGGGGTGTTGTTGTTTGTGTTGGGGGGTGTGAGTATGAGAATTGTGATGGAGAAAGAAGGGTGGTGGGTTAATATGAGTTTGCCTAGTTCAACCATGGACATCAGGTGTCCACTTCCCTGAGCAGGGTACAGAACTATCGTATCCTTCATGGTTAGTAGGATTGGAGAATATTTTATGATGTGAATTTCTATCCAAGAGATTATGTGTATTTAAGGACAGTGTGTGGCCTATGGTCACATTTAAATATGAAAGCTGACATTTGCACACAATGACATATATCTTATCAAATTAATTTCTCAAACATGTAACTGCCACGAGTTTTTTTTATATATTAATTTCTCAAATTAATTTATGTAAATAATGTAAGTGATATTATCTTTCAATCCAATGATTTGTTATGTAATACATATATCATGTACAAAATTATTGAACGGTATAACAATACTCAAATATTATACCGGTATATATTAGTCTATCGTTTTTTGAACGACAAAGGCTAATTGGTAGTACTCCCTCCGGTAAAAGAGTCTCTTTTCTTGGTCCTAATTATAAGAAACAACATCAACTTCCAAATGTATTAAATATCTAATTTTTATTTATACCATTATTTATAGTGAGACTTATATTAATGAGATAATATATTTCCTATGCAAGTGGATTGGTTCATAAAAGGAGTACTTTTGAAGAAAAAATCAAATTTTTAAGAGTTTTAATTAGAAAAAAACTATTTTCAATGTATTTTCTTAGTCCGTATGAATTAGAGTTTTGTTTCTTATAATAAAGACCGGATAAAGTATTTGTTATGTTAGTTGTCAGGGTTTGAACACTTGACCTCCTACTTAAAAACTCTTTATAGTGTCTCAGTTCAACCATTTAACTACGCTTGAGATGAGAGACTATTGACATACACCAAATCCCAATCCTTCTTTGTTTTTTTTTTACTCAATCCCAATTCTTCTTTTGATCACACAAAAAAAGATTTACGCCAAATCCCGTGTTTCAATTTAAAATAAAATAAAATAAAAGAGAACCACATGACTTTTGGTGTTATTCTTATCCTTATAGCACTCTCCTAAATTTAAATATTCGGTTCTATTTGCTCACGCCAATTTCAGGATGGCTTTAAGTTGTCGGAATTTTGCAGCAACTAGGGCTGGACATCGGTCGGGTTTGGGTGGGTTTGGGCCCAAAACCACCTATCCAGCCCAAACCGGGATTCACATTATCTGGCCCATTTCCATCCAAGTGGCCAAACGGGTTGGACGGGTGCGGGTTGGGCGGGTTGCAGATTGGGTTGGTTGGGTTTACACGGGTCAGGCCTTTTTTTGGCCCATTATGATTTTTTTGGCCCAATATAGTTCTTCAAGTTTTTTTTCTAAAATTAACACTTCAATTTTAAATGCCCATTTTCCTGTCAATTAACTGGGCCATTTATTTTACATGAATGAGACATTTTCATCATTTGAACCTTTTTTTCATGAACCTTTCAAAAGAAAATAGGCACATCTCTTCATGATCCTTTTTTTTTTGTTTTCTTAAAACTTTAATTTTGATGGTTCATTCTGATGTCATATTGTTGGGCCATTTTAATTCACGTGAATGAGCCATACAAACAGCTATTTTAATTCATAGTATTGGGCCATTTTAATTCACATAAATTGGCCTGAAAACCATACAAACAGCTATCAAAGTTATAAACCATATAAGCAGCTACCAAATGACTTTCCTTCTGAATCTATAAATAACCAACACTATCTAGAATCCAAAATAGATTAAGCATCAGTTTCAGTCATGGTATGATGTGCTGCTAACTAGAATCCAAAATAAATTAACCAACACTATCTATAATCCAAAGTTCGTCTACTTGCAGCAATGTTTCTTCAGTTTCAATTAATTATAATCACAGTAACTTAAGTAAAATAACAACTCTAGTTTCAACAGAATTACATCAATTTTAATTAATAATTACAAAAGTCAGCTTCAACATGATGTTCCTCAAATGTCACGCAAAAAAACCTGCAGGAAGAACAGAATTAGCAAAGCAGGAACAGAATTAAGCATACATATGTTTAACAGAATTAAGCATACATATGTTCCTCAATTTTTTCCTCAATCTTCTCTCTCACAATTAATGGCAACTTGTTTGGTCTGTGTACTGCACAATTGCATACATGGTATGCTGTGCTGCTAACTTTTATCAATTTATTATTCAAAACATGCATTGCATTCATGTGGTGATATAATACAAGTTTCTGTCCTGAATCCTCATGCTTATAATTGGAAATCCGGATTCAGCAAAACAATAATAGTAGAGAAATTGAAAACGATCATTTCATTTCTGTTTGGAATCTGGTATGCATAAATTGTTTAACATTAACAAAAACCTGAAGGAACAGAATGCTTATTATGAGTGATGCAACATGCTTATTATGCAGATTCAGTGAGACAGTAATTACCTTCATCTATATGGTGCACAAAATGCATAGACAGTAGCATAGTCCAGTCCAACAGAAGTTTTAGCAGTCCAACAGAAGTGCAAAAAGGCCAAAAGCCACATGGATTTGAATCCATGTTTCAGTCATATGCATGACTCCAAAAAAATTAACACACATGACTGCAAAAAATTGAACTAAATTAGAATACAAAGCAGACAGATTTTACAACATAAAATTTACAATATAAACTAGAATACAAAGCAAACAGATATACAATGTGTCAATCACAGCCTACTATGGCTGAGATGATGACCCAGCAGTGGATGTTGTTCCAGTTCCAGTTCTACCTCCTTCAAATTCTATCACAATTCAAAAAAATACACTTAAGTTAATCAGTATACAAATTACAAAGACACAAATTCTAAATAATTCCAGAGGTAAATAATTTATTAAAATATTACCTGTCACAATACTCTCAGCTATTTCATACTCATCATTGAGTTGGAGATCTTTGAATTGGAAGAGGGAAGGCCTCAACCAATTTTGAATACAAATCAAAGCCTCTGCCATCTCTGGCTTCAGAGAGCTTCTAAATGTGTCTACAACCCTTCCTCCTGCACTGAAAGCACTCTTTGACGCCACTGTAGATACCGGTGTGGCCATAAGATCTTTTACTATTGTAGATAATATTGGTTACCTTGATGAGTTATGTTTCCACCAAATAAGAATATCAAACTTTTCAGTCTGATTTATGTTGGCTCACTTAAATATCTCTCAAGCTCATTTTGTTTGTCAATAGAATCTTTTTCCTTTAAGTGCTACATAAAAGCATCAGCCCTTGCTTGTGATGCTGATATTTCAGCAACTGAAGGTGTTTCAACTTGAGAAATACCTACTGTTGAGCTAGAAGAGGACTGCCCAGCATTGTTTTTCAGATCGTAGGCTTTCTTATAAGTGTCGTACATCTTAAACAGATTGGTCTTTAAAGAGGTGGACAGCTCCTTTGCAAAGTCAGATTCTTTACCATACATGTCCTCAAAAGACCACTCGACAAATCTTAACTTATACCGAGGATCAAAAATAACACCAAAATAAAGAAACTGATTGATGTTTGCAACAGATCCCCAATATTTGTCATACTTCTTCATTTCAAACCCCATAGTGGCCAAAATAGTGTTGAGGTTCATAGAAGAATTTTTCAGCTCACAATATATTGAAGACAATTGATGAAATGCAACATGCAAGCTCACTTCTTGTGATGCTGACAAAACCTTTGTAGCCTCATAGTAAATCTTCAAAAAGGACACAAAAACACGAACATTCTCCTAATCAGTCTTACTGGGAGGACCATCAACCCCAAAGAAATCTTTATAGTTTGAATCTTCCTCATCAAGCTTCTCAAAAGCTGGCTGAAACTTCTCGGCAGCATCTAACATCAAATAGGTGGAGTTCCACCTTGTGGGAACATCAAGACACAAAAGTTTCTTACAGGTAATTCCAAAGAAACTCTATGCGATCCTTAAATTTAGAAGCCTTAGGTGGTGAAGACCTTACAAATCTAATATGATCAGAATCTTTGGAAATAGAACTGTGCAAGTCTTTTAATCCATCATTTACCACTAAATTTAGTATGTGTGCACAACACCTAACATGGAAGAAATCCCCATCCAACATAAGTCCATTCATATTTTTAAATTTCCTCTTTAAATATGCTACAACTACATCATTTGACGAAGCATTGTCAACCGTGATTGTAGACACATTCCTAAGTCCCCAATCTCTTACAACATCCTCAACTTTCCTCCCAACAGTTTCCCCTCTATGGTTAGGGACTACAGCAAAGCTAATAATCCGTTTCTGGTATTTCCATTCATTATCTACAAAATGTGCCGTGAGGGTCAAATAATTCAGATTTTGGACAGAGGTCCAGCAATCTGTTGTTAGTGCCACCCTACTGCAATCTGACTTAAAGAATGCTTTCAGCCTCAAATTTTCATCTAGGTACATCTGGAAATAGTCCCTAGCAACTGTACGCCTTGATGGGATTATGAATTGGGGCTGCATTGCTCTACAAAAGTAATTAAACCCCTCACCTTCCACAACCCTAAAAGGTTGTTCATCTACAATTACAAAAACAGCCAATGCTTTTCTCAGGGCTTGAACATTGAATCTAGTGCTTGCAAAAGCTAGACCAGTGTTCTCTCCACTGGGAAATGCAATGGTTGTTTGATTAGCGTCACTGATCAAAGCATATGGATACTTGGCACAGACTTTCAAGTGAGCAAGCATGTTCGATGTTCCATGTTTAGTTGTGTCACACAAATACCGTTTATGGCAGTGTTTACAAGCTACTGTTGGTTCTGTTTCTTCAGGTAGTTTATTGAAGTGGTCCTAGACAATAGAAGTTTTCCGGGGACCATTTGCCTTTTGTTTTCTTCTCTTTGCAAGAGGAGGACGAGTAGCATTAGCTTCAGCACCAGCTGCAACTTGTGCTTCACTTCCAACTCCTACATTTGGTGCAGAATTTGGAGTGGTTGGGGCAGCTTCTGCAGATTGACTCACGGTTTCTGATGTTAACATAGAAGGCAGGTTTTGACTAGACGGCTTCATCACTGAAACAATGAAGAAGTCGCAGTCCACAACTGCCAACTACATTATTAAGTCTGTAAACCATGTTCTCAACTTGCAGGGCTGAACCAATTAACCAAATTTAACATTTAAGTTTAACATTTAACATTTAAGTTTAACATTTAAGTTTAACATAACATTTAATATTTAAGTCTCATTTTTAAACTAAGATTAAATTTTAAAGTTTATGTTCCGTTACAAGTTTAAACTAATTTTAACTAAGTGCAAGTTTAAACTAATTAATTGTAACAATAAGCATACATATAAGCATGTTCATATAAGTATACAAGAGCAGTGAGCATACCATTAAGTGATCATATATAAGCATCTAAGAGCAGTAAGCATACTATCAACTCAGAATACAACTCAACATACAACATTTTCAGCAACTCAGAATAATAATCATGCATAGACCTTAATTAACAGATTGACTAATCATCTATAATTAACTCTGCATACAACACTTTCAGCAACTTAGAATACTAAGCATGCATAGACCTTAATTAACAGATTGACTAATCATTTATAATTAACTCTGCATACAACACTTTCAGCAACTTAGAATAATAAGCATGCATAGACCTTAATTAACAGATTGACTAATCATCTATAATTAACTCTGCATACAACACTTTCAACAACTAAGTATCTATAATTAACAGATTGACTAATCATGCATAGACCTTAAATGCATTCAGCAACTCAGAATACAACTCAGCATACAACACTTTGTCAAAGCATATACTCAGTATACAACTAATAAATAAATTACTAGCATGCATAGCCTTATAATACAAAACCTTTAAAATTACACAAACCTCCAACTTAAATGTTCCTCCAAGCCTCTAACTCACAAGTCTGGTTCCTCCTTTCTTACCACTTGCTTGCTCCAACAAAATCAAAATGCCTATAACAATCAACAATAGTTAGTGAAAACAAAAATAAAAAAAAAACAGAGGAAAAAAGAAATAGAAAAAGACACAACAACAAGGAAAAAAACCCTAACTTTAAAGACTGGCCGGTTCCTCCATCCCTTACCACTTGCTTGCTCCAATAAAATCAAAATGCCTACAACAATCAACAATAGTTAGTGAAAATGAAAATAAAATAAAAAAACCAGAGAAAAAAGAAATCGAAACAGACACAACAGCAAGAAAAAACCCTAACTTTAAAGGCTGTCCCTAACTTCAAAGGCCGTCTGGTTCCTCCATCCCTTACCACTTGCTTGCTCCAACAAATCAAAATGCCGACAACAATCAACAATAGTTAGTCAAAATGAAAAAAAAAACCAGAGAAAAAACCTTAACTTTAAAGGTTGTCCGGTTCCTCCTTCCTTACCACTTGTGTTTGAAGACGAAGACGAAGTGATAATCTTTACGAGGAAGGGAATGGAAGAATGAAGGAGGAAGGGAATGGAAGAAGGAAGGAGGTAGCAAATGGAAGAAGGAAGAAGGAACGATGAAGGGAAGCGAATGGAAGAAGAAGGAAGCAAGACAGCAGCGGCGCTGTCGCTAGGGTTTCTGGCGTCGAGGAAGAGAGCTGCGCTCTGCAGTGTGCTAGGGTTAGAAAATTGAAAATGAGAGTAGTGAGTGAGGTGAGAGTGGGCTTCGTTCGTGATATTAACTCTGACTCTCAGTAATGTATACCACGCAGAAGTGAAAAAAAAATCGCTGAACGTTGGCCGGTTTGGGTCCAGGTTCCATTGGTTTTGATATCAGGAACCAAACCCACCCACTTAAACCCATTCAGAACCGTTCCTCCCACCCGGTGACCCGCAAAACCGTTTCGACCCGCCCGCAAACCTGCATTTCTTCTCAGTTTTACCGGGTTCGGGTCGGGTTCCGGGTTTTTGTCCACCCCTAGTAGCAACTACAAAACATCTATTTTGTAGCAACTATGAAACATGTGGGGGAAAAAAGAATTGCAACAAGTTCTTTCAATGTGCGTACCCAAGAAAAAGGAAAGCTGTTCTTTTATTTTTCTCTCTTATTTTTTCATCTGAAAACAATTGCAGTGGGGAAAGGTCACGGGTCAAGCAATGCCAATGTTCTTGTTTAACAAATGCAACTCATGGTACAGGTTTTTCCGTGAAGATTAATTAAAATTATGATTTTGGCATATTCAAGAACATTTTTACATAATAAAATTGATCAATACTTTTTCGTTGTTGTTAAAAGATTCTTCTAAATTGTAATATTCACCTTATTTGATTCCTGACAACACTAACATTGGATTTATGTAGTGATCCGAAGTGGATCTCAGAGGTGGCCGGAGTAGGATCACGAGCGATGGAGCACGGCAGAGACGACGGTGGGGGGGTAGGGGGTGTTATTACACACATTCTGATACTTAAGTCAGTATCGGAATAAGATGAGGTAAGAAATGAACAGTGCGTACCTTTATTGATGAGGTCATGGACTTTTTATAGGTGATGTCAGGTTGCTGACGTGTGGACGCTCCTGAGAAACCCTAGATCGATCATCAACCATCGGATATATATCCAATGGCCGATGTAGCCTTTAGGGTTTGCGTGGTCAGGGGGTCATTTTACGTCTAGCGCCGCAATGCTTGCATTCTAGGGTTTTGCGCCGTGGTAATGTGATCTCTAGGGTTTATTACCTCGGGGGTGCATCTCCCGGGTTGGGTCGGTTGACCGAAGTGGGCCTTGTCCATTTCGGCTAAGTATTGTTTTGGCATGGATCCCCCTGGCTGGGCCGGATCGGCCCATTACAGAGTGGGCCGATCCGGATCAGTTGCCCCTAGCCGATGTCATCACTTTTTGATGACTTCAGATATTATTCTAGTCAGGGGTTAAACTTCGAACTTCGACCCACTTATGAGTCTTGGGTTCGTTATTGAGGCTTCATACTTCGGTCATGTTTTATCACATCTATCCTGAGAAGGGTTTTTGGGCCAAGGCGGTTCGTTTTCAAACTCGAGGCTTTGAAAAGACGCGCTCGATTACCAAGACTGTGGTGGCAGAGATTTGGTGACGATTCGATGGAGAATCGCCGCATTTCCTGCGCTTCTCATCATTACACTTTTTTGCATTAATTACCGCGAAGTTTATTTTGCCTCTTTCGCCTTCGCTTCTCTGTTCTTCTTCTTTATTTTTCACAGTCCTCGTTCTCTGGTATTTTCTCTGCAAACCAGCCATTTAGAGTGTCAAGCTTTGGAGTTCTTCTCCTTGCTCGTGTCTCCACATTATATACCATAGGTATTTCTTCTTCCTTGCTCGTTTACTTGTTTTACCAGAAGCATAAAAAAGGGGGATATTCAAAGGTTTTGAAAGTTCATGGCCTCTCAAAGATCTTCCTCTGAGGATGAGATCCCTCCTTCCCCTTTTAGTTCTAGGTCTTTACCCGGAGCGAATGTTTCTGATAATGGGGGGTTTCAACCGGAAACCTCCCCTTCTATTTTGCCTCTGCGGTGGTGTCCATGGTGGCACAGTCACCTTCCCTTGAGGAAGGGGTGGAGGAGCGTTTGAAATGTGGAGTAGAGATTACTCCCGGACGCTTAGGGCATTTCCGGTGGTTTTAGAAAACAAGTTACAACGTCCTTGTAACCCCTGTGAAGTGGCTCAATGGTATAAAGAGATATATGACACCGTCTCTTACCCTGAGATCCCCGTGGACATGTTCGTCATGGGAAAGAAATGAAGTATTGATTTGAACGACCCTTCCACCCTTCCTGCCGATGCGGAGGACTACATGTGGGTCTCGTACGAGGTGCTCAGCCTTCGATGTGAGTATTCCACCGACGAAGACATGACCGACTTGGAGAGTCGGATCCGAATAGGTGAGATGGTTGAGTCCGGAGGGGAACAGGCTTTCCTAGCTCTAGGGGAGACCATCGGATTTGCTCCGTGAAAAGTGGTGGTGTGGACCACATACCGATGTACGAAGTGTTATTTACCGAGCTCCAGGTTGCCCTTCCCTTCTCGTCCTTCGAACTCTCTGGTCTTAGGCACTTGGGTGTAGCCCCTTCTCAGCTTCATCCCAACAGTTGGGCGTTTGTGAGGGCGTTCGACTTGGTTTGTTCGTTTCTTCAGATACGAACCTCTATCGCGTCTTTTTCCACCTGTTTTTGCCTATGAAGACCTCGGAGAAAACCGACCAAAGGCAAGGTTGGATCTCTTTCAAGCCAAACACCAAAGTTTTTGATTTGTACAGTGAATCCCTTAAAAGATTCAAGACGAAATATTTTTTTGCTTCTTCCGATGGACGACGTCACCCGGGAGTGTGTTTTTTATCTCGCTGAGGACGGTTCTGAAGTACCCAAGTTCTCTTTTTATTAGTCGAAGTTGTTCTTCGACCGTCCCGTTGGGCCTTATTCATTCAAGCTATCTACTCTCAGCGAACTTGAGCAGGGTTGGGTGAAGAGCATCAGAGATTGGGTTGGCGGCTTTGAGCCTATTATTTATACCGACCCCCAGACTCAAGAGCAAACTTCGATTAAGAGGTTTGTTCACACTCGAACTCTCTTGCGGTGCCCTACTTGGGGGGACGCTCGACGTTGCCTAGGTAGGGAATTTATTTACTTGTTAATTTTTGTTTGTACAAGTCTTTGCCTGATACCTTTGTTCCTTTTGTGCAGAATCCATGTCGAACATTGCCAAGTTTGTTGCAGCCCAAGCCTCCCTAGCCAAGAAGTTGGAAGAAGGTTCGGACAAGGGGAAGAAAGTACGGCCCTCTCCTATTGCCGCTGATGTCGTCGAGGCTTTCAATTCTGGCACGTCGAGGGATGGGGGCTCCAGATCGGCTGCTTTGGCTCCTGAAGCGACTTCGGAGCCTTCTGTTGTGTCTGAAGTGGTCAGTGCTACAGTCAACATCGTTGATGTAGAGACGTACAAAAGACATGCTTCGTCAGATATTCCTCCACCTCTACCAAAGAAATCTAAGGGATCAATGTAGCGGTTGTTGTCGTTTTTTGCCAAAGATTTCGCCCAAGCTTTTGGGGAATTCGGTTGCCCCCTTTGGCAACAAGTTGGCAAATAGGTGAAGGTTTTGGAGGAGGAAGTTTTACGCTTGCGCAAGGTTAAAGGTTAGGTCGAGAAGGCTCTCAAGAAAGATTGGGAGTTGCGAGATCGGATTCACAAACTGGACAATGATAATCAAGACCTTAAGCTCAAGGTGCAGAACGCAGTGGGCCTTCAGACCCAACTTTCGAATGAATCTCTTCAGGCCGATGAGGCTGAAAGAAACTTTCGCGAGTTGTCTTCCATGATGGAAGAACTCAGGAAGGAGAAGGATGGTTTCAAGTCTAAGGCAGGGGGTGCTAAAGAAAGAGATACCTTCCAAAAGGAGAGTGATGCCGCTTGCTCCGAAGTCGCCAAGCTGATGAAGGCGCTGGAGGAGAAAGACCAGGAGCTTAAGACTGTCGTGGCTGCGAAGGTGGTCAGCGATCAGACCATGGGGGAGATCGAGGCGGAACAGTTTGAGAATGGTGTCAACCAGGTTGTGTTCCTCAATCCCGGTGTGGCGATTCGGACTGACAGTGTCACGAACCTTGGAATGGTTTCAGGGGACCACATAATCCATGCCCAAACTGGAGTCATTCTCGTTGTTAGCCCTTCTCCTACCTCGACAGATGCTTAGCTTTTATTTGTATTTTGTTTTTGTAACTTGTCTTTTTGCTTTAGTCATTCTGGACTTGATCCTTTTGTATCGGACCATTTTGTACTTGACGACATTTTGAATGAAATTTCGGTTTTTCTGACCTGCTTTGGTGGAACAGAGTATATGTAACTTGTTATTTTGCAATTAGGTTTAGTTTGCGTGGTCATCATCTCGGGAAGGAAGCCCGGCCAAGGGAACCTTCCCTCTACCCCGGAAGCTTAGACTTGTTGTCAACTTCGAGTGGGTGATGTAATGGAAATGTTCACAGACCGATGTGATGGCTAGTCACGTCGGTTTGGACTCCCAAGTGACTAGCGTGACGATGCAGAATCTCGTTGTGATCTTTGATAATGGTATTATGACCTTAACAAAATCGCGTTAATAAAACATTCATGTGCCGAAGTCTCATTTTATTATGCTTGAAATTTGACAAGAAGTGGACTCCCTTTCATGAGGGAATTACATGAGTATTTAACTATAATATTTTCTAAGTTCGCAGCGTTCCAAGTTCGCGGAATTGCTTGACCTTGGAGTGTTTCTAGGGTGTAAGTGCCAGTTCTAGTCTTTGATGAGATCTGATATGGGCCTTCCCAGTTTGGTACCAGCTTCCCTTGGCTGGCTGATCAGTGCATTTTAATGCACTCTTTATAGCTTTGCATTTGGTATTTTTGATTGTGTTCTGTACCTAATATCTAAGTCTTAGCACATTTCTAGACTTTTGGTCTTAATTGAGCAGTATAGTAATTTATTGATTAACTTTTGTGTTTACTGCATATTGACCCCTGTCTACTCTGCATGCCATAACTTTGGCTACAGTTATCCGATTGAGGTGTGCGAGCATGCGTTGGAAAGCTAAGGAATAGAGCTACAATTCTTCTGTTGGGCTCGAAACCCAATTCTGTTGTCTTCAATGTCAAAACTGCAAATTACGGACGCAGTAAAATGTAAAATGGGTTTTGGGCCTAATTTTGGTCGTTTATCGGGCTTTTATCTTATAACCCGTTAAGGGATTTAGGTTGTTCTTTGAGCTGAGACTTAAAAAGGACTAATCAGCCGTTTTATCGCATCGAACGTTTTATTTTTACAAAACTGTTGTACCCTAGCCGTCATGGAAGCCTAAGCTCTTAAGTTGATTCATCGGTGAAAGGTTGTCGTTACAGATTTTGAGGTTCGGTGCCCAATGTTTAATACAATTTCGTTTTAATTTCTTTAATTCCATCTCTATCAATTTCGAATTTGGTTTGAATGCATGCAATCTATTCAGTTCGTTTTCTGCTTAGTTAATTGTTCTGTCTTCATTGTGAAATGCGATTCAGTTGTGTATGAACGCTTGATTATATGCATCTGTTTCGTAACTTTTATTATTTCGAATTAGTTGACTGCTTAAATTAATTGATTCGAGTAGAAATTGATAAAGGGTTGATTAGAATTCTGTTATGATATTGGTTGCGTTTTTAAACGGCGCTTGTCCGCTCCCGTGACCGATTGAACCCACTGTTTTGGCGCTTGCTTGAAACGGTGTGAATTCGTATAAACTGATTAACACTTGTTTAGTTAGTTTATGTCAATTGTGAATTTGAAATTGAATGAATTGTTGTTATTTAGAACCTGTGATAAATCCAAGACGAGCACCCGGAAACCGGTGAATCAATTGACTCTCTAATCTGATAATTCTCTCAACAGAAACTGTTTTCACAAAACCCTCCCTTTTCGTTATTGTTGATTTTTGTACTTCCTAAATTTGGTAATTTTGGTGTTAGGTTCTCGTGAGACGACCAAGGTCTCTTGCCTTGAATACTATAAGTAAATCTTTTAATTATTTTGACCCGCGTACGACCGCTGATCAAATTGGCGCCATTGCCGGGGATCTCTAATTAGAGATTACCAACCTCAGGACCCACTAATTACTGACGTTTCTTGCTTTGTTCTTGTTGTGTTTCCAGGTCTTGTTACAGGTTGTAGGCGCTGAGACTGCTGATTCTAGGGTTTGTAGGCGAAAATAATAAAAAAATCGGTTTTCGGGCAATCTCGTCAGATTGCTCCGAAACCACAGCTGAAAAATCCGAAAAAAATCCAGGATCAATAGTCCCCTAGTAGGGACTACTTATGGGTCAACGGGCTCAAAATCCCAAATTCCCTTGTTTTCTATTTTTAATTAATTTTTTTAATTTTTCATATCTCCGAAAAAATCCAAAAAAATTTGTATATCTTTCTTTTGATTTAATTAGATTTTTCGTGGTATTTTTATAATTTTTAGCTTAGATTTTAGTCGTTTTCTATTTTTTGCATTCATTTTAGCGTAGGGACATAGTATTTCTAGAATTGTTGCATTTTCCTATTCCTTGCTACATACAGTGCATGACCAGGTCCAATACTGTTAACTTGCATCGTTTTGACCCTGAAATTGAGAGAACATTGCATCGTAGACTTAGGGATCATATAGAAGTTAGTGGTAGTGATAGTGACAGCATCTTTAGTCATAATCTATTTGATTGATTGATTTTGATTGATTACATTAACATGCACGATAGAACACTTAGGAACTTCCGCACTTTTTGATGTTACTTACAATGCTATGTGTATTAATTATCCCGAACTGGCTGTTCCTTTTGAATTAAAATCTGGTTTAATACACTTATTGCCAAAGTTTAGTGGTCTTGCAGGTGATGACCGACACAAACATCTTAAGGAATTCCACATTGTGTGCTCGACCATGAAGCCCCAAGGAATTCCAGAGGAGCACATTAAACTAAGGGCCTTCCCCTTCTCACTCCAAGATGCAGCCAAGGATTGGTTGTATTACCTTCAACCAGGTTCTGTTGAAAATTGGAATGCCTTGAAAAAGTTGTTCCTAGAGAAGTTCTTTCCTGCGTCCAGGGCTGCTTCAATCAGAAAAGAGATATGTGGCATCAGGCAGAACCCCACTGAGTCTTTACATGAATACTGGGAGAGATTTAAGAAGTTGTGTGCAAGCTGCCCTCATCATCAAATCTCTGAGCAGCTACTCATCCAGTATTTCTACGAGGGTTTATTGCCCATGGACAGAAATATTATGGATGCTGCTAGTGGAGGGGCACTTGTAGACAAAACCCCAACAGATGCAAGAGCTTTAATAGAAAATATGTCCATCAACTCCCAACAATTCACAACCAGAAGCAATTCTGCAGTTCTAACAAGGGGAGTGAATGAGATACAGGCTACTAGTGAGAAGAACTTGGAAAACAGGTTGGAAGAACTCACAGCTTTGGTAAAAAAATTGGCAACAGGTCAGACAGCAAGGGTTTGCGGTATTTGCACCTCTGCAGAGCACCCCACAGATGCATGTCCTACACTGCAAGAGGACCCTAATGCTGACACCCCTCAAGCATATGCGGCTAACATCTTTAACCCTCAAGCCAATGTTGATTTGTCCTCTAACAGGTACCACCCAAACTGGAGGAACATCCTAACCTTAGATGGGGAAATGAAGCTGCACAACAACAGCCCAGGCAGCAAAATAATCCACCGCAAGCTGCTATCAGGCCTGAACCTTCATTAGAGGATCTAGTTAAGCAGATGGCTGCCCAAAACCTCCAGTTCCAACAGAGAACAGATGCCTCAATTCAGAATTTGCACACACAGATGGGACAGATGGCTACCACAATTAATCAGATGCAAGCCCGGGGGGCAAACCAACTGCCAGCTCAAGCAGTGGTCAATCCGAATGCACCAAACCCCAATGTTAGTGCCATCACATTGAGATCTGGGAAAGCTGTTGACACCCCAAAGGTGCCTGAAACCATTGTTTTGAAAAATAATAAGGCACCTGAGCATATTTCTGATGAACAAGAAGTGCCCCTCCCTTTCCCTCATAGAGCAGTGAGTACAAAAAAACAAGATGAGGGAGAGAGGGATAAGGAGATCTTGGATACTTTTAGGAAGGTGGAAGTGAACATTCCCCTTCTTGAGGCAATCAAGCAGATTCCAAGATATGCCAAGTTTCTGAAAGAGTTGTGTACACATAAGAGGAGGCTGAAAGGGAATGAAAAGATAAACATGGGGCATAATGTTTCAGCCCTCTTCCAATCCATGCCCCAAAAGTGCAAGGATCCAGGGACTTTTGCCATTCCATGCACCATAGGCAACAATCAGTTTGATGATGCCATGTTAGATCTAGGAGCTTCAATCAATGTAATGCCTACATCTGTTTTTAACTCTCTTGCTCTTGGACCTTTGCAGGAAACAGGTGTTACCATTCAGTTTGCAAATAGAAGCAGTGCTTGGCCTGCTGGACTGGTTGAGGATGTTCTTGTTAAAGTTGATGACCTTATTTTCCCTGCAGATTTTTATATTCTGGATATGGAAGCAGAGACTAAGTCCAGCAGGTCACCCATCATTTTGGGCAGGCCATTCTTGAAAACTGCCAAGGCAAAAATTGATGTTGGTACTGGGACTCTTTCCATGGAATTTGGTGATAGCGTTGTAAAATTTAATATCTTTGATGCTATGAAACACCCCATGGAAGAGCATTCCCTTTTTCATATTGAATTGCTCGCTGATTTGGTTGATGATGTTTATTCTGATGTTGTTACTGCAGATTTTCCTTCATTGGCTGATTTTGCTGACAGTGTTACTTGTGATTGTTGCACTAACACTCATACTTGTGCTGAGGTTGAGGCTGTTTTACAGGTTGACACTTTGCCTAATGTTCCCAATGACATAGGCTTTGTTGCAGATGTAGCTTCTGCTACTAAGATTCTACCCTCTATTGAAAAACCACCGGTTCTAGAGCTTAAGCCACTCCCCAAAGAGTTAAAATATGCATATTTAGAGGGGAGTGGTGATTTACCTGTTATTATTGCAGCTAACCTTGATTCTGAGCAGGAAGAGAAGGCATTGCAGATCTTTGAAAAAATACAAAAAGGCCATCGGATGGACCTTAGCTGATATTCCTGGTATTAGCCCATCCATGTGTATGCACAGGACTTAACTTGAGGATGGGGCGAAATCTGTTAGGCAGCCCTAGAGGCGGCTTAACCCATTAATCTTAGATGTTGTGAAAAAGGAGGTGACCAAACTCCTACAGGCTGGCATCATATACCCAATTTCTGATAGTCAATGGGTAAGCCCAGTCCAAGTGGTTCCAAAAAAGAGTGGTCTCACAGTGGTGAGGAATGAAAATAATGAACTCATCCCCACAAGGGTTCAGAATAGCTGGAGAGTGTGTATTGATTACAGGAGACTTAACCAGGCAACCAGAAAGGATCATTTTCCTTTGCCGTTCATTGATCAGATGCTTGAACGGTTGGCTGGTAAGTCACATTATTGTTTTCTTGATGGTTTTTCAGGTTACTTTCAGATCCATATTGCACCAGAGGACCAAGAAAAGACCACATTCACTTCCCCTTTTGGCACTTTTGCCTATAGGAGGATGCCTTTTGGCCTATGCAATGCACCTGGGACTTTCGGTATTTGCATGATTAGTATTTTTGCTGATTTGATAGAAAATTGCATAGAAGTGTTTATGGATGATTTTTTGTTTATGGTTCTTCATTTGATTCATGTTTGAGTAGTTTGGATAGAGTTTTGCAGAGATGCATTGAAACTAACCTTGTTACGAATTATGAAAAATGCCATTTTATGGTAGGACAGGGTATTGTTTTAGGGCATGTGATCTCTGAAAAAGGAATGCAAGTAGATCCTGCCAAGATTGAAGTGATTTCTAGTTTGCCTTACCCATCTTGCATTCGCGGGATTCGTTCATTTCTTGGTCATGCAGGTTTTTACAGGCGCTTTATCAAGGATTTCAGCAAGATCGCTCTTCCATTGACAAACCTGCTGCAAAAGGATGTTAGCTTTACATTTGATGATAAATGCAAGCAGGCCTTTGATTGTATCAAGCAGGCCTTGACTTCTACTCCCATCATTCAGCCACCTGATTGGACCCTCCCCTTTGAAATCATGTGTGATGCATCTAATTATGCATTAGGGGCGGTTCTAGCACAAAGAGTTGACAAGGCTGCCCATGTTATTTATTATGCTTCTAGGACTTTAGATGCTGCACAAATTAACTACACCACCACAGAAAAGGAGCTTTTGGCAATTGTATTTGCTCTTGATAAGTTCCGATCATATTTGCTTAGTTCCAAGGTGGTTGTTTTTACTGACCATGCAGCTTTGAAATTTCTTTTAAAGAAACCAGAGGCAAAGCCAAGATTGATAAGGTGGATGTTGCTCCTCCAAGAATTTGATTTGGAGATTAAAGATAAGAGCGGAGTAGAGAACGTAGTGGCTGACCACTTAAGCAGGATAGAGAGGGCTGAGGATTCCCTCCCACTCCATGTTGACTTTCTGATGAAGCGGCTAAATGCATGCGTGAGGTAACTCCTTGGTATGCTGATATAGTTAATTATCTTGTGGGTGGAGCCTTACCCCCATATGCATCTAAGGCACAGGTACATAAACTCAAAAGTGATGCAAAATATTTTGTGTGGGATGATCCCTATTTGTGGAAGTTTGGTAGTGACCAGGTGATTAGGCGATGTGTACCTTACCATGAGGTTCCATCCATTCTTCAATTCTGTCATGCTTCTCAGGTAGGCGGACACCTTGGTCCTCACGGACAAATGAAAAGTCTTAGACTCGGGTTTCTATTGGCCCACCATTTTTAAAGATGCATTTGAGACTTTCCGCACTTGTGAGCAGTGTCAAAGGGCCGGGACGGCAATCATTCGCAGGAGTGAAATGCCTCGTGACCCATGCTTTTTGTGAGGTATTTGATGTTTGGGGATTGATTTCATGGGCCCTTTCCTGCTTTCTTTTGGTTTTACTTATATCCCGCTTCTTTGTTGATTATGTTTCCAAATGGGTGGAGGCAAAAGCCACCCGTACTAATGATTCTAAAGTTGTTGTGGATTTTGTCAGTCCCAATTTTTGCAGGTTTGGTATTCCAAGAGCCATCATAAGTGACCAAGGTTCTCATTTAAGATCGCACCATGGAAGCTTTGCTTGAGTATGGGGTGGTGCATAGGGTTTCTACACCTTACCACCCCCAAACTAATGGGCAAGCCGAGATTTCAAGCAGAGAAATTAAACAAATTCTAGAAAAGATGGTGCAACCAAGCAGAAGGACTGAGCCGCAGGCTAGAAGAGGCTCTTTGGGCTCATGAGCGACTTACAAAACACCAATAGGGATGTCTCCCTTTAGACTTGTGTTTGGTAAGGCATGCCACCTCAGGTGGAGATAGAGCACCGTGCTTATTGGGCGGTAAAAGGTTGTAATCTTGAACTGAAAAAGCAGTAAAGAGAGAAAGCTTCAATTGCAACAACTTGAGGAGCTTAGGCTAGAAGCCTATGAGAATTCCAGAATTTATAAGGAGAAAACTAAGCACTTCCATGACAAGATGATTTCTAGGAAGGAGTTCTCCATTGGGCAAAAAGACTTGTTGGTCAACTCCTTTGAAAATTATGGTCGGAAACTTAGATCCAAGTGGATTGGCCCGTTTGTTATTACTAATGTTTTTCCTCATGGTGCAGTTGAAGTTAAAAGTGAGGCGACAAACAAAATTTTCAAAGTCAATGGACAATGCCTCAAAGTATTCCATGAGAGTTCCGCATTTGAAGATGCACCCATAGAAGAACTCTCATTGGAACATCCCACCTACACTGCAGTTTGACCAGGGAGTCCCTCCTCCTTACTCTTGTTTTATGCTTGTTGTTTTCATTGAGGACAATGTATGATTTAAGTGTGGGGGGGTGTCTTTTAGTAGCTTAGTAGTTTTGTTTTTGTTTTTGTTTTGAGTAATTTGTTAAAAAAATAAAATAAAATAATTGCATGCATTTTCATTGGGTTTCTTGGTTTGTATGAGTGGGGAGTGATTTCACTTTTCTAGGACTATAGGTCTTGTGGCATGATATGGATGACTTCCTTGCATTCTTAGTGTGATAAGTTGGTTTGGAATATTAAATTGTGCATCTTTTGTGATAGATATTTTCCTTGGTGAGTTTTGGGCCTTATAATGGATGGAATACATTTTGCCATTCTCTTTCTTTCTTGAGTGATTTCACTCATGATTGTTGGTTACTCTAGAACTTGACTTGACTCTTGTTGAAACTCTTGTTCACATGCATGCATGGAAATGATCTAGGCAATTTTTGTTCTTTTTAGCCACTAGCCAAATAAGCCTGCCTTGCAACTATCCCTTTGTTTAGCCCCTTTGAGCCTATTTATCCCATTCCTTGTTATATAGCTCATTACAAGCCTAAAAGTGAAAAACAATGTTATGACCCAATCTTAGGGGATTAAGGAGCTTAGAAAAAAAAATGAGAATAAATTTGCAAAGTGTGGGGGGCTCAGAATTGTGGTTGTAAAAAAAAATAAAAATATGTAGTGTTGTGCTTCATTGCTTCATTGAAAAAAAAAACAAAAGAGTAGTAGAGCATATCAATTTCGAAAAAAATAATGGATTGAATTGTGGTTGAATTGTCCCCCCATGATTATTTGGTAATTGTTTTCCATTGCTCCTCTATCCTCTTTGATTTTATAGCCTAGTTCCCCTTTCAATTATCCCACCTTGACCTTGGCCCCATTATAACCTTAATAAAGACCTTTTGATCTCTGTGTGCATGAGTTTCAAGTGTGGATGTCAGAGTCTTGTCATGCCTATGGTAGTGCTAGCTTCCATGATGTACTTTGAGTGTAAACACTAGCCTAGACACTTGAGAGTTTGAGAGAAATGCTTTCTTGTGAGGATTCTATCATTTTTGATGCACTCTTTGGTTATTCTATCCTCTTGGTTGCTTTGAAGGTAATTAGATGTTGTTCATGATTGCCATGAGTCCTTGAAACCTTGAATGAGCATTTTGCTTGCCACTTTGTATCCTTGGGATTCATTGGAAATGCATCTTTGCTTTGTTTTGTGTGTTTTGCCCGGAGTGCAAAAGCTTAAGTGTGGGGGAATTTGATCAGTGCATTTTAATGCACTCTTTATAGCTTTGCATTTAGTGTTTTTGATTGTGTTATGTACCTGATATCTAAGTCTTAGTACATTTCTAGACTTTGGGTCTTAATTGAGCAGTATAGTAATTTATTGATTAACTTTTGTGTTTACTGCATATTGATCCCTGTCTACTCTGCAGGCCATAACTTTGGCTACAGTTATCCGATTGAGGCGTGCGAGCATGCGTTGGAAATTTTTATATTAGTTTACCAACAATATAGCCTTTGTCCAGTATTTTCTTTGCCTCTTAAGGTTCACAACACATCAAACAAACAAAAAAGTTCACAACACCAATACCCTTTCCTTAGCCTTTGCAAGCTTAAGTAGTACCAAGCATTTACGGATTCAGAAATTTCTTTTTTTTTTGGGGCAAAAAATAGTCTAGAATATTTCCTATAAGAAAAATATTATAAGTTTTTAAAAAAACACATAATATTATGACATAAAACCTAAAATACCTAAACTTCTATAAATTAAAATTGTCCTCTATGCATTTTCATATTTTGAAAATGTTATACAATCTTTTCATTATCAATACTATAAAAAATATATCTCTATGAATGTAACATTACAATCATTTAAGCATTTTTTCAACAAAAAAAAAATAATTATTTAACTATTTATCTCTCATATGCTCTTCACCGGTCTAACTTTTTGTATCTTAGTTTAATAGTCTTGATAGAAAATCATCATCAAAATTGTCTCTACTTTTTGAGTCTCTTAATCTCTTTCTTTCTCTATCTGGAACAATATTTCTTTTTTGAAATCTAATGTGTTTTGTTATTGCATGAGTTTAGTATTAAAAGAGCGGTAAGAATTAGAATGATCAAGAGATAGATTAGTACTACTTTATTCTCTTTTTTGTCTCTTATAAATTTCTTCACCTATTTTTTTTTTAGAAAGGTGTCTTATGAAGGCAACACTTACTTTTTTATGGGGGAAAAATAAAAATTATTAAGCATATTCAACTAAAAAATAATTATGTCATGGGGGCCAGAGGCGGAGCCAGGATTGGTCCATTGGGGTGGGGCGAGTTAATAGTAATGAGATTAAACAAAAGAAAGTGGAAATTTGGCCTAAATAAACAACAAAAGGAAAAGATAGTAATGAGATTAAACAAAACTGAGTTAGTACTCCCTCCGTCACATTTTACTTATCCTGTTTAGAATATTTCATTGTCTCAAATTACTTGTCTTTTTAGAAAATCAAGAAGTATTAATTACTTATTTTTCAAAAATACCCCTTTATCTCAACCAACCTACATTAATGAGTTTTTCTACCTAACTACTTCATCACTACAACCATTCTAATTAATAAGGGGTATTTTAGTCAAGGAGAGTCATTTTATCATAGAAATTAGTAAACTCGATCATTTTCTTGAGAAATGTGCATAACTTAAAAGGACATGTAAAATGAGATGGAGGGAATAGCTGATAATTTTGCCTAAATTTTAACAGACTGGCAATAATTAAGTGGACCTGAAAGTCGTCAAAACTAGTGAAATCTCAAAATGGAAGGAGAAATTGTATTTCATTTTCATTTAATTCTATAATGCCAAATAAAAAGAAGTGGGAAGCAGTTGAAACTTGAAAAAGACACGAGACACAAGAGAAAGCACTACAAGAAGACCAAACAAGATTGTAATGAACTCACCAATGAAAGTAATGGCTTTGGGAAAGCTCTGTCAAGTGCTTGAACGTTGCAGCTTGAACGTTTTTTAATAGGGAAATAGAAGGGAAATAAGGGTCCTTGGAGAGAACAACTACAGGGATATAGAAGAAGGGAATTAAGGAGCATGTTGCTACTTGAACGTTTTTCGACAAATAGTTACACTTCTTCATTCGTTCTTCATTTGAAAATGCTTTGATGGGTGAAAAAGTAAATGGGCCCAGAACTTGGCCTCGTAGAGCAGAGGTTTGTATGGTGTACGCAGAGGCAAACCTGTTCATAGTTGTGCACACCCTCAAATTTTAAAAATTTCACTTACACCCTTAAATAATTTTTTTTACCCCACTCAATTTAAGTTTTTGCACACCTGACCCATACACTTTCATCTCTCAACCCTCTCACTCAAATAGTGTTTGATTGGAGGTGAATGGAGGGGAGGGGAGAGAAGGGGTTATTTTAAATTTTTTATGTTTGGTTCAATTTTTAGGAGAGGAGGGGAGCAAAATATCTCCTAACTCAATTTTTGCTCCCATCCAATGTTGGGGTTTTTTTGGAAGGGAGAGGAGATTAAATCATTTAAAATAAAATGACTTAAATAACTTTATATAATATATAACATAAATAATTATAAGGATATATAAGTAATATAAATGATGAATTTGTTTTTCAAGACACGCAACACAAAGTTGTAATCTAATGCAATTTTACATAGCTTAATCGTTTGGAAATATTCTTATAGTTTTACTTTTCTTTATCGCTGCCAGTAGTCCCCCAGTTTTTTTAACAATAATTTGTTAATAGAATTTTTTTAGCAATAATGACGTATAATTTTAAAAATGTTTGCATCCCTTGACCCATGGTCCTAGGTCTGCCATTGGTTGTACGTGAAAAAGTCTTTAAGAAAAGGACGGGTAATCCTTGCACGGTTATTGCCTGGATGTAAAACAAAGATCTTAAAAAATTTGGGGGCATGAGCCCTGGCAGAGCCCAACGTAGCTTCGCCCCTGATGGGGGCAATTTCCCCTAACTCCGTTAAGTTGGATCCGCCAGCCACTTGCACCAAGCATTCTTTTCACATCCTCTTCAGGATTCAACCACTACTAACCAACACTAATCCTTAATCATGGGAGAACCCAAATATATTTTGACTAAAAAGGATAAAGTGTAGAATGTCTTTCTAACACTCAGCAAGTTTATAATTGGCCCATGATTTTGGGGCCTCTCCATTTTAATTTTGACACTTCTCCTCTGTTGGAACTTAAACGATTGAGAAGTTTAGACCTTCATTAATTTTGATGATAACAAAGTATTCACAAGAGAACAATTTATGTTCTAACAATTCTTGAAGTGTGCAGATACTAATATTACATATACTTCTAAGCCACTTAAGCAAGAAGGAAGAAGTTCACAAGAGAAGGATACACTCCATGTGTCAGCATTCGGCTCATCCTAGTATATTGTCTTCATGAGCGTCTGGAATTATCTTTTTGTGACACAAGGCTTATCCATTTGCTACGAGCGTCTGACCTTCCTGTTCTGAGCGAGCGTCAGAACTTCATTTTAAATCACGTGATGGTCACGTAGTTGCTCTTCCTCTCAGAAGGTTCTGGAACGGATTTCGAATTTGATCTTATGCGCTCAAATTGTTGTACGAGGTATCAAAGGTGACACCTTTAGCTAAAGACAAAAATCGTACAAGCATTTGTGAAAAGCAAGGTAGTACGAAAACGGTAATGTGTACTACTGAGATATTCTCTGGAAAGGAAGAAAGAGACAACTTTTTGAAATCACCTCACTCAATGGAAAGGAGCCATTTTTACTGTAACGGTAATATTCTTTAGAACTCCTATAAATACTCCATGGTATCCATTGAAGAAACTGCTGAAACTCTACAAGAGAATATTGCTTCATTTACTGAGAACAAGCACTGTTGCTATACACTACAAAGAGTCAATACTCTGAAAACACTGCTTCTGTCAGCAATCAAGTTTCGTGCCAAGTCTCTGGACTACAAGAACTGAACTCAGCGTTCGACACTTTCTTTTAGAAAGTATTTCTATATTGAGCTTAATCTTTTATCCTCTCTGTGAGAGTTATCTCTGTTTGTATTCAACCTGATGGAAAAAAGGTAGGTTTTGTATGGACCAAACAAGAAGCAATCAAGAGTGGTCCTCACTAACAGCCTATTTTGTTTAGAAAATTAACGGTGTTTGTAATGATCAAACGGGAAGCAATCTCGAGTGATCATTACTAGTAAAAATAACTTGACTTTCTATTTATAAAGAAGGTAGATTTTCATGGGAAACAAACAAGAAGCAATCAAGAGTGGTCCTCACTAATAACCCATTTTTGTTTAGAAAATTAAGATATTCGCAATGATTAAACGGGAAGCAATCTCGAGTAATCATTACTAGCAAATTAATTTTCGTGATTTTTATTATGTGATTTTCAAGAAAAATAGAGTCTCAAAATTTGTATTTGAAATTTAGTTGAGTAAAATTGTCCTAGTTTGACTAGTAGAAAAATGTGTTCATGTTCATTAAAAAAAATAATAGAAAAAAAAACAAAATGGGCTAAAGCCCAATATTTAACAAAAGAAGACTAACTACAAAAAAAAAGGGTTGGCAAAAAAAAGGGGAGGGGGGAAAGTTAAGTGGGCTGAAGCCCAAAGAATAAAAAAAAGGGAAAGGTGAGGCGTAAAAAAAAACAAAATGGGCTGAAGCCCTAGTCAAAGCAAAATAAAAATAAAAATAAAAGGGGAGGGGGTATTAAGTTTGGGTTTCATTTTGAAACCCTAAAATGAGATGAAGTTGCGCAGAGAGAACAGAAACGGGAACGGCGCACAAGGGAGAAAAAGGGGGCGAAGGGGAAGTGCTGTGGTGGTGAGAGGCAAGAGGTTGAGGGAAGTGGTGGCCGGTGCACGCTATCCCTGGCCACGCGCGGCCGCTACTTGGAGGAGACCGCGGTAGAGCCGCGAAGGTGGAACAGGGCAAGAGCGCGAGAGAGAGGTGTTGAGAGGGAGCGTGGCCGGCGTGCCATCCTTGGCTGCGCGCGGCCGCCAGTAAGAGGTTCGGGACGAGGGAGACAGAGACAATGCAGGGAGGAAAAAAGGGGAAGGGTTCGAGAGGGGGAGGGCTGACGCAGGGAGGAGAAGGAAGGGATGGTGGCAGCGAGATGTGGGTTGACACAGGGAGGAAGAAAAAAGGGAAGTGGGAAGAAAGGAGGACGGCGGCAGTTCCAGTCGCGAGGAGGATGGCCACTCGCTCATCCACGACGGTGAGTGGAGGACGAAGGTGGTTCTGGCGCAGTGGTTCGTGGTGTTCCGGTAAGAAGACTCTCCTTTTTTTCTATTTCTGATTCCACTGTCATTATTCTCATGCTAAATGAAAAATCCTAATTTTGTAACATCAGGAATCAAATGTTCAACATATTATTGAGCTTGTTCAAACGAAAAGGGAACCAACCTATATTCCAAGCTTTTGTTGAGTGTTTAAAGCAAAACCTGCTTGCTCCACCTACGGTCCTGCCACGAGCGTCCCCTTTTCTTACTACTTTGCTTCTTTTTTTTCAACTGTGAATTCCTTTTTTCTTTCAGTGTTTGAATTTGGTGAATTAGGACCCCAATATGGAGTCTCTAATTCTTTGTTTTAGTGGTGAAAACTCTCAGCAAAATCTCCTCCTGGTGTTTGTTGTTCTGTTATGGTATTTATAGAGTGAAAAGGGCACTAATAGGACAATATTGGCCTGCTTGTTGCAGGGTTGTGGGAGAGCCAGGAGGATACAGGGGGTGCAGAGTGGTGCCTGCAAAGCTGCTTGGTCTTGACAAAAATGGGAAAGGGCTATGAACATGGAGAAAGGGGACATTGGCTTCACCCTCAATATGCTTGCTGTTAGTGTTGTTGGTTGCTAGCAGGATGCCATGCGCATCCCTGCTTTGTCTTGTTTTGTTTTTTTGTTTTTGCTTTTTTTGTTTTTTTTTGCTTCATTCTGATTTTGTAAATTTGTAATGGACTAATGGACTGTAATGGACTAATGCTTGTATTTTGGACTGTATTGTGTTTTTGCAATTTTTGGGCATGTAATGGACTGTTGATTTAAATTTTGGGCTTATGTTTGTGATGGTAATTTGTAACAAAAAGGCCAGTTATTTGTACCTCCTTTTTTTATTCTAATTGGGCTAAAATTGGCCCAAAGAATTAACACAAAAATGAACCCAAAAGTTGTTGCTAAGAATAAAGTAAAAACAAAAATAAAAAAAATTACAAGAGGTAGGTGGACAAACTTGGGGTATAACACAGACGTTTGAAATCGTTAGTTTCAAATGGTGAGCAACCGGATTCTTGTTTCCGGAATCGTCCGCCAACAAGTTTCCGGATTTAAAAATGGTTTTAAAAAATAAGACTGTTCCGGAAACAAGTTGACGGACGATTCCGGAAACAAGAATCCGGTAGTTCAATATGTTTTCGGAAACATGTTTCCGGAAAGACTCTTCAAATAGTTTTTCACACTTTTGACATGGATGCTGATTTGGTTGTTGCATTTTCCACAGATATGGCACGCACCAGGGGTGGTTCTAAAACATCCAGTGTTCCTTCATCTAGTGGCCCAGCTCGGATAAGGCCTACTGCGTCGTCATGCAAAGTATGGATGGAGCAATGTCAACATTTACAGGATGTGCCCGAGGAGCCTGCACACGTAGATGAGGTTGCCCATGAGGAGCCACCGCACATGGAGGCTGCCCATGAGGATGCTGCCCATGCTGAGGCAGCACGCGTAAATGATGTCACAGCTGAGGTTCTATCCTCCCTCCAGCTGTACTCACGGTCTTTTCCACCCCCATGTGGAATTTTTGCCTTATGCAAGGTTCGAACCTGGGACCTGGGGCTTAAGTAACCCGGAAGCACCTTAGCTCAGATGGTAAAGGCAAGGTGCTTCCGGGTTAATTAAGCCCCAAGTCTCGGGTTTGAACCTTTTATAAGGCAAAAATTCCACATGGGGGTGGAAAAGACCGTGAGTACAGCTAGATGGTGGATAGAACCTCGGTTGTGACAGATGAGCGTTGATGAGGCAGCACGCGTAGATGAGGCTATCGTTGATGAGACAGCACGCGTAGATGAGGCTGCCGTTGATGAGGCACATTCATTCCCTGGTGGCTCGGAGGACACATCAGTCCTCGTTACCTATGGTGACCATGTTGCCACATGGCTATGGCACGACGATGTAAGTAACACTTAATTTTTTATTATGTCTTTTTCATTTTATATTTTAATGCAATTGACTTATATTTTTTTTGGTACCAGGATTGCGTTGAGCTGAAGGTGATAAATCACAGCAAAAAGTGTCGTTGGTTTAGTGCCCCGTGCAGAGATTGTGGTTATCTTGGAGGAATCTGAGCTTCAGGAACTTTGTAGCATCAGCTATAAGGTAATTGATAAGGGGTTGATATGTACGTGTGTGGAGCGTTGAGAAGAACATGGGACCCATAGAGATGACGGTCTCCCTGGATGATGTCTCCCAGATACTCCATATTCCAGTCACGGGGGCGTTCTTCACTATGCCTATGCTGGATAAGGAGACAGCTGTCGTTTGGTTGCACGACCAGTTAGGCATCTCTATGGCTGATGCACGGGCTGAAGTTGAGAAGAAGAGGGGACCCACGGCTCGTCTCGACTAGCTGCAGAGAGTGGTGTACCCTAGGTATTGCAGTGATGGCCACTGGGACATGGTAGTTAGGGCATTCCTGCTGCACCTAGTCGGCGACACTATCTTCGCCGACAAGAGCCAGTCTTTGACACGGGTGGCATACCTGGGGATGTTTAGGGACCTGAGCAGTGTTCGCACTTATGCATGGGGAGCGATGGCATTAGCATTCATGTACGACCAGCTCAGGGAGGCCAGCAGACATAGGACGAGGCAGGTAGCCTCTTAAATGATGCTATTACAGGTACGAATGTCGTTGTTTTAAAATACTTTTATACATATAACATACAAATGAAAAGTATCTAACTTGGCATTTATCACATAGGCATGGATATACGAGCACTTCCAGGGTGTTGCATTTGGCACCAGGGAGCTCGAGCCCGAGTACCAGGAGGGACAACCTCGAGCCAGTCATTGGAAGCTGATTAGGGGTGCAGGATTGGTGGAGCCATACAGGCAAGTTTTGGACAGACTGACTGTTGAGGAGGTTACCTGGGACACGTATGCAGACCACAGAGCAGAGCGCCAGTTTCAGGCTATATGCCTATTCAGAGGATTCATCCAGTTTGGGTCTATGATGTTTCCCTACTTGCCAGATAGGGAGCTGCGCTAGTTGGATATGTGCAGTGCATTCCCGAGGATCCTCGCAATATCAGATCGCAATCGATCAGTCCGCAGCAGATGGATGACATGTGGCTTCATTTTGACGAGCATCTCATCGAGGGTGGTCAGTGTGCCATGCAGCCTGCGGACGTGGAGCCAGGTTACATGGAGTGGTTCCGTAGGATCTCTCACCCGTACATTTACCCACAAAATGTACCGGCTCCAGCACCAAAGCCAACTCCAGTATCAGAGGTATGTTGGAATTATTATTCTGAAGGATACAAGATGGATCAGGGCATATGAGATCGGCCAGAGATTCTAAAGGGACGCCTGGTAATACAACCGGACACAGAGGGTTGGGACGTTGTACATGAGCTTATGAGACTAGCGCGTCCTGAATCGACATTGCTAGCAGACATATGTCTGGAGGAAAAGATCCAGGGCCTTCGATTAGATCTAGCGCGTTCTTTATTTGCATGATCATCAGATGTATTTTGTTTTGTTTGTAACAAACATGTTATTTATATTTATATATAAATCTATATTTTAGTTGACATAAATTAAAATGTGTTTAATTAACTGGGAATAAGGCACTTGCAACATGAAAAATACAACAAACACAAGAAACCCTAACACTTAAGAAATACAACAAACACAGGAAACTCTAACACTTGAGAAATACAACAAACACAAGAAACCCCAACACTTGAGAAATACAAGAAAACATCAAGGTTTTGTCAAGCTAGTGATGGTTGACGAATCTGGGTCAGTACATAGTGCGATGATTTCGTCGACGGATCTTGGTTTCCTGAGGAGAGAGATAATCTGATCAGGACTTCTCACTAGATCCGCGTATAACTCGATTGGCCCGAGGCTAGCATATTGCTCATGGATTGCGAACATCGTCTCGACATCGCTGTTATATTGAAGTTTCAGAACATCATATTGAACACGTCCGTGTTCCCAACAGACAAGATATCGGTAATAGATATCAGACACCCTTCTGGTGTCTCCAAATGTAACCACCGTGTCGTTAACTTGTTTCTTTAAGGCATTAAGTGTAATGCCCTTCGAAGACCTAAATGATTTAGGGGTATCGCGCTCAAATGTGATGCCTTTGTCACTTGTTCTAATTTGACCATAGAAAAACACAAAAACAAGAACAGAACTCATGGTTGTGATGCCTGGAATCTACACCAAACAAGAAGTTTATCAAATTCCAAACTGAATAACTTCCGGATACTAACTTCCGAAAATCACCGGAAATAAGAATCCGGATGCTTTAAAAAAATATAATGTCTGTAATCTTGTTTTCGGACTATTCCATCAATAAGAATCCGGTAATTTTCTAACCACCGGATTCTTGTTGATGAAAGCGTCCGGAAACAAGATTCCGGATTGTTGGA
Source organism: Calophaca sinica (assembly GCA_037113605.1). Taxonomy (NCBI): domain Eukaryota; kingdom Viridiplantae; phylum Streptophyta; class Magnoliopsida; order Fabales; family Fabaceae; genus Calophaca; species Calophaca sinica. The sequence continues at coordinate 60,280,225 of CM073737.1, forward strand.
AATCGCAGAAAAAAAAAGAGTGTTGACGAACCTTAGAATTCGGTGAACGGTGGTGGGGACGTCGGCGGTGTTAGGCAAAATTGCAAGTGTACGATTTCGTCGTCAAGTAATAAAAGATCGAATCCACAGGGATTGAGATTGATTGTTTAACTTAACAAACTTTGTAATAATTTGAACTATTGAAACAATATGAGGTGTTTGAAATCTTTGTGACTTGTATCAAAAGACGAAAACAGTAAATAACAAGAAGGCACTATTTATATTTCAATAACTAAAAACGACTAGGGATAGAATCCTTTTGTTTCCACCTTTATGTTGTTGAATTCAATCCAATGCAAGCAACTATGATATAATTGAAGTTTAAATCCACAAGTTTAGATTAATGAAAATCTCTTTCCTATTAATCCCTTTGATTAAATTAACAAGCCCTAATTCCTTAGGTTCAAATTAATTGAATCAAGCATAAAGGTCAAAGATTCATACAAACTCATACTACAAGAATTATATTCCTATAACCCTATTAAGCATGTCCAATGATCTCAAAGCAAGTCTAAAACCCCAGTTTTCCAATTGATGTTAAGACCCTAGTTCAATTCAATAGTGATCAATTATCAAATTGCATTAAGAGAAGAGATAAAGGATCAAATAACATAGATTAACTTGCATTGAACTTATGAATTTGATTACATAAAAATATCTACAAAATTCATCTTACCCTAGTCTAGGAGGCTTAGTTCCTCATGAAAGAAGAGAAACTAATCCATGGAGATGAGAGAATTGGAAGAGACTCCATTGATTCCTCAATTTCACCTTCAATCGTCAAATACGTTTGAGTATTTTAATCCCCAAAAATTCTGAATGCCGAGCTCAGTATTTCCAAAGTCTATTTATAGATAGGTTAAAAAGGAGTGAAAAATTAAGCCAAAACGGGTAAAAAAAAATGCAAAATTGCAAAGTCCAAGTGACCCGTAGCACGGCCGTGGAGCCTGGCACGGCCTGGCCGTGCTGCGCTGAGAACATGATGCGCAAAAACAAGAGTCGGGGCACGGCCGTGCCACCAGGCACGGCCTGGCCGTGGAATACACTGTTTGATGGGAACTTGTTCTTTGCGACCAGCAACCAAGGCACGGCCGTGCCACCTGACCTGGGCAGGCCGTGCCACCTCAAATGTTGCCCCCTTCTAGGAATTTGCCTCCGAGTTTGGTCCCACTGTCCGTTTGAGTGATTTTTGCTCCGCTTTCCTAGGCCAATTACCTTCTTTTCTGCACAACTGAACCAAAACCAAGTGCATTACTCATATCAAGCAAAATGCATGAAAAACATGGATTAAAACTATTAAATGACTAAGATGCAATGCAAAACTAATACTAAACTATATGCTATATTGAACGCATCAAATTACCCTAAGCTTAGAATTTTGCTTGTCCTCAACCAATTGCTGTGGCCAAAGACGAAAAGGGAAAATAAGAGATGCAACAGATAAAGACCCCGAGATAAAAGCAAGACCAAGTAATAGGCTCAAGGCTGACAAAGACAATAGTGACAATCAAGATCAAGTCCAATTAGAAATTTAGGCTCTCAGAAATCATGTCTCTCACTGATAGGGGCACTCTCCTTACCACTCTCAAAGTGTATAACGGTTAAGACAATGCACTCAAATCCATCAAATGAAAGTGCTCTGCCATAGGCTTGACCATTAACCAAATCTCAGCAAATAATTAATGAAAACACACAAGAATCAAAAGGTCTTTCAACAGGTTGTAACTTGGCCATGGGATATGGAATGTAAGGTGGGATAAAACAAGAAAAGGGAAATTCAAGGGCTATCAACATGTACAATTAAAGCAATCCTTTCAAAGCAGAATAAGTGGAGCAATCTATTTTTCTCTTTTTGCTTTCAAAGCTTTCTTATTTTTGCTCCTCTTCTCTTGTTTTTCTTACTATATATATATATATACCTCTTTTTTTTTTATTCTCCCTCATTTGAAATTTTGCAATAATTATTGGGGAGAAACTAAACAACAGAAGAGATCCAAAGTTCAAGCATCAAAACAACAATATCAAACATCCATTTGCTCCCTTAAACATACTTTAAAAGGTACAATAAACATTTGATGGGTCCCAAGAAAATTCATATCAATCAAGGCTCAAAAGGGACAACTAATGGAAGCTTTCATTCAAAAATCGGAGGCTTGAAAACATGCCTAAAATGCCTTAATCATATTCAAGTGTGTAATAAAAAAATTTCAAGTTTTGAAACGGTTTCAAGTCAAGTTCTAGAGAGCACAATCAAGAGGGACACACTCATACAAGGAGAAGGGGCATAAAAATGATGAAGTACAAGCCCCAAATGAAGCTCAAGTCTCACATTTAGAAGTTCAAATCAGTGAAAGACATAAAATCAGAGCGCCACATGCTAATCATCAACTTGTCACAATCTCCACGTCTAAACAATGTGTTTGACAACACTCGGTGAACATAACGAAAACAAGGGTTTCGCAACTTGGACGATTTTGACGAGGAAGAATCATAAGTGTCAGACTTTGTAAGTTGGCTCCAAAACCTTCTGGCAAAAAATTCGTTGGGGATCCTCCGTTGACCACCATATGGAAATCCATAAATGGCATTGAATTGACTCAATGAAATGCTATGCTCAATATTGAATAACTGAAAGGTTATCAAATTGTCAGTGTGATCCTCTGGCCACTGCTCCGCGTATAAAACATTTGCATTAACAGATGATAGGAATTACAGGGTGAGTCTTGCGTAAGTAAAATGTTTCATTCCCACAAATTTTGTCCAGCCCATATTCGCAAATAAAAAATTCACATCCTCTAGCAATCCAAGCTCATCCATGTAACAGGTGGGAACAATTATTCTTGCGGCAAGAGAATTATACCTTGCCTCTTGAATGTCGTCCCGGAACTAAATTCCATATGGATTTTTGGACGCCTTCTTCTTGCCCTTTCCCCGCCCCTTTGACAGAATTGATTCTTTGGAGCCCGAGGCTTGACCCCGTTGCCTTTTTGAGGCCATACTATCCTGCAACCAAAACACACAGGGTTGGGGAAAGAAGAAAATGGGGGTGATGCTGAGAAGAGGGAGGGCGCGGCTGGTGGTTGAAGGAAAAGGAGGGAGGTTGCGGTGGTTGAAGGAGAAAGAAGGAGGTCGCGGCTGGTGGTTGAAGGAAAATGAGGGAGATGTTGCTGCTGCTGAAGAAGATGGTGGAGGGGCGGCAGTGTGGTGAGGAGAAGGAGGGAGGTCGCAGCTGGTGGTTGAAGGAGAAGGAGGGAGGTGTTGCTACTACTGAAGAAGATGGTAGAGGGGCAGCGGTGTGGTGAGGAGAATATGTGGATGACGGTGGCTGGGAGAGGATGGCGGGGGGGCAGCTGAGAAGAGGGAGGGCGCGACTGAGAAGAGGGAGAAGAAGTGTTTGAGGGAGAAGGAAAAAAAATGGGGTTTATTTGAATTTGGGTTTCGGTAAGGTGTGGCAGGGCGTAGGATAAGTATGGTGGTGCTAAAAACTGGCCACTGATTTGAGGTAAGTGGAAATGGGTGGCTGTGATTAGTTGGGGCAAAGATTGGGTAAGGGATGGTGCATAGGAGGATGAGTGGGGGGGCCGAGCTGGTGGACTGATGGCATGGGCATGCCAAATGGCACGGCTTGCCCGTGGAATACTTTGTTTGTCCCCTCTTTTTTTTCACGCCACATGGCCATGGCACAGAACACGGCCAGGCCGTGTTTCACTGCATTACTATCTTTTTTTTTTTCCAAATATGCACTCTTCTTCAACTTGGGTTGCCTCCCAAGAAGCGCTTCTTTAACGTCACTAGCTTGATGCGTGATGGTATGCTCAAGGCTCGTGCAAGACTAGAGCAACCTTTGCCCTGTCAAGCTCTCCTCCCAAATAAGGCTTCAGTCGTTGACCATTTACCTTGAAATATCTTTAAGATGAAGGCTCCTCCACCTCTACTGCTTCATGTGGCATTACTTCTTTAACAACGAAAGGTCCCGACCACTTAGACTTGAGTTTGCCCGGGAATAACTTCAAACGAGAATGGAAGAGTAACACTTGCTGCCCAGGATAGAAGGTTCTTTACACGATGTGCTTATCATGATAAGCTTTAACCTTCTGTTTGTAAATGGAGGCATTCTCATATGCATGCAAACACATCTCATCCAACTCATGCAGCTGCAGAATTCTTTTCTCTCCTGCCAAGGTTGAATCAAAATTAAGGAACTTCAAGGCCCAAAACGCCTTATGCTCAAGCTCAACTGGCAAATGACATGCTTTGCCATAAACCCGCTGGTAGGGAGACAACCCCATTGGAGATTTATAAGCTGTCCTGTATGCCCACAAAGCATCATCAAGCTTCTGGGCCTAGTCTTTCCTTGATGCACTCACTGTTTTCTCAAGTATCTTCTTAATCTCCTGGTTTGACACTTCAGCTTGCCCATTGCTTTGAGGGTGGTAAGGAGTAGCAACTTTGTGTTTCACATCATACTTTTTCAGCACAACCTCCAATTTGGAATTGCAAAAATGTGATCCACCGTCACTAATTAGCACTCTAGGGACCCCAAACCGGGAAAATATGTTCTTCTTAATGAACTTCACAACAGTTTGAGAATCACTTGCCTGAGTTGCCACTGCCTCTACCCATTTTGAAACATAATCAACAGCTACCAATATATATTGGTTAGAGAGTGAGGAGGGAAATGGCCCCATGAAATCAATGCCCCAACAATCAAAAAGCTTAACCTCCAAAATGGAGTTCTAGGGCATTTCCTCCGCTTGGAAATGCTTCCCATCCGCTGGTACTTGTCACAACTCTTTGCATGATCATAGGCATCTTTAAAAATTGAAGGCCAATAAAATCTGGATTGAAGCACTTTTGCAGCTGTGCGTTCACCATTGAAATGACCTCCATATGGTGAATTGTGACAATGCCATAAAATTTTCTGCGCTTCATCATGTGCAACACACCTTCGAAGTAATCCATCTGGGCATTGCCTGGAAAGATAAGGATCATCCCAAATGAAATAGTTAGCATCTTTGAAAAACTTCTTCTTTTATTGCCAAGTGAGTTCTTCTGGTATCACACCAGCAGCCTTAAAATTTGCCATATCTGCAAACCAATGCCTCTCAGTCACAGCTAACAGTTTCTCATCTGGGAACTCCTCTAGAATGTCCAACTCTTTGGCTGTAATTTCAGTCTTCTCCAGCCTAGACAAATGACCAGCCACCATATTTTCACTCCCCTTTTTGTCTTTGATCTCAAGGTCGAATTCTTGCAACAATAAAATCCACCGAATGAGTCTTGTCTCGGATTCAACCTTAGTCATAAGATACTTAATTGCCGCGTGATCAGTGAACACCACAACTTTGGAACCAATCAAATAGGAACGAAGTTTTTCTAAAGCAAACACTATAGTGAGCAACTCCTTCTCTGTGGTTGCATAGTTGACTTGATAAGGAGATTGCAAAGCGGCTTAGCAACGTTGGAGAAGTCATTGATAAATCGTCTATAAAAACCGGCATGCCCAAGGAAACTCCACACTCCTTTCACATTTAACGGAGGAGGTAACTTCTCTATTACATCAATTTTTGCCTTGTCCACTTCTATACCTTTAGATGAGATTTTATGAGCAAGCACAATCCCTTCTTTCACCATGAAATGACATTTTTCCCAATTCAACACTAAATTGGTCTCCATGCATCTTTTAAGAACACCCTCCAGGTTAGCCAAGCAAGCATCAAAGGAAGTGCCAAACACAGAAAAATCATCCATAAAAACCTCAATAGATTTTTCAATCATATTAGCAAAAATAGAAAGCATACATCTCTGAAAGGTTGTAGGAGCATTGCAAAGACCGAAAGGCATTCGTCTATAAGCAAAAACTCCAAATGGGGAAGTGAATGCAGTCTTCTCCTGGTCTTCTGGGTCGACAGAGATTTGATTATAACCGGAATAGCCATCAAGAAAACAATAGTAAGCTTGTCCAGCCAATCTCTCAAGCATCTGGTCCATAAATGGGAGGGGGAAGTGGTCCTTACGGGTGGCTTGGTTAAGTTTCCGGTAGTCAATGCATATCCTCCAACCTATGACAGTTCTAGTGGGGATCAACTCATTTTTCTCATTTGTCACCACCGTCATTCCTCCTTTCTTTGGAACCACATGTACCGGACTCACCCATGCACTGGCAAAAATAGGATAGATCATTCCCGCCTCCAGAAGTTTCAATACCTCCTTTCTCACAACTTCTTTTATAGTCGGATTGAGCCTTCTCTGCGATTGAACCACTGGCTTGAACTCTTGGTCTAACATTATCTTATGCATGCAAAAAGCTGGACTGATGCCCTTTAAATCTGAGATAGTCCATCCAATTGCCTCTTTGTGTGCTCTAAGCACTCTCACAAGTTTCTCCTCCTCAAGCTTCAATAAGGAGCTACTTATGATCACCGGATTAAAAGCATCATCCCCAAGAAAAACATACTTCAAATGTGAGGGCAATTGCTTTAATTCCGGGCTAGCTTTCTTCTCTATCTCTCCACCCCGCAAGTCTTCTTTCTTTTTAACAATAGCATCTTCAACTTGTAGAGCTTCAAGTTGTGCAAGACATCTCCTCCTCCATCTCTTGATCCACTTCCTCAATGGAACTAACTATTACTTTCTCCAAAGGGTGTGAAGGTTGGTCTTGCTTAAAAAATTCCCCAATTGAATCATCAATCACATCAACTCTAGAGCACCTTTCAGTATCATCAGGATGCCGCATAGCTTCAAAAACATTAAAAGTTACCTTCTCATCTTGAAATCTCAAAATTAATTTACCTTGTTAGACATCAATCAAGGCTCTCCCTGTAGCTAGGAAAGGTCTTCCAAGAAGAAGAGGAACCTCCTTGTCCTCCTCCATATCAAGAATCACAAAATCAGCTGGGAAAATGAATTTGTCCACTCTAACCAGAACATCCTCCAATATCCCATATGGGTATTTGACTGATCGGTCCGCTAACTGAAGTGACATTCTAGTGGGCTTGACTTCACCTCCTCCTAACCTTTTCAACATGGATAGGGGCATCAAATTGATACTAGCTCCCAAGTCACACAGAGCTTTGCCAATGTGTAAATTCCCAATGGTGCAAGGAATTGTGAAGCTTCTAGGATCCTTCATCTTTGGAGGAAGCTTTCTTTGAATGATGGCACTGCACTCTTCTGTCAAAGCTACTGTCTCATCTTCTTTAAATCTTCTCTTCTTGGTCAGCAATTCCTTCATGAACTTGGCATATGTGGGCATTTGCTCTAGAGCTTCTGCGAAAGGAATGTTGATCTGTAGGCGCTTGAAGATATCCATGAATTTAGCAAACTGTTCATCTTTATGGCTCTTCTTGCTCAGATGAGGATAAGGAAGCTTCATATATGGAGGAGTCACCTTGGGCTTCTCTTGTACCTGTAGCTTATCAGTCACAACTATGTCTTCCTCACCTTCTCTTTTTTCTTCTTTTTCAATATTTTCTCTATTCTCATTTTCAACTCCGTCTTTTTCTCTTTCTACTTTTTTTTCTACTTCCACTCTTTCTTTTTCAACTCCATTCACCTCACTTTTTCTGCTCTTTTTCTTTTTCTCTACTTCAGACAACAACTTTCCACTTCTCAAAGTAACAACGCTATAATTTTCATTCTTGGGATTATCTACTGTGCTAGCAGAAAACTTACCCTTTGATTGCTCCGCAAGTTGCTTTGAGAGTTGTCCAATTTGATTCTCCAGATTTTTTATAGAAGCCTCTTGGTTTTTGAAATGAGACTCATGATTCTGGAAGTTGGATTGAGTCATCTTCATGAACTGAGTAAGAGCTTCTTCTAAGTCACTAGGCTTCCCCTGCTGTTGAGGTTGAGGAGGTTTGCTGGATGATGGGTTATCTTGCTGCTTCCAAGAGAAGTTGGGATGATTCTTCTACCCTAGATTCTAGGTGTTAGAATAAGGATTCCCTCATTGCCTTTGAAAGTTACCCATGTAATTAGCTTGCTCATTTGAATCTCCATTTGCATTGCAACCTCCATTCTCATGAGGCCCTTGACAAAAATCACATCTCAAGGTCTGATTCAACTGGTTCACTTGAGCGGGAGTAGAGGCTCCCGCTTTCAATGCTTTCAGCTCCTTTGTGATAGCTTCCAATTATTAAGAGACCAATTTATTTTGAGCCAAGAGTGCATCTTGCGTTTCTAGCTCAAGGACTCCTCTTCTACCCAGTCTTCCTCTATCATTTTGACATAACTACTCATTGGAAGCCATTTGCTCCACTAAAGTTCTCGCTTCTGCAGCTGTCTTGTTGTTAATTGTACCTCCAGCTGAAGCATCCAGCATCATTCTGGTGTTTGGCCTCAACCCATTACAAAATATTTGCATCTGATTAAATTCATCGTACCCATGGCCAGGACACCTCTTTAGAAGAAGCTTGAATCTCTCCCATGCCTCATACAAATTTTCACTCTGACTCTGCTGGAACTCATGAATTTCACCTCTTCTTTTGATGAACTTGGAGGGTGAAAAGAATTTGGTCATAAATTTATCCTCCAAATCATCCCAAGTAGTGATGCTTCCTGTAGGCAAGGTGTACAACCAATCTCTTGCTCTATCTCGCAGGGTAAAAGGGAAAAGTCTTAGTTTCTTGCTCCCCTCTGTCACTCCATTCAGCATGAAGTGTCACAAATTTCATAAAAAGTTAACAAGTGCTGATTTGGGTCTTCAATTTCCTCCCCAGCGAATTGGTTTTGCTTGAGAGTATTCAACAGCGAAGGTTTGATCTCAAAATTAGCATTTGCCTCCACCTCCTGGTAGGCCGTGACAGCCCTTGGATGGTTGTTCCTTCTCCCAAAATCACCCAAAGTACGTGGTTGGTCCCCCATCACTTCTTGAGTTATGACTTGAGAAGTAGATGTAGAGGATTATTTTTGTCGTTGTCTTGCTTCCTTTGCCTTCTTCCTTAATGCCTTTGCGGTCTTTTCGATTTCTAGGTCAAACAACAGTTCACCTGTTTGTTTACCTCGCATGTACAAAACTAAAAGAAAAGGTAAGTAGCAAAGCAACAATTAATTAATTTTTTTTATAAACAGAAAATAAATAAATAAAAAAAATAGTTCAAAAAGTACTCGGTTACCTTGTTAAAAATCAATTTAACAATTCCCGGCAACGGCGCCAAAAACTTGTTAGGCAAAATCGCAAGTGTACGATTTTGTCGTCAAGTAATAAAAGATTGAATCCACAGGGATTGAGATTGATTGTTTAACTTAACAAACTTTGTAATAATTTGAATTATTGAAACAATATAAGGTGTTTGAAATCTTTGTGACTTGTATCAAAAGACGAAAACAGTAAATAACAAGAACGCACTATTTATATTTCAATAACTAAAAACGACTAGGGATAGAATCCTTTTGTTTCCACTTTTATGTTGTTGAATTCAATCCAATGCAAGCAACTATGATATAATTGAAGTTTAAATCCACAAGTTTAGATTAATGAAAATCTCTTTCCTATTAATCCCTTTGATTAAATTAACAAGCCCTAATTCCTTAGGTTCAAATTAATTGAATCAAGCATAAAGGTCAAAGATTCATACAAACTCATACTACAAGAATTATATTCCTATAACCCTATTAAGCATGTCCAATGATCTCAAAGCAAGTCTAAAACCCCAGTTTTCCAATTGATGTTAAGACCATAGTTCAATTCAATAGTGATTAATTATCAAATTGCATTAAGAGAAGAGATAAAGGATCAAATAACATAGATTAACTTGCATTGAACTTCTGAATTCGATTACATAAAAATATCTACAAAATTCATCTTACCCTAGTCTAGGAGGCTTAATTCCTCATGAAAGAAAAGAAACTAATCCATGGAGATGAGAGAATTGGAAGAGACTCCATTGATTCCTTAATTTCGCCTTCAATCGTCAAATACGTTTGAGTTTTTTAATCCCCAAAAATTTCGAAAGCCCAGCTCAATATTTCCAAAGTCTATTTATAGCTAGGTTAAAAAGGAGTGAAAAATTAAGCCAAAACGGGTAAAAAAACGCAAAATTGCAAAGTCTAAGTGACCCGCAGCACGGCCGTGGAGCCTGGCACGGCCTGGCCGTGCTGCGCTGAGAACATGATGCGCAAAAATAAGAGTCGGGGCACGGCCGTGCCACCAGGCACGACCTGGCCGTGGAATACACTGTTTGATGGGAACTTGTTACCAAGGCATGACCGTGCCACCTGACATGGGCAGGCCGTGCCACCTCAAATTTTGCCCCCTTCTAGGAATTTGCCTCCGAGTTTGGTCCCACTGTCCGTTTGATTGATTTATGCTCTGCTTTCCTAGGCCAATTACCTTCCTTTCTGCACAACTGAACCAAAACCAAGTGCATTACTCATATCAAGCAAAATGCATGAAAAACATGGATTAAAACTACTAAATGACTAAGATGCGATGCAAAACTAATACTAAACTATATGCTATATTGAACGCATCAGGCGGCACTTGAGACAGGACATTGACAGAGAGAGGATGAGGTTGGGAGAGAGATATTGTGGGAAAGATTGAGAGAGGGAGCCTGAGAGAGAGAAAGGGAGAAAACTAAGTTTGGAGGTGGAAGGTGAGGTGAGGAAGAGGGGAAAATAAGAGGGAGGGGTATTTTTGCATTTTGGAGGGTTATAATTGACTTTTTGAAAAAATAGGGAGGTGTTAAAGTTAAGTGGAGGAGGTGGAGAAATAAAATTCCTTTATAACTTCTCCATTACCAGGTTTGAATCTGTTGGAAATTTTTGCACAGGCCCATATGAGAAATGTGGATTGGGTTGTTAAGTGTCTAGGCATAGGAGATGTATTGTCTAAAATGTTCAATCCAATTGGACTCAATCACTCTAAACCCGACGCGGGACTCTATAGTTCTCCAACGACGCCCCCTCAAGTCCAATTGAGTTGGGCTATTTGGTGGCCCAATTGTGACTTGCGTACCTGAGAGCAAAATTGGGAGTGTATTTAATAAGAGTTAACCCTTAATTTAGTCCTTAAACTAACGCTGTTTTTCCTATTTAGCCTCTAAATTTTATGAAAATAATAGGTAGTCCTTAATGTTTGTGAAATCCATCAAATTAGTCCTTAAAGTTTTATAAGTAATCTCTTACAGGGACTAATGAGACGGATTTCACAAAACTTTAATGACTAATTTGACATATTTTACAAACTTTAGAGACTACTTATTATTTTCATATACTTTAGTACTAAATAGAAGAGATTGTGTTAGTTCAGGGACTAAACTGAGAGTTTATTCATTTAATAATTCTTAATAAATTCTTAGTTGGATTCCTAAAGCAAGAACTTTAGATGCCTTTTCCTTTAGCGTTTAACACCTTTTCAATCCTAGAAAAAAAAAGGTAATTTGCTTTTTTTATTTTTTTTTATTTTTCATTTTTACCAAATATATTGCAAGGTTTCAAATATTTTGAAAAGATTGTCGTTCTTTCCCCACTTTAATTTGGCAAAAGGAATTAATGAAAATATTTTGCCTTTATTATTAGATGAGAAATGGAATTTATCTAATTACTTCAAAAAAATATGTATATTATTGCAACTTTTAATGCATATATAGATTAGTATTACGAGCTAATTGGTACGGATGAGAAAGATGCGAGAGAGTCATTAGGGAGAGAGTTAGGCGAGAAATGCACAATTTCGTTCGATTGATTTAGAACACAAAACGTGAAGAGAGAACAAATATATGTGGGCCCTACAACTTTTTTGTTTCTTCGCATCATAGCGAAGAAAGTGGTGAGAAATGACACACACAGTATTTTTTTTTGGCTAAATTACAAAATTGGTCCTCTAAGTTTATTTTAGGTTTCAATTTGGTCCTCTACGTTTTATTTGTTTCGTTTTGGTCTTCTACGTTTTATTTTAGTTTTCAATTTGGTCATTTCCGTCACTAAAAGTCAATTGTCCGTAGCTAGAATTTGGCTTTTAGCTACGGACAATTGGCTTTTAGTGACGGAAAGGACCAACCTGTTGTAACTTTTAAAACGTAAGTGACCAAAACGAAACAAATAAGACATAGAAGACCAAATTGAAACATAAAATAAACATAGAGGACCAATTTTGTAATTTAGCCTTTTTTTTTTCTAATTTTTACCCTTATTTTTTCCTTATATCTCAAATTATTTAAATTTTTAATCAAGAACATTGATGTCTTTTCAAAAATAATCAACACTTCTCTCTTCTCTTTTTCTTATTCCAATCAATACCCTAAATTTATCGTATTTCTCACATTTTTCTCTATTTTTATATTCTCTCTTTATAATTTTTCTCTTCATAATTTCTCTCGTGAACCAATCAGGAACTTAGTGTTGCAATGGTTTCCAATTGTCATATTTTGGTTTAGTCGTTGATTTAGTAATCATCGTATTTGCGTTGCTGTCAAAAACAGTAATCATCATATTTGCGTCATCATTTGGTATTCTGCCATTTTTAAAAGGCTGCCAAGCTGAACAAAAAAAAAAAAAAAAAGACTGCCAAGATCTAGATTGTATTAAACGGATAGTTTATTAGTTATTGTATCATACAGATCTTATAATTAAAAACAGCCATATTTAACAAAATTTGATCCCTAGGAAATTCAGTGAAAAGGTATGATGTTTGTTTGGTGTATAAACATCATTTTCCATAACTGAAAAAAAGATATCGTTTCCATAACTAAAAAAAAAGATACTCACTGCACTAAATTCCTGCTCGTTCATTAATTCCTAATTGAGAAAGAAATTGAAATTCACTTCTCAATATCACACACACATCACACTTTTCTAAGCTTAATTATTCTCTCATACAAAATGTTTCTCTTAATAATTTTCAACGAAATTGGAACGGAGTATTTGGGGATAAACTATGCCAGGAAGCATGTTCACTCCATGAATCTTGCAACCTTTTCAGATCAACTAGTGAAGATCCACCACCTGCTCTTGCTTCGCTGGCACTTATTTTCATTTTATAAATCCTTTGTCTCATCTCTTTTCCACTTTCCGAGTCCATCAGTTCCCTAACTCGGTCCCCCAACTCGGTTGAACTCACTAACGCATCTTCTGACTCCTTCAAAGCCAAAGCCACCTTCATTTCCTCCACCAAAATCAATCTGTTCAGCTTCTGCTCCGCGTACAAAGGCCACGCCACCATCGGCACTCCACAGGTAACCGCTTCCAACACCGAGTTCCACCCACAGTGAGTCACGAACCCACCCACCGAGTCATGACTCAGTATCGCACCTTGTGGGGCCCAGTTCCTCACTACCAGTCCTTTTTCCTTTGTCCTCTCCAAAAACCCTTCTGGCAACAACTCGTCCAAACTCAGTTTCTCCGAGTCAACCCCATCCGACTCGTTCTGGCTCCTAACAACCCATAAAAACCTTTGCTCACTTTTCTCCAACCCAATAGCAATCTCCTTCAACTGGGCCCTCGAAAACCTTCCCATGCTTCCAAAACTCAGCAACACGACGCTTCGACTCGGCTGTGAGTCGAGCCAACTCAGACATCCATTCTCATCATCTCCTCCACAAGAAGTGCTCGAAATCACGGGTCCGATGCAGAAAACCGGTGGTGTTGTTCCTTCTGGAAGACACAACCCAGAGCGTAAGGCTTTAAGAGCTCTTTCTTCAATGGCATCAAAGGTGTTTATGATAACACCATCACTATCCCTCATGCTTGTTGCCATGTCAAGGAAAGGACGGTAGCTTTGACTCTCACGGTCCTTCACTGCATCCGGCATGTCGGTTATCGGAATTTTCGGTAGCCCCGGGATTCGAAGGTGCATGTGAAGGTTGTCTTTGAAGGAAGTTGTTGTGGTTTGATGAATAGTTGGTTGCTGAAGAAAAACAGCGAGAGTTGAAGCTCCAGAAGTGTAGTAAAAGTAAGTTGGGATTTCAAGTGTTGAAGTGATTTGTGTTGCACTGTAGTTGAGGAAATCTAAGACAACACCTTTGAGGTTTGAGGATTTGGAAATGGATTGAAGGATATGGTGGACGTGGTGGTTGCTGCGGTGGCAGAGTTCGAGGGTGAGTATGTGAGGTGGTAGTGTGGTGGGGAGTGAAATGGGAGGAATATGGTGGAAGGTGATAGAGGGTAGAGATTCACAGCCAAAGGTGGTGGTTGTGGCGGTGGTGGAGGAAAGGGGGGTGTTGTTAGTTCTATTGGGGGGTGTGAGGATGAGAATTGTGATGGAAAGTGAAGGGTTTTGTGTCAATATCAGTTTGCCTAACTCAATCATGGAGCTTAGGTGTCCTTTACCCAAAGCAGGGTATAGAACTAAAGTGTCCTTCATGATGATGATAACTGAGATCTAAAGAAGTTTGGACTTTGGAGTAATATTAACGAGGCTAGATAGCTAACTCTATTGTACTCATAGAAATAATGGATCTTGTTTGCTATATAAAGACAGTGTGTGTGCAGTAGTGTCCAGCACTTGGTTACGTAATGGTATTTAATATTGAATATTGTTGGTGTCGGCTACGTAATGTAATGATATTATTATATTTAAGAGTTAACATGCTGAAGTTCTAGAATTCTAGCACCTCATAACATTTTTTTATTTCTTTTTTGTGTAAATTATATGGGGGACCTAGAGGTGGGAACAAAAATTACAAATACTTTTTGCGCGTGTGTGACTTAAATAATACTGCTTCTCATTCAAAATAATAATAGTCGAATTTATTTTTGGTGCTCAATAATAGTAGAATTTTTACTATTAAGATATTGATTAAATATTTTGAATTATAAGGGAATATAAACTCAAGTAAGAATTTAATAATTATATAATGATAGTGTGAACTAGGTTTGCAAAGTCCTTCAATCATGCGTTTTGATCTTACTATATTATAGTATTACAATTTAAATAAAAAATTATATGTCTTTATAAAACTTATTTATGTTGTTAGTGTGTAGATATTAGTCTCCTTAATAATAATTTTATCTATTTTGATAATAATTTTTATTTAAGTTTGATAAAAAAAAAGTTTTATTTAAGTTAATGAAAATAATACAAAATAAATAAAAATTAATTAATAAATTTTTTAAAGTAATAAATATTTTAAGAGAAATTAAAATCTACAAAGTAGGAATTATTTTAAGTCGTATAAGTTCATATGTATGGGAATTATTTTAAGACGTAATAAATGTATTTTATGAATTGTTTTTTATATTTTCCAGATCATTTCTTTTACATCAATTTTACACTTTTCTTTTATCTATTTCAACTTGCATTGAATAAACATTAACACTTAATGAGTGTAGTTCACTTGAGAACACACGTAACACATTCTTAATGATGACAATGAGTTTTTAGTGTGATTAAGCCTTGAATCAAGAATTAGTCTCATAAACTAGCCCAAAGAATTGAAGCTATAGAATACGTCGGGTGTCACAGAGGCCGAAAACATTATTTAGGCCAAAAACATTATTTACAGCGGTTTACCAAAAAAAATTAACGAGAGTGTCAATAATGAGGGAAATCGTACATCTTTCACTAAATCAAGAGGGTGTGTGTTATTCAAGAGAAGTGATGCTTGAATATAAAAAATAGGGACACCATACAGTGTCTCTTTATTTTTTTTTTTGGTATTTTTGAAATCCATTTAAATTGTATAAGATAAAAAGTAAGTGAAAAATAAAGATATATATAGAGGTATACAGTGTCTAAAATTAGATGTTCAAATAACACAACTGATTTTTTAAATAGACATTAGAGGAGGTGAGTCTATTTTCTCCCTATTTTTCGTATGCATATGTCGACTTCTAGAAGGTTGTTTATTTTATATAATATATTATCTCTTGTGTGGACTCATTCTGTGCAATCATGCATGTGGCATTGAGTTTGGTTAGGCCTATTTAAATCAACACCTATTTTTTTTTTTTTTTTTGGCTTAGAGTCCACACGTAATTTTAAATATACTAACTAGTTTGTAGTAGTATATTCGCAGGATTTGTTCTATCAAGTCATGTAGAAAATTCTCTTCATCTACATTATATAAATATAAATAAATATTTGCATGTAGACGTTTATATGTAAATAGTTATGTACACTCAAGAAAAATGTAAATAATGACACAAGATCATTCATGGCCATAAACAGAATTTATATTATAATAAAAAAACTGACATCATGCTTTCAGTTGCATGAGCCATATATAGGATAGCCACTGCATCCAATTGATCCACGTCCCTACTTTCTTTTTTCTGCAGTATATTGGACTGGATATAGACTTTGTATTTCATCGTGCATTTCACTCTATCATATTTTAAACAATTCAAACAATCAAATTTTATATTATTTCATTTCACTCAATTTGTTTTTTTTTTCATCCCTGAAATAGAAAATGAAAACATGTATTGGAGTCTAACAGGACACTGTAGTGATAATATTTATAAATGTTTTACTAATTGTGGGAGGAAAACTTGGTGGCTGACCTTGTGGGGGTGTTGTTACCATTATTCCCGTTAGCTAAGTCAGATCGGTGGGTATGGACCCGACACCCTAGCGGTTTATTCTCTGTGTCCTCGGCGTATGGGCTATTGTCGGAATCATCTTCCCGAGTGGCGCGACTCTGATTTTGAGGTTAGTGTGTTAGGCAAATTATGGAAGAGTTTGGCTCCTTCTAAAGTAATTGCATTCTCTTGGCAGTTACTTTTAGATAGAGTTCCGATTCGGACGAAATTGTTTAACAAAGGTGTCATTTCTAATTTGTTTGTGACTACTTGTGTGCTACGTGGGTCGCACCAAGAGTCGGCGCTCCATCTTTTCGGTAGTTGTTCTTTCTCCTCTGTGGTTTGGTAGCTAGTTGGGTTGTGACTTTGTACAGCCGTTAGATCTCTTCTCCTCGTTTTCCCAATTCACTAATCTTGGGGGTAGTTCCCAGAGTAGGCGTGGATTGGCGCTGATCTGACATTCTGTGTTGTGGGCTATTTGGGAGTTACGAAACAGATGCATTTTTTCGGGGGGGTGCCTGATGCGGGACATCTCCTTGACCGCATTCAGTCTTCGTACCTGGAAGTGGTTTTTGGCTTCGACAAAATCTTCTCCCTGTTTGTACTATGAGTGGTTTGCAAACCCACGGCTTGTATTGTGAGGTCTTAGATTTTCCAGGGCTCTTTGTGGTTTTGTATCTCTGATAGCTTTTGGCGTCTGTTTGGGTTGTGGTCTTTTGGCTCTTTTGTCTGGCTGTATTGATTTGGGTACCCCTTGTACCTCCGTTAATATAAATATTTTTTGCCATTAAAAAAAATGTTTTACTAATAAAGAATTACTATATATATATATAAATTTAAATATGAGTTTTGTGTTGGCAATATTCGATTTTAATAATTGAAATAATCATTGTTTCATTGCTCATGATATTATATAATTAATACAATATTGTTGTCAAGTTATCACATTTTACTAGTTTTCACTTAATAATCTAAACTTTTAAAAGTTGGACTTGATAGCACGATACCACGTCCACTCAAAGAATATTAAGGGTATGTTTGGTGTATAAAAGAAAGATAGAGGAAAAGAAAAGAAAGGAAAAAGAGGGAGAAGAAGAAAAAATGAGTAGAAAATGAGATGATTGTTTAGTGGTTTGGTTTGAGAAAAAATAAAAGGAAATGGTGAGAGGAAAGAAAAAAATATATTTATGAAATTACATAAATACCCCTAAAGTGGAGATAAAAAATAATATATATATATTCTCAGTTATAAAAAACTCACACAATATATATTTTATTTAATATATTTATTTTACAATTTCAGTTTATATATATTACATATTTTAATTACTATTTTGTAGTATTAAATAGTTAAAAAAATTATAAGAAAGAGAACGTTCAATAAATTTTGGAAACAATGGTATTCACGTAATTTTATTCCATTTTAGGATGTTTCTGCGCTTTTCTTTTGGTTTTGGGTGGAAAACTTTTTTTGTATTGAATTTTGTGATATGCTTCCCTCCTCTATTTTTCTTTGCCAAACCAAAGGATGGAAATATTTTTGAGTTTCGTGTTTTCATTCCTCTTACCATTTTTTCCTTTCCGTTCTTGTGTTCCAAACATACGCTAAATTACTCACCCCTTTTTCAGGAATGCAACAGCCAACAGGAATGGTCTTTCATGGAGTACAAAACTACAAAAAAAAAAAGGAAATAAATAATGCTTATTTTTTTGTCTTAAATAGTGTTTAAAAGCGCTCCTCATTCTACCGCTACTGAATGTGTTACAAAAAAGCAGCGCTTAAAAAGCGCTAGTGAAAACTGGGAATAAGTAGCACTTTCTCAACAAAGTGTTACTTATTCCCATTTTTTTTTTATTTTTTTGTCAGCATATACTTACATAATGCATTCCATGCATATTGTCATACGTACCAAACAAAACCAAGACCTTTGACCATGAGGTATAACCCCTGGGCCTTGTTGAACATTCTCGTTCACTGGCACCGCCAAACCCAATGCTTGATTTAGCCTTTCCATTTGTAAAGCCAGTGTATTACATGCTTGATTAGTAGTCTCCATAAGAGGCGTAATCACTGCACCCATCTGCTGAGTGAACATGTTCACCATCTCATGGTTACTATCATCCACTTGTTGTCGAATACTCGCCAACGAGTTTTGTGTTAATCCCCCATTATTCTGAGGCATTTGTCTCGGCATGTCCCCAGCCCTAATCCTTGTTGATTGGCTGTCGTAGTGGTAGCCATTCCTGCCATTCCTTGAGTATTGGAAGAATTTCCGAATGGCATAAAAGGCTGGTTAGCATATTGGTTGAACATAGTTGAAACAATAGCAGGGACCGTCGAGTTCTGCAAATAACCATATGGCATCCCAAACGGAGGTTGCGCTACTTGCGGTACAGACCTAATACTTGAGTTCCTCGCACTTCCAGGCGATGCCTGAATTTCTGGAGCACTTTGAACCACCGGTTCAAGCACTGCAGCGCTTGGAACAACTTCTCCTTGCGTATTGGCCATTGATATTCCAGTACCCGCCCCAGCGGTAGTATTACTCATCCGCGGGATCATAACTACCCCGGCGTTCGTACTGGTGGTCGAAGCATTTGTATTGCTTGCCAATGCATTCGCACTAGCAATGCTTGGTGTTGTGGCACTGCTATTCGTACTGCCACTCATGTTTCTATATTGCGTTGCGTTAGAAGCAGTGATCTTTCCACTTCTTAGACGCATAAAACCATCGTTTAAATGAGTTACTCTAAACTGGTCCCACCGGGCGTGCCATTTGTTTATGGGAAAATTTGGTTTATGGTATGATTCTACCAATTTTGATGATCTTGAATGATCTACCAAATTCATCAAACAAACAAATAAATTTTGATGATCAAGCAATTATGAATCCGAACAAGTTACGTGGTAATCTCGTTTTGAAAACAATGGTTTTTTTTTGAAATTAACGGTTAATTGCTCGACGCGTTATTCAGTTTGTAACATTCTTGGCTTCAGAGCCATGAATAATTGTGTCTTATGCCAAATTTGTATATGATGATTCCAACTAACAACAAGTTGTTGTCGAAATGGCAGTATAGACTTAAATAAACAAGATTGGCTGTCGAAAGCCAATAACTTGGTTTATTAACAAGTTAGATTAAAATAACATGTATTTGAAAGTTAATACAGAAATGTAACAGAAAACAAGCAATAGGCAGAATTTAAGAAACACTGCTAAAAGACATGAATTTAATTGAAAACATATAAATGCATGAATTTAAGTAACAGAAATATAAAGAACATGAATTAAAAGCAAAGCATGTAAATGGCTTTAAAAGTAAAGGTGCAGAAAACAGTAAGTGACATGAAATTAAAGAACGTAAATTTGATGCACAAAAAATACAAATTGATTATAATGTAAAAGACACAGATGAAAAATGCAAAGAACTGAAAATAGATTGAAACTTGATTTAAAAATGCAGAAAGATAAGGTGTGGAAGGCATACGATGATCGTTTTCCGTTAATCTTCTTTAGCCGTTGAGATATTAGGAATTAGATCATGTATCAAACCTTTATTACATCGTATGAACTACTATTTATAGGCAAAGAATGCAAAAACTACCTATCATCCGACCTGACACGTGTACGGATACAGGGTCAGTAGTTAATTTATCTAAACTACTAGACTTCGACAGTATCACTTCCTGTCGAGTTATCTACATTTTGCTTAAAGCCTAAGTCTAATTTGACCGTTTCCATGTTGACATCTTCGACGCTTCATACACATCGTCGAACAACCGCCAAGTCAAACTGGTCCTTTTAAACTTAGTTTATTTTCTGTTCTATTATTCTGTTTTCTCGTACTTTCACTTGTCGATTTCAGATCCTGTCGAAATTTCCCAAATTTGTAATTTGCCTCCACTATAACAAAAAAAGACAATAAACAGCGCTTAATTTTAGCCTTAAATAGTGCTTAAAAACGCTGTATATTCAGCCGCTGCTGAATGTGTTACAAAAAAGCAGCGTTTAAGTAGCGTTGTTGAAAATAAGGAATAAACAGCGCTTCCTCAATAAAGCGCTGTTTATTTTCACATTTCAACAGCGTTTTTTAGTTAGAAGCGCTGTTTATCCCCTTTTATTTTTTTTAATCAGCGCTTTCTTGTTAGAAGCGCTGTTTTATGCCCTTTTTTTTAACATTAGCATTACGCGATGCAATTCAGCGTTTTCGTTTTTCGTCTACACCATTTTCATTTTTCAGCAATACAGAGAATCAATGTCCATAACTATACAACAAAATGTCCATAACAGAGATCTAAAATAAAGGGATAAAACATATCTTCCAGGAGCGCAAGAAAACTACTTGAAAAACTACTTGAATAGAGATCTAAAATAAAGGGATAAGAAACTTGAAAACTACTTAAAAACCTAAGAAAACTTGAAAACTGCTTGCAAAATACAAACAAACTCTTCGACTTCCTGCAATTTCCCGTATCCTCTTCGACTTCCTGCAACTGAACTCTCAAAAAATCCTCCGAAGAACGAAAACGTAAATTCTGCTCCGAAAGCTTCAGTTTTTTCACAGGCAACTCACCCGATTCAGAAAATTCCCTTTCCAAAACCCCAAATTCATCGAAATGGCCCTCTGGAATCTCGCCCAAGCCATCTTCCTCGGCACCGCGAGAGTAATCTGGGACCAATTTGGCATGAGTCTCCTGCGTCAATTGAGCCTCCAAAAACCCTAATCCCGAATCCCTTCCCAAATCCACGAACTGTGAACCATCCGAAAACCCACCCAAATCAACGAACACCTGGGTCCCAGCATCAACATCAATGGCCTGATTAACCGCGCACCGATCAACATCAACATCAACATCGATGGCCAGCGTCCATTCACCGTTCGTTCGCCCTCAGTTTCCTAAACACTGTGAAGAGTCGTTCGCCATTCACGGTTCGCTGTTCGTGCTTCGTTCCTACAAGCGGTGCGACGTGGAGGAGTGAAGAAGAAAGATCGAGCAGAAGTGGGAGTGAAAAATCGAGAAGATTTCGTGGAGAAGAAAGATCGAGAAGATTTCGTGTGTTAGGAGCTGGGAGTGAAGTGGGAAATAAAAAGCAGAGTGCGAGTATAAAGGAATCAATATGAGAATAAACAGCGCTTCACAGCTTAAGCGCTGTTTATTCTACAACCCTAAATTAGCGTTTTTTCTATTAAGCGCTGTTTATTCTTTTAGTATAATCTTAAACAGCGTTTTTTCACTTAAGCGCTGTTTATTCTATAACTCGTTTCGTGTTCCGAAGTGATGTTTATTACCTAAAGTAGCGTTTTTCTTCATAAACGCTGCTTAAGGTGGCGTTATCTTTTAAGCATTATGTTGTTGTGCTCCCAACAGATGTCCCCCAAATTCTGAGTTTTCGACACAAAATGTGAAGAGAACCAGATGTTTTTCTTTGTGTGTGACGGTTACTTTTTCCAAATAGTCCCATCACCAGTCTAAACTGCCACTTCCCCAAAAAAATAGGACCATCATTACATTCAAAATGAGCAGTTTCTTTCCCACTCGCGCGTTTCGCTTCAAAGGCGGGGCTTTAAATAATACTCAAAGCCTCATTTAGAACCTTTCTTCCACCCTCTGAACTTCATCGAAGGCATCATACTGAGAAAGCGTCATCTTCTTCCAATGGTATCTTCATCAACTCCAGCTCAAGACACCGTTGCCCCTCGAAGGAAAACATGGTGGAATCCTGACGTCGATGCATCAATCCCTTGGCGGAAATCTAAGGTAATGATTCCCTATTTACATGATCCTTCATATCTCTTGGACCCTCCTGCGGCTTACTTAGGGCCAGTCATCCCTTTATCCTGCTTTCCAGAGAGTTTTGAAGACTCTTTCCCAAACAAAGAAGGTCACACTAACCTTCTAGCTTTTGCCCCCAAACTTCATATCCATTATTTCTTTAAAAGTGCTAGGCTTTTTAGAACGCCCCCTTTGAATGTAAACGGATACTCTACTTGGTTGGCTAGGGTAGAAGCCAAAAAGGCTAAAACTTGGAAAGAATTAGGTATTTATCACCTAATTCAGCTGTCAAAACACACATTTAGGTTAGACCTTTCTATGTTGGGAGCCGTTATCTTTTTCTGGAACAAAACCACAAACAATTTCCACTTCCCCTGTGGAATGATGGGTCCAACTACGCTTGATGTTCTTGCTCACTGGCCTCCCACCAGATGGCCAAATGATCCATCCTTTGTGCACTCTAGAAAACGTCATTGATGTTTTCAGTGATGAACCTCTCTCCTTTTCAAAATACGTTGCTAGCCGAATGAGAGACACTGATGATATCTCTGATGAGGAACACGTAGCTTTCCTGTTCCATTGGCTCTCAGCATTCGTCCTTTGCAATAAAAATGTTCAAATGTCGAAAACCCTCCTCGACTTAGCAAACCTCCTTCATGAAGGTAAGAAGTGGGCTTTCGGCTATTTCCTCTTGTCGAACCTTTACTCAAGCATGTCGAGCCTTTATGCTATAGTGAAAGGAGGAGGAAAGAAAGTTGGAGTAGGAGGCCCAATTTGGCTACTTCAACTGTGGTTAAACCTCACTCTCCCGGGCCACACTGTTGACAAGGCTCCGTCAGATCTTGAAATTGGCACATATGGCACTCTGGTCATGTATCGCTTTCCTAAACCATTCGACAGTGAACTTGAAGGTTTCAAGTACTACTTCAACCTCTTTCACTCCTTTGCTCCCACAACTCCAGGCATCCGCTTTCAACCCTTTGTTAGCAGAAGATATGGACCCAAGTGGTTCACAGCCCCTTTTGATCCAAAATCTGAGGAGTGTCAAGTCATTTGGACTCACTTCCTTTCTCGACAAGCGTTCCCTGCAGGATTCCCTGGTTCGACAGATGGTTCTGTATTTTCTTTCCTTCCCAACGCTTCTGCCAACAATATTGGTTTCCTGCAATCCATTCCTGGTCCCTTCCCTTACAAGAAAGAAGACATTCTTTTGGACTACATTGATATTAAAGAAGAAACCTTTGATGGCATGAAGAAAAAGAACGAATCTCGCAAAGTTGCTGTCAATCTTGTCCCTTTCTCCACCACTCTTGGCATATCTCAGGATTTCGAGACATGGTGGGCTAACTATTACAAGAAGTTTCACCCATCTTTTGAAGAGTGTATAAGACGATTTGTTGATCCCTCTGTGCAGGAACAAGATCCTTCAACTAAAACCAAAGGTGAGCACTTGAAGGCTATACTCGACTTTGAAAAATTTTATAAACTAAAATGGGAACCTCGACGTCCCCATTATATTGTCGAATAGGCGAATGAAATGGTTGCCAAATCAAAAGAGGCACATGATAACAAATGGGGCTTAAAGGCTCTAAAGCACTATCATGAAACAGGGCAATCACTTGTGAAACCCCCTTATCCTGAGCCTGTGCCTTTCCCTTGTGCAAATTTGGTTTGGCTGACCCATTTCCTGGTAAACCGACAAGGGCTGGTAACTTCATTGAACTGGAAATATATTATTCTTGTTCCAATATCGATAGCTTTAGCAACAAGAAAGTTACTTTCACTGGTCGGTTTGCTTCACCTTTCGAACAGCATAATGAAGCCGTCAAACTCATTTCCCATTTTCCCCAAGGTAGTAACTCTACTTTGACTTAAAATTCGACAACTATTCCGCTTTTTACTCACGCTTCTTTTATTTTCCATTTCAGCTTCTACTCTGAAAGAGCCCTTACAGTACAAGCAAACCAGTGGTAAGGCTCAAGAGGTGAATGAAGAAAAAGAGGATGATGAAGAAGACGAACCCACTCTTCAGTCAAAACCCATCAAGCCAAAATCGAGCAAATCCTTGGTCCAAAGACCAAGCGTGGGTAAAAAACCAGTCACGTCGAAAAAACCGCCCACGAAATCCAAGCTTTCGACGAGTTCCTCCCCACGGGAAACGCCTAAAAGAAAAACGAAGCCGGCTGCCTCTGAAGTCCAACCAAAAAGGCGTAAGATGATTTTAGCTGACTCTCCTTCCAACTCGACACCTCAAACGGTATACATTTTTTCTTATAACACATCTCTTTGCATAACTTGCCAAATACTAAGCCCCAAAACCTTCAAATCTCAGGAAACACCAACAGAAAAATCTGTTTCCGAAGGCTCAGAAAATACTCCCACGGCGGAGCATGCAAAGGTATATTGCTTTGCGAAACTTGTTTGGCAATTGTTCCACACATTACACCTTGTTTACTCACACCGTTCTCACACTAGGGGGTCAAACTTGCTTCCGCAAAGAAAGGTGTATCTAAGGAATGTATCTCAAAGAATCAGCCTATGGTCGAAGAGGTTGCCTCCTCAAGCACTGACAAGGTTCGTGCCTTCTTTCAAAACACGTTTACCTCTAAATTTATGACTATTACCTCATCGTGCTTATTTCGACAGGACTCTCCTGAGCAGCCTTTCATCGACACTTCCTTGCCTCTGCAAGTAATTCTTCCACCTACAGCTTCTCCAACTACTAAGGCAAAAATATTCACGGATTATTCTGTTTTCAGTTTAATAGCACCAGCTTCTAATCTGTTGTTTTGATTTTCATAGGAACTCCCACAAGTGCAACCTGAAGAAGTGCTTGAAGTATCTTCTCCCATGAATGTCGACGTGGTCACCCAGAGCCCCTTGACAGAGGATCTGACTCACACCATTCCCGAAGGTGATCCCATTCCAACTGAAGAAATAATTCCTGCCCCCCAAGCCATTGAGAAGGTAACTCCCATGGTGATTCGGGCAGAAAGCATTGACATGGATCTCCTTTTTGATAATCTAAACACCACATCCGCTCAGCCTGCTTCATCGACCAACCCTGTGCCGCAAAGCACCAATACTGAAAAGGGTGATGTCGAAGTGGATGAGTTGATTGAATTGCTTTCAGGATCAAGCAGCAAGACTTCACCAATGTCAGCTCGCTCGTCGACACTTCCTGAAGGTAACCTCGCTGCCAAGCTTGAAGAAATGGAAGAAGAACTAAAGGGTTTCCTCAAGCACTCATTTGATGACCTCTATCTCAACCATGAACTTAGAGGCAACCTTGTGCGCACGGTTAATGAAATTAACAGACTTCGCAAACATCTTCCCTCAATTCGTCGAATGTACTTCACTGCAATACACGACTTTATCGAAGATCTGACTCCCAAGCTTCCTCAACTTGACAATAGCATATTGCCTTATCAATAAGCAACCAAGGCCAAACAAAAGCTTCGAGATGAAATGGTCAGCTTTCGACTCGACAAAGCCAAGTTGGTCGAACAGGATGCTCCCAATCAAGCCAAGATACTTGAATTAGAAAAAACTGCCGCGCGCTTGGAGGTCGAGCTAGCAAAGGTCAAGGCTCAACTACAAGAAGCGAGGCTAGCTTCCCATTCGTCAGAAATCGAAGCGCTCGACCAACATCTGCGCTCTAGCGCTGTCGAGGCAAAAGCTATTCTTTCTAAGATTGAAAAGCTCAAGGTCGACTATGCCAATGCTGAGATCATCAAGACTGATCTTGCTGTAGCCTGGGAGGATCTCAAAAAACTCCCCTTTAACTAGCACAGTTTTTTTTTATTTGTCCTCTTTTAACTTATGTGTATGTCGAACACATTTGCTCGACCATGAGTTGTACTTAACTGAACATCTGAATTTGATTTGACACTTTACACATCGATCGTTTCACCGTCTAGCTAGCACGTTTCTTTTACTGTTTGAATTTCAGTTTCAGGCTAATAAATTACATTCAAAGTCGTTGACCAGTCAATTTGACTGTTAAAACTTGAAAATCAACACCATTTTGCGCTATAAATAGGCATTTGCCATGCATCATTTCTTGCTCAAAGCACAAACACTTTCTGAACTCCCTGAAATTTCTTTTCAAAAAGAAAAGAAAACAAACCCTTAAGAAACTCTTGCTAGCATCACAAACAACATTCCCAAATCCAACTTGTTCTCGCCCCCAAATTAGCTAACTCTGAGTGCAACAAGTTGCTATGGAAACCTTTTCCATTCACTTTAAACCTTCATTCCCTGGCTCTGCCTATTTCATTTGGAAGCCAGGGGCTCCACCTCCCATAGTCTTTTTCAAAGTCTTTGTCTCAACGGTGAAAGACTCTCTGGGTTTTAGTAATTTTCCTAATATCAACAATGAGTTTTGGTAAGTCGCCTAATGCAGCTTGCCAATCTCGTTGAAACACGTGAGCAAGGGAAAACCGGAGCCACTTCTTTCTCCTACTGTCTTGCACACCTTCACACCTTGTGTTCAAAATCCAACGTGTGGGCAAGCAATTAGGAAAAGTTTTGGCATAGTTCGGTTAATTGTGAAGCGTACCCCTAATTCGGCGACTGCTTCTCAATCTGCCCGCTTTACCTTTCTCGCATGGCATTTGACACTTCTCATCGACATGCCCATGCTTGTAGCTTTACTTTCCGTCGATTTGGGTGTCTACCATCTGAAGCAGCTCTTGCAGACTTGATTGACTGGATGGTATGCCACGGGAGCCGCTTTTGCTTCCCATGTTCCTCTCTCTTCCTAAATTCTTCCTCAACATGATCAGAATCCGGAACACGGCGAAACTTCCACAAATGGATTTATTCCGTAGTAGCCTAGACTTATAGACTTTCCAGTACTTGTATTACCAGGCCATAAGCCTATTCGACAATGTATATTGTACACTGCCAAATGGCTCTTGAATAGAACAATCCAGTTTACTTTTCAAGGTTGTATTCTTACTTCGCACATTGTTGGTCTATATAACTTCAAATATTTGCCATTAATAGACTTAATCCTGAAACCAGAATTAACTTCAACGAGTGCATAAGCATTTCCTGAGAATGTTTGGATAATCTCATATGGCCCTTCCCACTTTGGGGACCATTTCCCAAATTCTCGACATTTCTTATCCATTGGTAAAACAACTTTCCAAACTAAGTCACCAACCTTGAAACGCTTGTACTTAACTCGACTGTCATAGAATTTAGCTATTCTTTCTTTTTGTCGAACTAAATTTTCTAAGGCCACAACTCTCTCATCATGGACTTCATTCAATTCGTCAAACATCGAGTCCCAGTATTGGTCTACTGGCATCTCATTTTGCTTTTGAATCCTTAATGAACCAAGATTTATCTCAACAGGCAACACAACACCATGGCCATAAACCAATTTATAAGGAGTAGTACCTGTCGATTCTCTAGGTGAGTTTCTGCATGCCCAAAGAACTTGTTCTAAAGTCGAATGCCAACTCCTTGGATACCTGCCAATATGCTTCTTTATCAAGCCAATGATAATTTTATTCATAGCTTCTACTTGACCATTTGCCTGAGCATAATATGGTGTCGAGGTAATCATCTTGATCTTCCTTGACTCGGCATACTCCACAACTTTCTTCCCAACAAACACAGATCCTTGATCAGTTGTTATGGTTTGTGGTATGCCATATCGACACACAATATGGTTTTCAATAAAATCTACGATATCTTGTTGCACCACCTCTTTCAAGGCTATTGCTTCTACCCATTTGGTAAAATAATCAACCCCTACTAGAATGTATTTATGACCTTTAGAAGAGGCAGGAAAAATTTGACCTATGAGGTCTAACGCCCAACCTCTAAAAGGCCAGGGTTTAACAATGGAATGTAACTCACTAGCAGGTACATTCTGTATTTGACCATGCCTTTGACATTCTTCACAGGATTTTGCAAACATAATGCAATCCTTCACCAAAGTGGGCCAATATACTCTTTGTCTTCTCAAAATCCATTTCATCTTCTCACCTACCTGATGAGCACCACAAATTCCTTCATGAACCTCTGATAAAGCCAAATAAGCATCCTCTTCGCTTAAGCAAGTTTCCAAATTACCATCAACAGACTTTCTATATAAAGCCCCTGCAAGTACAACAAACTTAGTTGCTTTATACCTAATCTTTCTGTCGACGTTAGTATCTGGATTTTCCAAATACTCAATGATGGGCTTACGCCAATCAGCTGCATTCGACGTACTCGTAGCAAAAATATCTCTTTCGTCCAAAGGGTACAATAACTCACGGATTTCTACGAGTTCTGTCAACACCTTTGACGATAACTTATATCCTGAAGCCAATTGGGCCAATTCATTAGCCTCTTGATTTAGCTTTCTAGGAATATGCTCCAACTCGACATTGTCGAACTGTTTCATCAACTTGTTAGCCACTTGACAATATTTGACAAGGTTATGACTAACACATTTGTATGCTTGAGTTAACTGTCTAATTACCAATTGCGAATCACCAAAAACTTTGATAAAGGCGTGCTTGCATTTCTATCAAAATTTCCAAACCCACAATTAAGGCTTCATATTCAGCTTCGTTATTAGAACAAGCATACTTTAGTTCAAACATCAATTTAGTTGGTACCCCTAAGGGCGAAATTATCAAAATTCCAATACCAACCCCATTTCTATGTCTTGAGCCATCAAAATATAAATGCCAAGGCTTCAACTCGACTAGCCCTGTCAGTTCTTTTATTTCCAGACATGGATGGTCCGTTAAGAAGTCAGCAATTGCTTGACCTTTAACAGCCTTCATAGGTACATATTGCAAAGAAAATTCAGACAATGCAAGTGTCCACTTTCCAATTCGACCATTCAGAATTGGCTGGGACAACATGTACTTGATTACATTTGTCTTTGACATGACTAAAACATTGCAAGGCATCAAATAATATTTATGTTTTGTACAAGAAAAATATAATGCTAAACATAATTTTTCTATAGCACTATATCTAGTTTCTGCATCATTGAGCACTCGACTGAGGTAGTAAATGGCTCTCTCGACATTGTTTCCATCTTCTTGAGCCAGTAAACAACCAATGGTTTCTTTTGATGCTGATATGTACAATTTCACTGGTCGATGAGGCTCTACAGGCATCATGACCGGTGGATTTGTCAAATACTGCTTGATTTGGTCAAAAGCTTCTTGGTGTTGTTGAGTCCACACAAAAGCTTCTTCTGCCTTGAGTTTCACCAACGGAGCAAAAACTCTTGTTCTTCCCGAGAGATTTGATATGAACCTTCTGAGAAAATTGACTTTTCCTAAAAAGGATTGAAGTTCTTTTTTGTTGGTTGGAGGTCTTGCTTCCAGCACAGCTTTAGCTTTATTCTTATCCACTTCAATGCTTTTTTGTGCACCAGAAAGCCTAAGAACTTAGCAGCAGAAACCCCAAAACCACACTTCTCAAGGTTCATTTTCAAACTATGCCTTCTCATTTCCTGAAAGGCTCTCCTCAGATGATTCAAATGCTCCTCTTGACTGCCGGATTTAACAATGACATCGTCGATGTACACTTCCATGAACTTGCCTATCATTTCATGAAAGATAGTATTCATTGCCCTCTGATATGTTGCACCAGCATTCTTCAAACCAAAGGGCATCACTATCCATTCATAAGTTCCAATTGAACCTGGGCACCTAAAAGCGGTTTTAGGTACATCCTCTTCAGCTATGAAAATCTGATTATAACCAGCATGCCCATCCATGAAACTTAGAAGCTCATGACCAGATGCTGCATCCACTAGCATATCTGCTATGGGCATAGGGTATTCATCTTTAGGAGTGGCTGCATTAAGGTTCCTAAAATCGACACACACCCTCATCTTGCCATTCTTCTTTATGATAGGCACTACATTAGACAACCATTCCACATATCTAGTTGTGCGAATGAATTAGCCTTCAGCAAACGTTCAACTTCCTCCTTGATTTTTAACACAACTTCAGGAGCGAACCTTCTGTTGGCTTGTTTGACAGGCTTGCAATCTAGCTTTAGAGGCAATCTATGCTCCACGAGTTCTCTATTCAGTCCTGGCATCTCGTGGTAATCCCAAGCAAAGCAATCCTTATACTCAGAAACTAGCTCCACAATCTGCCTTTTAAATTGGTCTGACAACATTGCACTCACATATATTGGCCTCTTTCTATCTGCATCGTCCAAGTCTATCTCTTCTAAAGGGTCTTCCATCTCAAAGACACTTCTATCTTCAAGCCCCTTTTCAAAACCCAAAGGGCCATCATCAAATATACAATCGGCCAACACACCTTCTTCTGAGTTTGGCCGTCGGTCGGCCTCACAGGCCGACAATTGTATTTGAGGATGTTCATAAGTCATTGCTGTCGATTGGCCGATTTTCGTCGGCCTCATCCAGCAACTTAACCCCAAACTGCTCCATTAAGCACGCATTCAGAGCTTCTTTATCAATAACACCACCCTGCACGGAGATGGGTTTCACCTTTGGATCATATACTTTGAAGTCTACATGCATTTGTTGCAAATAACATGGACTATCATCAGCTTCAATAATCTCAACTTCATCACGGGCATTCCAAAGAATCATTTTTTGGTGTACTGTCGAAGGAACTGCTCCAACAGAATGGATCCAATCCCGACCCAACAAGACATTATAACTAGACCTCGAAGGAATCACAACAAACAGAGTAGATCTTTCTACTGATCCTACTTGCACATCAAGCATCACTACGCCATCTGTTGGTGCAGTTCTTCCTCCGAAGTCAGTAACCACTATATTAGTTGGCAACAAGTCAGACTCATCCTTTCCCAATTTCTTGAACATGGCTCTTGGAATCAAATTCACTGATGCACCATCAACCAGTACTCTGTTAGCTGGCTTGCCTTCAATCATTGCTCTAATGTGCAATGGTCGAAGGTGACTTCTCTCCTCATGAGTTGGTTTGTCAAGCCTAGCGAAGTTATCAAATATAGTGACCATGTCTTGCTCAACAAATTGCCAACTAATAGGAAAGTCCTCTAAGTCTTCCTCGTCAGGCACTTCAACTATAAACTCGTAAGGAGCCTCATATTCTGCTGGCAACACCGAGACCAAGTTTACATTCAATTTAGTGAACTCCTCTTCAGTAGCGGTATCTTCATTCTCCAAATGACTTCCCAACCTCATGCCTAGTTCGTCGAATAAACAATCTTCCGATCCCAGATCTGACAAGGTAGTACCCATTGTCATCACCAACTCGTCCAAGTCTTTGTCCAAACTGACGTCAGGATCAAACTGTTCTTCATCTTCAAAACCTATTGGGTCATCTGGATCATCTAGTGCAGCAATCACCTCTTCCATGGACAAATCTGTTTTGACAATGTTCTGTTCCATGGACTCCAAAGGTTCATCTAACAAATCAGAATCATTAGCTATGATCCTTAATTCCTCCATTGACACATCACTGCCTGTGCCTTCCTCAGGGCCGGTTGAACACCAACTTCGACGCGTTCCAAAGCTAACCTTTCAGCTTCAATTAGACCTATAGGCCAAGGCGTCACCTCTTCCTTAGCCAAAGGAATTTCAGCATTCTTGGGACTTTGCTTGAAAGAGGCCTGCTGTGAATGGACTCGCACCTTGGAAGTCTGGCCCTTGTCGCAATTGCTGCCTCTAACATCAACCACTACACTCTTCAACTTTAGACCAGTCTCCTTGGGCAACGGCACTTTATGTATCCCAACCATGAAACAATCTTCATGTTGAGGTCCTTCCAAGTCACTAGCCTTCATTTTCTGTCTCTGAGCTTGCCTTATCCTCTGTCGACGACGCTTTTGGCTTTTCGACAGTGGGGTCTTCTTCACTTGATCACCCCTAGGGTAAGGTATTCTGCCATGCTGGTATTCTTCATCCCAAAACGGTGTTTGTCGAGGGTTACTCTTTGTCGCTCTCACCCTGTTTCTCAGTTCAGGACAACGAGCTTTGGGAGAATTTTCGACCCACTTGTTTACCGTAACATTAGTATCAGGTTTCCTAGTCCTGTTCACCTTTCGACCAAGAGATTCTCCATAATTACTCCCTGTGGATTCCCTTGGAGACTCGACCAACCATCCACCGATTGCTCGATTAGACCTATTAACCACAGGCCTTCGCACCTGGTTTGCCGGTGCATGTCTCACATACCTATTCCCATAAAGAGTACGAACTTGTTGATGAACGTTTGCACCATCAACTTTCTTTGCTCTTTGGGCTGCTTTCTCATCAAAGTACTTGTCACAATGCGGGCATAATTTCAACTGCCCCCTATTGTTTTTTCTTCTCAGAAAAGCTTCAACAGTCTCATGAGGCCTTGGATGGATGTCGAAAGGATTCTCGACATTCACCACATATTTCTGCTTGGCGCTAATGTTCACCATGCTACAGCTTCTCACATTTTGACCTTCGACATTGGCAATGCCTTGACCAAATGGATCAGTATCCACCTTCATGCTAGGCTTCGCTTGTCAAAGAAACTTGAGCCTACCTTCTTTGAGAGCCTTTTGAATCAAATCCCTGAAACGAAAACATTCATTAGTAGGGTGGCCTAAAGCTCCATGGTATTTACAATAATTCTGACCATTAGAGTCCTCAGGCCCTTTCACTCTATGATCATCTGATAACTTAAGCTGTTTATCCTTTAAAAGAATATCAAATATTTTATCAGCTTTGGTTATATCAAATGTATAGGTTCTCTTATTCACATAGCTCATCTTTTCCTTCCCCTTAGAAGGTACTAACGCTTGACAAGCATAAGGTGGTCCTTCTTTTAATTCAGCAAGGTTTATTTCTTGCTCCGTCATAGCCTCATCCTCACTGTCTGTTAGATCTTGTTCGACACAATTGACTTTCTCACGCCTAATAAACTTCTTATGGTTCTTCTGATTCTTCTCAGAGCGGAGTTGTTCAACTTGTCGAACCTTCTCCCCTAATTGGGCGAGGTCAACTATGTGTTGGTTTACCAATTTCTTCCTAATATGGTAATCCAAACCACTAGTGGCCATTTTCACAATTTCCGCTTCGGGAACAGGCGTAAAACACCTGCCCTTCATTTGCTTGAACCTAGAGATGTAATCATCTATAGATTCATTATAGATGCGTTTGACGTTGAATAAATCAGTCA
This sequence comes from Calophaca sinica, assembly GCA_037113605.1. Lineage (NCBI taxonomy): Eukaryota > Viridiplantae > Streptophyta > Magnoliopsida > Fabales > Fabaceae > Calophaca > Calophaca sinica. Next base: position 60,313,648 of record CM073737.1, read on the forward strand.
GATTAACCCTCAAATCGCCCCTGAAGAATTGATCATGGAACAATCCTTCCAGTTGTGTCCACGAATGGACTGAATTAGCTCCCAACGTCGAGAACCAAGAAAATGCGTTCTTTGTCAAAGAACTTGAAAAGAACCTCATTTTCAAACCTTCCACAGTGGCCAACTCTCCCATTTCTATCGTGTACCTAGCCACATACTCGACAGTCGATTCACCACTGTCACCAGAAAATTTGGACAATTTGGGGATTTTCATCCCTCTTGGCACTTTAGCTTGTTGAACCCACTCAGGAAATGCAGATATGAAATATGGTCTGGTGCCTTGACCAATATTAAAACCAAGCCTATTCAGTATTTGCTCGACAGCCTGATTCACGTTTTGTTCTATCTGATTTCCCATGATATTGTGCCTGAGGTTGGCTAAATCTTGATGCACTGGTGGGCCCTGGTCTTGATTCCTTTGTAGAATCTGCATCTGGCCATAAGCCAAGTTATTCAAATTCTGACCAAGGTTCTGGTTTGGCTGAACTACTTCGTTCTGCACCACCAAAGGGTTATTCGCATTATGCGGAATGCCCCCCAGGCCTTGACCATGAGGTATAACCCCTGGGCCTTGTTGAACATTCTCGTTCACTGGCGCCGCCAAACCCAATGCTTGATTTAGCCTTTCCATTTGTAAAGCCAGTGTATTACATGCTTGATTAGTAGTCTCCATAAGAGGCGTAATCACTGCACCCATCTGCTGAGTGAACATGTTCACCATCTCATGGTTACTATCATCCACTTGTTGTCGAATACTCGCCAACGAGTTTTGTGTTAATCCCCCATTATTCTGAGGCATTTGTCTCGACATGTCCCCCAGCCCTAATCCTTGTTGATTGGTTGTCGTAGTGGTAGCCATTCCTGCCATTCCTTGAGTATTGGAAGAATTTCCGAATGGCATAAAAGGTTGGTTAGCATATTGGTTGAACATAGTTGAACCAATAGCAGGGACTGTCGAGTTCTGCAAATAACCATACGGCATCCCAAACGGAGGTTGCGCTACTTGCGGTACAGGCCTAATACTTGAGTTCCTCGCACTTCCAGGCGATGCTTGAATTCCTGGAGCACTTTGAACCACCGGTTCAAGCACTGCAGCGCTTGGAACAACTTCTCCTTGCGTATTGGCCATTGATATTCCAGTACCCGCCCCAGCGGTAGTATTACTCATCCGCGGGATCATAACTACCCCGGCGTTCGTACTGGTGGTCGAAGCATTTGTATTGCTTGCCAATGCATTCGCACTAGCAACGCTTGGTGTTGTGGCACTGCTATTCGTACTGCCACTCATGTTTCTATATTGCGTTGCGTTAGAAGCAGTGATCTTTCCACTTCTTAGACGCATAAAACCATCGTTTAAACGAGTTACTCTAAACTGGTCCCACCGGGCGTGCCAATTTGTTTATGGGGAAATTTGGTTTATGGTATGATTCTACCAATTTTGATGATCTTGAATGATCTACCAAATTCATCAAACAAACAAATAAATTTTGATGATCAAGCAATTATGAATCCGAACAAGTTACATGGTAATCTCGTTTTGAAAACAATGGTTTTTTTTGAAATTAACGGTCAATTGCTCGACGCGTTATTCAGTTTGTAACATTCTTGGCTTCAGAGCCATGAATAATTGTGTCTTATGCCAAATTTGTATATGATGATTCCAACTAACAACAAGTTATTGTCGAAATGGCAATATAGACTTAAATAAACAAGATTGGCTGTCGAAAGCCAATAACTTGGTTTATTAACAAGTTAGATTAAAATAACATGTATTTGAAAGTTAATGCAGAAATGTAACAGAAAACAAGCAATAGGCAGAATTTAAGAAACACTGCTAAAAGACATGAATTTAATTGAAAACATATAAATGCATGAATTTAAGTAACAGAAATATAAAAGAACATGAATTAAAAGCAAAGCATGTAAATGGCTTTAAAAGTAAAGGTGCAGAAAACAGTAAGTGACATGAAATTAAAGAACGTAAATTTGAAGCACAAAAAATACGAATTGATTATAAAGTAAAAGACACAGATGAAAAATGCAAAGAACTGAAAATAGATTGAAACTTGATTTAAAATTGCAGAAAGATAAGGTGTGGAAGGCATACGATGATCGTTTTCCGTTAATCTTCTTTAGCCGTCGAGATATTAGGAATTAGATCATGTATCCAACCTTTATTACATCGTATGAACTACTATTTATAGGCAAAGAATGCAAAAACTACCTATCATCCGACCTGACACGTGTACGGATACAGGGTCGGTAGTTAATTTATCTAAACTACTAGACTTCGACAGTATCACTTCCTGTCGAGTTATCTACATTTTGCTTAAAGCCTAAGTCTAATTTGACCGTTTCCATGTTGACATCTTCGACGCTTCATACACCTCGTCGAACAACCGCCAAGTCAAACTGGTCCTTTTAAACTTAGTTTATTTTCTGTTCTATTATTCTGTTTTCTCGTACTTTCACTTGTCGATTTCAGATCCTGTCGAAATTTCCCAAATTTGTAATTTGCCTCCCAACACCACCTCTGCCAATTCTTCCACGAAATCTATATGGTTGCGCTGCTGAGAGAAGGGAGTAAATCCAGAGAGTGCCAACTACTAAGTTGTCTTCCAAAAACTCTGTTTCATGCTGAAATAGAGCCCCCAAAATAAGAGAAAAAACAACAAAGAGCAATTTGTTCAAGAGGTCTCAAATATATTTGAATAGTTTTTGTATTCTAAAACCGTAACCTATGGCAGACACAATCAAGTCAAGACTCCACAGGAATTAACTCTAACGATCAGCCCTTGAGTATCAACAAAATTCAAACACAATAAACATACAAAATGATACACATGCCTTGTACTTCATTTGCATCCTCTATAGTGTAACTTCACTCTCCATTACTTCTCTTTTTTTTTCCTCCTCCCTTGAATGGTTTTAGCTTTGAATACAAACTTTGGTTCTCCAACCTTCCTATCATCAATACCAATGAGAAAATTAGAGGGTAAATGGTAATGAAACAAAATATATAACAATAATTAGAAGATTGTATTATTCTATACCTGTAAATCTACATGTTGAGGCACTTTAACCTCCTCCATTTTAGCTGCAAGTGACAAGCAAGCTACAACTAACAATCACTAATGAACACGTGGCAAGTTCAGAGGCATAAAACCAAGCAAATATCACAAATGCAGATTACAAGTTCTAAAATCTATGAAATGTGACCAGTTCAATTATCAGAAATGAGAAAATCAAAAAACATTCCAAATTACAACCAAAATGATGATCATACAACAATTGTAAGTTCCAAATTTTGATGTCTTATATCCTAAGATTTTTGCTATTTTATATTATAAATTAAATTTTGATAAACTGATACCCCTTCGGTTCTTTTGAATTCAGTTAATGCACAAAAATTACTGAAGTAAATAAAAAATGCACTTGGAACAATGAACTGGTTCCAATAGAACTCACCGCATCTCTTGCAATAGAAAAAATTATCCTTGCCTCCAGTTCTGTAAAAGCAATTATGTAGAAGAGATGATTGATCAAATTATGTTCAAACAATATGGAATAGGAGGTTAGCAAACTGAATGAAGAAATAAATTTACTTGCACATGCCACATTCATCATAGTGGTATTATTTCTTTGAAATCTAAAAGATTGAACAAATTTTCAATACAATTATATTCACAAATAAAAAACTGCTACTATATTGGCTTATCTCCATGCTTCTAACAAACACACATGTCTTGTCAGCATGTTGGATATAGCACCCACAAAAACATACCTCTCGTAAAACAGGGAATTAAAAGTTCCCAGCAAGTTCCAAATCTTTGCAAATTTAGGACACTTGTTACCTGCAACCACTTATGCATCTCAATATATGCATCAACAAAATATTTAGGCACCCAAAATTCAAGCATCAGCAAGATTTATATCAGCAATTAAGAAATTATCAATCTTGTTAGAGAGATCAGAAACAGAACATATTTGGATCCCTTTTTATCCTTCTAAAGGATGAAGGAATTAGAGTTGACATCAAGAGAAAATTACCAACCACCCTAAGAACAATGCAATGCCATTCCCAAAGTAAAGTTTGGAGCTCTTAATACCAACAATATCCAAGTACCTGTATATGTAATTAAAGTAATAATAATTAATCTTGACAAAAGTACATTGTGGATAAAAAAGGTCAAGCTTCAAACAGTTTTTTTTGTTAGTACTCAGAACAAGGGAGGCCAATGTAGACAACAAATCACAGAAAAATATCAAACAACAACTTCTGAATCACAGAAAAATTTGAAAATTAATTGTTTTCAAAACAATCAAATAAGTTAGAAATGGCAAACGATTCAAGCAAATAAGATTAACCTTTCCTTTCAACTCATTCTTCCACTTTTCCTTCTTTTATAAATGAGATGACAGCTTCAACGTCAAAATAACTGGGAACCAACCAAAGGAGATAAACTATCAGAAAATATTTAAAAAATAGAAAAATGAAGTAAAACAATAACGTTTGAACCCCTACAAATCAAAGACCAAAACATATGAATAGAGTTTCTCTTCCATTCTCAATCTCATTCCAAGCCATTAACACAAAATAAGAATAATTAAACAACATAAGAATGACTGACATCGGAACAATTTTAGAGAAAACACAAAATCGGAACAATAGGTAACGTGAACCACTCACACGTCCAAAAATTCAATGACTCGGAGATTTACCTAAGATAGGTACGCAATTAATGAATCATTCTTCTCATTCTCACTGCAAGGAAAAGAGAAAAAAATTATCAGAGAGATTAAAAACAAAACTGAACGGTTGAAATTGAGAAAATGTAAGACCTAATTTCGTTCAATCTGGCGATGACGAATTTGAGAATGGAGAGCTTCTCGGTGGTGGTGACCATTGTGGTGGAAGCTTCGAGAGAGGAGAGATGAAGAAATATGCAGAGGAACCAAGCCTCACGGCTCAACAGAGTGAGATATAGCGTTTTTCGGAGGATGGAGAAAGAAAGAGGGGACTCACAAGAGGAAGACAGTGATGAAGGTTTAAATGTGGTGGAAGATAGAGGTTTAGTTTCAATTTTTAGCAAAGGAAGGAACACAATCTTCAGATCGAGTGCTACAAACCCACAAATTGCGCAAGAAAAAAATGCTTAACTTAGGGTTACGGTTAATCTGAGGCCTCAAGCTTCAGATCTGTGAACCTACCACAATGATCTCAGGGTGGTTGCCTTTCCGTCGTGAGAGCTGTTGAGAGAGAGGGCGAGAGGTGTTGAGAGGGAGAAACATGATGGAGGAGAAGAAGGGCGACGGAGGAGGAGAAAGGCGAGAGCTGTTGCGAGAGAGAGAGAGGGCGAGGCAGCGAGATTATGGAAAAGAGGGAAAATTTTGCTAAATAAATTAATTTTAGGTCTAAAGAATAAGTAGCACTTCCTACCTGAAGCGCTACTTTAGTTATACAATAAGTAGCGCTTCTTATAGGAAGCGCTACTTATTCTTCTTACATAACCATAAATAGCGCTTAGTGTGGGAAGCGCTATTTATTCCTATATCATTCAATAGCACTTCTTTAACGAAGCACTATTAAAAGCATTCTCTCTAATTTTAAGTAGCACTTCAATAGTTAAGCACTATTTAAAGTGACGCCATCTTTTAACTAATTTGTTGTAGTGCTTATCGGGTTTTTACACCATTGAAGCCTCAATATATGGGTCAACTTCTCAATCTTCAACCACACCATTATTTTGTAGTGTAATCCAAATTATTAACTGCATTTGGCACTGTGCTTCCTTATGGTTCTTATATATTTTAACCAGGCAAAAGCACCATACTCTTAAATTAGTGCCGACTGTCAACCATTAACACCAAGTTCATTGGTGTCCAGAAATTAGTATGGGCTCTAAGTTGGGTTGGTCGCATTTAAGGGTGAAGAAATGTTTAAAAAGATCAAAATGTTTTTATTTAGTTTGGTTGAATTCTTCAAATTCTTATGATAAGTAATGTTAACAATACAATCTCCATTTTGTCAAAAAAAAAAATACAATCTCCAACACATTTGCATAACAATTCATCAATGTGTTGGAATCTCAACCATTGATCTTCTTATCAACGGTTGAGATGTCATATTTTACTCTCTAAAGTGAGAGTTCACTTTAGAGAAAGCAAATCTAATGGAGACCTAACAAGCCCAATGAAGAGCCCAAACCCAACGAGGAGCTCGAGGCCAAAAAAAAAAGAAGCTTAAGTCCAATGAAAAGTCTAAACCTAATGGAGAGCCTCAAGCTCAATCCAAAAGAAAGAGCACTCAAGTTGGGCCAAATAATCCAAGTTATGGCCTAAGCCCATGAAGAGCCTAATAAAATCTTTGATTAATTTAAATTTAGTTGTTTTAATTAATTTCAGTCATTTTAGTTTGTAATTGAACTACTAGCTTTTTTTTTTAACATTGGACTACTAGCTGGCTGTTTGTTTTTAATTTTGAGCATGTTGTTTTTGGGCTTTATTGGCACTAGGGTTAGGGTTACTTTGTACCTTGTTTGACTTCTAATCATAGCATAGTCTTTGCATAGGCATAACCGTGTGTTCTTATTATGGAAAAAGGGGAGAGTTATGCTCCTACTTAATGCTTATAAATAGGTTTGTATTCTTCTTCATTTGACACTTTGGATTTGAGCAATAAAATTACACTTTGTGAGTTTTTGAGAGCTTATATAATATATAGTTCTCTTGAGGTTCTTGGGTAAACCATCTTTGGGCTTTTATCAATGGTAGCCTTACCTTTGTCACAAATCATCGTTGGACTTATCACTCTTTAAGAGTGTGGCGTCTTCCTTCCACTTCTATTCTTCTCCATTTTTTCTATTTTGTTCTTTAACTTTAATTGTCTTTATCATTTATGCACCTATTTTCATGTTTCAATTTTTAGCACATGTTTCAGCATCTTCTCATGTTATCATTGTGCCATTGTTAAAGCATTCATTTTTATTTGCATAAGTTATTCTTTTTCTCCTTATTTGTGTGCCATTTCATCCCAAAGCTTAAATCTTGAGTTTTTATTCATTATTTCAGTAGAAGTGTGCACTCAAATTAACAATGATTAAAGAATAATACATAAAGCTTCTATCTTTCTCTTCTTTAGCTCATGAAACAAGGAATCAACTCAAGGATGATCCATAAAAACTATAAGGATCTATCAAGGATCATATCACATGGTATCTAGAGCCTGGATCTTAGAGTTGATAAGAATTCTTGTATTTTGTTTACTTGTTCTTATTGCTTTCCAACACCAAGCACCATTGTTTGAGTGTCATAATTGTATACAACCTGGATCATCTTAATCTCTTCCATTTCTAAGAATCGGCAACATTCTTTAAATTTCATCCTTTACTTTCGGTCACTTACTTTTCGTTCTTTAATTTTTCTCACTTATTTTCTGCCTTTTAAATTCCAATTCTTTATTTTCTGCCCTTTTATTTATGTTCTTCATTTTGTGCACCATAGTTACAACTTTGATCCTATCAATTCTATATTCCATTGTTGTTTATGTTTTATGACACCTTGATTTGAAAAGAAACTCTTAAATTCACATCTGGGCATAACATATGTGGAACCAAAATTTCAAGAATCATTTTTTAAATGCAAAAGAGAACAAGGGTGTGAGAAAATAATATAAAAAAGGAAAGAAAAAGAAAAGAAAGAAATCTATTTCAAAAGAAAAGAGATTGCCCTTGCACTAAGAAAAGATAAAGTTTGTTTGCCATTATGGATTTCATTAAAAGTGGTGTTATACTTCACACCATAAAATTGCGCAATTTTTCTTCTTTTTCTTATTCTCTCAAATCCTTTCTAGTTTTTCTTGTTATTCTTTTGAGTTCTACCTTTTTTTCTGGCTAGCTTTTCTGGCTTGTCCTTTTAAATTCTTTTAAGTTTTGTCTAGAGTTTCGATCCTTCTTCAACTTTTGATTGTTCAACTCTTGTGAGGACCACCACTTTTATTAAGAGCTTTTGGTAATTTAAACACATGAGGTTTTGTTTAAGAACTTGCAAGAGAACTTGGGTTGTAAAAGGCAAAAGTGTTCTTAATAAACAAAAGCATATTTGAGTAAAACATTAGTGGTTTTCAATATAAAAGTGTACGCACGTGAGAAGAGTGGTAAAGGCCTTTTTCATTCTTGATTGATTACTTGTACAAAGATAAGTGGAGAAAGGACACCCTTATCCTGGGACCCAACCATTATGCAAGCCTTAGTAAAAGAACTTGAGAAGTTTAGGGTGGAAATAAATACAATGCTTGAGAGATCCAGGAGGAGAGACTCTCAACATCTGGTCTCAAATAAGGATGAAGAAACCTATGACTCAGGTAAGAATATGAGGAAAAGGAGATACTATTAAAGAAAGAGGAGACGTAGGGTTGAAAGAAGTCTTGATAGGAGGAATAAGAGGTATAGGAGTGGTGAAAGAGAATGAGAGTTAGGAGTAGTGAAGACACAAGTACATTATTTTCAAGGAAAGAATGACCCTGAATCCTACTTAGAATGGGAAACCAAAGTAGAAAAAATCTTTTCCTATCACCATTACAATGAAGGAAAGAAGGTAGAGGTGGTTGTCCTATAATTCTACGATTATGCCTTAATTTGATGGAATGAAGTACAAAATGAGAGGGACAGGAATAGGGATTACCCCATAGGCACTTGGGAGCAAATGAAAATTTTGATGAGGATGAGGTTTTTCCTTTCTTGGTACCATACGGAGTTGCATAACAAACTCCAAAGAGTCCACCCGGGAAGTAAGAGTCTGGATGAGTGCTACAAGAAGATGGAGGTGGCGATGATAAGAGTTAATATCATTGAAGATAGGAAGGTTACCATGTCACATTTCCTTCATGGTTTAAACCATGAGATAGGAGACCTTGTGGAGTTTCAAACTATGAAGAGTTTGATGTGTTAGTCCACCAACTCATAATGGTGGAAAAAAAAAACTCAAAAGAAAGGGTGCATGTCTTAACCCATAAAAATTAGTACTAGTTCATTGTGCCCTAGCTTAAGAAACTTATCCCATATTGAGGTTAAAAACAACAACAGAGAAAATGACAGCCAAGTTTGAATCCATTACATAACTGAAATGTGAGCCAACAATGGAGAAATAAATATAAAGCTAAGGGAGAGAGGTAGCCAACTGCTTTTCTAAGAGGATGATTCATTTTCTTCCAAGTAAGTCCTTGCTTTTGCAGTTACTAAAATCAGTATCTTCTCCAAGTAATTCTACACAGACCAACTTCAAAATAGCTCAACAATGGTGATGAAAAATGGAAAGGAATGGAGGAAGAAGATAAAAGAGGTAAAATAGAGGTTGTGTATGGGGAGAGAGAGTGAGAGAGAGTGGCGTGTGGAAATGGGTGAGGTGAAAAGTGTGTGGAAGAAAGTGTTTTATAATTAGGTCATTTCTACATAGGTTATTCCCTTGCTTTTCTAAATGGGCTCAGTTTTATCCATTTTAAAATTAAAACAGTAGGGCCCATTTTGTAACACCCCAACTTTTTAAAGAGTGGTAATTAAAGACCCTAAGTAAAAAGGGGAGTTATTTACTAAGAATGAGTAGTTTAATTGATTAATTTACCTAATGTTAAATTAAGGACCAAAGGGTTAATTATGAAATTAAATAGGATTTGTTAGCTAATTTCTAAACAAATCATGTCCTATGCCCCACCATACACCCCATTCCCCTCTCACTAACCTTAGCACCCTCCCATTCTCCCTTTTACTCCCTCCCATCGCGATAAGCAGGAAAAAAAAGGAACAAAAGCAAAGAATAAGGGAGAAAAGAAGGGAAAGAAAGAAAATAGGAAAAAAGAGAAGAAGGGAGGAAGAGAGAGGAAGTTGCGCAACAGAAGGAGAAGGTGATGCAGTGCAAAGTTGACTTTATAAAGCCCTTTTAATTATTATTATTATTCTTTCCTTTAATCATTTTATTTCTTAGGATTCTAAATTAATATTTCGTAGGATGTTTTCCTTTTATTTACTAGGATTCTGCATCAGAAGGGGGAGCTCCAGCCGCGACCGCCGAAGGGAGGTGGCGGCGAGGTGGCACGCCGGAAGAGGGAGAAGCAGAACCGAGAGAGAGAAGGAATAGAGAGAGAAAGAGAGATCGCACGAGAGAGAAAAACAGGGAGAGAGCGAGAGCTTAAAGGAAGAGGAAAATGGAAGGAGGAGAAGATCCAAGCTTCAATTTATGGTTGATTGAAGAAGAAGAAGAAGAAGAAGTGGAAAGATTTGAAGCAAGGGCTTGGGTTCAAAGCTTCCATGGAGAAGAAATAAGGATTCAAGCTTGGTATTGAGCTCAAGGGTTACAAATTGGGGGTTCTCATTAACAATCTTGAGGAACCCTAAGGTTACATAGGATTCCCCTCAAAAACCTCTGATTAGGGTGTTCTTAGGTTACCATTTAAATTCTTTATGTGAATGTTTAATGAGTAGAAATTGTGATATTTTAGTGGGATTGGTTAAGGGTTGGATGGCTGCCCCCAACCTCCCACAAACGTATGTGTGATGTTGCCTTATTGTGAGTTCCACAGAGCTCTAACTGGGAGAAGTTGTGAGCCATGTGAATGGGTTGAAGTTTAAATATTTCAATTGTGAGTTTTTCTCACTTAGAGGTTGGGCAACCATAAGACCCACCATTTAGAGTTTTCCATTTTCCCTTCATTTATGGATTTTTCTTGATTTTTAAGTATGAAATGATTGAAAATCATGACGTGGGTTTGGGTAGGTTTGATATGATTTTGATGCATTTGATGACATATGAGACTTGATGATTGTTTTATATATTTGATGGTGATTGAAGCATGAGGTTGTTGAGATGTTTAAAGCATTTCTTGATGCATGATGTTATGTTTATAGTTTGATAATTATGATAACAAGAGAACTAGGCTTTTGGATGCGATTCGTATGATATATGCTTTTATTCTTCCATTATATATGTTTAAGTCCTTGTTTGGGGTATTTAAAATTATTGTAATTTGGCTTGGATTGAGAGAAGTTGGGGATGGAAGTTCCATTATGCAGAAAAATAGGTTTTCTGCAGAATTCTGCAGGGGACGCGCATGATGCGCGCCTTGCGCACACAGAAACAGAAGGCAGCAGAAGAGACGCACGTGAAGCACGAAAAAACAGAAAGGAAAGATTCAACGAGTGTGACTCGCGCGCCGAAACAGAACCATAGGGTTCTGGCGCATGCAAAGCATATGCGAACGTGCCAGTTTATCCAGAAATGTGTCATTTTCACATTTTAAGGGCCTTTAAGGCCATGAATACTTGTTTTTAGTGTTCTAAATCCTAGTGGATCAAAGGGAACCTAGGATTCCCTTAGAGAAGTTATTAAAACATAACTGTTTGAAAGCTTATAAATATAGTATTAGAACTACTGAATGTATAATTATTCTAATAAGATAGTTGTACAATGCGAGGTCAAGCCCAGTGGTCAATTAATACCCTGTGGTAAATCCTTGGTTATTGAAAACAGTAATAAAATGCAGGGTCAAGCCCAGTGATCAATTTATATCCCGTGGTAAATCCTTAATTGTGCAAGTAGTTGTTAAGTACGGGGTCAAGCCTAGTGGTCAATTTATACCCAGTGGTAAATCCTCGACTGATACAGAAGCCCAGTGGTCAAGACCCAGTGGTAAATCCTTGACAATAGTAAATAGTTGTATAGTGCAGGGTAAAGCCCTGTGGTCAAGACTGAGTGGTAGATCCTTAGCTATATTAAATAGTTGTACAGTGCAGGGTAAAGCCCTGTGGTTAAGTAATACCCAGTTGTAAATCAATGGCTGTTACGAAATAGTATGAGTTTGTCATGTTGCTTTAATATTTGTGTTTGAATATTTTTGTGATAGTTGTAAGTGTTTGGTTGTATAGTTTAAACATAGTTGATAATTGTATCTTTGTACAGAGGAGTTTTCTATACTTCGCACACCAAGTATGGCTGGAAACAACGGTAAAGTGTTTTATGTAGTCCTATGTTACTGAGTTTTGTAAACTCACTATGTTGGGGCGTTGTTTTCAGGTACCTAGCAATTGGAGAAGCCTAGAGCATGTCAGGATGCTCGGTCTTGCTGCCACGCGAGACCTTGTGTATCAGATCACGAGTCGAGTCGTCATTAGTTTGAGTCTTTTGTATTATATTTCATTAGATTGTAATAATTGTTAAAAGTCTTCTATTAGTGAGATGGGTTGTAATTCCATGATGCATTCAGAAATTTTATGTAGTCAAATCATTGTAGTTCAAAGGTTTTATTTTCTTCTGATTGGTTCCAAAGCGAAAATCTTACTACAGTTTACCCAGATTCAAGTTTAATAAAGTGGGTAATGCTCTAATTAGAGTTAGGGCGTTACATTATGGTATCAGAGCAGTTGGATCTTATCAAACTGTGAGTTATGTATCTAGACGTGATCCAGTTTAGGAAAGTGTCTGTTGTGTCCGTGAATCTAATTTCTCTAAGTTCTTTTTACGAATTATTGGGGCAGGTCACCTCAAGGATTTGTCTAAGGAATGAAGAAAATGAAGACTACCAGAGAATAGTCTAAGTCTGTTCTCGTTTTGTGAGACTTCCTCATACATGTATATATAGAATTCCGTAATGATCGTCCAATGGTAGTTCAGGTTGTGAATTTGAAGCCACTCTAGCCTGCCTAAGTTCACAGATGTACACCTGGCCGCAGTGAGGTGAGATGGCCTTGTTAAACTCTGCTACTCTTAGAAGTTTATCACAAGAGTTATGTTATGACTAACAAGAGTATTATGGGATGCTCTAGGGTGTAAGCCTAGCGGTATGTGATTACTATTTAATTGGTAACATACTATACTCATGCAATGTGTTATCAAAAGATTGAATAAAGATTTATGGCTTGATAATAAATGTGTTGAGAATAAATGTGATTCAGTTAATTTTCATGAGGTTCTACGTATGATAATAGGTGTAAGTTGCTTGCCTATTGATGTTGGTTCATTTTTCTATCCTCCTGTTCACATTAATAGCTAAGTTTCGTTTATAATCAATAAATACAAACTCATTATGGAGGATGATTCATAACCTGTTATTGTTGCCTGTAATGCATGGATGACTTGGTTTGTATATTGATGATTCTTGCATTTACATGCCTATGATTATGTTTTGATATCTGAAATGTCGGGTCCTTTTGGGTGGAGAAGGGTGAATTGTTGTCCTCATCCCCACACCGACATATGTTTTGGATTTTCTTCATTGTTCTCTCCACGGGGGGATTTTGAAGTGACGTATGTTTTGGCTAGCAAATATACATGAGTAAGTACTTTTGTATTCCTTACCTATATTTGAGAATTGAGATAGGGGTTATGATCACGAATTGGTCAGTGCCACACCCTGAGTATGAAGAGTTTAATACAATGATGAATCTGGATGTTTCCACGTTTGCTTAGATTTTATGAGCCTGTTAAATTTGGTTGTGTGGTACTTCTAAAGCAGGAAAATGCGAAGGTCACTTTGGATTTATTGAGTCTAGTGTGGTCTAGCACTCATTATCAATTCTTTTGTTGTGATTCTTTAGTTCAATGACAAATAGGATTGATAAGTAAGGGTTCTTAGTTGCATGGTTTTAATCATTTAGGATGGGCATTTATAATCGATTAGGTTTCAAACACTTGCTAATTCATCAAGTTTGTTTAACCTAACCCATTATGAATGGATCCTAGATTGATTGAGAACCTCAAAGCTCTCTAATGAACTATAGTGTTCTAAGTAGTTAGTGGTAAGGATAAGAAATAAGATGACCATTGGTCACCCTCTTCAAAGCCTAAGTTATAGTAGGGATCTTCAAAGGTGATCAAACCCTGGTGAGGCAGAGAAACCCTAAGTCTTCTAGGTATAGTGACCTTAGTGGAATAACTAGCCTAAGGAAGGTGATTAAACTAGAGTCTCTGAACTATAATGGTTTTAAGCAAAGCTAAATTAGTGGGAATCCATTATTATTAATGTTCGCACTTGATTTAATTACCAGTACATGAAGTGACTCCGCTTGACTAATTTAAAACTCTGTCTTAACCAAATAAGAACCTTATTTGGAATGAGTTAACCAAATAAGAACCTTATTTGGAATGAGACCTAGTCTGCAGTCGGTTAATGGAATCACCAAATTCTCAGGACAATTAGCTCATTTGTAGAGATTAGTACCTTTTTTATTTCCAATGATTTAGAATGAGCAGTAAAGGTAGTTTAAGATAAGTGAGATAGGTTATTCCCAAAAATTTTAAAAAAAATAATATTTTCTTGATGCTTGTTGGTCCATTGGTTATTAGACCCGGCGACAGCCACGTCAGTCCATGTTGCTATCAGTCATGGTTGCGTGGATTCCCGGTTTATTTCCAATTGAACCAAAGAGGGAATTAATCTATTAAGTTGAAGAGAGTAAATAGGAAGTTCCAATAAAGGGCATAAGATTATGGGCGTGGCTTAATTGGTGGAAACCTAAAGTTATTAATTATTGTAAGTAATTCGTTGAGTTGTGTTCGATATGATTTTATCTAGCCATTTACAAATTGTGTTTCCAACCGAATGAGACTTATCACTCAGTTAAGGCCTGGTTTGTAATCGATTAGTGTGAATCAGATCAGTCCAACCAATGGGTACCTTGACTGAGATAATTGACTTTAGAATTTCTGTTTGCTTAGACCAAGTCTATAATAAGACCAAGTATAGTGCGATAAGAGGTAAGACCGATTCCATAAGTTTAGGGGAAAGGTACTTAAGGAAAAATTTCCATTTATAACACTTGAATGAATGTTGTAAATGAATTTTTTTCAAGGTATGTGATAGCTTACTCAAAGTGGGAATCCTACAAAGGTGTTACACCTTTAGGGGAAGTAAGTCCTATGAGTCATATGCTAGGGAATCGCAACCCAGGGTGTTACAATAAAAGGCGTCCTATGAGTGACTTGACAGTGGGAGGCCTTTAGTTGAAGGAACTCTTTCCGCTACACCTTTGGAGAAACCTTTGAGTGAACTTAGAATGTTTTAAACAAAAGATAATTAAAGGAGCTTACTCACTTGGAGTGATGTAGAATTAGAGTTAGCAGCGGAAACCCAGAGAACAAATCCTACATAAGGATATGGTTAGAAGGTAGGCCGAATTTTGGGGACAAAATTCTTAAAAAGGTGGGGAGTAATGTAACACCCCAACTTTTTAAAGAGTGGTAATTAAAGACCCTAAGTAAAAAGGGGATTTATTTAATAAGAATGAGTAGTTTAATTGATTTATTTACCTAAGGTTAAATTAAGGACCAAAGGGTTAATTATGAAATTAAAATAGGATTTGTTAGCTAATTTCTAAACAAATCACGTCTTATGCCCCACCATGCACCCCATTCCCCTCTCACTAACCTTAGCACCCTCTCATTCTCCCTTTACTCCCTCCCATCGCGATCAGCAGAAAAAAAAAAGGAACAGAAGCAAAGGAAAAGGGAGAAAATAAGGGAAAGAAAGAAAAGAGGAAAAAAGAGAAGAAGGGAGGAAGAGAGAGGAAGACGCGCGACGAAAGGAGCGACCGCCGAAGGGAGGTGACAGTGAGGTGGCACGCTGGAAGAGGGAGAAGCAGAGAGTGAGAGAGGGAATAGAGAGAGAAAGAGAGATCGAACGAGAGAGAGAAACAGGGAGAGAATGAGAGCTCGAAGGAAGAGGAAAATGGAAGGAGGAGGAAGATACAAGCTTCAATTTCTGGTTGGTTGGAGAAGAAGAAGAAGAAGTGGAAAGATTTGAAGCAAAGGCTTGGGTACAAAGCTTCCATGGAGAAGAAACAAGGATTTAAGCTTGGTATTGAGCTCAAGGGTTACAAATTGGGGGTTGTCATCAACAATCTTGAGGAAACGCTAAGGTAACATAGGATTCCGCTCAAAAACCTCTGATTAGGGTGTTCTTAGGTTATCATTTAAATTCTTTATGTGAATGTTTAATGAGTAGAAATTGTGATATTTTAGTGGGATTGGTTAAGGGTTGGATGGCTGCCCCCATCATCTCACAAACGTATGTGTGATATTGCCCAATTGTGAGTTTCACAGAGCTTCAACTGGGAGAAGTTGTGAGCCATGTGAATAGGTTGATGTTTAAATGTATCAATTGTGAGTTTTTCTCACTTAGAGGTTGGGCAACCATAAAACCCACCATTTAAAGTTTTCCCCTTTCCCTTCATTTGTGGATTTTTCTTGATTTTTAAGTATGAAATGGTTGAAAATCATGATGTGGGTTTGGGTAGGTTTGATATGCTCATATTTTGATGCATTTGATGACATATGAGACTTGATGATTGTTTTATATATTTGATGGTGATTGAAGCATGAAGTTGTTGAGATGTTTAAAGCATGTCTTGAAGCATGATGTTATGTTTATAGTTTGATGATTATGATAACATGAGAACTAGGCTTTTGGATGCGATTCATATGATATATGCTTTGATTCTTCCATTATATATGTTTAAGTCCTTGTTTTGGGTCCTTAAAATTATTGTGATTTGGCTTGGATTGAGAGAAGTTGAGGACGAAAGTTCCATTATGCAGAAAAATAGGTTTTCTGCAGAATTCTGCAGGGGACGCGGGTGATGCGCGCCCTGCGCACACATTAACAGAAGGCAGGACAAGAGACACACGTGAAGTGCAAAGAAGCAGAAAGGAAAGATGCAGCGAGTGTGACTCACGCGTCGAAACAAAACCAGAGGGTTCTGGTGCACGCGAAGCGCATGCGAAACGCGCCAGTTTATCCATAAATGTGTCATTTTCACATTTTAATGGCTTTTAAGGCCATGAATACTTGTTTTTAGTGTTCTAAATCCTAGTGGATCAAAGGGATATCCTAGGATTCCCTTAGAGAAGTAATTAAAACATAATTGTTTGAAAGCTTATAAATATAGTATTAGAACTACTGAATGTATAATTGTTCAAATAAGACAGTTGTACAATACGAGGTCAAACCCAGTGGTCAATTAATACCCTATGGTAAATCCTTGGTTATTGCAAAGAGTAAAAAAATGCAGGGTCAAGCCCAGTGATCAATTTATATCCCATGGTAAATCCTTAGTTGTGCAAGTGGTTGTTAAGTACGGGGTCAAGCCCAGTGGTCAATTTATACCATGTGGTAAATCCTCGAATGATACAGAAGAGTTGTATAGTGCAGGGTAAAGCCTAGTGGTCAAGACCCAGTGGTAAATCCTTATTATTTAAATTCTTTATGTGAATGTTTAATGAGTAGAAATTGTGATATTTTAGTGGGATTGGTTAAGGGTTGGATGGCTGCCCCTAACCTCACACAAACATATGTGTGATGTTGCCCCATTGTGAGTTCCACAAAGCTCCAACCGGGAGAAGTTGTGAGCCATGTGAATGGGTTGAAGTTTAAATATTTCAATTGTGAGTTTTTCTCACTTAGAGGTTGGGCAACCATAAGACCCACCATTTAGAGTTTTCCCTTTTCCCTTCATTTATGGATTTTTCTTGATTTTTAAGTATGAAATGATTGAAAATCATGACGTGGGTTTGGGTAGGTTTGATATGATTTTGATGCATTTGATGACATATGAGACTTGATGATTGTTTTATATATTTGATGGTGATTGAAGCATAAGGTTGTTGAGATGTTTAAAGCATGTCTTGATGTTATGTTTATAGTTTGATGATTACGATAACATGAGAACTAGGCTTTTGGATGCGATTCATATGCTATATGCTTTGATTCTTCCATTATATAAGTTGAAGAATGCTACGGACACTCTTTTTGACACTCTCTCTTAAACACTCTCTCAATGATTGGGCCATGTCACACTTTTTTTTCCAAAATCAACCGTTGGATTGAAAGTTACTATCATATAGATCATATCTGTAAATTTTAACATTAATCCATGATCATTTGCTATGTCATCAAGATGCGTCAAGATTAACGTTATTTGTAATTAC
This sequence comes from Calophaca sinica, assembly GCA_037113605.1. Classification (NCBI taxonomy): domain Eukaryota; kingdom Viridiplantae; phylum Streptophyta; class Magnoliopsida; order Fabales; family Fabaceae; genus Calophaca; species Calophaca sinica. Next base: position 60,331,657 of record CM073737.1, read on the forward strand.
ACCCTTGACGTTAGTTTTGACGCATCTTGATGACATAGCAAATGATCATAGATTAATGTTAAAATTTACAGATATGATCTATATGATAGTAACTTTCAATCCAATGGTTGATTTTGAAAAAAAAAAGTGTGACGTGGCCCAATTATTAAGAGAGTGTTTAAGAGAGAGTATCAGAGAGACTGTCCGTAGCATTCCTCATATAAGTTTAAGTCCTTGTTTTGGGTCCTTAAAATTATCGGGATTTGGCTTGGATTGAGAGAAGTTGAGGACGGAAGTTCCATTACGCAGAAAAATAGGTTTTCTAAAGAATTCTGCAGGGGACGAGCATGACGCGCGCCCTGTGCACATAGAAACCGAAGGCATGAGAAGAGATGCACGTGAAGCGCGACCCAGACGCGCGCGAAGCGCGAAGAAGTAGAAAGGAAAGATTCAGCGCGTGTGACTCGCGCAGTTTATGCAGAAATGTGTCATTTTCACATTTTTAAGGGCTTTTAAGGCCATGAATACTTGTTTTTAGTGTTCTAAATCCTTGTGGATCAAAAGGATATCCTAGGATTCCCTTAGAGAAGTTATTAAAACATAGTTGTTTGAAAGCTTATAAATATAGTATTAGTACTATTGAATGTATAAATGTTCTAATAAGATAGTTGTACAATGCGAGGTCAAGCCCAGTTGTCAATTAATACCCCGTGGTTAATCCTTGGTTATTGCAAACAGTAGTACAATGAGGGTCAAGCCCAGTGATTAACTTATATCTCGTGGTAAATCCTTGGTTGTGCAAGTAGTTGTTCAGTGCGGGTTCAAGCCTAGTGGTCATTTTATACCCAGTGGTAAACCCTCGACTGATACAGAAGAGCTGTATAGTGTAGGGTAAAGCCCAGTGGTCAAGACCCAGTGGTAAATCTTTGGCTATAGTAAATAGTTGTATAGTGCAAGGTAAAGCCCTATGGTCAAGACCCAGTGGTAATTCCTTGGCTATAGTAAATAGTTGTACAATGCAGGGTAAAGCCCCGTGGTTAAGTAATACCCAATGGTAAATCCTTAGCTGTTATGAAATAGTATGAGTTTGTCATGTTGCTTTAATGTTTTTGTTTGAATATTATTGTCATAGTGGCAAGTGTTTGGTTGTATAGTTTAAACATAGTTGATAATTGTATCTATGTACAGAGGAGTTTTCCATACTTCGCACACCAAGTATGGCTGGAAACAACGGTAAAGTGATTTATGTTAGTCCTATATTACTGAGTTTTGTAAACTCACTATTTGGGGCGTCGTTTTCAGGTACCTAGCAATTGAAGAAGCCTAGAGTATGTCAGGATGCTCGGTCTTGCCGCCATGCGATACCTTGTGTACCGGATCACGATTCGAGTCGTCGTTAGTCTGAGTCTTTTGTATTATATTTCATTAGATTGTAATAATTGATAAAAGTCTTCTATTAGTGAGATGAGTTGTAATTCCTTGATGCATTTAGAAATTTTATGTAGTTAAAGCATTGTAGTTCAAAGGTTTTATTTTCTTCTGATTAGTTCCAAAGCGAAAATCTTACTACAATTAACCCAGATTCATGTTTAATTAAGTAGGTAATGCTCTAATTAGAATCAGGGCGTTAGACATCTCATAAAGCACATTGTCATAAAATATCTCGTGGGGGTTATAAACCCCAAAATAGCACAACTATTTAGAGGTATTTAGGTGTGTTTATCCTTTTTAAGTAATTTTATGAGCAACTAACCGCTTTTACCTTTGATTTGGTAGAAAAATGGAGAAAGCTACTTTGGGAGCAGTTTTAGACTCTTTGGATGAATTTTGGACACCTAGAAGCGAATTTTTGAGCTTCTGGTCATTCAGTACGCCCCTACATGTTTTAAGCACGTTCCACTGCCGAAAAATGAAGTCTACACGACCTAACACAGTCATGTACGACCTTACAAATTCCTCCACAACTGTACAGAAGGAGAAGCACGACTCTGTTTTGAATTTTATGACATGTACGACCTGACATAAGTAAGCACGACCGTACATAACCACAGAGAAGTGTGAACATAAGTAGTGTACGGCCGTACATATTGATACATGACCGTACATGATGACAAAAAGGACAAAGTTGATCGTGTTTCTATTTAAACCTGAGGGCTAGCACTAGAGAGGGACCCTTTTTTGGAATCCAACATGGACTGTGTTTTTGCTAAGACTAAGGATGATAGTTCCGGAGCAGAGGAGAGAACAAGAACAAGGTTCCGCTGCCATTCCGAAAGGGTGTCCTGGTTCAATTTACTCAATTCTTTTATGGATTCAATGACGTTTTTAGCCTGTTTAATTTCTGTTATGAATTTTAGTAGCTAAACCCATCACTAGGGTGATGGGGGATCTTATGTTTATGTTCCTGTTTATTTCGAATTTTATAGATGCATGTTTCTATCTCCGCGATTGAATTATTTCTATTGATATTAATCTAATTAAGGCCTGATTACCCTTAAGATAGTTAATTTAATTGTTGGCGACCGAACCATGGCTAGATAACAGACCTACATGAATAATTGGATTTGCTAATTACACCAGACCAAGGGTAATTGCCTGTTTTCAACCAGTTATTGAATTAACAAACATGTTGTTGCTTAATGCTTTTCCTGACTCTATCTTGCATGATCACTGGGGATATTCACTTAGGAAGAAGACTATTAACATTGCATAACCATTGGGTGTTAATAATAATTGAGTAGGCGGTTGGAAATCACATAGGAGAAGGATCATGTATTAAATAAATTGTTTAATAATAAGGACGTAGCTTAAGTGAAACCAGATACCCTGGGTTCCCATAACTCAAGTTCTCTACCTGTTGCTTTCATATTTTCTCGTGACAACTTATTCTCGTTTTCGAACGCACTCAAACCACTTTATTTATATTTCAATCGTTTAAATAGTAGTAGATCTCGACTAATTTAGCAATTGTATGCTCCCTATGTATTCGACATTCAGAGTTCTAAATACTCCACTTATTACTAGTGCGATAGGGTGCACTTGCCCTTAAGTGCCGAATTGAGCAACAACAGGGGGCCACTTTTATGGTAGTATCTGACGCATGGAGGCGTGTCCCTGAACATGGGACCATGTCAAGAGAGAGAAAATAAGTCCAGTTGTCATTCTTTGGTAGTAAGAACAGCTCTAGTTGATGCAGCATCCTGGAACATTCCTCCCATCATTTCTTTATAACCTTTTTCAACATGAAACAACCAAATAAGTTACACTAAGACAAAACAAAATATCCTAAAAATAAAAAGTAAAACACTTACAAATTAAAATCCTAAACTTAACCAAACCACACAATTAAAATAATTAAAACAGTCATTTATTTTGTAAATTCAAAATTAAAAAGACTTCTCAGAGAAGGAAACAAGGTAATCACACCTCGATGCTTGTTTTGCCTTCCCTAGACCCATCATTTAAGTGCACTAATTCCTCAAAATGTGACCACCATGATTTCTTCCAACTAAGGTCGGCCTGAGCAAATGACTTCCCATACACCACTGGACTCTCGTTTAACAGAACCCTTGTAGCGACCATAACCCTTGTCTTAACCCTGTTGGCCACACCCCTCTGGAATAATGGACAATTTACTCTGAGTTTGGAAGAACCAACAAATGTCGCTAACACTCTGTTTTAGAACCATCTTATCACCTACGAACCAACCAATGTCGCTAACACTCTGTTTTATAACCATCTTATCACCTACCTCCTTGAATTGGTCAAAGGTAAATCGTCTGACATTCCTATCCAGCTTTGACGGGATGAATAATTCACCCACCCTCCTAAATGTTGAAAAAAGCTTCCAAAGGTTCGAGATCCCTATATCGTTTCGGAAGTTGGAGACGAAGTAAGTGTTGAGTCCCTATCTTTGTTTCTAACATAAGCCCTAAAAGAGCCAGATCGGGGACACACTGAGGGCCACCGCGACCTTCCTCCACACTAAATAGACTACTTTTCTCAGCCCACGCTGTTGCTCTCACTAATTTCTCTCTCATCTCCCATTAGTGATTCATTTTGCTATTTTCATTTTATTTTTAGGTTCTTAGATTTTTAAAGTTAGAAAGTTAAACCAATTATCTTTTCCCCCAATTTATCCCCCATACCCTTCTCCCTCAATCCCCTCACCCCGCCGCCTCCACCCATGTCCCCTCGTCCTCCTATCTGTCACCTCTGTTGTACACAGTGTCAGCCGTTGTCAAGTCGCACTGCCAATAAATCAATGGGTACTTTGAATATGTATAACATAACATGACACCATGGTTTTCGGGCGCAATTTCCTCCCCACCTTGACCTTGTTGCCCAGAATGTCCAGCAGCAGCAATAACTCCTCTATCTTCAACAGAAACTACTCCATCAGCCACACCGACTGCCATAAACTTTTTGAATACTCCTTCTTCTTCACCAGTATAGGTTCCTTAATTCACTATTGAAGCTACATGATTGAACTGTCCTACAGTGCTTGACGGTTTTCTCCTTTATTCCTTTGGTTTCTCTCTTGTGATTTTTTCAGTGTTCAAATTTTTCTCACCCCTCTAAATATGAACCACGCTGCAGAACCGTGGCAAATTAGAGCCACCATGCATACATCTTCAACCATTCATTGTACCAGCCACTATGGGTGTTGTTCGGAACAAACTCCATCACATCCGCACATTTCTTTGCCCATCGCCACACCTATGCATGCGAGTAAGTCCACCTACCCCCCGTGTCAGAGATTTCAAACGGCAACTATGGCAAGGCGAGAACAATAGATGGGGAAGCGAGGGTGTTTAAGTATAGGGAGAAGAGGAAGATTTGAAGGTTCGAGAATACCATTCGTTACTATTCTCAGAAAGTATGTGCAGAAACTAGGTCCAAGATTAAAGGTAGATTTGCTGACAATGTGGTACAGAGACGGGAAGCGAAGAGAATGGTTGCTTTGATGGTCAAAGGAATAGCGACGAACGAAACAAGAGTTGACAAAGAATGATATATGGAGAGACTAGAGAGTGTCGGAGCAAGCCCTCACACTCACAATAGATCACACATTGATGTCACTATTACTCCAAGGAAAGAAAGAAGGATAAAACACAAAGAACAATGCACTTAATAATACTCTGATAGTATTGAATGGAGAATGGAAATACACTTGAGTCACTTCTCTAACTTCTACTCAATTTACGTCATATGGTTTCTATTTATACACACACAAATGAACCCAAATAACTCTAACAGAAACAACAAACTCAGCTAACTAACACAATGTTGACAGTTACACTATATACTGCCAAGTCCCATCGGTGCGCCAGGAGTTGCAGACTGATCCTCCTAGCATATTGCGATCACAGAAACACGCAAAACACAAGACACTGAAGACACCAACTTCAAACACAAACTAAACATCAAACGCAAGTCTAAACACTAGATTGAAGGTGTTGGAATTACACTTTCAACAGATAGAGACTAGGGTTTCAAAAATTGGGGGCAAATTTTTTAATTAAATATGATTAATGAACTTAGGGTGGAGACATGCGAATGTCATGCACTTTAGAAGCCACCATGTTATTATCAATACAAATACGCACAAAATTATAAAAACATCAATTATTAACCCATTATTATTATTCAAATGGCGAACCAGTGATGCACCAACATGATCTGAAAAATTGACCACCACTTGCTGCCTGCGCGTCTCACATGACAATAAGTCAATAACCCAATTTCGTGTTGAACAACTCACACGTCCAGAAGGAGCTCCTTGTTTTGTATCTTTATAAATCAATATTAACTTCTAGAAGGAACTCGTTGTATCCTTTATTATTATTTTTTATAATAAAACTCGTTGTATCCGTATATATAAATATTCCCTATACTCTATTAGAATCAAAACTTAAAGATTTAATTTTTTTCCCCAAATGTATCCTTTTTACGAACCAATCAACTTGCATATGAAATATGTTATCTCATTAATATAGATCTCACCATAAATAAGATATAAATGAAAATTATGTATTTAATGTATTTAAAATTTGATGTTGGTTTATATAATTAGAACCAAGAAAAAACAGCGTATTATTTCTTTATTAAAAGGACCAGAATTAATGTCTAGAAGGAGTACATAGAAGGAGAGAATCTTCATAAAGAATATAACGCCTAAAAACCTAACCGTACAAGGTAGAATAACCGACAGCCACGAATGGCGGAGACAATTAGATGCAGTGACAGGTGGCAATTTGTCCTAATCGATATATATATAAATATATAGTATATTTGATGGTTGTCAATTTGTAATGTAGGACAAAGTAAGGGCTGCGGATTAATAATAGAAAACCATATTTTTCACCGGGACAAGTTTGTCTCGATAAACGGCTGAGAAGTCATATAGCAAAGGTACTAGCGATAATATTGTTATACAAGTGTCTGACATTCATATGGATCCATATAATTACCAAACTTATATTATATTATATTATATTATATTATATTGTCTTAAAGCATGCCCTATCGTTAATTTCATAAGTCATAACTGTGCTGGATTAGATGTAGATTAAAAATATAAAATCAACATCTAAGTTAAAAAAAATATATAAAATCAACATCTATTAAACTATAGTAAATCTTTGAATAATTCATATTAACTATAACCAATTGTGACTTTTAGTCTTACAAAACAAAAGACCAACTATACAATTCATTTAAGGAAACTTTAAAGTAAATTAACTAATAATCTATTTGTAGTGTACTCATGACACCTAATACTTTACTGTTGTGGTTTAATCATGACATTAGTGTAGATTGCACTTAATAAAACACTACAAGAAAATCTGGGATAAGTTACGACAAATTTAGTTGCTAAATCGTAGGTAATATCTAGCAAACAAATTTAGCTACAAATTAGCTACGAAATAGCTACATAATTAGTCGTAGCAAAGGTACAAGCGATAATATTGTTATACAAGTGTCTGACATTCATATGGATCCATATAATTACCTAACTTATATTATATTATATTATATTATCTTAAAGCATGCCCCATCGTTAATTTCATAAGTCATAACTGTGCTGGATTAGATGTAGATTAAAAATATAAAATCAACATCTAAGTTCAAAAAATATATATAAAATCAACATCTATTAAACTGTAAAATCTTTGAATAATTCATATTAACTGTAACCAATTGTGACTTTTAGTCTTACAAAACTAAAGATCAACTATACAATTCATTTAAGGAAACTTTAAAGTAAATTAACTAATAATCTATTTGTAGTGTACTCATGACACCTAATACTTTACTGTTGTAGTTTAATCATGACATTAGTGTAGATTGCACTTAATAAGACACTACAAGAAAATCTGGGATAAACTACGACCAATTTAGTTGCTACATCGTAGGTAATATCTAGCAAACAAATTTAGCTACAAATTTGCTACGAAATAGCTACATAATTAGTCGTAGCATAATTTGAGTGGCTAATTAGCTATCAAAATTTCTCCTAGCTAATTTATAGCTAATACTAAAAAAGTTGTAGCGATTTTGTAGCTGATTCCTAGTCATATGTAGTTCAAAATCACCTTTTTCTAGCTAAATTGCTACAATACTGTGGTAGCAATTTTATAGCCAATTAATAGCTAAAATTTTGTAGCAATTTTATAGTTTTTTTCCTAGCAATTGAGTGTTTTTTTTAATTTTATTATTGTATTATGATTTGTTGGAAAAAACTCATATTTCATTGGAAAACACCCACCTTACCATACAAATTAATCCCAAAGATACAAGTTTGAAATTTCATATCATACTTTAATAATACAATTCAATAACAATCAGATTGATCCAGTACAACATATGCAAATTTGTATACTTGTCTCATTGAAATCAAAACAATGTACAATACTTTCCACAAAGGAAATATGAGTCCAAATAGCTATTAAAAAAAAAACTTCTCAGGTACATCAATGTGGGTGAACTTTATCATTAATCAAACTGCTTGGATGCAAAGCCAAGAATTTTAAATGCCTCTGCTGCTGCTTTACGTGCTGGGTTGTTGCCCAATTTTCTGTGTCATAGAATTTAGCTTGTAAATTATAAATTTACAATCAGGTTGCATAAGTAATTAAACACTCATAGTGTTGTTAACTCAACTCAAATGCTTGACATTAAATTGGACAATGTGTGTAATCAGGATCCAAACCCTCTCCACTTGCCCACAACAAAATCACATATCAGGATTCAGATAATGTTACAACAAAGTTAAAAAGCTTTAGCACATCAGGAGTACACATATGATATACATTAGTAGAAAGAACTCAAGCTCATAATTTTAAGACTTATGTGCTTTCGATACCTTTGACATTTCTTTGCTAACATTTGTTCTTTTAATTTTTAACATGTTCCTGCAAGATGTGACTCAGTGAGACAAGGAATGATTGAAGATTTATTTCCACAATTTCCTTTCCAAAGATTTTTTCCACAGTGATGGTACTCTCCATTGTGCATAACATCAATACTATAAATTGTATGTGAGAGAAGGAGGAAAAGTGGAGAACCTTTAGTAACACACATACTGATAAAACAAAATGTGGAAAAAGAAAAGAGCAATTTACTTACCTTAGTTTTTTTTTTTTTGATAAGCAAAGAAATATATTAAAAAAGGGGAGTACAAGGGGTACTCCGAACCCATATTTACAAAATTTCGGGGGAGGGAGTGCCTCGTTAAAACCTCTCAAGGCCAAAACCCAGTGGGAAAAAGACCAAGAGAGGAAAAAGAGTACACCACCCAAACCCCACACCATGGAAGGGAAACCAACATACATCATAGAAAGAGTCAATGTACAATCGGCAACTACACCAACAAACCACAGGTGCAACCTTCTGGTACAGAACAAACAACTCCAAGCTTGCAACCATCCACCACAAGAATAAAAAACCAGCAGCATAAAATTCACCATAGAAAAAGACATATACCACTCGGCTACTACACATCTCACTGGGCTGCGGCAATCTGGTGCACCACACCCAACCACCAAGCTTGTAACCGACCAACACAAGGAAAAACTAGCAGCGTAAAAAAAAGAAGTGCCAGCATCACCACCTGCTGCAGACCACAGATGTATCGCATCATACCAGCAGACTTGACCAAAACCATAAATAAAATTCTGCAATAAAAATTCTGCAGCAATACACTAAGAAATCCAACATGCCACACCATGTAATCCCGAAGTTCCATCTGAATTCCGCTAACAACCACTGCAAAAGCTGCGCATCATGTAACCTCTTGAACCACCAAAACCGCCACCAACACTAACAATCCTCCATAAAATACACTGCTCTCCCTCCTCACCTTATAGACAACCCATTGGATTAACACACCAGTCAGAGAATCTCCAAGGGCATTCTTTCCCTGCTCTTGCTAAATACCAGCTCCAAGAAAGTTGTTTGATTTGAGCAATCAACCCAGAAAATTCAGCCTTATCTCCCTTGAACATAATTCTGTTCCTCAGCCCCCATAGACACCAAGTAACAGTACACCAAATCAAATATTTCGTCCTCTTAGCTTTCTTTCCACGAAATCCGAGTGCAAAATGTAGAAAGTTATCCACAGGATGCCAGTGCCACACCCCGCACCAACCAAGCCATGAAAAAATGGTGTTCCACACATTGTGAGCAAATGGACATGTGAAAAACAAATGACTCACGCTGTTTCTCCCGAAAACATAAAACACAGCATGCATTATGATTACCTGAAATAACCCCCCTACTGATTAGTAGATCTCTCGTTGCAAGCCTATTCCGCAAAAGTCTCCATACCAAGAAAATAGCTTTTGAGGGGATATCAGTTCTCCACAAGCACCGGTAAGCCTTTGCTAAGTTGTCCTCCACCGCATTTATATGAGGACCTCCAGCACTCAATAAATCATAATAAGCGCTACTTACCGAGAAACCGTTAAGTGTGTCATGTTTCCACCGCCAATTATCCCGCACATCAAATAATGGCGTCCACCCATTTATTAAGGCGTTAAATTCCAACAACAGATCTTCTTCCCATGCCAACAACCTCCTACGCCAAGCAACCCTCCATTCCCACCTGTTATCAATCATTAACCCACACGAGGCCACCGAAACCTCTTTTCGGTCTGACAGATGATAAAGTCTAGGAAAACGATCCATCAGTGTACCTAGACCCAACCAACTATCCTCCCAAAACCGAGCCATAGAGCCATCACCAACCTTAATCCCCACAGCATTCCGGAACCAGTCTTGTTTGACCACCACCAGGTCACTCCACCAAATAGATTGATACCGGGTATTATACCCATCGTCAAATAATGCCTTCGAAAGCAAACCATACTTCTGAGAGAGCAATTCATACCAAAACGCGTTTGTGTCTACAAGGCATCGCTACTTCCATTTTGTCAACAAACTTAGGTTGAAGATCTCTAAGTCCTTAACACCCAGCCCGCCCTCCTCTTTTGGTTTGCAGACATCATCCCAACTTACCCATCATATCTTTTTGGACTCCGAACTGCCACCCCAAAGAAAATTTCTCTGAATGGAGCACAAAGTTTGCAAAACTTGTTTGGGAGCCTTATAAAATGAGAAGAAATATAGTGGTAAACTTGACAGCACAGAATTAATCAGAGTAAGTCTACCCCCGAATGAAAGCTGTGATTTCTTCCATGTATTTAGTTTAGCACGCATGCTCTTAATCACCGGTTCCCAAGTGGAGCACAACCTTGGATTAGCACCAACAGGAATGCCAAGGAACTTAAAAGGGATGGAACTCACCGAGCAAAAAAGAAAGCGAGAAGCTGCCCTCAAGAACTGATCATCCACATTAATTCCATACAAATTACTCTTAACAAAATTGACTTTAAGTCCGGAGCATAATTCAAAACCACGCAGCACGGACTTGATACACCACAAATTATCCCAACATGGTTCACAAACCAGGATGGTATCGTCCGCATATTGAAGAATCGGAAATGTGCAATTTGGGAAAGCCCTGTAAGGAACCAATTCACCAGTCTCCACCATCTTATTGACCAAGCCTGTTAAACCTTCAGCAGCAATTAAGAAAAGGAAAGGTGCCAAGGGGTCCCCCTGCCTAAGGCCACGTTGCATGGGAAACTCACAACTTGGACTCCCATTGACCAGAACCGACATGTGACTAGAGGAAATGCAAGCCTTTATCCAGCGCCTCCAATTATAGCAAAATCCCATTCTACTCATAACATAGTCCAGATAAGACCAATCAACAGAATCATAAGCCTTCTCAAAATCCACCTTCAAAAATAAGCATTTATCTTTTCTTCTCTTGGCCAAATCAATAAGTTCATTAGCAACTAGGATGCCATCCAAAATTTACCTCCCAGGGAGAAAGGCCGATTGACATGGAGAAATTATGTGACCCAGAACCACCTTCAACCTTGAGGCAAGAAGCTTAGATATAATTTTATATAGACACCCTATCAAGCAAATTGGTCTGTAATCATTCAAACTTTGAGGGCAGTTAGATTTCGGAATCAGAGCCAGAAAAGAAGACGTAATACCTTTTGGGAGTCTGGCATTTAACTGAAATTCCTTCACAAACTGAAGCATTTCCTCTTTCAACAGCCCCCAGTTTGCCTTGATAAAGTTGAAGTTGAAGCCATCCGGGCCCGGACATTTGTTACCCTCACAACTCCAAACTACCTCCTTTAATTCTTCCATCGAGACAGCCGCTGTGAGTACATAATTATCCTCCAAAGACACCTGTTTGAAGTTCAAACCATCTAGCGTTGGTCTCTGGAAACCCACTTCAGATGCAAAGTGGTCCTTAAAGAAACGGTGCACCTCACCCTTTATCTCATCCACAGATTCCAGCCAAACTTCACCAGTTTTTAAAGCTACTAAATGATTTCTCCGCCTACGGCCCTGAATGATTGAGTGGAAGAATCTTGTGTTAGCATCCCCTTCGCGAATCCAATTAACCCTAGATTTTTGCAATAGTAAGCTCTCTTTAGTATGTAATCGCTGCCAAAACTCTTTAGATAACGTGCGCAACTGAGTAGAGTTAGTGTCAATGACACCTGCGGCCATTTCCTCGATAAGATTAATGTCAGATACAACCTGTTCAATTTTAAGATCTACAATCCCAAACACTTCTTTGTTCCACCATCTAAGTTTTTCTTTAAGAGCTTTAAATTTTTCTTTGAGTACAAATCCTTTCCACCCATGCGCCTGGCAATCCTGCCAACAGCTGCGAACTAATTCTTTGAAATCTGGATGTTCCAACCAACAATTGTTAAAACGAAAAGGCTTTGGGCCCCAATCTAATTCATTTACCTTGAGCCAGACAGGACAATGATCTGATATATCCCTATCACCAATCCACTGAGCTGTTACCTTCCATAATCTAATTACCCCCTCAGACAAAAGCAAACGGTCGATTCTACTCATCGCAGAGCCATCAGATCTGAACCAAGAGAATTTTTTACCCAAAACTGGTACATCAATCACCCCCATACAATCAAGAAAGTCACGAAATTCAACCATTTCAGTATTATTATCCTGACCACTGTTGCCTTTACGCTCACTTCTATGTAGTATAGCATTAAAGTCTCTTGCAAGAACCCAATCCCCTGCAGAAAAGTCCTCTTTTAGCTGTAACAAATCACCCCACAACTTCTTTTTGCCGTCCATAGAACAGGGGGAGTATATATTAATCACATAAATTGGCCCAGGAACATTTGGTAAATTCAAGCACAGACCCAGGAAACCATCCCCCGAAAATTGAAAATTCACTGTAAAGATACCACATTTCCACACATTAATTAGGTCCCCTGAACGGCCCACAGAACTTTTAGCAGCCCAATCAAATTCTATTGAATTCCATAAACTATCAACCAACTTTTGCTCAACAATTTCGCATTTGGTTTCCTGCAGAAAACAAATATCAAAATTACCTTTGTTCAAGAATGAGCGTAACCGCCTTCTCTTAGCACGGTCACCCAACCCCCTGATATTAAAGGTAACAATCTTCATCTAACAACATTTTTGGTCTCCCTCTGAACCTGTTCCTCGCAATCTCTAACCTCAGCACCAGAAATGTGATTCTCATAAGTAGCATCATCCTCCTTGCCCACAATACCACCTGCTTTGGCTTTAGTCCAAATCTTAACCGCCTTATTGGAATCAAATTTCCTCCAATATTGATCATTCCCACGATCAATCTTAGAAGTAGTCTCAGACACCCCTCCAACCCCACCATTACTATCAGAGCATGAGACAAGCTTTTCCTGACCCACCACAATAATTTTCTTCTTGCGCTTAGTGATAAATCTACTATTACCACCACCCATTCCATTCCCAGCAAGGCTCTCATTTAGAGTAGAAGAGGGAATGATCACCTCACGGGCAGGACTGGCGAAATTCGGCCCAAAAACCTGCATGTTCGGCTCAGCACAAGCCCCTACATCCGTTTTGTTATTTGCACCCCCAGAATCATTTGCACCACACGCCTGCATACACATATTTAAATTTACCCCATCCGACCCAGCCACGAAAGAAACAGAAGTCTCACCTGCCGAATCCAAACTCACCCCGAACCCAGCAATCCAATTTTGGCAATGGGCCGCCACTCCCCCATTTATTCCTTGCTGGGCCGAAGTCACACCCACCTGGTCCAACTCCAAGCACGGCACCTGGTCCACTTTCCTCCCACCAATTGCACGTTTCAAAGTCTCATCTCGACCCCCAGCCACTGAACCGACAGGGTTCACACAAGCCAAAGCGTTGATACTCCCATAGATATAAAAGTCATACTGGTATCATTAAGCTGCTCACCACTACTGCCAGATCAGCGAGAGAACATAGTACACCAATTCAAACTAGTAAGCAAATATCAATGCAAACATTTAACATAAACCGACAGAGATGGAACAAACACACTAGATTAATAAATAACTGGTGCAAAAGAATAGTAGAATTAAAGACAGGTGCAACAGAAAATACTAGAACTAAAGAGCTTTAATGAGTGCAAAAGAATACTAGGAGTATGCATCATTTGCATCAAAACATATGTGGTTATATGATATTTTACCTCACTCCACTGGTAAGCCTCTTCTGCTGTACACTTAGACTGCGAAGTTGGATTGGAGAGAGCCATATTGAGAGGTTTCTGCAAGCCTATCATGACAATATAGTTTCTATTTTAGATTGTCTATCTGAGCAAGCACATGAATACTCATGCACAAGAAGAGAGATAAGAGCTTACATCATTGATTGAAGACAGTCTCAGTTACTTCCTTTGTAAATGTTTATCCCACTCCTGATGATCCAATCATAACTGTAGGCTTGATTACCTGAAGATGTAAGCTAACTAAGGATAGAGACGCATCAAATGACAACCCACTACAAGTCATAAGCAGACACATTTTGACACCTTAACATCATCTAAGAGACTGTCAACAGGCTCAAGCTCATGAGCCCAAGGCTTCTTGAAGTGTTGAAGTGAATTCTTTCTTGAACTAACAATTAAACCCTGTAGGCACTATGCCAAAAAAGGCTTTTAATAGCGCTTATTTTTACCTATAATAGCGCTTAAAAGAGCCATTACGTTGCACTATTGTAGGCCAGATAACCTATGATAGCGCTTTCGAAGCGCTATTAAAGGTATACATATCATAGTGCTTGGTCGAGTAAGCACTATTATAAGCCCAACCTTTCACAAAGTTATGTATATCTATGATATCGCTTGCTTAAAGAAGTGCTATCACAACTACCCAAAATTTGACTTTTAGTGACAGATAAAATCTGTCACTAAAAGTTCTACTGTCCGTCGCTACAAGTCTACAACCTTTACCTACGGTTTCCACCTGTCGGTAAAATCCACACAAGGAAAGCTGGAAATTACTTTACTTCTACCCACAGTTTACGTCTGTCACTAAAAGTTATTACTATTTATTAAATCTATTTTATTTTTATTACTATTCTAATAAATAATTCATAAAATTGCTACTAAAATTTATTTACAGAGGGAGAAACACAATGTCTGTTACTTGAAATATGAAACAAAAGTGAGATTTTAAGACCAAAACAGGAACAAATCATTATAGGTTCATTACTATATATCTTTGAGAATCCATTGTCAACAATATAGCTTATTCCTTATTAGCCCCATGATTAATAAGGAAAAGGCCAAGAAATATGTAATTTACAGTTAGTCTCTATAAGCACTTACGAATACATGATGATAATCATAATGCAGAAAATCAAGAGCACGAGGATGGTCAGGATCAACAGCTTGAGAAACATCAATAATATACAAGTGACCCTGATAAATAAAGAACAAATAAATTAACTATTGACAAATAGACCTTTAATCACCAAAGTATAAATAGGCAAAAGAGTACTCACCTCAAAATAAAGTATATTATATTCACTGAAGTCACCATGAACCAATTTGCACTTTTGATATAGTGTCCGCATAGCAATAATTATCTGAAATACAATTGCTCAAAGTTTTAACCTCAAAAATTGGCACAAAATAGACCTTAGAACCTTTAGAATTTAGAATCATATAAGAAATGTGTGACAACAGTGTTTCCATGAAGAATCCCTAGATGATAATCTAAAGAGACAGTGTAGGCTTCTCAAGCTTTAACCACACAAGTGAGTTTTTGGTAATCATTCTAGATAAAACTTAAAAGGCTTATGAGGCCTGAACAGAAACCTTATACTAAAGCATCTCAGCAACATCATACTATCAAAGAGACCTGCTAAAGGGATGGTTTCTAACTTCTAAACCATGCAAACTTTGCTAGACTATTGTAGCACACACCTCAACATAGCCTTCCCGCAATTTGTCTAATGATATGGCGTAGGGCACCTAATTCCTTCTGCAAGGTATGAATAAAGACACTAGAACCAGTGTAAGGTATGCAAGCACTGCACAAGAAATGTGGAAGGATCTTGAAGAGAGATTTGCCAAAGGTAATGCTCCTCGTGCCTATGAGTTAAAGCGGGCAATAGCTCTTCTTAGGCAAGAAAACCTCTCGGTCCCTGCATACTACACTAAACTGAAGATATTGTGGGATGAGGCTCAAACCATTTCTCCCATGCCAAGATGCACTTGTGAAGGTTGTGATTGCGATATCCAGAAGAGTCTCACTCAATTGCGTGAGAAAGAACAATTATATGATTTCTTGATGGGTCTTGATGATGTCTTTAACACTGTTAAAACCCAAATTCTGAGCATGGCATCAAATCTCACTCTCGGGCAAGCTTATCACTTGGTGGCAGAAGATGAGCAACAAAGAATGATCTCTTCTATGCATAAGCCATCTTTGGAAACAACAACTTTTCAAGTACAGGGTGCTCGTGGAGCAGGAGAAGACCAGAAAGGTGCCAAGAAATCAGGATTGAAGTGTGATCATTGTGGCAAGACTGGCCACACACAACAAGGATGTTTTGAGATAATTGGGTACTCGGATTGATGGAAACCCAGCAAAGACAAGAAAGATATACCTGTTTTCAATAACAAGAAGCCAAGTTTCAAGGCAACACAAGTCAATACTGATAGCAGTCCTATTCCAGGCCTAAATATGCAGCAGTATGACAAATTGATTCAGCAATTAAAATCAGATGAAGGAGGATCAACATTAAGCCAGGCTAAGGCCGCAGCCAACATGGCAGGTAATTTCAAATTTACTAAACCTTGGGTTATAGATTCAGGCGCCACAGAACATATGGCATTTGATGCAAGCCTGTTGAGTGAGATTGAAGAATCTCACTTGCAATCTGTCCATATACCCGATGGCACAAGAGTGCCAGTCAAGGGCTTAGGAAAATTCACAATGCCTAATGGTATGCTCTTAGATAATGTCCTTTATGTGCCAGATTTTAAATGCAATCTTATTTCTATTGGCAAACTAACTAGAAAACATGATTGCAATGTTATATTTTCTGCTGAATCTTGCATAATTCAGGACTTACATTTGAAGACTCCGATTGGGAAGTTTAAATACCCAGATGGCTTGTATCTTCTTGAGGGCAGCCATGGTAAGCATAAATCTAACACAGTAAAGGCCATGATGGTTGGGAAACCTGAAGATTACTTATGGCATGCCAGACTTGGCCATGCCTCAGAATCTAAACTGGTTGGTTTAGGATTAAATGATGTTGGTAGAATTAAAATGACATGTTGTGATTCTTGTGTAAGAGCTAAGCAATCTAGACTTCCTTTTCCAATTAGTTCAATAAAATCTAATGCTTGTTTTGATCTTATTCATTGTGATATATGGGGACCCTATAAGACTAGCTCATTAACAGGAGCACATTATTTTTTGACTATTGTTGATGACTTTAGTAGAGATATATCGGTCTATTTGATGAGACACAAATTTGAAGTTGATTTTCTATTACCTACCTTTATATGCATGATTGAAACACAATTTGATAAAAGAATTAGAAAGGTAAGATCTGACAATGGTTTGGAGTTTACATCCAAACATATGCAAGAATTCTATGCAGAGAAAGACATCGTCATGGAGCTCAGTTGTACTTACACACCACAGCAAAATGGTGTGGTTAAAAGGAGACATAGATACATCCTTGAAACAGGAAGGGCTCTAAGGTTTCATGCTAACCTCCCTATCCAATTTTGGGGTGAGTGCGTGTTAACTGCAGTCCATATCATCAATAGACTGCCATCAAAATTGACAAATGGCAAGAGTTCATATGAAGTTATTTACAATAAAAGGCCTGATAAAACGAGTGAGTCCCAGATTTCTTTGGCAATATCAAATTTGCCACATTTATCATATTCTTTTTCTGTTATAGCACAGATAAGAATGAATCTAGCTTTTTGATTGATTTGATATCTCTTTTTCTGCTCATCATTCCAATCTTCTCTGGCTATAGCAACACCACGAGGATTAGTGGGAGGAATGTAACCACTTTGAACTATATCCCACAACTCAAGTTGTTTTGTCTCAAAGAAAGCTTTTATTTTATTTTTCTAGTAATCAAAATTTTCTCCATTGAATAGAGGAGGACGGTTCATATGACCACCTTCAGTAGACATGTTCACAATATAGGATCTTTTCTCTTAACACTGTTAAGTGCTCAACCAAGAGGCCGAGCTCTGGTACCAACTAAACGTGAACACAAGAAGGGGGTTGAATTGTGTTAAAAACTTTTCGCTAACTTTACGTAAAAAACACTTCAACACAGAATTTTCAAAACTGTTTGTATATCAGATGCAGAGAAATAAACCGGATGCAGAAAATAAACCGCTTATGAAAACTTGTTTTACTGAGCAAGGTAAAGATAAATGTAAAGCAGTAAAGGATGAGACGCAGAGATTTATACTAGTTCACCACCAACTGGTAGCTACGTTTAGTCCTTTCGTTCCTGAAGGATTTTTCACTATAATCAACTGATTACAATTTTCCTCAAGAGTATTCTTCTGTCACAAACTTGATGTAAGGCCTAGGGTTCTTCACTATTATCCCAATGGACTAGCTTCACCATTGGCACCCCACTCACGATCTTCTCCCGTACCACTTTGAGAGTTTTTGCCTTCTGGGGGAATCAAACCCGCACCCAGTGGCATATAGGCCACGGGAAGCATCCCCCCGCTACCACTCGACCAATTGGTCGAGTGGTAGCGGGGGGATGCTTCCCGTGGCCTATATGCCACTGGGTGCGGGTTCGAGTCCCCCAGAAGGCAAAAACTCTCAAAGTGGTACGGGCACTAAGATGAGTCCTCAAAAAGATTTGGAATATATGTTGGATATAAATCTCAATCTATAATAAAATATCTTGAGCATCAAGAGGAGATTTATTTACAACTCGATTTACCAATTGTCGTTTTGATGTATCACTTCTCCAAATATTAGGGGGGAGAATTAGCAGTTGGAAAAGGAGATTAGTTGGAATGAATTATTGTCTTATCTTGATCCTTGTATGAAACAATATGAATCAGAAGTTCAAAAGATAATTCATTGAATAAATCACATGTACCAACTGCTAATGCTTCAATTAAAATCGATGTCCCTGTTGGACAATCTAATATTGCAAAAAGTTTGAAACACGCATGAAGAGTGGGAGACCGTCAGTTCCAAAGATAAAAAAAAATCTCAAACAAGAAAACGAGCTAAAAAGATAGAGGGCCAAATTGAGGATATATAGACTCCAGAAGAGTCCTAAGACATAAATAGTTTTTTCAGTTTCAGAAGAAACTCGGGAACCTGAAAGTTGTGAAAATAAATAGATCTCAATAAGTTATGTCATGAATGGAATATGATGGAACCGAAACACAAAGTGTCAACGTTGACGATGTTTTTGTATATAATATAGCACTAAATAAATAAATGATAATGAGGGTCACAAAATAAAGTCTATTAATGATTGTAGACAAAGATATGATTGACCAAAAATGGAAAGCTGCAATATAGACAGAATTAAGCTCGCTTGCCAAGCCAAAAGTTTTTAGACATGTAGTCCATACACCTGAAGGTGTAAATCTAGTTGGATACAAATGGGTGTTTATGCGAAAACGAAATAAGAATGTGAAATGTGAGAGACGACTTGTTGCTTAAGGGTTTTCGCAAAGTTGACATTGATTTTAAAGAGATGTATGTACATGTGGTGGATGCAAGTATTTTTTTCAATACTTATTTAATCTGGCAGCATATGAAGGACTCAATTTACATCTAATGGACGTTATTACAACCTATTTTGTATGAATCACTGGATAATGACATTTATATGAAACTCCCTGAAGGATTCTGAATTAATGAAGTATATCCCTTGATGATTTAAGATGCCTGTGGCATACCCCCGA
The DNA here is from genome assembly GCA_037113605.1 of Calophaca sinica. Classification (NCBI taxonomy): domain Eukaryota; kingdom Viridiplantae; phylum Streptophyta; class Magnoliopsida; order Fabales; family Fabaceae; genus Calophaca; species Calophaca sinica. Next base: position 60,351,488 of record CM073737.1, read on the forward strand.
AAGATTCACAGTGCATGAAGCATATCCCTGATGGATTTAAGATGTCATAAGCATATCCTTGAAGGATTTAAAATGCATATAATGTATCCCTGAAGGATATAAGGTGTACTTTTCAAATTGCACAATTGAAGGACTTTGAACCTATAGCTCGAGCCTGAAAAGAAGTTCTAATGGACCTAAAGTCCAAATTCTAGAGAATATAAAATATGTTGATATAAATATGTATTGGTGCCATGGCACCTGTTATGGCACCAAATAGACTTAGATAATATGTAACAGTTAGTTTGTTAAGTTGTTAGGTTGTTAATTCAGTTATGTTAACTGAATACAGCGGCTATATAAACTAACTTCCTAATGTCTCAATGTACATTTTTTGATAATTCAATCAATGAGAAAGAGGAATATTCAGTATCTCTAGTTTTACAATAACAGGATACCCAATTGGTTTGTAACAATGATGTGCTAATAATGGCATAAAAATGGGGGTTTTTGAAGAAAGGGACCTCAAACGCATTTCCGATTTCAGAATCCGAGGAACACGTGACCTCTTCTTGTTTTCTTCAGCTTTGTGTTCTGTGTGATGTTGGTTTTTGTGCTCGACCTCATTGTCCGTTGTGTTGTTGGTGACTGACAAACAACGTTGGAGGGAGCAGAGGGAGGCGCGAAGAAGAAAAATATAACGATGAAAGCTTGATGAACACGGCGGCCGAACGGTGGACTCGACCAGTTCTGGTGCGTGGACTCTCGAATGGTGATCGGTGGGTGTCGCAAGTTCTGGCGAAGGCTTCAGGAAGATGAACTTCGAACAGTGAGGGGTGGGTGGAGGCCAAACGGTGAACGGTGGCTGGTGGCGGAGGCCGAACGGTAAACGGTGAGGCTGCACAGCTCTTGTGAGGAAGAAGGAAGCTTTTGCACTCAGGCCAGAACGAAAGCTATAGAAACCCTTAAAAAATGGGGGAAGAAAAGGTTTCTCTGGGTGGGAAAGAATTTACTGAAAGAAAGGATTTTTTCGTGGCCACGCGTTATCGTGTGTTTTCTTCGCTGTGTGTTCCTCGTTTTGTGCATTTTTTACTTGTTCATAGCTTTTAATAGCGCTTGGTGAAGGAACCACTATCAAAGGTTATAGCTTTAATAGCGCTTAAAGATTAGTTTTAATAACGCTTGGTGAAGCAAGCGCTATTAAATGTATTTTATAAAAAATGATGAGCCTTTTCTTAGCACTCTTTGGATGAAGCGCTATTAAAGACCTCCGTGTAATATATAATAGCGCTTCCTTCTACAAACACTATTAAAACACCGCTATTAAAAATTGATTTTGGCCTAGTGAGGATAAAAAAAAAAAAAGAAGCTTCAGAAAAACTTGAACAATAAAAATTAAAAGATAAATTAAATTAAACTAAAATGTACAACTTTCCAAGGAAACTCATCATGATTTCTCCTACCTTTGAGTCTACAAGCTATATCTTCTTGGGGAACTTCTAGGGTGGGAAAGCATGGTGGGTAACACCACCATGCACAACTTCTCTCTACCCTTGGATTATGAGTACCCCACAGTAATACCATGTACCCTCTCCACCAAATCATTTCTCTTTGAAAAATAATATTATTTTTTTTGGAAAATGATATTTAAACATTACTTTTCGCGACACCCATTTCGACACCGTATATCTGTGTACGAACAAAATTTTTTTTTTCAAAAATTTTTTTTAAAAAAAAATTCTTCAGAAAAATATTTTTTTTCCAAAAAATAATAATTGTAAAAGTGGTTAACGCAGTACAAATAAGTGTCCCATTTTTTTTTTGGAAAATGATATTTGAACATCACTTTTCGCCACACCCATTGTGACACCGTATATCCGTACGTGTACGGACAATATTTTTTTTTTCAAATTTAAAAAAAAAATTCTTTAGAAAATTTTTTTTCTAAAAAATATAATTATAAAAGTGGTTAACAGAGGGACACTTACGGACAATATTTTTTTTTCAAAAAATAAAAAAAAAATTCTTCAGAAAGATAACTTTTTTCCAAAAAAAAATAATTATAAAAGTGGTTAACAGAGGCACACATAAAAATAGAGGGGCACTTATTTGTACCGTGTTAACCACTTTTATAAATATTTTTTTTTGGAAAAAAATTATTTTTCTGAAAAAATTTAAAAAAAAATCGAAAAAAAAATATTGTCCATACACGTACGTACATACGGTGTCGAAATGGGTGTCGCGAAAAGTGATGTTCAAATTTTATTTTCCAAAAAAAAAAATTCATTTTCTAAAGAGAAATGATTTGGTGGAGAGGGTGCATAGTATTATTGTGGGGTACTCATAATCCAAGGGTAGAGAGAAGTTGTGCATGGTGGTGTTACCCACCATGCTTTCCTACCCCAGAAGTTGCCTATCTTCTTGCGATTCTCCTCTATACGTGTCTTTGTCTACAACAAAAATAACAAAAACTAATAGAACATATGCAATTGCAATATAAAATTCAACTCAAGAAATCAATGTGACTACCGTAGAAACAACAAATAGTTTATTATCATACTCAAGAAGTCAGAGTGCCCTGACATCAACTTAAGCCAAATACCTTTCTTTCCCTGCATTGTCATACGCCTTTATATGAGAAATTTTCTTTCCGAGAGATGATGCTTTCATGAGGCAACTGTGCAGTCACAAACCAAATTAAATGGAAAATTTCCATGTCTTCTGATTTCTCAAGCAGTTATATCGTAGAATCAAAACTCTCGGATGGAACTGGACAAAATTTAATTAAAGATCATAGTGTTTCATTGACAAAACGATATCGATTCAGAATATTGTATTACAAGCAAAAATTATTTTTTACCATTCTTTTGGAATTTAACATTTTAGTTAGAAGAATGTGGACAACAATAATAATGGAACATTTGCCTACTTGCATCAACATCAATACATGTCATATATGTGGAAGTAACTTTCTTAATTACGGTGAAAAACAGGATACATGTACCTTTGAACCTTCCATCATCAAAATCCAATGAGCATCCTGCATGCTCCTAGTGTCATTTATGCTTCTCCGTACTCCTCCACGACAACTCCTCTTTCTTTCTCCAACTCATCTTTTGAAACTCAGATCTGCACAGAACAATCTAATTACAACAAATAAAAACTTGAAAAAAAAATAGAGCGTTCCAGAATCCAAAAAATATGCAAAATCGTGAGGCTTGATGGAGAATGATGAGAGGATATCAAGTTGTGGATCGTTGATACGAACGCAAAGGCTGACCCGGAAGAAGGAGCAGTAACAGGCCCATCAGTGAGGCCCATTCGAGAGACCCATAAACCCAGCTGGTTGAGGGACTATGTTCCCAAGTGAATGCCGCATCTCAGCATCGTGATTGCCCACGTTCTTTTCCAGTTTCTTTGTAGTTATATTTTTTTTCCCCCTCTAAGGTCGTTCCATGAAGGCCAAGTGGCTAGCTGTTAGCCTTTGATATTTTGCTTTTGTAACTAACTCTACCTTTTTAAGGAGAGAATGAAGGAATGAAAGGGTAGAAGAGAATTATTCAGAATTTTTTTCTTTGTTTTTGGGAGACCCGATTCCTTCTCGAATTGGAATCAGTTTTTTTTCTTCATTCACCATCACAGCACCTAACATTGGTGCTTTCATTGCTGCTCATGCCTCCTAAACCTAACCAACAGATGGAAGAACTCATCTCTAATCTCCATGCCAAAATCATTTCGCTGCAAAATCGTTTGGATGAGTCCCAGCAAACCATGGATTCTAAGCATAATTCGCTTACATCAGTGATTGAGGCCCTTGCTGACAAAGTTGCAAAGCTGGGAAACCCTCCTCACCACGCTGCCTTTCCCCATTCCACGCCCTCCCCATCTTCTCAGGCCTTCAAATCACCCAAACTCACAATACCCCCCTTTGATGGCTCCAATGTCCTTGACTGGGTGTTTCAAGCGGATCAGTACTTTGCTTTCCACAATGTCTCATCGCCGCAGCGCATGGACATGGTGGGTTTTTTCATGACTGGTGAGGCCCTCAGTTGGTATAAATGGATGCATAGCAACCATCAGTTATCAACGTGGGATGTCCTTATTCGTGCTTTGGAACTTCGTTTTGGTCCCTCGTCGTTCGTCAACCACCAGGCGACCCTCTTTAAGCTTCAACAGGTTGGTACTGTTACTGAGTTCCAAGCCTCCTTTGAGAAACTGGCTAACCGTGTCAATGGGTTACCCCCAGGGGCTCTGTTAGACTGTTTTATATCGGGCCTACGCTCTGACATTCAGAATGAGCTCTCTTTACATCAACCATATTCTTTACCTCAAGCCATCGGCTTAGCCAAATTAATTGAGGCCAAAATTCTTGCGACCTCCAAACCAACCCACTCATCGTCTTACCCACGCAAATTTCCCACCTCCACCCCACCCCCTTCCACTACCGTTCCACCAAAACCACCACCCTCCTCTCCCTTTCCCATTCGCCGTTTGTCGCCAACTGAAATGCAAGATCGCCGTGCCAAAGGTTTGTGTTTCAATTGCGACGACAAGTTCCATCCGGGCCGCAAGTGTAATTCCAAGCAATTCCTCTTGCTCTTGCGTGATGTTGGCGATGCAGAACCACCTGAAATTGCTGCTGAATTGGGTGATTTTCCGCCTCCCCCACCACCATTGCCAACCACTCTTCTAGATGCTCCACAGGCAGAAGACCCGAGTCTGTTTTTGCTGTCTCACGCAGCCTCCTTTGGTGACCCAGGGCCACAAACATTACGTATGTAAGGTACGATTCAAGGTCACCCTGTCTCTGTGTTGATTGATACGGGCAGTACCCATAATATCTTACAACCCCGGCTCGCTGCATTTTTGCAATTGCCAATTTCCCCAGTTACTTCCTTCTCAGTGATGGTAGGAAATGGAGAGTCTATTACCTGCTCAGGTTTTTGCCCCGATATTCCTTTGTCGCTGCAATCCCATGTGTTCACGGTACCCTTGTATCTTTTACCAATAGAGGGAGCAGATGTGGTGCTCGGTATGTCTTGGTTGAGAACCTTAGGTGCTGTTATAGCTGATTTCGCTGCCCCTTCACTCACCTTTCAACATAATGCATCCTCCATTACTCTTGTTGGTCACCCAATATCCCCTTTTCCAATTACTTCCCACCACCAGTTAAGTCGTTCCCTGGCTACCAATGGCCTTGCCCACTCTTTCACTGTTTGCCCCATCCCTTTAAACAACCCTATTGCTTTGTATTCTTCCCTGGAAGCCACCCTTCCCTCAGAGACAACCCCTGTCCACTCAAACCCTGCCTTGCAGCAACTCTTAAACACCTTCGCAGGTGTCTTTGTGGTTCCCCATGGTCTTCCCCCTTCTCATCCCCATGATCACCATATACACCTCCTACCTAATGCCCAGCCAGTCAACATAAAGCCATATCGTTACCCACATTGTCAAAAAGAGGCCATGACTACCTTAATTTCAGATATGCTTAAGGAAGGTGTTATCCAGCCGAGCACCAGCCCCTTCTCTTCACCGGTTGTCTTGATTAAGAAGAAAGATGGGTCTTGGCGTTTTTGCGTCGATTACCGAGCACTCAACGCCATTACCATTAAAGACCGTTACCCAATTCCTACCGTTGATGGGCTCCTTGATGAACTCTTTGGTGCGACTGTTTTCTCCAAGATTGACCTTCGATCCGGGTATCACCAAATTCGTATAGCTGCGAGTGATGAGTACAAGACTGCCTTCCGGACTTTTGATGGTCATTTTGAGTTCCTCGTCATGCCGTTTGGATTGACAAACGCCCCCTCTTCCTTCATGGCCGCTATGAATGATTTGTTGCGACCTTTCCTCCGCAAGTTTGTTGTTGTCTTCTTTGACGACATCTTGGTCTTCAGCAAGGATTGGTCCGATCATCTGAGCCACTTACAGCAGGTATTGGCACTATTGCAGCAATCTCACTTTTATGCCAAATTATCCAAGTGTGTTTTCGGCGTCCCGTCCATTGATTACTTGGGTCACCTCATATCTGCTCAAGGGGTGTGTGCTGACCCGAGCAAAATTAAAGCTATTGTGGATTGGCCAACTCCACGCTCTCTGACGGCACTACGTGGTTTCTTGGGCCTTACGGGCTACTACCGCCGTTTTGTGCGCCACTATGCGACCATTGCAGGACCACTGACCGATCTGTTGCGCAAGAATTCCTTCCTCTGGTCCCCAGCGGCTGATGCTGCCTTTCGTAAATTGAAAGAGGCTATGACCACTACCCCTGTCTTGCACCTTCCTGACTTCAGTGTTCCTTTTCAGGTTGATACCGATGCTTCTGGCATCGCTATTGGTGCAGTGTTATCCCAGAACCAACACCCGTTAGCCTTTTTCAGTAAGAAGATGTCTCCTCAAATGCAGGCTGCTTCCACTTATGTGCGGGAGATGTACGCCATCACGGAGGCCGTAAAGAAGTGGCGCCAGTACCTATTAGGAAGGAAATTTCATATCTACACAGATCAACAAAGTCTTAGGAACTTGTTGCAGCAGACTATTCAAACACCTGAACAACAGAAGTGGCTCACCAAACTACTAGGCTTTGACTATGAAATTCATTACAAACCAGGGTCCTCCAACAAGGTGGCTGATGCTTTATCCCGCCGCGTTGAAGCTGGTTCCACGGCCTTCTTTGCCATTTCCTCTCCAGTGTTGAGTTTTGTTTCCCAGTTACGTGACTTTTACCTTAATCATCCTGAAGGAACCTCTCTCATTTCTAAGTGGCATGACGACCCAACTATGCGCCCTCAGTTTCAGTTGCGCAATGGTGTGCTCTACTTCGGAGACCGCTTGTTCGTTCCATCTGCTTGCAACTTACAAGAAGCCCTGCTCAAGGAATTTCACTCTTCTCCTCTGGGTGGCCACTCGGGTGTCAAGGCCACCTTAAGTCGTTTGGCTGCTTCGTTCTATTGGCCTGCAATGCAGAAAATAGTTAAGAAATATGTCGCAGAGTGTCAAACATGTCAGCAAACTAAAGCATCAAATCAAGCTCCTGCTGGTCTCCTGCAACCCCTCCCAGTTCCGGGCCAAGTTTGGGAGGATATTTCGATGGACTTCATCACCCATTTACCGTTATCCCATGGTAAAACAGTGATTTGGGTCGTTGTGGATCGCCTGACCAAGTTTGCTCACTTCGTGGCACTTCCCACCGGCTTCACCGCTCAATCTTTAGCCTCAGTGTTCTTGGCGGAGATCTACCGCTTGCACAGCATGCCCAAATCTATAGTCACTGACCGTGACCCCCTCTTCCTTAGCAAATTCTGGAAGGCCTTCTTCCATCTTCAGGGCACCACGTTGGCTTACTCAAGTGCGTACCACCCTCAGAGCGACGGACAAACTGAGGTCCTTAACCGTTGTCTAGAAGCTTACCTGCAGTGTTTCGCAGCGATTTAACCCCACAAATGGACATCGTTTCTGCACCTCGCGGAGTTCTGGTACAACACCGCGTTCCATTCTTCCATCTCCATGAGTCCCTTTGAAGCTTTGTATGGTCGGATGCCTCCCACTATTCCCTCTTACCTCACCGAAAGCACCAAAATCGCAACTTTGGATGAGTTCCTGGCTCATCGCCAGTCCCTGCTGCAGCGATTGAAACTTAACCTCTCTGTTGCCCGCCATCGCATGAAACAAACCGCCGACAAGCACCGTCGCGATGTCTCCTACGAGGTCGGAGAATGGGTGCATCTTCGCCTCCAACCTTATCGCCAGTCCACGGTTGCTAATCGCCGTTCACAGAAACTCGCACGCCGTTACTACGGCCCCTTTCGGGACAGCGGCGCATTGGTTCCGTTGCGTATGAGCTGGATCTGCCTCCCACTGCTAAGATCCACCGCGTTTTTCACGTTTCCATGCTCCGCCCTTGCCGTGGTGTTCCCGATGACCAAGTTTGGCCTCTACCAGATCTGGTTCAAGGCACACACCCTCTGTTGGAGCCACTCTGTGTTTTGGGAAGAAGAACTATCACAAGTACCAGGGGACCAGTAGACCAAGTATTGGTTCAGTGGATGTCCCAACCTGAGTCTGAGGCCACGTGGGAGGATATGGTCGATTTCACTAAGTCTTTTCTTGATATGGACCTTGAGGACAAGGTCGGTCTTCATGGAGTGGGTATTGATACGAACGCAAAGGATGACCCGGAAGAAGGAGCAGTAACAGGCCCATCAGTGAGGCCCATTCGAGAGACCCATAAACCCAGCTGGTTGAGGGACTATGTTCCCAAGTGAATGCCGTGATCTCAAAGATCGTGATTGCCCACGTTCTTTTCCAGTTTCTTTGTAGTTATATTTTTTTCCCCCTCTAAGGTCGTTCCATGAAGGCCAAGTGGCTAGCTGTTAGCCTTTGATATTTTGCTTTTGTAACTAACTCTGCCTTTTTAAGGAGAGAATGAAGGAATGAAAGGGTAGAAGAGAATTATTCAGAATTTTTTTCTTTGTTTTTGGGAGACCCGATTCCTTCTCGAATTGGAATCAGTTTTTTTTCTTCATTCACCATCACAGCACCTAACAATCGTAGATACGAAATTGCAAACATGCAAAAGAAAGAGAATGAATTTGCAACCAAGTCGCGAGCAGTAAATCGCTGAGAGCGAAGTCGTGAGGGTGCATGATGAAATCACAATCAGTGAGTCTGATTTCTCAAGGAAATTGCAATGCGAAATCAAAAATTAGTATTCTAATTAGGGATTAAGGTTGAAGTTCATTGTTTTGATATCTGAAGGAGTGAGAGTGCCTAAGTGCTGGGCCTATAGATCGAAGAGATCAAAGAAATTCACCATCCAAGAGAGAGGAAGAGCGCAAGATGGAGACGGAGATAGAGCAATCGAAGAGATCGAAGAAGTTTACCTTCCAAGAGAGAGAGAGAGAGAGAGAGCGAGCGCAAAATGGAGATGGAAATAGGGCACAAATCGAAGATGGGGAGAATCACAGGTTGAAGATGAAGAAATAGCTCAGAACCGAACGAAGGAGATGAAACAAGAGTGCAGAACGTACTGTTGCAAAGGAAAATAAGCTTATAAAAATATATATTTTTTTGCTAATAAGCTTATCAAAATAAATTTACTGTAAAATGATATCTCGTTGTTAATTCATAGTTAATTACCTTGGGATCAACTAGCGAAAAATTTTGTAGCAAAAAATCGTAGCTAAATTGAAAATTTCTTATAGTGAGATTTTGATGAAATGACAAATTTTAGGTGTTGTTTCATATATGTTTGGTCTTCTTTACACTCAATTAGTTTTTTACATTATCGTGAATTGTGACATTTCCTTATCACATTAATAGTCAATTTAAAGGGGAAAAAAAAATTAATGTTGCAGAATATGTACAATTCTTGGGTAGATATTGCTCAACCTGATGTAAAAAGGTTTTGACATATAATTTATTATAATATCTAGACTAGATGTATTGAGTCAGTTGGGTTTCGCTCACCATGTGTTTGATAAAAAAATAAGATAATAAAGCTTGACTCACTATTCAAGTTTTAAAAAAAAAAAAAAACCCTTACTCGACCCACCACGGATTGATGTGCTAAATGGGTTGTAGCGACCGAAAAATCTGGAGGATTTATTCGAGTTTAATGGAGCCGCCACCAATAATTTATTTCGAAGGGAAAATATTGGAAAAAACCTTTTTTGAAGAAAATAGTCCTTGAGACCAGATTTGGGTTCGGGAGTCGATTATGCGTAGGGAAGGTATTAGCACCCCACGACATCCTGTCGAAAAAGGTTACCTCTAATTAATTGTGCAAAATTTATATTAACTTCTAAAAATATTTATTTCCCTTTTATTTTTTTTAAAAAAAAGGCAAGAATTTACAATGATGAAATAATAAAAAAAAGCTTAATAAATGTTGTTTATTTTTGCGCTTGACAGGAGTGTGCTCCTGCTCTTACGTATCTCCGGGTGCAGTGGAGAAATCAAAGACTACATAGTTCTTGGGTAGAAAAATGGTTGTGTGTTGGTTGATTTTAATTAATCAATTTGTGACTTAATTTTTTATGATTTGCGTAGTGACTAAACCAAAAGTGGATTTGGCGTAATCACTACTGATATTTTAAGATGTTTTATTAAGAATTTGTGATGACCAAACCAAAAGAGAATTTAGAGTAGTCATTGATTTTAAGTTTCTTTTTCAAAAGGGTTTGCATAGTGACCAAACCAAAAGCGGATTTAGCGTGGTCACTACTAATATTTATTTGATTTTTCTTTAAATAAATAGGGTTAAAATTAGTTAAAAAAAATTTTTTAAAAAAAATGAAACAAAAATTAAGATTGACAAATGGATATGCAAATCGATTTAGAAGAACAATACAAAAAGGAAAGACAAAATAAATACATTCAGCCTGTCAAATGGGCTACGAGCCCAATCACCTAATAAAACAAAAAAAAAGACTTAGAGGTACAAACAAAATAGATGGTCAGCAAAAAAAAAAAAAAGGGGTCACGAGCAAATGGGCTACAAGCCCAGCAGCGCAACATGGAGCACAATAAAAACAAGAAAGCTAGAGGCACAAACATAAAAGGGATATTTCAGCAACAATAAATGGGCCACGAGCCCACGACCAATGACGTAAAATAAAGGTGTCCGAATCTTCTCAGAGGTTAAGAAGGAAAGAAGAGAAAAAGAAAGGGAGAGGGAATAGGCAGCCGCGCCAAGCGCCATGGCAGGGAGGGAGAGTCTGTAAGCATGTGAAATAAAGGGAAAGAAGAAGAAAGAGGGTCGATGAGAGTGGAAGAGAGTTTAGGAGAGAAAGAGGGATACCGATGAAGGAGAAAAACAACGACGTCGACGTCGTGGTGGTGGGGGCGACAGTCGGGTCGCGGCGGTTTCGGTGGTTCGCGACGGCGGTGTGTGATCGGTATGAGTTCAGCGCGATGGGCTGCAATGGATGGGGATGACAATGATAGGTTTGGGTTCCGATTGGAGGTAAGTGGAGCTTGGTTTTGAAGATGGAAATGGGTGTTAGTGATGAGTATGGATGGTGAAGCCTCCTTCGATCCCCCCCTCTCTGCAGGTAGCATCTTTGTATATATGGGACTTGAATATGGGAAATTCGTCTGGAGCAATGCAATTGAGAGGTTGTTTTCTACCGCCTTTCCCTTTTCCTTAGCATGCTATACTATGTTAGTTGCAGCTAGTAGAAAAATGAAAATTTCAAAGGGACTGACAGAGAAAGACATTTGACTTGTTCTCTCCCGTAGCAATACTGCCAGAGTGTGCTCCCTAATAGCTGTGTGCATAGTCTGTGTGCTCGTCGTACTGTTTACGAAGAAAGGAAGTGCACGAGAAAACAAGAAAAAAGTGGCATTTGACTTAGCCTTATTCAACAATGTTGCCTTTCCCATTTTTTCACTATTTGGTGCTCTAATACTCTGATCAAGAGCATTTGTTTTCCCAATCTTCTGCAGCTTCTGTATTCTAGGCTGTTTAGCCTTGTTTGACCCTTTTTTTCTGACAAAGCCCTGCGTTGTTGTACAGTTAAATAGAGGTAGGGAGACAGTGATGGTGCCAAAATAAATTGCATGATCTTAGTAGGAGAGTCTAGTCTTGAAGAAAAGTAATTTGGTTTCACTATCCACTATACTGCTATAGTGGTGATGGAATCGACCACTTGGTTCTGCTATCTGAGATTCAGATTTATGATTTAAACACCCAATCTGATATTTGTTGCCAATGTCAAAGTATGAAAAACTGATGTTAAAACGCCAAACATTATTCAATTGTGTAGTCGCATTTTAATTATTTCTTTGGGGGTTATGATTCCGTTTTGATTGTTGATAATCTGATTGGTAAAACATACCTGTGTTGTCAGGGTTGATGTTGTGCAGCGTGAGGAGATTTACACCATTTTTGCGTGATGTAAAACTGTGCCAGGAGGAGGGATTTGGTTTCCTTGCCAAAAGAGGAGTTCAATGTGTCCTTTATGCCTTCTTTATTATTTTCGATTCCTTGTACTTGTATTCTTTTCATTTTTGTATTTGCTTTATCTGTGTATTAATGAGCAAGCAAGATGAAGATGATTTTTTTTTAGATTTTTTTTTGATTTATTGATTTTTGTTTTACTTTTTGTTAAAAAAATAAAAATAAAAATAAAATAAAATAAAATAAAATAAAATTGTAATAATAATAAAAAAAGATGGACAAAATTGGGATATAACAGCTGCCCCTCTTTAGTTATATTTTATTAGAAAATGTGAACAACAAAAGTTTTCATATTTTCATCGTAAAATAGAAGTAAAGATAAAGACACTAATTTTGTCCCGAACCAGGATAGGCAAAGGATGACAACGAGGGATTGAGGCTCGGTGCGTTTAATCGAAAAGCAATAAAGAAGGATCACCGCCAGGTCGGGTATTGACGCGGTGATCAAAAGGCAATAATGAGGGATTAACGCTTGGCGCATTCATCGGAAAATAATAAAGAAGGGTCACCGCCAGGTCGGGTACTGGTGCGGTGATCGAAAAGCAATAATGAGGGATTAACGCTTGGCGCGTTTATCAGAAAACTATAGAGAAGGATCTCCGCCAGGTCGGGTACTGACGCGGGGATCGGAAAGAAATAATGAGGGTTCAACGCCAAGTAAGGTATTGACGCGTCGATGGGAAGCAATAAAGAAGGATCACCGCCAGGTCGGGTACTGACACGGTGATCGGAAGGTTCGACGCCAAGTAGGGTATTGACGAATCGATAGGAAGCAATAAAGAAGGATCAACATCAGGTCCGGAACTGATATGTTGGTCAAAAAGCAATAATGAGGGATTACCGCCAGGTCGGGTACTGACGCGGTAATCTTAAAGCGATAAAGAGGGAGCGATACTTGGCGTGTCGCTTTAGGATGCAAAATAAAAGATCAATGCTCGGCACATTGTTTGTAAACAAAAGTGAAGGATCAAAATTTGGTGCACGGACCAGGTGTAACAAAACGGCTAGAAGGTGGTGATATGAAGATGATGCGTGATGCATGTATGCAATGCGATTATTATTTTTACTGATTCCTCGTCCCGTAGATCTCTAGTGCTTTAAAGATATGGGACAGATTGAGGTTCATCGGGTTTATTCATACTATGCTTTCGACTGGGAAGGAGCGCAAATTATCGATGCAGCACTAGTTACTTTTTAAAGGTAATCCCTTTGCCTTTTAAACTTATTTGTTGAGATTTGGCGTTTCCTCGTGATTCTTAAGATGTATATCATAACCGTAATGCTTTCCCGTATCATCACATGCTTCACAATTCAGTGCTTATTATCATAAAACAATATTTTGAAATATGAGAACGGAGTTGTTTGGTATTCAAAAAGAGTCATGTGTACAAGGACTGAAGTTACACAGACTTGAAAATACATCCAGAAAAATGCGGGAAGAAGAAAAAGATCAAAGAGGGACAATAACTAAGCAGATATTTTATAGTTTGTGTCTTTGTAGGAACAAATGCCAGCTCCCCCATATCCATAACTTTGAATACTCATTACCCTACTTCTGAAAATATATAGAACTGCCCCAGTTGGGTAAGAGCCCTTGATGCACCAGCCTTCTTCAATGTCCGATTTTAGACCCTAACTTCTGCTTGGATTGCTCTTTCAAGTTTTCAATCCAACGGGTCGCTCTAATTTTTGCCTAGGTCGCCCTTTCAGGTTTTCAACCTAGCGAGCTCATTTTTGCTTGGCCCTTTATATATATTTTTCAGGCATAATATTTTTTGACTGCATCAGAGTTTACTGGGAGTGGGAGATCTTCACCGTCCATCCTTGTGAGGATTAAGGCTCCTCCAGAAAAAGCTTTTTTCACAACATACGGGCCTTCATAATTCGGAGTCCATTTTCCACGAGAATCTTTTTGGATGGGCAAAATCTTCTTGAGCACTAGGTCTCCTTCTTGAAATTCCCGAGGGCGAACTTTCTTTTTGTAAGCCCTCTTCATCCTGTGTTGATATAGATGTCCATGACATAAGGCCATCACTCTCTTTTCTTCAATGAGATTCAATTGATCCAGCCGAGCCTGAACCCATTCTGCCTCTTCTAGTTTTGTCTCCATCAATACCCTTAACGAGGGAATCTCGACTTCAATGGGAAGCACTGCTTCCATTCCATACACCAGCGAGAAAGGGGTTGCCCTGTTGAGGTGCGAACTGAAGTTCGATAACCGTGCAAGGCAAAAGGGAGCATTTTGTGCCAGTCTCTAAATGTTACCACCATCTTTTGGACAATCTTCTTGATGTTCTTATTTGCTGCTTCAACTGCCCCATTCATCTTTGGGCGGTACGGTGAGGAATTATGATGTTGGATCTTGAAGTCATTACACAACTCCTTCATCATCTTGTTATTCAAATTAGTCCCATTATCAGTGATGATCTTATTTGGCAAACCATATCGGCAGATCAAATCTCTCTTGATGAATTTGACAACCACATTTTTTGTCACACTTACATATGAAGCCGCTTCAACCCATTTAGTGAAATAGTCGATTGCGACAAGAATGAAGCGATGTCCATTTGATGCCTTAGGTTCAATGGGTCCAATGACATCCAATCCCCACATTGAGAATGGACATGGTGCTGTTAAGATGTTCAAAGAGACTGGTGGCACATGGATGTTATCGGCGTAAATCTGACATTTGTGGCATTTCTTCACATAACCGAAGCAATCAGTCTCCATAGACAACCAATAGTAGCCAGCCCTCAAGATTTTTCTTGCCATTGCATGCCCATTTGCGTGAGTCCCAAAGGAACCTTCGTGAACCTCTCGCATAATCTTTTCTGCCTCAGTCTTATCAACACACCTGAGAAGTACCATGTCATGGTTTCTCTTATAAAGCACTTCGCCATTTAGAAAGAATCCCATTGCCAACCGCCTTAATGCCCTTTTATCATTCTCTGAGACATTAGGAGGATATTCTCTACTTGTGATGTATCGTTTGATGTCGTAATACTGTGGTTTGCCATCGTGCTCTCCTTCTATTGCTAGGTGCAGTGTACGGTCGTGATTCTCAGATTTTTATGAGCGGTAGGCTCTCCTCATGCGATTTTGAACATTGATGATAGAGTAGCTAAAGCGTCAGCTAGCTGATTATCTTCACGCGGAATGTGATGGAAGATGACTTCATCAAACTGCTCCATCAATTCTTTGATGTGATCGTGGTAAGGAACTAATTTAGAATCCCTCGTTTCCCATTCGCCTTTTAACTGATGGATAACCAAAGCCGAGTCTCCATATACTTCGAGAATTTTGACCTTTGATTCAATGGCCGCCTGAATTCCCATGGCACATGCCTCATATTCTGCCATATTGTTTGTACAATCGAAACACAATCTCGCAGTAAATGGGATGAATTGATTTTCTGGGGAAATCAGCACAGCTCCAATCCCATGTCCCAATGCATTAGAGGCACCATCAAATAACAAGATCCATTTTTCATCGTCAGGGGTTTCTTTTCCTTCAAATAGGGCCATTATGTCTTCGTCTGGGAAATCACACTGCATTGACTGATAGTCTTCCACAGGTTGATGAGCCAAGTATTCAGCTAAGGTACTACCTTTAATTGCCTTTTGGGTGACATACACAATATCATACTCAGATAACAACATTTGCCAACGAGCAATTCTTCCTGTGAGAGCAGGCTTTTCAAAAATTTACTTGATCGGATCCATTTTGGACACCAAACAGGTTGTATGGGAAAGCATATATTGTCTCAAACGATGTGCGGCCCAGGTTAACGCGCAACACGTTCGTTCTAACAATGAATACCTCGTCTCGCAGCTAGTGAATTTCTTGCTCAAGTAGTAAATGGCATGCTCCTTCTTTCCAGATTCATCATGTTATCCTAGCACACAACCCATTGATTCGTCCAATACTGTTAAGTACATGATGAGGGGTCTCCCTGGCACAGGAGGTACCAAAACCGGTGGATCTTGTAAGTACTGTTTGATTTTCTCAAAAGCTTTTTGGCAATTTTCGTTCCATTTGGTTTCCTGATTCTTACACAGCAGCTTGAAAATTAGTTCACAAGTAGCAGTTAGCTGGGATATAAACCTGGCGATGTAGTTCAACCTTCCCAAGAATCCACGAACTTCTTTTTCGGTGCGAGGAGTCGGCATTTCGAGGATTGCTTTTACTTTGGCCGGATCAACTTCTATTCCCTTCTGGCTGACTATAAACCCTAGCAGCTTGCCTGATCTTACACCAAAACTACACTTAGCTGGGTTTAACCGGAGTTTATACTTCCTCAGTCGCTCAAAAAGTTTTTGTAGGTTAATAGCATGACCTTCCTCTGTTTTGGACTTTACAATCATGTCATCCACATAGACCTCTATCTCTTTGTGCATCATGTCATGGAACAAAGCCACCATCGCTCTTTGGTATGTTGCCCCAGCATTTCTTAATCCAAACGGCATTACTTTGTAACAGAAAGTTCCCCATAAAGTGATAAATGTGGTTTTCTCCATATCCTCGGGAGCCATCTTGATTTGATTATAGCCAGAATATCCATCCATGAAAGAGAAGACAGAGTGTTGAGCTGTGCTATCTACCAAGACATCAATATGTGGCAAAGGGAAGTCATCCTTAGAAATTTGGACCTGTTTAGATCTCTATAGTCAACACACATTCGAACCTTTCCATCTTTCTTTGGGACTGGAACAATATTAGCCACCCATTGAGGGTATTTTGCTACAGCCAGAAAACCGGCGTCGAACTGTTTTTTCACCTCATCTCTAATCATGAGTGACATCTCCGGCTTCATTCTTCTCAACTTCTGTTTGACCGGTGGGCACTCGGGTTTTAATGGCAATTTGTGCTCAACTATGCTATTATCTAATCCAGGCATATCTCGGTATATCCATGCGAAAACATCCGCATATTCAAATAAGAGTTTAACCAATTTTTCTCGCTCGCTGCTTTTCATTGTGGTTCCAATCTTAACTTCTTTCTTGTCGTTTTCAGTGCCCAGATTGATTGTTTCAGTTTTTTCTTCGTGGGGTTGAATCACTTTAGCTTCTTGTTCTACCAACTTCATTAATTCAAGATGGGTCTCCCAACGGTCCTCATTATCTTCCTCAGTATGATTAATGGGGTATTCAAAATTATAGTATGAGTTACTGGCATCGTTATTTTCAAACACAATGTTTTTGGATCTGTATTAGTTAAAAATAACAAAATGAAAAACGGGAAAAGATGAAAAGATATGGAAAAGATGGAAAAGGAAAGAAAAGGGAAATGATTGGAAAATTCAAAGTGCATTTTATTGATAATGATACTGAAATAAAACATGTGCGCCCTTTTGACAATAAATTATCCTAAAGCCTTGGGCAGAGCAATAGAATTTGCATTACATAATTACTTTGAATCAAAGATCGCGGGAAACTCAACGATCTCCCAATTTCCAAGTTCTTCATTCGGCGAGCAAGGGTGGACAAGATTGACATTGTCTTTTTCTGCACTGCGATCGTCCTTGATAGCTGCTATCTGATACGGATTCAACATTCCTGCACTCCGAAAGCTTTGGCTGATGTCACAAATGGGGATACTCTCATGTTTTGGCTCCCTTCCTTCCAGTCTAGCTATCCTCTTTTCTTTTCTTTCTTTGGCAATTCTCCTTTTGTCAAATCTGTTAGGTTCGTATCCCAACCCATGTCTGTTTTTGTTATTTGGAAGTTCTAGCGCGTGGAGGACGACTTGCTTACTAGCATCTCTTCTTCACCAGAGACAGTCACCAACTTATTATCCATTGAAAATTTCAACTTTTGGTGTAAGGTTGAAGGCACAACTCCAGCTGAATGGATCCATGGTCTTCCAAGGAGGAAGCTATATGCTGGTACGATTTCCATCACCTGAAAGACTACCTCGAATGTGCGAGGGCCGACTTATATAGATAGTTCGATTTCTCCAATAACTTCTCTTCTAGACCCATCGAAGGCTCTTACCACCATAGTACTGGGCTTCATATATGATCCGTCAACAGACAACTTTGCCAAGGTAGATTTTGGCATAACATTTAGAGATGACACATTATCGACGAGTACCCTAGCAAGGATATAGTCTCCACACTTCACAGAGATGTGCAATGCTTTGCTATGCCCCATTCCTTCAACTGGAATTTCTTCATCAGTGAAGGTAAGGTAATTACTAGCAACAATATTACCCACAATCCCATCGAATTGGTTCACCGTGATGTCATGGGTGACATGAGCTTTATTTAGCACTTTCATCAATGATTCTCTATGGCGCTCAGAATTCAGCAGCAGTGATAACACAGATATTTTTGCAGGAGTATGATTCAACTGATCCACCACCTTGTATTCACTCTGCTTCATAAATTTTAGGAATTCACAAACCTCTTCTTCAGACACTACTTTCTTGTTTTCTTCTTCTTTCTTTGCCTTATTACCCATATCTTTATCAATGGATTCTTCTTCTTTATCTTTTCCCTTGCGAGCTTTGTCCATGGGTCCGATAGGGGTATAAATTCGTCCACTTCGGGTCATCCCACCGATTCCCGAGATGTTAGTGATAGCAGGATTGCCAGATCCAGACGCCGCCTTTAACTGGTCATCCCCTAAGTTGTCCACAAAGACCTTCATATTGTAATCCCATGGCACTGCATTAACGTTCTTGAAAGGGAAAGGAGTTGGTACATGAATAGTTATCGGTTTAGGCACACCTCGGACTGGCTTGTTGTAACAAATCTCCAATGGTTTTGGGAAGGTCGTGTTTTTATCTTCACTTGACTGAAGGGTCAATATGTTTTCATCTTTCTTCACACAACCTACCTGTATCAAGTGTTTGTCTAACAATTCTTGGAGAATTTGCCTGAATTCCTCGCATTCCTCTATGCAATGACTGTCATCAGGATGCAAGCTACATAAGTCCCTCTCATCGTATTTCATCTCAATTATACCGAACTCGCAGAGTTTGGCATAAATGATCTTCAAGGGAGTACGGACATCCTCTACTTTCATTATCAGGGGCTGATCCCTAAACTCTTCAATAATGGCGTTGACTGCTGAACCTCCATGACCTGGAAGGGGATTATTACCCACATTAGGTCCATCCTCCTTAAAACTCAACCATTTGGCATTGATCAGATCTTGAACCACGTACTTCAAAGCCTTGTAGTTTTCAGTTGTGTGACCCATCGCTTTGCATGAACCTCCCACTTGGCATTTGGGTCATACCCTCTTGGGAAGGGAGGTTGGAGTGGTTTCATTGAGCATGGAGAGACCAAGGAGTTACTGATTAGGTGCTGGAACAAATCCGTATAGGTCATGGGAATAGGATCAAATTGGACTGCTTTCTTTTCTTGGTCATTTGGTTGTTTCGGTTTTGGTTTGGTTGGGTGGGAGCAGTTTGTGCTTGTGTTTGGATGGGGGAAGGTGGTCGAAAGGGCATCATTGGTTGGTTTGGCCGGGGGGTAGGATTATGAGAGGCGGCGGCAATGTATGGAGGTGGGAAGTAGGGGTATGGAAAAGGATGTGGGAAATTGATAAAGAATTGGGGTGGTTTTCCTTGTGCTTGTCCTCCCGGGCTCGTCATCACAGCATTGGTTTCCCCTTCTTTCTTCTTTACGAAGTTTGTTGGGGGTCTTTTGATATTACTAGTTCCAGCAAAACTTTGGGCAATCTTTCCATTCCTCATTCCTTCTTTAACTCTTTCCCCTACGATGACCATATCTGAAAAGTTTGATGATACACTTTCGATCATTTTGTCATAGAAGGGTGATTGAAGAGTATCCATGAACATGGCCACCATTTCTTTTTCAATCAGAGGCGGTTCCACTTGGACTGCCAGTCCTCTCCATCGTTGGGCATATTCCTTAAAGGTCTCATTGTCTCTTTTTGCCATGTTTTGCAACTGCATTCTATCAGGAGCCATATCAATGTTATACTTATATTGCTTCAAGAAGGCATCCGCCAAATCTTTCCAACAGCGAATATGAGATCGCTCAAGGTGTGTATACCAACTCGACGCTGCCCCTGTTAAACTATCCTGGAAGAAGTGAATCAGAAGTTTGTCATCATGTGCATAGGACGCCATCTTTCTACAGTACATGGTCAAGTGGCTTTTCGGACAAGTTGTCCCTTTATACTTGTCAAAGTTTGGTACCTTGAACTTCGGTGGTACAACCACATCCGGTACGAGACAAAGATCCGAAGCGATACTTGAACCGAGATAACATACTCCTTCTACAAATTTCTTAGCCTATCTTCGAGGATTTGCAACCGTATCGGACCATCGATTCCCAGTGGGATGCTCGATTAGGTCCCCATAGCTGGAGACCAGGCAATGCGATTAGTCTGGGGATTCAATGGATTTCCTTGAATATAATAGGGGTAACCAAATGGTCGGGGATTCACCACGGGGGCCACTACGGGCGTACTGACTCCTTGAGTATTCCCGAGATGGGATGGCGCATGACCAGGTGGAAAGGTGTATGTCATGAAGCCAGGAGTTGAGCTTTGAACTGGTATAGTTTCAGTACCGGAGCCGGATCCTTGAGCTACATCTTGTACAACAAGTGCTTGGGAATCAGTTTCTGCAGAGTTATTGTTAGCACCTGGCGGTGTGTAACCGGGCGGAAGACCAAATAGTAGGAACTGTTGTGCCTGTGGGCCATGGGGGTTATGGTTTGTAGTATCATCATTGGCCATAGGTGGTGTGTAACCAGGCAGGAGTCCGTAAAGTGGGAACTGTGGTACTTGATTCTGAGGGTTGCTAACTGGTGAATGTGTAGGACCATGCGGGTAAATTGCAAAAGGTACCATCATCCCTTGAGTATTGAGACCATATTGCAACTGCATAGGACCAAAGCCAGGTGGGTGGGAAGGTGTAGCTTGACTTTCATCATTCACTGCTGGAGATACCCCATCTGCAGCCTTGTCTTTGTTTAAGGACTGCAGAAGCTCCAAAACTTTGCTCATCTGTTCCTTCAGCTGGTTGACGTCCTCTTTCATCTCTTGGTCATCCATGATCTTTGATTGAGAGCGAGTTCGATAAGGGTGTCGAGGAACCAGTTTGTTTGATTATTTTCTGGTGATTAAAAAAAATGATATGAGTATGTAAGAAAGAAAAAAAAATGAATGAATGGATGTGGATGTATGAGTCTATTCATTTTGTACCAGGGAACCGCAGGCCTCATTGCTTTGTTGTAATTATCCATTTTTTTTAAAAGCGTTAAGTAATTTGGAGAATAAAATGGGATCAATAAGTAAAGTGATAAATCCTTTGTTGATGAGAAAGACAAATAGTACAATTCACTTAAACTAAAGCCTCATCAATTAGCTGCCCTTTTTTTCTTCTTTATAGGACAACCGGCTTTTTCTCTCAATTCTTCTATCAAACTTTTACAAAATTCAATAAACTTGTAAACATTGACTGGAGTGTTCAGTGGGTACATCGCCGCATCAGCCTCCTCTAGACGCCTTGGGATATCTGTGATTGCTTGATTGGCCAAACTTGCCAACTTTGAAAAACAGTCCCTCCAATGCATGCCTTCGTTCCTCAGTTCATTAAAGAGCGCTTGATTTTCTATCTGACTGACCAGTTTTGTAAAACGATTCTCCCAATACATGCTTTCATTTTTTAGGTCGTCATAGATCTTCTATTGGTATTCAATATAATTCCGCAACTCATTTGCATCTTCTTGTTCTTTTTTCAGCGCCTCTTGATACTTCACAAGCATCTCTTCCATTTCTTCCTTGCATTGCTTCTCCTTTTGGGCTCGGTTCTCATACCCAGCTACCACCTTCTCAGGATGTTGCTTTAAACCTTCAAGCTCCTCTTGCAAATTCTTTTCGGTAACCGAGGATTTTTTCCACAATCCTTTCCATATATAGGCGTTATCTATAGCCTTATCCCTCTCTTGATTATGCAAGCTCAATTGTTCATTTGCACCTCTCAGACAAAGTTGTATATCATGCTTGTTTTTTTCCTCTATTGCAGCTCTTTTGTTGCTTCTTTCGATGAATTGCCCTTTAAGAGTGTTTTCTGAATGTAAGTTCCTATTCTCCTGAAGTGCTTTTTCTAATTTTGCTTGTAAACCTTCTTTTTCCTCTTCAGACTTCAGCAGTGATGCCTTAAGTTCTTCTACCTCTTCATTTGTCATAGGGATAGGTTCAGGTGTCTCTTGCTTGGGAGGAGGTGTCCCATTGAAAGTTAGCTTGATTTCCTGAACTCTATCCTTAACCCACTGACGGTAGCTTTCTTTGGCGTCGGTGCTTCTTTTCCCAAGTATTTTCCCCTTTCGGATGACTTGGTTCCATGCCTGCATGATCCTTTTTTGCTCCTCTGTATCTTTCTTATCTATCCCATACACAATAAAAGGGGTTATCAACTCTTCGGCTGGGGGATGCATAATGGGATAACACAATTGTCTTAGTGATATAGAAAGGTTATAATTTATGCAACCCTTCGTTCCTAAGAGCGACACATTCGGGAAACTGCCACATTGGTAGATTACCTCATTCACTTCTTGCCATTTGGGATACCAACGAATAGTCTTCTCATTAAGGCCACGTAGATACTGAGCCCACTCTGGTTTGCTCTTAGTTTTCACAGAGCACCAATTGGAATCAACAATAGGGCATAGTGCTCTTCGCCCCTCATGAAATACATGGGTGATAAGCCATACATAGAGCACTAGTAGGCAACAAGATATCCTCTTCTTTTTCTTATCATAACATGTATTAAGGATGTAATATGTATCAGCGAGCACAGCGGGTACAGGGTTCTCGCCCTTGTTTTTTACTGCCATGAAAACATCAATTGCTGCAAAATCAACATGGTCTTCTATCTGTGGGAACAGAACTATTCCAAAAATGGCAAGGGCTAATACATCCATGAAAGTAACCCATTCCCCACCTTCAGATAATGACTTTAATCTCTCCTCTAGGTATGCTAGTGGGAAGCCATCAACACCATTTGGATTTTTCATGTTGGCTTTCAACTTACTTTCCTCAACTTTTAAAATTGAAGCAACTGTTGGGTAGGAGGGATAATGCCCTATATAATGGTAAGGCTTAGCATTTTCCAAAGGGTACCCTAAAATTTGCTCATACTCTTCTAAAGTGGGCGCCATTTGGAAATCTTGAAATGTGAAGCACCTCATCGGGGGGTCATAAAATTGAGCTAGTGCAGTAACAACCTCTACTTGTACATCTACCTCCATCAATGCAAGAATCTTCCCATATTTATCATTGAAGGCTATGCGGTTTTTCCCGGTTAGCAATTTCCCAAATTCTTGTAAACCTTGTATTTCCGGCATCTTTGCTTTGGCATGTATGAGCTTTTTTGAAACCGTTTCCTTATTTGATCCCATATTACTTTGCTGCAGATACTTACAAGCTAGCTCTTCCTTACGATTCCCTGGTAAACCTATTCAAAATAAAATAAGGATGAATGCCATATGTTCGAACTTTTATCATGTTTGATTGAAAAAAAAAATGCATGAACATGACGAGTGATGCAACTACTAGTGAGAGGGACATATTTCGAAATGTTTGTAAATGATGGGATGCCTATACTACTTTGAAAAGAAGCATTTAAAACGGTCAACCAAAAGTGAGACTGCCTCTTTGTGTCCTAAACAAGGTCAATCTAAATTAGAGGATTTCTATTTCTGATGATCTATAGGTCATTCGACTTGTGAACACTTTCATAGGTGGTACTAACACTTCCTCACCAAAGGTCTCTAGAGTCAAGTACCATTTCGGGATGCGACCACCAATAGGAAGAGGATCCTACGTGTGGGCATCCACGAAACGGTCGCACTCTAGACGAGGTTCTCGTGATACCCAAATCGAAAGTAGATCTGAAGTGACTATCACTAACAACCTCTCACTCCCTATGCTGCACTCGGGCCCGGGTATAGGGTCCCACTCATAAGTGTGTGTAAAAAGTGTGTAAGTGAGGTGTGTGATAGAGGCAATCTAAAATTACCCAAGCTGCAAAACAAATGAAATATACAAAATATGGTCTTCTAACCTAAGGTTCAATATATGCATAATATTCACAACAAATATTCACAAAAGGACAATAAATAAATAAATAAATAAATAAATAAACAAATAAATAAATAACAAATGAATAAGTAAATAAATAAATAAATAAATAAAAACAAGAGAAACTAAACATAAGAGTTAACTATTTAGCACAATCAATTATTTAGGCTTGACTCTCTGAAAAAAAAATTACCCAGTGGAGTCGCCAGCTGTAGCGACTGAAAAATCTGGAGGGATTTATTCGAGTTTAATGGAGCCGCCACCAATAATTTATTTCGAAGGGAAAATATTGGAAAAAACCTTTTTTGAAGAAAATAGTCCTTGAGACCAGATTTGGGTTCGGGAGTCGATTATGCGTAGGGAAGGTATTAGCACCCCACGACATCCTTTCGAAAAAAGTTACCTCTAATTAATTGTGCAAAATTTATATTAACTTCTAAAAATATTTATTTCCCTTTTATTTTTTTTTAAAAAAAGGCAAGAATTTACAATGATGAAATAATAAAAAAAAAGCTTAATAAATGTTGTTTATTTTTGCGCTTGACAGGAGTGTGCTCCTGCTCTTACGTATCTCCTGGTGCAGTGGAGAAATCAAAGGCTGCGTAGTTCTTGGGTAGAAAAATGGTTGTGTGTTGGTTGATTTTAATTAATCAATTTGTGACTTAATTTTTTATGATTTGCGTAGTGACTAAACCAAAAGTGGATTTGGCATAATCACTACTGATATTTTAAGATGCTTTATTAAGAATTTGTGATGACCAAACCAAAAGAGAATTTGGAGTAGTCATTGATTTTAAGTTTCTTTTTCAAAAGGGTTTGCATAGTGACCAAGCCAAAAGCGGATTTAGCGTGGTCACTACTAATATTTATTAGATTTTTCTTTAAATAAATAGGGTTAAAATTAGTTAAAAAAATGAAACAAAAATTAAGATTGACAAATGGATATGCAAATCGATTTAGAAGAACAATACAAAAAGGAAAGACAAAATAAATACATTCAGCCTGTCAAATGGGCTACGAGCCCAATCACCTAATAAAACCAAAAAAAAAAGACTTAGAGGTACAAACAAAATAGATGGTCAGCAAAAAAAAAAAAGGTCACGAGCAAATGGGCTACGAGCCCAGCAGCGCAACATGGAGCACAATAAAAACAAGAAAGCTAGAGGCACAAACATGAAAGGGATATTTCAGCAACAATAAATGGGCCACGAGCCCACGACCAATGACAGAAATAAAGCAGGTCTGGAATCTTCTGTAGGTTAAGATGGAAAGAAGAGAAAAAAAGAAAGGGAGAGGGAATAGGGGCAGGCGCTGCGCCGCGCCATGGCAGGGGAGGGAGAGTCTGTAAGCATGTGAAATAAAGGGAAAGAAGAAGAAAGAGGGTCGATGAGAGTGGAAGAGAGTTTAGGAGAGAAAGAGGGATACCGATGAAGGAGAAAAAGAACGACGGCGGCGTCGTGGTGGTGGGGGCGACAGTGCTGGTCGTGCGGCGGTTTCGCGGTGGTTCGCGACGGCGGTGCTGCGACGGTGGCGGAGATCAGCGCCGCGATGGGCTGCAATGGAAGGGGATGACAATGATAGGTTTGGGTTCCGATTGGAGGTAAGTGGAGCTTGGTTTTGAAGATGGAAATGGGTGTTAGTGATGAATATGGATGGTGAAGCCTCCTTCGATCCCCCCTCCTCTACAGAGGTAGCATGCTGTATATATGGGACTTGAATATGGGAAATTCGTCTGGAGCAATGCAATTGAGAGGTTGTTTTCTACCGCCTTTCCCTTTTCCTTAGCATGCTATACTATGTTAGTTGCAGCTAGTAGAAAAATGAAAATTTCAAAGGGACTGACAGAGAAAGACATTTGACTTGTTCTCTCCCGTAGCAATACTGCCAGAGTGTGCTCCCTAATTTGTGTGCATAGTTTGTGTGCTCGCTGCATCGCTTATGCGAAGAAAGGAAGTGCACGAGAAAACAAGAAAAAAGTGGCATTTGACTTAGCCTTATTCAACAATGTTGCCTTTCCCATTTTTTCACTATTTGGTGCTCTAATACTCTGATCAAGAGCATTTGTTTTCCCAATCTTCTGCGACACGTATTCTAGGTCATTTAGCCTTGTTTGACCCTTTTTTTCTGACAAAGCCCTGCGTTGTTGTACAGTTAAATAGAGGTAGGGAGACAGTGATGGTGCCAAAATAAATTGCATGATCTTAATAGGAGAGTCTAGTCTTGAAGAAAAGTAATTTGGTTTCACTATCCACTATACTGCTATAGTGGTGATGGAATCGACCACTTGGTTACGCTTATCCGAGATTCGTGATTTGTGATTTAAACGTCCAATCTGATATTTGTTGCCAATGTCAAAGTATGAAAAACTGATGTTAAAACGCCAAACATTATTCAATTGTGTAGTCGCATTTTAATTATTTCTTTGGGGGTTATGATTCCGTTTTGATTGTTGATAATCTGATTGGTAAAACATACCTGTGTTGTCAGGGTTGATGTTGTGCAGCGTGAGGAGATTTACACCATCTTTGCGTGATGTAAAACTGTGCCAGGAGGAGGGATTTGGTTTCAGTTGTGTGACCTACTGCCCCTGCATGAAACTCACACTTGGCATTTGGGTCATACCCTCTTGGGAAGGGAGGTTGGAGTGGTTTCATTGAGCATGGAGAGACCAAGGAGTTACTGATTAGGTGCTGGAACAAATCCGTATAGGTCATGGGAATAGGATCAAATTGGACTGCTTTCTTTTCTTGGTCATTTGGTTGTTTCTGGTTTTGGTTTGGTTGGGTGGGAGCAACTGGCTGTGCTTGTGTTTGGATGGGGGAAGGTGGTCGAAAGGGCATCATTGGTTGGTTTGGCCGGGGGGTAGGATTATGAGAGGTGGCGGCAATGTATGGAGGTGGGAAGTAGGGGTATGGAAAAGGATGTGGGAAATTGATAAAGAATTGGGGTGGTTTTCCTTGTGCTTGTCCTCCCGGGCTCGTCATCACAGCATTGGTTTCCCCTTCTTTCTTCTTTACGAAGTTTGCTGGGGGTCTTTTGATATTACTAGTTCCAGCAAAACTTTGGGCAATCTTTCCATTCCTCATTCCTCCTTTAACTCTTTCCCCTACGATGACCATATCTGAAAAGTTTGATGATACACTTTCGATCATTTTGTCATAGAAGGGTGATTGAAGAGTATCCATGAACATGGCCACCATTTCTTTTTCAATCAGAGGCGGTTCCACTTGGACTGCCAGTCCTCTCCATCGTTGGGCATATTCCTTAAAGGTCTCATTGTCTCTTTTTGCCATGTTTTACAACTGCATTCTATCAGGAGCCATATCAATGTTATACTTATATTGCTTCAAGAAGGCATCCGCCAAATCTTTCCAACAGCGAATATGAGATCGCTCAAGGTGTGTATACCAACTCGACGCTGCCCCTGTTAAACTATCCTGGAAGAAGTGAATCAGAAGTTTGTCATCATGTGCATAGGACGCCATCTTTCTACAGTACATGGTCAAGTGGCTTTTCGGACAAGTTGTCCCTTTATACTTGTCAAAGTTTGGTACCTTGAACTTCGGTGGTACAACCACATCCGGTACGAGACAAAGATCCGAAGCGATACTTGAACCGAGATAACTTACTCCTTCTACAGCCCTTAGCCTATCTTCGAGGATTTGCAACTTCGTATCAGACCACTGATTCCCAACTGGGATGCTCAGATTGGGTCCCCCCATAGCTGGAGACCAGGCAATGCGATTAGTCTGGGGATTCAATGGATTTCCTTGAATATAATAGGGGTAACCAAATGGTCGGGGATTCACCACGGGGGCCACTACGGGCGTACTGACTCCTTGAGTATTCCCGAGATGGGATGGCGCATGACCAGGTGGAAAGGTGTATGTCATGAAGCCAGGAGTTGAGCTTTGAACTGGTATAGTTTCAGTACCGGAGCCGGATACTTGAGCTACATCTTGTACAACAAGTGCTTGGGAATCAGTTTCTGCAGAGTTATTGTTAGCACCTGGCGGTGTGTAACCGGGCGGAAGACCAAATAGTAGGAACTGTTGTGCCTGTGGGCCATGGGGGTTATGGTTTGCAGTATCATCATTGGCCATAGGTGGTGTGTAACCAGGCAGGAGTCCGTAAAGTGGGAACTGTGGTACTTGATTCTGAGGGTTGCTAACTGGTGAATGTGTAGGACCATGCGGGTAAATTGCAAAAGGTACCATCATCCCTTGAGTATTGAGACCATATTGCAACTGCATAGGACCAAAGCCAGGTGGGTGGGAAGGTGTAGCTTGACTTTCATCATTCACTGCTGGATATACCCCATCTGCAGCCTTGTCTTTGTTTAAGGACTGCAGAAGCTCCAAAACTTTGCTCATCTGTTCCTTCAGCTGGTTGACGTCCTCTTTCATCTCTTGGTCATCCATGATCTTTGATTGAGAGCGAGTTCGATAAGGGTGTCGAGGAACCAGTTTGTTTGATTATTTTCTGGTGATTAAAAAAAATGATATGAGTATGTAAGAAAGAAAAAAAAAATGAATGAATGGATGTGGATGTATGAGTCTATTCATTTTGTACCAGGGAACCGCAGGCCTCATTGCTTTGTTGTAATTATCCATTTTTTTTTAAAAGCGTTAAGTAATTTGGAGAATAAAATGGGATCAATAAGTAAAGTGATAAATCCTTTGTTGATGAGAAAGACAAATAGTACAATTCACTTAAACTAAAGCCTCATCAATTAGCTGCCCTTTTTTTCTTCTTTATAGGACAACCGGCTTTTTCTCTCAATTCTTCTATCAAACTTTTACAAAATTCAATAAACTTGTAAACATTGACTGGAGTGTTCAGTGGGTGCATCGCCGCATCAGCCTCCTCTAGACGCCTTGGGATATCTGTGATTGCTTGATTGGCCAAACTTGCCAACTTTGAAAAACAGTCCCTCCAATGCATGCCTTCGTTCCTCAGTTCATTAAAGAGCGCTTGATTTTCTATCTGACTGACCAGTTTTGTAAAACGATTCTCCCAATACATGCTTTCATTTTTTAGGTCGTCATAGATCTTCTATTGGTATTCAATATAATTCCGCAACTCATTTGCATCTTCTTGTTCTTTTTTCAGCGCCTCTTGATACTTCACAAGCATCTCTTCCATTTCTTCCTTGCATTGCTTCTCCTTTTGGGCTCGGTTCTCATACCCAGCTACCACCTTCTCAGGATGTTGCTTTAAACCTTCAAGCTCCTCTTGCAAATTCTTTTCGGTAACCGAGGATTTTTTCCACAATCCTTTCCATATATAGGCGTTATCTATAGCCTTATCCCTCTCTTGATTATGCAAGCTCAATTGTTCATTTGCACCTCTCAGACAAAGTTGTATATCATGCTTGTTTTTTTCCTCTATTGCAGCTCTTTTGTTGCTTCTTTCGATGAATTGCCCTTTAAGAGTGTTTTCTGAATGTAAGTTCCTATTCTCCTGTAGTGCTTTTTCTAATTTTGCTTGTAAACCTTCTTTTTCCTCTTCAGACTTCAGCAGTGATGCCTTAAGTTCTTCTACCTCTTCATTTGTCATAGGGATAGGTTCAGGTGTCTCTTGCTTGGGAGGAGGTGTCCCATTGAAAGTTAGCTTGATTTCCTGAACTCTATCCTTAACCCACTGACGGTAGCTTTCTTTGGCGTCGGTGCTTCTTTTCCCAAGTATTTTCCCCTTTCGGATGACTTGGTTCCATGCCTGCATGATCCTTTTTTGCTCCTCTGTATCTTTCTTATCTATCCCATACACAATAAAAGGGGTTATCAACTCTTCGGCTGGGGGATGCATAATGGGATAACACAATTGTCTTAGTGATATAGAAAGGTTATAATTTATGCAACCCTTCGTTCCTAAGAGCGACACATTCGGGAAACTGCCACATTGGTAGATTACCTCATTCACTTCTTGCCATTTGGGATACCAACGAATAGTCTTCTCATTAAGGCCACGTAGATACTGAGCCCACTCTGGTTTGCTCTTAGTTTTCACAGAGCACCAATTGGAATCAACAATAGGGCATAGTGCTCTTCGCCCCTCATGAAATACATGGGTGATAAGCCATACATAGAGCACTAGTAGGCAACAAGATATCCTCTTCTTTTTCTTCTCATGACATGTATTAAGGATGTAATATGTATCAGCGAGCACAGCGGGTACAGGGTTCTCGCCCTTGTTTTTTACTGCCATGAAAACATCAATTGCTGCAAAATCAACATGGTCTTCTATCTGTGGGAACAGAACTATTCCAAAAATGGCAAGGGCTAATACATCCATGAAAGTAACCCATTCCCCACCTTCAGATAATGACTTTAATCTCTCCTCTAGGTATGCTAGTGGGAAGCCATCAACACCATTTGGATTTTTCATGTTGGCTTTCAACTTACTTTCCTCAACTTTTAAAATTGAAGCAACTGTTGGGTAGGAGGGATAATGCCCTATATAATGGTAAGGCTTAGCATTTTTCAAAGGGTACCCTAAAATTTGCTCATACTCTTCTAAAGTGGGCGCCATTTGGAAATCTTGAAATGTGAAGCACCTCATCGGGGGGTCATAAAATTGAGCTAGTGCAGTAACAACCTCTACTTGTACATCTACCTCCATCAATGCAAGAATCTTCCCATATTTATCATTGAAGGCTATGCGGTTTTTCCCGGTTAGCAATTTCCCAAATTCTTGTAAACCTTGTATTTCCGGCATCTTTGCTTTGGCATGTATGAGCTTTTTTGAAACCGTTTCCTTATTTGATCCCATATTACTTTGCTGCAGATACTTACAAGCTAGCTCTTCCTTACGATTCCCTGGTAAACCTATTCAAAATAAAATAAGGATGAATGCCATATGTTCGAACTTTTATCATGTTTGATTGAAAAAAAAATGCATGAACATGACGAGTGATGCAACTACTAGTGAGAGGGACATATTTCGAAATGTTTGTAAATGATGGGATGCCTATACTACTTTGAAAAGAAGCATTTAAAACGGTCAACCAAAAGTGAGACTGCCTCTTTGTGTCCTAAACAAGGTCAATCTAAATTAGAGGATTTCTATTTCTGATGATCTATAGGTCATTCGACTTGTGAACACTTTCATAGGTGGTACTAACACTTCCTCACCAAAGGTCTCTAGAGTCAAGTACCATTTCGGGATGCGACCACCAATAGGAAGAGGATCCTACGTGTGGGCATCCACGAAACGGTCGCACTCTAGACGAGGTTCTCGTGATACCCAAATCGAAAGTAGATCCGAAGTGACTATCACTAACAACTTCTCACTCCCTAAGCTGCACTGGGGCCGGGTATAGGGTCCCACTCATAAGTGTGTGTAAAAAGTGTGTAAGTGAGGTGTGTGATAGAGGCAATCTAAAATTACCCAAGCTGCAAAACAAATGAAATATACAAAATATGGTCTTCTAACCTAAGGTTCAATATATGCATAATATTCACAACAAATATTCACAAAAGGACAATAAATAAATAAACAAATAAATAAATAACAAATGAATAAGTAAATAAATAAATAAATAAATAAAAACAAGAGAAACTAAACATAAGAGTTAACTATTTAGCACAATCAATTATTTAGGCTTGACTCTCTAAAAAAAAAATTACCCAGTGGAGTCGCCAGCTGTAGCGACTGAAAAATCTGGAGGGATTTATTCGAGTTTAATGGAGCCGCCACCAATAATTTATTTCGAAGGGAAAATATTGGAAAAAACCTTTTTTGAAGAAAATAGTCCTTGAGACCAGATTTGGGTTCGGGAGTCGATTATGCGTAGGGAAGGTATTAGCACCCCACGACATCCTTTCGAAAAAAGTTACCTCTAATTAATTGTGCAAAATTCATATTAACTTCTAAAAATATTTATTTCCCTTTTATTTTTTTTTAAAAAAAGGCAAGAATTTACAATGATGAAATAATAAAAAAAAAGCTTAATAAATGTTGTTTATTTTTGCGCTTGACAGGAGTGTGCTCCTGCTCTTACGTATCTCCTGGTGCAGTGGAGAAATCAAAGGCTACGTAGTTCTTGGGTAGAAAAATGGTTGTGTGTTGGTTGATTTTAATTAATCAATTTGTGACTTAATTTTTTATGATTTGCGTAGTGACTAAACCAAAAGTGGATTTGGCATAATCACTACTGATATTTTAAGATGCTTTATTAAGAATTTGTGATGACCAAACCAAAAGAGAATTTGGAGTAGTCATTGATTTTAAGTTTCTTTTTCAAAAGGGTTTGCATAGTGACCAAGCCAAAAGCGGATTTAGCGTGGTCACTACTAATATTTATTAGATTTTTCTTTAAATAAATAGGGTTAAAATTAGTTAAAAAAATGAAACAAAAATTAAGATTGACAAATGGATATGCAAATCGATTTAGAAGAACAATACCAAAAGGAAAGACAAAATAAATACATTCAGCCTGTCAAATGGGCTACGAGCCCAATCACCTAATAAAACCAAAAAAAAAAGACTTAGAGGTACAAACAAAATAGATGGTCAGCAAAAAAAAAAAAGGGTCACGAGCAAATGGGCTACGAGCCCAGCAGCGCAACATGGAGCACAATAAAAACAAGAAAGCTAGAGGCACAAACATGAAAGGGATATTTCAGCAACAATAAATGGGCCACGAGCCCACGACCAATGACAGAAATAAAGCAGGTCTGGAATCTTCTGTAGGTTAAGATGGAAAGAAGAGAAAAAAAGAAAGGGAGAGGGAATAGGGGCAGGCGCTGCGCCGCGCCATGGCAGGGGAGGGAGAGTCTGTAAGCATGTGAAATAAAGGGAAAGAAGAAGAAAGAGGGTCGATGAGAGTGGAAGAGAGTTTAGGAGAGAAAGAGGGATACCGATGAAGGAGAAAAAGAACGACGACGGCGTCGTGGTGGTGAAGCGACAGTGCTGGTCGTGCGGCGGTTTGCGGTGGTTCGCGGCACGGTCTTTGCTGACGGTGGCGGAGATCAGCGCCGCGATGGGCTGCAATGGAAGGGGATGACAATGATAGGTTTGGGTTCCGATTGGAGGTAAGTGGAGCTTGGTTTTGAAGATGGAAATGGGTGTTAGTGATGAATATGGATGGTGAAGCCTCCTTCGATCCCCCCTCCTCTACAGAGGTAGCATACTGTATATATGGGACTTGAATATGGGAAATTCTTCTGGAGCAATGCAATTGAGAGGTTGTTTTCTACCGCCTTTCCCTTTTCCTTAGCATGCTATACTATGTTAGTTGCAGTTAGTAGAAAAATGAAAATTTCAAAGGGACTGACAGAGAAAGACATTTGACTTGTTCTCTCCCGTAGCAATACTGCCAGAGTGTGCTCCCTAATAGCTGTGTGCATAGTCTGTGTGCTCGTCGTACTGTTTGCGAAGAAAGGAAGTGCACGAGAAAACAAGAAAAAAGTGGCATTTGACTTAGCCTTATTCAACAATGTTGCCTTTCCCATTTTTTCACTATTTGGTGCTCTAATACTCTGATCAAGAGCATTTGTTTTCCCAATCTTCTGCAGCTTCTGTATTCTAGGCTGTTTAGCCTTGTTTGACCCTTTTTTTCTGACAAAGCCCTGCGTTGTTGTACAGTTAAATAGAGGTAGGGAGACAGTGATGGTGCCAAAATAAATTGCATGATCTTAATAGGAGAGTCTAGTTTTGAAGAAAAGTAATTTGGTTTCACTATCCACTATACTGCTATAGTGGTGATGGAATCGACCACTTGGTTCTGCTATCTGAGATTCAGATTTATGATTTAAACACCCAATCTGATATTTGTTGCCAATGTCAAAGTATGAAAAACTGATGTTAAAACGCCAAACATTATTCAATTGTGTAGTCGCATTTTAATTATTTGTTATGATTCCGTTTTGATTGTTGATAATCTGATTGGTAAAACATACCTGTGTTGTCAGGGTTGATGTTGTGCAGCGTGAGGAGATTTACACCATTTTTGCGTGATGTAAAACTGTGCCAGGAGGAGGGATTTGGTTTCCTTGCCAAAAGAGGAGTTCAATGTGTCCTTTATGGCTTCTTTATTATTTTCGATTCCTTGTACTTGTATTCTTTTCATTTTTGTATTTGCTTTATCTGTGTATTAATGAGCAAGCAAGATGGAGATAATTTTTTTTTAGATTTTTTTTTGATTTATTGATTTTTGTTTTATTTTTTTTAAAAAAAAAATAAAAATAAAAATAAAATAAAATAAAATAAAATTGTAATAATAATAAAAAAAGATGGACAAAATTGGGGTATAACATGGGTTGGCTAACCTAAATTTAGAAATAAAAAACTTAAGACAATTTAAAAAAAATATAAATCATTAAAATAGTTAAAAAGTTCTAAAAAAAAGGATGACCGTGAGACACCAGTTAAGTGAGTCAGGTCAAAATAACCCTAAAATACGTAAGCCATTTTTTTCCAACTGGACTCACTAGTGAACCTAGTTGGATTGAGTTGGCTCATTGGTGATATGATATGATTTGTATGTAACCTATCATAATATCTTTGGTGATATAAGATTATATTCATGTATTGCATCTAAAGTATTACATTTGGTATCAATGTCACCGGCTGTGATTTCATTAAGCCCAGAATAAGCTTTAGATGGAGGTTTCATATTCATCATTAGGTCGGTAAAATAATAAGGGGTAGACTGGTAGTGGTTAAGTAGACTTCAGGCATGTGGTTAATTAACTTATAAGCTAACAGGATTGTTCACGGCACTCAAAGCTTACACGCTAGAAGTTAGACGTATACATACAATGTGTTTTTTTTTTTTCCTTACGTTTGTGTAATGTGTTGTGTGAATTGATGTGTTACTTGTTATTTGAGAGCAAAGCTCAATAGGCGTGATCCTGTCTGACAACAACAAAAAAAGAATACCTGGACTCAGTTAAATCGGTATAAACACGTTTCAACTAATTAATATTGATAATGTTTTACTTGTGGATAACTCCGCAGCATAATTTTCTAAGTATTAGCCAACCGTGTGATAAAGGTTATAGGGTAACTTTTAATGAATCATGTTGCACGGTAGAAAGTGCATCTGATAATCATGTAAAATTATTAGGTGAAAGATCCAAATAGGTAGTTCGGTTGGAGAGCTAAGGGACGCTGAAAGAGTTTAAGCTGGAGGTCCCGGATTCAAACCCGGGAAATTAACATTTCTAACAATTACTAACAACTAACATTTGCCTATCAAAAAAAAAAA
Source organism: Calophaca sinica (assembly GCA_037113605.1). Classification (NCBI taxonomy): domain Eukaryota; kingdom Viridiplantae; phylum Streptophyta; class Magnoliopsida; order Fabales; family Fabaceae; genus Calophaca; species Calophaca sinica. Next base: position 60,386,706 of record CM073737.1, read on the forward strand.
CAACATATATATGCTAGACCTAGATAGCATTTCATCTGATGTTCAATGCCTTCTTAGTAAAACGATGATGCATATGGTTATGGCATAGTGTGTTGCACACATAAATATGGATCACAAGAACAAATTAATATCAAAAGACTTAGTGATTGGCATCCCAAAAATCAAGTTCCAAAAGAATGATTTATGCGATGCATGTCAGAAAGGTAAGCAAGTAGAAGCGAGTCTTAAATCAAAAATATTATTTCAACTTCGAGGCCTTTGCAACACACATGGGTTGTTTGGACCATCTAGGACCGTGAGTTTCAACGGGAATTATTATGCTCTAGTAATAGTTGATGATTATTCTGAGTTTACTTGAACTTTGTTTCTTGCACACAAACATGAAGCATTTCAAGCATTTTTCAAAACAATGAATTAAAAAATAGTAACATGTATTAGGACAGATCATGATGGGGAATTCAAAAACCATGCTTTTAAGAGTTTTTGTGAAGAACATGGGTTCTACACCTAGGACTCCTTAACAGAAAGAGGTAGTTGAGAGGAATAATAGGTACCTACTTATATATGATATATGCAGACAATGCTGAGCCGGTTAGATTATAATAAGAAAAAGCTCCAGAAATTATCATCGTACTTAACTTATTAGTATATTAATCTCTAAATTTTATTAAAGTAATATCATACGTAACATTATACCGATTAAATTAAATAAACATAAAATAGATGACTAAAAATATATGGAATCTGATAAGCCCAATCCAAATTGACCTAATGCTGTTTTGTTGGAGACATATGTTCTTTTTTTGGAATTATTAAATACACCTCAGTTTTGCTGGCATAGACCCCCTGTCAGGTTTTCGTTTTTTCTTCGTAAATCTATTTCCGCGGGCATTATAAACCTCACAGGTAAATTAGTCTTTTGGAGTGTTATTTACGAATAATTTATAACCCTCGAAAATGTATTTATGGATAAATTGTAGGGAATTTCAAAAATAGGCTTACGGAATAATTCTAGATGGTTTTGTAAGTAGGTTTCTGGAAGCGTGTAATTGCATCCCAGAATTATATTTCTGGGGGTTATAAATGTCTCAAAAATAAAATGTTTTTGGTAATACACCCTCTAACGCGTCACTGTCAACCTGTGTTTCAGTAAATAAATGGATGACATCGCATTGATTAAATAAATTATGTTGGTCGAGCGTCAAGACATTAATGGTTGAGATCGCATCGACACTTGTATAAATAGAAGTGATCTGATTTCTTCATTTTCCTTCCTTCACTCACTTTTGTTATAAACATAAGTTCAACACTTTTTGTATATTACAATGGTCAAATTATGACAACTGATAAAGGGAAAACATTTGAATTAATGTGATCTTCCTAAAATATTTAGGGTAAAAGAAGGTATCACACTTGATGCCTTAAAAAAAGTTAATGATAATACCAGACACTACAACAAAAATAGGCAATAAACAGCGCTTATTTTGGCCTTAAACATCGCTTAAAAAGCGCTACTTATTTAGCCGCTGCTGATTGTTATTCAAAAAAACAGCGTTTTTGAAACGCTGATGAAAACTGACAATAAACAGCGCTTCCTTAAAGAAGCGCTGTTTATTGTCAATTTTCAGTATCAAGAGGCAGCGCTTTCCTTAAAAAAGCGCTGTTTATTGTCATTTTTTTATCATCAATAAGTAGCGCTTCCCTTAAAGAAGCGCTGTTTATTTCCCTAAATTTTTTTTTTCAGCGTTCACGTTCAACAAATCGCGACCCAAAGATCTCATAAACAGATACTCGTGTACACGAACAGAGACTAAAAGAATACATTGTACACGCACACAGATATTCGTGTACAGAAGAAGAGAAGAAGATGATGGATCTCAGAAAACAGATCTCATAACTCCAGATCAAACAAACAGATCTCAGATATCAGAAAAATAGATCTCACAAACAAACAAACAGATCTTCGAATCAAAAACAAATCTAACAACATAAAAATCAGAAAAAATAAAAAAAAAATCATTCAGATCTATGCTTCTTCATCGTTCTTCTTTGCTTCTTCGTCGTTCGGATCTGCTTCTCTGCTTCTTCGTCGTTCGAATCTGCTTCTCTGCTTCTTCCTCATTCGGATCTGCTTATTCTCTGCTTCTTCGTCGTCTGGGCGTCTAAATCGGCATGAGAAACAGCGTCGTGCAGGAGGAGGGGACCAATGAAGGCGACTTTGAGTTTGAGGTCGTGAGTGGAGAAACCGAAAGGGCATGAGGCAAACCATGAGTTGATGGAATCGGGGTGAGTGGAAGCGGACGAGGAAACAGTCGGAGGGGGATCGGGTTTAGGAGCAGGGGAGATGCGGTTGAGACTTGAGAATGGGTCCACTCGGTGGGTTAACCATGAACTCTGGGTTGGAGAAGCGATTAGGGTTTGGGGATTAGGAATGGTAGAGGGAGATGAGAGAGAACGGAATAAGGAAAACCATGGCTTGCGATGAGAAGAACGGAATAAGGAGAACCATCACCGTCGTTCTGTATGTTTGCGATGGCTTGCGATGTGAAGAGCAGAGCGAGGGTTTGAGAGGTGAGGTAAGCGATGGCTTGGGTGAGGTGAGCGAGGGTTTGAGAGGTGAGGAGCGTGAAGTGGCCGAATAATTATAAAAGGAATCGAGTGAGAAGTGAACCTAAAGCAGCACTTGATTGCTTTAGACGCTGTTTAATGTTTTTGGACCAAAAAACAGCGCTTAAAATCTATAAGCGTTGGTTATTGTTATAGATCAAAATCAGCGCTTCATATGAGAAGCGCTGTTTATTGTTTAGGATTAAATTTTTAGGACTAAAATCAGCGCTTCCTATATGAAGCGCTATTTATTGTTATAGACCAAAATCAGCGCTTTCTATATGAAGGGCTGTTTATAGTTTAGGACAAAATTTTTAGGGCCAAAATCAACGCTTTATATAGGAAGCGTTGTTTATTGTGACGCTATCTTTTACACATTCTGTTGTAGTGAGAGCTGGATATATTATGAGTGATTGATATCCATTATCGATACCCTATATTTGTGGGATATCGATGTGTTTAATACGGGGTTCTCAAACATGAACATGACGGTGACGTGAAAAATATGTTCTCCGTCTTTGCCGAATATGTTAGCTTAGGTTGATCGAGCAAATCTGGTCAGAACCAATGAGCAGATCATTGTCTACTTCAGGAAACCATGATCTGTCGATGAAATCGTCGTCAGTTTGATTGAACCAAAGCCATCAACCAGTTCTGATGACCAAACCACTACCAAAAATAATTACAAAATAAAATTGAATTTTTTTAAAAAAGAGGTAAAACTCGACCTGCAAATAATAACTTAACATATTAAATAAAAATTAAGAAAAAGTTATTTATAATGCTGGGAAATGTTGCCGATAAACTCTCAGCCTATACAGGTGGATATATGTGGTGGCAGCATCTCCTCGGCCTGTGAGGGAAATGGTGGGGGTCGTAAAAGCATCTCCCCGGCCTACGCAGGGAATGGTGGGGTGGTGGCGGGATCTGTGGGGAATGGTGGCGGTGTAACATCCTCGATTTGCTAACCTTGCTTAACATGTGATTGTATGTGGATAAGTGTATTTGTGTGTGCCTAGGTGTGTTATGTGGAGTTTGACAATGTACTTGAGTGTTCAGTTGTGTATTCGCTTTCTGTGCCATTGTGTAGGTACATGTATGAGACTTGTGAGGTTTTGAAGGTTAAAAAGAGGTGGAGAAGTTCTTGTTTGGGTTTTGGAATTAATAGATCTTAGAAGTCTTGTAAAATTTGAGAATAATTGGAGTCAGAATTAGGGTTGTGTGAATTCGTAACCTAGAATGCGAGCTTTCGAGTGAGTAATTGGTATTCTAATTCCTTAATTCTAAGGTCAATTAGGTGTTCTATGGGTTTAGAGGGATGTTTACGTGTTAGGGTATCAAGTTTTGGGTCGTACGAGCGTCGAAATCGAAGATATCGCGCGAAAACGGACCAATTTGCATAGGCGCGCGTGACGCGTGCATGGTTAGCCTTGTGACACCCTCTACCCCGTCATGGCATTTTAACAACGTAAATAAGAAAACAACACGAAATAAATTTTAGTCTAAATAAAAACTTTATTCAAACGTGGAATAGAGTCGTCACGCTCAACTTGCAGAAATCAAACATAGCAAAAGAGAGAAAACGATAAAAAGAAGTAAACCCAAGGTTCCCCGATGTCACAATAATTCAGAGTTTCTCCTTAATTATTATATCGGAAAATAATGATAATTTATTCAAATAAAACAAATCTTCTATCTAATCCAACGAGCTATCACGATCACTCGTTGGCATCCACATCCTCAACATTTGCAGTCTCGTCATCTATACATACCCAATGGGATATGCATAGCCACAAAAAACCTCAAATAGTACATACAGTGAAGGAAAAAGGATAATCAATGCCCATAACTTGTTCATCGTAACTAACAACAATCATTGAAGTACAACAACACATAAGAACGACAATCAACTAATCATCATGGATGTTCAACTCATGTATTTCTATGCAATCCTAAGACCATGATGAAATGCATGTGGATCCATTTTCAACGAGGCCGGGATACCATGCCCATTTCAGAATACCATGTCCGTAATTCCCCCAATAATAACAAGGCCGGGATACTATGTCTGCTTTGGAATACCATGTCCGTAATGCCTTAATAATAAGGAGGTCGGGATACCATGCCCATTTCGGAATACCACGTCCGTAATGCCCCATAAATAGTAACAACAATATGGAAACTGTGATTCATGAACACAAGCAATGCAGTGTCTAACAACAGCTTCTATCACAATATCTTTGATAGAATGACAACAACAACTTCAAGACACATGTCAGTACATCGACGAGTGCCTTCAATCAACAAGAGAAGCAATTAACACACTTAGCTAATTGAGTTCTAAGCACATAACACTTAGATTATTATAGCCAAGAACACCAACATTACAATCATGAGCATTTATCATCTAATCAATTATTTCAAACATAAATCATAAGGAATAGAATTAAAATAAAATCCTCAATGTAGCCACATATTGATGAGAATAATGCATCAACTATATTCGCACAAATGCGTCCAAATTTGGTAAGAACGAAATCAGTTTCAATCATCATTTCCAAGATTTCCAGCATACACTGTCTGATGAGTTTATCATCTTTGAAGACTTAAAACTCAGCTAAAAATTACCAAATTAAATAGAGAAGTCCCTAACATACATATAGACAACATACCAGTGGTCCCATATTAAAATAGTATGCCAATTTTTCCTAGGAAACCCAAACAGATTCGAATTTCAGGACATCATCAGAAAACAGAATTTCCAGCATAGCAGTTAGAGAAAAATCTGAACGAGCAGCCAAACATATTTTAAAACTTCTACAGTTTTTATTGAAGATATCCAACTCATATATGAACGAAATGCAATTGGTCCCATTCCAAAATTCGAATCCTAGAATTCAAGAAATATCGCGCACTGAGACTGATTTTCACAAGATTTTCCAGCAACCGCAGTTAGAGAAAAATCTGAACGAGCAGTCAAACATATTCTAAAAATTCTAAACTTTTTATTGAATATAGCCAACTCATATATGAACAAAATAAAATTAGTCCAATTCCAAAATTCTAATCTTAAAATTTAAGAAAAATCACACATTGAGACTGATTCACACAGGATTTTTCAGCAACACCCTATTTGTCCTACAAGTATTCCAGAATTTCTTTCACATAGTAAAACTTTTCAAAATGCAACAAATTGTAATGTGCAATATCTCTACACATATAGGAACACTTGAATATTTTTATTTTCACAAAAATCATCACATAAATATACAGTTTAATTAGTGGCGGATCTAGGACTCTAGGTCAATGGGTGCAAAAAAATTTAAATTCATGCACTATTAAGATCTAAATGCATTTTGACGTAATCACGAAGCTCGCTCATTTCTTTCACAGTTAAACCCTAAACCATATATCAAATCATTGTTTAACTTGTTCAATGCATAAGGCTCAAAACAAAACATATCCAGATAAGGGAAAAAGTAAACTAACTGACCCAATTTTTGAAAACTTCAACTTTAGAATTGAGTAGAATGATAGAACCCATTTGAAATGAAATGATTCACAAATCACAAATCCTATCAAAGGTGACAGGATTCACAAATCATGAAATATTACACCAAAACCTTGTGAATGAATTGAATTCTTAAGGCAATACAAATCCTTCCTTTCACGTTGAAAATTCCAAATTCAAACTCTTTCATACCCCCTAAAAAAATGCCACACAAGCAAAAGATTAAAACTTTTAGGTAAGCAACAACACAAAAACATCTAAAGTAACAAAATGTGATGACAAAAATTACCTCCAAGTTCGTTGCCCCAAAATAACAATCTGGGATCATCCTCTTCCTCATCAAACTCATCTCCATACCGAAACTCAGCATCACCACGATATCCCGGTTCACTCCCATAACCAGTCTCATTCCCATTAGCATCAAAACACTCACTAACCCCAAATCCAATACCCACATTCTCTTTCTCCTTCTCTCCACTCCCCCCATCCCTCGAATGCTTCGCTTCACTCACATCCAAAGACCAATTCGCATCCCTGTTTCTGAACAGCTCCCCGCTGGAGTCCGTTCCCATTGCCATCGAAAAATCGGAGCAAGTCCCGTAAGCAGCAAAAGCCCCGACAGAGCAGCAGCGGAAGCCTCGATAGAGTAGCTGCTCCGGCCGGAAACAGATCTGGAATTGCGATGATGCCTCTTGCGAGCGATGAGGCGGTGATTAGCAGTTTTGTTGTTGTTGGGCTTGTCGTCTTCGACGAGGGTGAGTTTGGAGAGGTCGAGGGAAAAGGAGGTGATGGCGCGGTCGGAGAGACAAGGGCATTTGTTGATGTTGTTGGTAGAGTAATGGTAGCAAGGCCTTGTTGGGTCGGAGTGAGACCCATCAATGGAGGGAATAGTTTGGAGTTTGGGGAGGTCCAGATCAGAGAGAAGCCAGAGAGAGAGAGTGACGAGTGAGTGGTCAGAGGCTGAGTGTGAGTGAGTGGGTCCATAGGGATATGGGTGCAAATATTTGAAATGAGTGGGGTCAAAAAAATATTTATATGGGGTGTAAGTAAATTTTTTTTTTCAGTGTGTGCAGCTGACCACACTAAGTACAGTGTGGGTCCGCCCTTGAGTTTAGTCTAAAACAAAACCAGATTTCGTGAAAACGCGATAATAACTTTACCGCGCAAGGCGTAGGGGTCTTGGGACATCCTTATTTCTCATTCATGTTCCATAAACTCACTAGATGAGAAAAAACTGCCCTTTAACTTAACAGAATTTCATGCTCCTAAAATAGGATGAGAGAACTCCAATCTTTTTCCTTCCTTAGTGACTTGCTTCACCAAAAAATACGAGAACAAGGGTTTAGGAATGGAATACCATAGTTTGGAACCCTAACAATGAACAAGGTTATGATTAGAAGGCTTACCACTATCTATTCTTCTCAATGAAGATGCAAGGATCACGGTAGCAACACTCTCCAATCGAGTTTCTCTAGTGAACTACCAAGCCTAGAATCCTTGAGTGCCAAAATTGAGAAAAGAGAGGAGAAGAATTTTTCTGGTTTGATTGATCTTATGAGCAGCCTCTAAACTTGTTTAGGGTTTTAGAACTGAGGTTTAGTGGCTAGGTTAAGCCTATGGGTTGTGGCCCTTTTCCAATAGTCAAAAATGGGTCACCCAAGATCACAAGAACCGGCCCAAAACGAATTAAAACGCGAAAAATCGCACATCAACATAACACCTCTGGGCGCCCATGCAATTTTTGATGTATCTAGAATGGATGTTCGATTGAGGCGTTCTTGGTGGCATTGAGAAGATAAGAGAAGTTCCTACAATTTTCTCTCTAATAGGCATAACCAAAATCGGTCTCTAACACAGCTACAAATACAGTTGAAGTTTACTCTAATATTTCCAAGTGCTACACTCGTATTGTGTTTACTCCGAAAAGATTATCTAGAGTTCTAGACATCGTATTTGAGTCAAACTAAAGCCAAATGGAAGATGAATGATAGTCTAAAACTTCCTTGAAGGAGCTTAAGTCCAATTAAGTCATTAGAGGGTTCGATCCTTTTAAACTCCTAACCAATCAAAAGCATATTTAAATACATTCACACACATGAAACACATAACCAAGCACACAAAGAATTCTAAGATCCTAGCACAAAAATGAGGGTGTTACAAGCCTTGGGAAGCGTGTGACACGCATGGACCATGGTGGACCGTCAGATCCTTATATGTTTGTGATAGGTGGCGCTCTGAGTGGGCCCTCTTTGGGTAGTAGGATCCTTCACGGTGAAGAAACTAGAGCAGCGAGTGGCGCGCTTTGTATCTAGTCAGGGCGCGCGTGGCACGCGTAAGAAGGCGTACGTCGATGCTAGTTCTTATTTTTAAGGCCAATATTCACCATTTTTACCACCTTTGCTTCTTTCTTTTCCTGATCGTCGACCATAACTTACTTCCATACTAGAACCTCAACATTTTTTAATAATCTAAGGTTTGGTGATCCAATCCCAAGCCATTCCAATCGCCGGTTCGTTCATTCAATCCTATCGATTCATCTGTTATTGTTCATTGTAACATCCACATTTTTCTAAATCTTGCTTAGTGTGTGTGTTATGTGTACTTGTGTGCCCTAGGTGGGTTTTGTGTGTATTTGACCGTATATTTGACTTTTTGGCTGTGTGTTTGCTTTTTGTGTTACCATGAGCTTGTATGATAGTGTGTTTTCAGGTTTGGTATGTTATTTGAGGTTGGAATAGTGTTTGATGAGGTTTTGGTATGAGTCTAAGAATCCTGGTAAAGTTTGAGAACGACAGGAGTTGAAATTAGGGTTTTGTGTGTTTGTACTCTTAAGCGAGTGAGAACTTCTGGATGAGTACAAGAGACTTAGAACCTTTGTTCTTAAGTCCATTTGATGTCCTCTGATGTTAGGAATCAAGTTTAAGTGTTAGGGTATCGAGTTTTGGATTGCACGGAAGTCAGAATCGAAGAAATCGCGTGAAAACGGATAAGTCTGCACAGTGGAGCGTGACGCACGCAAGATAAGCCTTGGACGCGCATGGTGCGCGTTGGTCCATAGTGCACCAGCAACTCCTATCCCTTCTGTGCCACGTGGCGCGTTTTGATTGGACCGTTTGATGGCCAGACACTTGGCAGGCATGTAACAACGTCCTTCAGCCTGATGAAACCCATGTGGAAGCGCATGATATGAATTAAAGCGCGTGTTGCGCGTGCAGAGTCAGTGGCGCAGCGCAGAAATGCACGCCCACGTATGTGGTGCGCACCCAGTGTTATTTTTTTTCCTATTTAAGCCCATTATTAGCCTTAAATATGAATTTTTCCACTTCTTCTCTCTAATTTACGACTAGAGGAATACCTTAACCAGAATTCCACCATTTTTTAGATTCTCAAGATTTGTGATCCAATCCAAAGTGGTTCCAAGCGTCTGTTCATCAATCCAACTATGTAAACTCGTCTGTTACCATTCGGGCTTGTTAGGGCTTATCTCCGATCGCCATTTTGTCGAGGGTTTTGGTGATAGTGTGGGTACCGGTTGACCGTGAAACCTTGTCTGACATTGTTTTTGGTGTGGAGAGTGTTGGTTTGCTTGTTTGTGAGTTCGTAGTTGTGTTCCAGTATCTGCTTGTGATTCCGAGTTCTCCGAATACCAGGTGGGAGAAAGAATATACTTCCATTGGGTTATGTGTAATAGATATGCTTGTTTGGCATGTGTAGGGTCACCTAAGACCTACTAGGGGTTGATGTCAGTAACACCTAAGGATAGGGGTTACGGTGTGCCACATCTAAGGATAGGCGTGGTAGACCCATCAACTAACTTAGGATTTATTATTATTAAATATGATTGCCTGATAAATATGCTTATTTGTGAGTTATGCTGTACATGTCATATGAGGGTAGTAACATGCCTAGGATTGCTTTATGGCATACCTGTGAAATATGTAATATTGTGATATCTGTGTTAATATGTGAAATTGAATGCTTATAAAATGCTGTGTAAAATGTTGTAGCACTTAAGTATGATATGTTGCATAACATGATATGAGTTTGGGTATGTGAGCATAACATGATGTGAGGCATATTATTATGAGGTGTTGGATGCATGAACATGATATTGCATTAGTAACCACTCTATTCTTAATGGGAATGTGATGTGGAGAGGATCCCTACCGGGAAAAGGGGGATATCTCATCCAGCAGGTTAGATCCACTCCGTTCCCTATCGGAAAAGGGGAAACCGGACGTCCCAATCGGGAAAGGGGATACCTTGTAGACTCGGCTAGTGTCGCCCCGTCTCTATCGGAAAAGGGAGGCGGGAGTCCCTATCAAGAAAGGGGGACGACAACCTAACGGAAAGGGGATTTGCAAATATGTATTCCTATCGGAAATGGGGAGTACAACGACAATAGTAAAGAGTAGATACCATGATGCACAACTCATTGAGAGACATGGGATGAGTGGAAGAAGGTAGCTAGATTCTATTTGTTATATATGTGATTATCTGTGCGGATTGTCATACTCTCATTCTACTTATGCATTTCTCGCTTTTTAATGGATGTGTTGTTCTTATCTCCCTGTGTTTGCATGCTTGTGTGTATATATATTATTTCTGTAGTAGACTATCTTGAGGAAGATGCAGCAGCAACCCCACCCAATGAAGCAGTTCCTGGTGATGCTGTTGATGACAGAGCAGGCCCCGAAGATCCATGTTTGGGAGAGTTTTGAGTTATAGGCGAGTTGGATCCCGGAGTGGGAACTCTCAGCATCCACCTCGCTGATGGTTTTCTGTTTCTTTGGCCAGGAGTCTTTTTACTGATGTTTTGTATGGTTTGGTTGAATGTGTTGTACTATTTACACTACGCTTACTTTTGCACTCTGATAATCTAGGCCATACTGATGAGGCTATCTTTTAAGAAAACTTATAAACATATTTCATGACACTATTTACTTCATCGTGATGCGTCGTTGTCATATTTGTGCCTTAAGTTTTAATTCCTTCGTATTTTCATCGTGATGCGTCGTTGTCATATGCGAGTTAGGTTAATTATGTAGATTAAAGCATGAATAGGACAGCGGGGTGTTACACGACATCTGGTCCCTCTTGCCACATGACAGCTCATGACTACAGATGGTTGTTTCTTAGGCGGGCGGGGTCACAGAGTGGGAGCTCTCAGTTTCCCCCTCGCTGAGGTGTTTAGTTTTGGTTGGCCAGGAGTCTTTTTGTTCATGTTTATGTTTTGTTGTTTTGCTTAGTTGAGGCAGTAGGTTAGCCTCTTAGGTTTACTTTTTGGGATGACTGTATATATCTTCACCTTAAACACTACGCACAGCTATGCACTCTGATAGTACTATATGTATATACGCATGTTTGGCACTAGTTTACTTCACCATAATGCGTAGTAGTCTTATTTATGTTTTGGTTTTAATTCCTTCGTATTTTTATACACGTTAGTTATGTGAGTTAGGCTAATTTATAGAATAAAGCATGAATAGGACTGCGGGGTGTTACGTTCATGCTTTCTAGGGTTTATTTCCAAGCGAGATTTTGCTAAGGTAAACCTAAGCAACTTAACACTATATTACTCAGTTCTTTCTAATTTTGTGATAATGAATCAAGGTTCTCAATCCTAATCCTAATCAGACTGGGTTTTGGACCCAGGTTGAGCTATACGAGCTAGTGTTCTGCCGAAACTCCCAGAGGAGGTCCCATATACCACGAAACAGAGGGGAAAACCCCTGTTTTCGGTGGATATGTTTGAGAACTCGTGGTTCCTAATTGATGCTCATAGTTCCTAATTAATTATTCTTTGTATTTTAGGGTTTTGATGCTAGTGCGAGTACCGAACGTCCGTGAAACCTTTTTAGGAGTGGGAGTTGGGTAAGTTAATACCTCTATACCCTCTGGACAGTGGCTGGTCGAGGAGTTCTTCGTATTTTTGCAATTCCATCGTTTGCCCTAAGTCTAATCTGAGTGCGTTTCTGTCTTTCTGGTGAAATATGGGTCGTCCTGGTATGCTCGGTGGAATTTTTGGACAACCCTTGATAATTTAATCATGAGGGGAAGGACCTAAACTTAGATGAAGGGGAGGATTAAATTGCTTGGTTGTTCGTGGTTGGGGCTATTAGAGTACATGGAGCATGGGAGGGATAGCTTGGAATCCAGGTGGGAGAAAGAATACATTTTTACAGGGATTGCTAGGGTAGAATAATATACATTATATGCATAGGGTACCTAAACTCTACTAAAGGTTGATGTCAGTAACACTTAAGGATTGAGGTTACGATTTACGGTATCTGAAGACAAGTGTTGCGGGCCTATCAACCAATATAGGAACAATACAATATGGTCTGTGATATATGTTTAACATACTGAGTGCCTAGAAGTGGATATATGTGCTATATGTATTATTAAAACATGCTTAAGAAAATGTGATATGTGTTTATATGACAGTGTGCCTGAGCCATATGCTCAATGTGCCTTATTTGCTGTACTAAATGTTACCGTCTTGTGTGATGTACTTTGTTAGTGTGACCTGAGTGAGATAAAAATATGCATGATGGGATAAGTGAGTAAGGTGAATAAAGTGGACATACGTGCATAGTGAATGTGAGTGGTGAGAATGCATATAGTGAATTTGTTGGTGTTATGTCACAGCCGTGTGTGGTGCACAAGGTCAGGAGATACTCGAGCACAAGTACGAGTAACAGTGTAAGTCGCATAGACCTTGGGGTGCATACCATTGGGGCCGGGATATTCTATAGGAGGCCGATAGTCTGGTCGCTATTGTGTCGTGGTTCCGATATTGTACCCGTTTACCTCGACCAGTACTGTGGGCTTCATGTCCTTAGTGAACGATCCCGAGTATAGGCTTAGATACCCGACCCTGAATAAATGTTAGGGAGTATGGGGATGTGCCCTTATAGGTCACGATTAGCAGGATATGTTGCTTGGACAACCGACTGATATTTTGGAATGGCGTGTGTTAGCCTCCTAGTGATTTTGTGGATGACTGTACCCTTTTTTGCTACGCTTTCATCCTTTCTTTTCTTTTTGTTTTGTAACACTTTGATGTAGGTGAGACTTTGGAGAGGTCACGAGAACCTTATACCGATGCATATAGTGTACATTATGTTTGATATATTCTGCTGTGTATTAAGTTTTAAATTTTAACGTATTTTTTACTGTATTGATTAACGTTAAGATAAACGATTAAGGCTAATTACTAAAAGGTTACTTTAATGGGACGAGGGGTGTCTCAAGCGGCATCTCACTGGCCTGTGCAGGTACCTCCTGGGCCGCGGGGACTTCATGAACTAGTTGCGCTTTGCATTTGTGGGAGGAAGCCATAGGCACCTCCCTCCAAACACGTCCTCATCACGAACCTCCCTCATCGACCTTTGAACACTTTTGTAAATAAATTTATGGATGTGTGTTTCCACAGACACCGTAAATGTATTTACAGAGTAGGAAAACCTACGTCCGTAAATACATTTATGGAAGGTATATTTTCATTGAATATTTGAATAAATATATTAACGGACATAGATTTTGGCTACTCTTTAAATATTTTTACAGAGACAACCTAACCTTGTTTGGCAAACTATTTTCGGACACAACCAGGAAAAAAAATTAAAAACACGAAAATATTAAGTGTATACTTGAGATTTGTTTTGATGAGATGGAAGAAATAATGTTATATTTTTGATGAATTGGGTTAGGGGGTGTGATTTAGAAGAGAAATGGAAGAGGGGGAGGAGAGGAGTAGAGAGGGAGTAAAAGGGAAATGAGAGTGAGAAGAAGAAGAGATAGACGCGGGTGATGGAGGAGCTTTTAGAAATTGAGTTTTAGTGAATTTTCATAATTACATTTACGAACAAAATTCTGTCCATAAATGTATTTATAGATGAGGGTAAAAATGGAAAAAAATAGAAAAAAGGGCTAGGAGTGTATGCTAGCAATTCCAAGGGTATATTTAGTAATTCCCCCTAAGAAAAATGAATCCTTCCCGATCTAAACATAGGCAATCTTGACAAAAAAAAAAAAAGATAAGCAGTTGGTTTGAACTTTATGAATTCCGTCAGGACGGGCCTGCATACATGTATCCTTATATATGAGTTTGGCAAACAAATAAAAAGAGCAAAAAGGGCTATTTGATACACTTTTAAAAATAGTTTTTCCGTTTTTTAAAAATGTAATCAAACATACATTTTTGGAAACTGATTTTGAAAGAATTAAAATTAAAAAGATGTATTTATATCAAGAAATTACATTTTATCAATTAGATTAAAAGAGTAATTTATTCAATTCTCTTACTGTTGACAACCAAATTTGTCTAAATTATTGGGGTGTTTAGAATATAAAATATTATAATTTTGTTCCTTATTAGATAAGATATGCTCACTATTTTCTCATTAATACAGAAAAGTAAAAAATGCAACACGGGAAGGAAAAGATTTAATTTTGGGAAGAATCAGGCCAAAAAGAAGCAAAATTATGTGCTTCTGGAAATTAAGAACGGCTGCACCTCTTACCCAATACAACCATACCTAATTGCGCACATCAGTATAGGCGTACCTTATGGTAAGACGCCCGTACCCAAAACCCAGTGCAGAAGTACAAGACAACGTTGAAACTATAGTGTAGTACGACCGTACCTAAGCCCAAATCGCATAGATTTGAAGCCAATTTGACTTAGTACGCAAGAAAGCCTATAAAGAGGCATTCTGAACCTCTTTTTGAGAACTTTTGGACTTTGGGACTCCTGTTGATCCTGTTTTGTCATCAGATCTCTAGAGAAAGGGAGAATTGTGAAGAATAATGTAGAGGACCATCAACATACCGAAAGGGTGTCCTGGTTTAATTTAATTATGTCTTTTATGGATTTATATTTGGATTCCTGTTATTCTAGGTTATTGCTAATTACTATGACTATCTAAATCCATCACTAGGGGTGATGGGGATCTTTTACTATGTCTTTGATATTTACTAAATTGCTATTATGAGTTTCCTATTTTCCTATTGAATGTATTGTTCTTAGTGTGCTTAATCTCATAGGATATGGCCAATCCTTAATAAGTTAATTAATTGGAGGCGATCGTACCACAATTAGTTAACAGAACTCTAAGAATAATTGAACTTGCTAATTATGTCAGATCAAGGATAATTGCTTGTTTCTAATTAGTTATTGGATTAATAATCTCACTGTGGCTTAATGCCCCTTTTGCTAATTGTCTTGCATGATCATTGGAGGTAATAGTTAGGAAGAAGACTATTAACATTCAATGGTCATTGGGTATTAATAATAATAGAGTGGGAGATTATCTTTCAAATAGGGAATGTAGCTCATAATAGTTAATTGATAAATTTAAGGACAGTGAACCCGGTTCCCCTAGGCTTTCCATAATTGAACCTATCTCGTTCTCACGTGTTTACTTTATTATTATTGTTTGTTTGTCTCATTCTTGTAATTGCTACATTCGTTAGCCTAACTAATAAATGATCTCCATTAATCTGGTACTCGCGCATTCCTTGCGGGTTCGATATTTGGAGTCTAAAATACCCCACTTTATTACGAATTACAATAAGGTGCACTTGCCTTTAGCCACAACATTTACATAACCAAATAATGTTACTATATTATTATAAATGAATTTCTTGAGTGCAATACTTATAATCGGTTGTTTTTTATTATCATATTATAGGTGAGAATTAGTATCCAACGAGTTTGTCGATGACTAATTTCCGCTAGGGAACTTTACTGGCCACCTTTAGTGGGTCTTGTGACATCCCCATTTTTGGTACCTTAGCTTTTTCTTGTTTATATATGTATGCTTGTGTGTTCTTGAGTTAATTTAGGTGTTTCAGAACTCAAACTAGGACTTTTATAAAGTTATGGGTTGATCGGGAGCAAAACTAGCTCAAGAACATTCGTACGGACACCCTGTCATTGTTTTGACTATAACTTGAGCTACGGATGTCCGATGAATGCGTTATTTGTGGCACTGAAAAGCTCTCAAAAAATTATACAAGAGTAGGTAACTTTTGAATATTATTCTATTCGCGACGTGACCGTAGCAACAAGCCAGAAATGCGTGTCATTCTTCATGCGATCAGAACGACACGTAAGAGCCCCTCGCAACGCGAGCTGATCACCTCGCGACGCAATGAGCTTGTCCTAGACACTATAAATAGCTATAAATATGCCTTAAACCCACCCATTTTGGGTCCGAAGCTCTCATGAGCACTCCCACTCTCTAGAATAATGGTATTATGGTCATTTTGGGTCCAAATACCCTAGTTTTGGTCCTAGTGAGGAGGTTATGCTCAAGGAAGGCGAGGGAAGGAGAATAATAAGGTTGAGGGTATAGGCGAGGAAAGGAGGATAGTCGGGGTCGGGGGTCAAGTCTGTTTGAGAGTTTTTGATATGAGGCTAGGAGTACGTGGGGAATCCAGGTGAAGGGGAAGAATATTTTAATTTGGGAAAATATTCGTAGATTATAGTAGTTAGTAGGCATAGGGCTCCTCAAACCCTACTGGGGGTTAGCATCAGCAACACCTCAGGAGAGGGGTTGCGAGATGCAGTGGCTACGGATAGTCGCCGTTGACCTATCAATCAATTAGCTTTTATTTGTCCGCTTCCTAGTGTGTTTGTTTAATAACATGATATATGTGATATATCTTCTTGTCAATATGTTTACTTATATGGTTGATTGTGTGATAACATGATAGGAGTATGTCGCCTTAAGCGACGCTAGGCTTTGATCCTTATGGTTGATTGTGGATGGCTGTGTATATGCGTGGACATACAGAATGTCAGATGAAAACCCTAGGTAGAGCCATAGGATTAGGGCTTCTTATCGTTATTAGCTATTACATAAGGAAGGTGGTTTGTATGAAAGATTTTTCGTACAGATGTGTGCGATAGAGATAGCGTACGACACGACCTGCAGTAAGCGCGCGATTATCCGTACGAACAGCTATTGCGTACGAGTTAACCACGGTGATCAGACATTGCACCAACCGTATGGTTAGTATTTGTATGCGGTTTAGCTGTATGAATGACAATTGCATACGAGCTAATTGAGGTATTAAGGGGTGCCTCAACGTATCAACGGTTACATACGGGTTAGAAGACAACCTGTTAGATGCCCTGTGAATTCTCAATGGTTAGATAGTGAATCTAGGCTATGATCTATAGACATAGACAGGGCAATAAGAAATGAATGTGTGGTGTGTGCTTATATGTGTGCATGCTAATTGACTATGGTTTATGAAGTTTTCCCGCTTTACATTAATTGAAATCAAATCTTACCCCCTTTTTTTGTCATCTTTATATATATTGTGGTGGTTTAATATAAGAAGACCAGTCGGTTCGCGGATCCTGCTCTGGGAGAACAAGATATTGTGGTGGTAGATGTCGTGGGTGATATGTGTAGCAAATGCCTTGGTCAAGAAACCAAGCAGTACAGTCCAGCCAGTGTCAGCACCATGGCCAGTGGGTTTGGTATTTGTAAACAATGTTGTTTTGTGAACATGCTATATGTGCAACTTTGATGTATGATACTGTTTTTATAATAAATAAGTGTTATGTTTTGCGTAACTCTAGTTGTATTTTGATAACTAATATTATAAGTAATTAGGATGTTACTGGTCTTGCCCAACCACCTTTTTTCCATAAAAAAGGTTCGCATACAAGACCTTGTTAAAGGTTCGAGACCAATTCCAATCGGTTTTAATCACAATATAAACATAAAATTTTACTATTTTAGTTTTACACACAATATATTTAATTTCACACCTATTTTTAATCCATTGCATCTCATATTTTCTTTTTATTTCTACTGTGTACTAACTTGGGCCTTTGATCTCTGGCGACAGTGGATTTTTTAGGGTTGCTCACAACAAAGTGTGATGATGAGTACCTGGAAAGACTCAGTTATGTGTTTGTAGAATAGTTGTTTAGATGGCACATACCCGATGCACGATGCATTGTTCTCCTTATACTGAATGGTGTGCAGTGTCCAGGTCTTCTTTGAGAACTAGTCATCCGTAATAAAGACAATCCCTAGTTGTTATGCTGGCGGTTAGGAAGCATTTTCCCACCACAAGGCACGATCTTCCTCCGACACTTGTATCTCTTTTTTTGGTCAAAATACTTATATCTCTTTGATGGGAACTGTTCCTAAAGAGGGTTTTGGGTCTCCTCAAAGCCCACTTTGAATGACATTTTTTAATATCGATTGGATTTAAGCATGATTCGGGCCTCCAAGATTAGCTCGGAACAATTCCTTTCTCATGTAATTCTATGACACTTTCGTGTACCGCTCATCCCGAATTGTGTTTTTTTTTTTTGTTACATAAGAAAAAAGAAGCAAAAATAAAAAAACAAAAATATCCAAGACTGAGTTTGGGTAAAACTACTTCTATTTCACCAACGCCATTGCTATTTCACCCATTATGCAGCTTCCCCACCACCTGAATAAAACTCGTTTAATTATGTTGTACTATTCAAGCATTCCATATGATTTAGGTACCAATCAAAGAAGGATAAATTAGAATTTCTCCCTTCTTTATTTATGAACCAACTCCATGACAACATCTTGACATGATTAATCGCTTGCGTGAAATCGAAGACTTGTCTATTAAACAAAATTCTATTTCTCACCATCCATATGGTCCAAATTGCTGCATGCCAAACGATATGTCTAACTCTGCGCAATTTCTTTCCGTTGAAGCACATACTATACTGTATATAATTCTGCACAACATTCTAATGCAAACCCCAACCAGGAATCAACTGGCATCCAAATGTTATATGCAACTATGCATGTGAAGAATAAATGGTTGCAGTCTTTAGGATGTGAAAAACATAGCATGCAAGACACTTCATGAGCATTAGAAACAATAACTCTCTTGATAAGTTGATTTCTAGTGAGCATAAATAATCTAGGGTAAACCTCCTTCAGGCATTACAACATTTTGGACCTACGGTAACGCCTAAAATTGCAACGCCTATAAAACCGTTCTCTTATATTATAATAGACAACGGTTTTGTGAATTCGTTGGTATGTTAGACAAACTTTTATATTTTTTATATACAACGGTCATAAAGCGTTCTCAAAAAGTTAATGGCAACGGTTTTTTAAAAAAAAAATTTCCCAACATTTTTTAAACCGTTCTTTATTAATTTGTTATTTTTAAAATAAAAATCCTGCTCACTATTTTCGTTTAGGCGCTCACTATTTTCATCTAGGCCGTTCTCATTATTAATGTCTCTCTCCAAAGTTTTGTTCAGAACATTTAAACGATTCTTCACCCGCATCCATCGCACCCCTAAAATCATGAAGCCCTAGTTCTTAAGAACAGATTCGGCACATCCCTCTCAGTTCTTCTGAACAGATTCTTCACCCGCATACACTGCACCCCTCGCATCCCTCACTACAACAAGTTTTGGCAATAAACAGCGCTTATTTTTAGCCTAAAACAGCGCTTAAAGGCGCTGAAAATTAAGCCGCTGCTGATTGTATTTCATAAAAACAGCGTTTATGAAGCGCTGCTGAAAATGGACAATAAACAGCGCTTCAATTAGAAAGCGATGTTTATTGTCTGGACAATAAATAACGCCTCAATAATAAAGCGTTGTTTATTGTATAGACAATAAGCAGCCGTTTATTGTGAAGCGCGCTTCCTTTTGTTGTCTTTTTATACAATAGCGGTAACCGTTATTGAAGCTATTTGTTTATTCTCCTTTTTTTTAATTTAATTCTCTCACATTTACATTATATCTGTTGCATAATATTGTGATAACACAAAATGCAACCAAAATTGTCATCAACACCCAATTGTATCAACATCAAAATTTAACATTATAATGTAATTTTTTCATAGTTTCCTACATATCTTACATTAACATAAATAAATTACAATATATTTCTCAGTCAAATTCACAATTATACAGAATAGATCACTAAAATATTGCACATGTCATGCTACAAATACTACCTAAATAGTAATATCTTTTTCTTACACACTGCAACTAAACATGCATACAAGATCAAAATTCTAACAAAATTTTGGCGAGTTTTCCTTAAAATATGGACATTCCAAAATATATAAAATACTTGTAATAACATAAGATACTATACCAACACCAACATAAAATATATAAAATATTAGCCAACATAAAAGGAATTTTATTCCTAAATTCATGTGAACCTTTCCAATTCAAGTATGCTAAACTAAAAAAAAACCAAATTTAACAAAAACTCACGTAAACATTAATATTAATCTTCTTCTATCTGCTTATAAATGATAAAATTTGTAGTAAAATATCGACACCACTCTTCTTTGAGTTCGGTATGATCAGTGTATGTGTCGAATTGACAATCAGGATAGTACTGCGAAATGAAAATTAAATGAAGTTAGAATTGAACATAAGCATTCAAATGGTATGCGTAAAAGAAAAAAAATTATATAAACTTTGAAATTATTACATACATACCTCTGTTGGAATTTCGGTTTGATTATGAACGACAATATCCTTGAGAAACTTCAAAACATATCGGCCACAATCATCAGAGTTCGGTTGGCGAGGACACTATAAAACCAAAAATATGAAATTAATTGTTTTTATTTTTGGTAATTTGAATAATTGCATAAAAAATTTGATATAAATACCTTTATCGGTATCCATTTAGGTGGAGTAAATTTAGAAAATCGAGACTTGTTTCTTCGATAAAGTAGGATTGCCCTAAGTGTAAAATCAAACAAAATCATTCAATATCTAGAACCACACTCATAATAATTTCTACCTACCAAAAAATATCATTCGAATACATTCATAACCACTTCTCTTAACATCAACACATAGACTATATCAAATTTCTAACAAAATTTTGGCAGAGTCTCCTCTAAAATATGAACATTCCAAAATTTATAAAACACCTGTAACAACAGAAAATATCATACCAGCCAGCACAAGATGTCACGTAGGCCAAACATAAACAAATAAACACTTCAATATTACAAGTAACTTAAACGTTTAAGAAATTGCATACATATATATATATATACATATCTATGATTTATACACACTTACTGATTGTACTTCTCTTTCATTGTTTTGCGCATGTTGATATGTACACGCAATGGATCAAGATAGTACACAACGTTTTGATTCAAGTTAATCGCTAACAATAACCAATGATCCCTACAAAAATGTTGGACAAAAAATATAAGAAAGTAAACACATTTCAATAAATTTAGTAATATTGATTAAATTAAATGACTTACACTACGTTGCAAGGTGACAAAACAGAGTCTCAAAGTCGATTTGCTAATGTCAAGCGGTGAATCACATACTCGGACATGTCAAGATTCCATGATCCCATATGTGTCCGTTGTGGGCACAAAAATACAAACCTTTGAGTTTGTTCTTGTGGGATCAATATCTCTTGATACAAGTACCTTAAATTAAAACATGCATACAAATTAATGCATTAACAATAACATAAATATTTAGTTGAAAAAATAAAAAAACATTGGATACTTTAAAATTTAATGCAGTACCTGAGATATACACTAATAACAGTTTCACTTAACCATAGGTTGTCATTAAGAATTTCTTGAAGTACACCATCAACACCAGCTCTTAGGTCGTGCTCATAACCCAAAATTGATTCATCCATTGGTACTTTAATGGTATCTGCCGCCTCCATCTTTGTTGCCACATGGACTCTAAGATAAATTGTAAAATCTGTAGCAGGAGCTATAGGAGGCTGAGATACCATGACCTTCTTCACTGGAGATGTGAATGACCCATTTGTTGGCTGCTTGCCAACACTCTTGCTAGCTATAGGCAGCTTTCCCTTGCCTTTGTCCTTGGCTTTGGATGTTGGAGATACCTACATATTTTGCATTCCAACATATTGATTAGTTAGTGAGTGATCACCTAATTTAATAAATATATGCAGTATATGATAGTGAAGCATATACTTTAACATATACGTATCATATCACTTGTAACTACGAGGTGGTTTGGCTATGCCACATAGGTTCCTATTGCCTGTTCCACTATCATCACATCTGCCGCCTCCAATGGTACAGGCAATAGTGCATCTCTCTCAAGTGCAACATCAACTCTAACCTTTACATGATTAGGAGGTAAGGGTAGGTTGTGTAGTGACACACCTGGTTCATTATACAACATTCCCTTACCAACCATTCGTTGCGTTGGACTTGTCAAATATAGACTGCACTCATAAATGCCCTAAACCAATGATAAACGAAATATTAATATGTTAAATCTTTGAATACTTAGGTGAGAAAGTATAAAAAGAAATGTAACGATTATTACCTCGGGACTCACAATAGTGCAACTATCTCTAACACTCTTTGGGTTAGGGATAGGTGACTGATGCTCGTTCCTCTCCACTTCATCTTTATCCTTCTTGCTATCTTCCAACTTCTGAACTTTTTGGTATAGCTGAGTTACCATTCTCCTCAATTCTTCTGTTTCACTAGCATCAGCATGGCGTCTTACGCGCTTCTGTGATCCAAAGATAGCGCCCTGGGAGACGCCAAATCCCACGCCTCTTACCCGACCAGGATACTCCTTGATGGGTATGGCTTGGGAAAGGATGTCTTGACCAGACAAATCTGACATAGACATTGACAGTTCATTCTGTGAGACACAAATATTATTAAATATTATTAAATAATATCATTGTCATTAATTTAAACGTTAATTAATGTTATCATACTTACAATTTTGTCAGCCACTTCTCTAGTGGGTAGATGTTCAATGTCACCTTTCTTGTTTCGCCGGGCTTCTATCCACAAACAAGATCGATCAATGGATTAAGAAGTTGCATCTTCTCCTGACTCCAACAGCTGTACATATGAACAAACAAATTGAGAGAAAGTAAGAAAGAAATTGTACATACCAAGAGATGCGTTAAAACAAGTTATAATTAAAGATATTGTACATACCATTTCTTCCTCAATGCGGGGATACCCTTTAACCCCTCCTCTGTAAGGGTATAGAGGATTTGACGCTCTTTGCCGATTTTCATTGCTTTTTCTCTACATAAAAACATAAGAATATATTAATGCATGGTTTAACGTCATATATAAAAGTTATAAATATTATTGTACATACTATATATTCTTCATCTTCTGTGCGTCTTCTTACAAAAGCGCTCCAATCATCCTGTTCTATGAACGATGCATATTTTGCTGGAGGCTGATGTCTGATGTTCCCGTGTTGGTCTCTCAACCACTTGTTCGCTAACGCAGTTCGGAAATTCCGGTGTGATCTTCCAGCTAACCTAAGTGTAATATCCTTTCGGTCTCATCAACATCAAAATGCTTCGCAAGAACATTATAAACAAAATGGTAGACTATAAGTATGTTTAGATAAATTAAAAAACAATACAACTAACCATGTTAATTAATCACATTTTTATATTACTGTATCTCAGCCCATATCCTCATCTTTAGCTCCTTCAAATATGGATCCTTTATCTTCCAATTATCGGCGGGTAATAGGGACCGTCTTCCGTGACTGCGGGCCCCAATGAATTGAATAAAGTCATTAACATTTTCACCAATTGGTTGACCCCTAGCATTCCATATAACCTATAAAAAAAATAGTATTAGTTTACAAATTTAGATACTCAACTAAAAAAAAAATTAGATTAATCAATAAGTATCTTACCACACATTTTGCAACTCCTTTACTCCTCTCACGGATGAGTTTCTTCTTAAAAGTCGGTCCACGGGACGCCGTCCCCTTTTGGGGGGCCTCGGGAGCACTATCATCACCTTCAGATGCCATTTACCTGAAAAAAATTATACACATAAGTTATTAATAAAAATTAATAAAGAAATCAATGTATACACATTTAATTGATCAATAAATTAATAAAAATTAAATAGCATTCACTACATACATGTACATTTAAGCAACTCTTTTCCTTTTTCGCTTTATTCAGATTTGCATCCCTTATGAAATAATGGATTGATCCAAAGCCCTTCATTATGATCATTTCTAATATACACATCATCCTCTATAGGTGTACTTGCCCCAAACAATGATTGTGATGTCCCAAGAAAGTGGTCATCCTCAATGTCAAAGATATTCATGTGCTTCATCATCAATCTCATTAACAATTTTTTTGTTATTCAATAGAACAATGGACCAATTCATATCAATTGGATCGGTGACATAGAACACTTGTTGAGCTTGTGATGCTAAAATAAAGGGCTCATCCTTATATCCCAACTTATTAAAATTCACCCGCATGAACCCCAGCCCATCCATTTGTACACCGTTGTTATTATCAACCCACTTGCATTGGAACACAGGCACTCGAAACATCCTGTAATCCAACTCCCATATGCGTTCAATGACCCCAAAGTATGACATATTCGCATATATGGGGTTTCTATCTTTAGCACTTGATATATGCATAGCTTCAGCTACAAGAGTCACTCCACTATTTTGTATTCTCCTCTGATCATCATGTTCTTTTGTATAAAAAGTGTACCCATTCATCAGATAACCGGTGTAAGAACTAACATGTATATCTGGACCTTTAGCTAACCATCTCAATCTTTCTGAAACCGAGCTAGGATTTGCAATAAACTCTGCAGAAATGTATTCTTTCAGCCATTTTATAAAACACCGATTGTGTTCTGTTGTTAACCAATTTTGACTCTTATTTGGGTACAAGCTCTTGAGTATGTCCTTGTGTTTTACAACATATGACTCAACTTCATCGGTGTTGCATAAAACATATAAGTGTGCTTGTTCCCATTCTTTCCTTGATATAGTCAATATTTCAAGTCAGTAATCCCCTCCCCTGCACTTCTTCCTGTGTGACGAGACCGCGGCAGCCCTATAGAATGTTCAATATCAGATACATACTCGGTACAGAATTCAACAGCTTCTTCGACTATATACCGTTCAACAATACAACCCTCTGGTCGTGATCGGTTTTTCACATACCCTTTTAATATCTTCATGTAACGCTCAAACGGGTACATCCATCTCATGTAAGCTGGCCCACACAATTGTGTCTCCCTAACCAGATGAACTGTCAGATGAATCATTATGTCAAAGAATGAAGGCGGGAAATACATCTCAAGCTCACACAAAGTCAGAATAATTTCTTTTTGCAAGGCTGGCAACTTTCCAGGGTCAATCACTCTACTACAAATTGCCTTAAAGAAGAAACAAAGTTTACTTAAGGTATTCCGCACTTTGTCAGGCAAAATAGATCGTATAGCTATGGGTAGCAAATTCTCCATAAGAACATGACAATCATGAGACTTTAGACCCTTTAACTTGAGATCTTTCATCGATACGAGGTTCTTAATGTTTGAAGAGTACCCCTCTGGAACCTTAACTCCATCAAGAAACTTACGAAAATCTCTTTTCTCTTTTCTAGATAGAGTATGAGCGGCCGGAGGTAGATATGTACGACGTTTCCCTTTCTTTACCGGTCCCCAACTCGCCTCAATCCCATACTAACCAAGTCCAGCCTTGCATTGATGCCATCTTTAGTCTTCCCGGGCACATTAAGTAAGGTACCACTGAGACTATCAAAAATATTTTTTTCAACATGCATCACATCAACGAAATGTCTTACGTATAATGACTTCCAATATGGCAACTCAAAGAAAATCGACCTTTTCTTCCACCCTCGTGTGGCAAGGTCTCCTGCAAAAGGTTTACCGAATTTAATATTCAAATCTTTTACTTTTTCTAACAGTTGTGTACCCATCAGAGGCAAAGGAGCTCTCCGTTCTTCTGTATTCCCATTGAATGCCTTTCTCCATGACCGATAATGATGATTTGGATGCAAAAATCTGTGATGCCCAAGAAAGACATTCTTCCTACCATGTTCCAACTGAATCCAATCTGTACTATCTTCACATATAGGGCATGCACACTGACCTTTGGTACTATATCCCGACAGATTACCATATGCTGAAAAATCATTAATTGTGCCGAAAATCATAGCCCTCAAGGTGAAACTTTCTTCTCTATACCTATCATACACCACCACACCTGTCTCCCACATTTGCTTCAAATCTTCAATTAAAGGAGCCAAATATACATCGATATCATTTCCTGGTTGTTTCGGCCCAGAAATTAACAAAGACAACATCATATATTTTCGCTTCATGCATAGCCATGGAGGTAGGTTATAAATCACCAAAATCACAGGCCATGTACTGTGAGAGCTACTTTGAACACCGTGTGGGTTAAATCCATCAGTAGACAATGCAAGTCGTAAGTTTCTTGGTTCATTCCCAAAATCAGGATAATCAATATCAATTTTTTTCCATTGAGGAGAATCACGGTGCCGTAGCTTGCCATCTTGAATCCTTTCATCCTCATGCCATGTCAGGTTTTTTGCATCTTCTGAACTATGGTACATACGCCTGAATCTGGGAATTATGGGAAAATACCACAATACCTTCTCTGGAGCCGAATTTTCCTTCTTATACCGTGAGGCTTCACATTTTGGACACGACTTTAACGATGCATATTCATTATGAAATAAAATGCAATCGTTACGACAAGCATGTATCTTCTCATAGCTCATGCCAATAGAGCGTAACATTTGTTTAGCCTCATATGTCCTACTAGGAAGCACATTATCATTAGGCAACATATCTTTCAACAGTGTGAGTAAGTCCGTAAAACTCTTATCAGTCCATCCATTGCCCGACTTCAAGTTAAACAACTTTAACATTGCCGATAATCTTGTGAATTTAGTACAACCCTCATATAACGGCTTCTCCGCATCACTCATCAACTTCTCAAACATTTGAGGACAATCACGAAGATCTTCTTCAACCGCATTTGCCATATCTTCAAAACGGTCACCATCATATGTATTTGTAGCGGTGTCCTCTGACGCATATCTCCCACTATTCCCCATATTAGAAGATTCACCTCTTGTCCCACCGTGTTTTGTCCAACAGGTATAAGTTTGATCAATCCCATTGCTCACTAAATGCCATTTCAATTCCCGAATACTAATTTTGTTTGTATAACAACAACTTAAACAAGGACATATGATTCTACTATGGTCTGTTGTATGCCCAACTACAAACCCAATAAAATCTTTCACTCCATCCTTATATTCCTTCGACAAACGATAGGCAGACATCCACTTTCGATCCATATTTTACCTATGGATTGAGAGGTAAAACAACATAAAAACCCCATTTAAATAAAGCAAGACTAAAACTATCACTGCTCTTAAAATTAACACACAGACTAGATCAAAATTCTAACAAAATTTTGGCAGAGTCTCCCCTAAAATATGGACATTCCAAAATATATACAATACCTGTAACATTCCAAAATTCATTATTCAAAACAAAAAAAACCAAAATCAGGTTCCACAAAAAAATTCATTGGTCATTTTTCCATTGATTCCCATCTGATATGCATATATATTTACTAACTGTACATTTTAACAAACTGATTCCAAGCATCTTTAACACTTCTAATTTATCTCTGGACAACAATGAACAAAATCAAACAAAATCAAACACTTCTGATTCCAAACTGGACAACAGTGAACAAAATCAAACAAAATCGAACAGAGACCAAAAACTAACGAACCACCAACAGAAACCAATGTGGAATCAAGATACAAAATGGAGACAATGGCAATACCTGGAAATGGACGCAAACAGGAGTTGGGAGATGGAGGCGAGGGGGAGGACGGAGGCCGAGCACTGCCTGCTGCTTTTGGAGGACGACGAGGTCCGATTTCAGGTGAGGGGAAGCACACGATCTCGTTGAGGAAGAAGCACGCCGGGACTTGGGAGATGGAGGCGAGAGGGACGACGGAGGTCTCACGGATGAGCTTGCGAAGAGAGAGTTGAGAGACAGAGAGAACAGTGCTTCTGCGAAATGAGAGAGGAGGGAAATATATTTAATAAATTGGCCAAAAACAGCGCTTAATAAAAAAACGCTGATTATTGTTTCACAAAAACAGCGCTTAAGTCTAAAAGCGCTGTTTATTGTATCACAAAAAACAGCGCTTACTACTATAAAGCGCTGTTTATTGTTCGTATGATCAAAAATAGCGCTTGATGTTTGAAGCGCTGATTATTGTGCCAGTTCATTTTTTAGTATTTAAAGATAAAACAACGCTTAAAGGACTAAGCGCTGATTATTGTGAAAACTAAACAGTAGCGCTTAATGTTGTAAGTGCTGTTTATTGTTTAGGTATGACATAAAGTAGCGTTTTTTATTTTAAGCGCTGCTTAAAGTAGCGCCATCTTTTTTAGAATTTGTTGTAGTGCCTCTCCAGCATCCACGGGACCGGCGCGCATCCACCGCGCGCATCCCTCTCCAAAGGCGTATCCACTGCAGCAGCGCGCCATTCTCTTCATACCGGTTCACCATTCAACCGCACCAGTTCTCAGTTCATCTCATCTGATTTGCCAAAAATTCTCAGTTCCGGTACATCGCAATAGCTTCGTTACTTCCTTCCTTTGTCACTCTCTCTCGCTAATTTTCGTTTTGCTCGATTTCACAGCTCTCCTACAGTTCACTGCCACCAACGACACCCTCAATTTCTGTAGCTCAATCACCTATTCGCATTACGTTGGAAGATTAACGCGTTTCTCTCTCCTGGTCGCCTCTCCTCCGTCAAAGTCGTTCTTATTCTTCCGATTCAAAACCCTAGGTTCGTTTTCTTCACAGTGGCTCGCTTTTCTTTTTCTTTTCTGTTTTGATTCAAAAAATTTATCTCTTCTCCTTAATGCAGTTTGCATCTCTCCCGTAAACCCTAAAGCCCCAAATTAGAAAGAAGTTTTGCAAGGAGGTTCTGTGGTGGAATGAGTAGCTAGAACTCCTCCTTTGCTAACGCATCCAGGTATTCGAGAGTCGTACGATGATAGTATGAGAAATTTATAGTTTATCCAAATTAAACTCTTTTAGTATCGATCACTTTGTGGGGGTTAGTTTAATATATTTGTTGCTGTCATGGTTGTTATCAGACAAGAAATTAATGGATTATTTTAATGGAATTTTTGGCATTTGATACATTTTTCTGCACTAAGTTTCTATTTTTATTGGAATTCAGTGTAAGTTTGCCAATAAACTTCTAAAAGTATGTGATGTGATGAGCAGAACTATATGCCTCAAAAGTATTATGTCTATATTCCTATTAAGTCTGTTCTGTACTCCCTGATATGTGAAGTATTTTTTTTTTGATTTAGTGTGAATTAGTAAATTTTTTGACTGTTAGCTGATGCGCATAATGATCTACTACTATTTTTTGTCTGTTTTATCTTCTGTCTTTTTCAGTTCTCTTCTTCTGTTTTATAGCTTCTGTTTGTTCCTTCGATTTGTTAATGTTGTTGAGTTTTCTGGTTTACTGGATTGTTGAAGAGGATCAAGAGGTGATTTCCTTTACAGAACAAATGAGGGTTTTGATTGAAATGAAATTGTTGTTGCTTTTGCCCTTTGTTTATTTCAGAACATTTATTCCTCTTTTCAGATACTGCTATTGGTTTGTAGTGTGTGGCTCAACGAGAAGGAAATGAGAAATTTTCGCTGGTTGAAATCCTGTTGGAACATTAGTCATGCAAGTTACTAATGTATTTCATGTTTCACTTTAAATTGTTTTTACAGTTACTGTTTTTTGCCTTCTCTTTGGATCTCGTTCCCTTCTGAATATTTTTGGTGCTCTTGCTTGGGTTAAACATCTCCTGTTTTGGTTACTTGTTATATTTAATTGTATAATTGGAAATTTATTTGACTGAATAACCATCTTTTAAGACATATTAGTAATCGTATTTATTGAACAAAATGGAAAGGTTTACTTTGTTTAGGAATCAGCTATTAAAATTTAGTTAAATGGTGTCTTTGTTCAACAATTTTAATAGGTAGGCCCAAAGATAACTTGTAATGTGGTAAATGGGGCTGAAACTTTAGAATCAGATTATATGCTTGTCAGATATCCCCTGTAATCAAATGAGAGTTATTGATTTCAATAAGAAGAATTCACTTGAAGGCATCCAATTATGGGTCTCTTTTGCTAGTAAGGTCACAAAATCTATTTCTTTAATTCTTTTGTTTCTCTTTAGGGATGTTAACTTGTCTAATATTTCCTCAGCAACACAATATTATGGGAACAATCCTCTCATGGATCTAAACCCTATTGGGAATTATGAAAATTCAGGAGTTAAGGAAGAAAGCAAATCGTTTTATAGCTTTGAGAAGAGTACTTCATGCAACGTTTACAAGCTCTTAACTGACTATAAGATCAAAGTAAATCCCCATGTTTCAAGAGCATTAAAGTTGTCTACATCTGTGACATTTTTTAAATAGTGATTTGCCTTATGAGATATACATCAAAAGTGTGTACTTGATGGATATAATAACTCTAATTATAGGTTCTTGGTCATTTCATGGATATTGGTAATACAAAGATATCTTATGGATCTGTTGCTTTTCTGTTCAGGTGTGATTATGCTTTTTATCAGGTGCCACACTAATGTTGTTGACTTGCATTGTGTGGTTAAAATTGGTGTCATATTGATAACTCTTAGAAATAAGAGTTATTTATGCCTTTATAACTATGAATCATGTGAGTTTAAGAGTAATTTAGGTCCTTTAATTATTAGATTTATGTAAATAATGTGGTTTCCCTGATTTGGAGCTGTTTAAAGCACTTTGGTGCTTTTGTGAGCATTTTGATGTTTTTGTCACATTGTGCAGATTTTTATGAGAATTGCTCAGTGCCAAGTCTGGTGCCATGCCACGACCTTTGTGTTGCTAATGACTCACGGATTTTGAAGCGGCGTGTGATCATTCAGTGAAGCTAAACAAAGGACTCGTCCTTTTGTGTCTTCTTTGCGACTGCGTTTTTAGTGTGGTCCCCTCCTTGTCCTAATGCACTTTTCTCTCAGCCCAATACAAGACAAAAGGCTCTCACTTTTGGGCTTAAAAGGAAGTATCTTTTTGGGGATTAGTAGTGGTCAGCCCATTTTGAGGAGAGAGTATAAAAAGGATAATGACCTAATGAAAAGGAGGCCGGGTTACGATACATTCTTTCGCTAGTAAGGCGTCTATCTCCCCGAAAATAGAAGCAAACAGATCTCACCTTCCTTCTTCCAAAACACCATTGATTCAAGCTATTAACCTTGTTCATGGAGAGTTACTTGCTCAAGGTCAGATTGAAGCGAGACAATGAAGGCATTCTTGATTAGAGAGAGTGGTTTTCGAGCTCACAAGGTGAGATTCAACTCTGCTTTTTCTGTTTCATTCATATCTGTAATAGTCTCTATACTCTACTCTAGTGCCATGAACTTTGTTTGCGGCACCACTTTATGTTGTTTTGTTTTTAGGCTCATTATGAGCTAATTTTCTTAGGTTAGGATGAAGTGACTTTGTATTAAAACTTGGTTGGTTAATGTCTATAAGTCCTTGCCTATGCATCTGTGTCTCATGCGCATTTATTTTTAATATGCTTAACTTGAGCCTGATCAACTTAGGTTAGGTGCATGTATGTTAGGTGCTGAAAGGTGGTGACATACTGAATTCATGAGGCACTATAAGGATTATCAATTAGAGGACACTTTAATTGAGTTAGATTAAACTAGACATAGGCAATCTGACTTATAGGGTGTTCTTGGCCATATTAATTAGACAAGGGGGAACATAAAGGGGGCTTAGACATAAGGGAACCTTTACTTAACCCTGGTGAAAGTCTTTGAAAGGCACACACATTAGTGCCACTGCGCCCGTGTGCCATATGGCAGCGACTTATGGCAATCAAAACCAACCTAGTGGAAATATGAATGAACTGAATCCTAACTGCTTTTATCCATTTTATTCTCAAATCACTTGTTTAATTCTGTCTTATTCACTCATTAAAATCACAAAAACTTGATGTTTATTTTCTGTTTTTATTACTTACTCACTAACTCATTTACTAATGGAAAGACTTGTGAATTCAATTAATCAATCCTCGTGGGAACGATCTTGATTTAATCTTTACTACTTGTTGCGATTGTGTATACTTGCACAATTGTGTTATTATTTTACACAACAAGTTTTTGGCGCCGTTGCCGGGGATTGAATTGATTAAATTTACAAAGTTTTGAATTTAGTAGGTTTGTTAGTTGAGATATTCTAATTCTTTTGGGTGTTGTGTCACCGTTAGTGCTCGACTGCACATCTTGCGAGGACACGGCACGAGAATATCGATTGGATCTGAGATTGTGTAACTTTGGAAGGTTGTTAAGGGAGAGACAAGCATTTCTTTGCATTAGGTCTGCTTGCAAATATGGCAAAGAATTGGTCCCCATCTGCAGAAACAATTCCTGAAGCGAGAAAGCAAAGCGGTGTTCAAAGAAAGTGTTCACAATCAAGACTAAGCCTTGGTGTCGCATGTCGATATCATAGGCTTAGCCAATGATAGGACAGCCAATGAGGGACTATGCTTTGTTTTTGATCCTCAGACCATGCACACGGGCATAGTAAGGCCCGACATTATCGCAAATCATTTTGAATTTAAGCCTATGATGTTCCAAATGCCGCAAGCGTGGGACAATTTGGTGGCACACCTCAAGAAGACCCTCACTTGCACCTGAAACAATTCCTTGAAGTGTGCAAAGAACTTCAAAATTCCTGGAGTTACAGATGATGCCTTCAGACTCGTGCTATTCCCATACTCCTTGAAGGATAGAGCCAAGGCTTGGTTAAATTCCTTGAACCCAACTCTATCATCGATTGGAATGGTATGGCAAAGAAATTCTTAACCAAGTATTTCCTCCAATCAAGAATGCTAGGATGAGGAATGAAATTACATCTTTCGTGCAAAATGAAGAGGAATCACTGCTTTGAAGCTTGGGAGAGATTTAAAGAGCTGCTCAGAAGTGTCCTCACCATGGCATACCTATTTGCATTCAAATGGAAACATTTTATAATGGTCTCTCGGGAAGAACAAGAGACATGCTTGATGCCTCTTACGGTGGTGCCCTCTTGCGCAGTCTTACAATGATGCATATGAGAAAATTGAGACCATTCTTTGCAAGCGATACCAATGGCCTCTTGCTAGGTTGAGTCTTTGCAAAGAAGGTTCTTTGGAGTCCATGAAGTGAGTGAAATGACAGCTCTATCCGCACAGTGGCTGCAATCGCAAACATGTTGAAAGGTCCGAATGTGGCTGGAACCAACACAAAGACCTGTGAATTCTGCAGACCGCTGGCAGTGCAAAGGCTAAAGCTATTTCTTGTGTGTATTGTGGAGGAGGTCATCTATATGAGGAATGCCCTAGCAACCCTGCGGTCTCACAATTACGAGGGAATTTCAACAAAAACAATAATCCTTACTCCAACACCTACAACCCTGGTGGAAGAATCACCCAAATTTTTCGTGGAGTAACAATAATCCCGCAAAGACTCGCTGGTTCCGCAAAGCCTACCCATCCCCCTGGTTTCCCTGCCCAACCAGTTCAAAAAGCTGCTGCTCCTATTGGTGACAACTCAAAGGGGGCTGTGGTGTAGGCCTTCATGGATGAAACAAAAGCCCAGTACCAAAGTCGTGGTGCAAAGAATTAAAAACTTGGAGAATCAGTTGGGGCAGATGGCAACAGCTATGAACCAAAGACCAAGTGGTTCACTGCCTGCTACGACTGAGCCTGCCAAGCCAGCAGGGGGAGAGCAAATAAAAGCCATATACTTGAGGAGTGGTACTGAATTACCAGGTCCTTCTAGACCTGATGTTACCACTAACCAGCCCTTAAAAGAAAAAGAAGTTGAACCTGAAGTGCCAAAAACTACAGGGCAGAATTCTGGTGCCGTCCCGGCACCAATTCTGGCACCTGCACCTGCTGAGAAAGTTACACCAGCAACTGCAAGCAATAGATTAGTTCCTGAATTTCCACCTCCACCATTCCCTCAGAGACTTAAAAAAGCCCATCAAGACAAGCAGTTTGACAAGTTTATTGAGGTACTGAAACAGTTGCACATCAACATTCCATTAGTTGATGCCTTGCAACAGATGCCAAATTACACAAAGTTCATGAAGGATGTTCTAACCAAGAAAAGGAGGTTGGGAGAATTTGAGACAGTTGCTATGACCCAGGAGTGCAGTATGCTGATGCAAAGTAAGATCCCCCAAAAGTTAAAAGATCCTGGCTGTTTTACCATCCCTTGCACTATTGGTGACACTTATTGTGGGAGAGCTCTATGTGACTTAGGGGCCAGCATTAATTTAATGCCTAAGTCCATCTTCCAACAGCTTGGAATTGGTAAGGCCAGGCCTACAACTCTGACTCTGCACCGGCGTATGTAACTCTAGCTTATCCAGAAGGGAAGATCGAAGATGTGCTTGTCAAAGTTGATAAATTGGTATTTCCTGCTGACTTTATTATCCTTGATTTTGAAGCTGATGCTGAGGTACCTATTATTTTAGGTAGACCATTCCTTGCCACAGGGAAAACACTGATTGATGTGCAAAAGGGTGAACTCACTATGAGAGTCAATGATCAAGAAATCAAATTTAATGTCCTGAATGCTCTCAAGTATCCTGCAGAAAATGTGGAGGAATGCTCCTTTGTTAGAACCATTGATTCGTTGGTTCAACATCAACTCATGAGGGACAAGAATGTGCTGAAACAGGAACTGAATGTCCCTGATTATGAGCTAGCGCAGGATAAAAACACAGCAGGGAAGGCTTCGGTAAATCAATTATGGCTCAGAAAATATGATTCATTGGAACTCAGTGATAAAAGCTCCAAATCCAATATTCCATCTGTTGAAAAGCCTCCTGACCTGGAACTGAAAGTGCTACCTCCACACTTGAAGTATGCTTATTTGGGTGAGAACAACCTTCTTCCTGTTATTGTTGCTTCTGATTTGAGTTTGTTGCAGGAAAAGGAATTGCTTACTGTGCTGAAGAAACATAAGAAGGCTATAGGATGGCAGATGGCTGACATAAAAGGCATAAGTCCTATTCTGTGTATGCACAGAATCTTTTTGGAGGAGAATGCCAAGAACAGTATTGAAGCACAACGAAGGCTTAACCCAGTGATGAAGGAGGTAGTAAAGAAGGAAATCATTAAATGGCTGGATGCTGGAATCATTTACCCGATCTCAGACAGTTCTTGGGTTAGTCCAGTGCAGTGTGTTCCGAAGAAAGGGGGAGTGACTGTCATAGCTAATGATAAGAATGAATTAATTCCCACCAGAACTGTGACTGGTTGGAGAATTTGTATGGATTACAGAAAGCTCAACAAGGCAACAAGGAAGGATCATTTCCCACTGCCCTTCATTGACCAGATGATTGACAAGTTGGCAGGGAAGGAGTTTTACTGTTTCCTTGATGGGTATTCAGGCTACAATCAGATTGCCATAGCACCTGAGGATCAAGACAAGACTACTTTCACATGCCCTTATGGCACCTTTGCTTTTAGAAGGATGCCATTTGGGTTGTGCAATGCACCAGCAACATTTCAAAGGTGTGAGGAGACTAATCTAGTACTGAACTGGGAGAAGTGCCACTTCATGGTGCAAGAGGGTATTGTTCTAGGTCACAAAGTCTCTAAGAAAGGAATTGAAGTGGACAGGGCAAAGATCGAGGTCATTGAGAAATTACCTCCACCAACTAGTGTGAAGGGGGTAAGAAGTTTTTTGGGGCATGCTGGTTTCTATAGAAGATTCATCAAGGATTTCTCAAAAATCTCAAAGCCCCTTTGCCAACTCCTTCAGCATGAAACTGTATTTGATTTTGATGAACAGTGCATGCTAGCCTTTCAAACACTGAAGAAAGCCTTAATCACAAAGACCTATCATTGTTGCCCTGCATCGGGATAAGCCATTTGAGTTGATGTGCGATCCAAGTGACTTTGCCATAGGAGCTGTTCTGGGTCAAAGACATAACAAGGTGTTTCATTCAATTTACTATGCAAGCAAGACATTGGTGGATGCTCAGTTGAATTATACCACCACTGAGAAAGAACTGCTTGCAGTGGTATTCGCTTTTGACAAGTTCAGATCCTACCTGGTTGGCACAAAGGTGGTGGTGTACACTGACCACTCAGCAATCAAGTATTTGATTGCCAAGAAAGATGCAAAACCAAGATTGATAAGATGGGTGTTGTTATTGCAAGAGTTTGACTTAGAAATCAGAGATAAAAAAGGAGTGGAGAATCAAGTAGCTGACCACTTGTCCAGAATTGAAAATGACAGTGTTGAACAACAGGGAGGTGAAATTAAAGAAAATTTTCCTGATGAGCAACTGCTGGTAGTCACAGGTGCCAAGGTTGATGCCCTTACGGCACCTTGGTATGCTGACATGGTGAACTTTCTGGTGTGCAAAATCCTTCCAGTGGAGATGGATTACCAACAAAAGAGAAGATTTCTCCAGCAAGTGAAACAATATTATTGGGATGAACCGTTTCTATATAAGAAGGGTGTAGATCAGTTGTTTAGAAGGTGTGTAGCAGAAGAAGAAGTTAGCAGCATCCTGCAACATTGTCACTCTGCACCTTGTGGAGGACACTTAGGAGGAGCCAGAACAGCAGCCAAAGTCTTGCAAGGTGTTATTTCGCCCTTTATTTAAAGATTCTCATGAATTTGTTAAACATTGTGATAGATGCCAAAGGGTAGGAAATATTTCAAGCAAACAAGAAATGCCTCTCAACAGGATTCTTGAAATTGAACTCTTTGATGTATGGGGCATGGAGTTTTTGGGCCCTTTTCCTCCTTCCTTTTGTAATCTGTACATCCTAGTGGTGTGGATTATGTGTCTAAGTGGATTGAAGCAAGAGCTCGCCTACCAATGATGCCAAGGCAGTGAGCAAGTTTTTGCATAAGAATATCTTCACAAGGTTTGGTGTCCCTCGAGCCATTATCAGTGATGAGGGCACCCATTTTTGTAACAAACTAATAGAAAAGCTTCTGCTAAAGTATGGGGTGAAGCACAAGATAGCTACTGCATATCATCCACAAACAAGTGGCCAAGTTGAGCTCTCCAACAGGGAAATTAAAAGGATTCTTGAGAAGGTTGTCAATCCTTCTAGGAAAGATTGGTCCTTGCATCTTGACGACGCCTGCGGGCTTACTGTATCAAAGATACAAGACACCATTAGGGACATCTCCTATAGATTGGTGTTTGGTAAGGCTTGCCACTTGCCTATTGAGTTGCAACACAAAGCTCGGGCCACAAAGAAGCTGAATTTTGACTTGAGAAGTCTTTGGTGCAGCAAGGCTGCAGCAACTTCATGAACTAGAAGAGCATAGGCTCTTTGCCTATGAGAATGCCGAGCTGTACAAAGCCAAAACTAAAGCTTGGCATGATAAAAGAATTCAACCCAGGGAAT
This sequence comes from Calophaca sinica, assembly GCA_037113605.1. Lineage (NCBI taxonomy): Eukaryota > Viridiplantae > Streptophyta > Magnoliopsida > Fabales > Fabaceae > Calophaca > Calophaca sinica. Next base: position 60,424,191 of record CM073737.1, read on the forward strand.
TGAAAGAAGGATCTCAAGTGCTGCTGTTCAATTCAAGATTGAAATTATTCCCTTGGAAGCTCAAATCAAGGTGGTCCGGTCCATTCAAGCTAGTTAAGTTACATCCATACGGGGCGTGGACTTATTGGATGAGGCCACAGTGCAACCTTTAAGGTTAATGGCCAGAGAGTAAAAGCGATTGGGGTGACCTCGATGAAAGAACAAGGGTCACCACTTAACTCAAGGATATCTGAAGTGGAAAATAAGTCCGGCCGAGGACTTTCATAAACCAAGCGCCATCGAGGCAGCCCAGATTTATTTTTAACTTAGTTTTATTTTGTTTTGCAGGAATAAATTGAATTTTGGTGCTGGAAGTGCAGTGCAGAGGGGTGAGTGGTTTGTAGTTCTGAATGCTGCACACTTGGTGCCATGGCACCACGGGGGGCACCACTTCAAGTGTTGAATTTTTAAGAAGGAAAGGCTGAAGGGACAGTTGCGCAGTAAAAGGCAAAAGCACCCCTTATGGGCATTAAATGAACTGGCAGCCCAGTTGTGCATTTTTTCCACATGAACCAATGGCAGTATGCCACCTTGCATCCTCATAATCTTGCACTCTGAATTAGAAAATCAGCCTCTCCCTCCTTCATTAAGTCTAACGGGTAGTTCATAAAACTCACCCCATTTCCCAAACACTTACCTTTGCAGAGCCACAATCCACCACGACCCCCATCTTCCCAACTACAAACACCTCTCACCATTCCCACTCGTCTTCCCTTCTACCTAGTGTAAAAGCCATCTTGTTAACCCTAACCCCATCCATTATACTCACCCTCACATTCTCCTTCGTTTCCAAATCTCCCCAAATCTTCAAATCAGAAACCCTAGTTTTCCCTTTTTGTCCAGAAATCATTGAAGCCGGTCGCCGAGCTGGAAGCAACCATCATAGCCATGAGGACCAAGCATGGAGCACAGAGGAAAAGTTACGAGTGCCAACCGGCACCAGAAGAGATTCCATGATGAGGGGGCAAGAAAAAGATATGAGGACTGCATGGAAAAAAGGCCGCTGCATCCTGAGAGGGGATTCGAATTGCAAATGGCCTCTCCTGACATAATGAGGTTGATTGAGCAGTATCAATGGCAAACTTTTTGCTCTCACCCTAAGAGCCCCATCACAGCTATTGTGAGAGAGTTCTACGCTGGAATACCCCCTCAGGAAGATGGTCAACCTGAAGCAAACTACTCCAACATCAGAGGAGTCATTGTCCCCTTCTCCTCAGTAGGAATCAATGAGTACCTTGCTCTGCCAGAGAAAGGTGATGCCTTTGAAAAGAGGATTAAGGCAGTAACAGAGAAGCAGATGAACGAAATAATGCACCAGCTAACAGTGGAAGGCACCAAATGGGAGAAAAGGCAGGGGGACGACTACAGGATAAGGAGAAATACCCTAATCCCTGCAGCTAAGGTTTGGTACAATTTCATGGGTACTAGCTTGCTCCCCACCACTCACCATCAAACCATTGACAAGGAGAGGATTTTGCTACTGCATCACATTCTGGAGGGGAAATTAGTGGATGTTGGAAGGCTGATTCATAGAGAGATTGTTGCCTGTGCAAGGAGGACCAAGGGAGTCTATTTTTCCCATGCTTGATCAACGCCTGCAAGCTTGAAGGGGTGCCCATTCTAAACGGTGATAGCACTTGGCCTGCTCCAAAGCCTTGGAATGCCATATCCGTGCCCTGGCCCCACTGCTTCTTGCACAAAATGATGAGGGAAGAGAGGAGTTGGCTGAGATGGTGAGCCAATTATTGAAGAAGCAACAAGCTTACTGGAAGTTTGCCCATGAGCAATACCTATGGCAGAAAAGGCTTTTCAATTTTAACTTCCCCAAGAAATTGGGTAATGCTCCTCCTGTGTTTCCTGATTGGATCTTAGGAGACAATAAGGAGACTACAGCTGAAGAGGAGCCTGCCACCAGTGAAGCACCACCGAAGAAGAAGAGGGGCTCCAGAAAAGGAAAGGAGCCTGAAGAATGTGCTGAAGCTCCCCAAGAAGAAGGCAGTGCCAATTCTGGCACCAATGCTGATGAAGGCTGGCAACCACCACCTCCCCCTGCTGACACATCAAAGAAGACAGCCTCCCCTGCTGAAGGGAAGCAAACAAGAAGGAGAAAAGAGACTGCCAAAGAGGCAGTCATCACCATCACTGGTGATGAGGAGGAGGAGGAGCCAATCTCTAATCTGATGAGGACACCCAAAAGAAGGAGCTCACGGCTTCAAACAGGGATGCCCTAACCTTAATCTCTTACCAATAATGCTTGCTGTAGTAAATAGTTTAGTAGGTTTCTTGCTGAATTCTGTTGTTTCAAAGTTGTTTTGTTAGTCTGTTTCGAGTCAGCCCTTTCTCTAACATAATGTAATTGCAGTGAGGACACTGCAATGAATTGTGTTGGGGGGAGGGATATGTTAGTCACAATTGCAGTAGTGATCTTTTACTGTATTAAAAAAAAAAAAAAAAATTGGTTAACACATGGGCTGACTTAATGAGGAATGATTGCTTGGTGTTTATGGAACCTTGTTCTGATTGCTAGTTGACTGGCTGTTAATTTCTAACACTTACCCTTAGTTTAAGAAGGAATCATAGGTGACTTGAGAGCAAGGTGAGGTCAAACCCCTAGTTTAGTCTAAGCTTTGTTTCCAAATTTGAAAAATGGAGGGGAATGGGCAAAGATATAAGTTTGGGGGTAATCCATGTGTGAATATTCAAAAGAAAAAGGGCAGTACACAGTAGCAATTAGAAAAAGCCAAAATATAAAAAAAAAAAAAAAAAGAAGCCTCTTTGTTGAGTAACCGGGTAATTTCATTACAATTGTTGTTATTCGCGTCAAAAGACAAAGAGGCAAACATAGAAAAAGGCAAAAGATGAAAATTGAAAAGAGAAGAAAAAAATGTGTGCTGACCCTATGCTAGTTAAATTGTATGCATATCCTTGTATGTAGTAAAGCCCCTGAATCCTAAGTTAAAAGCCCATTTCTCTTTGTTTGATTAGGAGGAACAGACTTAGGAGATTCTTTGGGGGGAGATTAAGGTAAGCTTGAGGGTTATACTAGTTTCTGAATTGAGCTTAAGGGTTGCACACACACACTTAAAATTGGTGACCATGTCAATGATGCATGAAGTACAAGGGGATTGTTTGTTTCTGAGTTTGTCTGAAAGTGAAGCCTTGTGAAAACCACCCAATAAAAAAAAAAAAAAAAGTTTCCTGTTCAAAGCTGCTGCAGTTGTGATAATTCTTCTGTTTCTGCTGTTGTTTAAGTGTCATTACTTGAGGACAAGCAATGGTTCAAGTTTGGGGGTGTGATAACTCTTAGAAATAAGAGTTATTTATGCCTTTATAACTATGAATCATGTGAGTTTAAGAGTAATTTAGGTCCTTTAATTATTAGATTTATGTAAATAATGTGGTTTCCCTGATTTGAGTATTTAAAGCACTTTGGTGCTTTTGTGAGCATTTTGATGTTTTTTCATTGTGCAGATTTTTATGAGAATTGCTCAGTGCCAAGCGGTGCCATGCCACGCGACCTTTGTGTTGCTAGCGACTCTGGATTTTGAAGCAAAGCAGCGTGCAGATCATTGATGAAGCTAAACAAAGGACTACTGTCCTTTTGTGTCTTCTTTGCGACTATGCGTTTTTAGTGTGGTCCCCTCCTTGTCCTAATGCACTTTTCTCTCACCAATACAAGACAAAAGGCTCTCACTTTTGGGCTTAAAAGGAAGTATCTTTTGGGGATTAGTAGTGGTCACCCATTTTGAGGAGAGAGTATAAAAAGGATAATGACCTAATGAAAAGGAGGCTGGTTACGATACATTCTTTACGCTAGAGGCGTCTATCTCCCTCGAAAATAGAAGCAGCCGCATCTCACCTTCCTTCTTCCAAAACACCATTGATTCAAGCTATTAACCTTGTTCATGGAGAGAAGTTACTTGCTCAGGTCTGCAGATTAGGCAGAGACACAAGGCATTCTTGATTAGAGAGAGTGGTTTTCGAGCTCACAAGGTGAGATTCAACTCTGCTTTTCTGTTTCATTCATATCCTGTAATAGTCTCTATATTCTACTCTAGTGCCATGAACTTTGTTTCATGCACCAGCTTTATGTTGTTTTGTTTTTAGGCTCATTATGAGCTAATTTTCTTAGGTTAGGATGAAGTGACTTTGTATTAAAACTTGGTTGGTTAATGTCTATAAGTCCTTGCCTATGCATCTGTGTCTCATGCACATTTATTTTTAATATGCTTAACTTGAGCCTGATCAACTTAGGTTAGGTGCATGTATGTTAGGTCTTTGAAAGGTGGTGACATATCAATCCATGAGGCACTATAAGGATTATCATTTAGAGGACACTTTAATTGAGTTAGATTAAACTAGACATAGGCAATCTGACTTATAGGGTGTTCTTGGCCACATTAATTAGACAAGGGGGAACATAAAGGGGGCTTAGACATAAGGGAACCTTTACTTAACCCCTGGTGAAAGTCTTTGAAAGGCACACACATTAGTGCCTGCGCCCAGGTGCCATATGGCAATCGACTTATGGCAATCAAAACCAACCTAGTGGAAATATGAATGAACTGAATCCTAACTGCTTTTATCCATTTTATTCTCAAATCACTTGATTAATTCTGTCTTATTCACTCATTAAAATCACAAAAACTTGATGTTTATTTTCTGTTTTTATTACTTACTCACTAACTCATTTACTAATGGAAAGACTTGTGAATTCAATTAATCAATCCTCGTGGGAACGATCTTGATTTAATCTTTACTACTTGTTGCGATTGTGTATACTTGCACAATTGTGTTATTATTTTACACAACACATATGCACATACAAACTATGATATGAGAGCGCTTACTGTTTCAAATGAAAAGGCAGCAAAAGTAGTGGTTAGTATTTCAAAAAATATATTAAAAGAGGTTATGCTATATATCTTATGTGATGGTTAGTTTTTGAACAGGAAAAATTCTACATGATCACACTGTAGTCTGTGGTTCTAGTGTTCTAAAACTTGATGACATGGAAAAATAGTGTTTTATTTCATAATTATTAATCCATTCTCCTTCCCTTGCCAATCCTTTCTTCTTGCTGCATGATGACATGATGCATGTTACCCATGGGCTATGGTATAGGGAGAAACAGTTCCCAGTACTTTGAATATGGAGTACCCATACAATGTGAGCTTCAAGAGTTTGGCATACTTCATGGTTGCTCCTACATTATGCTACCAGGTAGCAGAAATTTTAACTTAAAGTATTGATTTATGTACTTTTTGTTTTACAAATTTTATTTGTTCATTGTTGCCTGAGTTTTGATTCACCTCTTCTACTGACATTTGCATGCATTTATTTTCTGATTGAAACACGTCAATGTCACTCTTTTATGGACTTAATTACGTCTCTATCTTTTGTATGGAATGTGTTTGAGGATTTTAGTTAGAGGTCATGTCAGAATCTGTTGCACACGTAAGATTACATAGCTAGGAATTTAATTATCATCCAACAAGAATATTTCTCCATGATTGCTTGATTTTGGGATTTGTCCGAATGACTATTTCTTTATTGTCTTTGATAGATGCTATATTGTTTAGAAATTTCATCATTTCGAATCTTATCTTTTCTTTTCATCCCCAGATGTTGCCCATTTGACTTCATTCTTTTGAGATGCAATAATATCTCTCTCTCTCTCTGTGTCACCAAGTACTATGTAATGAAATCTGTAGCAGAACTTTCGATATTCACTATTGGTGTTTGTCCTTCTAAATAAGTATTGAACTCTTTATGATATTAATCACTTAACTAGATGTTGATGCTGTTACTTACTTTCCTCTTTTAAGCCACTTAAAATGTAAAGGTTATTTAATATTTATGCCCTCACTAGTTTAGTCTTAATGCTGATTTTGATTTTTTATTTGTATACATGTTTTTCATGTGTTCAACCCCCTGTGATTTGGCCCATCAACAGTTGGAAAGTAAGTAATGGTTTGTTTTTCTTCATGGTTGTAATGTTTTTCTTCATGTTTTGAATTTGCACATAGTGTTTTCTTAATGGTTTGTGATTTGGAGCATACTTTGGTTAGTGTTTTGAATTTTTTCTGTGCACAAAGTTCAAAAGGAATGAAGGAGAAGAAATTTTTTCTGTGCATACTTTGGTTAGTGTCTGGAATTTTTTCTGTGCTGCAATTGAAGGAGAAGAAACGTCACAAGACGTTCACACAGATGGCTAAGAAATATGGACCCATTTATTCCATCAGAGCAGGTGCTTCCACCCTCATTGTTCTCAACACTGCTCAGGTTGCCAAGGAGGTCGGTTTTCATTCCTCTTCCCTAAAACAAACGGTTTTCAGATTTCAATTCATGAAATGAATGAATAAATTCATGGTTAAATTAAATAAAACCTTGTTGAAATGGAAGTACAAAATGAATTTATGAGCTGTTAAATTCTAGGATTCCTTCAGCGGTTCTGCCGGGGTTCCTTCCTATGGTCCTGCTGCTTGATATTGTGTTGGACCACTTTTACTTTGAAATGAAAAAGAAAATAAAAAGTGTTCTTACACATTGGTTGGCTAGCTATTGGTTCTCATCTCACAATAAGTATTTAAGGTGGCTATTGGTTTATTTTTAAGTTTAATTGATTGTGTTTTTCCTTTTTCATGTTCTCTTAGTCAGGTTATACTACCAGTACGTTCCATAGGGAAAGGAATATCCTCTATTATGTATGTAGGAAGCTGGAAACAAGGTGAAGGGATTGGCGGAAGGCTGAATTGCGACATACAAGACTGAATGCAATACTTAATCTTGTTACTTTTAATTTTAAAAGTTCACAGTTGGCTAGCATTAATGGGATAGTTTATACTCATTGTTTTAAATGTTAAATTCATGCTTTGAGCCTTGAGATTCAACAATGTGTTATTAATCGTTTCAATGATTTCACAATTCATGCTTGTTGCTCTAAGTCATATTAGTACAATTTAACATTTCTATTTGAATGAAATGGACCTCTCTAAATCTATTTTCTATAATTTTTTATTTTATTTTTTATTACCTTTGGCAACGGTTATGAAGTGTTGTATAAGATGACGATATACAACGGTTTTATATTAGGCATTGTTGAGAAACCGTTGCTATTGACTGCAACGGTTTTATGCTGTTGTCATAGAGAAAAGCAAAAACCATTGTCTTTGTCCTATCAACAACGGTTTTACACTGTTGTCATAGAGAAAAGAAAAAACTGTTGTCTTTGTCCTCTCAACAACTACGGTTTTTTGTTGGCGTTGCCTTTGTTTGCAAAAATCGTTGCCTAAAGAATAGGTAACGCCTGCAAAAACCACGGGTAAAAAACCATTGCCGAAAGAAACGGGAACGGTTTTTTGACCTTAGGCAACGCTTTTCACGCGTAGCCATAGACTTAAAATATTGTAGTGAGGCATGCTATTCTTATCCAAGTATTTTTCCAAAACCTTGTTCTGGATCCACTTCCCACTCAGTACCTATTATTATCTGAAAATCACATTGGAATGCCACCCATGCTACCCTCGAGAGAAAACATGTCCTTCCACCACCATGAATCATTTTGTGGTACCTCATATTCATTATTATGAATGACCATGGGTTCCCCCAAACCATATCTAAAAGAAAGTAACTCGTGCCATGTTATGTTCTATTCAGTCAAACAATGCCACCTCCATTTTGCTAACAAACTCAGATTATATAATTCTAAATTTCTCACCCCTAGACCCCTAATTTCTTTGGCTGGCACACCTTCTCCCACGTCACCGAGTTTACCTTCTTTTTCTCCAGCTTCCTCCCCATATGAATTTCCTTTGAATTGACATTAAAACCTTTAGAACCTTTTTTAGTGCCTTATAGAATGAGAAGTAGAGAGGTAAACTTGAGAGGATGGAATTTATTAAGGTTATTCTACCCCCTATTGATAAATAACGCCCTTTCCAAGACGCTAATTTCTTTCTCATGGCTACCACCATCGGTTTCCAAGTGCTACACCTCCATGGGTTGGCTCCAACCGGAAGTCCAAGGAATTTAAACGGAAAAGCATCAGTCCAGCAATGCAGGAAGTTTGAGGCCGCATTCAAGAAGAACTCATCCACATTGATTCCAAATAGCTTATTTTTTGAAAAATTCACCCTCAATCCAGACACTAATTCAAACCCTCTTAGAATGGCTTTGATACTCCACAAATTTTCCCATGATGCGTCACATTACGAGATAGTGTCATCTGCGAATTGTAGAATAGGGAATGATATACTATCTGACACCTTATACTCGTTTAGCTTACCATCATCAACAACTTTATGCACTAGTCCTGCAAGTCCCTCTACTATAATTAAAAAGAGGAATTGTGCCAATAGGTCACCTTGCTTGAGTCCAAGCTTCATTTTTATTTCATCCGTGGGGCCGTCGTTAACCAAAATCGACACACTACTATTGAAAGTGCATATCATTATACATTTCCTCAATTTGTCATTAAAACTCGTTCTTCCAAGCATATAGTCTAAAAAGCTCCAACTCACCAGGTCGTATGCCTTTTCGAAATCTACCTTTAATAGAAGACAATTTTCATTTCTTTTCTTAGACAAATCAATCACCTCATTTACAACCAACACTCCATCAAAAATGTGTCTCTTTGGTAGAAATGCAGATTGGCAGTTAAATATTACCTTATCTAGCACCCTTTTCAGTCTAGATGCTAACAACTTGGCCAAAATTTTGTATATGCTGCCTGTAAGAGATATAGGTCTGTACTCCGACAAGGTCTGAGGGTGATAATTCTTAGGAATTAGAGCCACAAATGATGCAGTAATAGCTTTGGGTAATGTAGCATTTTTATGAAACTCCTGGATAAAATCACTTACCTCATCTTTGGTAACATCTCACCACGACTTGAAGAAATTGAAATTGAACCCATCCGGTCCTGGACTCTTATTTTCGTCATAGCTCCATATAACTTCCTGAATCTCCTCAATACTAAATGGCTTCGTGAGCATATCGTTATTCTCCTGTGAGATCTGCTAAAACATAACTTCATCTAGTGTAGGCCTTAAAAATTAAGGTTAGAGAAGACTAGTTGAAAATGATCTTTGATTGTCCATTTTACATCTTCCACTTCATCTATCCTTGTGTCACCATCTTTTAGTACCAAGATTTGATTCCTTCAACACCTTGACACCAACCAGGCATTGGAAAAAAAAACGAGTATTTATATTCCTTTATCCATTTAGTTCTTGATTTTTGATAAATCAGACTTTCCATGTAATTTAGCTGTTGCCATAGCTGAATATTTAATTACCTCATTTGTTTTCTATCTACCATTGTTTCAGCTCTAGCCAGCTCATCAAGGTCATTTATCTCTTTGACCAAATTATCAGTTTTCAGGTCCAAAATACTGAATTCTTCACAGTTCCACCATCTCAGTATGTCCCTCAACAACTTCAATTTCTCTTTGAGCACAAAGCTTTTCCATTCATTCACTTCAAAGCCTCCCCAGCACCTTTCGACAAACGACCTAAATTCTTTCTAACATAACCAACAATTGTTAAACCTGAATGGTTCTAGCCCCCAATTTTTAACTGAAGACACAAGCCTTAAAGCACAATGATCCGATATGTCTCTATTTTCCACCCATTGAGCTAACACTTCCCATAGAGATATCAGTTCATCAAAAAGAAGAAGTCTATGTATTTTGCTCATGGATTTACCATCTGCATTGAACCATGTGAAATTCTTCCCCAATAAAGGAACGTCTACCAATATCATCTCATCTATGAATGTCTGGAACTCATCCATCTCCCTCTGGTTGATGGTAGATAGGTTGCAACACACCAGTAATCTCCACCAAACCTTCTCTTAACTGATATTAGTTCTTTCCATAGGTTACGCTTCCCTGATAGAGAACCAGAAGAATACACATTGACTATGTAGCATATACAACTGAACCTGAACAAGTAAAACACAAGAAGTGGGTTGAATTGTGTTTTATAAAACTTTTTTGTAAACCTTTGTTAAAAACACAGTTTTATAAAAACAAACACAAAATATGTGGCAGACACAGACCAGACGCAGAAACATTGGTATGTGCTGAAATAACGACCAGATGCTAAAATCAAAATCAGATGCTAGCAATGCAGTTTTTCAAAGAGATGCTTTCAGGGTAATTAAATAAAGAGTTAGAGAAAGAGAGAAAGCAAACACGAGATTTGTACTAGTTCATCATCAAACTGGTAGCTATGTCTAGTTCCTTCATTCCTGAAGGATTTTTTACTATAATCAACCTGATTACAACTTGTGAGAAGACTACTGTCAATCTGACTCTACTCACAACTTCTCAAAACGAATTAGTACAGTCAAGATTTTGAGGAAACACAACTCAAAAGTATACTTCTACCATAACCTTGGCTATACTCTCAACTTTCAGAGCGACTTAGTACGGTCAAGCCTCTGAGGAAATACAGCCACTACTGGGCTAAATACAAGAATGTTGTAAAATGATTTTGAAATAATCTTAACAAGCTCTCAACACGAGAGGATAAGAATGCAGACACACAAGAACAGATTGAAAGAGAAGAATGCACATACACAAGAACACTAAGAATTAACGTGGTTCACCCACAATGTGTGAGCTACATCCACGGGCAGAGGAGTAAAAGGGATTCCACTATGAACTTGTGAAATTACAAATTTCGGTTCTAGCTCTCTCAATCTCAATTCAGTCAACTCGATACAACGAAGTGAGAACCTGCTTTGTTCTTATATGTTTAGAGCTAAAAGGAGAGAGAGTTGATCCGTTACAAGCCAACAGATTCAGTTACAAGCAAACAGGCCTAAATAGGCCCAAAACCAAATGAGACTATGGATGGTTCTTGCTAACCCATCAATCTCCACCTTGGATTGAAGCATTCCATATTAGCACCTGATTACTCCCTTCTACTGCCTTGTTACCACTGTTATTTCCAGATGTTGACATTGAGCAAATCCATACAGTACATGAATTTGCTCCTCGGGACAGATTTGGTGAATATGTCAGCATGATTCTCTTTTGTGTCAATCTTTTGCACTTTAATTCTCTTCTCAGCTCTTATGAAGTGGTACCTCACATCTATATGTTTTATCCTTTCATGGTGGACTTGATCTTTGGCTAAGCAAATAGCACTGAGACTGTCACAAAATATAGTGGCTTTGTCTTGAGGAAACCCAAGGTCACTGATGAGCCCTTTTAACCATATTCCTTCCTTGGCAGCTTCCGTAAGGGCCATGTATTTTGCCTCTGTCATTGATAAGGCCACTGTAGGTTATAGTGTCACCTTCCAACTAACAAGACATCTGCCAATAGTGAACACATACCCTGTAACCGATATTCTACCATCTAAGTCAGCAGCAAAATCAGAGTCTGAGTAACTAGTAAGTGTGCATGAAGTATCAATCCCATAAATGAGACTAATATCCATTGTACCTTTAAGATACCTGAACATTCTTTTGACAGCTTGCCAATGTTCTTTTGCTGGCTTGCCCATATATCTTCTCACAACACTTACAGCTTGGGCCAAATCTGGTCTAGTACAAACCATAGCGTACATGAGACTCCCAACAGCACTAGCATATGGAACCCGAGTCATGTATTCCATTTCTAAATTAGTTTGAGATGCATAGGCTTCAGAGAGTTTGATGTCGGTTGTTAATGGTGTACTTATAGGTTTAGCATTAGACATCCCAAGCCTGTTTAATATCTTTTGAATATATTGTTTCTGGCATAGGAATAACTTCCTCTAATTTCTGTCTCAGTATATCTCCATACCCAAAATGCTTTCTTTTGCCCCCAGATCCTTCATAGCAAATTCAATATTTAGAAGAGACTTCAATTTCTAAACAACATTTCTGTCTTGAGATGCAATAAGCATACCATCCGTGTAGAAGAAGATAAATGTATGAGACATCCTCCACCTTCCTATGATAAACACATGAATCATAAGGACTTCTATTGTATCCATGAGATGTCATACACTGATCGAACCTCTTATACCACTATCTTGGGGATTGTTTTAACCTATATAGTGATTTTTCTATCTTGCACACAAGTTACTCATCTTGTTCTACGAAACCTTCAGGCTGCCTCATGAAAATTTCCTCTTCTAAATCCCATGCAAAAAGGCTGTCTTCACATCAAGTTGTTCTAACTCTATATTTAGATTTGTCACAAGAACAAGGAGGACTCTAATAGAAGTGCGCCTGACTACGGGGGAGAATATCTTATTATAGTCTATTCCTTCTTTTTGACTGAAACCTTTGGCCACTAGACGTGCCTTGTATCTAATACCATTAGAGTTTGCTGATTCTAGCTTCTTCTTAAAGATCCACTTACTCCTAACAACTTTTCTGCCTTTAGGTAACTTGACCAGCTACCAAGTTTTATTTTTCTTAAGTGATTCCATTTCTTCCTTCATGGCTAATATCCACTGACCATATTCTGCACAAGTGACAGCTTCCTTATAGGTGTTTGGTTCCACTGAATCAACATCTTCTACAACCTGTAAAGCATATGAAACCATGTCCTCAAAACCATATCTCTCAGGTGGTTTCCTTTGCCTCTGAGATTTTCTGACAGCAGGCTCTTCATGTTGGATTTAAGGGCCTTGATTTCCTTGTTCTGTATCAGTATCAGATTTTGAATGTTGTTGCCCAGAGTGCTGTGAAGAATTTTGACTTATACCAGTATGGGTTCCTTCTTGCTCAGTTTCATCATTGATTGTAGACGTCTCAAGCTCCACCTGTTTGGTGACTGCATTCGGATTCTCTCCTGTTTCTGCTGCAGATTTTGGGTTTAACACACTCTGTTAGAATCAAGTGGATTCAGAAACAATGACCCTTAATTATTTTGATGATAACAAATAGTTAATAGAACAATTTATCCTCTGATGTGTTTATTAGTTTGCAGAAGTTTCTATTCATCAGAAGAAATTATCTCAGAAGACTAAGTAAAAGTGTGCATTTCACTCCCAGTTTCATGAATTTGAGTTTGGCATTGATCCTCTAAAAATTGCTGACGTCATCGTCTGATAGCCTTACTCTGTCTTGGTCAACGCTATTTTTTTGGGTCAATGCCCAACAGACTATTGAATAGACTACTCAGTGGAAGCCTTCGTCTGTTTCTACAAGACTCTGTTATATGAAAGGGCAACAAATTCTGTACTGAAGAACTTGTCTCTGTTTCAAGCTCACTCTAGTGAACAGAGTATCTCAGTAACAAGCATCGTCTGTTTGACAGATGCTCTGATTGGAAATCAGACTGTGTGTTCATTAAAGGCTACTTCATGTATTAAAGAGACTTCATTGATGAGTATTTTAATATACGAGGAATCAAAGGCCAAAGGGAATGTCAACGTTTATAATCATCAGAAAACTTGCCCAAGAAGTGTCTTATTTTTCAAAAAGATCATAAGGGACAAGATCCTGTAAAAGTCTGCTGTGTCAGTATGCAAGAGCAGAGTGGAAAGCAACGTGACTTGCTAAAAGCCACACAAAGGGGATCTGAAGTTTTGTCCTTTGGTGAAAAGAGTTGTTAGGTTACAACGGCGCTATTCAAAACCCTAGCTATATATACCTTACTTCTCCCACTGAAGAAGGTTAACGAAACTGAAACACTGTGAATCAAAGTGAGCAACCAAGAAATTATTCCAAGTATTTGAGATCACATTGAACAAGCACTTAAACGTTTTACTCTTTCAGTTTGAAAGTTATTCTTTGTGCTTGAGTTTTTCATTGTATATCCTCTCTGCTGAGAGTTATTTGATATTGTTTCAAACTACTTTTGAACATTGTATTTAGCCCAATAGCGGCTGCATTCCTTAGAGGCTTGACTGTACTAAGTCGTTCTAAGAATTTGTGAGTATAGCCAGTTTGGCAGTAGTATACTCTCAAGTGTAATCAGGTTGATTATAGTGGAGAAATCCTTCAAATGTGTGTGAAGAGACTAGACGTAGCTATCAGGTGATAGTGAATTAGTATAAATCACTGTGTCATTCTCTTCTCTTCTCTTTACTTGTTTTCATTACTATTTTGTTAAAGAGTTGTTTTGAAAAGGTTTTCAAAAAAACACAAGTTTTAAGAAAAGATTTCTAAAATCCAATTCAAACCCCCTTTTCTTGTGTTTTTGCCACGTTCACACTCATGATTACCTTTCTCTCAAAATGAGACCATATTCTAAAACCTTTCACACCGTCTCCATAACCCGCAAAATTACCCTTTTTAGCTCTAAGTTTTAGCTTGCCATCATTGACATGATAGTAAGCTGGACACCCAAAAACTTTTAGCATTGAGTAATCAGGATGTTTATTAGACCATACCTCAATAGGGGTCTTGAAACCAAGGGCTGTTGATGGAGAGCAATTTACTAAGTAGGCTACTGTACTAACTGCTTTGGCCCAGAAGCTCTTACTCAGACCAGAATTTCATAACATGCATCTTACTCTCTCAGAAAAAGTTCTATTCATGCGTTCAGCTACCCCATTTTACTGCAGTGTATTTCTAACCGTGTGTTGCCTTACAATACCTTCCCCCTTACAGAATTCATTGAACTCAGCAAAACAAAATTCCAAAACATTATCAATACGAAGTCGTTTTACCTTCTTCCCAGTTTGATTTTCAACCAAGATCTTCCACTCCTTGAAAAACGTGAAAGCCTCATTATTGTGATTCATCATAAACACCCAAGTCATCCTTGAATAGTCATCCATAATTGAGAGAAAATACCTTGATCCTCCCAATGATGGAACCTTTAAGGGTCCCCAACAATTAGAATGAACACATTCCAAGGTGGCCTTGGTGTTATGCACTGCCTTTGGGAATTTCTGCCTATATTTCTTCCTATAAACACAATGTTCACAGAACTGAAGTTGCTCCACCTTAAGGTTTTCAAGAAGTCCCTGCTTGTTGAGAATTGCCATCCCCTTTTCACTCAAGTGCCCAAGTCGCATGTGCCATAGAGAATTATTGTTTGGGAGATGTTTTTCAGCTTGTGACATAGCTGAAACTGAACCTGTCACAGTAGAACCTTGAAGAATGTAACGATTTCTTTGTTTGACTCCTTGCATAACCACAGTCTTGTCTTGCTTCTGAATTTTCATCACTCCAACTTCAACACAACAAATGAAACCCTTTGAATCTATAGCACCCACAGAGATAAGATTTTTCTTGAGCTCTGTAACATGGCACACATTTGTCAAATTTCTAACAGCTCCGTCATGAAGCTTAATTTGCATGTAACCTATCCCAACAGTCTTGCAATGAGCATTGTTTCCCATCAGAACATGCCCCCCAGACTTTTCTTCATAGGTCAAAAACCAGTCTCTGTGAGGGCTCATGTGGTGTGAACAGCCGGAATCAATGATCCATTGATCAGGTTGGTGTTGTTGCTGATGTTATTGATCAACAACTGGAAGAGAAAAATCAGATTCTGATGTGGCGTTTTCGTGAACCGCAGTGGCAATTGACTCCTTTTTCTTTTTCTTGGGACAATCCTTCTTCTAATGACCTGGTTCCTTACAATAGTTGCATATATCTTTAGGATTCACAGTGTTCTTTTTCTTCTTCCACTTTCCTTTGAACTTATTTTGAGGCTTTGTTTGATTGGTGGCAATTAGACCTAATGCAGTATTCTCTTCAGGGTTCACAGATGCTTTGATTCTGACCTCTCTTGAATAGAGACTTGATTTAACTTCTTCTAATGTGATACTGTCCTTACCAACACTTAATGAACTAACAAAATTTTCATAAGAAAGTGATAAAGATACTAGCAGAATCATAGCTATATCTTCATCATCCATCTTTACATTAATATCACGCAATTCCAATAGAATAAAATTCAGTTCATCAAGATGTTCGTTCAGTTTTGTACCTTCTTTCATACGAAAACCAAAAAGACGTTTCTTGAGCTTTTCCAATTTCAGCCACAGACCCGCAATGGTTGTTTTATCAGTGACCTCATAGAGGACTTCATCAGAGAGGGAGAGGAGAATTAAAGAGAGAGCTTTCTCCTCATGTTGAGAAGTGTAACGACCCGTTTTCGGACCGCTACGAAACCGAAAGAACCTATATGTGACGCATTTTAAAAATAGTACTCTTGTGCCCTTTAGAAAAATGTGGTACTTTTTTTTTTAAAAAAACAATAGTGCCCGTAAAGCACACTCAGAGTGCATACAGCGTTTCGAAACATGGTGCAACTAGGACACAAAACTTAAATACTGATAAAACATACATGCATAAATACATAAGTCATGTCCACAGTACGTGCAAAATAATAGAGTAGAAAATGTGCAAAGAAATACACCTATGGTATGATGACCCTCAAGAGAGCGATCATACCCTGGGGGTACTCCCGGCAGACACCCACACAGGGGGCTGCTCCAAAAGTGAAACCACCAGTCTACCCTGTAATAACAAAACATCACCCGGCCCAACTGGTCACAACAACTGTACACAAAAGACATACTACAACCATCCCAAAAAAAACATTTAACAGACATAGTCAATCACGACAAATAAAGGTCGTTGCCCGGATCCTCGAAGAGGTCCTCCTCACCATCATCTGCTATCGGGTTCCCTGCGCCCTCGCCATCGCCTGGGTAGCCACCATTGGTTGGAGGCACCACGGGAAAGGGTCAACTTCTCAAATAATCAAAATAAACCAAAGCATCAAGCAGTAGGCAAACAACAGTGTATACAATTCACAAGCGCGACTCAAGACCCAAATCAAGACTCACTCTCTCAACACTTTCGCCACATACCGGAAGTAATGCGGATCCATCCAATGAATACCAGCCGTAGCCTTGGGCTCTCCCCTCACCCTAGGACATTCAGCTCAGGTTCCATTAGCATTACGACGCCTAGCTATTCCCTATCGAACACCAGTCGTAGCCTTTTAGGGGATTCTAGCACCCTAGGTGAATCGACTCAAGCTCAAAAACGTCCCGGCAAAACTAACGTCTCGCCATTCGCTATCGAACACCAACCGTAGCCTTTTAGGGGATTCTAGCACCCTAGGTGAATCAGCTCAAGCTCAAAAACGTCCTAACGACTCAACGACTCGACCAACTCTCGCACTCCGATGAACAATTCGCATAATTATAACAATATAAGTCAGTTCAACAGCATAAGCAACATAGCAATATAACTCAATCCATCAGAGATAAATAACATAAACATCTCATCTCAAATAATCACACTTAGCAGCTACAGTCGACAATCAAATCATAGAATCCATCCCTCTGCAACTTGATGGAGTTCACAGAGAGGAATAAACAAGTGTGGGGGGTTGGGGACAGCTACCAACCACTTGCAGACAAGCCCACTAAATAATCAGCATATATAACAAAAATAAAGCGAAGGGGTACAAGACCCTCACTTCGAACCCTTAGGTTCTCAGACTTCTTCGCATGAACACTTGAAATTAAATTCGTATCTAAAAATTGCCCTTACACAAGGACATATACAATAAAAGCCTACGATGTCTAGAAGTGCCCTTACGCTAACAAACTAAAGCAAGTATTAAATGTGAAGCGCCCTTACCACACGCTGTCGTTAACGTCGCTCCTATGTCTTCGGGTTCGCTTCGCTCAATCTCCGGTACTTCGATTCCTATTACCACATACAACTTAGTACAATCTAGGAATTCTAGTTAAACTTATGCTCTCAACTTATCCCCTTTTCCTAACCAACTCAAATAAGCATTACAAATTAATAACACACTCAAAATCCTTTTGAAAAAAAGTAAGGTTTTGAGACTAATTCTCTTTCTTGAACTTCAAGTAAGCATAAATAATAAATCTTTCACAACTATCAAAAACTTAGCACATATTCATGCAAGAATTCAAGCAATTAGAAATCAACTTCTTTTTAAATCATTTTCTAAATACCAAAACACCATCAACTTCAATTAATACATTAAGCAAGCTTAAGCCTATCAAGGGTTATGTTTCTAAAATAATTACTACACAATGAAATACCATTTTCCTAGCCTTTTCTTTCAAAACAATTTATTTTCAAGACTAGTTCATAAAGCTTTATAGACCACTTACTCAAAATTAGTTCCAAACACAAGAGTTCAATCAATTTGTCTAATTCCAAAAATCCTTTAGCAATTAAATCATGCCATTATCATGTCAAGAACTTAAAGATCAAGGGATCATTTCCTTACATGTTATTCTAACCTCCAAAAACCAAACTATGCATAAAACACAAACTAACACTTAAGCTAATTCATGCAAATCTATTCCAACAACTTTAAAATCAACTTTAACATGCTATTCAACACTTATACACAAAATTAAACATCACATCCTCATGTTATTCATGGTTCAAGAATAGGCAAGGTTCTAAAACTTTCATATTACATATGCTTAATTTAAACTATAACTCAAATCAACATCAAACCACTTCCAATAACACACTTAGGAAATCAATTAGTTGATTCCACAAGGATCACATCATTTCCCCCCTTTCTCACCACTTAGGGTTTCGCCCTAAGGCTTTAAAGAAAGGATGGATGATGTCTCATCTCCTATTAATCATCAACCAACATCAAACAACCACACAAATCATCAATTAATCACAACTAAAACAACAATTCAACAAACACAAGGGGGGCTGTTTGGGGCGCTGATTTGAACAGTGATTTTGGGAGGAAAACTTGATTTTTCTTCTCATTCAAATGGTTAGAAACATAGGCAATATAGTAGAGAGAATAACCTAGCATTTTGACAAAGTTTGGAAGCAAAAATCAAGACTAAAAGTGGGGGAGAAAGTCACGATTTTCAGCAGCAAAATAAGGGGAAAAAAATTCTGTTTTTCTTACTTGGATGATGATGAGAATGAAGAACTACGTTGAGGTGATGATTTGGAACAAGTTTGATGAAGAAAGATAGTTGAAAAACTCAATGGATTTGAAGGTTTTTGGCTATGGAGTCATGAAGCTCTTGGCTTCTTCAAGAAGAAAGTAAAAGAAGAAGATAGGAGAGTGTGGGGGTGAGGGTGGCATGAAATGAAGCTGAAAATGGGGGTCTCCCTTCTTTTATAAACTTAAAAAAATAATAAGGCATAATTAGTAGTAAAAAAAATAAATTAAGTAATAGTTTTTAAAATAAAAACCACACACATGTGACACTTAAATCACTTTAAAAGATGCTAATCACATCACTCACTCTAACCCATCTAATCTCACTTCTCTAAAGGTTACCATCTAATCTAGAGTCTTAAGATTTAAAAACACGGTGACGAGAAACCGCAAAACCGATTAATTTCTCGCCGATAAAATCTCAAAAAATAAATTCGCGAGGAATTAATTCTCCGCGTGATAATATTATTTCATAATTAATAGTAACAACAATAATCACTCAAAAACACTTAGAACAAGATACGATTCGATTTTCATCGAACTCGGGGCTCATTTTAAATTTTATCTGCATGATGAATCGCCTTACGATTTGAAAAGTTTATTTAAACTTCGTTAGAATTTTTCGACGATATTCAAACCGTGAATTAATATAAAAATATTAATTCTCAATTATCTTAACTCTTGATTTAATTAAATCACTTACTTAAAGAACAAGCAATTGCTTATTATAGCATAAATACGGCAAAACATACTAATTAACGCTAAATAACGCATCATAAAAATACGCGTGTTACAATACTCCCCCTCTAAAAATAGTTTCGTCCTCGAAACTACAGGTGAGTTACGTACCGTGAAAAAGCTCTGGATACTGAGTCTTCATCTTCTCTTCCAGTTCCCACGTCGCATCTCCGGTCTTCGTGTCCCATACGACCTTAACCAGTTGTATCTCCTTGTTCCTTAACTGCTTAGCCTTTCGGTCTACAATCCTCGCAGGTGACGCTTCAAAAGATAGATCATCCCTCAGTTGGATCACATCCGGTTCGATGACATGAGAAGGGTCGGAGACATATTTTCGCAATTGCGAGACGTGAAAGACGTCATGAATGTTTGACAAAAAGGGTGGCAAAGCACCGGTATGCCATCGACCAATACGACGAAGAATCGATAGGTCCAATGAACTTAGGGTAAGCTTCTTGGATTTGATCGCTGACCAACTCGATGGTAGGGGTAACTCGAAGAAATACATGTTCTCCTCTTGAACTCTAACGGTCGGCGACCTTGGTCCGCTTAACTCTTACATCGACTACGAGACGCTCGCATCCTATCTCGATCAAATGGATCTTCTCGAGTCCGTTGGATCATGTCCGGTCCCACTACGTAACTGCGCCATCCTGGTACCAACAAAGAGGCGTCGACACTTACGCCCATACAAAGGCTTCGTAAGGTGCCATTCCAATGCTCGCATGAAAACTGTTGTTGTAGGTGAACTCCACTAGTGGTAAGACATCATCCCAACTTCCTTGGTGATCTAACGTACATGCTCACAGCAAATCTTCAAGTGATTGAATCGTTCTCTCAGTCGACCAGTCGATGCAGGGGTGATATCTTTGAGCTAAGCTTGAGCTTGGTTCCCATTGCTTCTTGCAGTTCTCTCCAAAAGTGAGACTTGAACTTCAGATCTCGGTCGGAAACAATGGAAGAAGGCACGCCGTGAAGTCGTACAATCTCTACGATGTAGATCTCCGTTAGCTTCTCCACGTTGTATGTCGATCTCACTGGCAAGAAATGTGCGGATTTGGTCAATCGATCGACGATTACCCAAATCGAATCGTTCTTCTTCTGCGTCTTCGGCAATCCTACAACGAAATCCATGGAAATGCTGTCCCACTTCCATACTGGCACGTCGAGCGGTTGTAACATCCCGGCCGGTCGCTGGTGTTCTACCTTCGCTTTTTGACAAGTCAAACATGAAGCTACATACTCAGCCACTTGTTTCTTCATTCTGGGCCACCAAAAGTGCTTCTTCAAGTCTTGATACATCTTCGTAACTCCCGGATGAATACTCAATCTACTCTTATGTGCTTCATCAAGAATCAGCTTCTTCAGCTCCGCTACGTTAGGTACACACACTCGCCCATTACACCAAGATGCCGCTCGCCGATCTTGAATTCTGTCGCCTTCCCTTGCGCTATCAGCTCTACCTTCTCTTGTAGTAGCTTGTCATGGGCCTGTTGGTCTCTGATCTCATCCAACAATCCGTTAGAAATGGTGAGCATACCAAACTTTAGCTTCCCCGGTGAAACTTCCACACTCAACTTCAAATCTCGAAACCTCTCGAGCATCTCCAACTCCTTGATCATTAATGCTGAAGCTAAAACGCTCTTTCTACTCAACGCATCTGCTACCACGTTCGCCTTCCCTGGATGATACTCCAACGTGAAGTCGTAATCTTTCAAAAATTATGTCCATCTTCGCTGTCGCATGTTGAGCTCTTTCTGATCGAACAGGTACTTCAAGCTCTTGTGATCGCTGAAAACATTGAACGTGCTCCCGTAAAGGTAGTGCCTCCAAATCTTTAGCGCAAAAACCACTGCGGCAAGCTCCAAATCGTGAGTAGGGTAGTTCCTCTCGTGAATCTTGAGCTGTCTTGAAGCATACGCTACAACCTTTCGATGTTGCATTAGCACGCATCCCAAGCCTTGATGTGACGCATCACAATAAACCTCGTAAGGCTCTTCAGGTTGAGGGAAAATCAACACTGGTGCCATTGTCAAAAGCTCCTTCAACCTCTGAAAACTGGATTCGCACTCTTCAGTCCAAGCAAAAGGCTGGTCCTTCCTCGTAAGTCATGTAAGTGGCGCGACAATCTTTGAGAATCCCTTGGTAAATCTTCGGTAATAGCCTGCTAAG
This sequence comes from Calophaca sinica, assembly GCA_037113605.1. Taxonomy (NCBI): domain Eukaryota; kingdom Viridiplantae; phylum Streptophyta; class Magnoliopsida; order Fabales; family Fabaceae; genus Calophaca; species Calophaca sinica. The sequence continues at coordinate 60,446,029 of CM073737.1, forward strand.
CCTACAAAACTTCTGATATCAGTGACAGTCTTCGGCTGTTCCCAAGCTAACACAGCTTCAATCTTCGCTGGATCCACCGCTATTCCGCTCTGAGTGATGACATGTCCAAGAAAGTTCACTTCCTCAAGCCAGAATTCACACTTGGATAAGTTCGTATAAAGCTGTTTCTCACGCAATATCTGCAGTACTTGGCGTAGGTGCTCTTCGTGCTCTCCTCTGCTCTTTGAGTAGATCAAGATGTCGTCGATGAACACTACTACAAACTGGTCCAGAAACGAGTGGAAAATCCTGTTCATGTAATCCATAAACACTACTGGCGCATTCGTCACTCCAAATGGCATCACCAAATACTCGTAATGACCGTATCTGGTCCTGAAAGCGGTCTTGGGAATATCCTCTTCCTTCACTCGTATCTGATGGTAGCCTGATTTCAAGTCAATCTTGGAAAATATCGCAGCTCCGCGAAGTTGATCCATCAAGTCGTCGATACGCGGTAAAGAATACCGGTTCTTCACAGTAGCTTTGTTGAGTTAACGATAGTCCACGCACAATCCGGATCGTCCATCCTTCTTTTTGACCAATAACACTGGTGCTCCCCATGGCGATACGCTCGGTCGTATGAACTGTTTCGACTCCACATGCTCAATCTGAGATTTCAGCTCCTTCATCTCGGCTGGAGACATCCTGTAGGGCGCTATTGAAATAGGTCTTGTCCCTGGAATCAAGTCGATGGAAAACTCAATCTCTCTCACCGGTGGTAACCCTGGTACGTCTTCTGGAAAAACGTCAATGAAGTCACGCACCACTGGAATATTCTTCACGTCGATCTCCTGGGAAACTTCTGTACTAGCCAGATACATGTATTCTCTAGCTCCCTCTTTCAAGGAAACTTTGATATTTTCGGCAGAAAGATAATTAGAAACTCCAAGGTCTGGAAGAATTACAGTTTTACGGGCACAGTCCAAGAGGACATGGTGGTGTGACAACCAATCCATCCCAAGAATGACATCTAAACCCTTAAGAGGTAAACAGACCAAATTGGCCACAAAACTTCTACTTTGAATAACCACTACACAATTAAGGCATGCAGTGTTGGTGACTAAGGTTTTAGCAGCTGGAGTAGTAACTACTAATTTGAACGGTAGCGATCCTGAGACAATTTTAAGCGGTCCACACAATCAGAGGAAATAAATGAATGGGTTGCGCCCGAATCGAAAAGAATGGTTAGGGGTTTACCCTCAATCTCACATTCACCCTGGATCAGATCATCAGATTGCTCCGCTTCTTCTCTGCTCATGCAGAAGACTCTGCCTTTCGCTATCTGGCGCTTCCCTTTTGCCTTTGCCGCAAGCACAACCGGTTCAACTTTAGGTGCTCGATAGTCCCTGGCAAGGTGCCCCGGCTTCTTGCAGTTGAAGCAAGTGATATCTCCTTCAGTGTAGTTGTTCGCGTAGTGCCCCGACTTCCCACATCGGTAACAGATCACATCAGTGCTAGCTTGACTCCCGTCCCTTGCGTTCTGAGCCATTGGACGATACTGTCCTCTGTTGTTGTTCCCCTGGGGTCGACTATAGGGCTTCTTCTACTGTTGCTTCCCTTTCTGGTTCCGATCACTCTGCCTAATTGGCCCTCTAAAGTTGTTGCCTCCCAAATTGAGTCTCCGATTCTTCATGGTCTCCACTTCCCTACACTTCTCAACCAGTTGTTGAAATTGTCTAATTCCCAGTGGCAAGATCAATCACGAATGTCATAACAGAGTCCCTCCATGAACCGATGACACATATATCCTTCATCCACCGTCTGTCGGAAGAAAAGAAAGTACCGAGATAGTGACTCAAACTTCGCAGCATACTCGCCGATCGACATGTTGCCCTGTCGTACCTTCAGAAAGTCATCTCCCAGCTTGGTCCTTGCACTAAGGGGAAAGTACTTATCCAGAAACTTCTCCCGAAAAGATGCCCAAGTGATCTCCTGATGGTTTGCCTCCATCATCAGCCTAGTACTCCTCCACCAGTACTCCGCATCTCCTAAGAGCAGGTAAGTTGCGTAGTTCACCTTAACCTCAATTGGGCAACGTAGTACCTCGAAAATCTTCTCTACTTCCTGTAGCCATAGGTCTGCCTTCTCCGGGTCAACCTCTCCACGGAACTTCGGAGGATCATGTCGACGAAAATCAACCAATCCCCTTGATTCGGCAGCTCGTGCCTCTCTCTCTTGCTTCTGTAGATCCCGTTGAGTCTTGGCAAGTCACAGTAACAAATAGCCGCCATCTCGATCCATTGCTTGAATCGCTCGATCCATATTGGAATACTCAGATCCTATTGTAGGGTCTCTGCGAGGCGGCATGGGATTCCTTCAAGGTCCAAAAACCTGTCAGAACCTCAAAATCAGAGGATGTGTTAAAACACACTGCTTCAATTAAGAAACAATTCGCAAAATTTTCAAGCAACAATTGCTTCACTCAATAAACAACAATCAATACAATACAACTATGTACCCAACACACAAAGCCCGACTCAGTGACCAGCTCCAAATTCCTATGCACAGTCCGGTTAGGACCAAACTGCTCTGATACCAACATTGTAACGACCCGTTTCCGAACCGCTACGAAACCGAAAGAACCTATATGTGACGCGTTTTAAAAATAGTACTCTTGTGCCCTTTAGAAAAATGCGGTACTTTTTTTTTTAAAAACAATAGTGCCCGTAAAGCACACTCAGAGTGCATACAGCGTTTCGAAACATGGTGCAACTAGGACACAAAACTTAAATACTGATAAAACATACATGCATAAATACATAAGTCATGTCCACAGTACGTGCAAAATAACAGAGTAGAAAATGTGCAAAGAAATACACCTATGGTATGATGACCCTCAAGAGAGCGATCATACCCTGGGGGTACTCCCGGCAGACACCCACACAGGGGGCTGCTCCAAAAGTGAAACCACCAGTCTACCCTGTAATAACAAAACATCACCCGGCCCAACTAGTCAAAACAACTGTACACAAAAGACATACTACAACCATCCCAAAAAAAACATTTAACAGACATAGTCAATCACGACAGATAAAGGTCGTCGCCCGGATCCTCGAAGAGGTCCTCCTCACCATCATCTGCTATCGGGTTCCCTGTGCCCTCGCCATCGCCTGGGTAGCCACCATTGGTTGGAGGCACCACGGGAAAGGGTCAACTTCTCAAATAATCAAAATAAACCAAAGCATAAAGCAGTAGGCAAACAACAGTGTATACAATTCACAAGCGCGACTCAAGACCCAAATCAAGACTCACTCTCTCAACACTTTCGCCACATACCGGAAGTAACGCGAATCCATCCACTGAATACCTGCTGTAGCCTTGGGCTCTCCCCTCACCCTAGGACATTCAACTCAGGTTCCATTAGCATTACGACGCCTAGCTATTCCCTATCGAACACCAGCCGTAGCCTTTTAGGGGATTCTAGCACCCTAGGTGAATCGACTCAAGCTCAAAAACATCCCGGCAAAACTAACGTCTAGCCATTCGCTACCGAACACCAGCCGTAGCCTTTTAGGGGATTCTAGCACCCTAGGTGAATCGGCTCAAGCTCAAAAACGTCCTAACGACTCAACAACTCGACCAACTCTCGCACTCCGATGAACAACTCGCATAATTATAACAATATAAGTTAGTTCAACAGCATAAGCAACATAGCAATATAACTCAATCCATCAGAGATAAATAACATAAACATCTCATCTCAAATAATCACACTTAGCAGCTACAGTCGACAATCAAATCATAGAATCCATCCCTCTGCAACTTGATGGAGTTCACAGAGAGGAACAAACAAGTGTGGGGGGTTGGGGACAGCTGCCAACCACTTGCAGACAAGCCCACTAAATAATCAGCATATATAACAAAAATAAAGCAAAGGGGTACAAGACCCTCACTTCGAACTCTTAGGTTCTCAGACTTCTTCGCATGAACACTTGAAATTAAATTCGTATCTAAAAATTGCCCTTACACAAGGACATATACAATAAAAGCCTACGATGTCTAGAAGTGCCCTTACGCTAACAAACTAAAGCAAATATTAAATGTGAAGCGCCCTTACCACACGCTGTCGTTAACGTCGCTCCTATGTCTTCGGGTCCGCTTCGCTCAATCTCCGGTACTTCGATTCCTATTACCACATACAACTTAGTACAATCTAGGAATTCTAGTTAAACTTATGCTCTCAACTTATCCCCTTTTCCTAACCAACTCATATAAGCATTACAAATTAATAACAAACTCAAAATCCTTTTGAAAAAAAGTAAGGTTTTGAGACTAATTCTCTTTCTTGAACTTCAAGTAAGCATAAATAATAAATCTTTCACAACTATCAAAAACTTAGCACATATTCATGCAAGAATTCAAGCAATTAGAAATCAACTTCTTTTTAAATCATTTTCTAAATACCAAAACAACATCAACTTCAATTAATACATTAAGCACACTTAAGCCTATCAAGGGTTATGTTTCTAAAATAATTACTACACAATGAAATACCATTTTCCTAGCCTTTTCTTTCAAAACAATTTATTTTCAAGACTAGTTCATAAAGCTTTATAGACCACTTACTCAAAATTAGTTCCAAACACAAAAGTTCAATCAATTTGTCTAATTCCAAAAATCCTTTAGCAATTAAATCATGCCATTATCATGTCAAGAACTTAAAGATCAAGGGATCATTTCCTTACATGTTATTCTAACCTCCAAAAACCAAACTATGCATAAAACACAAACTAACACTTAAGCTAATTCATGCAAATCTATTCCAACAACTTTAAAATCAACTTTAACATGCTATTCAACACTTATACACAAAATTAAACATCACATCCTCATGTTATTCATGGTTCAAGAATAGGCAAGGTTCTAAAACTTTCATATTACATATGCTTAATTTAAACTATAACTCAAATCAACATCAAACCACTTCCAATAACACACTTAGGAAATCAATTAGTTGATTCCACAAGGATCACATCATTTCCCCCCTTTCTCACCACTTAGGGTTTCGCCCTAAGGCTTTAAAGAAAGGATGGATGATGTCTCATCTCCTATTAATCATCAACCAACATCAAACAACCACACAAATCATCAATTAATCACAACTAAAACAACAATTCAACAAACACAAGGGGGGCTGTTTGGGGCGCTGATTTGAACAGTGATTTTGGGAGGAAAACTTGATTTTTCTTCTCATTCAAATGGTTAGAAACATAGGCAATATATTAGAGAGAATAACCTAGCATTTTGACAAAGTTTGGAAGCAAAAATCAAGACTAAAAGTGGGGGAGAAAGTCACGATTTTCAGCAGCAAAATAAGGGGAAAAAATTCTGTTTTTCTTACTTGGATGATGATGAGAATGAAGAACTAAGTTGAGGTGATGATTTGGAACAAATTTGATGAAGAAAGCTAGTTGAAAAACTCAATAGATTTGAAGGTTTTTGGCTATGGAGTCATGAAGCTCTTGGCTTCTTCAAGAAGAAAGTAAAAGAAGAAGATAGGAGAGTGTGAGGGTGAGGGTGGCGTGAAATGAAGCTAAAAATGGGGGTCTCCCTTCTTTTATAAACTTAAAAAAATAATAAGGCATAATTAGTAGTAATAAAAATAAATTAATAGTAATAAAAATAAATTAAGTAATAGTTTTTAAAATAAAAACCACACACATGTGACACTTAAATCACTTTAAAAGATGCTAATCACATCACTCACTCTAACCCATCTAATCTCACTTCTCTCAAGGTTACCCTCTAATATAGAGTCTTAAGATTTAAAAACACGGCGACGAGAAACCGCAAAACCGATTAATTTCTCGCGGATAAAATCCCGAAAAATAAATTCGCGAGGAATTAATTCTCCGCGTGATAATATTATTTCATAATTAATAGTAACAACAATAATCACTCAAAAACACTTAGAACAAGATACGATTCGATTTTCATCGAAATCGGGGCTCATTTTAAATTTTATCTGTGGCAGAAACTGCCCAGCGATTTGAAACGCGGCAAAACTTCGTTAGAATTTTTCGACGATATTCAAACCTTGAATTAATATAAAAATATTAATTCTCAATTATCTTAACTCTTGATTTAATTAAATCACTTACTTAAAGAACAAGCAATTGCTTATTATAGCATAAATACGGCAAAACGTACTAATTAACGCTAAATAACGCATCATAAAAATACGCGTGTTACAAGAAGCAGTCTCCATAGCGGCTTTAGTAGTTTGGCCAGAAAGAGGAGCCCAAACTCCTTGTCCTTGAGCAGAGCGAGCATCTTAATGCACCAGAGATTGAAACTATTCTTACCGTTGAACTTCTCAGTCTTGATTGAATTTGTCATCTTCTTGAATAGATTGTGGTAGCAACCCGCGAACAAATGCGAAAAAACGAGGATTTTGAGACAACCCCCCCGACGAACAGATGCAGAGCAGTGCATAAGCGGAGAGTCTAGGAAACCGACCATGAATGAATGCAGAACGACGTGGTTGATCAGAACCGCGCTCTAGATACCAGTTTGTTGAGCAAAACCAGAAAAGCAAACGGAAAGAGAAGAATCCACACACGCAAGAACACCAAGAATTTACGTGGTTCACCCACAATGTGTGAGCTGCTTCCACGGGCAGAGGAGTAAAAGGGATTCCACTATGAACTTGTGAAATTATAGATTTCGGTTCTAGCTCTCTCAATCTCCCCTTCAGTCAACACGATACAATGAAGTGAGAACCAGCTTTGTTCTTATATGTACAGAGCTAAAAGGATAGAGAGCTGATCCGTTACAAGCCAATGGATTCTGTTACAAGCAAATAGGCCTAAACAGGCCCAATGGGCCAAAGCCGAATGAGACTATGGATGGTTCAAGCCAACCCAACAAAGAATAAAAGCTTAAGCACAAAAAAACTTTCTTAAAGAAAGAATAAAACTTTTGAAGTGCAGTTCTTTTAATCTCAGAAAGCTAGGATTGAATTCTTGGTTGTTCACTTCTCTTTTCGTTCTTCACTATTGAGAAATGATATATATAGTGATATGCTCCAATAAAGCTGTTGTGACATAGGCAGGTCCTTCACCAGCGGTTAACAAATCAAATCTACTTTTTGTGGCTTTTTATGTGATGTATCATCCTTATCTTTTCATTCCGTACACTGTCACAGCTGTAAATGATAAATCTGTCCTTTAGTGATCCTTTTTGAAAATGAGATCCTTTCCGGGAAAGACAGAGTGAATAAATATCCGTTGACATTCTTTTCTGCCTTTGATTCTTTATACATTAAAGAAACTTAAATGAGGATCCTTAAATGCTTGAAATAGACTTGAGGACTTCGTTCCGTCTGATGAAATATCGGAGGCACACTTGCACCAGAGGAACTTCGACACTCTATTTATCGGTTGCAGAGTTTACATAACAAAGGCAAGGTTCTACCAGAGCATGGTTCTACCAAAGCGAGGTTCTACCAGGGCATGGTTCTACCAGAGCATGGTTCTACTAGAGCAAGGTTCTACCGGAGCATGGTTTCACCAGAGGCACTCTTACCAGAGGATGTACAGTAGATACAACTTGATCATACACCAGAACTTGATTAGATGAATTACGTTGTTTGACTAGATGTTGATCTTATCGAACCTCCAGACACTGAGATATATTGAGCAGATGCACACTTATTTAACTGGATGCTGAACACCAGATGCTGAGATGCTTCTAATGAATTAGTGATGATTTTTCACTAAGTTTTGCACACTAGAAAATACATCAGAAGATAAATTATTCTTTTACAATATTTGTTATCATCAAAATAATTTAGGTCATTATTTCTGAATCAATTTGGTTCCAACAACAACTTGTATTCTTCCATTATGCCCAAAGACCAATAAAGTCGTTCCCCGAAAAGGAGAAAATTGCTTTTAATAGATGAGGGTTCCAAATGCAAATTAATCCGCCAGACAATCCCTCAGAAGGTCTTGCACTCCATTAAAAAGCATCCTCACCCGCCCAAACTTTTAATCAGATTATCATCAACCTTGGAACACTTCGTCTTTTGTAGGAGACAACAATTGAACCTCCCATCAGACTACAGAGATTACATCCTTCTTCTCTTAGCCCGATCGTCCACCCCACTTACATTCTGAGAATAGATTTTTATGGATGTTGGTTTCCCCATGGAAGCTTTATTCTTACTATCTATTGCTTCCCTTTTATGTATATTGTCTATATGTACTGAATCATTTTCACAACCCGAAATTCCTAATTCTTTAGCCCGAATCCATACATTGGTATCCATCGAGCCTTTGTTACTATTATCACAACAAATTGTCTACCTTTATAGGGCATTTCTAGTACTTAATTGCATCATTTTGTACTTTAGAGCACAAAGGTACTAATTTATATCCTATTTTACAGAAATAACATGAAGACACCACTCAGAGTAAAAGATGTGAGAATGAACTAAAAACTGGCAAGTTTTGGAGAGTTTTAGTACTACTGGACGAGCGGTACAGCCTGACAGTACTTCAGTACGGTCGTACCGAGATCAAAAAATCAGTAGGGGCATACCCCCTGTAGCGACCGAAAAATCCGGAGGGATTTATTCGAGTTTAATGGAGCCGCCACCAATAATTTATTTTCGAAGGAAAAATATTGGAAAAAAACCTTTTTTGAAGAAAAGTGGTCCTTAAGACCGGATTTGGGTTCGGGAGTCGATTATGCGTAGGGAAGGTATTAGCACCCCACGACATCCTTTCGAAAAAGGTTACCTCTAACTAATTGTGCAAAATTTATTAACTTCTAAAAAAATGTTTATTTCCCTTTTATATAAAAAAAAATTAACCAAGATAAAAAAAAGGGACTTAATAAAAGTCGTTTATTTTTGCGCTTGACAGGAGTGGGCTCCTGCTCCTACGTATCTCCGGGTGCAGTGGAGAAATCAAAGGCTACGTAGTTCTTGGGTAGAAAATGGTTGTGTGTTGGTTGATTTTAATTAATCAGTCTGTGACTTAATTTTTATGGTTTGCGTGAGGATCAAACCAAAAGTGGATTTGGCGTAATCACTACTAATATTTTAAGGTATTTTATTAAGATTTTTGTAATGACCAAACCAAAAGAGGATTTAGAGTAGTCATTGAGTTTAAGATTTTTGAAACAGAAAAGGGTTTATGTAGTGACCAAACCAAAAGTAGATTTGGCGTTGTCATTACTAATATTTATTAGATTTTTTATTAGGAAATTATAATGACCAAACCAAAAGAGGATTTGGAGTAGTCATCAGAAAAAGTTTGCGTAGTGACCAAACCAAAAGTGGATTTGGCGTAATCACTACTAATATTTTAAATTATTATTATTATTATTATTATTATTATTATTATTATTATTATTATTATTATTATTATTATTATTATTATTATCTAAGCTAGATACAATTATTAATAATAGCAAATATAACAAAAGTATCTAACATTATAAATAAAGACAAACATAAACATACTAAAAAAAATACATAAAAAGAAAAAGAGAGAAGGAATTAAATGCACTTACCTCGAGAGAAAATATTTTTTGTTGGGCGCAATGCGTCAGACCCACGAATCCCTCCAATCTTGAAGGTTGAAAAGGGATAGTAACCTTCTCAAAAAAAATTTTGACTAAAGCAAAGGCCCTATGCTTTGCACTAGGCCCATTTATCCATTTTTCTTGGATGATCTTAGTGCTTGGTGATGCACTCCTTATATAGGAGAATGAGAGGTTGAATGAGTGTGGATTTTTCAAAGTGGGACTTCAATAGTAAAGTTGGGAGTTGGCTTCTTAAGTTTGATATTTTAAATGTTCAACAAAACTAAATAGCCAACTTTGAGCACTAATACAACACTTAAAACAACTTTATTGTGCTTCATGACCTTCATAAGAATTATAGACATTGTTTCCAGCTTTCAAATGGCATAAGTTTCATTTCAAAAGGATATCTACAACTCAAGATATTGTCAACACAAGTGGCTGTCCCGAACAATACATGTAACATCACGTCTCGAACTTCATGCTCGATTTGGTCCATGATAGAGGTCGATATGGGTTTGTAATCCAAAATAATAGTTGTATATCTTTTTCTTATCTTTCCAACAGTATAAAGAACACCTCATTTGGACAAGTATAGCTCAAGATACGACATTTTCTTTGAACGTTATTCAACATGATGTGTTGTCCGTTTTTGTGCAGTTTTAAAACTTTCATGGTATTTTAGGGCAGTAAATCGTTAGAATCAAGTCCCGAGTCCTTCATAACATTTGTAGCCAAGGATGTTAGCTTTCAAATAGCGTTGGTTTCATTAAAAAAAGACTTTTACAACTCAAGATATGACCTAATCTTTACATACTGTTCAAAACCATTTTTCAGCATACTTGTTCTTACTTCCAAGTCAATTTGGACTTAGTAAACTTCATATTTGACTCTTGGGTTCCTCATCAAAGTTGTAGAGTTTTGTTTTAGCTTTCTAACAAGGTAAAAACCACTTTAATACCATCTCCACAACATTAATTACACCCAGAATACATAAGCTATACCAAAGTACAAATTTTTCCAACCTCTTTTCTCTTCAAGATTTCTTTCTCCTTCTTTCTTCTCTACTACTATATTTGTTCTTTTTGAATGTTATTTTTTACCGGACAAAATTAGGGTATGACAGCTGCCCCTCTTTAGTTATATTTTATTAGAAAATGTGAACAACAAAGGTTTTCATATTTTCGTCGTAAAATAGAAGTAAAGATAAAGACACTAATTTTGTCCCAAACCAGGATAGACAAAGGATGGGGTGAGGAATGACAAGGAAGGATTAACGCTTGGTGCGTTTATCAGAAAGCAATAAAGAAGGGTCACCGCCAGGTCGGGTACTGACGCGATGATCAGAAAACAATAATGAGGGATTAACGCTTGGCGCGTTTATTGAAAAGCAATAAAGGAGGGTCACCGCCAGGTCGGGTACTGACGCGGTGATCGAAAAAGCAGTAATGAGTGATTAACGCTTGGCGCGTTTATCAGAAAACTATAAAGAAGGGTCACCGCCAGGTCGCATCGACGCGGTGATCGAAAAGCGATAATGAGTGATTAACGCCGGCGCGTTTATCGTAAAATCAGAAGAAGGGTCACCGCCAGGTCGGGTACTGACGCGGTGATTGGAAAGCAATAATGAGGGTTCGACGCCAAATAAGGTATTGACGTGTCGATGGGGAGCAATAAAGAAGGATCACCGCCAGGTCGGGTACTGACGCGGTGATCGGAAGGTTCGACGCCAAGTAGGGTATTGACGCGTCGATGGAAAGCAATAAAGAAGGATCAACATCAGGTCCGGAACTGATATGTTGGTCAAAAAAGCAATAATGAGGGACTACCGCCAGGTCGGGTACTGACGCGGTAATCTTAAAGCAATAAAAGGGGTGATGCTTGGCGCGTTTATCAGAAAACTATAAAGAAGGATCTCCGCGCCTGCAATCGACGCGGTGATCGAAAAGCAATAAAGAGTGAGCGATACTTGGCGTGTCGCTTAGAAAGCAAAATAAAGGACCAATGCTAGGCGCATTGTTTGTAAACGAGAATGAAGGATCAAATTTTGGTGCACGGACCAGGTGTAACAAAACGGCTAAAAGGTGGTGATATGAAGATGATGCACGGATATATGGTATGTGATGCATGTATGCAATGCGATTATTATTTTTACTGATTCCTCGTCCCGTATGATCTCTAGTGCTTAAAGATATGGGACGGACTGAGATTCATCGGATTTAGTCATGCTATGCCTTCGACTGGGAGGGAGCGCGAGTTATCGATGCAGCGCTAGTTACTTTTTAAAGGTAATCCCTTTGCCCTTTTTGAAACTTATTTGTTGAGATTTGGTGTTTCCTCGTGATTCTTAAGATGTATATAATAACCGTAATGCTTTCCCATATCATCACATGCTTCACAATTCAGTGCCTATTATCATAAAACAACATTTTGAAATACAAGAACGGAGGTATTTGGTATTCAAAAGAAGAGTTATGTGTACAAGGACTGAAGTTACACAGACTTGAAAATACATCAAGAAAAATGCAGGAAGAAGAAAAACGAAGAAAGACAATAACTAAGCAGATATTTTATAGCTTGTGACTTTGTAGGAACAAATGTCAGCTTCCCATATCCATAACTTTGATTACCCATTACTCTACTTCTGAAAATATATAAAACTGCCCCAGTTGGGTAAGAACCCCTTGATGCGTCAGCCTTCTTCAATGTCCGATTTCAGACCCTAACTTTTGCCTGGATTGCTCTTTCAAGTTTTCAATCCAACGGGTCGCTCTAATTTTTGCCTAGGTCGCCCTTTCAGGTTTTCAACCTAGCGAGCTCACTTTTGCTTGGTTTTTATACATTTTTTTTAGGCATAATATTTTTTGACTGCATCAGAGTTCACTGGGAGTGGGAGATCTTCACCGTCCATCCTTGTGAGGATTAAGGCTCCTCCAGAAAAAGCTTTTTTCACAACATACGGCCTTCATAATTCGGAGTCCATTTTCCACGAGAATCCTTTTGGATGGGCAAAATCTTCTTGAGTACTAGGTCCCTTTCTTGAAATTCCCGAGGGCGAACTTTCTTTTCGTAAGCCCTCTTCATCCTGTGTTGATATAGTTGTCCATGACATAAGGCCATCACTCTTTTTTCTTCAATGAGATTCAATTGATCCAGTCGAGCCTGAACCCATTCTGCCTCTTCTAGTTTTGTCTCCATCAATACCCTTAACGAGGGGATCTCGACTTCAATGGGAAGCACTGCTTCCATTCCATACACCAGCGAGAAAGGGGTTGCTCCCGTTGAGGTGCGAACCGAAGTTCGATAACCGTGCAAGGCAAAAGGGAGCATTTCGTGCCAGTCTCTAAATGTTACCACCATCTTTTGGACAATCTTTTTCGTTTGCAGCCTCAACTGCCCCATCCATCTTTGGGCAGCATGGTGAGGAATTACGATGTTGGATCTTGAAGTCATTACACAAATCTTTCATCATCTTGTCATCCAAGTTTGTCCCATTATCAGTGATGATCTTATTTGGCAGACCATGGCGGCGGATCAGATTCCACATTTTTGGTAAAGCAACTGCAACAAGGAGTTTATTTGGATTTCCTCTTCCAAAAATCAAGTTTTGAGAAAATATGAGCAATTTGATTTTAATCGGAATGGACTTTATTAGGGTTGTAACGTGGCCAGGGGTTGAAGGGTCACAAAAGAAAGGATATTTCAGGCTCAAAAAGTGTTTGAGGTATTTTTTTCAACAAGGATTTTTAGTGCAAAGATGCACTTTGATGGTTGCTAGCACAATTGTCTTTTCTTGCTTTGGCATTTTTATTGATTTTTTTTATTCTTACAAGCGTCTTTTGTTTTGCCTTTTTTTTTAACAGACGAAATTGAATAGATTATTGTGCTAGTCTCCATTGGATGAGTGATCCTTGTTCAGGGTATTTAAAAGAAAATTTTTTGTTTTTTAGGCTCAAAAGGGGTAGCAAGGGATGTATATATTTTTTATTTTTTTGGGATAGAGAAAAATGGTCAAACTTCATCTCAAAATCTTATTGCTCAAATTTTCACAAAAAATAATTTTTGGCAAATTGCGAATTTGCTTTACCTTTTTCTTTCTATTTTTTATTAACTCCCTTTTTGTCACTTTCAGTACTCAAATTGATCATTTCAAGTTCTTCCTCGTGGATTAAATCACTTTTGCTTCTCGTACCATCAATCTCATCAGTTCAAAAGGTGTTTCCCAATTGTCCTCATGGGGTAGTCAAAGTATGAGTCACTGACATCATATTTCCCAAAGACAAAGTTTTTTGATCTGCATTAGTTAAAGCTGATTTAAATGGAAAAAACGAAAAAAGATGGGAGGGAATGGAAAAGATGAAAAAAAGGAAAAGGGAAATGATTGGAAAATTCAAAATGCATTTTATTGATAAAGATACTGAAATGAAACATATGCGCCATTTTGACAACAAATTATCCTAAAGCCTTAGGCAGAGCAATAGGATTTGCATTACAAAAATTATTTTGCACCAAAAATCACGGGAAACTCAACGATCTCCCAATTTCCAAGTTCTTCATTCGGCGGGCAAGGGTGGACAAGGTTGACATTGTCATTTTCTGCACTGCGATCGTCCTTGATAGCTGCTATCTGATCCGGATTCAACATTCCTGCACTCCAAAGGCTTTGCCTGATGACACAGATGGGGATACTCTCATCTTTTGGCTCCCTGCCTTCCAATCTAGTTATCAGGGGTTGGTCCCCAAACTCCTCAGTAATGGCATTGACTGCTGGACCTCCATGACCTGGAAGGGGATTATTAGGCCCATCCTCCTTAAAACTCAACCATTTGGCATTGATCAGATCTTGAACCACGTACTTCAAAGCCTTGCAATTTTCAGTTGTGTGACCTACTGCCCCTGCATGAAATTCACACTTGGCATTTGGGTCATATCCTCTCGGGAAGGGAGGTTGAAGTGGTTTCATTGAGCGTGGAGAGACCAAGGAATTGCTGATGAGGTGCTGGAACAGATCCGTATAGGTCATGGGAATAGGATCAAATTGGACTGCTTTCTTTTCTTGGTCATTTGGTTGTTTCTGGTTTTTGGTTTGGTTGGGTGGGAGCAACTGGTTGTGCTTGTGTTTGGATGGGGGAAGGTGGTCGAAAGGGCATCATTGGTTGGTTTGGCCGGGGGCTAGGATTATGAGAGGCGGCGGCGATGTATGGAGGTGGGTAGTAGGGGTATGGAAAAGGATGTGGGAAATTGGTAAGGAATTGGGGTGGTTTTCCTTGTTCTTGTCCTCCCGGGCCCGTCACCACAGCATTGGTTTCCCTTTTTTTCTTCTTTATGAAGTTTGTCGGGGTTCTCTTGATATTATTAGTTCCAGCAAAACTTTGGGCAATCTTTACTGCTCTCATTCCTCCTTCAACTCTTTCCCTACGATGACCATATCTGAAAAGTTTGATGATACACTTAGATCATTTTGTCATAGAAGGGTGATTGAAGAGTATCCATGAACATGGCCACCATTTCTTTTTCAATCAGAGGCGGTTCCACTTGGGCTGCCAGTCCTCTCCATCGTTGGGCATATTCCTTGAAGGTCTCATTGTCTCTTTTTGCCATGTTTTGCAACTGCATTCTATCAGGAGCCATATCAATGTTATACTTATACTGCTTCAAAAAGGCATCCGCCAAATCTTTCCAGCAGCGAATATGAGATCGCTCAAGGTGTGTATACCAACTCGACGCTGCCCCTGTTAAACTATCTTGAAAAAAGTGAATCAGAAGTTTATCATCATGTGCATAGGACGCCATCTTCCTACAGTACATGGTCAAGTGGCTTTTTGGGCAAGTTGTCCCTTTATACTTGTCAAAGTCTGGCACCTTGAACTTTGGCGGTACAACCACATCCGGTACGAGACAAAGATCTGAAGCGATACTTGAACCGAGATAACTTACTCCTTCTACAGCTCTTAGCCTATCTTCGAGGATTTGCAACTTCGTATCAGACGACTGATTCCCAACTGGGATGCTTAGATTGGGTCCTCCCATAGCTGGAGACCAGGCAATGCGGTTAGTCTGGGGATTCAATGGATTTCCTTGAATATAATGGGGGTAACCAAATGGTCGGTGATTCACCACGGGGGTCACTACGGGCGTACTGATTCCTTGAGTATTCCCGAGATGGGATGGTGCATAACCAGGTGGAAAGGTGTATGTCATGAAGCCAGGAGTTGAGCTTTGAACTGGTATGGTTTCAGTACTGGAGCCAGATCCTTGAGCTACATCTTGCACAACAAGTGCTTGGGAATCGCCTGCAGAGTTATTGTTAGCTTTGGTGGTGTGTAGCGCGGGAAACCAAATAGTGGGAACTGTTGTGCCTGTGGGCCTTGAGGGTTATGGTTCGCAGTGTCATCATTGGCCATAGGTGGCGTGTAACCAGGCGGGAGTCCGTAAAGTGGGAATTGTGGTACTTGATTCTGAGGGTTGTTAACTGGTGACTGTGTAGGACCCTGCGGGTAAATTGCAAAAGGTACCATCATCCCTCGAGTATTGAGACCATATTGACCTTTGCATAGGACCGAAGCCAGGTGGGTGGGAAGGTGTAGCTTGATTTTCATCATTCACTGCTGGAGATACCCCATCTGCAGCCTTGTCTTTGTTTAGAGACTGCAGAAGCTCCAAAACTTTGCTCATCTGTTCCTTCAGCTGGTTGACGTCCTCTTTCATCTCTTGGTCATCCATGATCTTTGATTGAGAGCGAGTTCGATAAGGGTGTCGAGGAACCAGTTTGTTTGATTATTTTCTGGCGATTTAAAAAAATGATATGAGTATGTAAGAAAAGAAAAATGAATGAATGGATGTGGATGCATGGATCTATTTATTTGTGCCAGGGAACCGTAAGCCTCATTGTTTTGGCACATATGAGTTTTTTTTTGAAACTGCTTTACTACTTGATCTCATGTTATTTTGCCGATCAAATCTAGCTCTTCCGTACGATTCCTTGGCGAGCCTACCCAGAAATTAAATGAAATGAGGATGGATGTAAAATGCTAAAGTTCACTAATATCAAACTGTATCATGTTGATTATTAAAGAATGCATGGGCGTGCAGACTAATGAAATTATTAATGAAATGGACAACAACAAAAAATGTGATATGCCTATTTTTTTGAAATATTGTAAATGATGGAATGCCTATCTTTGCTCAATTTTTTTAAAGAAAGAAAGGTCAACTGGAAAAATAGACCACCTCGTTGTGTCCTAAATAAAATTACCCTAAATCAGAGGATTTCTACTTCTAAGGGCCTATAAATAATCCGATATGTGAGGACTTTCACAGGTGGTACTAATAACTTCCTCACCAAAGGTCTCTAGAGCCAAGTACCATTACGGGATGTGACCACCAATAGGAAGAAGATCCTACGTGTGGGCACCCACGGAACAGTCGCACTCTAGATGAGGTTCTCATGATACCCAAATCGAAAGTAGATTCGAAGTGACTATCACTAACAACCTCTCACTCCCTAAGCTGCACTCGGGCCCGGGTATAGGGTCCCACTCATAAGTGTGTGTAAAAGGTGTGTAAGTGAGGTGTGTGATGGAGGCAACCTAAAATTACCCAAGCTGCAAAACAAATGAAATATACAAAATATGGTCTTCTAACCTAAGGTTCAATATATGCATAACATTCACAACAAATATTCACAAATTTACATCAAACAAATAAATAATAAATAATTATTTACAAAAAAAATAAGGGGAATTTAAAAAAAATAAATAAATAAAAAATTGAAGTTAATTATTTAGCACAATCAGTTATTTAGGCTTGACTCTCTAAAAAAAAAAAAGTCCCCAGTGGAGTCGCCAGCTGTAGCGACCGAAAAATCCGGAGGGATTTATTCGAGTTTAATGGAGCCGCCACCAATAATTTATTTTCGAAGGAAAAATATTGGAAAAAAACCTTTTTTGAAGAAAAGTGGTCCTTAAGACCGGATTTGGGTTCGGGAGTCGATTATGCGTAGGGAAGGTATTAGCACCCCACGACATCCTTTCGAAAAAGGTTACCTCTAACTAATTGTGCAAAATTTATTAACTTCTAAAAAAATGTTTATTTCCCTTTTATATAAAAAAAAATTAACCAAGATAAAAAAAAGGGACTTAATAAAAGTCGTTTATTTTTGCGCTTGACAGGAGTGGGCTCCTGCTCCTACGTATCTCCGGGTGCAGTGGAGAAATCAAAGGCTACGTAGTTCTTGGGTAGAAAATGGTTGTGTGTTGGTTGATTTTAATTAATCAGTCTGTGACTTAATTTTTATGGTTTGCGTAGGGATCAAACCAAAAGTGGATTTGGCGTAATCACTACTAATATTTTAAGGTATTTTATTAAGATTTTTGTAATGACCAAACTAAAAGAGGATTTAGAGTAGTCATTGATTTTAAGTTTTTTGAAACAGAAAAGGGTTTGCGTAGTGACCAAACCAAAAGTAGATTTGGCGTTGTCATTACTAATATTTATTAGATTTTTTATTAGGAAATTATAATGACCAAACCAAAAGAGGATTTGGAGTAGTCATCAGAAAAAGTTTGCGTAGTGACCAAACCAAAAGTGGATTTGGCGTAATCACTACTAATATTTTAAATTATTATTATTATTATTATTATTATTATTATTATTATTATTATCTAAGCTAGATACAATTATTAATAATAGCAAATATAACAAAAGTATCTAACATTATAAATAAAGACAAACATAAACATACTAAAAAAAATACATAAAAAGAAAAAGAGAGAAGGAATTAAATGCACTTACCTCGAGAGAAAATATTTTTTGTTGGGCTTAATGCGTACCCACCTAATCCCTCCAATCTTGAAGGTTGAAAAGGGATAGTAACCTTCTCAAAAAATTTTGACTAAAGCAAAGGCCCTATGCTTTGCACTAGGCCCATTTATCCATTTTTCTTGGATGATCTTAGTGCTTGGTGATGCACTCCTTATATAGGAGAATGAGAGGTTGAATGAGTGTGGATTTTTCAAAGTGGGACTTCAATAGTAAAGTTGGGAGTTGGCTTCTTAAGTTTGATATTTTAAATGTTCAACAAAACTAAATAGCCAACTTTGAGCACTAATACAACACTTAAAACAACTTTATTGTGCTTCATGACCTTCATAAGAATTATAGACATTGTTTCCAGCTTTCAAATGGCATAAGTTTCATTTCAAAAGGATATCTACAACTCAAGATATTGTCAACACAAGTGGCTGTCCCGAACAATACATGTAACATCACGTCTCGAACTTCATGCTCGATTTGGTCCATGATAGAGGTCGATCTGGGTTTGTAAAATAATAGTTGTATATCTTTTTCTTATCTTTCCAATAGTATAAAGAACACCTCATTTGGACAAGTATAGCTCAAGATACGACATTTTCTTTGAACGTTATTCAACATGATGTGTTGTCCGTTTTTGTGCAGTTTTAAAACTTTCATGGTATTTTAGGGCAGTAAATCGTTAGAATCAAGTCCCGAGTCCTTCATAACATTTGTAGCCAAGGATGTTAGCTTTCAAATAGCGTTGGTTTCATTAAAAAAAGACTTTTACAACTCAAGATATGACCTAATCTTTACATACTGTTCAAAACCATTTTTCAGCATACTTGTTCTTACTTCCAAGTCAATTTGGACTTAGTAAACTTCATATTTGACTCTTGGGTTCCTCATCAAAGTTGTAGAGTTTTGTTTTAGCTTTCTAACAAGGTAAAAACCACTTTAATACCATCTCCACAACATTAATTACACCCAGAATACATAAGCTATACCAAAGTACAAATTTTTCCAACCTCTTTTCTCTTCAAGATTTCTTTCTCCTTCTTTCTTCTCTACTACTATATTTGTTCTTTTTGAATGTTATTTTTTACCGGACAAAATTAGGGTATGACACCCCCTGGTCAGTACCACCTGGCGCCGATGAAAAAGTTCAGTACAGGCATGCCCAAGGCAGTACGGCCGTGCACAGATGAGGTCAGGGAGTACAGAACGCACAAGTACAGGCCAAATTGCAAGTAAAGTCTGGTACGACCGTGTATATATTCGGTACGGCCGTACCTCATCCCAGAATGTGCAGCTTTGAAAGCTAGATGACCTAATACGCATCACAACCTATAAATAGGCCCTCTTAGCCTAAGTAAAAGACCTTTTGACGAATTTCTGAATCTAAAACCCCTTTTGAGAGTTCTACATCAATTCCCTTGCTTTCTATTGATTCGTGGTTTCCTTGGAGCTTGGTGCCAACCCCGTTTCGCTACCAGAGCTCATGAGGACGTAAAGAACGTGCTTAAGGACCGTCGTCATACCAAAAGGGTGTCCCAGTTTAGATTTTATTCTCTTTATTATGGATTCCTATGGTTTCATGACTATGTTTATGTTATTATCATTGAACATGAGTAGCTAAACCCATCACTAGGGGTGATGGGGGATCCTTTACAATGCTTTTGTTATTTATCTAATTAATTCTATGTGTTTCTATTTATTTGATTGATTGTTTTATCCCTAGCATGCTTAATCCTATAAGGCCTGATCAACCTTTAATTAATTAGCTTAATTGGTGGTAACAGGACCACAGTTAGTTAACAGATCTCTAGGAATAAAAGAACTCGCTTTATACGCCGGATGAGGTTATTGCTTGTTTCTAATCGGTTATTAGATTAACAAACTCACATTTTCTTAATGCTCATTCCTTTAATTACCTTCCTGGATCAAAACGGAGTAGTTATTTAGGAAGAAGGCTATTAACTGGGTAGTTCTTAGTAATTTAAAGTGAGTGATTAGCTATCAATCAGAAAATAGATCTCGTAGTAATTATTTAGTAAATTCAAGAGTTGAGTATTGGTGAACTTGGTTCCCCTAGATCTTCCATAATATAGTTAATCCGTTCTCGCACTTCGTTTAATTGTTCTTTTTATTTACGTGACAACTTTTTCTATTCTCTAATTACAACTTTCGTTAGTCTAATAGGATAGATTCTTTACTTTATTGGTGCTCGTGCATTTCCTGTGGGTTCGACATTCATAGTCTTAAAAATACTCCACTTTTATTACTAGTTACGATCAGGTGCACTTGCCTGAGGCGCAACAAGTTTTTGACGCTGTTGTCGGGAAATCTTTTAGCGATATTGATTAAACAAGATTCTATTTACGTTCGGCATTTTATTTTATTTAGTTATTTATTTTCTGTTTACTTTATTATTTTAAGGACATTCTAATATGGTTTCCTTTGGTGTATTGATGCGTTCATTATAGCATATGGTTTGTTGTTAGTTTTGCATTGCATAGTAGTCATTTTAGTGGTTTTTACCCACAGTTCTCATGCATTTTGCTTGGTTTAGATAATGCACTTGGTTTGAGTTCAATTGTGCAGGAAAGAAGGTTGTTGGCTTAGGAAAGCGGAGCTAAATCACTTAGACGGATGTTGCAACCAACTCGGAGGCCAAAATACCAAAATATGGCAAGATTTAAGAGTAGCACGGCCTGCCCGTGTTCTAGCCCACGGCCGTGCCTTGGTGGATGTGAAGAAATTCAAGTTGAGCAAACAGTGAAAAACACGGCCAGGCCGTGTTTTCCAGCACGGCCGTGCCCATGCTTCCTTCTGCGTGTTGAGGTTCTCAGAGCAGCACGGCCAGGCCGTGCCAGGCTCCACGGCCGTGCTGCGACTCGGTCCAGACTTGTATTTTGCGCGTTTTGACTTATTTTTGAGAGGTTTTTCAACCCTTTTTGTGGGAGAACTATAAATAGACTAAAAAAACATTGACCTAGGGGGGTTTTCCTGGAGATTGAATCTAGAACAAAGGATCAAGGCAAATTTGAGGAATCAATGCAGTCTTTGGCTATTTCTTCATCTCAATTGTTTAGTTTCTTCTCTTCCATGAGGAACTAAACCTCTTGTACTAGGGTAAGATGAACTTTGTGGATCCTTCTATGTAATCGAATTCAGAATTTCAATGCAAGTATGATTTATTTTAGTTGATCATTTATCTCTTTTCTTAATGCAATTCGATGCTTGATCACCATTGGGTTGAACTAGGGTTTTAGCATCAATTGGAAAATTTAGGTTTTAAACTTGCTTGGGATAATTTGACATGCTTAATAAGGTTATAGGAATATAATTCTTGTGGTATGAGTTTGTATGAATCCTATTTCGTTATGCTTGATTAAATTAATTTGGACCTAAGGAATTAGGACTCGTTTATTTAATCAAAATGGTTAATAGAGAAGGGATTTTCATTAATCTAAACTTGTGGATTTGAACTTCAAATACATTATCATTGCTTGCATTGGAATAGAATTCAAGAGCATAAAGGTTAAAACAAAGGGATTCGAGCCCTAGTCACTTTTATTCTCCTTAATATCCAAATACCTTGTCTTGTTAGTTATTGATTTTCTTGCTAAACACCAATCACAAACTTTTCAAATACCTTCGTATTCGTCAATAGTTCAATTAGTTACACCTTTTGTTTAGTTAATAATTGGTCACAATCCCTGTGGATTCGATCTTTTATTACTTAACGACGAAATCGTACACTTGCGATTTTGCCTACCAAGTTTTTGGCGCCGTTGCCGGGGATTGTTGAATTAATTTTTAACAAGGCAAACGAGTACCTTTTTGAACTAGTTCTTTTATTTAATTTCTGCTAAAAAAAATTTTAATTTACATTAATTGTTGCTTTGCTACTGATCTTTCCCTTTAGTTTTGTGCATGCGAGGTAAACAAACAGGTGAACTGTTGTTTGACTCGGGGATCGAAAAGATAGCAAAGGCTTTAAGGAAGAAGGCAAAGGAAGCAATGCAACGACAAAAACAATCCTCTGCATCTACTTCTCAAGTCCCAACTCAAGAAGTGATGGGGGACCAACCACGCACCTTGGGTGATTTTGGGAGACGGAACAACCATGCAAGGGCTGTCAATGCCTACCAACAGGTTGAGGCAAATGCTAATTTTGAGATCAAGCCGGCATTGTTGAACACTCTCAAGCAAAGCCAATTCGCGGGGAATGAGATTGATGACCCAAATCAGCACCTGGTGAGTTTTTATGAAATCTGTGACACCTTTGGGCTGGCTGGAGTGACCGAGGGAAGCAAGAAATTGAGGCTTTTCCCTTGGACCCTGCGGGAGCGAGCAAGAGATTGGCTTGACACCTTGCCTACAGGAAGCATTGCAACTTGGGACGATTTGGAGGAGAAATTCATGACCAAATTTTTTCCACCCTCCAAATTCATCAAAAGAAGAGGTGAGATTCATGGCTTCCAACAGAATCAAAGTGAGAATTTGTATAAGGCATGGGAGAAATTCAAGCTCCTTCTGAAGAGGTGTCCAGGCCATGGATATGATGATTTCAACCAAATGCAAATGTTCTGTAATGGTTTGAGACCGAACACCAGAATGATGCTGGATGCCTCAACTGGAGGTACAATCAACAACAAGACAGCTGCAGAAGCAAGAACCTTAGTGGAGCAAATGGCTTCCAATGAGCAATTGTGTCAGAATGATAGAGGTACACTGGCAAAAAGAGGAGTCCTTGAGCTAGAAACGTAAGATGCACTCTTGGCTCAAAATAAGTTAGTCTCTCAACAATTGGAGGCTATCACAAAGGAGTTGAAGGCACTGAAAGTGGGAGCCTCTTCCTCTGCTCAAGTGAACCAGGTAAATCAAAACTTGAGATGTGACTTTTGTCAAGGGCCTCATGAGAATGGAGGGTGTGATACATTAGGAGACTCCAAGGAGCAAGCTAATTACATGGGTAACTTTCAAAGTCAAGGAGGGAATCCGTATTCTAACACCTATAATCCAGGGTGGAAGAATCATCCCAACTTCTCTTGGAAGCAGCAAGATAACCCATCATCCAGCAACCCTCCACAACTGCAAAAGCAAGAGAAGCCAAATCAATTAGAAGAAGCTCTTACTCAGTTTATGAAGATGACACAATCCAACTTCCAGAATCATGAGTCTCATTTCAAAAACCAGGAGGCTTCTATCAAAAATCTGGAGAACCAAATTGGGCAACTCTCAAAGCAACTAGCGGAGCAATCCAAAGGTAAGTTTTACGCTAGCACAAGAGATAACCCCAAAAATGAAAATTATAGTGCTGTTTCTTTGAGAAGTGGAAAGTTGGTGTCTGAAGGAGAGAGAAGGAAAAGAGCGAAAAAGTGAGGTGGATGGAGTTGAAAAAGAGAGAGTGGAAGTAGAAAAAGAAGTTGAAAAAGAAAAAGGTGGAGTTGAAAATGAGAGTAGAGAAAATATTAAAAAAAAGAGAAAAAAGAAGGTGAGGAAGACAAAGTTGCTACTGACATACTGCAGGTACAAGAGCAGCCCAAGGCTATTCAGCCACATATGAAGCTTCCTTACCCTCATCTGAGCAAGAAGAACCAGAAGGATGAACAGTTTGCTAAGTTCATGGACATCTTCAAGCGTCTACAAATCAACATCCCTTTTGCAGAAGCTCTCGAGCAAATGCCCACATATGCAAAGTTTATGAAGGAGTTGTTGACCAAAAAGAGAAGGTTTAAGGAGGATGAGACAGTGGCCTTGACTGAAGAGTGCAGTGCTATCATTCAAAGGAAGCTCCCTCCAAAGTTGAAGGATTCGGGAAGTTTTACAATCCCTTGTACTATTGGGAATTTGCATATTGGTAAGGCTCTCTGTGATTTGGGAGCTAGCATTAATTTGATGCCCCTCTCTATGTTGAAACGGTTGGGAGGAGGTGAAGTCAAGCCCACAAAGATGTTTTTGCAACTGGCAGATCGATCGGTCAAATACCCTTATGGAATATTGGAGGATGTGTTGGTTAGAGTTGACAAATTCTTGTTCCCAGTTGATTTTGTTATCCTTGATATGGAAGAGGACAAGGAGGTCCTGCTTCTTCTTGGCAGACCTTTCCTAGCTACAGGGAGAGCTTTGATTGATGTTCAACAAGGTAAATTAATTTTGAGGTTCTAGGATGAGAAGGTGACATTTAATGTTTTTGAAGCTATGCGGCATCCGGATGATATTGAAAAATGTTCTCGAGTTTATGTGATTGACAACTCAATTTTGGAAATCATGGAGCAAGACCACCCTTCACACCCATTAGAAAAAGTGATAGTGAATTCCATAGGAAAGGTGGATGAGGAGATGGATGATGAAATAGAAAGATGTCTTGCACAACTTGAAGCTCTACAGGTTGAAGATGTTGTTGCTAAAAAGAAAGAGGACTTGCAAGGTGGTGAGTTAGAAAAGAAAGCTAGCCCGGAATTAAAGCAATTACCCCCACATTTGAAGTATGTTTTTCTTGGGGATGATGCTTTTAATCCGGTGATCATCAGTAGCTCCTTATCAAAGCTAGAAGAGGAGAAGCTAGTGAGAGTACTTAGAGCACATAAAGAGGCAATTGGATGGACCATCTCATATTTAAAGGGCATCAGTCCAGCCTTTTGCATGCATAAAATAAAGTTAGACCAAGAGTTCAAACCAGTTGTTCAACCCCAAAGAAGGCTTAACCCGGTTATGAAAGAGGTTGTGAGGAAGGAGGTATTGAAACTTTTAGAGGCTGGGATGATCTATCCTATTTCTGACAGTGCATGGGTGAGCCTAGTACATGTGGTTCCAAAGAAAGGGGGAATGACAGTTGTAACAAATGAAAAAAATGAGTTAATTCCTACTAGGACTGTCACAGGTTGGCGGATGTGTATTGACTATCGGAAGCTTAACCAAGCCACTCGCAAGGACCACTTCCCCCTCCCATTTATGGACCAGATGCTCAAAAGATTGGCTGGACAAGCTTACTATTGTTTTCTTGATGGGTACTCTGGTTACAATCAAATCTCTGTCAATCCAGAAGACCAAGAGAAGACATCATTCACTTGCCCATTTGGAGTCTTTGCGTATGACGGATGCCTTTCGGTCTTTGCAATGCTCCCATAACTTTTCAAAGGTGCATGCTTTCCATTTTTGCTGATATGATTGAAAAATCTATTGAGGTTTTTATGGATGACTTCTCTGTGTTTGGTATTTCTTTTGATGATTGTCTGGATAACCTGGAGGATGTTCTTAAGAGGTGTAAGGAGACCAATTTAGTGTTGAATTGGGAAAAATGTCACTTCATGGTGAAAGAAGGAATTGTTCTGGGTCATAAAATCTCATCTAAGGGTATAGAAGTGGATAAGGCAAAAATTGATGTGATAGAGAAGTTGCCTCCTCCGTTGAATGTGAAAGGAATGAGGAGTTTCCTTGGGCATGCTGGTTTTTATAGACGATTTATCAAGGACTTCTCCAAGGTTACTAAGCCGCTTTGCAATCTCCTCATCAAGGATGTCTCATTCAAATTTGACCCAGAATGCTTGAAGGCCTTTGAGTTGTTGAAAGAGAAACTTATTTCAGCGCCAGTGATAGTTGCACCAGATTGGGAGTCACCTTTTGAGCTAATGTGTGATGCTAGTGACTATGCAGTGGGGGCTGTTTTGGGGCAAAGGAGAGAAAAATTCTTTCATGCCATTTATTATGCTAGCAAGGTATTAAATGAGAACCAAGTCAACTATGCTACCACAGAGAAGGAGTTGCTTGCCATAGTATTTGCTCTAGAAAAATTCCGTTCTTATTTGATTGGTTCCAAAGTTGTGGTGTTCACTGATCATGCGGCAATCAAGTATCTTATGACTAAGGTCGAATCCAAGCCAAGATTCATTCGGTGTGTTGCAAAAGATGAGGCGCAAAAAATCTTATGGCATTGTCACAATTCACCATACGGAGGTCATTTCAATGGTTAACGCACAGCTGCAAAAGTGCTTCAATCTGGATTCTATTGGCCTTCAATTTTCAAAGATGCTTATGCTCATGCCAAGAGCTGCGACAAGTGCCAGAGGACGGGAAGTATTTCCAAGAGGAATGAGATGCCCTTAAACTCCATTTTGGAGGTTGAACCTTTTTAGTGTTAGGGAATTGATTTCATGGGGCCATTTCCCTCCTCATTCTCTAACCAATATATTTTGGTAGCTGTGGATTATGTCTCAAAATGGGTAGAGACAGTGGCAACTCAGGCAAGTGATTCTCAGACTGTTGTGAAATTCATAAAGAAGAACATATTTTCCCGATTTGGGGTCCCTAGAGTGCTAATCAGTGATGGTGGTTCGCATTTTTGCAACTCAAAATTAGAGGCTGTGCTGAAAAAGTATGGTGTGAAGCACAAAGTTGTCACTCCTTACCACCCTCAAAGCAATGGGCAAGCGGAAGTGTCAAACAGGGAGATTAAGAAGATACTTGAGAAGACAGTGAGTGCCTCAAGGAAAGACTGGGCCCATAAGCTAGATGATGCTTTGTGGGCATATAGGATGACTTACAAATCCCAATGGGATTGTCTCCATACCAGCTGGTTTATGGCAAAGCTTGTCATTTGCCAGTTGAGCTTGAGCATAAGGCGTTTTGGGCCCTGAAGTTTTTAAATTTTGATTCAACCTTGGCAGGAGAGAAAAGGATTTTGCAGCTGCACGAGTTGGATGAAATGCGGTTGCATGCTTATGAGAATGCTTCCATCTACAAGCAAAAGGTTAAAGCTTATCATGATAAGCAATTGTACAAAGAACCTTCTCTCCTGGGCAGCAAGTGTTACTTTTCAACTCTCGTTTGAAGTTATTCCCAGGCAAACTCAAGTCCAAGTGGTCGGGACCTTTTGTGGTAAAAGAAGTGATGCCACATGGAGCAGTAGAGGTGGAGGAGCCTTCATCTCAAAGATCATTCAAGGTTAATGGTCAACGACTGAAACATTATTTGGGAGGAGAGCTTGACAGGGCAAAGGTTGCTCTAGTCTTGCGAGAGCCTTGAGCATACATCACGCGTCAAGCTAGTGACGTTAAAGAAGCGCTTCTTGGGAGGCAACCCAAGGTATAGAAGAGTGCATCAATGCAAAAAAAAAAAAAAATAGGGGGAGTGCAGTGACACACGGCCTGGCCGTGTCCTATGCCACGGTCGTGTGGGTTCAAGAAAAAAAAGCCCAGTGAGACACGGCCTGGCCGTGTGGGATGACACGGCCATGTCTCGAGAAAAAAAAAAATTTTAGGGAGAGAGTGAAGAACACGGGCTAGCCGTGCCATATACCACGCCTGTGTTCGAGCTTCCCTCAGCTTGGACCAGGCTTTCCTCATGTGTGCTTGCCCTTGCCCAATCCTTCCCCCAGCCAATCACAACCATCCATTCCTTTTCATTTTTTAATCTGTGGCCCTGGTGCAGACCCACCATACTTATCATACACCCAACCACACCACAGAAAATCCCAAAAAAAAATAACCCCCCTCCCCTTTTGCAGACCACGACCGTGCCCCCCCTTTCTTCTTCACTTTCATTTTCCAACCCTAATCCCTCTTCTTCTACGCGCCTCCTCCACCCTTCTTCTTCCACCATTTTCTCCTTCCACCATCTTCTCCTTTCATCACTCACCTAAATCTTCTCTTCCACCATTTTCTTCTTCCACCATCCTCTCACACCACCACCCCTCCACTTCCCTCTTCTTCCTCTCGCCCCACCCTTCCTCTTCTTCATCCAAATCTCCTCCACCAACTCTTCTCCCAGTCGCCACAAGCACTCCTTCCACCATCTTCTCCTTCCAGCCGCGTCACCTTTCAACCCCACCACCACTCCTTCCTTCTCCCTACAGCCGCGTCACCTTTCAGCCCGTCGCACTCCCCCTTTGCTCCACCAAATTCCGCCCCTCCACCTTTCTTCCTCAGCCAGCTTCCTTCCCACCAGCCGAAGCTCCAATTGCTTCACCACTAAGTTTTTTTTTTTTTTACCTGTGTTGGTTGTGTTGTGTGATTTCATTACAGGTTATTATGGCATCAAAGAGGCAGAGGGGTGACGCCTCAGGCACAAAAGAGCCAGCATTGGCCAAGGGGAAGGGAAAGGGCAAGAAAAAAGTGACCGAGAATCCGTATGGCATTTAGTTCCGGGACGACGTTCAAGAGGCAAGATATAATTCTCTTGTCGCAAGAATAATTGTCCCAACCCGTTATATGGATGAACCTGCATTGTTAACTCTAGGACTGCTAGATGATGTCCAGTACTTATTTGCAAATGTGGGTTGGACGAAGTTTGTGGGACTGAAAAGTTTTACCTATGCAAGAATTACTCTGGAATTCCTATCATCCGTTAATGCCAATGTTTCATATGCAGAGGGATGGCCAGAGGACCACCATGACAATTTGATAACCTTTAGGTTATTCAATATTGAGCATAGCCTGTCATTGAGCCAATTCAATGCCATATATGGATTTCCATATGGTGGTCAACGAAGGGTCTCAAATGATTTTTCTACAAGAAGATTTTGGAGCTTGCTAACGAAGTCCGACACTTATGACTCATCCTCATCAAAATCATCAAAGTTGCAAAACCCCTATTTTCGCTATGTTCACAGAGTCATGTCAAACACATTGTTTGGACGAGGGGATAGTGACGGCGTTGTCCGTCAGTTGGAACTGATGTTTCTATGGAATATGTTGCACCCAGAATTTCAGCTAGATGCAGGTTCTCATTTGATTACTCACATGGTTAAAGTAGGGAAAGCTTCAGCTGGTAAAATTGTTATTGGTGGTTTAATCACCCCTATTGCTGAAGCTCTTGGTTATAGAACCTCTGGCCTCCCAATTGTTCGTGGGAGCACCCGCTTGGATATGAAGCCTGCTTGGCAATGAGAATGATAGTCAAGGAAGGCCAATGTTACTGTTTGGTGCTCCCTGATACCGAGGAAACCCATCGTCTACCTGACCAGGAGCACACCACTATAAGAAACCAGAGAAATTGGAATTTTCCAGGAGGCCCCCAACCTGAACCCCTTCAAGAGGAGAGACCTGAGGCACCCCATGGCAGTTCTTCACAGTACTGTCCTCCACAGCCACCTCCCGGTTCTTGTGCCGCTCTCCAAGAGGAAATGGCTGCTCAAAGGGCCCAGCTGACGGGTCTTGACAATACTGTCCACAACATTCAGGACATGGTCTCTGCAATGTATAACTGGCACCTCCAGCAATATCCTGGCCAGTTCCCCCCTCCTCCCCCACAGTGAGTCCCTCCCTTGCATCATCCCTATCTCAGTTTGATTGTTTACATTGGGGACAATGTAAATTCTTAAGCTTGGGGTAGGGCGTTTTAAATTTTTGCATGTATTTTTGCATGTTAGTCTTGCATTTCATTTTAGTGTTTGCATCTTTGTGTTATTCATTGTTTTGTGCGCATCATTTTATCCCCCAAATTGCTACACTATCCTCTTGTGCTTTGGCATGTGTGCTACAATCTTTTTGAAATTTGAGATTGCAATGATTTAGAACCCAATTATTTTCTCTTGTGATAGGCTTAAAGGTAGCGTTCTTAACGAATTTAGGGATAAAACATTGATAAGTTGTTGATTAGCATGTGGTGCTCTGATCTGATGTTTTTCACTGAATTTAACTTCTAAATGTGAGACTTGAGCTTGTATTGGGGTTGCACTTCATCATATTTATATGCCTCTTCTCCTTGTATGAGTGTGTCCCTCTTGATTATGCTCTCTAGAACTTGACTTGAAACCGTGTCAAAACTTGAAAATTTTTGCCTACACACTTGGATATGATTAAGGCATTTTAGGCATGTTTTCAAGCCTCTGATTGTTGAATGAAAGCTTCCTCTAGTTGCCCCTTTTGAGCCTGAACTGAAATTAATTTTCTTGGTACCCTTGTGATTGCTAAATATGACAGTACCTTTTAGAGCATATCTAAGAGAGCAATTAGTTGTGAATCTTGTGTGATTTGTGCGGTGCTTGAAATTGGGACCTCTTCTGTTATTTAAATTCCTCCCCAGTAATTACTGCAAAAATCTCAAACAAAAAAAAATAACAGAAGAGGAGCAAAATAAAAAGGTGTGGAAAGCAAAAAAGGAAAAATGGATTGCTCCGCTTATGCTGCTTTAAAAGGGTTGTTTTATTGTTCATTATTTTGGCCCTTGAATTTCCACTTTCTTGTTTTTATCCCACCTTACATGAAAAATCCCATGGCCACGTTACAACCTTGTAAAGACCTTTTGATTCTTGTGTGTTTTCATAAATTATATGCTGAGATTTGGTTAATAGTCAAGCTTATGGTAGAGCACTTTCATGGATGGATTTGAGCGATTTGTCATAACCTTTAAACACTTTGAGAGTGGTAAGGAGAGTGCCACTATCAGTGAGAGACATGATTTCAGAGAGCCTGATTCTATAATTGGACTTGATTTTGGTTGTCCCTATTGTCTTTATTAGCCTTTAGCCTATTCCTTGAATTGGCTTTTATCTCGGGTTCCTTATTTGTTGCATCTCTTGTTTCTATGCTTGTCTTTAGCCACTGCAATTGCTTGAGGACAAGCAAGATTCTAAGCTTGGGGTAATTTGATGCGTTCATTATAGCATATGGTTTGTTGTTAGTTTTGCATTGCATAGTAGTCATTTTAGTGGTTTTTACCCATAGTTCTCATGCATTTTGGTTGGTTTAGATAATGCACTTGGTTTGAGTTCAATTGTGCAGGAAAGAAGGTTATTGGCTTAGGAAAGCAGAGCTAAATCACTTAGACGGATGTTGCAACCAACTCGGAGGCCAAAATACCAAAATATGGCAAGATTTAAGAATAGCACGGCCTGCCCGTGTTCTAGCCCACGGCCGTGCCTTGGTGGATGTGAAGAAATTCAAGTTGAGCAAACAGTGAAAAACACGGCCAGGCCGTGTTTTCCAGCACGGTCGTGCCCATGCTTCCTTCTGCATGTTGAGGTTCTCAGAGCAGCACGGCCAGGCCGTGCCAGGCTCCACGGCCGTGTTGTGACTCGGTCCAGACTTGTATTTTGCGCGTTTTGACTTATTTTTGAGAGGTTTTTCAACCCTTTTTATGGGAGAACTATAAATAGACTAAAAAAACATTGACCTAGGGGGGTTTTTCCTAGAGATTGAATCTAGAACAAAGGATCAAGGCAAATTTGAGGAATCGATGCAGTCTTTGGCTATTTCTTCATCTCAATTGTTTAGTTTCTTCTCTTCCATGAGGAACTAAACCTCTTGTACTAGGGTAAGATGAACTTTGTGGATCCTTCTATGTAATCGAATTCAGAATTTCAATGCAAGTATGATTTATTTTAGTTGATCATTTATCTCTTTTCTTAATGCAATTCGATGCTTGATCACCATTGGGTTGAACTAGGGTTTTAGGATCAATTGGAAAATTGAGGTTTTAAACTTGCTTGGGATAATTTGACATGCTTAATAAGGTTATAGGAATATAATTCTTGTGGTATGAGTTTGTATGAATCCTATTTCGTTATGTTTGATTCAATTAATTTGGACCTAAGGAATTAGGACTCGTTTATTTAATCAAAGGGGTTAATAGAGAAGGGATTTTCATTAATCTAAACTTGTGGATTTGAACTTCAAATACATTATCATTGCTTGCATTGGAATAGAATTCAAGAGCATAAAGGTTGAAACAAAGGGATTCGAGCCCTAGTCACTTTTATTCTCCTTAATATCCAAATACCTTGTCTTGTTAGTTATTGATTTTCTTGCTAAACACCAATCATAAACTTTTCAAATACCTTCGTATTCGTCAATAGTTCAATTAGTTACACCTTTTGTTTAGTTAATAATTGGTCACAATCCCTGTAGATTTGATCTTTTATTACTTAACGACGAAATAGTACACTTGCGATTTTGCCTACCATGTATGCAGACAAGGTCTCAACATCCTGAATTGATATTCGACACTGAAATTGAAAGAACACTTCGTTTGTTGAGAAGACAGCAGCTAGCGATAAATAACGAACTTACGTTGAACGAGTACTTCATTGTAACTAAGGATATGGCGGACAGCATCAACTATCCGGCAATGAGGCCACAAATTTAAAATTGAAGCCAACACTGATCTCAATGGTATCTGCAGTGCAATTCTCTGGCTTAGCTTCTGAAGATCCAAATGCTCATCTCAAGAGATTTTAGAAAGTTGCTAACACTGTCAAATGTCATGGTGTGACACCAGAGGCCATCAAGTTAAGACTGTGTTCATTCTCACTGCAGGGAAAGGCACAATTATGGTTGGACTCACTTCCAACAAATTCTATTACCACTTGGGAGGACTTGAAAACTAAGTTTCTAAATAAGTACTTCCCTCCCGTAAAATTTGCAAAGCTGGGAGCTGACATATCTGGGTTCACTCAGAATGAAGAAGAATCAATGCATGAGACATGAGAGCAATTCCAAGATTTAATTAGAAGCTGCCCTCATCATGGTTTCACCAAATGACAGCTAGTTCAGATTTTATACAATGGCTTCACCATGCAAACTAGAGGTGTTCGTTGATGCTGCTTGTGGGGGAACTTTCGAAAAGAAGACACCCACTGAGGCTTATGATATAATGACTAAAATGGCTCAGAATAATGCTCAGTTGTCAGCAAGTGACAGACAAATCGGAAGGAAGAACCAGCAACCAGGAATTTATAAAGTGGAAGCAAACACAGCCCTTGAAGCAAAATTGGAGGCAATGACCAAGAAGATAGAGACTCTAATGGCAGTGCAAACACAGTCCAATGCAACTTTAACTAATAATGACTGGGGATGCATGGCAATTGAAGGTCAATTAGAAGAAGTCAATGCTGTGGGACAAAAGGATTTTGATCCAAAGACAGGGATGCAAGAAGCTATGCTGAAATTTATGCAAAGGCATGAGCATCCTTGTATGGGAGTTTTGGCCGGTTTCATGGAGAAGACTGAAGAAAGACTTAAGGCTAAAGAAACCAAGGCAACCAAGGCATCCTGTAATTTCTGTGAAGTAACAAGTCATGATTCTAAGTGTAACACCCCGAATTTCTTAAGCCTAAGCATTAGAAATTATAGAGATATTGGGAGTTATTTGGGGGTTGAATAAGTGTTTAGTACCTATTTACATAAGGACATGTTTAGACTTAACTCTATCATTATGTTTAGTCAATCCAATCATCGTATTCTTCATTTTCTAACCTTTTATGGACTGAATGGAAATTACTCATCTTCATGAAAGTTATAGCTTTATCCCTTATCTTTTAATTGGCTTTAGTTTGACTCGATTTTGATACCTACAACTCTAGATATGCTCTCCTGAGTCAATGTAGCGCAAGTGTAGAATTGGAAACTCCTGAGACAACTTTAAATAGATTTTACACAATGTTAGAGTCCGTTTTAGGAAAGGACTATGAAATAGGATTTTGTAGGAAATTCTCTTATCTTTCCAACACCACTAAGAACGCCCCAATCGGACACCTATAAATTAAGTTATGTCTAAAGCAGACTCTATGAATTGATTCACACGTGCATGAATCGATTCACACCTGCTGACAGCGTTTTTTTAATTAGCGAGTCGCCTTTGTTTCAACCCGTTTCGTCTCCAAACGTGATGAGACACATAAATCAGGACCCAAAACTGATCCTAGACCTATTAGGACTCTAAAACCTAGTTTTAAACATTGGTTTAGAGCTCTCAAGAACCCTAGAACTCATTGGAACTCTATTGTTGCTGTTGCCACCGTTTTTGCCGTTTCTCTCTCGTTTCTCAACCAAATCGAGTTCCGTCTTCGAGGCCGTGATTGTAAGAACACTCTCTTCATTCCTCTTGGTTTTTTTTCTATTTTTATGGATTAAAATCCGTGACCCTCACTGTTCTATGGTTTTTGCTCTCTTAGAGTTTCTTCCTCTCTTTTCTAATTGTTGAACTTGGAGTTATTGGATACCACAAGGCTTGGAGTAGCAAAGAACTCAATCCCGGATCCTCTAGGACACTTTTGGAGGCTGCGACTATCATAAGGTATGGGGGTGGATGATCTCTTGGAAAGAGGCTTATGGCTTCAAATAATATGTTAGGGATGTCCCATGATCCCTATGCCTTATGGGGCAAAGCTATTGTTGTGTAATCCTTGCAAGAGCATGGATTTGGATGTCTATGGTTTATGTTTAATTTAATTGGAGGCCCTTGTATGAGCAAGGAGCCATAATAGTTGTTAATTAACATGTTTAAATGGATTAATGTATGTTTATCCTTTAAAGGTTGATGCTTTAGTTGTTAATTAACTTGTTTAAATGGATTAGAATATTCTATTCTTTAAAGGTTGATGCTTTATGTGTTGTTTATTGGAAAAGAAATGGTTAGTATTGTTTAGATTGATTAATGGCATAACTTGTAATATGAAGTTGTTGTTTTGAATATTGATTAGATGCCTTTATGCCTAGAATTAAATTAGAATTGATGACTAGCATGTTGTAGTAGATTAATGCATGTTTAATAACAAAAGGTCGATGCTTTATGTGCTTTGGAATAACTTTTGATCTTTAGTGATAGTTGTATTGCTTAATAACATGAATTGTGGTAAGAAGTTGCTATCTTGATAATTTAAGTAAGAGTTCTCATGTTTAGAATTAATTTAGCATTGATAAATAGCATGTTTTAGTAAATTGGAGTATGTGTAATAACAAAAGGTCTGTGCTTTATGTGTGTTTATTAGTATGAACATGATCTAGGATTGTTGGTTCTATTTACTTGTAAAGATGCATGATTCATATGTTTTAATTGT
The DNA here is from genome assembly GCA_037113605.1 of Calophaca sinica. Classification (NCBI taxonomy): domain Eukaryota; kingdom Viridiplantae; phylum Streptophyta; class Magnoliopsida; order Fabales; family Fabaceae; genus Calophaca; species Calophaca sinica. Next base: position 60,481,181 of record CM073737.1, read on the forward strand.
GTGTTAATGCTTGACTAAGAGTTCTTATATTTTAAAATTAAGTTGAGATTGTTAACGAGTGTTCTTATATGGCTATATGTACAATTGGTGTTAGTTGATTGTGTTGGAAGCATTAGTGTAGTAAAAGCATGATGTAGGACTCAATAATGTTGTGATGATTATGTAAAGGCATGATACATGTATTTTAGTTACTATTTTACTTGTTAAGTATGTGCTCATATGCTTAGGATTAATTTAGAGTTAATAAATATTATGTATGTTATGCTTTGATGAATGAATAGTATTATTTGATGAATTACGACTAGAAGAATTAGGTTTAGTGGACATTGGTATGGTTGAAGTTATCTAATAATATGAATGATGATGTACAGCTATTGTTTTCATGATTGAATGGGGGTTATATGTTTAGACTAGTTACAGTTGCTAAGACGTAATAAAGCGAGTGGAATTTGTTATCTAGAATTGAAGGACTTGACATAGGTAACTAAGAATTGTGTTACAAGATAGAATTGTTAAATTCAATAAAGAACCTCTAATGGACTTTAGACTTGATGAATTAGATGGATTAGAATGAGTAGTTATGAATTAAGAGTTAAGAGGAGGATGAAAGAAATATGTGAATCACCTTGGATAAATATGTAATCATTAATGATTAAGTCATGAATTGAATCAATGATAAATGAATAGAAACATTAAGGACAACTTGGTAGTTGCCCCGAACCTTAAATTGGACATGGGACCTCTTAGGAAGGGTCCCCAATGCGCGCATTACAGAAAAAACTGTGTTACTGCAGTTCTGCAGGTTCTGTGAATCGATTCACACAGTTTTTTGGCTCTCTGAATCGAAGCTGTGAATCGATTCACAATAGTGCAATCTAATTCACATATTAACTTTTTGACCCTGAATCGATTCACAGGGCTCCTAAATCGATTCATACCCCTATTTAATGATAACTTGATGTTTATAATGACTTGTAAGGGTTGGTTAAGGGTAGTAACCACCTAGGCTTATTGAATGTTGAATGCTTGACTTATTTGAAGGGGTTACGGTTAGTAACCCCATGATTGATGTTGGTCGTGGGTTGCGTCCAAGTATAGTGTATGTTGATTTGTCCCATTGATTGATGTTTGTATATGTTGATTTGTCTTGTTGATTGTTGTTTATTGGTCATGGGTTTGTAACTAATTGGTAGATTGGTATCCAACGGTTTTTGTTGATACCGTGCGTTTTAAGACTCGTCGCCAGTTTGTGACGCAGTAGATTTCGTTGCTCACATTCGGGTTTCTATGGTGGCACTCATCGATGCTTCACTGATGGAGGGGACCCCGTGGCTCGCAAGAATTGATTTGGGGACGACGAGTTACTATGATGCGACGTTTCACTGCTTGGGGGGACCGCATGGCTTGTTAGTCTCCGTTGTTCGTTAGTCGTTTGAGTGTAGACTTCGAGTTACTATGGCGGCACTGATCGACGTTTATTGACGGGGGGATCCTCTGGCTCGTTGGTATTGGTATAAAGAACATTGGGTTACTATGACGACACTCGTCGATGTTTCACTGACGGGGGGATCGCATGGCTCAATGGGACGCCATTTAAAAAGAGTTACTATAGTGGCACTCATTGATCTTTCACTGACGGGGGGATCCCATGGCTTGATGGCATCTTACGGATGTTGGGGATGCTCACATTCGCTCACCCGGACAAGCTAAAGGATCCTAAGGTTAAGTTGAATAGTTGCAGATTTGCGTTAGCAGGTTGCCGACGTAGGATTGTGACTGGTTACGTGGTATTTGTTGGATCGTTCTATGCTTGTTGTTATTCTTGTAATATGTTGAACCTATGGTTATGTTGAATAAGTTGTAGGTCCGCATTAGCTAGTTGCCGACTAAGGACTGTCAACCGTTTGATGATACATGACGACTTATCGTTGAGACTTGTTTGACCGTGATTGAAACGTTGCTTGACTGTTGACGAAGCATATTATTTTGCCTATGCCATTGTCTTTCATTTGAGTATGATTCCTCACCTCTTTGTGTTTTGTGGCTACTTTTGTACCCCGTGTACGAGTAGACGATGAGTCTGCAGGTGATGACGTGGACGTGGACGCTGAGGAGTAGACTGTGTGCTACTGCTTAGCTTAGGAGTTATTTACGTATTATATTGATATTACTTACCGATGTAAAATAAAGGGTCAAGCTCTGAGACATATGACATCGGGTTATTGGGTTTAATTCCGCAATTTGTTTTTATTCCGGAAGTGAGTTATGTTGATGTGAAACTTCTACCCCGTGAAAGATTTTTGGTAAAACCACATTTTTATCTTATTCGCATATGTTTCTATGCATTTCTTATACGACAGGGTAGAGGGTGTCACACTAAGGACTGCACTGAGGAGGTGAATTTTACTGAGAATAAGCCACAGAATGACACCTACTCAAGCACCTATAATCTCAGATGGAGAAACCACCCCAATTTCTCATGGGGAAGTCAACAGAGATCACAAGGCAAGAATCTGAATACTTACAAGCCCCACACTTACAGAATCGTGCTCAAAATGATAGAAGACCCGGTGAGAATGACCTCAACAACTTCATGGGAAAAGTGGCCCAAAAGTTCAAGACTTTAGAAAAATTAGTAACCACTAACACAGAAGACCAGAAATTGCTGAAAGACCAAATGTGGTGACTCAAAGAGAAAAAGTAGCACTTCCAAGTCAAGTGGAACCGAATCCAAATGAGAAGTGCAATGCAATCTTTATGGCATAGGAGGAATCAAGCATTTCAATGAAGGACGTCCCGGATGGAAGAAAGGAGGAGAAGGCTAAAACTGAGCCTCAACAGGTAAATAACTCTTTTTCCCCAAGTTCTACAAATTTCATAAGGATAGGCAAACAATGAAATTATTAGAAAAACTTAAAAAATTGCATGTCAATATTCCCTTTGCTGAAATTGTCTCTGAAGTACCTAAGTATGTTAAGTTCTTAGAAGAAATAATTTTTAACAAAAATAAATTGGAAGAGGTTGAGACAGTGAATTTAAATGAAGATTGCTCTGCTATGTTAATGAATAAATTACCACCTAAACTTAAAGATCCAGGAACATTTGTTATTTCTTGCTCAATTGGTAATAACTCTTTTAAGGCACTACGTTATTTGGGTTCGAGTGTGAATCTAATGCCTCTGTCTGTTTTTAGAAAATTAAATCTGTAGGAACCACAACCTTAACATGTCCTTGCATTTAGCTGATAGAACTCTTGTTTACCCAATGGGAATAATAGAGGATTGCTGGTTAAGGTGGGAAAATTTATTTTCCTAGTTGACTTTGTAGTTTTGGATATGGAGGAAGACAAAGATGTCCCTATTATTTAGAGAAGACCATTTTTTGCAACAGGAGATGCTACCATTCAGGTAAAAAAGGGAACCATGAATTTAAGAATTGAGGTTGAAGAAGAAATTTTTAATATTTATAATGCTAGCAAAACTTCTTCCTCTAGTGCTTCTTGTTGTTTCTTGTAGGACGTGGAACCTAAGCAGGAACAAGAAAAAGAAGAGCAAGTTCAGAAAAAGATAGCAATTCTATTGAGCAGGATAAAGACATAACCCCTTCCTTAATAGTGGAAGCACTTTGTTTGCCTAAATTCAAAGGATTACCTAGGGAGGATCTTATTCCTCATATATTAAATTTTTATGACTTGGTTAAGACTAACAATTTTTCAGGAACCACCGCAAGTAGGATAAGACTTAAGTTATTCCCCCTTTTTCTTGGAAGAGTGGCTAAGCAATGGTTCTCAGTATACCCAAAATTTCACTTTTCAACATGGGAAGAACTAATGGAAGAGTTTGTCAGGGCTTTCGAACCCACAGTTGAGGAAAAATAGGATCATATCCAACGATTTCAACAATTAAAGAATGATACCCCTGAAGAATTCACCAGTTTTCAATTAGACCCACCCATTATCTCAGAGGTGTCAACTTTACAATTTAAGGGAACAACAGGGCAAGATCCTATTGAGCACATAAGACAGTTCTGCAAAAAGATGAGGAAAGCAAAATATGAGAACTTGTCTCCAGATGAAGCAAAATTGAAGATCTTCCCATTAGATGAAGAAATAGAGATGTGGAATGACTTAGTGAAGAAATTTATTAGGACATTTTCACCTATTATAAGAGACCCGATTTACATTCGTGAAGATTGTGGGTACATAATGAACCCACCAAAAAAGTGCCCAGGCCCTGCTTGGATGGATCACTCCGAAGAAGGAAATTATATTGTGGTCTTTCCCAATGGTAAGAAAACAAAAGGTAATGCCAAAGAAGGGTCATTGCCCGCTGAGGACTAATTCTAAGTCCTCCGAACCGTCAGGCTCGGGACGTTAAACAAGCGTTTACCAGGAGGCAACCTGTGTCCACTAACACTTTTCTTTTTATTGTTATTTTATGTTATTTATCTGTTCTGTTTTATTATTGATTTTATTTTAATGAATTATTAAAAATACAAAAAAAAAAAAGAAATATTCCGAAAAACCAAAAATTTTCTGGAAAACCAGTCTGTACAGGTGTACCTTCCACTAGGCACGGCCGTACCATACGACTTCATCCTAAGAAACGCGGAGAGACAGACAGGTACGACCGCACATATAACCAGGCATGGCCGTACCCCGTGTCCAAAGGCTGAATATTTAAGGTTATAGTGAGGGATAAAGGCATACCATACCCTTATACGCCCAAATCCTCTCCACTCCCAAATTCTTAGATTGATTGCCTGTTTTATTGGTTATTTTGAGTTTTTAGTTAGGTTAGGTTTTTAATTTTGTTTAATTCTAACATTAGCGATTTAGGAGTAGTTTTGGCTTGGTTTTGCATGTTTAGTGACCCTATGAATGATTAGAGACTTGAAATTTGGGTTTAGAACTGAGAAAATCCGATCATAGGGTAGATTTTTAACAAAATCGTAGTGCTGTATGGCCATACCTATCAAGAACAGGCCGTATTGAAGGCCGTACTGGCGGCCTTAGGGTTGAAGACAGACCACAAGTACGGGCGTACCTATGGCAATGTACGGTCGTATATATTGCTTAAGTCAGGCCATACTCACCTTTTAAATTAGGGCGTACATATTCATGTAGTACGACCGTACCTCACGAAGCGCGGTCGTACCTAACACAATTTCTGCTTAAAATTCGAATTTTTCTTTTTTTACTTTTGCAAGAAAATGTCTAAGCGCCAAAGAGGCGATGGCTCCTCATCTGCAGCAGCATGCGCTTCAAAAACTGTGCCAACTTATATCCCGCAGCAACATAAGGAAAGATACAAACAGCTATGAGATTTCCACACTTATACGCAGAGATATTTAGACTTCGATACCCTCCAGCAGGTCGGCCTGCAAGAGGAGGTGGAGACATTACTGCAGAGGATTGGATGGCTGCAGGCAGCCTCTGTCAGACAACCCACTCACGTGGAGGCGGTCCTAGATTTTCTGGCCACCTGTGGCTACCACATGAGGGATAAGGAGCCCCAGCATCCAGAGATAGAGAACAAACCAGAGCTAGATCTGGTGGTGATATTCTGGCTCCGTGGGACCCACCACACGATGACCCTGGCTGAGTTTAACATCGTGCTAGGATTTGAGACGACGGAGACAGTACAGACGCCGGAGTATTTAGGAGCGCTTTTGGAGATCCCAGAGGGGTGGCAGGATTCCCAGAGGGGTGGCAGGATTCAGAGAGTTGGAGAGCTCTTATAGGGGATGCCCACTACATTCCCAGCCGCGCCAAGGCCAGCAGGATTAGAGACCCAGCTGTGGGGGCAGTGCACAAATGGATTGCTCGTTCTATTAACGGGAGAGCCTTGAGCGACGACACAGTCACTAGGCTGAACTTATTCCTTCTTTGGGCCATGACCCACAGCCACCGCTGCGATGCTGGTATGCTCTTCTTGCGCACTTGTACCCAGATGGGCGTTCATCTGCAGACCCAGAACACCGACCACATAGTCTTGGGTCTTGGGTTCGTTCATCTCTCGACTATCAGTTCACCTCAGAGTTCGCACCAGAGCAGGGGCCACGACCAGCGAGATGGAGCCCATTGGACTTTCGACTCTCTACAACATATGTTCTGCGGAGACTGGGGCATGCGAGTGTGAGGTCGTCAGACCGGAGGACCAGCAGCAGGATCAGGCTGTAGATTTTGTGCCTTTAGCAGAGGAGCATCCACAACCACCACAGCAACAGCCAGCACCACAGGGCCACTCCTACCAGGATGTCATGATGCGTCTCGATGAGATGCAGTCTGGCTTTCAGGAGCATAAGACCCAGGTGGACCAGCAGCTAGCAGCAATTTTGGAGCATCTTCAGCGTCTCCAGACTTACCCTCCTGCCAAGTGATGCAGGACTACATTTTTTCTCTTTTAGTACTTAGGCTCTTGCTTTTGTATTAAAAAGAGATGTAAATATATTAGCATGCTCGCAGGATATTTATTTCTATTTTATTTCTAAATTTTTGAGTTTTGTGATGCACAGTTCTTTTGCCCGCTTACCAGCTTCATTGGTATTGTGAAAGGAAACAACATACCTCGTCCATATCCCTATTCATTTTTCTTGTGATATTTTTCAGAAGGGAGTCTCTTTCCACCTTCTTTTACTTTAGCACTTATTTTATTCTCTTTTATCTTTTTGTGCTTGTTTTATCTTAGTCGTAGTGAGGACACTGCTAGAAATAAGTGTTGGGAGGGAATTTTATATTGTGCTTATTACTTAGCTATGTTTACAATTGTTTATAATTATAGAGAACTTTAAATTTTTGCTGATTTAGGGGCTACAAAATTTTTTCCCTAACAACTTGTGATTGAATTAATTCTGTTGCTAGTATTGGAATTTGCTGAAAATTGGCATTGAGGTTCTGTGAGTTTTAAAATTTTTGTGTAAGCTACTAAATGTGAGATTTGAGCCTGAAATAAGAGGCCACATCATGCTTTTGTCTCTTTTCTTTGTTTGAGTGATATTTTTCTATGAATATGCATTCTCGAACATGTGCTGAGACCATTACAAAGCGAATATGAGTTTATTTTCATGTGAATTTGGAAAGGGAAATTTTAGAAATTTTTTAGGCCACTTCTATTTTGAATGCATCTTACCACTTGTTGCCCACTTTTGTGCCTAAAAGTACTTTATTATATTTCTTTGGTACCCCTTCTTGTTACTATTGACTACACTTTGTGAAGGCAACCTTGGAAAATGCTCTTTGAGAACAATTAGTGGCAAAAAGATCAAAAGAATAATGCACTGAATCCCTTGTATGTGTTTACAAAAAGAAGGCTTAGTATTTAGTTCCTCTCCTAGTTCTTAAAAATGTTTATTTGTTGCATAAATGCATGAAAGGAGGAAAGGAAAAGAAAAGAAAAAGTATTGAAGAAAAAAATGTATAATTGTTTATCATGATATTGCTTACAGAAAATACAAAAAAAAAAAAAAATTTATTGATTGAAAATTTGGGAATTCTTGTTTGCTCTTTAAAGTGAAAAAAAAGGTTGATTGTTTTAGTTGATTGTTTTAGTTGATTTGTTTCTGACCCTTTGCATGACTTTTTCTTTCTTTTATTATACCTAACATTAATACCTTGGCCCCATTACAACCAGTGAAAGACCCTCATTCCTCTTTTGCTTGATAAATAGACTCTAATAGTAGAGTTTTGGTCGATGTACAAGCCTATGGTAATGTCACTTCATTTGAAAAATCCGAGTGTTAATGATTATACCTATAAACACTTTGAGATTGGTGAGAGTGTGAATTATAAATCATAGATTGTTGACTCATTTGGACTTACACCTCTAATTGGACATTCTATTTATTGGCATGTTTTATGATATCAGCTTGTCGTCATACTTGTGTTTTTGCCCTTATTCAGTGAAAGTAGTTTCTCTTAATATAATTACCCAAGTAATTTGCTTGTGGGCAAGCAAAGCTCAAGTGTGGGGGAGTGTTATCACATCAAATTGTCTATCTTTATAGGGTATTTCTAGTACTTAATTACATCATTTTGCACCATTTAGAGCACAAAGGTACTCATTTAAGTCATATTTTGCAGAAATATCATAAAGACACCACTTAGAGCAAAAGATGCGAGAATGGACTGAAAATTGGCAAGTTTTGGAGATTTTTAGCACTACTGGATGAGCGGTACGGCCTGACAGTACTTCAGTACGGCCGTATCTAGATCAGAAAATCAGTAGGGTGTACCCCCTTGGTCAGTACCATCTGGTGCTGATGAAAAATTAAAGTTTAGTACGGCCATGCCTAAGGCAGTACGGTCGTACACAGATGAGGTCAAGGAGTGCAGAAAGCACAAGTACGGGCCAACATCGCAAGCAAAGTCCGGTATGGTCGTGTATATATTCGGCACGGCCGTACCCCGTCCCAAAATGTGCAGATTTGAAAGCCAGATGATCTAATCCGCATCACAACCTATAAATAAGCCTTCTTAGCCTAAGCAAAAGACCTTTTGACGAATTTCTGAGTCTAAAACCCCTTTTGAGAGTTCTACATCAATTCCCTTGCTTTCTTATGATTCGTGTTTTCCTTGGAGCTTGGTGCCAACCCCATTTCGCTACCGGAGCTTGTGAGGATGTGAAGAACGTGCTTAAGGACCGCCGTCATACCGAAAGGGTGCTCCGGTTGAGATTTTATTCTCTTTATTATGGATTCCTATGGATTCATGACTGTGTTTATGTTATTATCATTGAACATGAGTAGCTAAACCCATTACTAGTGGTGATGAGGGATCCTTTACAATGCTTTCGTTATTTATCTAATTAATTCTATGTGTTTCTATTTATTTGATTGGTTGTTTTATCTCTAGTATGCTTAATCCTATAAGGCCTGATCAACCTTTAATTAGTTAGCTTAATTGGCGGTTACAGGACCATAGTTAGTTAACGGATCTCTAGGAATAAAAGAACTCGCTTTATATGCCAGACGAGGTTATTGCTAGTTTCTAATCGGTTATTAGATTAACAAACTCACTTTTTCTTAATTTTTTTCTTTTAATTACCTTCCTGGATCAAAACGGAGTAGTTATTTAGGAAGAATGCGCTATTAACTGGGTAGTTCTTAGTAATTTAGAGTAAGTGATTAGCTATCAATTAGAAAATAAAATCTCGTAGTAATTATTTAGTAAATTCAAGAGTTGAGTAATGGTGAACCCTGTTCCCCTAGATCTTCCATAATATAGTTAATTCGTCATCGCACTTTGTTTAATTGTTCTTTTTATTTACGTGACAATTTTTACTATTCTCTAATTACAACTTTCGTTAGCCTAATAGGATAGATTTTTTACTTTATTGGTACTTGCGCATTCCCCGTGGGTTCGACATTCGGAGTCTTAAAAATACTCTATTTTTATTACGAGTTACGATCAGGTGTACTTGTCTGAGCCGAAACAGTTACCATCGAAATGTCTCTGGTTGCATCTGTTGATATCTGAAGTCATTGTGGAATCCTCAAAAGAAGGTGACGCTTGCTGTCTTGAATTTTGCATCTGAGATCCTCTTTTGTTTTGTTTGTTCCCCCTTTGTCTTCGTACAAATAATTGATTTTGGTTTGATTTGAATATGCCAAGTATCCTTGAAGGAAATCTTCTTCCTCTCCCCATACTTTCCTCTTTTAATCTTCTCATTTATGGCACCGCTGCTATGTATTGATTGTGATTCACTGATCGTGCGTTGATGCGCTGAAGAAGACGCTATAGTCTCGCTAATATGCTCTCGTTCTGTGTTTTGTTCCTTTGGGCCTGAGTCCGTTTGTATCCCATCCTTTAATTCTTGTCCAGTTGGCGGGTCATTTGGAATTTCACCTATTGGGCTGTTTTGTATTACAGGCCCACATGGTTCTACGTTGGTTCTCCTTGTCTCGCTACCGTCCACATGCAATGCAATGCATCAACCATTTTAACTTGTTGATGTAGGACCGAGTCGTTAGAAAGTGACACACAATTTTGATTATTGGGAATCTGCGTATCGTGCATGCTTATTAACTGTACATTTCTGCCGTTTCTTTATCCCTTTGATGCTCTATTTCATGCTCCTCAATCATAGCCCAGTAACATTTGTCATTAATTTCAACCGTTTCTTTATTGGTAATCAGCGGAAAAAACACTCTTTCCTTCTCCCCAATTAATGCCTTCTTCTTCCTCCAAAAATTCCACCATCTCCATTCTGGGTTGGGTAGTCGCAACACCAAAATCGAATTCATCAGAACTGTCTAAGTATTCATCTTCGCCACCTTGCTTGGGTTATGCATTATACTACATCACACCATACCATTCTTCTACTAACTTAATCGTGTACACAACTCCGCTAATGTTGACTTTAAAAACTTGACTGATAAGATCATGAGTTCTTGTGCGGATAAGAATTTTGGCAACATCCAACCTAGACCTCTTGTGAGTACTTTTATCAACATTTAAGAACTCCCCCAACATCACACCATACCATTCTTCTACTAACTTAATCGTGTACACAACTCCGCTAATGTTGACTTTAAAAACTTGACTGATAAGATCATGAGTTCTTGTGCGGATAAGAATTTTGGCAACATCCAACCTAGACCTCTTGTGAGTACTTTTATCAACATTTAAGAACTCCCCCATCCCATAAGTGATGAATGAGAAAAATAACACTGACCATGCATGAGCTGGTACTTCATGGCAATTCAACCATACTAACGTCTCATTGTCAATTTCCCCTGGACTCCAATATCCGACTTCATCAAACCAGTTAGACAACCACTCCTTCCCATCCTTTACAAGGGTCTCTAATTCTCCATCTTCTGACTCTTTCAGCAGGACTATAAAGTACCATAAAGTACTGAAAAAACACAAGAATGGGAGGGGTTAAATTATGTTTTTAAAACTTTTCGCAAAACATTATTTAAAACATATGAGTTGATTAGTTCGGCCATTAGGAAGTGTGAACTGGATGCAGACAGACCAAGTCAGTCAGATGTAGACATAACATAGACAGACCTTGCATCTGAAGGTTTTGTAAATCATTTTAACAAATACAAAATTGTACTTTTTGCAATTCCATTTTTCATGATACTTATTGCACTTTGTTTTGAATCATACTTAGATTAGTATGTTCTAAATACAATTTGCATAAGTATAAAGTACTGACTTCAACCAAATATCAGGTTGTTGATTTAGAGGTTTTCTTAAACATTTTTCCTACAACTAATCAAAAGAGTAAAACCATAACCGATAAGGTAAAATACGTTTACTTGATAAACAGACAAATAAAGAAAAAAAACAGGTAAATAAATCAGATATGCAAAAAACTAAAGAAGACACACTGATTTATACTGGTTTACTATCCAACTGAAAGCTACGTCCAGTCCCTTCGCTACGGAAGGCTTTTTCCACTATAATCAACCTATTTACAGAAACTTATGAGTATCTACTGCCAACCTGGCTATCCCACAACATCTTAGACAACCACAATATCTTTGCGACTCCTAGAAAAGGACCTACTTCTGGCCATCCCTTGCATACACACTTCTGTCGACCTGGCTATATAACAGGTATTCTAGCAAGCACACAATGACTATCATGCTTCCAAGGAAAATAGCCTTTCGGGTGGCATTCCCTGCTTTTAGGGTAGCAAACCCATCCCTTGCAAAGGTTTAAACAACTACTTTCAACATGAAAGAATGTCCATTACAAGTACATTTTCCTCATTTCTATTGAGTGGATTTGTACTAATTTCGCCGATGTTTACACTCAATTCTTAATCTAAGAGGATATACAATTTCGCTCAGGTGTTCTTAAGCTAAAGTCTCATGGAGAGGATATTTCTATTCTTCAGCTCTATTGGTTCTTCCTCTTTATGATGACTCTCATTGAGAGGATGTATAAGTTAAATCCATTTACAGAGTAATGTGTTTTGGATTGAGTAGAACTTATGCTTCTGTTGTTCACACTTCTTCACACTCGCTCCTCATCTCTATGGTTGTTCTTCAGTAGCAACAGGTGCAACAGCTCTAGCCACACCAGCCTTTCGAGATCTTTTGTATTTATAGTCTCTGGCAATTTGAAATATTACCGTCGAGACTTGGCATTGATTTTGTAACACCTGAGGACGAGATCGACATCGTATTAGGACGACGTATCGAGACCTCGACCAAGACCTTGTGTCGAGATCCCGTGACTAGATCGTTTGCCGAGATCATTTGTCGAGCTGATGAGACCACATGCACTAGCTTTGGTGAGGAGGTCGCGTGTCGAGTTGATGAAGTCGCGTCGGGTGATGAGGGCGCAAGTCGAGTGAGAGACCGTTCACGAACTCGTGTTAGAACCTTGTACGCTTGCACGAGCACCCTTGTCGACATCGTGTCGAGATGACACCTCGTATTCTTTCGAACGTTATTCAGCGTTATTATTATATTGTTTGTAATTATTACATTGTCGGCTTGCCGTTGACCGACAGAGTAGAGAGTAATTATGAGAGGAACGATTTAACGGGTAGATGATTATTGGGATTGGCATCTTATAGCTGGAGTTACGATTATGCCCTTCCAGCTGTATTCACGATCGGTTTTCCCCTCAAACACTCATTTCTCTTTTCTTCTTTCTTCTTCCTTCCTTCTGCTCTGTGTTTCGTTGTTTTCTTCAAAAACTTCCATCGACGAAACCGTGAGTTCCATCGAGATTCTGCACAAGCTTTCTTCATCAATCTTGTTCATCATCAACTTCTCGACCCATATCTCGTCTGCTCGATCACCGTTGAGGTATGAAGAACAGATTTTTCTTTTCATCTGTGCTACTGTTTAGCGCTAATTCTTCTTCCATTTTTAACCAGTTTTATGCTTCCAAATCATGTCAAATTGATGGGTTTTCTTCTTCACAATATTACCTATCTTTCTAACCGATTAATTGGGCTTGTAAAACAAATTTCTTCCTCTGTTTTTCTACAATCGGCAGTGCCCAGAAACCTCCATTTTTGGTTCGTTTCGATTTCTTGTTTTTCATTCGTTGCTTCTGGTTATTGTTGTTGTCGATCTATCTGTTGAAGCATCAGATAACTTTTTCATGAAATTTTGATCGAAATCCCTAACTTTGTGTTAGAGGAAAAATATCTTTCAGTTCTTGAGTTTTATATTTTTTTTGGGTTGTGGTTAAGTTTGGGATGAGAGCTAGATGTATTAGAACCCATGGATCGATCTAAGTTGTGTTTGTTTTAGGAAGTCTATTTCCCGAGATCGAGTGAATTCCGAATCAAGGGTACGGGAAAGCGAATCCAAGGACGCGGAAGCAGCAGAATCCAGATCGAGGACTGTACGTGTCGAGGTCGACTGAGGACTGTACGTGTCGAGGTCGACTGAGAAGCGTACGTGTCGAAGTCGTTGTCGAGCTCGTTGAAGACAGCCGTGTCGAGATCGAGTAAGAGAAGTCGTTGTCGAGCTCTTTGAAGACAGCTGTGTCGAGGTCGTTGTCGAGCAGCATTAACTTGGAGTTCGGTAAGGGCAACTCCTAGATATCTCTAAGGCTTTATTTTATAAGTCCTTAAGTAAGGACGCTTCACATTAATATTTTCGTAGTATGCTAGCATAAGGGCATTTCATATTCTACGTGGTTATGTTACTGTGTATGGATTTCCTGATTTGTGTCGAGCTTGAAATGTTGTGATATGATTGAGTTTTTGCATGTATTTAATATGTGATTGAATATATGTCGTGAATTGTGTATTGCATGTTGAATTGCGTTTCTTCATGTCGAGCTTGCTCTTTTATTTGACATGCGGTTGAATATCTTGTGTTTAACTCTTTGAATATCGTATCACGGCAAATTGTTCATCGAGTGAGCGAGCTAGGTGAGTCGTATGGCGTTTTGAGCCGTGACCAGGATAATCGAGGGTGCTAGGTCCCCTTTTTGTTTACGGAGATTGACTAGACGTCGCCACGCTATGGGACCTGAGTTAGTGTCCTAGGGAGAGCGAGGATCCCAAGGCTTGGCTGGACTTTCCGACATCTGATGCAGCGTGTGCATTAGGAAAAATTGTCGAGTCGAGAGAAAATGGATTTGCGAGTTGTGTCGAGTTTAGAGTGAGATGGTCGAGTCACGTCGGTGAATGTTATACTTTCTTTGTTTGCTTTTTTTTTTATGTCGAGCTTATCTTGAATTGTTTAGAAGTTGACCCTTTCCCGTGGTGCCTTCAATCCATGACGGTTACCCAGGCGATGTCGGGGGCGCAGGGAACTCGACAGTAGACGATGCCGAGGAGGAGCTCGACGAGGAACCGAAAGTGACGACCTCTATCCGCCGTGGATTGTTTGTTTGTTGGATATTTGTTTTTCTCGAGGACTGCATTTCGCTTTTTCTTTGTGTTCGAGGTCGTGACCAGTTTGGGCGTGTTGTTTTGTTGCTCTGAGGGTAGGCGGTGGTCTTACTTTTGGAGCAGCCCCCTGCGTGGGAGTCTGCCGGAAGTACCCCCAGGGTATGATTGCTCTTTTGAAGTTGTCGTACCTTAGGTGTATTTTCTTTGCACATTTGCTACTCTGTATTTTGTATACATTATTATTCGAGTGATATATATATATGTGTATGTTATGCATGTATGTTTTATTAGAATTTAAGTCTTGTGTCTTAGTTGCACCATGTTTCGAAAAGCTGTAATTACTCTGATGTGCACGAGTTGGTTTTATAAAAAAAAAATATATCGTATTTTTAAAAGGCACAAGAGTTTTGTTTTTAAAACACATCTCACATAGGTTTATGTTGAGCTTGGTGTGTTGAGCTCGGTAACTCGAGCTCGGTATATTGAGCTCGGTAGTGGTCCGGAAACGGGTCGTTACAGATTTCTTCAAGAAATATGTCCATTGTTTTGTCTTGTCGTGCTTTTTGTACTGATATACTTTACACAATTGTCCTTTGTACAAAAAAGTGATTTTTGCTTTCCAACGGCTATCTCATGACAGTTGGCCATATTTGAATATATATTTCTTTTAACCTTTTGTATTTTTATTAGTCTTCTTGGTCTTCAAGATGATAACAGACAATTGTTCTTTCCTATTATCAAACACAGTAGTACAGTCACTATTCTGAGTAATCAGCCAGACACAAATTTGTCCTTTCTTCGTTGTAAGCTTGTACTAGATCTGTGGCTAGTAACTTGTCTTTTTGTCAATCAAACAGATAAGGTTTCTTCAATATGATTGTACCACTAAGACTTTTTTAGAAGGTGTCTTCATCAGACATTTTAATTTGTCTGCATTTCCTCAATTCAACTTCTTTCATTTTTCCCTTTTTCACAATCCTTTGATGGATGGATATCTTCTATTTGAGCTTGAGTGTCATCATTATGTCATCGAACGATTATACTTCTGTCTTGACTTTCCTAGTCAGACACTGCTCTGTATCAGACACCACAAATGATTTGTTTGGTGTTTATTTCTTGATACAAATATTTGAGCACTAATGCTCATGTCAAATATGCACATTCCATTTAGAGCTATTGAAGCGATCAATAAAGCTTAAGGCTATAAAGGCTTTTAGGATAAGCATTATTCTGACGCAAACATAACTCTTGTATTGTTGTTTTTGATTAGGTCTTCTTCTTCGTTTTCTGTTGTGGTTGACCTTCTCAGGTTGACTTCAGGTTGATTTGTTGTAGTATAGAGATCTTGTTATAATCTTTAGTCGATTGTTGTTGTTGGCATGCTTTCTATCATGGGTAGAGTCCAATTAGTTAAATCTGTTATTTTTGGTATGCTAACATACTCTTTTCAGGTCTATGCTTGGCCAGTTTCTCTTCTGAATTCGCTGGATAGATATATCAGGAATTTTATTTGGTCTGGCAACATTCATACAGCTAAAGTGGTCACAGTTGCCTGGCATAAGGTGTGCAGTCCCTACGATGCTGGTGGTTTGGGTCTTCGCTCGTTAAAGGCTACCAATAAAGCAGCTATGTTAAAGAGATGTTGGGAGCTTAAATCTTCCACTGCTCAATGGACCCAACTTCTTCGGGCTAGAGTTTTAAAGAACAAAGCCACCATTAGCTATCATGTTTCTTCTTCCATCTGGGCCGGTTTGAAACACTTTTTTAATACTTTGTGGACGCTTCTACATCCTGGCGGTGGGTGATGGCACTAGCATCAATTTTTGGTTGGATTCTTTGGCTCTCACGGCCGATCGTCGATTTGTTAAATATCCCGCTTCTATGCATGGTTCTCTCACCGCAAAGGTCAGCGATTTCATTATTGATTATGAGTGGCACATCCTCGGACCTTGTTGCGGCGTTTCCCAATCCTTGCCTCACGAGATCCGTAGTTAAGATTCCTAAGTTTCCCATCCCTGACACTTGGATTTGGAAAGGTACTGATTCAGGAACTCTCTCTTTGAAAGAAGCTTATGTTGTTCAAGCCCCTTCTATGCAGGTCTGTGGTTGGTCCAAGCTTATTTGGAAAGCTTCAATCCCCCCTTCAAAATCCTTTCTCATTTGGCGCTTGATTCATAATAAATTTCCAACGGATGATCAGTTATGGAGGAGAGGATGCCACATGGTCTCTATGTGTAGTCTCTGTGGTTCACATTATGAATCTACTGATCACTTGTTTTTAACTTGTGCTTTTGCTTCTCACATTTGGAGTTAGTTGGGTCATTGTATTGGGGTGGCCATGGACACGTCCTCCATTTTATCTATTTTAAAGATTTGTGATCGTTCTTGGAGCCCCCAGGCTAAAGAGGTTCTCATTGCCGCCATTGCTAATTCTATAGGGGCCATTTGGTACTGCAGGAATCAGCTTCGTTTCGATAATAATAATGTCCCAATGGCGGTGGCTATTAACTTCATCGCTGCTAATGTCAACCTTACAGGTAACCGTTCTTCGGGGTCCATATCTGGTAATATTCAGGAGTTTGTTTTTCTTAAGCATTTCTTCATTCTTTGGTCGAGCAAAGCTCCTAAAATCATTGAGGTGAGCGGCATCCGCCTAATTGTACCTAGATCAAAGTTAACACCGATGGTGCGGCTAAGGGGTCTCCAGGCCTGGCGCTATGGGGTATATTTAGAGATAGTAGAGCGACCACTCTTGGGTGCTTTACTTTCCATATTGGCGTAGCCAATGCTTTATCTTGAGTTAATGGGCGCTATCATAGCTATTGAGTTGGCCAACCGCAATGGATGGAACAAGTTGTGGCTTGAATGTGACTCATCATTGGTGGTTCAAGCTTTTTCTAATCCTCGCTATTGTCCCTTGGAATCTTCATGTTTGGTTAAGCGGCTATGACTCACTAAGAACATGACTTTCTCCGTTTCTCACATCTATAGAGAAGGCAACTCTGCTTGTGAACAAGTTGGCAAATAAAGGTATTTCCTATCCTGGTCTCACTTGGTGGAACACCATCCCTTCCTTTGTGGTTGAAGATTTCGCTAGCAACAGATATGGCCTGCCATGCTATCGGTTCAGATAATTCTTCTTTGGGTCTTGGTCTGCTTTTGCCTTTCTTTGCTTCCCTGTTTTTTAAATCTTGGTATGCTGCAAATGATTGTTAATGTCTTTGGTGCCAACCTCGTTGGGATGGAAGACATTATTGTGATGCCTTTGCATACCACCATTGCTTTCTTTTTTTATTGTAGTTGCATAGGGCTTTTGGTCGGGCCTATTGTTATTGCTTTGATGCTGTTTAATGGGTTTTGGCCTAGTCCCCCCATTTTCTCTGTTACTTTTTTTTCAGTTTTTATTAATAAATTTTAGGCGGGGGTACTCTTTTTCCTTCTGGATGTTTTTTCCCTAAGGAGGGTTTTGCATCAGAAGGTTTTAACGAGGCCCCTCTCCTTTCTTTTGCCTAGAAAAAAAAAAAGGTCTTCTTTGTTGTTGTTGTTGCTGACGAGGCCTTCTTTGATGTTGTTGGTTCTTCTTGTTACAACATTTTTTATGTATCTTGATCATCTAATTCAGACACTACCATTTAGTGTTCTGATTCTTAACTAGGTCTTCATGTTCATGTAGATCAAATCCAGACACTACCATTTAGTGTACTGATTCTAAACTAAGTCTTCATGTTCATCTAGATTGTGACACCTTTAACCCCGTTTTGAATAAAAATAAATTTTATTCAAATAAATAAAAGAAAATTGATACGTGTTTGATTTTCAAAAAAATCATCCATTAAAATATCTCGTGTGGAAATAGCATAAAAATTTAAACTAATAAAAGTTAACATAACAAACTTTAATCCACGTAAAATTCCAATGGTACGAAAGTATTTCATCTCGATAAAACTTCAAGCCAAATCCCTTTTTTTTTTCAAATAAGTAACACGAGTATTTATTTAGAATTAATTTCGAAAAAGCTGAATAAACCAAATAAAAACCCCCAAAAATATTTCTGTCACATTATCTCAGAGCTATTACATAACCCGAATAAAATCAAAGAAAATTACGTAGTTCAAAATAACAACAAAAACAATGTCATAAAATAAATTTCAGCGGGGATCATGATCTTCAATTTAGCCACTAACTCCAGGATTAGAAGCATATGCAATTTAACATAAAAGTACAAGGAAACATACAAACAGAGAGGGGTGAGTACGTTGTGATCGAGTTGTGGTGATATTTAGAGAGAATAAGTGAACAAAATAGTGTACTTATATATATAAAAATATATACAATTATAGCAACATAATTCTCATAAAAATACACCACATAACATGCTCATAAAACAACACTCACATTTAAATTCACAAGTGCTCATAAATAAAATTAACCATTTTTCAAAGCCACGTAGTTATCTCAAGTAAAATGCAGACACTAGCAACACTACTTCATATGCATGTGGTACCATCTACTACTCTGGGAAGTCGCCTAGGAGTACATAATTAGTTCATTAGAGAAACACTGCAATGGTGATTACTTTGTTACTGCATACTCTCGACTAGGAACGATAATGTCCGGTGACGGTCAGGGTAGCTAAGTCTGATAAGTGGTCCCCAGTCTAAGGCGCGACACTCAAACTATTAGGGGCCACAAACTCTGGCTTCTCACCCCCTAGGACGAGATATTGCCATACAGGCTCAATCCTGTTGGCCTCCACCTTTCTTTTCAATGGTGCTTCCCCCCATCCTATCACAAGGTTTGTATGACAATCAAACACACAAGGTCAGGTTTCCTACGAACATCATAGTTGAATTTTTCATCGACAGTCCATCATGGCCCATATGGCTGGGATCATCTCAAAAGGAATGACTCAAGTCCCATTATGGCTACTAATAGCTAGGTGACTTGCACACAAAGTCATTTATCCTTTCAAGTCGTCGCAACAAACGTGGACTTTTCAAAATCAATATCACAATTTAATAAGCAAGATACAAAATAAAATTTCAAGAGCAACTTAAAAACAACAACCATGTATTTAATCATTTAGGTAAAACACATAGAAACAACAACAACAATAAATCAACCCCAACAGGAATTTTGTGTCATATTCATGTAATTAGAATATGCAGAAAAACAACATGTTTCACAAAATTAATCTACACATAGAACCAAAACAACAACTACAAAATGCTTCTGAAAACAACTAATTTTTGCTAAAACAGCAAAACAGAAACAGAACACAATAAAAATGCTACAGAAAATAGAATTTTTGCAGAAACAGCAAAACAACATCACTGACACAATAAAAATACTGCAGGAAAGAGAATTTTCGCGGAGACCATAAAACAGAAACAGCAACATAGTGAAAATACTGCAGAAGACAGAATTTTTGTAGAACAGCAAAACAGTAATAGCAACACCATGAAAATATTGCATAAAAACAGAAACAACAAATTCTGCACACTAAAATTCTGCATATCAGCAGAAGCAAGACAACAAAGTAACAATATTCATTTCACCAAAGAAAAGCTTCAATTTAAATATACTTGAGGTAAAATAATCTATTCTAATTTTTTTTCAATAACAATAACCTTTAAAAACAGTGTCTACTTTAATCATTTAAACAATTTCTAAGCACAATTCATTAATTTGAACACAACTAATCATCATTTAGAACTCACGGCATTTTAATTTAGTAGCCCAACAACAAGACAACATCTCCAACGTTAAAACGAAATTTTTTTAGTAATCATACAGCCCTTAAACAACCTTTTAATTAATCAAAAACAGCAAGCATAAATATTTGTAATTTATTAGTTTTGCCTACACTTCAATCATTTATCAAACAATGGGGTCTAAGGACAACCCCTTCACCTATCCCCTCAAATATCCCCAACCACAATAATCTCCCCCTTACCTTAAGGTTAGAATCGAGTTTAACACGTAGGGAAGGAAGGAGATGGTATCTCATGACAGTCCTTTGGGAAAAGGTTCGCTAAGAAAACGAAGGAACATGTTGAGTTACTAACAAGAATAATGAACAAATATCAAAGGCAACCAATACTAAATTTAATAGCAATCACAACAGTGCAATAAAGTTAATCAAACACGAGTAGAGAGTAGGAAGAATCACACCGCTATTTGGTTACGCAGTTTGGCCCCAAAAAGATGACCTACGTCTGCGGGAGAGAGCAGCCCTCCGTTTCACTATCAAAGAGTCTTTACAAGATATTACAATTGCTTTGAACCCCTTTACAATGTCCAAGAAGAACAAACCCAAGAGTTTCCAATCCCTCTCTCTTTTCCTCTATGAAAAACTCTTAAGAACAACAATAGAGAAAGCCTTCAATCCTCCCTCTATTCTCTCCTAAGATCCCAAGGTGTTTAACAGTGTTTCCCAGCCCCTAAAACCTCACAAAGACGCTCAAAGACGGATGCACACAACCCAAGAAAAGACTGCACATTCATCCCACACGTTTCTACAGCGTCAGGTTTATAAAACCCGACTGTGAATCGATTCACAGACATAGGTTAATCGATTCACCTAGTTAAAAAAGTCTCCCTTGCACGAATTAATGAAATGAATCGATTCCTGCAAGCTTCCCATGCGATTCACAGAGGCGTGCTTCGATTCACAGAGAACCAAACATGCTTGAATCGATTCACATAGCTAGGGAATCGATTCCCAGTGTTCAAGAAACACTTTCAAGCAATTCCATGATCCTCCAAACTGATTTTAAGGCACTCTAAACTCCACAATTCTCCACCTTGACTTCAAATCAGTGGTGATGCTCAACTTTATCCATCAACCACTAGCTGCTCTCTCCATTATTGGAATTACGTCTCAGAGAAATTCATCAAGTCCAAGCAATGCTTGAACTTTGATCTAGGCAATGACTTGGTGAATACATCCGCCGGGTTGTCCTCTGACGCAACCTTCTCAACCACAATTTCCTTAGATTCTACGACGTCTCTAATGAAATATAGGCGGATGTCAATGTGCTTTGTCCTTTCATGATACACTTGGTGATTTGCCAAGTGGATAGCACTTTGACTATCACAATGTACCTTCACACATCCTTGTGTAATTCCTAGCTCCCCAATCATACCTTTCAACCATATGGCCTCCTTCACCCCTCCAACTAGGGCGATATACTCACTTTGAGTAGTAGATAGCGCCACAACGGACTGTTGATTAGCCTTCCAACTTATTGCCGTTCCAAATAATGTAAATACAAATCCAGATAAGGATTTCCTTGTATCCACATTTCCTGCATAATCTGCATCTACATAACCCTCCAAAGCGTCTTCTCCTTGAGTTGCTCTTGTGTACCTCAAACCACCTTTGACTCACCCATTCAAATACCTCCGGACCCACTTCGCTGCTTCCTAATGAGCTTGGTCCGGATTTGCCATAAACCGACTCACTATGCTAACTGCATATGCTAAGTCTGGTCTACTACAAACCATGCCGTACATGATGCTTCCTACCCCACTAGCATATGGAGTAGTATCCATCTTCCTCCTCTCCTCTTCGGACTCAGGAGCTTGTGTCACCGAGAGCTTTGTGTGGTGACCCAAAGGAGTGCTAACCGGCTTAGCTTCATGCATCCTAAACCGCTCCACCACTTTCTTCAAGTACCCATGCTGAGATAAGAATAATTCACCCTTCTTCCGGTCCCTCACGATATCCATCCCAAGTATCCTCTTAGCGGCCCCAAGGTCCTTCATCTCAAATTCTGAATTTAGCTTCTCCTTGAGAATGTTAATCTCCTCTTTGCTAGAGCTTGCCATCAGGATGTCATCGACATAGAAGTAGGTAGAGAACCACTTTCTCATCCCTCTTCAAAATGTACACACAACCTGTCGTACTCCACTTCTCACAAATCCCGTCTTGGTAAGAAAATCGTCAAAGCGAAGATACCATTGCCTAGGGCTTTGTTTCAACCCATACAAGGATTTCTTCAAAAGACATACCTTAGACTTGTCCTCTACAAAACCTTCTGGTTGTTGCATGTAGATTGTCTCTTCTAGGTCTCCATGTAAGAATGCGGTCTTCACGCCCATTTGTTCCAACTCAAGATCGTATTGATTCACGATTGCCATAAGAACCCTTATGGAACAATGTTTCACCACGGGTGAGAAAATCTCGTTGTAATCAATTCCCTCAACCTGTGTAAAACCCTTGGCCACAAGTCTTGCTTTATATCTTGGTTCTTCAATTCCCGGAATGCCTTCCTTCTTCTTGAAGATCCACTTGCATCCAACCACCCTTTGTTTCTTAGGTAGTTTCACAAGTTTCCAGGTCTGGTTCTTCTCCAACGAATTCATTTCTTCATTCACTGCCTCAAACCACTTCTGACCCTCTTTGCTCTCAACTGCTTCCCTGAATGTCTTCGGTTATGAGTCTTGCACATCTTCAGCCGCATTTAGAGCATAACAAATTAAATCTGCATAGCCATATCTCTTAGGTGCCACCGTTTCCCTCCTTTCCCTATCTCTTGCCAACTGATAGTCAGGATCCACTGTTGGTTGTCTTCCTCTAGAACCTGATGGTGGAGAACTATTCTCCTCTTCATCATTCCCGGTCTCACTAGTGGAAGGCTCCACCTCAAACTGAGTCTTCTCTACCTCTGTTTCTGAGTTACTATTCTCCAGGTTCTTGCACTTCATCACCATACGAGTCTCGTCAAAAGTCACATCCCTGCTTATTATGAATCTTGATCCCCCAGGCTCCATCTTCCACAGCTTGTACCCCTTCACACCTTCCAGATAGCCAATGAAGACACATTTCACAGCCCTGGCTTCAAGTTTGTCTTGTCTGACATGAGCAAACGCCAAAGCCCCAAAAACCTTCAACTTAGAATATTCTGCCGGTTTTCCACTCCAAACTTCCATAGGTGTCTTGAAGTTTAAAGCCGTTGATGGGCATCTGTTGATCAAGTAAGCTGCTGTACTCACAGCTTCACCCCAGAAACTTTTAGGTAGCCCAGCTCCCAAAAGCATACATCTGACCCGCTCCAAAATAGTCCTGTTCATGCTCGCGGACCATTTTGTTGCGGTGTCCACTGATCCCTATGTCTCTTAATTCCCTGTTTCCTGCAAAACTCATTAAACTGCTCTGAAACAAACTCCAGGCCATTGTCAGTCCTTAAAACTTTCAGTTTAGTTCCTATTTGATTTCCTATGAGAGTATGCCATTCTTTGAATTTTTCAAATGTGTCACTTTTATTTTTCAAAATGTGAACCCATACTCTCCTAGAGAAATCATCAATCATGGTGAGAAAATAGGAACCCCTTCCATGAGTTGTCACTCTTGAGGGACCCCAAAGGTCCGAGTGAATATACTCAAAGGGCTTGCTAGAATGATGCATGACACTTCCAAACTTAACCCTATGTTGTTTGCCTAGTATGCAATTATCACAAAATTCTAGCTTATCCAATTTATCACTACCTAGCAAACCTTGTTTAGCTAGTTCAACTAAACCTCTTTCACTAACATGCCCTAACCTTAAATGCCATAGTTTAGTTTTATCATGCGGAGCTTGGCTAGCTAATTATGCATGCCCTATAACAAAGACAACCATCTAATATGTATAAGCCACACATTTTAGATCCTTTAGCCATTACTAATGCACCATTCGAAATTTTAATCATGCCATGTTCAATCCTAGTACTATAGCCTAATCCATCAGACATGCTTATAGATAAAAGATTTCGTTTGAGTTCAGGAACATACCTCACATCTTGTAAAAGAAATTCACGGTTGTCAAACATCTTGAGACGAATCGAACCCATACCTTGCACCTTACAAGCTCGGTTGTCACCCAGGCGAACGACTCCACCTTCTTTAAGCTTCAAAGTCTCAAAGTATTCCTTCCTAGGACACATGTGATAAGAACATCCCGAGTCCATGACCCAGTTCTTTTCAGATTCCAAACTCGACACCACTAAAGCCCCCGCACTCTCATAACCATCATCCATAACAATTGCAACATCCACAGAATCACCCCTGCCCCCTTTCTCAGGACAGTCCTTCTTAAAGTGACCGGTCTTGTGACAATTGAAGCACTTATACTTCTTATTGTTCCCCTTTGACTTGGATTTCGACCTAGAATTATTCCCTTTGTGGATGTTTCCTCTACTCTCACTTCTTCCCCTTGACACACTTAAGCCTTCACCACTATCATCCACTTTCAAGTCTTGGAGCTTAGTTAGCTCCTTAGTCCTAATGGATTGTTGGACCTCCTCCAAAATAATAGTGGACTCCTTGCCATAGAGGAGTGCATCCTTAAAGTGTTCAAAGGATCTAGGCAACGAATTCAATAAGAGCAGAGCCTTATCCTCGTCATCAAGCTTCACATCAATGTTCTGCAGGTCATCAATAATTTTGTTGAATTCTGCTAGTTGCTCCACAATAGGTTTGGTCTCTACCATCTTGAATGAGTAGAGATGTTGTTTCAGACATAACCTGTGGGCCAATGACTTTGTCATGTACAACGATTCTAAATTTGCCCACATCTCCGCCGCGGTCTTCTCTCTTGCAACTTCCCTCAATGCCTTATCGCCAAGGCACAAGATAATGGCACTTCTTGCCTTATCTATCATCTCCTTCTTCTCCGTTTGAGACAGGGTGGCCGGCATTCTTGCCTCACCCTTCAAGGCTTCAAAGCACTTCTGTTGAATAAGTATTGCTTCCATCTTCACCTTCCATAGACCGAAGTCATTATTACCGGAAAACTTCTCGATGTCCCATTTAGTACCCATGGTGCACAATTGAATTATTTGTTCTCCCCACAGACGGCGCCACTTGTTGAGTTACTAACAAGAATAATGAACAAATATCAAAGGCAACCAATACTAAATTTAATAGCAATCACAACAGTGCAATAAAGTTAATCAAACACGAGTAGAGAGTAGGAAGAATCACACCGCTATTTGGTTACGCAGTTCGGCCCCAAAAAGATGACATACGTCTGCGGGAGAGAGCAGCCCTCCGTTTCACTATCAAAGAGTCTTTACAAGAGATTACAATTGCTTTGAACCCCTTTACAATGTCCAAGAAGAACAAACCCAAGAGTTCCCAATCCCTTTCTCTTTTCCTCTATGAAAAACTCTTAAGAACAACAATAGAGAAAGCCTTCAATCCTCCCTCTATTCTCTCCTAAGATCCCAAGGTGTTTAACAGTGTTTCAAATTTCTAAAACCTCACAAAGACGCTCAAAGACGGCTGCACACAACCCTAGAAAAGACTGCACATTCATCCCACACGTTTCTGCAGCGTCAGGTTTATAAAACCCGACTGTGAATCGATTCACAGACATAGGTGAATCGATTCACCTAGTTAAAAAAGTCTCCCCAGCACGAATTAATGAAATGAATCGATTCCTGCAAGCTTCCCATGCGATTCACAAAGGCGTGCTTCGATTCACAGAGAACCAAACATGCTTGAATCGATTCACATAGCTAGGGAATCGATTCCCAGTGTTCAAGAAACACTTTCAAGCAATTCCATGATCCTCCAAACTGATTTTAAGGCACTCTAAACTCCACAGAACACATAGAAATCGTTAGAATTCGGTTTTGAGGTTGAAATCCTAGCATCAACAAGAGGGTGAAAAACTTACTAATATGTTTGAATCGACGAAGCTTTGTGATGGGAAGACAACAGCGACCTCGTTCTTCTCTACGGCGTTACAAAGAAATTGATCGGTCTAGTTTGCTCAATCTCCTCCAAGGATGAGAGAAGATGAGGGAAGTGAGGGAAAGGGAAAAGAGAGGCACCTAGGATTTGTGTTTCTGTTGCAAGGTGCAAATGAGGGTCTCACTAAGTCTACATAGGTCAAAATGGGCTTAGGGGTGGTTTTGGGTCGGAATTGTACAGCCTAGGTTGGTAAAAGTAAAAGAAAACGAAGTAAAAATGCTGCTGTTACGGTAAAAACGTCCTACACAGACATTCGATACCATTCTGGTCATATATTGAGCTAGGAGTGTTCGATTGAGGATTTATTTATTGCGTTGCAAAGATAAGCCAATTTCCTACAAATTCCTCTCTAATGATCATGGTAAGAATCAGAATCTAAGTTGGTCAAAAAGGAAGTGTAAGTTTATTCAAGCATTCGAAAAGCTACAATTGGACAGCATTGACTCTGAAAAGCTTATCTTGAGTTCTAGTCATCGGATTTGAGTCAAACTAAAGCCAAATGAAAGTTGAGAGAAATATCTACAACTTTCATGAAGATGACTAAATCCAATTTGGTCGTTAATAAGTTCTAAAATACGGAGTACGATGACTGAATTATTTCCCGAATCAAAGCAAGTCTTGAACTCCCTCAAATGTGTCCTAACTTGTGCACTTTGGTTCCGAATCAACCCTAATGGATTCCTAAACACTTTCATATACTCTTATACTATTATTAAACATAATCTCACATTAAAGTTTAATCGACATATAATAATCAAAAATTAGCATGAAATGGTCTATGAAAATGAAGGTGTATCAGTATAGAACAGGGGCGTACACAATAAATCAGTAAAATTCATTTTTGTATATCTTTAAAACCTTTTAACCCATCAAACTCATTTTTAACACCTCTTTAACCCAAAATATTTTCCCAAAATAAACGACATTTCAAATACTAATATTTCATAAAAATAATATATTAAATAATATATTATTGCAATTTTCTAAAAATACAAATAAATGCTGATGTTTTCTAAAAATACAAATAAATACAAATTCACACAAAGCATCATATAATCACTTATCAAATCAAAACATAGCATACCTACATCTATATGTGGCTAGGTCTTCTGAGTTAGATGCAATAGTTGAACAGAAACTCCTTCGTGTGAATTTGTATTTATTTGTATTTTTAGAAAATATCAGCATTTATTTGCATTTTTAGAAAATTGCGGTAATATATTATTTAATATATTATTTTTATGAAATATTAGTATTTGAAATGTCATTAATTTTGGGAAAATATTTTGCGTTAAAGAGGTGTTAAAAATGAGTTTGATGGGTTAAAAGGGTTTAAAGATATATAAAAATGAATTTTACTGATTTATTGTGTACGCCCCTGTTCTCTGCTGATACACCCTTCATTTTTATAGACCATTTCATGCTAATTTTTTATTATTATATGTGGATTAAATTTTAATGTGAGATTATGTTTAATAATGGTTTAAGAGTATATGAAAGTGTTTAGGAATCCATTAGGGTTGATTCGGAACCAAAGTGCACAAGTTAGGACACATTTGAGGGAGTTCAAGACTTGCTTTGATTCGGGAAATAATTCAGTCATCGTGCTCTGTATTTTAGAACCCATTAATGACCAAATGAAAGTTGTAGATATTTCTCTCAGCTTTCATTTGGCTTCAGTTTGACTCAAATCCGATGACTAGAACTCAAGATAAGCTTTTCGGAGTCAATGCTGTCCAAGTGTACCTTTTGGAATGCTTGAGTAAATTTACACTGCCTTTTTTACCAACTTGAATTCCGATTCTGACCATGACCATTAGAGAGGAATTTGTAGAAAATTGTCTTAGCGTTCCAACGCAATAAAGAACTCCTCAACCGGACACTCCTAGCTCAATATATCACCAGAATGGTATCGACTATCTGCGTAGGACTTTTTACCGTAACAGTAGCATTTTTACTTCATTTTTTTCACTTTTACCAACCTAGGCTGTACAATTCCGACCCAAAACCACCCCTAAGCCCATTTTGACCTATGCAGACTTTAGTCAGACCCTCATTTGCACCTTGCAATAGAAACACAAACCCTAGGTGTCTCTCTTTTCCCTTTCCCTTACTTCCCTCATCTTCTCTCATACTTGGAGGAGATTGAGCAAACTAGACCGATCAATTTCTTTGTGAGGCTATAGAGAAGAACGAGGTCGTTGTTGTCTTCCCATCACAGAGCTTTGTCGATTCAAACATATTAGAAAGTTTCTCACCCTCTTGTTGATGCTAGGATTTCAACCTCAAAACCGAATTCTAACGATTTCTATGTGTTCCTTCGTTTTCATAGCGAACCTTTTCACAAAGGAATGTCGTGAGATACCGTCTCCTTCCGTCCCTATGTGTTAAACTCGATTCTAACTTTAAGGTAAGGGGGAGATTATTGTGGTTGGGGATATTTGAGGGGATAGGTGAAGGGGTTGTCCTTAGACCCCATTGTTTGATAAATGATCATTGGAGAGAAAATAGTATGAAATTGTCATATATTTCCAATGCAATAAAGAACACCTCGATCAGATACTTGGAACTCAAGATATGGAAAAAACAGTGGAGCAGCATAAAAAAACATTGTTCTGAATTTTTACTGAGTTTTACTGCATTTTACAACTTTGGGTCTGTGTAAATTCCACCCAATTCGACCCTAAGCCTAATCAGACCTATCTACACCTATTGAGATTCTCATTTGACAATTCTAAATAGTTTCTCAACCCTAGAGCCAACTCTCTCTTCTCCCTCACTTTCTCTCAACTCCTTCCACCATTGAAAGAGCTTGAGCAACGTATTGGCCTTGTATCCATGATGCGATTTTGAAGAGAGGAAAGCGATCAGCATCATCTCCATACCATAGAACTCTCTTCAATCCAAGTTTTGGTAAGCCTCTCGTTATTTTGACACTGGGGTTTCGTTCACAAAATCGATGTCTAACGCTTCCTTTGTATTCTCCTGTTTTCGTAGTGAACCTTTCTCCAAAGGACCTTCACAAGATTCTTTCGTCTTCCACCCCTATTATCAAACTCAAATTTCATCCTTAAGGTAAGGGGGTAGATTATTGTGGTTGGGGATATTTGCGGGAATAGGTGAAGGGATTGTCCTTGAACCCCATTGTTTGATAATAGTTTTAAACATGATTATATTTCTGGAAATTACAGCATAAAACAGACTCAGTGCATGAATTGTCATAAATTATTGGCTTTGAATTTTAACATGAGACCAATTGTATTGTGTCCATAATTACGTTGGTTACTTCCTGTAAAATTTACAAAAAATTTCAAAGTCATTTGACACTCCGTTCATAATTTTTACTAACTGCTGTTTTCAGCTCTGATTTCTAAATAATTCGTTCAGTATATGAATTTCTGTTATTTTTATACTTGGTATTTTTGACTGGAACCACTTCTAAATGGATTCTATGACTGTTGGATGCTTTCATGAAAATTGGCATAATTGTTTGGTTTCTTTTGTAAGCCTTAAGAATTTTAAAACTTTTGGTATATCCAGGACATTGTTTTGAGTAACACAATGTAAAAAAAGCTTTAGTATAGGATTTTTCATAAATTATTGGATTCAAATTTTTAGATTGGACCACTTGTATTGTGTTTGTATATGGGTTAGATACCTTCAGTTAAATATTTAAAAATTTGCAAGGTCGTTTGACCATGTGTTCGTTACTATTATTGATGACTGTTCTGAAAAATTATGCACTATGTATTAATCCAAATGATGCATTGGTTGAGTCAAGTTTAGACCCCAATATGTGTTATGGTTGAGCTATCATTGTTGTTGTTCCTATGTGTTCACCTAAATAATTAAATATGTGGTGGTTATTTTTGAGTTGCCGTTGTAACTTATTTTGTGTTTTGCTTGTTAAATTTTGATAACGATTGTGAAAAAGTCCACGTCTGTGGCAACGACCTTGAAAGGACAAATGACCTTGTGTGCAAGTCACCTAGCTATAAGTATCCATAATGGGTCTTGAGTCATTCCTTGTGAGATGATCCTAGCCATATGGGCCATGATGGATTGTCGATGAAAATTTGAATTATGACGTCCGGAGGAAACCCGACATTGTGTGTATGATTGAAATACCAAGCCTTGTGATTAGGATTTGGGGTGGACGACAGTTGAAATTATAGGGGATGGCCAATAGAGGTGAGCCTTCATGGCAGATAATCCTGCTCTGGGGATGAGATACTGAATCTGTGGCACACCTAAGTGACTCAAGCTGCAACTTGATGTCGAGAAGCTACTTGCAAGATTACGTGACTCCCAACAGTCCCCGGACATTATCATGACTAGTGAGAGTGTGAGGTAACGAAATGATCACCGCAAATGCTCTCCCTCAATAAACCAAGTATGTACTCCTAGTCCGATTCCTAGAGTAGTAGATGGTACCACATGCATATGAAGTAGTGTTGCTAGTATCTACATCTTTCTTGAGATAGCTATTTGACCCTAAAAAATGGTGAATTTTATCTGTGAGTGCTTATGGTTTTAAATGTGAACGTTGTATGATGTGTATGTAACGTGGTGTATATTTGTATGAGTTGTGTTGTTATGATTGCATATAATTATATATATATATATAAGTATACTATTTTATTCACTTATTCTCTCTAAATATCACCACAACTCAACTACAACGTACTCACCCCTTTTTGTTTATATGTCTTTTGTGTGTTTTGTGTGAAATTGCAGATGCTGCTAATCCCGAAGTTAGTGGCGAAACTGAAGAATATGAGTGTCTGCTAAATTTTGTCTTATGTTGTTATTTTTAAGTTTGTAAACTACAAAATTTATTTAGTTTCAATTGGGTTATGTAATAACTCTGAGACAATGTGACAGAAATATTTTTGGGGGTTTATTTTATTTATTTGGCTTTTTCGGATGTATTTCTAAATAAATACTCATTTTAGTTATTTGAAAAAAAAATTAACTTGAAGGTTTATTGAAATGTGATACTCTACTACCATAGGAATTTTACGTGGATTAAATTTCAATACACTAATTTTAATTGTTTAAATTTTTACACTATTTTCGCAAGGTGTTATTTATTAGACAGTTATTTGAAAATCGAATACGTATAAATATTCATTTCTCTTTTTTTGAATTATTTTATTTTATTCAAAACGGGTTTAAGGGTGTCACATTAAGTGGTAATAGAGCCAGGTTAGTCTTACCGGACTGTGTATGTGTCTATTGTGTTTTTCTGTGTACTCTGTGACCTTGTTTGATTTGTTTTGTGAATTCTTTTATTTGATTGTGTTGCTTGTACTCGGACTTACTAAGTAGATTTGCTTTCTACTAAAGTAGGAGGTAATGGGTATTGGTAGGAACGATTGTGTGATTACTGATGCTTTCCAGACCACGGAGAGGAATCAGAGTTCGGTCAGCCCGTCCGGCCAAATATGTTATGTATTTTCTACATTGGTTGTGTACTCTATAACAGGATGACACTATTGTGTGTATTACATTATCTCTGTGATTTTATAACATGTTGATTATGTGAAAATTTTGCATCTGTGATTATAGGATTCATGCCTTGAGTGATCTATGTAAACATGTAGTATGCTTTTATTAAATTTTTGTATAGTACAGTTGATGCATGTGCAACCTCTGAACTGCTTAATGATGGTGTCCACGTGATTCTGAGTTTGCACGACTAATAAATTTGCATGACCTATGTACCAATGTGACTCAAATGCCTGTGTGACTGAAACTGCATGATAACATGATTAAATGGTTATGTGAGTACCTTATATTGAATATATGGCTTATGTTGTGATATCAGTTAGATGATGCTTGAGTTATCTAAGCTTGCATGTGAATTACAATGATTTAAAACATGTAAAAGATGGAAACTTGAAATTTTTTGGATTGGTGTGTAGAAGGAGTTTCTGTTCCAAATTTTTTGAGAACATTTGAGACATGATTTTGACATAAGACCACTTGGAGACTGTTTGTATTTATGTTAAGACCTTGCATATTTAATTTGGTGAATTTTCGTTGAGTTTTGACTATCCTATCACATTATGCATCACAAACAGTGTTTGCTAGAAAATTCTAGGCAGAATCCAAACATTACATTATTTTTCTGTATTATTTGGTAACGTATTTTGACCAGATAAAAATATGGAAATGAACAAATGCATGTTAAGGACCTACATACTAAATTTTGTAAAAACTGATTCTATTTGATATGGCAAAAAAATCATTACTTTTAATAGCGTACTAATTGAGAAATTTTGCACTTTCTGTGTATATATCGGTTTTGAATTTATTTGAGGTTTGAATGAGTTGTTCCCGAGTTATAAAAATTATTTCTAAAGTCTTAACATGTTATATGTTGACCTGAAATTTATTTAGAATTTTTTTAACCTTGGAGATATTTTTATAAATTCAGTGAAGCTGCTGCTATATATGCTTGTTCATGCTGTTTTTGGTAGATGTTTATATAAGGATTTTGTGTGAGAATTATGCTTAATAAATGGATAATATAAATAAAGTGGTAACATGAGTTCCTTGTGCATGTTAGGGTAACCATAGATCCCCACATAAGTTAAGGGTTGTTAATTTTGATGGAAATGACTTAGTTCTTGTTAGAATAAGATAGTCAGTCTAAGGTCTCGTAGATTTTGTACTCCTTCTGCTTAAAGATCATTATTGTCCCAGCTTCATCACACTAAGCCATCAATTATGCTCGAGTTTCTGACACCTTGCACATGAGAGTTTCTTTCTCGTGCCTAGGTACTCGTGAGTGCCGTAGAAAATTGAGTTGACCAAGTCTTTCTTTAATCGGTACTCTGATTGTCCTTCACTTCAAAATTTGTCATGAATGTTTTGCTTGAGTTGTAGTGATTATGAAAATTCACGTGAAGGAAGAAACTTCGGTAGAGTCTCGTTTGTAAGCATGTGTTAGGCCAGCACATCTTTACACTCAAGAATATATTGAAGGCTATTTTTACACGTTGAGTTTTCATTATCTTTTGCTCATAAGATTCTTCATTTTTACTTTCTCGTGAAAGTAGAGCCTAACAAATCCTTATGAGGAGGGTTTTCTCTTGTTGACCTTTTCGATTCTTTTCTCCGCACCGTTGTTCGCAGTCACTTTTCTGTAAATATGATAAAGTTCTAATTATGCTTATCCTTATACATTGTTGAACTCGTTGGAGTATAGTGAGCGAGTATTAGATGAAGTATATGTTTTTTAATTTGTCCTCGATATTTACGCAAATTTTGAGGGCAAAATTTCTTTTTAATGGGGTAGAGTGTAACACCCCGCATTTTTCATACAATGCATATTTTTAAATATGTGTTTATTTCATCAATTATTATGATTTAAAGATTTAGTGATTCCGATTCCCCTATGTTGCTTGAATTAATGAAAAATGTTGAGTTTATATTTATTTGTATCTTTAGAAAATATTAGCATTTATTTGTATTTTTACAAAATTGAGGTAATGTATTATTTAAAATTTCATTTTATAAAATAGTAGTATTCGAGATGTCATTTATCTGAGGGGTTAAAAGGTTTCAAAGATATATAAAAATGAACTTTTACGGATTTACTGTGTACACCCCTCATTTTCATAGATTATTTCCTGTTAATGAATTTTTGATTGTTATGTATGATTAATTTTTAACGTGTGATTATGTTTAATAATGTTTTAAGAGTGTATGAAAGTGTTTAAGAATCTATTAGGGTCGATTCGTAACCAAAGTGTACAAGTTAGGACACCTTTGAGGGAGTTCAAGACTTGCTTTGATTTGGGAAATAATTCAGTCATCGTATTCTGTATTTTAGAACCCTTTAACGACCAAAACGGTGGAGCACTGAAAAAACAAACATTGTTCTGAATTTTTACTGAGTTTTACTGCGTTATACCACTTTGGGCCTGTGTAAATTTGACCCAATTCGTCCCTAAGCCTAATCAGACCTATCTACACCTATTGAGACTCTCATTTGACAATTCTAAACAGTTTCCTAACCCTAGTGCCAACTCTCTCTTCTCCCTCACTTTCTCTCAACTCCTTCCACCATCGAAGGAGCTTGAGCAACGTATTGGCCTTGCATCCAAGATGCGATTTTGAAGAGAGGAAAGCAATCATCATCATCTCAATACCATAGAACTCTCTTCAATCCAAGTTTTGGTAAGCCTCTCGTTATTTTGACATTGAGGTTTCGTTCACAAAATTGATGTGTAACGCTTCTTCTGATAGCCTTAAGAATTTTAAAACTTTTGGGATGTCCAGGACATTGTTTTGAGTAACACAATGTAAAAACCGCTTTAATATAGGATTTCTCATAAATTATTAGATTCAAATTTTCAGATGGGACCACTTGTATTGTGTTTGTATATGAGTTAGTTACCTTCAGTTATATATTTAAAAAATTTCAAGGTCGTTTGACCATGTGTTTGTTACTATTATTGATGACTATTCTGAAAAATTCTGCACTATGTATTAATCCAAATGATGCATTGGTTGAGTCAAGTTTATACCCCAATATGTGTTATGGTTGAGTTGTCATTGCTGTTGTTCCTATGTGTTTACCTAAATAATTAAATACGTGATGGTTATTTTTGAGTTGCCATAGTAACTTATTTTGTGTTTTGCTTGTTAAATTTTGATAATGATTGTGAAAAGTCCACGTCTGTGACAACGACCTTGAAAGGATAAATGACCTTGTGTGCAAGTCACCTAGCTATAAGTATCCATAATGGGACTTGAGTCATTCCTTGTGAGATGATCCTAGCCATATGGGCCATGATGGATTGTCGATGAAAAATTGAATTATGACGTTCGGAGGAAACCCAGCCTTGCAAGATTACGTGACTCCCGACAGTCCCTGGACATTATCATGACTAGTGAGAGTATGAGGTGATAACCGCAAATGCTCTCCCTCAATAAACCAAGTATGTACTCCTAGTCTGATTCCTTGAGTAGTAGATGGTACCACATGCATATGAAGTAGTGTTGCTAGTATCTGCATCTTTCTTGAGATAGCTATTTGATCCTGAAAAATGGTGAATTTTATCTGTGAGTGCTTATGGTTTTAAATGTGAATGTTGTATGATGTGTATGTAATGTGGTGTATATTTGTATGAGTTGTGTTGCTATGATTGCATATAATTATATATATATATATATATATATATATATATATAAGTATGCTATTTTATTCATTTATTCTCTCTAAATATCACCACAACTCAACTACAACGTACTCACCCCTTTTTGTTTGTATGTCTCTTGTGTGTTTTGTGTGAAATTACAGATGTTGCTATTCCCGAAGTTAGTAGCTAAACTGAAGAATGTGAGTGCCTGCTAAATTTTGTCTTATGTTGTTATTTTTAAGTTTGTAAACTACAAATTTTATTTAGTTTCAATTGGGTTATGTAATAGCTCTGAGACAATGTGACAGAAATATTTTGGGGGTTTATTTTATTTATTTGGCTTTTTCGGATGTATTTCTAAATAAATACTCATTTTAGTTATTTGAAAAAAATTAACTTGAAGGTTTATTGAAATGTGATACTCTCGTACCACAGGAATTTTACGTGGATTAAATTTCATTACGCTAATTTTAATTGTTTAAATTTTTACACTATTTTTGCAAGGTGTTATTTATTAGACAATTATTTGAAAATCAAATACGTATAAATATTCATTTCTCTTTATTTGAATAATTTAATTTTATTCAAAACGAGGTTAAGGGTGTCACAACAACTAGACACGGGATTCTACTCGAGCAGAAGCTGAAGCCAGAAAAAGTTGGAAATATAAAACCAATCATCTTAAGGATCAAATCATAGGAGAACCTGGAGATAGAGTAAGAACAAGATCCTCTTTCAAAGAGCATGCAGATCTTGCACTTCTCTCTGAGATGGAACCTAAGACGATTGATCAAGCATTGGAAGATGAAGGTTAGATTCTAGCTATCAAGAAGAGTTAAATCAGTTCCAAAGAAATGATGTTTGGAAGTTAGTCACTCTACCAGAAGATAAACAAGTTAATGGTACTAAATGGGTATTTAGAAACAAGCTTAATGAAGATGGTAAGGTAGTGAGAAATAAAGCAAGGTTAGTTGCTTAAGGTTACTCACAAGAAGAAGGTATAGATTTTACTGAAACTTTTGCACCTGTTGCAAGGTTAGAAACTATTCGCATTTTACTTTCATTTGCTGCACACCATGAGATAATTCTTTATCAAATAGATGTGAAAAGTGCTTTCTTGAATGGTTTTATAACTGAGGAAGTCTATGTGAAACAACCTCCTAGATTTGAATACATTGAATTTCCTGAACATGTCTTTAAGCTTAAAAAGGCTCTGTATGGTCTTAAGCATGCTCCTAGAGCTTGGTATGATAGAGTAAGTTCCTTTTTAATAAAAAATGGTTTTACCAGAGATCAAGTAGACACTACTCTATTTAGAAAAACATCAAACAAGCATTTTATACTTGATCAAATTTATGTTGATGATATCATTTTTGGAGCTACTAATGAAATTCTTTGCAAAGAATATTCTAAGTTAATGCAGACCAAATTTGAAAAGAGCATGATGGGGGAATTGAAGTTCTTCCTTGGAATTCAAATCAAGCAATGCAATGATGGTATTTATATACATCAAAGCAAATACATCAAGGAATTGCTAAAGAAATTCAAGATGGTGAATTGCAAGCCAATGTGTACTCCTATGCATCCTACTTGTATTCTTGGTAAAGATGAAACTGGTAAGAAGGTAGATCAGAAAATGTACAGAGATATGATTGGATCTCTACTTTATCTTACTGCTTCAAGACCTGATATTATGTTCAGCGTCTGCTTGTGTGCTAGATTTCAATCTGATCCTAGAGAATCACACTTGAGTGCTGTTAAAAGAATATTTAGATATTTACAAGGATCTACTAATATTGGTTTGCTTTATAAGAAATCAAAAGATTACAAGTTAGTAGGATTCTGTGATGCTGACTTTGCTGGAGACCGGATTGAATGAAAGAGCACAAGTGGAGACTGCCAATTCCTTGGAGCAAATCTTGTGTCTTGGTCAAGCAAAAGACAAAGCACTATTGCACTCTCAACAGCAGAAGCTGAATACATCTCAACAGCAAGTTACAATTCTCAACTTCTGTGGATGAAATATTAACTTGAAGACTACTTAATAAAAGAGAGTAACATTCCTATCTTTTGTGACAATACATCTGCAATTTTCTTACTAAAAATCCAATATTGCATTCTAGAGCAAAGCACATTGAGATTAAGCATCACTTCATAAGAGATTATGTTCAGAAGGGTGTACTTGAAATTAAATTTGTAGACACTAATCATCAGTGGGCTGACATTTTCACAAAACCCCTTGCTGAAGATAGATTCAATTTTATAATAAGAAATTTAAATTTTCATCTTACAAAAGAATGACTAATTTCAGCGTCTTATGAAATGTATCATTCAGCATCTAGTATGACATAAACATTCACACGTGGACACATATGATATGTCATTCACATTGCATAACTCAGCGTCCGGTGAAATGGTTGCGTGCGTCCGAGCACACACGTGTCACGCGCGTGTGTGAGTGAAGCGTCTCATCACACCTACTGAGTCATGATTAATTTTAGGTTTTCAATAAAATTTTTTACTTGATTTTACTTTATTTTGGCAACTGCATTTAATGAAAAGAGGAATCTTCATTTTTATTTTCTTTTTTATTTAATTTTAATGAAAGGAAATGTGAAGAGGTTTTGAAAAAGGCAATTGTACCATTTCATCAAAACTTTCCCACGACTCTACCATTTTGCACCACTCTGTACTCTGTTTTCTTTGTGAAAAACTGTTTTCTGTCTCTCTTTCTCTCTGAAACCCTAAACCTCCATCACCTACTCTCCAACTACAACCATGACTGATGTTAAGGTAGGACAATATTCTGCTATCTTCGACACC
This sequence comes from Calophaca sinica, assembly GCA_037113605.1. Lineage (NCBI taxonomy): Eukaryota > Viridiplantae > Streptophyta > Magnoliopsida > Fabales > Fabaceae > Calophaca > Calophaca sinica. The sequence goes on from CM073737.1 coordinate 60,519,223, forward strand.
ATGGCAGAAGCAAAAGTCTTGATTGAGAGCAGAATCGATTTGAAAAGTTTCAAACTTTATGGGTTTGATTTCGATGAAGGTTTGAAGAATCTGGGTTGGAAAAACTACTTCCTTTGTGAACCGTTGATGTTATGGTTAATGGTATCAAGGAAGTATGGGGAAACATTCATATGCTTCCGAGTGAAATTATTGACTGTCATGTTCGAGGTTTCAAGTTAGTGTTTACCATAAACACCATTGCTGATACCATAAAGTGCCTATGTGAAGGCATTAGTTACTATGTTGGTTGGGAAGACGCTTTCAAAGGAATGGAAAACATCAACGATGCTCTGTTCGAGAACTACAAACAGTTGAAGGAAAATGATGAAACTCCTTCTGCCAAGCACCTTAAAAGTCATTACAGAGTTCTACACAAGATTATCTCCAAGAGTGTTATTCTCAAGGCTGGGTCAAGTGACATTGTGAACTATGAGCAGAAGTTCATAATGAGAAACTATTTGGCACTGAACATTTCTTCAATAAAATCCTGCACACTAGCAAAACACATTAAAATGCTCATAAAAGCACCAAAGTACCTTAAACAGCACCAAGCAAGGGAAATCACATTATTTACACTATTCTAATAATTAAAGGCCCTAAATTACTCTTGAACTCACTTGATTCATAGTTATAAAAGCATAAATAACTCTTATTTCTAAAAGTTATCAATTGTCGTAATATAACATACACCCTTTCACACAATAATCAATCCTTTTAGATTCCAACCCCAACTTGGACATTAAGCTTTTAGCCTCGTAATAACTTTTTGGCAAACCATCTCTGATAGGTGATGATCCAACATCATTTTTGTTACGAGATCCAAGCACACATCCGTAACACCACAGTTGGACGTAAAAGCTAAAAGGCTCACACGCATTGATAATTTAGAGTCTACAGACCCTTCAAACGATGACTTATTTGTTTCTAACAAGAGATTATAAAATTTTTGTGCTGTCTCATTTGGAAGTTCATCTGTGTCATCATATTGTTGCACCTCGAATGATACGTTGACCCCCAAGGCATCACAAACCATATCTTCCATCAATTCAATTTGCTTACCATATCCCGTATCTACGCAACAGCTTGAAGCACCTGTGTAATTATCGCCAACCCCTAAATCAACCCGAGACAACTCTTCACCATGTCTAGTTCAAATCCAGTAATTAGACCTAAATCCAACTAAATACAGGTGATGCATGGCCTGACCTGGGCTCTTAATCCTTCTGTAATCGCAATTAAGGCACGGACATCTAATCCCTCCATTAGTTATGAAATCTTCATGTGCCATTGCGGCTTGGACAAAGTGATCAACCCCATCGCAAAAAGATTGTTTCAAACCCCCTCTCCCCGGATACAACTTATCGTATATCCAACTACGACTCGAAGAAAAAAATTCCATCTTCTGTATTTTAAAAAAATGACAATTTCAACAGCGACGTTCTTAGAACCGTTCTCTTTCTTTAAATGGTATGACCCTATCCTATTCGAGAAAAAACTTTTTTAGAACTCGTATAATAGCCCTTCCTTAATTCTCATCTCTTATACTTGACAAAATTTCGGCAATATCTCTTATTGGTCTCTGAGTACACTAAATGATCGCAGTTATGAATACCGCGATCAAGTATGCACCCAGAGAACAAAAGGAAATGAATCGAACCGAAATTTCATCAAATATAAATATACGAGAATTAAGCAGCAACTATTATACGAGTAAAGAAAAAGTTTTTTCCCAAACTGTCCGACTTTGACAATTCAAGGTTCATATACAATGAACACGTGCTACCCTAAAAGAGTACATGCACTCAATAATATATTGAACCTCAAATGGGAAGCTAAGGCTTTTCTCTGATACTAATAACAAGCATATTGAAATGGACGCCATTTCAGATCGCTTTGCCGCCATTTCTTTCTAATAGCTTATCAGATCGCTTTGCCGCCATTTCTTTCTAATATCCATGATGTATTTCATGTCTCGCAACTACGAAAGTACATTCCTGATCCATCTCACGTTATTGAAACGGACGTGATTCAACTGAAAGAAGATCTATCTTTTGAGGTTTCCCCTGTGAGAATCGAAGACCGAAGGATCAAGCAATTGAGGGATAAGCAAATACCATTGGTCAAAGTAATCTGGAATCAGGCAACCGGCGACGCAACTTGGGAATTAGAAGACAAGATGAGAGCGGAGTATCCAGAATTGTTCTAGTTGTATAATTTTCGGGGACAAAATTTTTTAAGGAGGGTGGTAATGTAACACCCTAATTTTCAATGTTTAACTACTTAGTAATTATCTGTTTTCTATCGTTTCTAATATGACTTTTGTTAATAAAATTGTGTTGATACTTGTATTATTGAGATTTATTCTATTTGATAGGAATAATAGAGATTATTAATTATTACTAATTTAGGGTTTTCTTGCAATGTTTGAAGTCGTAAAACGCTGAATTTGAACTATAGGGCTAGTTTTGACTGAAACCTACCCAAATGTGATCCAAATTTTATAAAATTTGAGATCTAAGCATTTTCCAATATTTATGATTTATTGGAATGTTTTGGGAATTTTTGGGTATCAGAAAATATATAGGGTATTTTCTATTGCCTAGAAACTGCCTAACGGTGATGTTGAGCTCGTAAATCGAGAAAACGACACTCATAGTAAAACTTCTAATATTTTTGTGGATATTTTGAGTGATTAATAATTTTTAATTATATAGTAAATTATTAGTATTATTTTTGAAGTTTTTAGTACAAAAACCATAACATACGTGAAACGCCGCGCACCCAGTTGAGCGATAACGCGTCGAAGTGAAAATATCTTGATATTAGGGCTGAGGGGCGGTTCACCAGCCACTAGGGGAGCTGAAAATGCTTTTATATGATTGATTTTACAAGTGTCAAGTTGTGTTTGTTAATTAAGTAAATGGTGGGTAGTTTGTTTAGTTAGATTAGGACTTAATTAGTTAGTTTCTAACTAAATGAACTTTTTCTTCCATTCTTGCCCCTGATATTTCGTGGCCCTCTCCCTCATTAGACATCAGCTCCATTCATTCCACCATTGGTTAAGAACTTGAGAAAAAAACTAGAGAAAGAAAGTTGTGATTTTGGAAGTTTTTGGAGATCAAAGTGTGCACCCTTGCTTCCTTTCATCTCCACCCTTGTTCAATCATCATCTATACTCTTGGTAAGCTCCATAAACCTTTCCTCATCTCTCTTGGGTTCCATGATATGGGTTTTGAAGGTTCTAGGAGCTATTTTTGAATTATAGTGCTTGTTTTGGCTAGTATTGCATGTATAGCTTCATAACCCCTTATCTCCTTCCATGATTCACTTTGTTTTTTGTGTTTTAAGTTTGGAGAAACCCTAACCCTATGCTGGCCAAAACTTAAGGGTTGTTCTAAGCCTTGTTCTTGACTTATTTTTGTTGTTTTGGAGTTAGTTTTGATGAGTTATACTAGATAAGTTTGGATACTAGTCATAAATGCATATTACAAGATGTTTGGAAAATAAATTTTTTTTGTGAAGGGGGGTTGAAAACCGTGACCTTAATGATGATTTAAGGGGATGTTTTAAATTATTGTCAAAGTGATTTAAGTGTTGAGGAAGTTATTTTAAGGTTCAAGGATCTAAGGGTGGTGTAATGCATGTTTTGGAAATGAAAAAAAAGTTGAAACTTTGGGTTTGTTTTTGAAGCATTGAGGCCGTGACCCTTATGCCATTTTCAAGCATTGTTTTAAGTTGTCTTATGCTATTAAATGTTGTAAAAGTTGATCTAGGATTTGATTTAACAAAACAATTCAAGGAAGTTTGATTTTTGGAAAAAAATTTAGCTTATGTTTTAAGGATTGTCTTAAACTTATATCTAACTTGTTTCTAAAATTTTTATGGCATGATCTATAGTTTTTAAATGTGGTTTAAAGTTGACAAAATACTATTCACTTGGTAAAATACTATTCCAATTGGTAAGATTTGGTTTTAAGTTTTTTTTAAGTGTGTAGATTTAAGGAAAGTTTCAAAATTTGCATGACTTGAACTTGTAATGTAATATATAATTAGGTGTGATCCAAATAGGTTAAGTTAACAAGATTTTAGGTCTTTTTAGGACCAAAGCCGTGGCTGCCCAAGAGTCATAGGACTTGAGTTGTTGGTTCTAATTTTGCTAAGTTGTATTGTTAAGGTTCGACCGAGGTACGTACTGTTGACGAGTTGGAAATTCCTTATTCGGAGCTTGTTCGAGGTAAGGGAAATTTCTATATAATGAGTTTAGGCTCTTTGCTTTGTTTGTTGTGTGGTTTGACTGAATGAATATTGGTGGTAGTAATTGTAGTATCACTAAGTGTTAGGGTGATGCTGTAACATGCCATAATATGTTGAAATGTTTAATGCTATGTGAAATGTAGTGGCATGCTCTATTTGATCTTGAGTGACAACTATGAATGTTGTTGAATGCCTTAAATCATGCTTGATTTATTGTTGAATTGATACTGATTGAAGTATGCAAAAGCAAAGAAGAATTGTTATTGTGAGATAAGTTAATTAATAATGCGACGATAGATTGTTAATTGGTTGACGATTTATATCGGTAAATCTGATGCGATTCCACGAACCGAAAACATGATTTCATAGGTAAAGTATTTGGCATAACCTCACCTAGATAATACAATATTTGGAAGTATGAAAATTCACTAAGTAGAGTGAGTGAGGGTTCGTCGATCAGCATTAATTAATTAACTTGTATTCTAACCATTGAGCATCGACACTTGGAGCGTTTGATTGGTCTCACAGACTTCAAAAGACGAGATGTCCCTGCATTGCCTAAGTAGAGGCAAGCCAAAGTAGTGGCAAGCCTAAGTAGAGGCTATCTTGTTCGGACGTTGGGAAAGTAGTCCCCGTCATACTGCTGACCTATCAAGGCTGCAGGTGTATACACAAACTGGTCATACTGCATTGGCATACATGACTAACTACATTTTGATATGTGATGATTGATCATTGAATTGTTGTTGATTTGCCTGCTCACATGCAAATATTTGGTATGCTATGATATTGTATGCGATCTATATGTATGAATATGTATATCCTGTTGTTTGCAACTAGCCTGTGATGAACTCATGGACAAGAAATTTACCCTTGCATTCCTTTTGTTTTATGTTTATGCTTGAAACCGATACTTAGATGTTACCGATCCCGATGAGGCACATGGGGAGTACGACGTATGAGTTCCCTCAAGGGAAGACCCCTTCGGCGTGGGTCGTCAATCCTATTTCTGGGCGTTTGACACACACAGGATTAGTTTTGGAGACCGACAACGACGGGGAGTATTCTACTGTTATACGCTTCAGCAGTAAGACGATTCACATCTACATACCACCTAGTTTACTTACTACACTACCGACGACCGCGACTGTTGTGACCCATCCGTTCGTGGACCCTTCACATCCATCCATGATACCGAGTTTGAGTGCACATCCACCTTCGACTGGAGTCCTTGGAACTCCTCCCATTTTCACTGCTACTACTTCTGCTATACCGACAGCTTCATTGGAGACACCTGCGGGTAGTCCTCCCTCATCTTGCATTCACTGTCCTCACTGCTCTTATCCCTTGCCTCCAATCCCTACGGCCGGAGACCCAATCAATGGGTGTAGGACAACTAGGGAATGGACGGCGAGAGATAGAGTAGTGATCGATAGTGAGGACGAGGAGGAGGAGGAGGATCCTTCAGAGGCATCGGGGCCTGCTAGCTCGGAGTCAAGGACCTATCGTGCGGGGTTTCCCCCCGCAAGCGTCTCAGGTTACGTATGGGCCAGCATAGTTAGATAAAGTCAGTTGGTTAGACTCTAGTTAATATATTGTACAGTGTGACTTTTGGGCCTAAGTCCTTTGACATGAGCTGCCAGGATGCATCACGGATATGAGTCAACTCTAGGTTTTAGGGTTTTCATATGACTGATGTATTTTATTTTGAGTATGTACTGGTGTATATTTTGGAATTCGCCTGCGTGCGAAATACTCTGATCCTTGACACTGCTATGATGCATATATATATATATATATATATATATGATGTTAGTTATGTTTTATTTTAGAAGCGGTTATTGTTTGTCATTCTAAAGTATTACACTCAAAAAAAAAACACTGTTAGTTTCAAAGAAAACCTTTTGCGAAAATGGGATGTTACAGTAGTGATTTAATAGAGTAAGCAAACGATGAAATTAATTAATAAGGACAATAGAAAGGTTGTAACTCATGCAGTAAAATAAATTGATTTAATTCTAAAGCTCAAGTTTATTTAGTTATAGACAGATAGATAAATAGATAGATAAGTAGGTAGGTAGATGGATAAATTAGAAAATATACAATATCATATATTTTTTTAAGTTAGCTTTTTTTTAATAGTAAATAGCATGCACTTATTTTTGACATTAACTAATTTTGTTAAATTTATTTATTTTTTTATATTTAATAACAACATTTAATAAATTATATTGTAGATCAGTTATATTTTAAGTGTTTTTCTCAAAATATAATTAACAATTGAAGGTTGTAACTCACAAATTAAAATAAATTTATATTCAATATTAAAGCTCAAGTCTCCTTAAATTAAATTAATTAATGTTTAAAAATAATATTTATTTATTTATTGGTCAAAAAGGGGGCAAAAATAATATTTAAATAGACTAATAAAATGGTAAAACTTATTAACAACATAAATTTAAAGGTTGTAACTCATAAATTAAAATATGCTTGTATTCAATGTTATAGCTCTAGTTTTCTTCACACACACACACACACACACACACACACATATATAGTGTTGTCATTATCTAATTTTAAGAAATAGCACTATATTTATATTTGATAATAACATTTAATAATTTATAGTGTAATTTAATTACTTTTTAAATATTTTTCTGAAGTTCTTAACAATATTTAACATTATCATTAAGTAATTTTAATATTTAATTGAACGTATAAGAATTTTTATGTCTAATAGTCAACACAACCAATAATAAAACAAATTTATCAATATAATAATATTTAATAATAATTTGTAGATAGAGTAATAAAGTGATAAAATTGACGAAAGATAAATGACATGTTGTAAGTTGTAACTCATAAATAAAAATAATTTTGTATCTAATGTTAAAACTAAAATTTTCTTCACATATATACATTTAATTAATATGATATTTTAATGTATCGTTACAGTTTTTTTACTAAAATTTTATATAGATAGATTTTAATATGTATTTCATTATAATTTTATAAATGATAGATATTTTTAATAGTTAGTATTTAATAATATGGAGCACAATTATCTATTTTAAATAGTTTTCTCAAGTTATATCAACTTAAGATAATTTTTTCAAAATTGTAAACAACACTTAGTGTTGTCATTATCTAACTTTAGGAAATAACATTATATTTATATTGTATAATAATATTTAATAATTTATAGGTTGTCTAGTTTGCAAAGTGATTTTCCTTTTGTTTCTGTTGATCACAATTCAGTATGCGATGTATGTCATTTGGCAAAACACAGAAGAATACCTTACAGTTTGAGCGTTAATAAAGCTTCTAAGCCTTTTGAGCTTTTACATTTTGACATTTGGGGTCCTATCTCTATTGCCTCTATTCATGACCATCGATATTTTCTCACTACTCTCGTTGATTTAGGTAGATTCACTTGGATTCTTCTTTTAAAATCAAAAGCTAAAGTTACAAACCATGTTCAAAATTTCATTCTCATCCTAGAAAAGCAGCACAAAGCTGTCATGAAAGTGGTTATAAGTGACAATGGACCTGAATTGTCAATGCTTACATTTTATTCTTTTAAGGGTCAGAGTCGTGTTTGCAGTGAGGCAACTAAGGCAATTGCCTTAGGCCCCATACTGACTTAACTATTTACTATTGGTAATTTGCTACTAGTGTAAAGTCCTAATCTAATATATTTTTTGCATGTACATAGAGGCCCAATCGGAACAAGCAACATTTGGGAGAAAAGCAAGGTGGCTTTCCACTTCCCACGGTGATCGGTCTCTTGATTGGTCTCGCATGTACAACTAATTGCAAATATGCAATAGCCAATTGGAATGAATAAACTCACCTAATTAATTGTTTTTGAGTGTTGGTCCACCAGAGTGAAATTACAAGAAAGAAATAAATTAATTATAACAGCTAATTGGAGCTTTGTGTGGTTTGCCTATTCGCATGCACATTGTTTATAGCATGCCATCTTGTTTTTTTTTTTTTTATAAATAAGGCTATTTTTTATTGATTGCAATTTTTATTATCCGAGGTATAATATTAACAGTATTTTATTAATTGAATATTTGTATTATTAGATTAAGAGGTATTAACGGTTATTTTTTATCAATATATTCAACCAAAATTTCAAAAATTATTTTAACTTATTTTGCTCCTTTATTTCTTTCTTTGTGTATCTTCATGTTCTTTTAAAGTGAATTTTCAAGAGATAACTGATATCAAATTATTGCGGCGCCTAATGCCCTCATTTCTTTTGAAGCTCAAAAGGCTAGAAAAATAATGAGATTTAATAATTTATATTTTATTAAGCTTCTTTAGTAGCTTTTCCTTAGGCCCCAAAACTTCTAGACATGGCCTTGCTAAGGGTATTATTCATCAAACTAGTTGTGTGGAATCCCCTCGACTCTACTTGACAAACTTAAGCAAATAAAACCAAGATCCATGAATTGGAGCACTTAACCATTAATCCTAGGGACAACCTTGCAAACCAGTGGGTTTTTCATTTCCATGGAAAGTTTCAAGCACTCAGTTAAATCCACGGGGGAAGAATCTTCAATGGGAACCCATTTGAAGCTCTGAAGCAACTGAGCAAGCCAGAGGTTAACAGAAGCCAAACCCATTGCCTTCCCTGGACAAACCCTTCTCCCAGCCCCAAATGGAGCCAACCTCAAATCAGATCCCATTATGCTCACCTCCTCTTTCATAAACCTCTCTGGCTTGAACTCCTCTGGCTCTTCCCACACCTTCTCATCGTGGGTTATTGCCCACATGTTCACCATTGCGGTTGTGCCAGCCGGCACAAGCTTGTCGCCCACCATAACATCGTGCACAGCTAAGCGAGCCCATGATAGAAGTGGCCCAGGTGGGTGCACCCTCAGAGCCTCCTTCACAATGCACTGCAAATAACGAAGATTCGGTACATCGTCGCTAGAAACAACCCTTGACATTCCAACCACACGATTAATCTCTTCATGCGCCTTCTCTTGTATCTCAGGGTGAAGCACCATCCGAGCCAGAATCCACTCCAGCAAAATTGCCACCGTATCCGTTCCTCTAAAAATCATTTCCTATAAAACACGACAAAAAAAAATCCACAACATAAAAAACCAAAAAAAAAATTAAAAGAAAAAAGTAAAAAATAAATAAATGAATAAATCATTGAGTACCCAAAGAACTGCAATCATATCAGAATCGCTGAGCTTGTCTTTTTCCTCTAAATCAAGCAACACGTCAACGAAATCACCCACTACGTTTCCCTCAACATATTGATGAATGACCTTTTCATTTTATGCTCCTCTATGATTTTTCCAACAAAAGCATTAACCTTTGAGACCAAAACCTTACACCTTCTCCTCACTCCCTGCAAGTCCAACCATTTCAGAAGAGGAAAATGGTCTCCATAGTTAAACACCCCCAACAACTCATAACCTTCGCTCACCAATTCTTCAAGCTCAGCACCATCACCTTCGAAAAACTCATAATGCTTTCCAAACACCGTCATCATCACATTGTTGAGTGATCCGAAATGAAGCACCTTTTTAACATCCACATATCCATTTTCAGCCATCAAACGCTTCACTCGTTCCACCATTTTCAACCCCACATCACGTCTGAAACCTTCAAATCCAGTGATTCTTTTCGGGCAGAACAAGTGGGTCGAGGAAATCCTTCTCAGGTTCCTCCAGTACTCACCGTACGGTGCGAACCCCATTGCCCTGTGAAACAGAAGCTCGTAAGCTGATTCCTTCACTGGCCTGTCACCGAAAGCGGAACTGCAGAGGATTTCCTTAGCGGTTTCCGGTTCGCTGGAAATAACGAATCGAGTCAGGCCCACCGAGAACGACATCAGCGACTCGGCCGGCCCGGCAAGGCGAGTTTAGCTAAAACACGGTGCGGGGTGGGACCGGAGAACAGCCCGAGCAGACCAGAAAAAGAAGGGCTCGGGATAACAGACCGGGCCGAGGGCCTACAAAGGACCCATGCGAGCCCGCCTGGAGCGAGCCAGAATAAAAAGGTGAGTGTGAACAAGAAAACACACACGGCAGCTTGGAAACTGAGAATAGGTGACTGAAGAAGCTCAGGGAAAAATAGAATGTGAAGCTCTGGTGACATTTTCTTTTCTCTTGAAATATCCATTGTGTGTGTGTGGGAGAGGGAGAGGTGCGGGTGATACGCAAGAGATGAAGAGTGTTGGCGGGTTGGTTACTGGTTATATAGGCGGTGCGTGGTGTAGTTAATAGTTTGGTTAACCATGGTTAAAAGGAATAAAAGCAAAAGCTTTAGAAAATCAAAACGGAGATGTGTAATAAAGGGTAGTAAATGTGCCAGCTTTTATTACCGTGGAGGCCGCGAGAATCAGTTTGGTTGGAAACGAGTCGTAAATCGTGTCTTTAACTCCTTATGTTACCTTTTTCTATTCATCCGGCCACCCTACTCCTCTGTTTAGTATTGTTTTCTTATCAAAAAATTATGTTTTATTTTTCTATATAAATATATTTCGAAAAGTAATTTTTAATATAATAAAATGATAAAATATACTTAATTATATATTTGCATTATTAATGTATAATTATTAAACTATTCTCTTTTATTTTTCATTTTAGTTTAAGTATTATAAAAACTTAATTTTGCAATCCGTATATTGTGTATAATTGGAATTAGACTAGATGAATAAATTTGAATTTATAGCTTTTTAATTTGAAAATTTAAATTTAATTAAAAACTAAGGATCGAGTCAAATAATTTAAGAATATTTCTTCTCCGAAAAGAATATCTTCTTAATCTTGAAGAAGAGAGTGTTGAAAATGTATAATGGAAACAAATTTAATATTCTTCAAAGCTCTTTGAATTCCTTTTGGCGGCTTCGATTTTTCTCTTTTTTGCAAATTATTCCTAAAGATATCCCTATTATGAGTGACATTTTGTAGAGCTTAGACCACATCACCTCGATTTCTCCCCTAAGCCGCATGAACTAATGAGTTATACTCTTCATGCAAACACCAAGTAGGTTGGAAACTAAATGGGCTTTAAGTGAAAAGAGTATGGGTAGGGTCCATGGCCTTAGCCAAGGAGTTTGTAACATTAGAGCATGTGCCCTCATTAAGTAACTCCCACGATATATTTGGAATTTCAATCCATTGACCCCACACCTGTATCACCATTATGAGTATATTTAAGATTACAAATTTGTTTGTATTTTACTCTTGCTTCATTGGCTGACAATTCCCATCATTGGCCGATTTAGTTCCTCCAAATCATCCAACATATCATTTATCCACGGTCCTAGCCAATAAATCCACAACATAAGAGCACATGCCCTCATTCATTAACTTACATTATACCAAACTACGCCTGTTTCTTCCTCTTCCATATTTTTCCATTATTATGTGAATCTGTAGCTCCCATAATATATTTGGAATTTCAATCCACCGACCCCCACGCCTGCATCACCAGTATGAGTATTTTTCAAGATGCCAAATTTGTTGGTGTTTGACTATTGCTTTCTAGACTGACGTTCCCCATCATTGATTGATTTAATTCCTCCAAATCACCGTACATATCATTTATCCACGGTCTTAACCAAGGACTCCATAACATTAGAGCATGTGCTCTCAATAAATAACATTTTCCCAGCATAATAACAGACAAAATTTGGTTCTTCCTTTTCCATTTCCCCCCTTATTATGCATATTTGTAACTCCCATGATATATTTGGATTTAAATCCACCGACCCCGCACCTGCATCACCATAATGAGTATTTTTCAATATACCAAATTTGTTGGTATTTGACTCTTGCTTCCTAGGTGACGTTTCCCATCATTGGTTGATTTAATTCCTTATCATCGTACATATCATTTATCCCTTTATCTCTATTGTCATTTATTCCGGGATTATCATTTAAGTTAAACAAATTTCAAGTTAAAAAAAAAGAAATATTAAAAATATCTGAAAAATATTTATTGGCATCAACTCTTGTTGACACCTCCCCCATCTCCTTATCGCTTATTTAACAAACCCTAAGTACTTAACACGTTCATCTCCTAGTAAAAAAAAAAAACATGTTCGTCTCATAAAAAAGCACCTAACATATTAAACTTATGATATTACATATTTTTCAAATTTTATCTTTATATTGATATATTATTTTTATATATTATTTCAAAAGTTAAGTCAGTTTGATGATGTTTATTCTAATTGGTTTATACTATTTTAAATTCAGTTTAAATTTGTTTTATTTTTTTATTACAAAAACAAATCATTTGTATGATATAATTATGTTAATATTTTATACTATTTTAAAGGTTTGCGTTTTCAAATTTTTAATAAGCTTAAAGTGGCATATATTCATTCTTTGTTGAAGTATCATCTAATTGAAATGCTATTGTCGACAGTATTTTCTTGTGTTTGCAGCAATTTTGTTTTAAAAACTCTATAATTTATTCTTTTAAATGCTCAGGTGCAGCAAATACATTAAAGGCCATCAAATTTTTAATTCCCATTGTTGTTGAAGTATTGGAATTTATGATAGTAATTTTATTACTTTGAAGTTTCTCTCAATCATTAAAATGTTTCGTCATGTTTAATATGTTAAGAGTTTAATGTTTTGATTACTTTTTCAATCAGCTGAGCCATTGGGTTTATATAAGTCTTAGAATTTGGACTTGTGCCTAACTCAACCCCAAAAATTAGCACATGGGGTGAGGGTTGCCCTCCACTTATAACCACAAATCATGTCATCTCATTCTTCTATGTGAGACTTACAACACACCCTTCTTATGCCTAGGACTGGACAACTGGACCGTGACTCAAGTGGCCCGATAATGGGTGGCTCAACAATGGATCTATGATAGGCTGTGATACCATATTAGAATTTGGGCTTAGGCCTAACTCAACCCCAAAAGCCAGCTCATAGGGTGAGGGTTGCCCCCCATTTATAATCACTAATCATGCCATCTCATTCTTCCATGTGGGACTTACAACAATAAGTCCCGTTCTCTATTTTTTGGCGCTACATTTTTATTTTTGAGTACTACTACTGCACATATTATTTTTACATACAACAAAGAACATTTTGCAATTCGTTTTTGTTGTTTCGGTTTTCATCTTCCTGGGTGCAACTTATAATTTGTATTCTCTGTTATTCTGATACCTCGTTCAACTGAGAAGAACCTGTTGAATCCTGGGGGTTTTTGTCTTAGATGAATAAATCCTTGAGGACAATGTTCTTTCATAAGACTCAAGCTATTTTGCTGTGTTTGTGGAATGTGGTCCCTACTTCAGTGTTCGTTGTTCGCCAACTTTACTCCAACAATCTCAAGGATTTATCATGGCCAACAACGATGTTGTTTCTGAGAACAATGGTATCCCCGTGCTGTCACTTTGACTCGTGAAATCTGCACATTACCAGTTTTCAGCATCTAACATACAAGTACCCAACTAAAGTTGATCAGGCTCAAGTCAAGTATATAAGAAGTAAAATCGCACATCACTTTTCTGTCTCTCTCGCCGCCGTTCTAATACTTGTTGTTCGCCCTGTTCACCTTTGCTTCGTCTTCTCCCCTAGCACTGTTCGATAGAGCTCACGTTCAACGCAGCTGTTCATCAATGCTCGTCTTGTTCTCTGTTTCGATTTTTCTTTCACGATCGTCAGTGTTCGGAAGTTTCTCAGGTGAGTTCATCGACATGTAAGTTTCCCTGCTTCTTCTTTCGATGAATGTTCTTTTGTTGGGTGTTTGATTCATCATTATATATAATAAACACATATGAGGCATGATATTTGAGACCTTGAAGTTGAATAAGAGTGTGTGAAACAAGATATTTATACCTAGTTGTCCTTTATTGCTGTTGCCACTACTCTGCATTAACATTCTATAGTAAGTGCTTATGAATCTTGCTATATGTGAATGGTTTATGGCATTACTTGATTATTAGAGCTTGGATTGGTTTGTTTGGTTTATTGTGAAATGTGGATTGGTTTGTTTGGTTTATTGTGAAGTGATGTTAATGTTGTTGACTTTGGTTTTGATTATTCAATGTTGGTTCCTAGAGTGGCATATTCTTTGAAGTCTGTTAGTTTTTGAAACAGTGTGTGCAAATGTTGTGCGTTGCTACGGTAGTGAGATTATTTCTGTGAATTTTGCTCTAGATTTATGTGTTACAATTGTTAGACATACTGTAAATAGGGTAATTACAATTAGGGGCTTTATGTGTTACAATTGTCACCATTTATGCTGCTCTTGTTTCATATTGAAATTATTTCTTGTAGTACTTTGGCATTGTGTAAGATACTTATACTATGTGTGCACCTGGTTTGAATGCTTAATGATTAATGCTAGTGGCACAATTCTGACTGACATATTATTTTTTTCTATACAGGTATCATGGATAATTCTTCAGCCTCCTCTCTTGCAAGATCTAGGACTAGACGTGCCACGACTTTGACTGGTTTTACTGCCAAACATTCCCCTGGTGAGAGGTTCCATGTTGAGTTTGATCCTGTTACCCTCCAACCCAGTGGTCAGTATGCTGCGAAGTTCAAGAGTTATGTTGGTTGTCTAGCCCGTAGCAAGGTTAGTATCAACGAAAGTAATTGGAAAGACATACACAAGGATCTCAAGGACATGATTTGGCAAGATATCCAGGTATTTAATATTAACACAATTATTGTTGTTGCTTATATATTAACATAAAAACTATGTTTAGCTTCATTTACTAACGCCACCATTTTGTTGTGTAATTAATTATTGTAGCAACAATTCACTGTTCCTGATGATGAGCATCTTAAGAAGAAATGGCTTGTATATGCGGGGAAGCGTTGGAAGCAATTTAAGATAATGCTCTCTAAGACTTATGTATTTGGTGGGGGAGATAAAGATGGCAACACAACGCCATTAGGTAAATATAGTTTTCCCTCTGCGGAATCATGGTAATTGTTTGTCCAGAGCCGACGTGATGAAGAGTTTCAGGTTGGTGGTTGTTTTTTAATTGGCGGCCTACCTTATTTAAATTTTTTACTGATTTTTAATTTGTTATGTGTTATTTGTAGCAAAAGGGCAAGCATGCAGCAAAGATTCTATACCCCCACAGAATGTCTCATGGGGGTTATGTAAAGCTTAAGGAGAAAATCACGGAAGAGAGGTTGAAAAAAATGACCGAAGATTTGGGAGATGAAGCAGGGTCAGTTTTTAATGAGCCTCCTCCCGAAACAGGACGTCATGAGCTATGGCTGATGGCCCAACCAAAGCCATCAGGAGATTATATGTAACACCCCATTTCCGAGGCGCTACAGTGCAACCCAATCTAATGCTGAAAACATTTAATACTTGTATGCTTTCAGTTAAAAGGTACTCTTAGATATTTCGCAACGGAAAATAGGAGTGAATTTTTTTTTTCTTTTGAAAGCCTTTTCAAAATGAGACACAGAGAGTACCACAATTTTCTAAATGATGCAAAATCAGTCTTTTGCAAATATCAGAGTATAATGCAACAATAATTGATACTCACATACGTAAGGCATAACATGATCATTTCGCACCGAGGCGAGTTTTCTAAAAGAGTAATTACAAGGCGATGCATAATTACACAAGCAACAACGAAAAACCCTACGCTAAGCTGGCAAACAACTACAACCTTACTAAAGATCATTTAGCAAGATCTGAACATGAAGTACTCAGAGGAATCTTCCTCCACTGGCTCAATCTTCAATGCTCCTAAAAGACGAAGCTGCAACAGCTACCGAACTCCATCTGGAAGTGACATCCATAAGGACATCCAATCCAACAACAGTGCAAGGGTAAATCCTTTGTCCACGAGTTTATCATAGGCTATGTCGCATGCAACCAATATATACATATATAATACAACAACACGCTTTTATATACATATACATACTTAATAGACCGCACGCATCATCATGGTATATCAAGCATTGCATGTGAGCAACCAACACAACCAACAGATAAGTGATCAAGTCATCACAATATCCAATTCATCACAATTAATCACATATCATAAATGCGGTTAGACATGCATGCAATGCAGTATGGCTAGTTTGTGTATACACCTGCAGCCTTAAACAAGGTCGTGAGACGAGGAACTTTATTTCCCAACGCCCAAATCAACTCCCCTACCAAGGGTATTGCCACAAAGGCTTGCCACACATTAGGCTTTACGCCACACGGGCATGCGGTGACAACTCGTCCTTTTGAAGTCTGAAGACAATCAAACGCTCAAGTGTCGATGCTCAATGGTCAGTATACATCCAAACAAATTCAATAACATGGCATGCTCACCGTAGGGAGCGCCCGAGTAATGTTTTAATTAATCAATGCGGATCGACGACACCTCAACTCACTCACTCTACTTAGTGAATTTTCATGCTTCCAATTCTTATATTACCTAGGTGAGGTTGTACCAAAATAAATCACTCATTTAGCTTTGGGTCATTGGAACCCGAGTTTCATCAAATTCTTTATCTAGCATGGTTCCATTTCTACTTATCTATAAGCTTAGGCTAGTCATACTACAACCCTCATGCTTATTTTTAAACCAAAATACCTTTAAGAATTACTTAGAGTGCAAACACAGGACACGAAGTCCGGGTGCTCAATTGCGGAACGCTAGTCTTAATCTCAGATCAGAACTCTAGGCACGTAATGCGGAACACTAGGCTCAATTTTTAGATTGAGATACTAGGCACGCCATACGGAACACTAGGTCCAATCGTAAACCAAGAAAATAAGCACGCAAGTAGGACATTAAGTCCCAGCACAGGACACATAGTCCATATGCTCAATAGGAACACTAGGTTCCCTATGTCTTAATCTTTCAAAAACTCGATCTTTGAACTCTCTTTCTCTATTCTTATATCACTCCTATGTATCTGAAAATACTTTTTAGTTCTAGGTCGTTGAAACCCTAGTTGTGTTAAATAACACACTGGAAGAATTCCCAGGAAAGAGAGGTGGTGCGAACACTCTTAATTACTAAGTCTTTCCTAGCCAGAATTTCCCAGGCGCATCATTTAACTCAACCGTTTTCGCAAATCGTACTATTTATTTCAACTTCTTTTTTTTCTACTATCATTCCATTGAAATTTCCTTGCAAGCTTTAGCTAGTTATACTAAAACCCTCACGCTTACTTTTAACTCAAAATGCCCTTAACAATTTGCTTACGAAATCAGAATTCGGCTTGTGAAATCGCATCAGATTTACCGATGTAAATCGTCAACCAATAGCAGTCGATCAACGCATTATTAATTAATCCATTATCAACAACAATATTATCCAAATTCCAATCAATTCCAAGTTCCAATAAATCCAACATGATTCAAGGAAACAACATCAATCATAATGCCTCACAGGGCCAAAGACATGCTATAGCTTTTCAACAGCATATAACAATTCAATAGGCTACAACATGCTCCACAGTTTCATCAACTTCAAGTCTAATCAAATCACTCAAACAAGATTTAAGTCACGTAATACAATTCAATTTGCCACGCAGGGCCAAAAGCATGCTACAACATTTCCAACAACACATAAAAGTACTACAAGTACTACCACACTATCAAACAATCAAACAAGCAACAGACAAGGCGAAAAGCCCAAACTCATTATATAAGAATTTGCCTTACAGCAGGCGCTTTAACAATTCAAGCGAGGGTTATTTGAAACCATCGTCAAGTCGTCCCTACTTGCGTACCTCAAGCACGAACCTTAACAACGCAAGTTTCAATCTAATTAGAACCAAAACTCAATCTAGTGCCCCTAGGGCAGCCACGGCTTAGACATCCTAAAGCCTAGGAATGACTTGACTTAATCCTTAATTGGTCCTATCTAGTCATACAACAAGTTACAAGTTCAAGCCATGCAAGTTTTGAAACTTTTACAAAAGCTACTCACTTAGAAAAATACCTAAACCAAAATTTACCACTTTGAATAGTGTTTTACCAATTGGAATAGTGTTTTGCCAACTTTGAACCATTTTTCAAAGCACTAAAACCTTTCACAACATTTTAGAATAAATTCATTACAAGCTTAAAACAATTCTCAAAACATAACACAATTATTTTCCCAAAAATTAAACCTCTATGAAAGATTTTGCTAACCCAAATTCTTGGCCAATTCTTACACCATTTTAAGGACACAAATCAACTTAAAACAATGTTTAGAACTAGCATGAAGGCCACGGTTTTAGTTACTCAAAAACAAACCCAAACTTTTCAATTTTTCATTTCCAAAACAAAGCATTTCCTATCATTCAATTCCTACAACAATTAACCAACTTCCTTAACATCTAACATACTTTAAAAACAAGCTAAAACATCATCAAAAACTTGATCATAGCCACTGTTTTTAATAGGTATAAACAGCCCCAAATAAAATTGTTTTCAAACAATTTTTCAAAGTTTCAAACATAACAATCCTTATAGTTTTAAAGTCCCAATCAAAAACCAATTTTTTTTTACACACTTTGATACACTTAAAACCACTTAGATCATCATCAAAATCATGCCTAAAGGCCACGGTTCCAGCCCCTAAGTTTACCAATTTGATTTTTACAAAACTTGCTTAATATGCTTATAAGGCTAGATTTAAGTGTATTAACTAAAACCTTGCAAGATCTAACTTCAAAACAACTAAATCAAACCAAAACAAGTCCCTTAATCAGCCCCCCTAGGTTCGGCCAAGCTCAAAGGTTAGGGTTCCTAAATTTTAAATACCAAATACAAAGCTAATCTTGGAAGAAAACAAAGGGCTTTATGGCTAATCATGCAAATCTAGCCAAATCAAACACTTAAATTCAAAAACAACTCTAAGAATCATGCAAACCCATTTCATGAACTCAAGAGAGATAAGAGGATAATCATGAGGCTTACCAAGAGAATAGATGGGGATTGGACAAGGATTGAGAAGGAAAGGAACAAAGATGCAAGCTTTACACCAAATCCTTCAAAAATCAACACTAAAATTATGAGAACAATACTAATACCATGAAAAACCATCCATGGCAGCCATGAAGAGAAGGAGGATAAGCTTACCACAATGATGGAGATGATGGAACAAGAAGGAAGGAGAAAGGATTAGGATTTGGCTTCCAAAATCACTAGTTTATGCACCTAGATCACTTTCTCTTTCTAGAATTTTTTTCTCAAGTTTTCAACAATGGAAGAAATGATGAAGATGGTGTCTAAGGAAGGAGATCAGCCACGAAATTTTTAGGGATATGGATGGAAGAAAATTGTTCATTTAAGTTAGGAACCAACCAATTTAGTCATAAACTAACTAAGTTAACTACCTACAAATTACTAATTAACCAATCATAATAAAACACATGTCATGGAAGGTTCTAAAGGTCCATATTCAGCTCCCCTAGCACATGTGCAGCTGCCATACATCCCCCTTGGCCCACGAGGTTTCGTTTAAATCACGTTTTTAGCGCGTTCTCGCTCAATAGGGTCTTGTGGCGTTACGCCTATAATAGGTTTTAATAATAAAAACTCCAAAAATATTTCTAATTATAACCCCACACCCAAAAATCACAATTATTCCTCGTGGCATAATAAAAGCATCTATGTATCTCGTTTTCTCGAAATGCCAACCCAAACGTGGCAATTAAGCGATCTCTGGCCATAGAAAATACACTAAATATTTTCTGATGCCCAAAAATTCTAGAAATATTACAATAAATCCTAAATATTGGAAAATGCTAAGATCTCAAATTTTATAAAATTTGGATCACGTTTGGGCATGTTTCAGTTAGAAACACACACAATAGCCTAGCTACGGCAGAATTCGACGAGAATTCTCATGGCGTAATAAAAGCGTAAATTAGTGAGGATCACTAATTTCAATTTCTCTTATCATATAGATATTATTTAATCAATAAAATTATCAAAACAAAATCATTAAAATAATAGTCATATTAAATATGACATAAAACAGACGATTAATACTATAACTAAATAATAAAAATCCAAACTATGACTTAAAAATAACTATTAAGTCCTAAAATTATTTTTCATTCAATAAAATAATTTTCTTTAATCAAACAACAATCTTTCACATTTTTCGATATTAATTCATATTAAAAACAGTATACGTCTACACTGTCTTTTAATCTGAATTAATAGTTAAAACAGTAAATTGTTCACAATAAATCTTTGTTGTTCTTCATACTTTTAACAAACCATTGAGGTTATGACTCTCTATGATTTATTTTCAAGTAGTTGGAACTACAAAATAATTTTCATAAAAATTGGGATGTTACATTACCACCCTCCTTAAAAAATTTTCGTCCCCGAAAATTCATTTACAAACCAAAACAAAAATCAAAATTATGAAAATTATAAGTTAACATACCATAAATTTGAACTTTGAAATTCAATACAACATAATAATTTTTACACTCAAACAATCAACCACAATGCATACATTTTATTCATATATCCTTACTAAAGTAAGGCACTACATCATCAACTTAAACGTTTACAAAACACAATACTGCACGTCTATGTTGAAGAAGTCCTCGCGAATGACGCTTTATTCCAATCTACGATCACGAACACGGTCACAAACACGTACAGTCACGAACACGTACAGTCACGAACATAGTCACGACGACACTAGGTTACAGCTACATGCTCACATCAACGAAACTCTAAAACCTTCCAGGAACCCGCGGTTTGGAATCATGAAGACAGAGAAGGATTGCCACGATTAACAACCACAAAATCACTAACAACATTATTACATTCAGAAATGTGAGAGGATCCATCACAAAAATCATCCTAAGGCTCGCGGTTTGCAGGAGAAACAAGAAGATGAAGGTTTGGTTTTTCTCACACTAAAACTCACCACACTTCAAACTAAGAATGAAAACAAACTCCTCTCCCCTTATATATAAGTGTGGTTGGCCAATGGTCAAAGAAAATAAGATAACTCACAAGAAAAGATAAGGAAGGAATCTTAGATGTCTTCCAATATCAACACTAATAATGGACTCACATCCCCCCTTGTTAATGAGACGAAATCGGCAAGAAAGAAAGGAAGGAAAAGTGACCCCTACCCAAAATTCTATTAAGCCCTCAATGTGTTTAAGAACAAAGACAAGGTGGGATAGGATTCTTTAAAATGTCCAATCAATAGTCATCATGCACCATATTCCTTCCCCTAAGTCTCACCTACTCCAAAATGTTCTCTTGACTTAGCCCTCATGGTCTCGGCGTCGCTCTAATTCACTGTGTCAGGGTAGTCGCGTAATCAGTTGCTCGATTGGCGACAAATCACATAAATTAAATTATCAAGAGAAATTTAATTCAACGCGCCCTAAAATATTCGCGTATAAGAAATACGCTCACAAAAATAATCACATTAATAATTTCACGAATAATCAAAATAACATATATCATAATACCAAAATATAATAAAAATTTGGATTTTGGAATCTAATATAATAATAAAATACGTCACAGAGTTAAAACACTTATGTGGTTTATACTTAGAACCACGCACACACAATAATACATATAATACGATAATTATAGCGTTTTCTACGGATAATCTCTCTAGTAAAACTCTGCCCACTCAACTCCATTGTGTCGTGTTTCCCTAAGATGAAGTCTTCAAATGATGAGTTCTCCGCTCCGCTTAGTGTGTAAACACGTCCTTTAATGGTTGGTCTTGCAGCTCTGACATTGTTGGCAATAGACTCAGCTCGTGGTACTTTGTAGTCACTGGACAGATATCCTAATTCCTTGCAGTTAAAGCATAATCCTCCCTTGGTTGGTTACTGTTACCGTTGTGCTCCTCATCTTCACCGTTGAAGTAGTGCGTCTTCGGCTATTGATACTTGTGATTCCCTCTTCTGTTTATCATGTAGACATATCCTTCAGTAGTTGGGCACACAACCTTCGCATCATCCACATTTGGCAATTGATAGTCCTTAAAAATATGTCCTGGCTACTTGCAGTCACATCATAGTCGGTCCTTCAATGAGTATTCTTCAGCTAACTGTTTCTTGCTTCCACATTGATGACAGTTCCACTTCAACTCCTGGCCATTCCCAATAGCCAACGCCACAGAACAATTTTGATTGTGTGATTTCCCTGAGGATGGAAATAAGATGTTCCTTGTTGTTGTCTTTTTCTTTGTTCTTTGCCCTGACAGTTTGGCTTAACTGGACCTCTAATAGCTTGCTCCTCCGTTCGTTGTCTTAGTCAATCGTGTTGATTCTCCACAGCAGTCTGTTGTGTGACAGTTGCTATCCACACTATCACTCGAATTACGCGATTCACGTCTAAGTTACTAGCACTAGCAGGAAAACTCGTTCGCCCGAAGGCATCGAATTTCTACGAAGTAAACTAACCAAAATCCCCACAACAAATTCAATCATCTGAGATGATCGCACACAATTTCACACAATATCACACCTGTTTCAACTAGGAAACATTACAAACAATCACAAACAAAGTTCACATAACCTAGGCATAACAAACTTATACCCGACAATTCCCAACAATCTAGGCCAGCTTAGACAAAGCGGTCCGGTTAGAACCGAACTGCTCTGATACCACTTAATGTAACACCCCATTTCCGAGGCGCTACAGTGCAACCCAATCTAATGCTGAAAACATTTAATACTTGTATGCTTTCAGTTAAAAGGTACTCTTAGATATTTCGCAACGGAAAATAGGAGTGAATTTTTTTTTTTCTTTTGAAAGCCTTTTCAAAATGAGACACAGAGAGTACCACAATTTTCTAAATGATGCAAAATCAGTCTTTTGCAAATATCAGAGTATAATGCAACAATAATTGATACTCACATACGTAAGGCATAACATGATCATTTCGCACCGAGGCGAGTTTTCTAAAAGAGTAATTACAAGGCGATGCATAATTACACAAGCAACAACGAAAAACCCTACGCTAAGCTGGCAAACAACTACAACCTTACTAAAGATCATTTAGCAAGATCTGAACATGAAGTACTCAGAGGAATCTTCCTCCACCGCTCAATCTTCAATGCTCCTAAAAGACGAAGGCTCGCAACGACTCTACCGAACTCCATCTGGAAGTGACATCCATAAGGACATCCAATCCAACAACGACTTGCAAGGGTAAATCCTTTGTCCACGAGTTTATCATAGGCTATGTCGCATGCAACCAATATATACATATATAATACAACAACACGCTTTTATATACATATACATACTTAATAGACCGCACGCATCATCATGGTATATCAAGCATTGCATGTGAGCAACCAACACAACCAACAGATAAGTGATCAAGTCATCACAATATCCAATTCATCACAATTAATCACATATCATAAATGCGGTTAGACATGCATGCAATGCAGTATGGCTAGTTTGTGTATACACCTGCAGCCTTAAACAAGGTCAGCAGAGACGAGGAACTTTATTTCCCAACGTCCAAATCAACTCCCCTACCAAGGGTATTGCCACAAAGGCTTGCCACACATTAGGCTTTCTGCCACACGGGCATGCAGTGACAACTCGTCCTTTTGAAGTCCTGAAGACAATCAAACGCTCCGAGTGTCGAGGCTCAATGGTCAGTATACATCCAAACAAATTCAACAACATGGCATGCTCACCGTAGGGAGCGCCCGAGTAATGTTTTAATTAATCAATGCGGATCGACGACACCTCAACTCACTCACTCTACTTAGTGAATTTTCATGCTTCCAATTCTTATATTACCTAGGTGAGGTTGTACCAAAATAAATCACTCATTTAGCTTTGGGTCATTGGAACCCGAGTTTCATCAAATTCTTTATCTAGCATGGTTCCATTTCTACTTATCTATAAGCTTAGGCTAGTCATACTACAACCCTCATGCTTATTTTTAAACCAAAATACCTTTAAGAATTACTTAGAGTGCAAACACAGGACACGAAGTCCGGGTGCTTAATTGCGGAACGCTAGTCTTAATCTCAGATCAGAACTCTAGGCACGTAATGCGGAACACTAGGCTCAATTTTTAGATTGAGATACTAGGCACGCCATACGGAACACTAGGTCCAATCCTAAACCAAGAAAATAAGCACGCAAGTAGGACATTAAGTCCCAGCACAGGACACATAGTCCATATGCTCAATAGGAACACTAGGTTCCCTATGTCTTAATCTTTCAAAAACTCGATCTTTGAACTCTCTTTCTCTATTCTTATATCACTCCTATGTATCTGAAAATACTTTTTAGTTCTAGGTCGTTGAAACCCTAGTTGTGTTAAATAACACACTGGAAGAATTCCCAGGAAAGAGAGGTGGTGCGAACACTCTTAATTACCAAGTCTTTCCTAGCCGAATTTCCCAGCGCATCATTTAACTCAACCGCTGCAAATCGTACTATTTATTTCAACTTCTTTTTTTCTACTATCATTCCATTGAAATTTCCTTGCAAGCTTTAGCTAGTTATACTAAAACCCTCACGCTTACTTTTAACTCAAAATGCCCTTAACAATTTGCTTACGAAATCGTAATTCGACTTGTGAAATCGCATCGATTTACCGATGTAAATCGTCAACCAATAGCAGTCGATCAACGCATTATTAATTAATCCATTATCAACAACAATATTATCCAAATTCCAATCAATTCCAAGTTCCAATAAATCCAACATGATTCAAGGAAACAACATCAATCATAATGCCTCACAGGGCCAAAGACATGCTATAGCATTTCAACAGCATATAACAATTCAATAGGCTACAACATGCTCCACAGTTTCATCAACTTCAAGTCTAATCAAATCACTCAAACAAGATTTAAGTCACGCAATACAATTCAATTTGCCACGCAGGGCCAAAAGCATGCTACAACATTTCCAACAACACATAAAAGTACTACAAGTACTACCACACTATCAAACAATCAAACAAGCAACAGACAAGGCGAAAAGCCCAAACTCATTATATAAGAATTTCCCTTACCTTGGGCGCTTTAACAATCCAAGCAGGGTTATTTCGAAACCATCGTCAAGTCGCCCCTCGCACGTACCTCAAGAACCTTAACAACGCAAGTTTCAATCTAATTAGAACCAAAACTCGAATCTAGTGCCCCTAGGGCAGCCACGGCTTAGACATCCTAAAGCCTAGGAATGACTTGACTTAATCCTTAATTGGTCCTATCTAGTCATACAACAAGTTACAAGTTCAAGCCATGCAAGTTTTGAAACTTTTACAAAAGCTACTCACTTAGAAAAATACCTAAACCAAAATTTACCACTTTGAATAGTGTTTTACCAATTGGAATAGTGTTTTGCCAACTTTGAACCATTTTTCAAAGCACTAAAACCTTTCACAACATTTTAGAATAAATTCATTACAAGCTTAAAACAATTCTCAAAACATAACACAATTATTTTCCCAAAAATTAAACCTCTATGAAAGATTTTGCTAACCCAAATTCTTGGCCAATTCTTACACCATTTTAAGGACACAAATCAACTTAAAACAATGTTTAGAACTAGCATGAAGGCCACGGTTTTAGTTACTCAAAAACAAACCCAAACTTTTCAATTTTTCATTTCCAAAACAAAGCATTTCCTATCATTCAATTCCTACAACAATTAACCAACTTCCTTAACATCTAACATACTTTAAAAACAAGCTAAAACATCATCAAAAACTTGATCATAGCCACTGTTTTTAATAGGTATAAACAGCCCCAAATAAAATTGTTTTCAAACAATTTTTCAAAGTTTCAAACATAACAATCCTTATAGTTTTAAAGTCCCAATCAAAAACCAATTTTTTTTTACACACTTTGATACACTTAAAACCACTTAGATCATCATCAAAATCATGCCTAAAGGCCACGGTTCCAGCCCCTAAGTTTACCAATTTGATTTTTACAAAACTTGCTTAATATGCTTATAAGGCTAGATTTAAGTGTATTAACTAAAACCTTGCAAGATCTAACTTCAAAACAACTAAATCAAACCAAAACAAGTCCCTTAATCAGCCCCCCTAGGTTCGGCCAAGCTCAAAGGTTAGGGTTCCTAAATTTTAAATACCAAATACAAAGCTAATCTTGGAAGAAAACAAAGGGCTTTATGGCTAATCATGCAAATCTAGCCAAATCAAACACTTAAATTCAAAAACAACTCTAAGAATCATGCAAACCCATTTCATGAACTCAAGAGAGATAAGAGGATAATCATGAGGCTTACCAAGAGAATAGATGGGGATTGGACAAGGATTGAGAAGGAAAGGAACAAAGATGCAAGCTTTACACCAAATCCTTCAAAAATCAACACTAAAATTATGAGAACAATACTAATACCATGAAAAACCATCCATGGCAGCCATGAAGAGAAGGAGGATAAGCTTACCACAATGATGGAGATGATGGAACAAGAAGGAAGGAGAAAGGATTAGGATTTGGCTTCCAAAATCACTAGTTTATGCACCTAGATCACTTTCTCTTTCTAGAATTTTTTCTCAAGTTTTCAACAATGGAAGAAATGATGAAGATGGTGTCTAAGGAAGGAGATCAGCCACGAAATTTTGAGGGATATGGATGGAAGAAAATTGTTCATTTAAGTTAGGAACCAACCAATTTAGTCATAAACTAACTAAGTTAACTACCTACAAATTACTAATTAACCAATCATAATAAAACACATGTCATGGAAGGTTCTAAAGGTCCATATTCAGCTCCCCTAGCACATGTGCAGCTGCCATACATCCCCCTTGGCCACAGGTTTCGTTTCGTCACGTTTTCGCGCGTTCTCGCTCAACCGGGTGCGCGGCGTTACGCGTATAATAGGTTTTAATAATAAAAACTCCAAAAATATTTCTAATTATAACCCCACACCCAAAAATCACAATTATTCCTCGTGGCATAATAAAAGTATCTATGTATCTCGTTTTCTCGAAATGCGAACCGAAACGTCGCAATTAGGCAGTCTCTGGCCATAGAAAATACACTAAATATTTTCTGATGCCCAAAAATTCTAGAAATATTACAATAAATCCTAAATATTGGAAAATGCTAAGATCTCAAATTTTATAAAATTTGGATCACGTTTGGGCATGTTTCAGTTAGAAACACACACAATAGCCTATCTACGGCAGAATTCAACAGAATTCTCGCAGCGTAATAAAAACTGTAAATTAGTGAGGATCACTAATTTCAATTTCTCTTATCATATAGATATTATTTAATCAATAAAATTATCAAAACAAAATCATTAAAATAATAGTCATATTAAATATGACATAAAACAGACGATTAATACTATAACTAAATAATAAAAATCCAAACTATGACTTAAAAATAACTATTAAGTCCTAAAATTATTTTTCATTCAATAAAATAATTTTATTTAATCAAACAACAATCTTTCACATTTTTCGATATTAATTCATATTAAAAACAGTATACGTCTACACTGTCTCTTAATCTGAATTAATTGTTAAAACAGTAAATTGTTCACAATAAATCTTTGTTGTTCTTCATACTTTTAACAAACCATTGAGGTCATGACTCTCTATGATTTATTTTCAAGTAGTTGGAACTACAAAATAATTTTCATAAAAATTGGGATGTTACATTATACATCGAGGCCACAGCCTCAGTGGCTGCTAGGATTGTAAGTAAATCTTTCGATTCATCAATGTAATTGTTTTACAACTTATGCATTCTCTTACATCATGTATTAATTGACAAATTTATATACATGTTGTAGGAAGAGTTGGTCGAATAGAGCATACAAGGATCTTTTGTTCCACATGGACGTCAGGATATCCTGACAACTGCAATTGGAACACAAGAGCACCCTGGTCGTGTTCGTACTGCTGGTTGGGGTGTGGGCCTAAATTACTACTATGGGGGACCTGCACGCCCCACCTCAAGAATGATCTCTGATAAGGTACTTCAGGCCATCCGGCACGAGATCCAGCAGCAGGTCCAGAGAGAAATGAACCAGGAGTTCCAGGAGAAGATGCAACAGGAGTTCAATGAGAAGAAGCAACAGGAGCTCTGGGATAAGCTCTCAAAGGAGATTCGGGAGGAGATAAGCGTAAGTATGAAGGACGAGATCCAACAAAAGGTTTTGTAGGTATGTGTAACTTGACACAATTAATGAAATGTGTAAAAAATACTAACTTTATCAATATTGTTAGTAATATTTGCTTAATTTGATATAGACGCTACAATCCATGGGTGTGAGCAATTATAATGCTCCACCTGATTGTTCTCCTAGAGCTACCACGCATGTCAGCACTAAGGGTAGTAATTGTGCACCTGACATTGAGGACCAGCCGCCTAGAGAAGATTTTGTTGAAAAGCTAAAGAATCTCAAAGGTGATAGGTTCAAAGTAGACTTGGAGCATTGTTCCAGTGTCCCTCCATGGTTCGTCATTGAAAGGCGTGATGTGGACGAGATTATGCATGGTACTAAGTGTGTTTCCGCCGAGGTGTTGTCATTATGGTGCAAGTAAGTGTCTTATTCACTTTATATCAATTGTAATTAACTATTATTTTAAAATTTATTAACTATTTCAAAGTCTATTTGCTAATTATAATTAACATTTGATTAAAAGTCTTAGGTATCTGCATCGCCTCTGTATCGCAAAGGGCAACAGCAATATGTTTGGATTCTTTGACCCAGTCAAGATTATTTCCTCCAAACATTACCTTCCTGTAGAAGTAGTTCAATCTTACATGGAAAATAAGATACAGAGTGAGCCAAAAATGTGTTACTTATGAGCTTATTTGCATAGGTAAGTACATATATTACTAGCTGTCGTCAAATTGGTAGCCTAGTTTGCTTTTGTCTGTTTCTGCTTCTGATAAACCATTATTGTTGTTCATTATTTGCAGCGATCACTGACGGCTGTTTATCCTTAAGCCTAGGGATAATGTTGTTGTTTGGTTGTGTTCGCTGCACTATCGACCAAACAATGTAATTAAGGGCATGATTGAAAGGTAAACTTATATTTATCATATATACATTGATTCTTTATCTCCTGATTTTGCAACTTAATTTTGATGAATATGTTCTTTTATCAGGATATATAATAAGAAACCTAAATGGGTGCATCCTAAGGTAAATAGTTTTTCTTCCTAAAATTCATTTACTTAATTCATTTGTAGTACTAGTTAATGTGTATAATTTTTACTCATTATATGTTACTACAGTATTCATTTGTAGGGGCCTCGACAAAAGAACGGCTGGGCCTATGGGTACTATGTGATGAAAAGTATGTTAACAATTGTCTCGGCGAATATGTTGACAGATGGGAAAAAGTAATAAAATTTTTAACCTCTTGTTATTATATTTGTAATATGAAAAACATGTTATTACTTTTAGGCTGGTTTAATTTATTATATATATATTTGAACTTGTAGATATTCAATGACCCAATAGAATATTGTCAAGATGAATTGAGGATGTTAGACAAACTTGGGCAGAATTCATTTTGCAAATAATTGAGGAGAAAGAAAGAAAGATGCAATTGCAAGAATCCCAAGGGACAAAGTCATCAAAAAGACCTAAAAAATCATCAAAATGAATTTGTATATAGCACTTGATCATTCTTTGTACATTGTTTATATATTGTTTATGTATATAGCACTTGATCATTCTTTGTACTTTGTATATATATAGCTTAAATTTGATATGTTTATAGAATAAATTTGATATATGTTTAAATGGTTTGAATTTTAGGCACATTTAGTGCCAATTATTGGCAAATTTATTGTCTCTTTATTGTCAATTTAGATAGCCTCTGGGTAGGAATGGACAAAAACGAAAAGAGAAAAAAAATGAAAAAAATAAAACCTTTTACGCCGGTTTTCCATGAAACCGGTGTAAAATATATAGTTTTAACACTTGTTTTTGTCAACAACTGGCGTAAAAGGCAAGTCTTTTACACCGGTTATTATAATAACTAATGTAAAATGTCCTTCAGAAAATAAGATAAAACCCAAACTTGACATTTTACACCAGAAATATATCCGGCATAAAAATCAATATTTTACGCCGATTAAATAACCAGTGTAAAAACCCCAACATACAACACCGGGAGCATCTACACTGGTACAAAAACTGGTGTAAAAAGTCATTTTTAACCGATGTAAAATCATCCTTCTGCACTAGTGTTTTCCCTTCAGAAAGACTGCTAACCCAGTATCCTCAATTTTAGCTTCCCGTCGTTGCCTCATAACTTCGCACTCCTCCCTAAGCATCTCTATCAACTCTGCGTTCTGCTGAGCTTGTTGCAGAATAGCAGTAGCCAAATCCCTTAAAAACCTCTCATCTACAGGTTTTTCTCCATAATCTTCTGTATGAGGAGTACCATCACCAATCAGATTACTAGTCTCCCCAGGGATGGCTCTGGTGTCATTCTCTCTGGTCTCATATTTTAGCAAAAAAAAAACATTTATTAAGAAGAACATTTATTAAGAAAAAGATGTACACTTTTTTTTTGTTGTAAATGTAAAAAGCACACTTTTCACAATATTCGAGACCAAAAAGTAATTTTAATAAGGGTATTTTATGAATGTTAGTGTAAAATTAGTTAGATTTGTTTATATTTGAGACAAAAAAATATGATGTTTTTGTTGCTTATAATTGAGACCGAAGGGAGTAATGCAGAGAGAAGACGCGGGAGGGCAAAAGAAAAATGGAGGCAGCAAAACCCTTAACCAAAACAGAGATGAATAAAATAATAATTTGTAACACATAATTGTATTAGGCGAGATTCGAAGACAATATCTGTTTACATGAGGAATGATACGGACACTCTCTCTGACACTTTCTCTTAAACACTCTCTCAATAATTGGGTCACGTCACACTTTTTTTTTCCAAAATTAACCATTGGATTGAAAGTTACTATCATATAGATCATATCTGTAAATTTTAACATTAATCTATGATCATTTGCTATGTCATCAAGATGCGTCAAGATTAACGTCAACGGTGTAATTACAAATAACGTTAATCTTGACGCATCTTGATGACATAGCAAATGATCATAGATTAATATTAAAATTTACAGATATGATCTATATGATAGTAACTTTCAATCCAATGATTGATTTTGGAAAAAAAAGTGTGACGTGGCCCAATCATTAAGTGAGTGTTTAAGAGAAAGGTTAGAGAGAGTGTCTGTAGTATTCCTCCTGTTTACATAAGCCCCGAAAAAGCCACACAAAAGCTCCCCTCAGCTCCTTTTTTGTAAGCTTTTATTTTATCTTGTTCTATGTAAAAAAGCTCCTTTTTTTCTTAAGAGCTTTTACTAAAATCTGTTTTTCCTAGCTTCTCCTTAAAAGGAGAAGAGAAGCTCAAAGTAAGCTGGGCCAAATACCAAAAAACCGTTTTTAAAAAGTGTAATCAAACAGGCTCTATGTTTGGGTAAAACTACTCCTATAGCGTCAACAAAAGGAGAGAAAACATCTCAATTGGAAGTTCATAAAAGCTAGAGAATCCTCCATACTCAAACTCAGGGACGATCCAACGTATATGGAGGCCCAAAGCCAACTCCAAACAACTTGTGAACATTGATGAAAAAAGACCTCTCTTTTGTACCCAACTCCAAACAACTTGTAAACATTTATAAAAAGAGATATATCTTTTATACCCCCTTGATTGCAATCCTTCTCAACTAGTGGCCTCACCCTTGAGCCGATCTTGCTCAAACCCATTTTGTAAAAAAGTCAGCACAACTATTGCCTTCGTGGAGAGTGTGCAATATAGGTTAACATTCCAATCGTCAGTCAAGATAACATCTAATAATAGAAATCTCATTTGCACAGGGATGGTGACAATCAGTTCCCCGCTACACCAGCCGAATAAATAACATGAAGTGAACCATAATAAAAAAGAATACACTACAACAGAAAACGAAATCAACAACACTTATTTTTTGCCTTCGTCAGCGCTTAAAAACACAGCCTTAATCACCTGCTGGTGATTGTGTTTCGAAAAGACAGCGTTTGGGAAGCGCTCCAGCGCTTCCTTGAAGAAGTGCTGTCAATTTTTTATAATAGACAGCCCTTCCTCAAGGAAGCGCTACTGTAGGTAGGACTTTCAGTAGCTATCTATTCCCCTTTTAAGAAAAAAAAATATTGATTTTTCACATTTCGTCTTTCATTCACCCTTCAAAAAAATGTGTTTTTAGTATAACAAAATCAATAAAATATGTTTTTAGTATAAAAAAATAAAATAAAATAAAATACAATAGCCACAATGATTAAATTAGCTTTTGCAAGCCTAAGCATGTGTTAGACTTGGTTCAAAAAATGGTTAAATGATGATCCTAAACAACAAAATCTGCAATCCATATATTAGAATAACCACAACAATCAACAAAATTTGCAATGTACACGAGTGCGTAGAAACACAAATGGCTCCTAAAGACTTAATATTGGAAACACAACAAACAATATGCTCCAATAGAGCATCCTAAGATTTATCAAATCACATCAGCATCTAGATGTTGTTCTAACAGAAAATCAGAGACAATTCCAGTCTAGCAGATTTATCATCTACACTAGATCTACCACACAATATTAATTTGATTACAGAATGTGTTTATGCATTAGCAGTCCAACGAGAAGAATAAGAATATCAATTAATGTTCCAGTAACTGATCATAAGAAGTCTGAATGCTGTGCTTCTATGTCAAAAAACCTGCAGCTAAATGAATTTGTCAAAAGACAAGGTTTTCCAATTTGCTTACCAAGGGAGCAGGTCCTCTAGCAACTCTTCCTTGGTCATTGTATTGAGATCCGTGGCAGGGGCAAATGAACTTGTTCTCAGCTTCCATGGCACAACATGGGACAGCAACATAACATTCTACAATCAAGGATATGGTACTTAATGTTAGAAATTATGAGACCAATCACTAACGTTTCTCAGTTATCACTTAAGCAGTAACAAATGAAGACTTAGATGGATTGGGAAAACTTTTCTTCCTTTGCAAACTATTCCAACATGTCCTTTGTTTGTTGACAGAGAATCCATTAAAAGGTCATTAAAACTTAAAATCATCCACCACTAATGCAAAACGAGTGCCAGCAAAAAGTATATTGGATACATATAAAATCACTACTCCCATCCATGTGTCCCACAACTACTAAACTGCAGAATTTTATTTAATTCATTTAGGATGTTAGTTCCATCTAAAATCAAAAAAATTAACTTACAAATACATAGTGCAGAATTTTATCACTTGATTTACATGAAAATACTACTCTTAGACAAGTATATACCAAGCCCTAATAGTGCAGAATTTTCTATCTCAATTGGGCATGCATAATTAACTCTAAATCAAGTATCCTTACATGTATTTCCATTCCAATTTAAATATGCTAATTTGGAAAGCAGAAATAACTTTCAAAAACTCTGATATCATATATGCTATTATTATATTCGGCTCACACCAATAGTAGATTACACTGCAAGCACCTTAAAAAGCCACATGCCTCCAAGTTAGCTCAGAGATTTGATGTCTAAGGAGTCATAAAATGAACACCACGTACGTATGACATAAAGGAGAAAATTTATCAAACAAACGAATATAACAAGATTGCAATGCAATGAATCCTTCAAATCCCTCAGAAACAGAACAAGCATTGCAACATGATGATTCCTAACAAGCAATTATCAGAAAAAGAAAATGACAATAAAGCCAACATTTTTAACACCAACTCTATTCCAGAAAGCCTGTTGATAAAAAAATTGTCTTTTTTCTGCTTATAGAAACAAGATTCC
Organism: Calophaca sinica; assembly: GCA_037113605.1. Lineage (NCBI taxonomy): Eukaryota > Viridiplantae > Streptophyta > Magnoliopsida > Fabales > Fabaceae > Calophaca > Calophaca sinica. The sequence continues at coordinate 60,553,286 of CM073737.1, forward strand.
ATACAAAACACCTTTCACTAACCTTTAGCATCAAGCCCTAAGAAGGTGTTGGTATGACTCAAACTATTTAAAAAAAAGGGAGAAGGGGGAAGAAAAATCAAATGATGAAATACCATCAAGCAAGCATCCAAGTCCTCGATCCAGAGAAAACTAATCAGTAGAAGCAACAAAACAAATACAGATCTATAGAGACATAGAGAGGGGGGCAATGTTTGCACGTCGGAGGCGCTGTTGGAGGTGAAGGAGTTGGACGTGTTGTTGTCGTTCTGTCGCCGTTCTGCACCATCGGAGATGGCACGACTTGCCGGATCTTTCAGCGAAACCGCGAGCGATAAAGAGAATCTCGATGGCGGAAGCGACAAAGACTCCTACCTCACCTCCATCCCCGCTAATGAGGACGAAGAGAATCTCGATCGTGAAGACGATTACCGAAGGCGTAGGCTTAACCAGATAATTTCGCTGGAACCCTTTCTCCGTCGAGGACATACGGTGATGTGATGAGGGAGGAGGCGCTGAAGAGGGAGAAGGAAGAGACATTGAGAGCTATTTCAAAGAAGAAAAAAGAAGAAGAGGAGATTAGGGTTGGGGTTATCGCAAGCGAGAGAGGCAGAGTGAAGGGATTAAAATTTTGGGCAAAGGAATAGGCAGTGCTTCCCTAGCGAAGCGCTACCTTATGTGACAAATAAGTAGCGTTATGTTACAAAAACGCTAACTATTATTGAACCTATGTTAGTGCTTCGTTAAGAAAGCGCTGTCTATTCCTACTTTCAATTTTTACTAGTGCTTAATTAAAAAAACACCGGTTATTCTTCAACCTACACCGGCGCTTCCTACTTAATGTTTTCTACCTCATTTTCACCAGCGTTTCAGTAGGAAACGCTAGTGAAAGTGGCGCCGTTTAATATATAATTTGGCGTAGTGATGTCTCTATAACCTGCAGCGTCCCTACGTAAGCTAATACTCTCTCCGGATTCAATTATAAGCAAAAAATGATTAAGTTTGATGGATTTAAATATAAGCAAAATATCAACTAATCTACTCGTATTTAATGCTATTAATCCAAAAATACTCTTAATTTAATTCATTAATATTGTGAGGAGAGAACCATTATGATTAAGGGTAGTTTAGTAAATGTACTCCCTTCGGAATGAATTATAAGCAAAAAAGTACATTTTGGACAGAATATATGTACTTTTTGTATATAATTCATTCCGGAGGGAGTATTTCATTTTTTACATGAAATCAAGAAAATTAAATACATTTAATTATCATTCTTCATAAGTGTGAAAGTAGATATTTCTCCTTATAATTAAGGGTCTTGCTAACGAATGCCCTTAGGGCACTTGTTAAGGAATCAAAAAATAGAAGTCTTGTATTGGAAACAACTTTTAAACTTTCAAAGAATTGAATACATCACTTCCAAGATAATATTTCTATATTTGATTTTTTAAAAAGTGCCCTTAGGATACTTGTTGGCATTTGCCTATAATTAAATACCGAGGAATTACCGTGTAATAAAACCAGCATACAACACATTAGATAAGCAAGCGCGCACTACCATAAAAACCCTTCAAGAATGAATCATCATTACTGCTACGAAACAAACCACCAGTTGATTGATTATTTTGGGATTATTGATTGCACTACTATATATCAACATTAAGTACAATAGAACCACCTGTTGGCTTGATCCAACACACCTCTCTCTAATTAATCAGAGCTGCTAGCAGAAGCATGTGAATCATCAAAATCACAAAGTGTGCATGAAGAAACGATGCCACTAACTAACATCAAATCCAACACACCTGTCCAGTATCATCAAAGGTTACTCAATATTTATTTCTTACAATAATTTATTTCTTGATGGACATTCCTTTCAAACCCACCATTATCCTTTACATGAATTATAATAATATATATACTAATTCTACACAGATTCGAATCATATCATTCCAGCATCGTTCTACTAATTATTCTTACATTCACACCCATGACATAACCAAGTTAGATCACGTGACATTAAGTGATAAACTTGGATTAATCACTTTTTTTTTTTCAGCACTGCTTCTGCTTCCACAACTGAGCCAACTTATTCAAAGCAACAAGGGAAGATCCACCTTCATCTCTTGCTTCCTTAGCACTAATTTTCAACTTGAAAACCCTCTGTCTAACCTCTTTCCCACTATTCGAGTCCATCAACTCCTTAACTCGCTCACCCAACTCAGTTCCACTCACAAACCCATCTTTCGACTCGTTCACCCCAAAAGCCACCTTCATTTCCTCCACCATAAGCACTCTGTTGAGCCTTTGCTCAGCGTACAAAGGCCATGCCACCATTGGCACTCCTTCACAAACAGCTTCCAACACCGAGTTCCACCCGCAGTGAGTCACAAACCCACCCACCGAGTCATGACTCAGTATCGCCGCTTGTGGGGCCCAGTTCTTCACCACCATTCCTTTCTCTTTTGTCCTCTCCAAAAACCCTTCCGGTAACAACTCGTCCAAACTCGGTTCCTCCGAGTCAACCCCATCCAACTCGCTCCTAACAACCCACAAAAACCTTTGCTCACTTTTCTCCAACCCAATTGCAATTTCTTTTAACTGCGCCCGCGAAAACCTCCCCATGCTTCCAAAACTCAGTAACACGACGCTTTGACTCGGTTGCGAGTCGAGCCAACTCAAACACTCATTCTCGTCCCCACCATACGAACCTGAAACCACAGGTCCGATGCAGAAAACCGGTGGGGTGGGTCCATCAAGAACACACAACCCTTCACTCAATGCTTTAACAGCTCTTCCTTCAAGTGCATCAAAAGTGTTCACAATAACCCCAACACTATCCCTCACGGTTTTCGCGGATTCAAGCAAAACATGATAACTTTCATTCTCTGGATCCTTAGCATCATCAGGGTAATCATCAGTTGTAATATTCCTTGGTAACCCAGGTATTTGAAGAGGCATGTGAAGATCCTTGATGGGTTTTGTGGCATTTTTGTGAACAGTTGGAAAGTGAATAAAGATAGCTAGAATGGAAGCTCCAGAAGTGTAGTAAAAGTAAGTGGGGATTTCAAGGGTTTTGGTGATTTGTGAAGCGTTATAGGCTAGGAAATCTAAGATAACGGCTTTGACGTTCGAGGTTTCGGAGATTGATTGGAGGAGATTGTGAACGTGGTGGTTGCTGCGGTGGGAGAGTTCGAGGGTGAGTAAATGAGGTGGGAGTGTGGTTGGGAATGGTATGGAAGGAATGTAAAGGAAGGTGATGGAGGGAAAAGTTGAAGACGCTGAGGCTATGTATTGGGAAGCGGTGGAAGGGGGGGTGTTGTTGTTTGTGTTGGGGGGTGTGAGTATGAGAATTGTGATGGAGAATGAAGGGTGGTGGGTTAAGATGAGTTTTCCTAGTTCAACCATGGACATGAGGTGGCCACTACCTAGAGCAGGGTAGAGAACTATAGTGTCCTTCATGTTTGAGAAGATTTGAGAAGGAAGGGAGAGAGTGTATTATTTTGTGATGAACTTACGTAAGTTGGTGTATTTAATGATGCTGGTCTGTACTGTGCAAAATAAAAAGTGTGGCTAGGAATAGATGTGTTCACAATAATGAGATTTCTCTCAAATCTTCCTCTTCTGGAAACAAACAAAAAAATGTTTTAGCATATTCTGCATTTATTTTCTCATTTCCAAGTTTTATGTCCCCACCAGTCTTTTGCTAAGTTCTGTAAAAAAAAAAAAAAAGTCTTTGTAAGGTGATATAGAAAAAATGGGAGAAATAAATAAAAGGAAGGAATATGAAAAGAATAGATACATTTTATATATGAATTATTTGGGTTAATTGGAAAAAAAAATGAGAGAAATTAATAGTGAAGTTTTCTCCCAATTTTACGTTAAACTAATCAGTTTTGCTTACATTTTCATTATAAACTTCATATATACTTAAAAATGTCTAATAAAAAGGAGCTTCTACGGTTCCCTTACAAATTGAAGGGTAACCATACCCTTTTTGACATGATCCATAGGATGTTAGACATATGTGTATCACTAACTCACTTTTATCAATATTTTTTTCCTGGCGGAAATCTCAATTCTCACTTTCCTGTTATATTTTCTGTCTCTCACCAATGACAATTTGTCACATAATAAAATAAAACTATAACTTATTGACACATATGCATATCTCTAGCTTTTGATTGGTGGGAGACGGAGAGACACCATCTTTTAGGACAACAGATGTTTGTTCATTTTTTCTATGTTTAAATGTTTACCCTTTTTTTTTGACCGAAAATTTTTACCCATTTAAAATACGGCTTTGCGTAATCACCCATATCAGTAAAATTTATAAATTTTAAAAGTTTTGTCACAAACTTTACCCATATGGTGATTATATAAAATTGTTTTTTACGATCTGAGTCCCTATACATAAAACTCCTTGGAAAAATTTATTTGTCTATTTTTATATGACTCCCTCTAATTTCTCTTTTGCATTAATTATTTTTTTCACCAAAATACCCTTAATTATTTCATCATCTCTCTTGTGAGGATGGAAGAAAGAAGTGGGGTAATTAACTAATTGTTAACAAATTTATAGCAACTAATTAACTAAATTAACTAGCTTTCTTAATTATTGTAAATTAGGTAAAAAGAGTCTTATATATATATAACGGAGGTAGTATATGGGTAATCTTTGAAGAGGATAATAATATAGATGAGATGAAATAGTATAACATGCATGTGTCCAATTTGACCACACAACAATAGCTATTTTGGATACGATACTCTAGAATAATTTCTTTTCATAAAATATATAGTAAAACTCACTTGAACTATTGCATTAAACGTTGTGATTAGCGCCGCAATGCACACAAGGTCGGTTACGAAGTAACAAATTTTTTTTCCGAATCGCATCACCGTTCTCCTATAAAGATTATTTCACTGACTGGCCTAGGTACGCTTTTTCCTTTCTTGACTCTGCTTTTTGCTCAAATACTGATTTAAGTATCAAAGTCTATGCAGTGCAGGTACAATTAATCCCTCGCCTCTGCCGTCACCCTGCTCTTTTGACAAATACTCCAGCCGTCACATCCGCCACAACCCCGGTTCACTCCTCGAAGTACCAAATGGTTCAAAAATATATTTATGTTTTTTCATTTAAATAATGTATAAATTAGGCTTATTTACCCCACTGGGGTAGTTTAAGAAGAAAATGACCAAATTGGTGTATATGGGAAAAAATTTATCTGTCTGGTATAGTCGAACATGTGAGTCTCGACTTATATATTATTTTTTTGGTTTTTTTTAATGAGTCGTAACTGGTATTCTCGACTCATGTATTAATATTTTTTTTAGGGTGAGTCGTGATTATCAATCATGATTAATAGTTTTTTTTAATAAGTCGTGATTACCATTCACGACACATGTTTTTTGTTTTTTTTTTATTTTTTAGCTAAGTCGAGATTCACAATCACGACTCCTAGGCTAATTATTGTTTTTTTTTTTTGCCTAAGTCGTGACCATGAGTCACGACTCGCCTTTTTTTTTAAAATTTGGCCGAATGAAACCGCACACACTAATTTTAAAACCCTAATTTAAACCCTAATTAGTCAAACCCTAATAGCAATTACATTAAAATATATTACATGTAAACCCTAATATAAATGTGCCAAACCCTAATTAAGTCAAACCCTAATAGCCAATTATGATGTGTGAAAGAAGCTTAAACCCTAATTTTTTTAATATAACAAAACCCTAATCAGTTGGGATAATAAATATTACAAATGCACTAAAAATAAAGATAGATATTACACATCCATAAAATTAAAATTGATAGCTTAAGCATTTGTCTGTTTAGAAGGACAATTACTTCTATTATGTCCCTCAGTACGACAATAACCACATTTTTTTTTCTTCTGATTCGGAACCATTGCATCCATCTCATTATGTATCCGAGATGTCCTTGGTCTCCCCATGGTATCTCTTCGCATGAGAGGATCAGGGTTCAACGTAGAGCCTGTATATGGTGGCCAATATTCTTCATCTCCAAGTGGGTGGAATTCATGTTGATAAACCTTGAAGATATTTTCCAGTCTGTATATTGGGTCAATATATACCTGACAATCCACATTGCAATAGGCACATGACGCAATAACATGTGAACATGGATACCTCAATGCTTGAAATTCTCCACAATCACACCACCAGTTGTTTAAATTAACCCTGTATGTCATTGCACGCCGGCCGATTAGAGGACTTGCCATCTCTTCTACCTCGAACTCTAATGACGCCCTAGTATAACTACGAACACAATGAGAGTTTGCTAGTCGCCTGTTCGAAAGTAATGCTGTGGATAGCTCTTCACAATAAATATGTCCTGCATTCATCATGCTAAGTGCTTTCACCCCTTCATCCACAAACAATGAAGTCAGTCTATAAAATGTAGTCTTCACTAGGGCTGTGATGGGCAACGCTCGTGCTCCTTTTAAATTCGAATTCAAGCACTCTGCAAGATTGGTAGTCATATGGCCATATCTTTTTCCTCCATCATAAGACTGAGTCCATTTCTCTCTTGGGATATTATCTAGCCACTCAGCAGCTTGTCTGAATTCTGATCTCATGGCAAGAAGTTTTGCCTCAAATCGTAGTTGCTGCATCTCATATCCTACAAAAATATAAGAATGATAAGTAAATCAATTGGCAAGATTAAGTGAAAACAAATAATGACAACTTAAAAAAACATTTAACTCCTTACCCATATTGATGACATATTTTTTTAGGTCCGAATTTTGAAATTTTTATTGAAGTTGCTTGCAATATGCCGAATACAATAAAGCGATTATGCGTTTGGCCCAACCCACCCAACTTGTTCGGATTTCAAAGCTGCCAGCAAACCTTTTCCCCTGTCTGATATTATGCACAAATTTGGTTGTGGTGTGACAAACATGCGCAAATTATATAAGAACCATGACCAAGCTTCTTTGGTCTCTCCTTCAATAATTGCATATGCAATTGGAAGGTTGGTACGATTTCCATCTTGTGCGACAGCAACCAAAAGTGTACCACGATACTTTCCAGTTAGAAATGTCCCGTCAACTTGAACAATTGGTTTGCAGTATGGAAACCCTTCAATGCATGGCTTAAATGCCCAGAACACACGTTTAAGTACCATACTCTCAGGGTCTTCTACACCATCGACAATATAAGGGGTCAACTTATATTTGACAATGGTCCCTGGAATGGAATTCTGGACAAAGCATTCATCCATCTTGGCAACACGGTATATGATTCCTCCCAGTCTCCAAATACCTTTGCCATTGCTTTCTGTTTTGCCTTCCACCCCTTTTTGTAAGTTACTGTGTAGTGAAAATGATTACGCACCTCTTCAATAAGGGCTTTGACTGGTATGCCAGGGTCTGCACTTATTAAACCAACAACACTATCCGCAATGATGTCTGAGTCTAATTTAGTGTGATCTTGTGAGATCGATGACGTTGTACAAGTATGGATGCCACTAATTTTCTTTATCTGCCATTTGCCACACCTCATGTTATACGATGCTCTAATTCGCCACTGGCATCCATCACCAAACATTACACACTTAGCAACGTACCTATCTGGGCGTGATTCTTCTACAAGATAGTTAAACGAATTTTTAATATGGTATTGTTTAATGGCATTGACTGTTTCTTGCTTTGATTCAAACGTCATGCCCACGGCAAGATCATTGTCGAACCACACATTGCTGCCTCTTAGTCTGTAATCCACACCACCCACCGGATCCTCGGTGTCGATCAAATATTAGTAAAAAAATGGAGAAGGTGTGACATGGGGTCCTATATTGGACGGTCCAACATCGTCAGTAATACCTGTACAACCTTCATTAAATATCTCCAAGTCTTCATCTTCACTAAAATCATTCACGTTGTCTCTAATAATTGGATCATCGAAAATTGTAGCCGACATGGGAATATTAGACATCTACAGACAAATTAAAATGAAATAATTAGTCATATATATATATATAACTAAAAATTTAATTTCATAAGAATATAACTAATAATTTAATTTACTCTGAAAAAAATAATACCTTTGTAGGTGTGTTACTAGCGAGAGTTTCCAAGGCTCACCTAGTGAAAGTGTTATATGTTTAAAATGGACTGGCACAAGTCACCTAGCCAATAACAGCACACAAGAAAAATAAACACCAAGTCATAACATATATAGGCATCAGTGCAACACCGATAATTGAAGCATTCAACAAAAAAATATGAATAATGGAGATCAAGTCACGCATGGCATGCAAAGAGTCATGTTAAATCAGACAGAAAGCAAGTCACGCATGGCGCGCACATTGTCATGTTAAATCACATAATTGAAAGAATATTGAAAGAATATTGAATAGTTGAGCATGAAAAACAAGTCACGCATGGCATGCACATTGTCATGTTAAATCACATAATTGAAAGAATATTGAATAGTTGAGCATGAAACAAAAGTCACGCATGGCATGCAAGAATTATCGCCAGCCTATATATGTAGGAGAATATTGAGCATGCCTTGAATAGTTGCAACACATTATTTGTGGAATATTGAATAGTTGAGCATATAATTGGTGAATCTTTGCATGTGTTGCAGGAGACTAGTCACGCCTTGAAGCTTTGCATGTGTTGGAGCCCATTTTAAGACTATAAATATGAGCAAATGAAGAAGACTTACACCAACCCAGACGGTGCATTTTCACATCCACCCCCAAAAAAAAGCATTTTTTTGTCATCTTAACTTATTCAAAAGATATGGATCAAATGGGACCAGGTCCGTTTGACGCGTCACTGTTAAGATTTCAGGATAAGCATATTTCTTCGAATATATGGGCTCAAGAAGAGAGACCGATTCGACCAAGGCATCACCTTGTTTGGGGTCCGCCAAGAGATCAACGCGTAGCAGAGTTGATACAACAGACTGCTTTCGGCCGTGTTATGTCGATCAGACAAGTTCATATTAATGTTCACCTAATTACGGCACTAGTTGAGCGATGGAGAGTGGAAACACACACTTTTCATTTTCCCTACGGAGAAGCAACCATAACACTAGCAGACATTCATATGCAGCTCGGTCTACCCATTGATGGTGACATTGTCACTGGCAAAACCTCTGCCTCATGGGACACTACTTGTAGAAATTTACTGGGGGTTAGCCCATTCCCAGACTTCGTCAAGGGAGGTAGTGTTAGCTTGGCTTGGTTGGAGGCAGAGTTCACAGATCTGCCTAATGATGCAAATGATGATGTGGTTGCCCAACATGCTAGAGCATATATCATGAGGATAATTGGAGGTCTCCTCATACCAGACACATCTGGTGCACGGGTTCAGTTGATGTACTTGTTGTTGCTGGAAGATCTGTTGGGCACACAACATTATAGTTGGGGCTCAGCTGTTCTTGCAAGTTTGTTTCGAGCTTTGGATCGGGCAACAAATCCCGACCAGGTTGAGGTTAGTGGGTGTTTGTTACTACTCCAATCTTGGGCATGGCACCGGATTCCCTGTGTTGCACCGCAAGTAAATCGTCTATCTGACGAAGCGGCACAAGAAGGAAATGGATTTCCTCTTGCGCGTAGGTATGTTTATTAATTTTTGTTTCCCAACCTTTAAAAGTTTATTAATTCTTTATAAATTTTGTGATTTACTTGTATCATTTTTAAATCTACCAGGTGGGATGGTCCAATGGTCACAACCAACACACCTGGCCATGCAGCTCACGTTATTCGAGGCATGTTTGACCGATTAAGAATCGATGAGGTCCGTGTTATTAATATTTCGTATATTTTTGTTTACATAATTTAAGCGATGTAATAACAATATCATGATTATTATTATTGTTTTGCGCTTTAAATGGATGCCTTATAACGATGCGTAAACAACGCGGTTGTTTCATCGATGATGTTTTGCCGGTCCCCGTGGTGGCACGTGCTGTGGTGCCCTTGATATGTTTTGCCATTGTGGAGTGGCATCCGGCTGACAGGGTTATGCGACAGTTTGGATTAAATCAGCCTATTCCAGATGACCCTCCTAATCTTGACGAAGTGCACAAAGTTGATCTGAGAGGCAAAACAAATGTTGATTGGTCGCACCGCCATCGTAAATGGATTGCCATATGGAACAATCGAAATAATCGATTAATCCATGGGCCTCCTTACACCGGTCTTTTACCAGAGAACTCCGAGTATATGCAGTGGTATATACAACATACTCGGAGATATATTTCTCGCGATGGTTGTTTTGCTGGTCGTTCAGTGAGAATATTATTATTATTATTATTATTACTACTACTACTACTACTACTACGATAATCTAATATTAACATTTTTTTGCAGTATACATTATTTCATTACCTTAAAAGACTTATTCACACACCCAGTAGAAGAGCTAATGTGGACCAGCTAATAAACACCGTTGACAGTGTCGTCGATCAAGTGTTAAATTTGCAAGATGAGATCTATCCATCAGCTTTCACAATGCACTACGAGGAAGCTCCCCCAACTCAGCATTTTGCATTCCCAACTGAATCTCCCCCACGGGCGGAACAATATGAGCCACCTCCACCAGAACCGCAAGATTTCTCAGCATATGTGCCCGCCCCACCACCGCCACAACCCCAAGATTTCTCAACATATGTGCCTTATTTCTCACCATCGCAGCAACCGCAAGAATTTTCGGGATATGTGCCTCAATTTTCACCTACACCGCAATCCGAAGACTTCCTGAGATATGAGCCAAATTACTCACCGGCACTACGAGGATTCGAAGGCTATGCACCCACGTCTTCTTTCCAACAGCCAGGCTCATCTAATTTTTTTGCATCCACTTCGTTAGAGTTTGCTGCAAATTATTCTACACCACCGTCTGCATACCATAGTCCCACCTTACCTGAAGAATTAAGAGACATGAATGTTGGCGATGATGCTAACATTGATGATGACAACGACGGTGACAATATTGATCTGAACCAGCAACCACAAAGACGACGTGGAAGAAGAGGTGGCCAGGAACAAGTGGAACAACCTCGAAGGGTTTTACCACAACGTCAAAGAAGACGACCTCATTGCGGCACTTCATCCCACCATTAGTTTATTGTTTCTTGTAATATATCTTTATTTTAATGTAATTGCTATTAGTGTTTGACTAATTAGGGTTTAAATTAGGGTTTTTGACTAATTAGGGTTTTAAAATTAGTGTGTGCGGTTTCATTCGGCCAAATTAAAAAAAAAAAGGTGAGTCGTGACTCATGGTCACGACTTAGGCAAAAAAAAAAAAATTAATTAGCCTAGGAGTCGTGATTGTGAATCTCGACTTAGCTAAAAAAAAACAAAAAACATGTGTCGTGAATGGTAATCACGACTTCTTAAAAAAAATATTAATCGTGATTGATAATCACGACTCACCCTAAAAAAAATTATTAATACATGAGTCGAGAATACCAGTTACGACTCATTAAAAAAAACCAAAAAAAATAATATATAAGTCGAGACTCACATGTTCGACTATACCAGACAGGAAAAATTTTTCCCATATACACCAATTTGGTCATTTTCTTCTAGACTACCCCAGTGGGGTAAATAAGCCGTATAAATTATATATATGTTTTTGTCCTCTTGTATTTCTCAATCGTGCGTCCAAATAATGCATCGAAAATTTGTCCTAATACTTGTCCTATTTATCCAATGCTAGTGTTTCGTTGCTGTATCCAATAAACAAAATTATAGGAGTATTTTATGTGAGATAGTTCGGAAAGCCGTGCATGCATATGCATTATTGAAACCACGAGAGCTCGTGGTCGTGGCAGAGCCTCTAGAAGGAGGGAACCAGGCTCGCTACAAATAATGGTGCATTCAGTTTTTATTTTTTATTATGAATCATAATCATAATGGCGCATTCAGTAGAGTAGACGGTCATAATTTTCGAGGCCGATTTGGCATGGTCCCATCAAGATAAACATAGTGGATCGCCTTAAGGTCATGTCACGGATTCTCTAGTCAGGACGAGAAAGAGACTTCATCTAAATTATGAATGGTGTGTTCATCCATGAATTCTACGCCCTTCGTTGCTTCGTATAGGATTTTTTTTAACCATTTTACGTTTTTAAAAAAAATAAATTTTATTAATTATTAGTATTAAATTTATATAAAACGTATACTATTTTTTTCAAGTTACCATTCTCATCTTTAAGACAAAGAGATAGAGAATTAATGCATCTTGGTATAAGGGGTAATTTAGAAAAAAAATTAATGCACCTCAGTTTTTGAAAATGGTCTTATATTAAGGGATAATTTTTTTTTACAAAAAAGTCTCATATTAAGAAACAGAGTGAATAATATTTCTAGGAGTTAGATTTTTCTAGCTAGGGTGGCGAGATTCATTGTAATCTTGAAAGGTGTTCCGGGGATTTGTTTCTTTGATATATTGGGTTAGAGTACTACTCTCAATTTAATACAATTCTTTTTGTTTTTCAAAAAAAAAATTATATTAGTCCAACTCCTTCTGGCCTTCATATAAAAAGACAATTTTTTGGATTAAGTGTATGTTTGTTTAAGATTTTAGAGCATCAAAATTCCGATTGTGTTGAAGATAATCGTGTTTTTAGTTTTCCAATATTGGGTTTAGAGGGCCCAAAATCAATCTATCTGCATCACATGATGAGAAGCTTTTGAGTTAAACTTTTTAAACGTGAAATATATTGTTACCAAATTTCCCAAGACTTTTCACTGTAATGGTTGCATATTGTTGCTCCACGTGGAAAAAAAAGGATCCAGTGTACAATTTTTTTTTTTTTTTTACAGATGAGTGTAACATAATTTTTCTAATATATATCATATCCTTTTTTGTAATTTTAACACTAAAATTGATTTTACCCTATCCTATCCAAACAAAATCAATTATTTTAAACTCACATTTAAAATATCAATATCAAACACAATCAATTTTTTTAATCTTGATTTTTTTAAAAGCAATCCTTTTAACTTCAATTTCTTTAGATTCAATTCTATTATAATCTAAAACAAACGGACCTAAATAGATATATGGAGACAGTTCTAGGATGCTAATAGAAAAAATATCCCTATGAATTTTATTTAAAATTAAAGATAACGGTGGATGAGATGAACCATCTTGATGAGGTGGTTGCGGGTGGGGGCGTGGCGGATGTAGAAAGAAGAAGACTTGTCTCTACGGAGTTTTGGCAAAAAGTGCATATGAAGGAAAGCCTACTTGCTCAAAAATCAAGAGCAAAGTGGGTTCTAGAAGGCGATTGTAATTCAAAATATTTTCATAACTGTGTCAAAACAAGGAGAAGGAGAAATGGGATCTCAGCTCTGAAAATTGGAGATGAATGGATTGAGGAGGTGGGTGAGGTAAAACAAGAAGTGAGGAGACATTTCAAGGACAGCTTTTCTGAGGTTCCTTGGAAACGTCCGGTGTTGGAAGGCATCATTTTTCCACAAATTTCTGACGTGGAAAACGAATTTCTTTTGGCACCATTTTCAGAGGTTAAAATCAGAGAGGTGGTTTGGAGTTGTGATGGAAATAAGAGTCCAGGACCGGACGGCTTCAACTTCAACTTCCTCAAAACTCGCTGGGAGACTATTAAATCTAATGTTTGTTCTTTTATGCGGGAATTTCACACCACATCCCATCTCCCCAAAGCTATGGTTGCCTCCTTCATAGCTTTGATTCCTAAGAAGGATAATCCACAAGGACTCAATGATTTTCGTCCAATTTCTCTCATTGGTAGCATCTATAAGATTTTGTCTAAGCTTCTAGCTGCAAGATTGAAGAAGGTATTGGGCAAAGTGATTTCGAAGTGTCAAACTGCCTTCCTACCTGGAAGACAAATTTTGGATGGCATGGTAACGGCAAACGAAATTTTAGATTTGGCAAAAAGAAGAAAGCATAAGTGTTTGATGCTGAAGGTTGATTTTAGAAAGGCATATGACTCGGTCTCTTGGGGTTACTTGGATTATATGATGTTAAGATTGGGTTTTAACCAACAATGGAGAAAGTGGATGATGTCATGTGTCTCATCCAACTCGATCTTAGTTTTGGTAAATGGAAGCCCAATGGAGGAATTTTCTACTTTCTACTTATAAGGGATTAAAACAAGGTGATCCCTTGGCACCCTTTCTCTTTCTTATTGCAGCTGAGGGGCTGACCGGTCTTGTGAAGCAGGCAGTGGACATAGGGTGGTTCAAAGTGTATAAGGTGACTGAACAAATTTCTTATCCCATTCTTCAATATGCAGATGACACAATTTTATTTGGGAAAGATACTTGGGACAATGTGTGGTGTATGAAGACGTTACTGAGAGGATTTGAGTTGGTCTCTGGGTTAAGTATAAACTTCTCCAAGAGTAGTCTGACTGGTGTAAATGTTGAGGAGAGTTTCATGATAGCTGCATCGACATTTCTAGGCTGTACAATAGGAAACAATTTGTTCAAATTCTTGGGCATACCTATAGGAGCGGATCCGAGGAAGGAAGCAGCTTGGAGGCCAGTGATTTCTTCATTCAAGAGAAGGTTATCTACTTGGAAGAGCCGTCACTTATCTTTTGGAGGTAGATTATCATTGATTAATTCAGTCTTAACTAGCTTACCATTATATTTCTTCTCCTTTTATAAAGTGCCAAAGAAAGTACTCAAAGCTCTTGTAGCATTGCAAAGGAATTTCTTGTGGGGAGGTAGTGAAGATTCCAAGAAGATTAGCTGGGTGAGTTGGAAACAAATCTGTCTCCCAAAGGACCAGGGTGGTTTGGGAATAAAAAATTTGGAGCTTTTCAATAGAAGCTTGCTTGTTAAATGGAAGTGGAGGTTTTTAACTGACAAAGAGGCAATATGGCAAGATTTATTATCGCATAGATATGGCTGCATCACTGGTAACAGACTTGGAAATTCTGTTGCTGGGCCAAAATCCTCACTTTGGTGGAGGGATATATTGAGTCTAGACACTGCCTGGTTTACTGCGATGGTGCAACCAACACTCGATAATGGTTTGGAATTGGGTTTTTGGACAGATGATTGGTCACTTCATGGAAAATTGATAGCGTTATTCCCTCGATTATACTCGGCTGCTGCAAATAAGGAGGCAAAGGTTTCTAATTTGGGGGTTTGGGAGGATGATACATGGATTTGGGATGTCGCTTGGAGACGGCAGATTTTCAGTTGGGAAGAAGCTCAAATTCTAGCATTATATGACATTCTGAATTCGGTTTCTCCAAAGAAAGATGTGGATGATGCGTGGATTTGGAAATTGGAAGGAGAAGGCATCTTTACAGTCAGATCCGCTTATAACAATTTGTTACAAGGGCTTATTGATGGTGAACAGCACTCTGAGTTGGACCGCTTTTTAAAAAAGGTATGGAATTCTTATGTGCCTTCTAAAGTTTTGATGATGGTTTGGAGATTGTTTCTCAATAGGCTACCCACTTGTGATCAGTTGCAACGGAGGGGTATTGATCTTGGTAACCAAACAGGGTTATGTGCATTTTGTTCTATGCATAATGAGGATAGAAATCATTTGTTCTTCTCTTGCACATTTTCTATTGAAATTTGGCGTGCAGTTCTGAAATGGTTAGGGGTTGATGTCGCTTTGTCAATTCACTGGTTGGAGCACTTCACAAAGTTTGGTAAGTTTGTCAGGGGTAAGAAAAAAGGCAGAGTCAGATATTTGATCTGGTTGGCTATAGTATGGAATATATGAAATCTTCGCAATGCTGTCATTTTTAAAGAGGAGGGTAAGGACGCTAGCAATTTAAATCAAACACATTTCATGGGGATGGTTCATTTTTAGGGAAGGACATAAATGGCCCTTTACATTTTCTGATTGGTGCATGAATCCTTTACAATGTCTTAACTCTCATTGAATTTTGGGTGGCTGCTGCATGAATTCGTGGAACTGAATTTGCGGTCAAAATAACAAGACTTGGGTTTTGGTGGGGTAGGCTGTCAGTGTGAGATTTAATTATTTGGAAGGGTTGGCAATATAATCATCAATTTGGAAGGGCTTTAATAGCTTGGAGGGGTTTTGTGATTTTAGTGGTGTGCTGGATTTGCTGCTTCGTGTCAGGTTAGTTTCCTTGCAGGCTGTTGGCATAGGAATGTTGACTACATGTTTTCATGGGAGGGGTGCTTGGATTGGAAAATTATATGGCTGCTACATCGCCACTTTTACTTCTTTTTTATAGTATGCGTTTGTAATTTTTTAGAGTCACCAGCAGGTGGTGCACATTTGTAAATACGTGTTCTATGGTTTGTGTACTCTTTTTCCTCCCTTGTCTTTTTTCCATTGGGTTTTGGCTTAGGGAGGTTTTAACGAGACACTACCATGTCGTTACGGGTTGGAGTACCCCTTGTACTCCCATAATAAAACTTCTTTGCTTATAAGAAAAAAACTATGAATAAAAATTGATTACGTTAATATATACTATCCTTAACTTTTATATTAATCTATACATTAATAGTGAAGCCTGCAATAGAAATTTCTGGAGAAATTGTCTTGGTTTACTTTTCACAGGGTTTAGCAATGTCTTTATAATTGTGTAACAAGGTGGAGATATTACGCAAGGGTCCAAGTGACCTTCGAGTCTAATAGTGGTGGTCATGGTTCAAATCAGGTTTCTATGTTCTTGAGGGGTGTTTTATCAGGAGTATGTTTGTGATAGCATAAGCAAAACAAATTGTTTTTGCTTCTTAATCTAGCTTCTAATAAATGATGGTTTGGTATCTTTCAACCCTTCTTAGAAGGTGGGGAAAATATCATAATGATGTTGAAGCTAGATTTTATCAATAAAATTTATACTTATCGAAAAAAATCAACAAAATAATAAGATCGCTGGATGAGTCAAAAGAAAAAAAATAAGATCACTGGTATACCTTATTAGACATATAAAATGGGAGGCTTTATTTGTTGAAACAGAGAATAAAATTCCGTTAAGTATGAAAAATCTTTAGATTTCATATTTTATTACATTAAAAAATTTAATGGCGAAGATGTTTAAAAAGATAATTGAATATAACAAAAATAAAAACAGAAACATAAAAAAGAAAACACCAGTATCAATGTAGGTCGGTCCAATTGGTAAAGATACAACTCATATCTCACAAAGACTTGTGATATGAGTCGTAGATGAGCAATAGACAAAAAACAATTCATCCAAACTTTCCCGGACTGTGGTAAGTCCTTGAAACCTAATTACTCACCTAAACTTTTCAATATCAAACAAAAAAGAAAACAACATTAAATGAGTAATAGAAATCTAATTGAAAGAAGCGTACACAACAACATAAATATAGTATGAAGGTATACTCACCTAAACTTTTCAATATCAAACAAAA
Source organism: Calophaca sinica (assembly GCA_037113605.1). Classification (NCBI taxonomy): domain Eukaryota; kingdom Viridiplantae; phylum Streptophyta; class Magnoliopsida; order Fabales; family Fabaceae; genus Calophaca; species Calophaca sinica. The sequence goes on from CM073737.1 coordinate 60,570,651, forward strand.
AAGAAAACAACATTAAATGAGTAATAGAAATCTAATTGCAAGAAGCGTACACAACAACATAAATATAGTATGAAGGTATGTGTTATACATGTCATACAAAATAATAAAAATTGATGTAAATTTTTCTAAAAATTATGATAAAAAATTCATTATAAAATAATGATGGTTCTTGTTACTTATGGTATACAATAAAATACATAGTAGTTTAATAGTTTAAGTACTTAGATGCATAATGAAACACATGAACATAAAAGTGACATAGTTAATCACTTAAACCCTTCTTTATGCGCTTAAGAATATTAAACAAAGTTGTGTACAGGGATTTTGGGGCCTTAGATAAAAGAAATCCATTGTCACTTGGTGCCCTAAAAATTCTCCCATGGATGTACTAAAACTAAAAATGGGGTGTATCAACTTTGTTATACAATAACTTCAACTTTGGTGTATCCACTGTAGCTTTGTCCAAAAATAGGGAATGCCAACTTAGTTGTACAATAAAAGATTAATTTCATATAAACTATCTGAGGGTGGGTTTCCTGCAACACCAAGAGAGAGGTGCACGAAAAATTAATTCATAGTAGTAATTAGTAATATAAGAATATTATTATTTGTCACCCTGTGATCTTTGATTGAATCATTCTCCTCTCTTTTTTTATATACAAATCCTTCTCTTTTCTTATCTGAATAACTAGTACGATACCCGTGCATACGCATGGGACGCGTGTTGTTTGTAATATTTAATATTTTAAGATGTGATTGTTTATAGCTAAAGATATTTTTGATTCAATGTATTAAAAATCAATTAATTTTATAGTGAATGTAAAAAAAAATATTAAATGTGCATCAAATATTACTATTTATTTAATTGTGTGGCTTATGTACCATATATGGGTAAGACAAAATAAACATGGTTAGGGTTTTCTTGATTAGATAGATAGATAGATAATCATTTATAAATAACTTAAATATTTATAAAATTGGTCTGTGTCAAAGACGATAAAATTATACTGATAAAATTATACCAACGATAAAAATAACAAAAACATTTATAAAAACTGATATGTGCTCAAAGATAACGAAATTATAGCGATAACATGTTATTTTCTCCCGTCGGGACTCAAAAGCAAAATAATCATTTATAAAAATTAAATACATTTATAAAAAAATAATTATACCGACATGTAATGTCTCCCGTCACGACTCAAAAGCAAAATAATAATTTATAAATAAATAAAAAAATATAAAAAAAATGTTAATAAAAAAATAAAAATAAAATTATACCGGCAACATGTAATGTTTGTCCCGTCAAGACTTAACAATTTTGTTCCCGTCGACAACATTGTACTTAAGTAGTGTTTTCCCGCTAGAACTCAGAAATAAAATTATACTGTTTGTAAAAATTAAATACATTTAAAAAAAAAAATTATACCGAAATATAATGTCTCCCGTCACGACTCAAAAGCAAAATAATAATTTATAAATAACTTAAAAAATATAAAAAAATGTTAATAAAAAAATAAAAATAAAATTATACCGACAACATTTAATGGTTCTCCCGTCGAGAGTTAATAATTTCATTCCCGTCGAAAACATTGTACTTAAGTAGTGTTTTCCCGTCGGAACTCAAAAACAAAATAATAGTTTATAAATAATTTAAAAAATAATAAAAAATGGTAATAAAAATATAAAACTAAAATTATAACGATAACATGTAATGATTCTCCCGTCAAGACATAATAACTTCACTCCCGTCGACAACAATGTACTTAAGCAGTGTTTTCCAGTCGGAACTCAAAAACAAAATAATCATTTATAAAAATTAAATACATTTATAAAAAAATAATTATACTGACATGTAATGTCTCCCGTCACGACTAAAAAGTAAAATAATAATTTATAAATAATTTTAAAATATAAAAAATGTTAATAAAAAATAAAAATAAAATTATACCGACAACATGTAATGTTTCTTCCGTCGAGACTTAATAATTTCGTTCCCGTTGACAACATTGAACTTAAGTAGTGTTTTCCAGTCGGAACTCAAAAACAAAATAATCATTTATAAAAATTAAATACATTTATAAAAAAAATAATTATACCGACATGTAATGTCTCTCGTCACGACTCAAAAGCAAAATAATAATTTATAAATAACTTAAAAAAATATAAAAAAATGTTAAAAAATAGAATTAAAATTATACTGACAACATGTAATGTTTCTCCCGTCGAGACTTAATAATTTCGTTCTCCCATCAAAGTCTAAGAAATTTTACCGAATCAACAACATATTTTCGGTCACGAATCAACAATAAAATAATTATACCTACATGTAATGTCTTTCGTCACGACTTAAAAACAAAATAATTATTTATCGATAACTTTAAATAACATAAAAAAATTTAATAAAAAATGAAATTGAAAAATGTTAATAAAAAAAGAGAAAGAGAGAAAGAGAAGAAGAAAAAAGAAAAAATGAGAGAGAGAAGAATGAGAGAGAGAGAGAGAGAGAGAGGAATCAGGAAAAAAAAGTAAAAGAGAGAGAAGAATGTGAGTGAGAGCAAAAAAAGAGAGAGAGAAAAAAGGAATCAGACGCACAACATTCGAGAGAGAGAGAGATAAAAGAGAGTAAGAGAAGAAAAAAGAAAGAAGAGAGAAAATAAAGTGAAAAGTGAGAGAAAAAATAAAAAGTGAGTAGGTAAAATAATTTTTTATGTAAATAAAATTTTTGTTTTTATTAATTTATATTTAGAATGACATTTTTGTCTCTAAAAAATATATGTATCATTTATATAAGAGATCTAACTTTATCATTTTGCTAGTAGTTTCTTTTCTTATCTTTACATTAGGTAGATAGTAAAATAGTAGATGTCCTGAAATAACCCACTGCTCTTTAACAAATTAAAAGCCTCGTGAACGGACAGTCCAAAAGCCACCAAACCTATTCGTGTAACTACCAATGGGCTCCCCAACAAGTCAACAACACTTAGAGCATCTTTAACGGACGTAAACTATTCGATCAACTAACGATGTGGCCCGTTGCTTATTGTTCACTCCCATTGGAGTGAATCTATATACATGTCGTCAGCGGTTCACTAAAATTAGTTGCCGTGCACAATAGAGTGAACGATGAAATGACGTCAACTAAACTTAAAATACTCATTTTATTTGTTTCTCAACAGAATTGAAGAAATGGAGGGCAAAGAAACAGAATCAAAAGGCCAAAATTTAGAGAGAAGAATATTAATAGAAAATTACAAGAATCAGAATAAAAAATACAAAACATGATGAAACAAAATTACAAAACAGAATAAAAAATTACAACAAAAATTGTAATGAAAACAATCAAACAGAATCAAAAATTAAATCAAAAATTTCAAACCCAAACACGATGAGCGCCGCAAACACGATTAACAAATCGTGAACAGGATGAACGCCGCGAACATGATGAATGCCGCAAGCAGTGCATGATGGTGATGGCGGAGGGAGAATGGCGTGAGCGATACAACAAGGGTGAGGTTGAGGGAGAACGGTGAAATATGTGAAGATGAGATCTAGAGAGGTGAGGGCGAGATCTGGTGGCCATGAAGTGCATGAAACGGCCGAGGGCGTGATGAAAGGGAGATCTAAGGGAGATCGAGGGGAAATGAGATCTGAGGGAGAGGGGCGAGGCCGAGGGTGTCGCCTCTCCTTCGCCGGTTGAAAAACAGAGACAGAGAGGGTGAGAGTAAGAGAGAGTGTGTGAGGCAGTGGTTGGAGAGGGAGAAGGCTGAGACCTGAGGAGAAGAGGGAGATGACGAGGGAGAGGAAGATGATGAGGGAAAGCAGCATCGTTGAGAAGCTTCTAGAGCGATTGACGTGGCCCGTTGACACATTGTGTTTTCTTTAAATTGATCAGCGTTGGAGTAAAAATTGCGTCCGTTTCTTATTTCTTAGCTAGCCTGTTTGGGCCCTCCCAAAAATAAGAAACCCAACTTAAAGTGACCCAACGTTAAAGATGCTCTTAGGAGGAGAGATGGGTGGAGTTTTTTTTTATTTGCACGTAAAAGTTGCTGTGTGGAACTGCCACGTAATGGCGAAGAGTACTAATTGACATTTTTGGTTGTAAATTGTTCGTCAAATTAATTTCCACGTTTACAACCTATAACATTTAACTCAAAAGTAACATGCAAAAATAAATTGGGCCCGGTGGTCTAAGGCGACAGCCTCGTTCGCCCAGTGGTCTACACGCCTTGATAGTAAAAATAGTTTGTTTAAAGAAACTTAGGTAATGTTCTTTAAGTGTGTTTAGTATTGTTCATCATATAAAATAGATAAATTTTTTTCTCTCTATCCACTCCTACTATCTCTAACCTCTCATAACTACCACTATCAAACTAATTTTTATTCTATTTTGTGAGAGGAACAGTACCAACCACACCTAAGGAACCTTATCTAAGTTTTGTCCTTTGTTTAATCACTTAAGTTAACTACTTAATCAATTAAACTGCTTAGAAAACTCAAGAACTAGTTTAGGATGGTTTAATCCTTTAAGTATTGTGTTAATCTCTTACAATGAGTAAAATTGATTAGTTTAATCGCTTAAATATATGTTTAAGCACTTAAGTGGATTAAAAATGGTTAATCGCTTAAAATAGATGTTTAAGCGCTTAAGTCAACTAAAATTGGACTTGTTAATTGCTTAAACAAGTAGTTAAGCACTTAAGACACCAAAATGATTAGGTTAATCGCTTAAAGACCCTAGCTAAGCTCTTAAAACAATTTATAATGAACTTTGAGGTTAGCAATGAATCTAGATGATTGATCTAACACATTAGAGCTTAACATTAGATCCCGTAGCTTACGAATATAACCTTATGAATTTCTGCATTGTTGTTGATAAATTGGGGGGAAGCAAACAATCATTAGTGTTTTTTGGAGATACTTACTAATGTAGAAGTAGAAGGCCAAATCAAACACTAAATATACTATGATGATTCGATGATGTATAATCTATGCGCATACATTTAGAAACATAATCGCCAATTGTCATGGGCTAGGCCCATTTGTTTCTAAAATCTAAAGTTATGTTGTATGATTATTTGTGTTTGAGGAAGGTTCGTTATTTGATTGCAAAGTATAAACAATAGTTTAAAAAATTTATTAGCTTCATAATTCTATTTATTTGGCATATATATTTTTATAAATTCTGAACGGAGGGATGGGTTAGGGCCTGTTGCGCTATTTGAGACTTAAAGGCAAGTGCACCCTATCGTAAAAGTAATAAAAGAATATTTGAGGACTCCGAGTATCGTAACCACAGGACTATCGATAATTACTAGATCAATTAATTTCCTTATGTTATTTAGATAAACGAGGTTCAAGAATAGTTGCAGGTTTGGTATCAATTCGTGATGAAAAACAATTAGACAAGAGCAACGAAGGAGTTCAATAATGGGGGACCTAGGGTCACTGGTTTCACCTATGTCAATACTTCGAACACTACCAATAATCAACACTTTATATTCCCTTATTGGTTATCTATCACTTACTCTAATATTATTAATATTCATTATGATCAAACACAATATTAAGAGTCTTCCCCTTAACTAACTACCTCCATTATCATGCAAGGCAACTGTTAAAAAAATGATTAAGACACAGCAAACTCGTCGATTTAACTACTGATTAAAATAAAGGGAATGGACGCCAACCCTTAATACCAATTTAATCCAAGAGTTCTATTAATTAATCATGGTGAGGTTACCTATTGAATTAATTATCTAGTTAATGGATGATCAGGCCTTATAAGGATTCAAACACAACGATAAATTTAACCAATAAACGGAAACATAAATCATATCATAATTAAAAAGTATTCAAATCGTAAGGCATATGATCCACCAAACCCTAAAGAAGCATTTAGCTACACATAGTCATGGTAAACATAACATAGATTAAATCCACAAATCCCATTCAAGCAGTAAATAAACTAAAAACCCGTAGACGGTCTTGTCGGTCCATGATCAAATCATTAAGAATCTCTCCGAAAATCTCCTCTGGTGCTCAAGAATAGCTCTCCAAAGTTAGCAAATGATCCAAGTTCCTTCTTCAGTTGCTGGGAGCTTCTTATTTATAGAAATTCCTCAAAATAGGTCAATTCCAAGCACTTGTACGACCCTACATCACTAAAAAATTTGATTCTGGCCAGCAGCGAGCCTGTGCACAGTCGTGCTTGTCCTTTTAGGCGTGTTCTTGCACAGTCGTGGCATTTTATCAGAGCCCCTACACCGTAGCGTGTTCTTGCACGATCGTGCACCATGCTTATGCAGGCCGTGCACACCACCCTAAACATGGCTGAAATCTCTTTTTCTCCATCTAGGGCCTTGCACAGTGCACATGGACTTCACAATTTGGTGCTTTTTGTTTCTAAAGCTGAAAAGACTTGTAATTTGCACACTTTTCCAGCATTTCCCATATTTAAGGTAATTCTACATAAAACATATGAAACCAGGTGAGAAAAAGATCTTTAAACCATATATTAAGGTAATTTGTGTAGCAAATTACCTTTTCAAAACATGTAAGATATGGGTTAATCAAGGCCCACGTTTACCCCTCCCTGTGTCTGTTACTATTTATGTTAGGATCAGAAGAATAAACTGAATGATCTCTCTTGTTTATTGCCATTGATTGAAATGATTATATACACATTACAATGATAAGAAGCTAAAACAGAATACACAAAACTAACTAACAAACAGAAACTAGACTTTCTAATATGGACCAGCCCAGGCCCAATACAATAGAAGAGCATTGAGGCCCAATATCTAACAAAGTCCTCCCTTAATACTGATTGTGTTAACAAATCAGTTTAACTCATCTATGCAGCATACTCTCAATTCAGTGCGCAGTCTTTTAAAAGTCTCAAGTTTGAGAGTTTTTGTCATTATGTCAGAAACTTGATCCTATGAGCTACAATGAATCAGCTCAATTATTCCTTCCTTCACCAAATCACGCAGGAAATGGAACCTAACGTCAATGTGTTTGCTTTTACCGTGAAGTATTGGGTTCTTTGACAATTTTATTGTAGAGCTATTGTCACAAAGAATGGTTGTTGATATATTCTGCTTGTGTTTCAATCTGTCTAGCACTCTTCTTAGCCAAATAGCTTGGCAAGCACAAATAGCAGCTGCTATAAATTCTGCCTCAGTTGTGGATAGAGTCACAACTGGTTGCTTTTTGGAGGACCATGAAATCGCTGCTGAACCGAGCTTGAAAACATAACCAGAAGTGCTTTTGCGATCATCAATATCCCCTGCATAGTCACTGTCAGTGAAACCATCCAAGTTTAGATTCCCTGCTCTGCTGTACATGATCCCATAGTTGATTGTGCCCTTCAAGTATCTCAATATCTTCTTTGCCACTTGTAGATGCATTGAGGTAGGTTTCTCCATGTACCTACTGATCAATCCCACCACAAACTTAAGATCAGGCCGAGTAGCAGTCAAATACATCAAGCAACCAACAATTTGCTTGCAGTATGCGGGATCTACTAACTCTCCACTCCCTTCTCTTGAAATTTTAGTACCTGGAACAATCGGACTCTTTATTGCATTTGCACTCATCATGTCAAACCTCTCAAGAATTTCTTTTGCATATTTAGTTTGAGAGATGAAGATCCCTGCAGAATTCTGCACTAATTCTACACCAAGAAAGTAGTTCATTTTGCCTAAGTTTGTCATATCAAAAACTACTTCATTGACTCTTTAAATTCAGTGAACATGTCTTCATTATTCCCAGTAAAAATCAAGTCATCCACATAGAGGTTAACCACTAGTATGCCGTTGCCAGAATATTTCACAAATAAAATGTGCTCTGAAGGGCATTTTTCAAACCCTTCCTTATGAAAATATCCTTCAATCTTACTATACCAAGCTCTTGGAGCTTGTTTCAATCCATACAAGGCTTTCTTCAACTTGTACACCTTGTTTTATTCTTCCTTTTTCACATATCCTTGAGGCTGTTCTATGAAGACAGTTTCCCTTATTTCTCCATGGAGAAAAATACTTTTTACATCTAACTGGTAGAGAGTCCAGCCTTTGAGAGCTGCAAAGGCCACAATAGTTCTAATGGTGTCCCATCTTGCAACTGGTGCAAATACTTCACTATAGTCAATCCCATGTTTTTGAGCATACCCCTTTGCAACAAGTCTTGCCTTTTGTTTTTTTCACCTCACCTTTTTCATTGTACTTTGTCTTGAAAATCCATTTGACTCTAATTATCTTTGCCCCTGCTGGGAGAGTAGTGAGCTCCCATGTTCCATTCCTCTCTATGGCTTCTATTTCAGCATCCATGGCCCTTTTCCATTTACTGTTCTTTACTGCTTCATCAAAATGAACCGGATCATCATTTGAGGTGAAAACTGCCAAGTTGTGCAGCTCCTCTTCTTGTTCTAAGATCATCACATAATCAACATGCCATGCTGGTTTTGACTTTTTCCTCCCTTGATCTTCAGCTTCTGCAGTGTCTTCCACAGAATCTTCATTAGATGCATCACTTGCAGTTGTTTCTGCTGCAGGTACATTGTTGTCTTCCAGTATCTGTTTTGCAGTTCTGTTTTCTTCATGGTTTGTGTAACACCTGAGGACGAGATCGACCTCGTATTAGGACGTCGTATCGAGACCTCGCGTCGAGATCTCGTGTCGAGACCTCGTACCAAGACCTCGTGTCGAGATCCCGTGCCAAGACCGCGTGCACTAGCTGCTGAGCTGAGGAGATCGCGTGCATTAGCTGCTGAGATCGCGCACCGAGCTGATGAGGTCGCGTACCGAGCTGAGGAGGTCGCATGTCGAACTGAGGAGGCCGCGTGCACGAACTCGTGTTAGAGCCTTGTGCGCCTGCACAAGCACCCTGATCGACCTCGTGTCGAGACTGTAACTCGTATTTTACGAACGTTATTTAGCATTGATGATTCTATTGTTTGTAATATTTATATTATCGGTTGCTCTCGTTGCTGTGTTTTAGATCTGTAACCTATAGATTAGAGGGTAATCATGAGAGGGAAGAGATTAGATGGGTAGAATGATTGATGGGATTAGCATCTCATAACAGTAGTTACACGTCACTTATTTGTGTGTTGTTTTAAAAAAGAAAAATTCATTTAGTAGTTTATCTACCGGCTGTATATTCGATCAGCCCCTCACAACTCTCACTTTCTCTTTTCTTCTTTCTTCTTCTCTGAGTTTCCTCTTCCTCTCCAAAACTTCCATCGAAGAACCTTGGATTTTACTGAGCTTCTGCACAAACTTTCTTCATCAAACTTGTTCCTCATCATCTCCTCGACATATATCACCATCTCGACCATCATCTGAGGTATGGAAAAACATATTTTCTCTTCCTTCATGCTACTGTTTAGCGCCATTTCTTCCTTCCATTTTAGCTAGTTTTTATGCTTCCAAATCATGTCGTATTGATAGGTTTTCTTCTTCATGACATGACCTACCTTTCTAACCAATTATTTGAGCTTGTAAAACAAATTGCTTTCTCTGTTTTCTGCAATAGGCAGTGCCCAAAATCCTCCCTATTTGGTTTGTTGTTGATTTATCTGTTGTAGCATCATATAACCTTTTTCACGAACTTTTGATCGAAAACCCTAACTTTGTGTTAGAAGAAAAATGGTTTTGTCTAGTAATGTATGAAAGAAGTTTTTAATAAAATTTTAGAAGAAAAGGAGTTATTTTGAAATGTTCGAAATCTGGTTGTATTTGTTTAAGTTTTTAAGTTTTAATGTTTACTCGGTTTGTCGTTAAGATTGGGGTAATGAGAGCTAAGTGTTATTAGAACCCATAGATAGAACTAAGTTGTGCTCGTATTAGGCAGTGTGACTCCCGAGGTCGTGTGATTTCCGAACCCGAGGACGTGGGAGCAGTGGGATCCAGATCGAGAACTGTACGTGTCGAGATCGAGTAAGAGAAGTCGTTGTCAAGCTCGTTTGAAGACAGCTGTGTTGAGGTCGTTATCGAGCAGCGTAGCTTGGAGTTCGGTAAGGGCACTTCTAAACATTCTAGGATTTTTATTGTTATATTACTATGTATGGATTCCTTGATTTGTGTCGAGCATGTAATGTTGTGATATGATTGGGTTTTTGCATGTATTTAATATGTGATTGAATATATGTTGTGAATTATGTATTGACTGTTGAATTGCGTTTCTTCATGTCGAGCTTGCTCTTTTTATTTGACATGCGGTTGAATATCTTGTGTATAACTCTTTGAATATCGTATGCGGCGAATTGTTCATCGAGTGAGCGAGCTAGGCGAGTCGTTATGACGTTTTTGAGCCGTGACCCGGATAACTAAGGGTGCTAGGTCCCCTTTTGTTTACGGGAGATTGACTAGACGTCGCCACGCTATGGGACCTGAGTTGACTGTCCTAGGGAGAGCGAAGATCCCAAGGCTTCGGCTGGACTTTCCAGCATACGGTACGGCGTGTGCATTCCGGAAAAATTGTCGAGTCGAGAGAAATGGATAGCGAGTTGAGTCGAGTTTAGAGTGAGATGGTCGAGTCACGTTTGGTGAATGTTATACTTTGCTGTTTACTTATTTCTTTATGCCGTGTTTATCTTGAATTGTTGAGAAGTTGACCCTTTCCCGTGGTACCTTCAATCCATGATGGCTACCCAGGCGATGTCGAGGTTGCAGGGAACTCGACAGCAGATGATGACAAGGAGGAGCTCGACGAGGATCAGGGCGACGACCTCTATTTGTCGTGATTGATTATGTTTGTGGGATGTTTTTTGGGATGACTGTTCTTTGTTGTTTTTGTGTATAGTGGTTGTGACCAGTTGGGCCGGTTATATTTTGTTATTACAAGGTAGACTGGTGGTCTTACTTTTGGAGCAGCCCCCTGCGTGGGTGTCTGCCGGAAGTACCCCCAGGGTATGATTGCTCTCTTGAAGTCGTCATACCTTAGGTGTATTTTCTTTATACATTATTACTCTGTATTTTGTATACATTATCATTTCGAGTGGTATATATGTATATTATGCATGTATGTTTTATTAGAATTTATGTCTTGTGTCTTAGTTGCACCATGTTTTCGAAAAGCTGTAATTACTCTGATGTGCACGAGCTGGTTTTATAAAAAAAATAATAGACCGTACTTTTCTAAAGGGCACAAGAGTATCGTTTAAAACACATCGCATACAGGGTAACTAGAGCTCGGTGTGTTGAGCTCGGTAACTCGAGCTCGGTATGTCTGGAGCTTGGTAGCGGTCCGGAAACGGGTCGTTACAATGTTGGTATCAGAGCAGTTCGGTTCTGACCGGGCTGTGCATAGGAAATTTGGACTGGTCACTGTGTCGGGATATACATATATGTGTGTCGGGTACATGGTTGTACTATACTGATTGCTGTTTGATTAAGTGAAGCACTTATTGCTTGAAAAAATTGTTTAAACTGTTTCTTGATTGAAGTAGTGTGTTTTAACACATCCTTGTTGTGAGATTCTGACAGAGTTTTGAACTTTGTGGAATCTAATGCCACCTCGTAGGGATACGACAGCTGCACCCGAGAACGTCGACATGGAACGAGCAATTCAAGCTATGACCGAGATGGCGGCAGCCATGGCTCAAAGAATCACCGTCAGAACTCAACAGTTAACGCAATGGCTCACCAGACGGCAGCGTTAACTCCAAAGAAACTTACAAAGAACAACAAATGAAAGCAGAGCTGAGGCCGAGGCGAGAGGATTAGCGGACTTTAGGAAGCATGATCCAGAAGTTCTACGGTGAGCCAAACCAGATAAAGCTGATCTTTGGATGCAAGAGATCGAGAAGATCTTCGAGGCACTCCATTGCCCAAACAACGTGAAGGTAGACTACGCTACCTACTTGCTGCTAGGAGACGCAGAGTATTGGTGGAAGGGAGTGAAGCAAGCACTGATAGCGGAACGTCGCGAGATAACTTGGGAGCTTTTTCGTGGAAGGTTCTTGGACAAATACTTCCCAGATACTGCACGAGCTGAGAAGGAGCAAGAGTTTCTTCAACTACAACAAGGCAGTATGACAGTGTCCGAGTATGCAGCCAAGTTTGAGTCATCAAGGCAGGTATTTCAGTCCATTTCGTGATCGAGCTGACCAAGGATGGTTAAGCGAGAGGTTCCAACGAGGTCTGAGATTTGACATTCAGAAGTCGGTGGTGTCACTGAGGATCAGGAATCTACAAGAGCTGATAGATCGTTGTGTCGAGGTAGAGGGTGTAAGAAGCCACAAGAAGAAAACTGTTGTAGGCGGACCGGTGAGACCCCAGAGTGCGGGGCAGAGGTTTACACAGAAGGGGAAACAACTGCAGAAGAAGCCTTACAACCGACCTCAGGGGAACAACAACAGGGGACAATATCGTCCGATGACCCAGGGAGCGAGAAGCGGAGGACAGACCGGTGCCGAGGTGACTTGCTATCGTTGTGGAAGGCCAGGACATTATGCGAGTGACTGCACTCAGAAGGAAGAGGTATGTTTCAACTGTAAGAAGCCAGGGCATTTTGCCAAGGATTGTCCCACACCTAAAGCTGAACCGGCAATGCTTGCGGCAAAGGCCAAAGGGAAGCGTCAGGTAGCTAAAGCGTAGTCTTACGCATGAGCGGTGAGGAAGCGAGCGGTGATGATCTTATTCAAGGTGAATGTGAGATAGAGGTAAATCCTTATCCGTCCTCTTTGATTCGTGCAACCCATTCCTTTATTTCTTCGATTGTGTGAACCATTTGAACTTGACTGTGGATCGCTACTGCTCAAATTGGTAGTTACAACCCCAGCTGCTAAAACCTTAGTCACAAACACTGCATGTCTTAATTGTGTAGTGGTTATTCAGAGTAGAAAGTTTGTGGTCAATTTGGTTTGTTTGCCTCTTAAGGGCTTAGATGTCATCCTCGGGATGGTTTGGGTGTCACACCACCATGTCCTCTTGGGTGTGCCCGTAAAGCGTAATTTTCCTGCACCTTGGAGTCTCCAATTATCTTTCTTTGAGCGTATTGGGGTTTCTTTGAAAGAAGGAACTAGGGAATACATGTATCTGGCTAGTTCAGAAGTTTTCCAGCAGATCGAAGTGAAGAATGTACGGTGGTGTGTGACTTTGTGGGCGTTTTCGAAGGCGTGCGGGGTTACCACCGGTCACGAGAGGTCGAGTTCTCCATCGAGTTGATTCCAGGAACAGGACCGATTTCCAAAGCGGCATACAGGATGTCTCCTGCCGAGATGAAAGAACTGAAGTCCCAAATCGAACACTTGGAGTCAAAGCAATTCATACGACCGAGCGTGTCACCGTGGGGAGCTCCAGTGTTGTTGGTTAAGAAGAAGGATGGACGATGAAGGGTGGGCGTGGACTACCCGGAGCACAACAAGGTTCTTGTGAAGAACGGTATCCGTTACCGTATTGACGACTTGATGGATCAACTTCGTGGAGCGGCGATCTTTTCCAAGATAGATTTGAAGTCTGGTTATCATCAGATTCGCGTGAAGGAGGAAGATATCCCCAAAACAGCTTTCAGGACTAGGTATGGTCACTACGAGTATTTGGTGATGCCGTTCGGAGTGACAAATGCGCCAGCTGTGTTTATGGATTACATGAATAGGATTTTCCATTCGTTTTTGGATCAGTTCGTTGTAGTGTTCATCGACGACATCCTGATCTACTCGAAGAACCGAGAAGAGCACGAAGAACACTTACGTCGAGTACTACAGATATTACGAGAGAAGCAACTCTATGCCAACCTGTCGAAGTGTGAATTTTGGCTCGAAGAGGTGAATTTTCTTGGTCATGTGATTTCCAAAGAAGGAATAGCTGTGGATCCAACTAAGATTGAGGCGGTGTTAGCGTGGGAACAGCCGAAGACGGTTACCGACATCAGGAGTTTTGTTGGCTTAGCAGGCTATTATCGAAGATTCATTGAAGGTTTCTCGAAGATTGTCGCGCCTCTTACACGGCTTACGAGGAAGGATCAACCTTTTGCCTGGACCGAGGAGTGTGAATCCAGTTTCCAAAGACTGAAGGAGCTTTTGACAACAGCGCCTGTGTTGATTTTGTCTCAACCCGAAGAGCCTTATGAGGTGTATTGTGATGCGTCACACCAGGGATTGGGATGCGTGCTGATGCAACATCGGAAGGTGGTCGCGTATGCTTCAAGACAACTTAAGATTCACGAGAGGAACTACCCTACTCACGATTTGGAGCTGGGCAAAGCGGTGGTTTTTGTCGAAGATATGGAGACACTACCTTTATGGGAGCACTCTTCTTTGTTTCGGCGATCACAAGAGCTTGAAGTACTGTTCGATCGAAAAGAGCTCAACATGCGTCGGCGAAGATGGACAATTTCTCAAGGACTACGACTTTACGTTGGAATACCATCCGGTAAGGCTAACATAGTAGCGGATGCATTGAGCGAAAGAGCGTTTTAGCCTCAAAGAATGATGATCAAGGAGTTGGAGATGCTCGAGAAGTTAGAGACTTGAAGTTGAGTGTGGAAGTTTCACCGGAAGCCGAGATTTGGTATGCTTACCATTTCTAACAGATTGTTGGGCGAGATCCGAGACCAGCGAGGTTCATGACGAGCTCCTGCAAGAGAAGGTCGATTGATAAGCGCAAGGAAGGCGTGAATTCCAAGTCGGAACGGACAACATCTTGAGATGTAATGGCCGAGTGTGTGTACCTAACGTAGCGGAGCTGAGAAAGTTAATACTTGACGAAGCGCATAAGAGCAACTTTAGTATTCATCCAGGAGTTACGAAGATGTATCAAGACTTGAAGAAGCAGTTTTGGTGGTCCGGAATGAAGAAGGAAGTGGTGAGTCGTAACCGTGTTTAACGTGTCGAAGCGAAGGTGGAGCACCAACGACTGCGGGAATGCTACAATCGCTGACGCATCACTATGGAAATGGGACAGTATCTCCATGGATTTCGTTGTAGGTTTGCCGAAGACGCAGAAGAAGAATGATTCGATTTGGGTGATCGTCGACCGATTGACCAAATCTGCTCATTTCTTGCCAGTGAGGTCGACATACAACGTGGAAAAGCTGACCGAGATCTACATCGCGGAGATAGTGCGACTTCATGGTATACCCTCGTCAATCGTGTCGGACCGAGATCCGAAGTTCACGTCACATTTTTGGAGGGAATTGCAAGAAGCGATGGGAACCGAGCTCAGGCTTAGCTCGGCATATCACCCCCAAACTGACGGTCAGACTGAGAGAATGATCCAATCACTTGAAGATTTGTTGCGAGCGTGTACCTTAGATCACCGAGGAAGTTGGGACGACGTCTTACCATTGGTGGAGTTCACCTACAATAACAGTTTCCATGCGAGTATTGGAATGGCACCTTTTGAAGCAACTTGTATGGGCGAAATGTCGACGCCTCTTTGTTGGTACCAGGATGGCGGCGTTACGTTGTGGGACCAGATATGATCCAGCGGATCATCGAGAAGATCCGTTTGATCAGAGATAGGATGCGAACATCTCAAAGTCGACAGAAGAGTTATGCGGACCAACGACGTCGACCACTCGAGTTCGAAGAAGGAGAACATGTATTTCTTAGAGTCACCCCCACTACTGGAGTTGGTCGAGCGATCAAATCCAAGAAACTTACCCCTAAATTTATTGGACCCTATCAGATTCTTCGTCGTGTTGGTCCAGTGGCATATCAGATTGCCTTGCCACCCTTCTTGTCGAATATTCATGACGTCTTCCACGTCTCACAATTGCGGAAATATATTTCCGACCCCTCTTATGTCATCGAACCAGATGTGATTCAACTGAAGGACGACCTATCTTTCGAAGCATCACCAAAGAAGGATTGTTGGCCAGGAAAGCCAAGCGATTCTTGAACAAAGAGATCCAACTTGTCAAAGTTGTGTGGGATCAAGAAGGCGGAGATGCGACTTAGGAGCTGGAGGAGAAGATGAAGACTTCGATTACCACTGAACTCTTTCATGGTAAGTATCTTATTTGCAATTTCGAGGACGAAATTTTTTTTAGAGGGAGAGATTGTAACACCTGAGGACGAGATCGACCTCGTATTAGGACGTCGTATCGAGACCTCGCGTCGAGATCTCGTGTCGAGACCTCGTACCAAGACCTCGTGTCGAGATCCCGTGCCAAGACCGCGTGCACTAGCTGCTGAGCTGAGGAGATCGCGTGCATTAGCTGCTGAGATCGCGCACCGAGCTGATGAGGTCGCGTACCGAGCTAAGGAGGTCGCATGTCGAACTGAGGAGGCCGCGTGCACGAACTCGTGTTAGAGCCTTGTGCGCCTGCACAAGCACCCTGATCAACCTCGTGTCGAGACTGTAACTCGTATTTTACGAACGTTATTTAGCGTTGATGATTCTATTGTTTGTAATATTTATATTATCGGTTGCTCTCGTTGCTGTGTTTTAGATCTGTAACCTATAGATTAGAGGGTAATCATGAGAGGGAAGAGATTAGATGGGTAGAATGATTGATGGGATTAGCATCTCATAACAGTAGTTACACGTCACTTATTTGTGTGTTGTTTTAAAAATGAAAAATTCATTTAGTAGTTTATCTACCGGCTGTATATTCGATCAGCCCCTCACAACTCTCACTTTCTCTTTTCTTCTTTCTTCTTCTCTGAGTTTCCTCTTCCTCTCCAAAACTTCTTCCATCGAAGAACCTTGGATTTTACTGAGCTTCTGCACAATGTTTTCGAAAAGCTGTAATTACTCTGATGTGCACGAGCTGGTTTTATAAAAAAAAATAATAGACCGTACTTTTCTAAAGGGCACAAGAGTATCGTTTAAAACACATCGCATACAGGGTAACTAGAGCTCGGTGTGTTGAGCTCGGTAACTCGAGCTCGGTATGTCTGGAGCTCGGTAGCGGTCCGGAAATGGGTCGTTACAGTTTGGTTCTGTGTTACCATCCCCTTCATCACCTCTATCTCCCATATCTATCAGCCCATAATCCTTACTTTCTGTTGCCTTTTTCCAATCCCACTTTTCAGTTTCATCAAATACAACATTTCTACTAATCACAATCTTTTTAGAGATTGGATCATAGAGTCTATAACCCTTTGATTCCTCACTTACACCAAATAGCACACATTTTTTGCTTTTGTCATCCAGCTTCTTTCTCTGTGAATATGAAATATGAACATGGCCTATACATCCAAATATTTTGAAGAAATGAACAGAGGGTTTGACACCACTCCAGGCTTCTTTAGGAATCATACTGGACTGCCACTGTGGGACACCTGTTTTGAACATATATGGACCAGTTTACAGCTTCTGGCCAGAACACTTTAGGCATATCTTTCTCGAACAACATGCTTCTAACCATATTCAAGATAGTTCTATTTTTTCTTTCAGCCACCCCATTTTGTTGGGGTGAGTATGCTACTGTTAGGTTCCTTTTAATTCCATTAGAATTACATAATTCATCAAAATCAGTGGAATTAAACTCTCCTCCTCTATCAGTTCTAAGGCAACCAACTTGGTTTCCACTCTCTTTTTTAACTACAAGTTTGAAATGTTTAAAACTTTCCAATGCAGCAGATTTTTCTGGCAGAAAGTATACCCAAGTTTTTCTACTAAAGTCATCTATGAAGGTCAAGTAATACCTTTTATGACTGTTTGACTCAGGTTTGATAGGCCCACAAATGTCTGCATGGATCAGTTGTAGCTTCTGTGATGCCCTCCAAGTGCTCTTGTTTGGAAAGCTTTCCCTGTGTTGCTTCCCAATCAGACAGCTACTGCACACTTTCGATGATTCTTCAAGTTTAGGCAAGCCCCTCACCATTTCTTTCTGCATCAGTGTCTTCAACCCCTTGTAATTGAGGTGTCCAAGTCTGCAATGCCAGAGATATATAGGATCTTCGGAAATTGCCTTGAAACATGTTGGAGGAAGGATATTGATCATAGCCACAAACATCATGTTTGAAGACATTTGTGATTGAATGATCAAACCCTTAGTTGGGTGGAACACCTTACACCAATTCTGCTTAAAAACCACGATCAAATTCTTTTCTTAAAGCTGCCCTATGCTTAGCAGATTGTTCTTCAATCCTGGAATGTAGTACACTTCCATAATGATTTGAATCAAACCATCTGTTTCAAACTTCACATCTCCGTTTCCCATTACTTCCATTTTGGAGTCATCCCCCAATTTCACAGTGACTCTGAAATGATCATCCAAGTTTGAGAACCATTCTTTAATCCCGCACATATGGTTGCTGCAACCTGAATCAAGAAACCACATCCTTTCCTTTAAAGATTCCTTCCCTGTTGTGTGTGCCATAAATAGCAGTTGTTCTTCCTCATCAAATTCGGCATAATTTGCCTTTTCTTCCCAACTGGGGCACTCATATTGGACATGCCCCAATTTGTGGCAATTATAACATTCCATCAGCTCCTTGTTGAATTGTTGTCTTCCCCTGCCACGACCCCCTCTAGCACCTCTGCGTCCCCTTCCTCTGGATCTGCCAGAATTTGATACCTTGTGAGCTTGATCTTCATCTTTATGTCCCTTCATTCGTTGCTCATGAACAAGAAGGCTGCTATGTAACTCATCTACCGTCAGTGTGGTGACATCATTAGATTCTTCTATTGAGAAAACAACATAATTGAATTTCCCAGTCATCGATCTCAAGATCTTTTCAACCACTGTTGTTTCTTCAATCTTCTCACCATGCGTCTTCGTTTTGTTGACAATTGCAAGGGTTCTAGCAAAATACTCATCTACAGATTCACCTTCTTTCATACCAAGAAGTTTGAACTCTCTTCTTACGGCTTGCAATTGAGCCCTCTTCACCTTCGTGGAGCCTTGGTATTTCATCCTCATTGAATAGATGCTCCTATCAATCGATTGGAACAAGTAATTCTTGGCCTTTAAATCCTTCAATTTGCTGTCTTCACCCTTCTTAGTTTGTTCTGGGGTTGCTCCGTCAGGGGGGTGTGTAAACTCCTTCTTCGATCAAGTGCCAATATTCCTTCGATCGAAGGAGATTCTCCATCAGCATTGACCAATGGTCATAATGACCGTCAAACTTAGGGATCACGGGTTGCAAGAAACTGGTTCCTTCCGCCATGAAAGAACTCAGGTCTTCAAATTTTACTCTCTGTGAAAGATTCACGCTTTTCTTCTCCTCACACACTCAAGAACTGCGGTTCGTATCAGGCCCCAGTTGGAGCTCTGATACCAGCTGTTAGGATCAGAAGAATAAACTGAATGATCTCTCTTGTTTATTGTCATTGATTGAAATGACTATATACACATTACAATGATAAGAAGCTAAAACAGAATACACAAAACTAACTAACAAACAGAAACTAGACTTTCTAATATGGACCGGCCCAGGCCATACAATAGGAGAGCACTGAGGCACAATATCTAACAATTTACACATATTCAATCTAGTTATAAAATATAACAAATAAAATAGAAAAAACTAGCTATATATAACATCATTAATTCTAAATATTTCCAATGCAATACACAGATGAAGTATATGTTTGGTGTGTCAGTTTTTTCAAATACAATATATACTTTAAAGATAAAAATAGAAGAGAAGCAATTAATTTTTTTCCAATAATTGCTAATGCCCCTTCTACTACATTATCAAGTGATGATTGAGACAAGCAAGGTATTACTAATGTCTTTGGTGCAAAAAATAGTGAGCTATCTAATCCAGCAAAGCTTAATTCACCTGATTCTTGTTCAAGAATGAAGCATTGTAGACCGTCAATAGCTGAGTTTATGACTATATTATTTTGCCAACATAATGAAAATCATATCTTGAAGTCTTAATTTGATGCAAAAGGTAAGCATGCTTCTGACAGTGGCAGTTGTAAATATCATGTTCAGAGTCCCAAGGCCAAAAAAAATAAAATTGAACTTACCAGTAAAAGAAAATTTATTTGTCACTATGGATGTAAAGACCTTCTATGATAATATTAGGTATTGCGCGTGAAGAGTGAACACTCTGTTGAGGTGCAACCAAAGTCCCACATAGACTAAACAAGAGGAAGAACAATGGTTTATAAGAAAGAAAATGTCTCATTGGTATGAGGCCTTTTGGGGAATATCCAAAAGCAAAACCATGAGGGCTTAAAGCCCAAAGTGGACAATATCATACCAATGTGGAGACATGTAAGACCCCTCGGTACCCCTAACAAGTGGTATCAGAGCCGATGGTGTCGGCTTGGGCGAGTATTGGAATAGCTGTTGGGATCTGAGTCAAAGATCCTTGTGTCGAAAGTCTTCCTGGCTGTGTGGTGATCAGGCGGCGTGTCCCGACAGTGTGGTGAGCAGGCGGTGTGTCCTGTTAGTCGGCGGTACAAGTATAAACAGACTAAATACTCGGAGGCTTCCGCTGGAGGGGAGGATGAACTATGGTCCTTTGTTTGAGGGGAGGATTGTTGAGGTGCAACCAAAGTCCCACATAGACTAAACAAGAGGAAGAACAATGGTTTATAAGAAAGAAAATGTCCCATTGGTATGAGGCCTTTTGGGGAATATCCAAAAGCAAAACCATGAGGGCTTAAAGCCCAAAGTGGACAATATCATACCAATGTGGAGACATGTAAGACCCCTCGGTACCCCTAACAAGACACTCTACTATAAGAAAAGAAAATCCAGAAAAAATCTCAAGTAAGTTATCCTTCCTAAGAGGTTACATGTAATTGAAGTACACCACTGGACAGATTCCCCATGCTAGTTGTTCTTTCTATTGATTTCGTAACTAGCTACTATTGAAGCCAAAGCTTCAGGAACTTTCTGCTTCTTAAAGTCAAACATGTTTACCCTGTTAAAAAAATGCATTACTCAGAAGAAGAACATTAACCTATTATATCATTCCTTTCATTGAAACAAACCTCCAGGGGATAACATAGTAATATTTTTATTACAAGAAATAATTCACCAAAATATATCAACAAATGGAGACTGAGGAATGGAAGATGGTGTAGAGTCAACAATGCAGACAGCCGTTTCAAGGTCGAAGAATTTGGAAATCAAGACAATGGGTGGAGGAAGGCAATATGAGTCTCAAAAGGGGGATTGATATTAGGGTGGCGCTAATCATACCCCCTTGTTTCCTAACCATACCCCCTGACACACTAATGAAAATAATAATACCAAAAATCCCCTTTCCTTATATTTTAATATATTCGTTAAAACTCATCACTCTCAACCCTCTCTTCTCCATTCTTTCACCCCTCTCTTCTCTACACTCTTCTCCACTCTCTCTATCTCATGAATGTTGGGAAACTGACTTAAAGGCTTCCCTTCTACTTCCATTAGCCTTGGTAAGTGCCCGTTTTCATGTTTCATTCGATGTTTTTTTTTTCTGCGTTTTGGGTTTGTACGTGAACTTAAATCACGTACGTTATAATTTGATTTTCAACACGTACGTGATTTCAATTCACGTATCGCCTATAACTCGCATGTCCACATTGTATACGTGAATTCAATTCACGTAAGCAAATTCACGTATGAGTACGTGAATTAAATTCACGTAGGTGATGTGGAAACAGTTTTGGGCTATACGTTTGCTAATTTTTCCTGATGCAATTTTGTCAATGTTTAACCCCAGTAAATGGACTCTGAGCAAGAATATGATGACGCACAGCTGGACGACGTGGATTGTACTGAGGGCTCACAGTTGGTGGATTGTACTGATGTATTCATCATTGAAGAGGTATTAAATGTGAGAAGTAAAACATTTATGATTTGTTAACATATTATTTTTTACAGTTTTGTCGTTTATGTTTTTGTAGGTGTTTGCCACCCGAAATGATCTATTGAGATGGGCCAGAGAAGTTGGCAGGCGGCATGGTATTGTTGTTGTCATACTTAGGTCTGAAAAAAGGACAGGACGTCTAGGAACGAAGACAAACTTAAGTCTTGCTTGTGAGAGAAGCGGAAAATATAGACCTTGGAAGAACCCGCAGCCTGTGAGGGGTGCCGGCACTAAGAAATGTGAGTGTCCTTTTAGATTGAGAGGGAGACCTATGGTTGACGGTCAAGGTTGGGCAATTGACGTAAAATGTGGTATTCACAACCACGAGTTGTCCGAGACATTAACCTGTCATTCTTATGTTGGCCGGCTATCCAGTGAAGAGAAGTCCCTAGTAGATGACATGACAAAGAATACGGTTAAGCCGAGAAACATACCGTTGACACTAAAGGATCGTAATGTGGAGAGTCTAACTACAATTAGGCACGTTTACAATGCACGCCAAGCGTACCGGTCGTCCATTAGAGGTAATAGAACTGAAATGCAACAATTAATGACCTTGATGGAATGCGATTAGTATGTGTATCGGTATAGGAAGGGGGACGATTCTAATGAGTTGAGGGACATATTCTGGGCACATCCAGATGTCATCACGCTTGTCAATACCTTCCACCTTGTATTGATTATTGATAGCACTTACAAGACTTATCGATACCGCTTGCCACTACTTGAGATTGTCGGTGTTACGTCGACCGAAATGACATTTTCTGTGGTATTTGCCTATGTACAGTCTGAGCATGCTGATAACTTCACATGGGCACTGGAAATGTTGAGAGAACACATTACAAGCAGTGAGGTTGGTGTCATCGTTATCGATAAAGACCTTGCCTTGATAAACGCTGTTCGACTTGTATTTCCACGTGCGGCGAACTTGTTGTGTTTGTTTCATGTATGCAAGAATGTGAAGGCAAAATGCAAAATGATTGTGTTTCCAAAGGAGAAACACGAGAAGGTCATGGATGCATGGGATGCTCTTGTGAGGTCATCTGATGAAGCTGAGTACGAGCAGCGGGTGGGTGTGTTTCAATCCATCAGCATTGATTGTTCTTATTTTCACACATTTGTACATCAGTAGTGGAGTAGTGGTAGATTCTTCACAAAGAAAGATTTGTTGAGGCATAGACAAACCGGGTGATGCACTTGGGAAACACGACGACAAACAGGTATTGTATATTTGTAATGAATACTAATTATTTAATCTATGCATTGCTCCTAATTTTATGTTATTGTTTTTTTCAACAGAGTCGAGTCCGCGGATTGGAGCCTGAAGAGAATTTTGCAAAACAGCATGGGAGACATTTGTAGTGTTTGGGATGCTCTTTCTAGTCTGATCATACTACAGCACACCGAGGTCAAGGCGTCATTCCAGAAAAGCATAAGTGTGAAAGAACATCGTAACAGTAGTGTATTGTACAACTCATTGCATGGATTTGTGTCTAAGAGTGCATTGGCTCACATTGCCAATGAGCTTGAGCGTGTTAAGAATGTCGGTATTGATAAGTCCATTTGTGGTTACATTCTTAGGACAACACATGGCCTACCTTGTGCTTGTGAACTTGCCATGTATAGTATGAGACCTATTGCAATTCCATTGGACACCATACATATTTTTTGGAAAAAGTTAAATTTTACAGATCAGGATTTCAACAAGTCAGATGAATTATCTTTGGAACCCAAAATAGCTGTGTTACACAAAAGATTCGATGAGCTTGATGTATCTGGCAAATGTGCACTCAATAGTATAATGCGCGAGGTAGCATACCCAGCCAGGACCTCTATGTGTCTACCTTTTGTTAAGGTAAAAACAAAAGGTGCACCAAAGAAGGGGAAAGGCAAGGTATCCGACAAAGAAAAATCAACAAGGCGTGAACCATCATGGTGGGAACGTGTTGATGCATCTTTTGGATGTAGTGGCAGTAATGCATGCAAAACTCAAGAGTCGATCTAGAAGGTTGATCGACCTAAGGTCCATAAGATTGTGCGACCCACGTTCCCCCGACCTAGAGTTATACCCTATCTTGATTGGTTTCCTGTGGGGATCCACCGTTTCATTGATGATGTTCTGGATGTCAGTGACGATGGTAATTGTGGATATCGTGCAGTTGGCGCTTTGCTTGGTAGGGGTAACGAGTCTTGGTCTATAATCCGTAAGGAGTTGATACTAGAACTTGAACAGTGGAGAAATAACTATGGGAGTTTATTTGGTGGTGAGGTTTAGTTTGGCCATTTTATTCAGTCTTTATATGTTTATACAATGGCAACAGTTGCTAACTGGATGACACTTCGAGAAATGGGACACGTTATTGCTACGAGGTATAACGTGGTCATGGTGTGCCCTATGTCATGTAGTGAATGCGTCATTGTGATCGACTATATCAAAGAATGTCACTATGTCCGGGTAATTCAGTTTTTAAATTTAATTGTCTATAAAATTGTCAATATTTTTTGTTCAGTTTATTTTACTATGTGTAGGTGGCTCACTTTGAGAGGTTTTCTTGAAGCCAGATGCGCCGATACCTCCTGCGAACAACTTGTGGAGGAAAAACAGCTATGAAGAAGCTCACATGTGGGAGGATCCATACCTTTACTGTATGGTGGCTTGGTTGCAAATATTTCCACGCACACAAGACTCTTATACTACTCTAGATGACTGATATTTTTTTTTATAAGTGTTTGTAGTTTTACATATTAATTATGATTTTGTATAATTAATTACGTTTCACCTTGTTTTATTGTATATTAATTATGATGTATAATTAAGTACATAAAGTTTTTGTATAAAATAGTATGTCTCAAAAGGCTTTAATGACTTTCACTGTGTATGCTCAGAAGGTATTAATGAGTTTCACTGTGTGTGCCCAGATGTGTCAAATTACTTCCTTTATTCCATTTGTCTTTTCCACTGCATAAAATCAACGGACGAAAATCTGCCAATACTTTTAACGATCATGATGTAAACCAATTGATTTATAAATATAACGTTGCAGCTTCACTCAAATTCGCAGACAACCCAACCATTTCATCACTTATTTCATTACTTGCTTCATCTGCCATTGAACTCACTCAATCAACCCAGTTGTCTGTGGAGTCGAACCTGGCAGTTGTGTATTACGGTGGAAGAGTTACAACAACACACAATGGCGTGAAATTTGAATGTTCTGATCCTAAAACTATGAGGATAAAGGAAGACATCACCATCGACGAATTGAAGCAGAAGATTCATGGAAAGATCAGAGCTGGTTCGCGAACAGTGTTCAAGATCACTTATCAATGCCCTATGTCCGATGCAAATAGGCATGTTCGATATTCCAGTCTTCAACTTCTAACTGCTGGCGACATAGCAAGAATGTTTGCCGCATTCGGCGAACATTCTAGATATGGTCCTATAGATCTATATGTTGTCATGGCTAGATCGACTGACGAGATTCTTGCCAACTTGCGTGGACCTAGATCCGTTGACGAGATCCTTGCCAACTTGCGTCAAGGAATAAACTCAGTGAATTGATCTGATGGCTCGACCATGCTTCACTTGTTTTTAAGTCTCCCCCTGTTATGTTGTTGAATACGTTTGCTTGTTTTTAAGTCCCCCGTGTAATATGTTGTGTTGTGTTGTTTGTTTTTAAGTCCCTTGTGTAATCTGTTGCTTTGTTTGGATAATATTGTTCGTTTGTGGTATAACAACACAATTCATGACAAAAAATAGTACTAATAATAATTAAGGACATAAGTTTATACAACTAATCCAATATCCATAATAAGTACAATAATAACAACAATCAGTCCAGTTAAAAAAAAAATCACTAAATCGGATGAGATCTCTTCTGCTTCCTCCCGTATGTCTGGCGAACCTGCCCACCATCATGTGTACCCTCCACAGTCGCGCTAGGCTCTCCCTCTGCAGGCATACTGTGCTCTACCTCAATAGGGACACCCTGCATCCTGGCCATTAACTCTATCGCTAGTGGCATCCCATCAGGCACAATGAAGTGACGACCAGCAGTGTTTGCATGATCTCTATCATGCGCTCATCTACCACCTACAAACAATAAACAAGTTAATATTTATACAAGTATACGTAAATTTAATCAAAAGTTATGAAAGTTACCCTGAGTGGAACTCTGGGCTCTTCTTTGGAGCAGCTGCTTTGGAGTGCAGGCTGAGTCACGATGTATGATGTATGGACGGGAGATCCTACGGAACCAATCCATATATCCGTCAGCGCAGTCATATGGGCGCACCACCGATGACCCGGGCTCAACCAGATGAACGGCATACTACGCGAACACTATAAGAAAAAGCAAGGGTACCGACGGCCTATTACCGACGAGCACAAACCCGTCGCAAAAACCCGGCTTTTCTGACGGCCCTGCCCGTCGGTAAACTAGCATCCTTTTTCCATTCCCTTCACTTTTTTGATTATCGACGGACATAGGCCCATCGGTATTTGAAAATCACCCGTCGGTAAGGCCGCGTGTTACTGTTGGGATTTCCGACGGTCTTTAGCCGTCGGTAAATTACAACTGACCGTCGATAAGCAGTAATTATGAAGCAGCTCCCAACCTTCGCCCCCTCTCACTGTTCAGACACCATTGTCTCCCATCTCTCTCCCTCTCTGTGATAGCTCCCACCGCCCACCACCACCACACAATAACTCCAACCACCACACCACTGCCACCACACAATAACTCCGGTCTTCTTCATCTTCATCTTCCTTCCTAACAGGTTTTTTTCCTCTCTTCATCCTATCTCCATCTTCATCTTTCCCTCTCTTCGTCCCATCCAGAACGGCCACAAGAAGGGAGCTGGAAGCACAAAAACGACCGTGACTTTGAAGGAAAGCGGCTCGGAGTGAAGATTTACGGCAAACAAGTCGCCAAGCCCGGTTCCAAGGTGCGTCCCTCACTCTGTCTCACTCACTGTTTTCTCTATTATTTGGAAGTTTATGGTCTAATTCTCATTTGAGGTTTCAATGGTGAATGCAGCTGACCGTCTCTCTGTAGGGAAATCGCACAACAAACAGAGATAAAACGCAGCGAAAAAAAAATTCCCTTCCATGGATCCTTGTGAATGGTCATGATTCAGGGATTACGTTGGTTACCTCTTGTAAGCATGAGGCAGATTTGCGAGGCGAGGCGGTCGAGCATGAGCGTCATACTGATGACAACGCCTCTACGCAGTCCACACGAACAGACTTCGAATGGGAGTAGCCACCATCTACTGTGCTAGTTGACGAACGAAGCCGGCAATCACGAACGCACACAAGGTCTCTCAGTACAGTTAGGGTTAATTCCTTGAATGAACTTTCAGCTTAAGTGTTCTATTTATAGAACCACTTAAGACTGACCTAGCGGCGCACCGTAGCTTACCATGTGCTGCGTTGCTCTTGACTTATGATGGTGCGTCATAAGAGTGCACCACTGAGTAAAACGAGTCTTACTCATTTATATTTAATCTCCCATTAATCTGTTCTTATGTGTGTGACCCTGTAGGTTCCCGTAACGTTGGCAATAATTTTAAATCACTATTTAATATTATAAACAGAGAGCGGTGTCTAGCAACACATCACTGCTGCCCAAGTAACGAGAATGTCAGCGTTATGACATAACTTTTCCGTGATAATGATCATGTGTATAATTACCCTTTTGCCCTTATATCTATATTGAACACAAGGCATAGTGTGTGTCACCCTTGTATAGTTTAACATTATATTCCTTGATACCCAAGTAGACTATGTAACAACAAATAAGATCAATATCTCATGTTGACTTATTTTAGCATGGCCATGCATTTTATAGTCATACTCTATCAAGGGGCCCACAGATATTACTCCTGCTATGTAGGAGGGGCAAATCCCATCTAGGTCACTCATGTCCCTCTGTATGACTCATGGAGTGCCCAGTTAACCGACTTTATAATTGTCTTGTTATAGACAATGTTTGACGGCAACAAAACACTCAACTCCTCATGTAGGGATCATAGTGGTTTCAGGTCAAAGGGTGGAATACACCACTATCACTATGAGAACAACTTATGACACTTACATAACGCACTATGTTGTATTCTTATGGCGGGTCAATCCAGTACACAATTACC
This sequence comes from Calophaca sinica, assembly GCA_037113605.1. Lineage (NCBI taxonomy): Eukaryota > Viridiplantae > Streptophyta > Magnoliopsida > Fabales > Fabaceae > Calophaca > Calophaca sinica. Next base: position 60,598,522 of record CM073737.1, read on the forward strand.
CTAATGTGTACCTATGCGGTGACTTGATATCTCATATCTATAACCTGTGAGATAAGGTTATCAGTCTACCCACATAATAGTCTTAATGTATTATTATTGCCCTTATTGATAATAATACTCGACTACGGATATTTAAGAGTAATTTCTATAGTATCTCACAACCGAGTCATGTACTCGATGTTCTATTAAAATTGAAATTTTACTCAAGGACTTTATTATGTTGAAACAAACATAATAACTGAAATGCCTCATATAATAGATAAATAATATGATATAAATTATAAGTTCAAAAGGAACTACATTCGCCTCTAGGGCTTACACTAACAATCTCCTACTAGCACTAGAGCCATTTAGGCGAGTACCTAATTCCCATAGATCTAGTATGACCATCATGCTTCTGTTGGGTAAGAGGCTTTGTAAGTGGGTCAGCAAAATTGTCAAGTGTTGGTACTCTGCATATCTTTACATCTCCTCTATCGATAATCTCTCGAATGAGATGGAAGCGCCTAAGTATGTGTTTGGATTGCTGGTGAGATCTAGGTTCCTTAGCTTGTGCAATGGCACCATTGTTATCACAATAGAGATCAATGGGGTCCACGATGCTAGAAACTGTACCAAGTTCAGTAATGAACTTCTTGATCCAAACAGCCTTCTTTGCTGCTTTGGAAGTAGCAATATACTCGGCCTCTGTAGTAGAATCAGCGACTGTTTCCTACTTTGAACTCTTCCAGCTCACAGTACCACCATTTAGACATAACACATAACCAGATTGCGATTTAGAACCATCTTTATCTGTCTGGAAGCTAGCATCGGTTTAACCTATTACAGCGAGCTCTTCCTGACCTCCATATACCTAGAATGAATCCTTAGTTCTTCTCAAATACTTAAGGATGTTCTTGATAGCAACCCAATGACCATCACTAGGATCAGACTGGTACCTGCTCGTTGTGCTCAAGGCATACGAGACATCTGGTCGGGTATATAACATGGCATACATGATAGATCCAATTGCAGATGCATATGGAATCTTATTCATGCGATCCCACTCTTCCTGAGTAGAAGGGGATTATGCTTTTGATAGGCATACGCCATGTGTCATAGGCAGGAATCCTTTCTTGGAATCATGCATATTAAAGCGTCTCAGGACTTTGTCTATGTATGTACTCTGACTCAGGCCAAGCAATCTTTGCGATCTATCTCTATTGAACCTGATTCCTAATATGTTGGTAGCTTCACCCAAATCTTTCGTCGAAAAGCAATTTCCTAACCAAGTCATAACTTGTTGCAAAGCAGGGACGTTGTTTCCGATGAGTAATATGTCATCCACATATAACACCAGGAATACAACTATGCTCCCACTAACCTTCTTGAAAACACAAGGTTCATCTTCATTTTTTATGAATCCAAACTGTCTCACAGTTTCATCAAAACGAAGATTTCAACTTCTGGAAGCTTGCTTCAATCCATAGATTGATCGCTGCAACTTGCATACTTTCTTGGCATCATCTGAAGTGTCAAAACCTTCAGGTTGTGTCATGTACACATCCTCAAGGAGATTTCCATTAAGAAAAGTAGTCTTGACATCCATTTGCCATATTTCATAGTCATGGTATGCAGCGATGGCAACTAAAATCCGAACAGATTTAAGCATCGCAACTGATGCAAAAGTTTCATCATAGTCTACACCATGAATTTGCTTGAAACCCTTAGCAACCAGTCGCGCCTTATAGGTATGAACCTTACCATCCATGTCAGTCTTCTTTTTGAAGACCCACTTGCACCCTATGGGAGTAACTCCTTCAGGTGGGTCTACTAAGGTCCATACCTGGTTAGTGTACATGGAGTCCATCTCAGATTTCATGGCCTCAAGCCACTTCTCAGATTCAGGGCCAGTAATGGCCTCCTAGTAAGTCACAGGCTTATCTTGATCCATGAGAAATACATCACCCTTTTGAGTCATGAGAAATCCATATCTCTCGGGTTGGTGACATATCCTGTTTGACCTACGCTGGTCTTGTGTTACTTGAGCAGGCTGTTCTATCACAACATCTTGTGCAGGCTGCTCTTGTTCCTCCGTAGGTGTATCACTACTTTGTGATACTCGAATTTCTTCAAGTTCTACATTCCTCCCACTGATTCCTTTGGAAACGAATTCCCTTTCTAGGAATACACCAATTCGAGCGACAAACACTTTGCCCTCAGAAGGATTATAAAAGTAGTATCTCTTGGTTTCTTTAGGATACCCCACAAAGAAGCATTTATCAGATTTGGGCTCAAGCTTAGTGGAAATTTGTCATTTCACATATACTTCACAGCCCCAAATCTTCATGAAAGACATATTGGGTTTCTTGCCAGTCCATATCTCATAAGGTGTCTTTTCCATTGTTTTGGATGGAACACGGTTAAGTGTGAAAGCTGCGGTTAATAAAGCATGTCCACTGAAGGAATTTGGAAGATTTGCATGACTCATCATAGACCGGACCATGTCCAACAAGGTTCAGTTTCTCCTTTCAGAAACACCATTCCATTATGGTGTTCCAAGAGGGGTAAGTTGGGATAGGATCCCACACTCTTTCAGATGATCATCAAATTCTAGACTCAAATATTCACCACCTCCATCTGATCGAAGGGTCTTAATATTCTTACCTAGTTGGTTTTGTACTTCATTCTTGAATTCTTTGAACTTTTCAAAAGATTCCGATTTGTGTTTCATGAGATACACGAATCCATATCTACTATAATCATCAGTAAATGTGATGAAGTACTGAAAACCTCCTCTAGCTGATGTGTTTAGTGGTCCACATACATCACTATGTATGAGGCCCAAAAGATCACTAGCCCTTTCACCTTTTCCTGTGAATGGGGATTTTGTCATCTTTCCTATTAAACAAGATTCATATGTCTCAAATGATTCATAATCAAAAGAGTCCAAGAATCCATCTTTATGGAGTTTGAAAATACGCTTCTCATTTATATGGCCTAAACGACGATGCCAAAGATAAGTCGGATTCAACTCATTTGGTTTCATCATTTTTGTATTGATGTTATAAATGGGCGTTTCGAGATCAAGGACATAAAGTCCATTACTCATTTGTGCACTAGCATAGAAAATATCATTTAAATAAATAGAGCAACATTTGTCCTTTATTATAAATGAAAAACCAAACTTGTCCAAACAAGAAACAGAAATAATATTCATGCTAATTGCAGGCACAAAATAACAGTTCTCTAACTGAATAATAAGCCCACTGGGCAAAATCAATACATAAGTTCCCACAGTTAAAGCAGCAACTTTTACTCCATTGCCAACTCATAGATCAACTTCGCCCTTTGCCAATGGTCTACTCCTTTTGAGCTCCTGCACATTAGTACAAATATGAGACCCACATCTAGTATCTAATACCCATGATGCAAAAGTAGATAAATTGACTTCTATAACAAAAATACCTGAGGTGGAAGTCTCACTTCCTTTCTTTTTTTCTTCCAGGTACTTTGGGCAGTTCCTCTTCCAATGTCCAGTCACACCACAGTGGAAGCAAATTCCCTCTTTAGCCACACCGTCTTTAGGCTTCAAAGCATAAGTCGCAGGTTTTGGCTTGTTAATTCCCTTGCCTTTGCCCTTATACTTGTTCATGGGCTTCTTTCTTGCCCTTTCCACCATTGACCATCAAAATGGCCTTCCCTTTCCCTTTGTTGATGTTATGTTCTGCAGTTCTTAACATGCTTAACAGTTCTGGCAGAGTTTTGTCCATGTCATTCAGAGTGAAATTCATGACAAACTAATTGAAACTCTCCGGCAACAATTGTAGGATCAAATCAATCGCAAGCTCTCGCCTGAAGAAAAATCCCAATCGATCAAGGTTCTCAACATACCCAATCATTTTGAGTATATAGGGACCTACAGGGCATCCTTCTGCCAATTTGCTTTGGAAAGTTGATACCACTCATGCCTAGCTTGCTCTTGATAAAGCATTTTGAGGTGTTCGATCATATCGAGCCTCATGTTGCTTCTGAGGCTCAGAGTTCATGGTAGCCAGTATGAGGCAGCTAACTTCCAGGGCATCATCTTGATGCTTCTTATAAGCATCCTTTTCAGCGCTAGGGGTAGTGGCAGCCGATGGCTCTTGGGGAAGGGCCCCTTCAAGAACATACAACTTTTTCTCTTGTTTGAGGACAATCCTCAAGTTTCGATGCCAGTCCAGAAAGTTTGTTCCAGACAACTTACCCTTCTCAAGGATTGATCGCAGTAGGTTATTGTGAGTGTTTGATGCCATGGTTATCTACATTAAGAAAATATACAGAATATAAGTATCATGCAATAAACATATTTAATTAGGTCTTTAATTAAATACGCATCCCACTATTTTACTCTACCCAATGATCCTCAACATTGATTCGGAAAATCCCGTTGGAAGATTTTCGAGTGGGCTGAGATCTATATTTCACTTTATTTTAAGTCAGCTTTGGCTGATCACTTAAAACTCAGTTATTTAGGTAGGAACTCTTTCCAATTGTATCTCATACAATTGTCGGTTAGTTGGGTGAATAACTATTATCCTGATCCATCACATGGATAGTTCCCAACTCACTTGCCTCTAAACCTTTCAATCCTATTATACTTGGTTTAGTTAAGTTAGACCCAAAGACAGCAGTTGGATATTACATTTATCCCATTGCATCTTACTAGTATTGAAAATGTACTCCTCTTTGGCGAACCCACATTTCCGATATTAGTCTTGATGAGTGCTAACTATTGGAAGACATTTAAATTTAACTTAATATTTCCAATTGAGGGATGTTTTAAAAATGATCTCACCATTTGTTAAACTATTTAACTTACTATATTTATACATGCATCTCATACATATTTGTTAAGCTATTTAACTTACTATATTCATACATGCATCTCATACATATATACAAAATAAATGTGACGTGGTTATGGCCCCTAACGCATTGATTCTCACAAGCCAATGCGAGAATCCAAGCTAAACCTAGGAACGATCAAGCTTCTCCAAGTGTGACCTCCAATGTAGCCCTCTTATGAAATTTCCTTCTTGTCTCCTCTCTTACATTATATTAATGAGAATAAAAGAAAGGCACGGCACGCAGGCCGTATATTAAAAGAAAAACAAATGGCACGGCACGCAGGCCGTATTTTAAAATTCTAAAATAAAATAAAAGGGACTAAGGCCATAACCACTCACCATGCATCACAAAACATTAATGACAAATAATAATAATAATAATAATAATAATAATAATAATAATAATAATAATAATACACACTTATTACTATTAATCTTATCATTAAATGTGATTAAATCCAATTAATTAAAATTAAATAATTTCAAAATAACTCGCTTCGCAGATTCAACACGGGGGTGCGGGGCAACGCCCCGAAGCAAAATTTTCCTGACTTTTCAGTGAACATTTCACGTTGCAGAAAAAAATGCCGCCTCACCGTGAATGCTTCACGCCACAAGAACAGCGTCGCCGTTTCACGTTGTTACCAACACGGTTCTGGGTACCAATGCTTGGACCCAACGATGCCAATCTTCAGACCCGCAGTACAACACGCTGTATCGGCACTTGACACAAAACCGAATTGTTTATTCAAATAAGCATACAGAATCACCATATATATCTCATATATCGTGATTATCCGAATCAACATATATATCACATATATACTTAACCGGGTTTTCGTAATAATCATACAAGGTATAATTTTTAAAACGAATAGATTCATAATCTAACTATCGCATACAAGAACGCATGTCACACATACATACAGGTAATCACAAAAAACCAAATCATGGTTTCGCAAGTGGCTCTGATACCACTGTAGGGAAATCGTGCAACAAACAGAGATACAACGCAGCGAAAAAAAAAATTCCCTTCCATGGATCCTTGCGAATGGTCATGATTCAGGGATTATGTTGGTTACCTCTTGTAGCGCAGACCGTTACAGATGAGAACTGGAGTCGAGCACGAGCGTCGTACTGATGACAACGCCTCTACGCAGTCCACACGAACAGACTTCAAATGGAAGCGGCCACTGTCTACTGTGCTAACTGACGAACGGAGCCGGCAGTCACGAACGCACACAAGGTCTCTCAGTACGGCTAGGGTTAATTCCTTGAATGAACTTTCAGCTTAAGTGTTCTATTTATAGAACCACTTCAGACTGACCTAGCGGCACATTGTAGCTTACCATGTGTTGCGTTGCTCTTGACTTATGATGGTGCGTCATAAGAGCGTATCACTGAATAAAATGAGTCTTACTCATTTATATTTAATCTCCCATTAATTTGTTCTTATGTGTGTGACCCTGTAGGTTCCCGTAACGTTGGTAATAATATTAAATCACTATTTAATATTATAAATAGAAAGCGGTGTCTAGCAACACATCACTGTTACCCAAGTAACGAGAATGTCAGTGTTATGACATAACCTTTCCGTGATAATGATCATGTGTATAATTACTCTTTTGCCCTTATATCTATATTGAACACAAGGCATAGTGTGTGTCACCCTTGTATAGTTCAACATTATATTCCTTGATACCCAAGGGACATGTGTCACTCTATCAAGGGGCCCACAGATATTACTCTTGCTATGTAGGAGGGGCAAATCCCATCTAGGTCACTCATGTCCCTCTGCATGACTCATGGAGTGCCCAGTTAATCGACTTTATAATTGTCTTGTTACAGACAATGTTTGATGGCAACAAAACACTCAACTCCTCATGTAGGGACCATAGTGGTTTCAGGTCAAAGGGTGGAATACACCACTATCACTATGAGAACAACTTATGATACTTACATAACGCACTATGTAGTATTCTCATGGGGGTCAATCCAGTACACAATTACCCTAATGTGTACCTATGTGGTGACTTGATATCTCATATCTATAACCTGTGAGACAAGGTTATCAGTCCACCCACATAATAGTCTTAAAGTATTATTATTGCCCTTATTGATAATAATACTCGACTACGGATATTTAAGAGTAAGTTCTATAGTATCTCACAACCGACTCATCTACTCGATGTTCTATTAAAATTGAACTTTTACTCAAGGACTTTATTACGTTGAAACAAACATAATAACTGAAATGCCTCATATAATAGATAAATAACATGATACAAATTATAAGTTCAAAAAGAACTACATTCGTCTCTAGGGCTTACACTAACACTCTTTCTCTCCCCACCTTCAGTTCTCCAAGACGACACAGAGAAAATCAAGGTGCTTCTGGTGGTTCTGGTGTTGGTACTCTTGGTTGTGCTCCATTACATATCACTACCACAGGTAAATTAAATTTTGTATGATATATATATATATATATGTATAAAATGAGAGTGTTTATAAAAAAAATGTTTAATTAATGCGATTTTAGTCTTCCGTTTTCGTATTATAGCTAGGTCAGTAATGAATTTTCAATTATATAGCTTGGTGTGAGTCAATAATATTGCTAGGGAAATTTATTTGGAATTACGATTTACTAGCTTTTTGTTTATGGGAGACTATTTTGTTCTGGATTTCCCTATTACTCAGTTGTTTTTAAGCATAAATTTAGCTCCTAATGTTCACTCACTTTTGCCCCCAGCTTTTACTTTGTCTGTTTCACAACTGAACCACTACTGCTAGTGGTCCAATTCGTTGGTCTGTTTTCTTGAGATTCCTAAGCGAGATATGTGATGATGTTCAATGTGAATTTTGGTTTTTTCAAGACTGAATTTGTCTGCCAAAAACATAGGAATTGAACAGATGTTAGAGGGTTAGTATATGTCACTTTGTGTTCAACTTCTAAATTTTATTTTGTACAATTTTATTACAGATAAAATAGATTGGTATTCATGTCCTAAACTATTAATGTGGATTCACCTATCAGCTTAAGCTCTTAAGGTTTCTGGTTTAGGACATGGTATTGGAGTGTATATGATCTAAACTATTCCTATTAACAATTTCAATATTTAGTGGAACCATAAGCACTTTGGTGATTCTGTTTAGTTTCTCGGGATACTCGGTTTGTGATATTCCGTGTGGCAAAATTCTGTTTCATGTTGCCAAACATTATTTGGAAGTGGGCTTTGGTTGATTGATAAGTTGAGGAATTTGAGATAAATGGGTTTTTGGTTATGGTTGCTGCTCCAACAATTTTTTATCAGTCTTTTAAATGCAGTGGATACTGGATCGTGTAGATCTTGAAGAAATGCACACATTGGTCGACACATTTGCCTTTTGTTTCTTTGTTTGATACACTTGGCATATTAGTATTTTGTTGTCTGTATACGTGTTTGACAATCACTATACTACATCGGTACCATGCCCACCTATGCTTTTAATTGAGTCAACTGTGAGATGATCAGAATATGTACCAGAATATGTAGACTAATCTTATTATGAATTTAGAAAACTTATTTCTTATACTTTACTTTTCTCCATTTTATACTTACGTCAAAGATAGGGAGGCAAAATGTAAAAGAAGTAATTTATTCCATTATTTTTTGCCCTTTCGTTTTTGGTCTTCAGTCAGGAAGTACAAAATTTTCCTATCTCTAAATTGTATTTGAAAGTAGACTTGATAAATGTTTTCGGTGATAAAAAAATTGTATTAATATCGTTAACGTAATTATTAGGATTTAATATTTTCATGGTCACAATCGATTTAATATTGTTGGAATTTGGAAATGTGAGGCGAAGGTAGAATCAAACAAAAACTACAATTCGGGGAAGTCCAGTAATGGAAGGAATTGCTTCTTCATTTTATTTGCCTTTGTGTTGTTTTATTCCTTTGTATGTAAAGATAAGAAGCTTGAAATGAGAATTCTGTTTTTGTAATAATCAGTTTTGTGCTTTCTCTTGTAGTTTAGTCAGGTTGAATGAATGTCTGGTGTGTGATTATTATTTCAGTTGTACTTTAAACAAATATTATAAAAGTTATATACTTCCATCAATTTTGTGTTGGTTGATCATCCAAAATCAAGTGTCTTATGTTCTTTGTAAGTTTTATTTTGGGGGTTCTGTTCAAAACAGGTGTTCAGCAAGTTCTCCATCACAGTAAGCTAGGTTTGTCTCGTGACTACCAGTTCGAAGTTGACATTTGAGGAGAAGCTTTTTTCGAGGTATGCACTCTATCGAAATACCGGTTGACTCATTTGGTAGAAAAGGGTTGTCCGTTGACCCCACACTGACATTTTTTATTTGATTTCCTTCATAGTTCTCTTCACAGACGGAATTTTGAAGTGATGTATGTTATAAGATTATTTTGTTGTTAGTGATTTCGTGCTTTAAATAGTATTATTGAATATTTTTCTATCATGCCTTGATGCTTGAAATGTCGGTTCTTTTTTTGTGGAAAAGGGTTGGCTGTTGACCCCCACACCGACTTATTATTCATGATCGTTTGCTTCTATCTAACGTGCTTGTGAATGATGTTATCTATCTCTTTTGATGAAGTGATCTTGAATTAATATTAGAACATAATAAAAAATAGAAGAATTAGAAAGTAGAGAAATAAAAAAAATAGATCGTATTCTATCATTGGCTGCAATTTGCTTTGCACATCTCTATGTACTTCTTTCACGTGCCCGTCTTTGCCCAATTCAGCTGCCAATTTCTGAATATCCAGTACCTAGATAGCCATCATAATTTGGTATGTTAAGAAACCATAAATTTATCACAAGTCTACAAGATTCATACCACTAATTTATCACAAACATAAGAAACCAATGAAACCATAAAAGGGAGGTCTTTAAGAAAAGAAATTTAATGCATGTATTTGCATGACATCAATCTATATAAAGAAGTTAAGGAAAATAATTTAAAGACTTGAGAGGATGACAAATCCTCCATAACATAAGAACAAACACAAATCGGCAAAAGAAAAATAAATAGTGCACAGTAAAACACTTATATTATCAAGTCTTTATCATACCTAAAACTAAAAATATTTGTAAATGCATATTTTTAAGATAGTGTAAGGAACTAATAGAATTAATAGGAAATAAACAGTTGATTAAGAGTACAGTACTATTTTAATGATATAAGTAAATGCAAAAGAAATAATACAAAAGAAAACTAGAAAAGTATATTGGCTCAAAAGATCTCTCTAATCCCTTTGCAACTCTGACATAGAACATCCACTCTGTATTTCTATAGAATGAGTGCAAACAATTGACCAAAAAATAAAAGAAAAGAATTAAAACTAAACCTATAAGCCACTTCTGCTTGTCTAATTCTATCCTTTCAGAGGATGTCAACTTCCAACTTGTTTCTTTCTAAATGACTAAGTCGAATTTCTAATTCTACCCTTGCCACTTCTATTTGTCTAATTGTTATGTTAATTATTGTTGAAATGGATGTTTGATTATTGTTATTAGTATCAGAGAAAAGCCTTAGCTTCCCGTTTGAGGTTTAATATATTATTGAGTGCATGTACTCTCTTAGGGTACCACGTGCTCATTGTATATTGAACCTTGAATTGTCCAAGTCGGACAGTTTGGGAAAAAACTTTTTCTTTACTCGTATAATAGTTGTTGCTTAATTCTCGTATCTTTATATTTGATGAAATTTTGGTTCGATTCATTTCCTTTTGTTCTCTGGGTGTATACTTGATGGCGGTATTCAAAACTGCAATCATTTAGTGTACTCAGAGACCAATGGGAAATGCTGCCAAAATTTTGTCAAGTATACAATATGAGAATTAAGGAATGACTATTATACGAGTTCTGAAAAAGTTTTTCCTCCAATGGGATAGGGCCATACCATTTAAAGAAAGGGAGCGGTTGTAAGAACATCGTGCTGCTGAAATTGACATTTTTTTTTAACATGCAGAAGATGAAGTTTTTCCCTTCGAGTCATAGTTAGATGTACGATAGGTTGTATCCGGGGATAGGGGGTTTGAAACAATCTTTTTGCGATGGGGTTGATCACTTTGTCCAAGTCGCAATGGCACATGAAGATTTCGAAATTAATGGAAGGATTAGATGTCTGTGTCTTAATTGCAATTGCAGAAGGATCAAGAGCCCAGGTGACGCCATATATCACCTGCAGAGAGTTGGATTTAGGCCTAATTACTGGATTTGGACTAGACATGGTGAAGAGTTGCCTCGGGTTGATTTAGGGGTTGGCGATAATTGCACAGGTGCTTCAAGCAGTTGCGTAGATGCGGGATATGGTGAGCAAATTGAATTGATGCAAGATATGGTTTGAGATGCCTTGGGGCTCAACGTGTCATTTGAGGAGCAACAGTATGATGATACAGATGAACTTTCAAATGAGATAGCACAAAAATTTTATAATCTCTTGTTAGAAACAAATAAGCCGTTGTTTAAAGGGTTTGCAGGCTCTAAGTTATCAATGTGTGTGAGACTTTTAGCTCTTAAGTCCAACTGTGGTGCTATGGATATGTGCTTTGATCTCGTAACGAAGATGATGTTGGACTCGTCACCTATCACAAATGGTTTGCCAAAATGTTATTACGAGGCTAAAAGCTTAGTGCCAAGTTGGGGTTGGAATCTAAAAGAATTGATTGTTGTGTGAGAAGGTGTATGTTATATTACGACAATGAATCCGGTAAAAACGATGGTGCGCTGGTTGAATGCAAATTTTGTGGTGAGCCAAGGTATATTTCACACACTGATAATGGGAAGGGTAGACAAAAACCAGTTCCATGGAAGACAATGTTTTATTTGCTAATTATTCCAAGGCTACAGAGAATGTTTGCATCAACACAGACTGCAGACAAAATGACGTGGCACAATGAGAATAGAAACACTTTAGGTATGCAGTGCCACACATGTGATGGTGAAGCTTGGAAGCACTTTGATCGTGTGCATCCTGAATTTGCAGCAGATTCACGTAATGTACGACTTGGCTTATGCTCTGATGGTTTTACCTCGTATGTTCAATCAATGGCGAAACCCTATTCTTGCTGGCTGTAACACCACGAAATCCAGGCGCTACTTACGAGACAAAAACCACCAGGTATGAAATAGTTTTGATACTGTTCGATAGAAATCACGGTAATTTTTTTTTTATAAAACCCTTTCGCAAATGACATGACAGAGTAAATACAGCGTTGACAGAACATGGCATACAAAGAGAATAAAAGGAAATACGTCTGGAATACATATATAAAATCCTGAGGCAATACATCCTACAAGGTTTTACAAAATACAACATCAAAATAGGAATACATCTGACATATGAATTTCCTATAAGAAATACTCATACCTCTGAGGTACTCCCGATAGACACCTACGCAGAGGGCTGCTCCAAAAGTAAAGCCTCACTCGACTACTAAACTACTACAAGTACAGACATAATCCCAAAATACAACAGACAGACTTCGACATAAGAAACACTAAGCTGATCAACACACTAACTCAAGCAGCAGGGGCGGCTGTGCGATCTTGGTCCGCCTCAAAATGAACTACCAAGGGCGGTGCCTGCCACTCATAGAGGCCCTCCTCCTCCTCCTCATCCTCCACCATCGAATCCTCCTCCATATCGTCTACCACGGGCGTAATGACGTCGTCGTCACCAATGGCGTCGACAGTAGGGATATCGAGAGGTGCATCCCTAGTACTATCCTCCTCGTCAGATGAATCTATGATCCAACCTCCGGATCCACACCCTACCTGGCCACAGCGAGGGCATACAGAAGGATCTGCCGAGAGAGTAGTCTCAGGGATAGGAATCGGAGACGAGGGAGTATACTCTAGGGTGATACGGATCTAGCAGGGGAACCCGACGGGTCTACAGCGGCGTGAGAAGAGGGTGCTCCGACGTCCATCCTCCTGGGTCGCATGCGCCGTACAAATCTAAGGGGAGTAGCGCGTAACGCTGAATCCGTAGCCCGAGGCTCGCTGCAAAAAGTGGTCCGGCGTGGAATCTCGGACATGCCCTCTGAAGCTGAGGTGTCTCCATCAGGGTGTGCGTCTATCCAAGCAGCTAATATGCGTGCAAAGGGCACCGGAAACCGTATGACTTGGCGCGTGATCCCTATGTGTGTAGCCTGTCCATCGGTATGCGACGTCTCGACCACGTTCCCTGTGTACGTCACCTGGCCTGAGGCGTGGTCTACCTCCCAGGCGAACGGGGCTCCCGAGTCCGGGAACTCAAATGTCGTCAGGGACGACATGACTAGCGGGGTCAGCTCGATCGTCGTCATCGTCTGGGTTACATTCATTGATTGAAAGAACCACGGGCAAGAGTCAACTTCTTAACAAGACATAAATAATGACAATATATACGAATAGGCAAGCATAACACAATATCATAACGAATAGTCCACAAAATAAGATGCACCACAAATCCCTATTTGTCAGTCTATATGCCAATGCACATGATTCCGGAATATCACCCCCGCAAGGGCCTCAGGAGCTCTGGAGTCCGCTACCAGGCTTTCTCAAACGCTATTCCCCGCAGGGATTTGTGCCCAGAGCAATCCCCCTGATGACACAACGCCCGTTTTCCTCTTGACTGTCGGTACGTGCTCGCACCTAGGTCTGGGCGACTCTACGACACCTCTCTTCTGGCATCGATGTATGCATGAACAAGCAACTCTATCATCATAGTTAGTTTACCTCGACGGAATCACTCACACGGAGTGTCCGAGATCATCTATTCTTGTACTAACTCCCTTAATTAAAACCCCATATTTTCGGCCTAAGATCTCCCTTTATAGTCCTAAGTCTCTTTTCTTTAGAAAATCTCCTACTAGTTATGAAATGATTTATGTTGGAAATCCACTAATAGTTCAAAATAATTAATTTAATTATTCTAACTCTCACTTAATTCTTTTTAATGAAAAGGTGGTTAGTCCATTACTAATTAGGGTTTTAGAAGGATCTATTTTTAAGTGTCTCTTTGATTTTAATAAAATGCCCCTTAGTTTTTATTTCAAAATCCAAGATTTATTTGACGTTGATGCGATGGTAACCCAACTCACGTGCTCTCGGCACTTCCCCAAATTATCACAGTCATTTAACAATATATTCTCAAATATAGTCAATGATCACAACACAATAATCATAATCACAATGCATCATTCAAGAAAATCATTCCATCACATTGTTCATCATATTGTCACATACTTAATTTATGCATTCACATATTACTAATATACACACTTAAAGATGTTCTTACACATAAGCATATGGAACATAAGCATGTAAAATACAAGCATATAAAGCATATGAAACATATGCATGTAAAATACAAGCATATAAAGCATATGAAACATAAGCATGTAAAATACAAGCATAATCCTTAACAATATCTAAGAGTTGCCCTTACCGTAGACGCTTTCCTTCCAACGCACGATTTTGCTCTACAAGTTTACTTTCTCACACCTTCAACCAATCAAGTTATTTAGCTAAGTTAGAAACCCAATCTAGTGTCCTAATCCCTACCCTATGGCCACGGTTCTACAAGGAAAGGGCAAGGAGAGTTTGTTTCTCAAAAAAGGTGTAGGATCACTTAACTATAAAAAAAAAAAACATTATTCTTTATTATCAAGAAAACAAGGAATCAAATGAAGAATTTGTCTCCTTCTCCAAGTGGAGCTCACGACCTCAAGGCCATAAAATGCCTAGATCATTCTTTCTTATTTTAAATATCCATTCCCTTTATCAACAAATTATGATAAGAGAATGAAAGTAGTAAGAAACTTGTCATGGGTTACATCCTTTCATCAAGTAGATGTTTCACCCATTCAAAGTGAGGCACTTTTTTAGATCATAGCCCAAACAATGGAGTTTTAAAATATACATATTTTTCTCTACTCATGGTATTCAAGAAGGTAAGGAGGAAATTTTTGATTCTTACCCCCAAATGGAGAAAGGGGCGGTCAACAAGAAGCAACAAGAAAATATTTTGTTGCTTCAAAAACCTTTTTATTACTATATTACAAATGATGTAGTAGAGTTCTTTTCTTTGAGGTTCTTGAGTCCATAAACTCTTCAACAAGAAAGAGTGAAAAAAATGGAGTTCCCTTGCTCTCAACAACTTGGGTCATGACCTTTGGAATGATCAAGCCTCTATGTGTTTCATCAAGCTCATTGGAGTTTATAACTTATCTTAAAATATTGGTAGTAGTATTAACAAAATGAAATCTTCCAAGCAAGTTTTAAACAACAAAACCCAAGTCACAACTTTAAAGAAATGCTCTCAAGCCTCATCATGGACAATCCATGATACATATATATGTATCCATATAATTCTTGGCTTCTCATCAAGCTTGAACTGGAAAGGAACATATGCATAGATAACTAGAAGTATGGAAGAAAAATGGTAACACAAAGTAGCATAAAAATCCTTTTTGTTTTGGAAACACTCTAGAGTACATCATAACCCAAACATTAGCAATATGAAGTGAATTAAAAGGAATGAAAGGTGGTGGTTCTTACCACAAGGGCCGCTGTTCGCAGCTTAGAAAGAATAAGGAAGTGCAGAATTTTTTTTTGTGTTGCAAACTTACTCTCAACTACCTCACTTCCTCACAAGTTTCACTCCTACCTCTCCACTACTTCTTGGCACTAAAACACATCAAAGTTCAGCTGAAAAGAGTTGCTTCCCTCCCCTTATATAGGCCACGACCACAACTGGAAGGAAGGAAGGAAAAAAAACAATTGTTTCCCTTGCCAAGTACAACCATGCAAGACCATAAGTTAATAACCTATGTGTTCATCTAATACCTTGTGATAGAAGATCAAAAAAATGATTTGGTCAATTAAAGAAGCTAATTTTCAGCCAGCAAATGGGGAGGGTTTGATATCAAAAGAAGGAGATTTGGTGTTGAAGTGATCTTAGGAGATGATAGGGAAAAGCTAGGAAAAGATAGGAAATCATCATGTATGAAATCAAGATTTTGGTGAATAAGTTAGGAGTGGAATTCTCCTCCAATTCAGCTGCATGATTCGACCAAGATGAGCTGAAAAGGAGAGAAGGAAATCTTGGCCAAATCCAGGGGTGCAAGCTAGCACAAAGACCTTACTAACTCTTACCATAAATAGAACTAAACTTTAACATTTTTGGTAGGTTAATCACATCACTATCTCTTTGTGTCATGACTTAAAATCTACCACAATCTAATCCCTTTTTATCTTCTGATTTTCGCCCCTCCCTCAAGGTCCTCTCAGCTTCCAGTTTCGTCGCACATTCGGTTTCACGTGTCTCGCGTCTCCGGCGCGTAGAAAATACATTATTATTAAAAAAATTAAGTAAAATTGCCAAAAAAATTCTAATAAATCAGAAATATTATAAAACATCAAATTCCCAAATATTTAAATATTCGGGTCGAATTAGAGTTTTCAATCGGGCAAAAACTTACCCGGGTAATTCAAAACGCGACCAGAAAATGGTGGAATTTTGAACTGAAAATTTAACTGTGACTTAATATAATATATTAAGTCCCAAATATAATTTCATTTTAGTTAAATTCATCCACTTGATTAACAGCACACAAAATATTAATTATGCATATTAATGCGTAATACAGGGAATTACAATACAGTAGCGATAATTAAGCCGTAGTAAAACTACCGGTGTTACACTGGCCAGTTATTGTTACCCCGTACAATCTTCCTCCTGAAATGTGCATGTCTAAGCCTTATATGTTCTTGACTTGTATTATACCGGGTCCATATAATCTAACAGATGGTATTGACATCTACTTACAGCCTCTCATTGACGATCTCAAAAGGTTGTGGAATAGTGTTTTGATTTATGATATTGCACGAAAAAAGAACTTTACAATGAGGGCAGCTCTTATGTGGACCATTAATGACTTCCCTACATATGACATGTTGTCTGGTTAGGTGCTCATGGTAAAATGGCATGTCCTCATTGC
Organism: Calophaca sinica; assembly: GCA_037113605.1. Taxonomy (NCBI): domain Eukaryota; kingdom Viridiplantae; phylum Streptophyta; class Magnoliopsida; order Fabales; family Fabaceae; genus Calophaca; species Calophaca sinica. The sequence continues at coordinate 60,615,391 of CM073737.1, forward strand.
ATGGAGCATAAAGAGGCCTTTACCTTGAAATTCGGGAGGGGAAGAGTTTTTGGTTTGACTTACATCGCAAGTTTTTACCAGGTGATCATCCATTTAGACGGAATAAGAACACCTTCAAGAAGGGGGAAGTTGAATTAGATGGCCCGCCCTCAAGGTTGACATCCGAACAGATTTGGAGCAGAGTTAAGGATCTGCCAAAAATCACAGATTATAGTGAATTGGATCGATTTGAAGGATATGGACAATGGCATAATTGGACTAAAAGAAGTATTTTTTGGGATCTGCCATATTGGAAAGATAATTTATTGAGACACAACCTTGATGCTATGTACATTGAGAAGAACTTTTTTGACAATGTTTTTCTCACAGTGACGAACGTTAGAGGAAGAACGAAAGACAACGATAAGGCCAGACTGGACTTACTGCTTTACTATAGGCGAAAGGACTTGCATTTGATGACTCGATCGGATGGGAAAGCCCTGAAACCTAAAGCCTGTTACTCTTTAGCTGCTGAGGAAGCAAGGTCAGTCTGTCGGTGGATAAAAAAACTTCAAATACCAGAAGGTTATTCTTCTAATTTGGCAAGATGTGCCGATGTGAACAAAGGAACCATGATTGGGATGAAAATTCATGATTGTCATGTATTCATGGAGTGTTTACTTCCTATTGCATTTAGTTCCTTGTCGTCAAATGTTTTAAATCCACTTACGAAACTCAGCTAATTTTTTAAAGATTTGTGTTCTGCAACCTTGAGAGAGGATGATCTTATAAAGATGGAGCAGAACATACCATTCATTCTTTGTAAGTTGGAGAGAGTATTTTCTCCTGATTTCTTTGACTCTATGGAGCATATCCCAGTGCATCTTGCACATGAAGCTAGGCTTGGTGGACCGGTTCAATACAGATGGATGTATTCATTCGAAAAGTAATATAATAAAATATTCTTTAAAATAAATATTCACTTGAAGGGTTAAATGTATCAATTTTTATCATCAACCTTGTTATTTTGTAGATTTATGGGTGACTCAAAACGGTCGGTGAAAAATAAGGCTAAGGTTGAAGGATCTATTTGTGCAACTTACTGACACCGTGAGACAATCCATTTCTGTTCCCATTATTTTACGAACTTCATGCTGACACCAATAAATAATAGGAATGAAATAGAAATTAAAAATGAAAGACACCCGCTAGCCTTATCAATATTTTGCCTTCCCGGTCGTCATGCTGGAAAGGAGCTGACTTCCTGGTTAACGAGAGAAGAGTGGAAGTCAGCCCACGTTCAAGTGTTGATCAACTATGCCGAAGTATCACCATATCTTACGTATGTATCATTTTGACCACTTTCAATTTCTTTTATCCACAGCTACTCATGACCATTTGTTTGATAATGACTTGATCAGGGCATTCTTGTTAACTAAGCCGACAAGTGAACAAGACTCTTCTGCCTATATTCATGAATATTTCCCAACGTGGTTTATAAACCAGGTATCTATTTTTAGTCTATTTGAACTATTTATTGTTTGAAAATACAAAAGATTGTTTGAAAAAAGGAACCATAATTTGTTTGCATATGGTGTATATGCAGGTGTACAGTGAGGCGAAATCGCCTAAAATCGAACACTTGAGAAATTTATCTCGTGGTCCTAAATCACGTGTAAAAGAATGGCACACGTTTTTCGTAAACGGATACAAATTTCAAACCTAGTCGAAAACAGAGGGAAAAAAAGTTATGGAGTTTATGTAAAAGGTGCCACAGATGGAGGTGAAGACGACTTCTACGGCGTGATTCAACATATATACGAACTGGCGTACAATACTTTAGACTATACTAAAAGAATAGTGCTATTTTATTGTAATTGGTTTGATCTGTCAAGTAGAGGCACAAGAGTGGATCGAAAATATAATATTGTTGACATATGCATGAGCAAAAGATACCAAATGTTTGATCTGTTTATCATGGCACAACATATAAGACAAGTGTATTATGTCCCTTAACCATCAACTCGAAGGGACAAACAAGGTTGGTGTGTTGCAATAAAGACAAAACCAAGGGGTGGCGTTGAAGCAGATGATCCACAGGAAGAAGTGGCTATCAAGTGGATGAGATGTCTCATGTCAACGTAGTAAATGAAGTGGAACCCATTTCTCGACTATGTGACAATCCAATCACATATGAAGATGTAGATGGAGATCAGGAATTAAATGAAGAAGTGGCAGAACCATCAAGATCTGAAGACGATGCCGAAACAAAGTGGGCAGAATGAAATTGTTTAACTTTTTACAATTAGAGAAATTAATGTCTAACAATATATTTTAATTTGTCAGTTACTAGTATCTATACTCGTGCAATGCACGGGGTATATTTTTAATTTTTATATAAAAGTATGTAATTTAAAAATGATACGACGAAGGTTGGTGGTGTGTAATTATAAAGAGACTATAATTAGCAGCATAGTATAGACTGTAATTATAAAGAGACATTGAAAAAGTTATTGGTAGCATAAATATTAAGTAAAATCAACTTAAAACATCACTTGAAATAGTTTTTTTTAATTTTCAGTGTGTAAATTGTTAGATATGCATGATAATCCTTTTTTGATGTTATCGAAAGTTCTGCAGCCATTAACTTATCCATCCATGAGCCATGTACTGGAACCTGAAATAAAATCAAAACATAAAATTGGGTTACTGTTCATATATTTTACCAGATTTAGCTCAATTTAAGTAATTGTGGACTGATCGAAGTCTATAGTTAGTATAAATAATTGTTGCATAAATTAATCACAGACAAATAAAGTGTATTTAAATCTAATTATTAGTTTCAAACTATAAAATGATTTACTGAATACATATTGCGTGAATATTTGTTAGGTTAGTTTGTTTCTGATATATAAAGGGATGTAACTTGTTTATTTTTATGGAATTCATTTTTAATATTGTTATGTTTAAATATAATATTTCATGATTGTTATTATTGAATTGCTCTATAGACATATATGGCATCAGGAGGTCCAGGATCCGACCCCCCCAGACCACCCACTGGTGGTAAACAAGGGGGAAGGGCATCGCCATCGACCCCCCTCGTCGTTGGAGGCTAAATATTATTAGGATTGACGATGCTGGCTATGCGACGTTGTCAGCCACACAACATTTGCATACATCTACGCCTACACAAGCTCCAGCGCGTTCGGTCTCTACACAGCCTCCAGTGCGTTTGGCACATACACAACATCCAACACCTTTTGCACCGACACCCGATTTGCCTCCCATTTACATGGTCCCCACCTCTGGGTTCCAGCAGACACTTGACGCTTCTTGCTCCCATTTTGTGCCTGAGACGGTGCCCAATACTCATCTGTCCGATCATGAGTATAGTACGGGTCACACACCTGATCAGATCGGGGTTGAGCAGGATGAGGATGAGCAGCAGCAGCAGGTTGAGCAGCAGCAGGTTGACCAGGAGGTCGTTGATGATATTCAGATGTTGCATGATGGCCGAGTTGCTATCAGGCCGGCTGGTAAAGGGTAAGTATTTACTTTTTTTTGAGTTATATATATATTATGTTGTTTGACATCTTGTTATTGTTCAGGTTCCTTCATTCAAAGCCAGCTGCGACAGCTATCACAATGGTAATTGAGGATAATTACCACACGTTTTGGCACACCTGGGGAAGTTGTAGGAGGAGACGAGGGATCATATATTCAAATCTTTTGGAGTAAGTTGTAATTTTTATTTTGTTGTATATTATTTTTTTATTTCATAAAATTCAAATAATAATGTATTATATTCATACAGGAGAGGGTTTCTTGGAAGAAAGAGGATGAGGAGCGAATCGAGAAGAACTTCCATATAAAGGCCTCCCATCGTCTCTCTGATATGCTTAGAGATGTCCGCATCAATGGACAGCCCCACTGGATAGGGGATCACGTCTGGCAACAGCTGCAAGCGCACTGGAACTCCCCTGAGTTCAATGCGTTAAGCGAGAAGGCAAAGAAGAATAGAGCCTCTGGGAAGGGTGGGAGCTTGCACACCGGAGGTTCGGTCAGTTAGGCGCAGCACACAGCTCGACTTGTACGTTTTATATTATTATTATTATTATTATTGTTGTTGTTGTTGTTGTTGTTGTTGTTGTTGCTAGTTACTATTTATTATTTATTATTTAGTTAAGGTTTTTTTATTAAATAATTACAGTCGAAGCGGTTGGGTAGAGAGGTACAGTTGCACGAGCTCCATCGTACAACTCATATTAGGAGGAGTACCAGTGATTTCATCGATGAGCGGTCGAGGCAGACCCATGTAATTATAAAAATATAATGAATAGTTTTTTAATAATGTTTATATTGTTTTATTACAAAAAAAAATTAACTTATTTGTTTATGTTTGACAGGAGGAGTTTGAGGCGAGGATGTCTCAGATGATGTCTCAGACATCATCATGTTCCCCCTCTCAGAGCCCTGAGGATCTATCTGAACCGCTCAGGGTATGGGCAGATGTTGTTGGCGGCAAGAAGAAGGGTTGCCTATACGGTGCTGGCGACCTTGCCAGCAACTACAAGAAAGGGGGCCGCCTCCACATCGGAGAGTCGTCAAGTAGTGTGCTGCCACTAGTCGCTCTGCCGCGGATGAGCAGGAGATAGCCGAGCTGAAGCGGGTCATGGCCGAGCAGCAGCGGGTCGTCGCCGAGCAGCAGGAGGAGTCCCGCTGGACGAGTGCCATTTTGGCTCAGGTGCTGGCGTGACAGGAGCAGATGTACCAATTGCTATCTCACCAGCAGCCTCCTCCACCGCCTCTGCCTCCTAGTACTAATGATCATGTCGATGATGCAGATGGTGTAGAGCATCTCGATCATGATCAGGATTACTAGGACTATTAGTTCTGTTTGTATTTATATTTTTTCATATTTCTGGATATCTTTTTAGTTACTGATCTTTGTTCGTCAGATTTTTTATTTTATTTATTAGGTTTCTTTTTTTTAATTTGTTTTTTTAGTTTACGTTATCGCATTTTTAAATATGAGAATAAATTAATAATTAAAAGTAATCAATTAAATTAAATTAAATTAAATTACTAGTAATAGTTAATTAATTTAATAAATAAACATTTTTTAATATGGAAATAAATTATTTTTAATAAATAAATAAATAAATAAATTTAATAGTTAATAATTTAATTAATTAATTTAATAAATAAAATTAATTAATTAAATTAAATATAAAAAAATAAATTCGGCTTTATCGACGGGCTAAACCGTCGGAAAAATAATTTCGGCTTTACCGACGGCCATGCCTGTCGGAAATATACCGAAGGTTTAACCCATTGGAATGTACCGACGTTTTCCGACAGACTTTAACAAACGGTACAACCCGTCAGTAATACCGACGGTAAAAAAAAGCCCGTCGGTAGGGATTTGCGACGCTCGTTTTACAGACGGGTTGGTGGCCGTCGGTAATCCATCGTAAAAAACGCATTACCAACGGTTTTTTGAGTGGCCTTCAGTAATCCCGAGTTTTCTTGTAGTGGAACATGATGTCCATCTCAGCTGTGGTGATGAAGGAATGGTTTGAACGTGTCCATACTGCCGCAGGACCCTATCCGGAAGATGTGCATACATCTTCGGGCCCCACCGGATCCATCCCCTAAACAGTGATGCCTCCTCAAACGGTCGCTCCGCTCTGTTCTCGTCATAGGGTGTCCAGTACACCGGCTCCTTTGTTAGCGCGTCCAGACCCTCCCTAAAAGGACCCACCAGGCCTCTATCCCTCCTAATTTTTCACCTAAGAGCCCAGGGTTGCTTCTCTTCATATCCCACTTGTAACCTCGCGCATCTAGTGCATAAAGACGGGAAATGCTCGTAGACCCATGCCTTTCAAGATAATAACAACACATTAGTTTATAATCGATTATAGTTCACAAAAATAAATAAATGATATAAAAGTTATACAATACCTGTATAAGTGTCAGATAGCCAGCTATCGTCCTAGTGTGATGGAGACTGGACTCGCGAAGGTTATCGTACAGGTGTGCAAGGGCAGCAGCACCCCATAAATACGCTCCACAACTCTGGAAGTCTCTGAAGCACTCCAGGTAAGCAACGCTGACTGCAAATGAACTCTTGTCGCTAAAGAGTGTGCAGCCAACCAAGAAGAGTAACAGGGCCCTCTTAGCCTTATCCCAGAGCTCCTACTCACAACGATCCTCGTACGTCTGAAGGAGCCACGAGTAGCGAACCGTCGACGACTGTGTTTTGTTGTCCATCTCCCACTTAGCATCAGCTACAGTGACTCCTAACAGCTCATGTAGCAGCTCGGTAGCCTAATCCTTGTCAAACACTGTGATGGGTATATGCAGCAGGGACGATACATCGTCGAGTATGATGGTCATCTCATTAACTGGTAGATGAAAACTGCTGGTGTCCCTGTGCCATCTCTCTACAAACATAGAAACGAGCCCCTTATCAACCAGCTCGTGACTGCAGGTCAACAGTGGCTCCAATCCAGACCTCTGAACTCTCTCTAACCTCGTCATGTCAAATAACAAGGTCATTCACCTTCTTTCCATGGCTAATGACCCTCAACTCCTCACGATCCTGTATAATAAAAAAGGATTTGTTAAATTACATTTTCAAAAGAAAGAAATGAAGAAGAAAAACTTAGATACATTACTACTCCAGCCCACAGTCTGGTGGCCACGTGATTCGCAAAAGTCTGTAGGACAGAGATGTCCACAGGACCACCGAGGAATCCCTCACCTCCGCATCATTGGCAGCCGGGACATCCTGCTCTAAAGGCTACGACTGCGGCTCGTGCTGGGGCTGCTCCTCCTCTGGCTAAAGCTCCAGTCGGGGCTGCTCATCCTCCTGTTGTGCCTCCGGATCACCAAGCAGTTTACTAGCATGTCTGACTGCTCGGTCGGAAGCTGTCGGACGATGTCAACAACAAGTTTTGGCCATGGCTGCTGCACACAATTCAACAATTAAGGTAATTTAATGAAGTAAAAAAAATCAATTTAACCTATGTGAACTGAATTCACGTAACCTACGTGAATTCAATTCGCGTACCTTTACATAAACTCAATTCACGTAACGTACGTGAATTCAGTTCACGTAGGTTAAAACGAAATCTCAAGTGTGTACGTGAATTGAATTCACGTAGGTTACATGAATTAGGTTACGTGAATTCAGTTCACGTACATCCCTGAGATTTCGTTTTAACCTACGTGAACTGAATTCACATAACCTACGTGAATTCACTTCACGTGCACCCCTTCCACGCAGAAAAAATAATAATAATAGCCCAAAATGTAACACCAAATCATACGAAATCAATCACTAAACAACCTAAATCATACAACATAACTAAAACCTAACACAAATATGATTTATCCTAACAATTTCATACAACCTAATCAAAACAAAAAAAAAGCTTAAATGAGACTGAGAGGAAGAAGATGAAGGGAGGAAGAAGAGGTAGAGCATTACCTGAATAGCACTGAGAAGAGAAGCTCGAACGAAGAAGCAAGAAGAAGCAGCAGCTTGAGGTGAGGAAGAAGAAGCAGAGCGTCGAACGAGAGGGAGGGGGTGTGGTAGTGTGAGTGAGGGAAATGAGGGGTTGGGTTTTGTTTTAAAATTAAAAAGGGCAAGGGGTAATTAGGACTTTTTGATGCTTCAAAACCTGACAGGGGGTGTGGTTAGGAAACAAGGGGGTATGGATAGTGCCAGCCTTGATATTAGTGATCAGGGTTTTAAAAATCGTTTCGTTTCAGCTGTTTTGACCGCGACAAAACTGTATCGGCAGCGTTCGATACCGATATGGACCGCAATCACAGAGTGATGAAAAATCACATGTATCGGTGGCGACAAAGCGGTGTCTCGGATGAAACAGTGCTCAAAACCGCAACAGGGTTTAGAGGAAATCTAGGGTTTAGAAATTAGGGGGAAGAGAAAATCTGAAACAGGGTTTAGAAATTAGGGAAAACTGGAAACAGGGAGAGGTAAGGGATGGACTGAGGCAGTCTCACCAGCGGCGGTAGAACCAGTGGTGCAGGGGACGGAGACAGAGACACAGAGTAGAGCAGAGGCGTCGAGAGAGACAGAGGTCATGCGTAGAGATCTTAGCAGGTCGTGATGGAGAAGAGCAGAGCTTAGCATCAAGCCGCGGCGTGGTGGTCGGTCGGAGCAAAAAAGTCCTGCGGTAAACTTCCTGATGGTCGCGTTCTGTTTTATTTTTTTGGTAACATCGCGTTCTGTTTTTGTTTTGAGAGGGACGAGGCGCATTGATTAGGACGAAGGAATAAATGAAGTTTCTGGAGACACCCTTTTTTGAAGTTTAATAATTTTTTTTTTGAAGTTTAATAAATTGAAAAGTTAGATAATTCAGAATTTTATATGTTTTAATATGTAAATATTTTAAAATTATAATTTAAAATTATTATAACACTGCAAATGTTTTAAAATTATCATTATGATTATATTATTTTTAATTGTATTATAGTTTAACATTTTAACATTATATTTTTGTATTTTAATATCTTATGATAATGAATAAGTATTAACTATAATAATGTATAGATTATATAATAATATAGATTATTTTAATATGATTTGTGACATATTGTGAACAATTTACACCGTGACGACCGCAATGTGTATCGCGACATCCACAACAGCCGAAATCTCGAAATCCGTAACGCTATCGCGATCGCAACCGCTATTTAGAACCTTGTTAGTGACAGATATATGGTGACCTATTTTTCTACAAATTTTCAATATAATTTTGCTCCAAGGGACAAGTTGAATGTGTTCAAGAAATATCGGTGTGCAGTAGTTCTCATTCCAAGGAAGAGAGATAGGTAGGGGAGGTGTTTTGGATTTGCATGATTTTATAAGGAGATCGTCTTGCAACTATTATTATTGAAGATCAACATTTGCATGCGAATCCATCAAAATTTAAACGTGGTGTGTGAAGAAAAAAGAATACCAAATACTCCCTCGGGTCCTTTTTATAAGAGACAAAATGCTTTTTTTTCTTGGTCATAAATATAAGAAACAAGCATAAATTTTCAAATGCATTAAATGATGAATTTCATTTATACCCTTATTTAAGTCTCATGTTAGTGGAAGTAATTAAGGAGATGTCATTAATTAGAACTATGAGCCACCATTTTTAATAATGGTAGTTTTGGAGAGAAATTTATTTCTTTGGGTATAATAATTAAAAAGTTGTGATTTCAATATTATTTCTTAGGGTTTTGTCTCTTATAAAATGGACACGAGGGAGTAGTATTAATAGAGAGTACCAAGCAGCCATATCAGAAGGATAGTCGGCGACGAGTTGATCTATCTTATGCACAAGTGGTTTCAGGGGATACACCTAAAGAGAAATGGGATGTTAAGGAGGTGCCAGTGGAGATTATCAATGATGGGTATGTGCGGAAACTAAACAACTCCCTTTTGTCGTTCAGTGTTGATGCATTTATGGAAGAAAAGTTAAACGCGGCCAGTGTGGGAAGGGTTAAGATGCAGGAAACTCATTCAAGATTCAAAGAAGCTTCACGTTGAAGGGGTGTTTTGGGTCAAGGCAACTCCGGTGGGAGCTAATTTGGTTTTGTTGGAGGCTACTGGTGATGGAGATATTCAAGCTTTTATCAATGAAGCAAAAGACTGGATATCTAGTTGGTTTGAAGAAATTTCAAGTTGGTACCCAACGAGATTGATTATGAGAAGAAGGTATGGCTGCATAATAGAGTATAAGTGAAGTCACTAGAATATTCTAGAAGTATAGTTAGTTTTCAGGATAGTTGCTAGCTGTCATTGGCAGTTACAGCTGCTAGTTTAAGCTCTACTTGTATAAATACTGATTACTGTTCTATTGATCATTCAAGCAATGAATACAAAGTTCACTTTCAGTTTTCTGTTACTTTCGTTTCTCTGCTTCACCATTTCTATCATGGTATCATTCGCTCTTCTTTCTTGGGCCTGAACTTCTGCGTTCTGATATGGCGGCACCACCACCTCCTCCGCCACCGCCACCGCATAATCCACCGCGTGATGAATCTAATGGTTCTTTCGTTTATGGATCGCATGTTCTTGCATCACCAAATCTGATCTCCAACTCTGATTCTTCGGTAAAGTTACGTCATAACCTAACTCTCAAACTTGATGATAAGAATTATTTGTTGTGGCTTCAACAAGTAGAAGGAGTCTTGATCTCTAATAAACTGCATAGAATTGTAGTTAATCCGATCATACCATAGCAATATGATTCTGAATCTGATCGTGTCTTGAATGTGATGTCTGATGCTTATGAGAAATGGCTTGTGCAAGATCAAATGGTGTTCACTTGGTTACTATCTTCTTTGTCCGATTTTGTTTTACCGAGATTCATTGGTTGCAAGCATGCATGGCAAGTGTGGGAAAGAATTCACACACACTTCCAATCGCTATTCAAAGCCAAGATTCGCCAGCTTCGGTCTGAGTTGAAGTCTATCAAGAAAACTAATCGATCAATTTCTGAATATATTCTCAGAATTAAGGCACTTGCTGATACCTTAGTTGCTATTGGAGACTCAATTTCTGAGCAGGACCAGATCGATGCTGTACTTGAAGGTTTGCTAGAGGAGTATAATGCATTTGTAATGATGGTCTATGGCATGCCTAATTCCCCTACTCTTGATCAAATTGAAGGTCTGCTACTTGTACAGGAAGCACAATTAGAGAAGTTCCGACAGGAATTGGCTATTCCTAGTGCATCTGCAAATATTGCACAGGCTAAATCTGAGAACACATCTGATTCTGCTCAATGAACAACACCTGGTGCTCGAAACAACAACTATTTCTCTCACTTCAGAGGTAGATCCAGAGGATTTCGTGGCAGAGGCAGATCTGGCAGAGGCCGTGGCAACAGACCTATATGTCAGTTGTGTCAAAAATATGGACATGATGCTGCTCATTGTTGGCACAGATATGATCAGGCTTTTGCTCCATCTTCAAGTCAATTTGGGCCTTCTGCACAAATGCATAGACCTCCTGCACCTACTGCCAATATAGCCTCTCAGGCTGCTCACTATGTGCCTTCTACACCAAGCTTCACAGTGCCAAGTCAATTTGATGCACAATTGTGGTATGCTGACTCAGGAGCATCACACCACCTGACTCATGATGCACAAAACCTTGCCCAAAGCACTGGTTATGCTGGTTCTGACCAAGTGCATATGGGTAATGGTCAAGGTTTGCCGATTTGTTCTATTGGTTCAACACAATTTCCCTCACCATTTCATTCTAAATTTAACCTTTCTTTGTATAATCTGTTACATGTTCCATCAATCACCAAGAACCTTATTTTTGTGTCTAAGTTTGCTAAAGATAACAATGTATATTTTGAATTCCATCCTCATACCTGTTTTGTGAAATCACGGGTTTCTAATCAGATTCTACTGCAAGGGTTCCTTGGTGCTGATGGCTTGTATTGCTTCAAGCACCTTCCATTGTCAAAAGCTTCTCCCAAATCTGATTCCACATCTGCTACACAACCAGTATCTTCATTTCCTGTTGTCAATTCTGCAACTACTTTATCTGCAGTAGTTCATAATAAAAGTTGTAATTTTGGTTCTGTTAATTTGGATTCTGTTAATTCTGATTTGCTTAGTTCCAATGTATTGCTCAATTGGCATCATAGGCTTGGCCATGCCAATGTGAATTCTGTTAAGGCTGTGCTTAAACATTGTAATATACCAATTCCTAATAAAACTGAGCTTCCTTTTTGTGGTGCTTGTTGTCAAGGAAAGTCACATAGGCTTTATGCTCCGCCTTCTTTAACTAATCATGCCACTGCCTTTGAGTTAATTCATACTGATCTTTGGGGACCAGCACCTTTACCATCTAGTAAGGGTCACTTATATTACATTTCCTTTGTGGATGCATGCACCAAATTTACTTTCTTACACAAAAATCTGGTGCACTTCAAGCCTTTAAGCACTTTCATACCTTTGTTACAACTCAATTCTCTGCATCAATTAAAGCTGTGCAGTCTGATTATGGAGGAGAATTTCGACCTTTCACCAAATACTTAGCTGATTTAGGAGTTGTACATAGGTTAACATGTCCCTATACCTCACACCAAAATGGCACAGTAGAAAGGAAACATAGGCAGATAATTGAAATGGGGTTGTCATTGTTATCTCATGCTGCCATGCCTTTGCAGTTTTGGGACCACAGTTTTGCTCAATCGGTTCACCTAATTAATAGACTTCCTACTTCAACCTTATCACATCATAACTCACCTTATTTTGCTCTTTATAACACTCATCCAGATTACACAAATCTCAAATCATTTGGTTGTGCTTGTTTTCCATTCTTAAGACCTTATAACTCTCACAAACTACAATATAGGTCTGCTGAGTGTCTCTACTTAGGTGTGTCTCCTCAACACAAAGGTCACAAATGTATGTCTCACGATGGCAGAATTTTCATCTCCAAAGATGTCTTATTCAATGAGACTAAATTTCCCTATCCATCTATATTTCCTTCAGCTTCTACACAATCTACAACTCAATCTTCTTACTCTTCTCTAATACCTCATGTTTCTGTTTCTAGTGGCAATTCCTCACCTCAGTCCAATTGTTCAGCACCTCTATCTCCTAATCCTAATGCTAATTCTTCTCTAAGGTCATCCACCTCTGGTGAATCAACACTTGCAGCCACTGCCTCAATTACTGCAAGAAATGAGAACTCTGCAGAATCTAACTTAGAATCTGTCCAGCATTCTGTTTCTCAATCAGTTGCTGTCATTCCACATCCTACAACAAATGTGCATCCAATGATTACCCGAACCAAGACAGGTAATCTCAAACCAAAAGTATTCTTGGCAAATGTTGAACCTAGAACTGTGAAGCAAGCTCTTGCTAGCCCCAAATGGCTTGATGCTATGAAAGCCGAATACAAGGCACTTTTGGCTAACAACACTTGGTCTTTGGTACCTTTACCACCTCATAGAAAACCAATTAGTTGCAAGTGGGTGTTTCGAGTCAAGAAAAATCCCGATGGCACCATCAACAAATATAAGGCTCGGCTTGTGGCCAAGGGTTTCCATCAACAACCCGGTTTTGACTTTAATGAGACATTCAGTCCAGTAGTGAAACCAGTGACAATTCGCATAATTCTCACATTGGCTCTCACTTACAAGTGGGAAATTCAACAAATAGACGTCAACAATGCTTTTCTCAATGGGTTACTTAGTGAAGAGGTGTTCATGACTCAACCTCCTGGGTTTGAAGTCTCTGATAAAACACTTGTATGTCGCTTGAATAAAGCCCTTTATGGCCTTAAACAGGCTCCGAGAGCATGGTATGAATGCTCATCGCAGCCTTTAATACAGTTTGGATTCTGTGTAAGTCGTTGTGACCCATCTCTTTTTATTTACTCATCTAAAGGGGTTACTCTATATGCACTAGTTTATGTTGATGACATCTTAATCATTGGTTCATCTACTCCACTGATTCATGACTTAATCAGCAAATTGAATGCTAAGTTTGCACTTAAACAGTTGGGAAAACCAGATTATTTCCTTGGAATTGAAGTTAAATATCTTTCCAATGGCAACATGCTCTTGACACAGTCCAAGTATATTCGGGATTTGCTTTACAAAGCTCATATGTCTGAAGCCAATGGCATTGCCTCACCAATACTGAGCAGCTCCAAATTAAGCAAGCATGGCAGTGATACTCTTGATGATCCAAGGCAATACAGAGCCATTGTTGGGGCTCTCCAATATACTACATTAACTCGGCCTGAAATCTTATTTTGTGTAAACAAGGTTTGCCAATTTATGAGCAATCCATTGGAGTCCCATTGGAAAGTAGTTAAAAGAATACTTCGCTATCTTCAGGGAACTTCGAGCCTTGGCTTACTTCTCCAACCAGCTCCTGCCACTGGTTCTTTTTCCCTGCGATCTTACTCGGACTCAGATTGGGCAAGTGATGTTGATGATCGCCGCTCTACTTCAGGGTCTTGTATTTTCTTCGGTCCGAATCTTGTCTCTTGGAGCTCAAAGAAGCAGCCACTGGTTGCTAGATCAAGCGCTGAAGCCGAATATCGTAGCATGGCTCACACTGCAGCTGAAATCTTATGGATCCAGTCTTTGCTTCACGAACTTCGGGTTCCTATCTACACTCCTATGCTTCTATGTGATAACTTGAGTGCTGTCCTTCTTGCCAATATTCTTTTGAGGACATGTTTACAAGATTTTATTAATAGGATTGTAAAGGTTGAGAATAATGGTGAAGTTTTTCTGATTAAGATTGTGAAAGTCCCATTTGCTTGTCCAAGTTATTTGATTTACAATACATGAGGGTGGAAGCTAGTTGATACAGAGGATTCTGTTGCAGATTCTTCATCAGAGGTGTGGGAAATGGTTAGATTTTTTGTTTTAGGGGACCGAATAGAGTTATGGAAGGCCACGTCTCATAGGGTGGAGAATAGGGACATTTCTGACCATTGTCCAGTTGTGCTTTGATGTGGTATAGGTAATTGGGCACTGAAGCACTTTTTGGTTCAATAATTGCTGGTTGCAGCATAGTCAATAATGAAGAGACTGTGGCACTAAAGGCTATACTTATAGGTTTCGAGCTTGCGTCCGGTTTGAAGATTTATTTTTGTAAAAGCACTTTGTTTGGTGTTAACATGTGGAGGAATCTTTTTTGTGGTAGCCACAAATTTTCTGCATTGTTCTACTGGTAGGCTTCCTTTTAAGTTTCTTGGGTTATCAATTGGTGTTAATCCTATGAAGGTAAATACTTGGACACCAGTCATGGAGTTGATGATGTGACGTCTTGCTTCATGGAAACGAAAGCATTTGTCTTTAGGAGGTCACATTGTGCTAGTATATTCAATTTTATATAACCTTCCGCTATTTTATCTTCCATTCTTTAGAATGCCAAAGAAGGTTTTGAATATTTTAAAAAAGGGTTGCAAAGATATTTTATTTTGGCATGATATTTGGTTAGTTTGAAAAATGTTTTTCCTCGATTATACCAAGTGTCTCTTGATAAGAATGTTTGTGTAGATGATTTGGGAGAGTGGTCTAATAATCTTTGGCATTGGTATTGGAGGTGGAAGAGGGGCTTTTTTGCAAGGGAAGAGGGTCTGATTAAAAATTTGGTGAATTGGATCATTGGATGTGGGAGGAGCATTCTTTTAGCAGCTTTTCTATTAAATCATCTTATTCTTATTTACAGGCTTAGATGATCCTAGTTATTTCTGATCCCTCTATGGCTACTATTTTAGAATTTTTTGGAAGAACTGTTTTCCCTTTAAAGTGCTTGCGTTTTCTTGGCGAGTTATTTTATACAGGATGTCTCCCTTAACAAAACTTGTGCAAAAGAGGAGTTATATCTAATGTCAATGGTACATCTTGTGTGTTATATTTTTATTGTGAGGAAGAAAAAAATCATTTTTATTGTGAGGAGTTTTTATCTTGTCTTGTGTCTAACAGGACTTGGAATGCAATTTTGTCAAGCTTGGTATTTTAGTGGTTTTGTCCAATGATATTTGTTAACGATCACTATGTGTAGCTTCAATGCCATTGAAGCTCTCGAACACATAACACAGAATTCGGGAGAGAGAGAGATAGAAAGAAGACTGGAAGAATTCTGTATGATTGTGAATGATTCTTGCTAACTAGAAAATGTATCTGTACATTCTAATATATAAGTGCTTACTTGTGCCAGCTAACTAACAACCTGTGCCAGCTAAGCAGAACTGAAAGAAAAACTAACTTCTAATTTGTAACAAACTTCTAGCTAATTAATGCCAACTAATCAGAAATTAAATACAGCTATTTACAAAGTAATTTATCCGTTAACACCCCCCCTCAAGCTTGTATGTATATTCAGCATACCAAGCTTGCAATGAAGTCTTTGGAAAGGTCCTGCATGCAGGGGTTTAGTCAAAATATCTGTTGTTTGATCATGATTGTCAATGGGAAGGAGGTGAAGAATACCAGCTTGAACCTTGTCGCGGACAGTGTGACAGTCGATTTCAATATGTTTAATCCGTTCGTGGAATACGGGATTGGCCGCTATGTGTAGTGCAGATCGGTTGTCACAAAATAAAACCACTGGTGAAGGATGAGGTATGTGAAGATCACGAAGGAGAAATAACAGCCATTGAGCTTCACCGGATGCCAAAGCTAAGGCTCTATACTCGGCTTCAGCAGATGATCGAGAAACTATAGGCTGTTTCTTGCTTTTCCACGATATGAGAGAGTCACCAAGATAGAAACAAAAACTAGTGATTGACCTTCTAGTATCTAGACAAGCACCCCAATCTGAATCTGAAAACCCTTTCAAAGTTAGAGATGATTGTGCAGAAAAAAGAAGACCAAGACCAGGAGAATTCTTAATATATTTGAGAACACGAAGAGCAGCTTGATAATGAACTGTGGTAGGACAATCAAGAAACTCTCTCAATTTGCTTACTGCATAACATATATCAGGCCTGCTATGAGTCAAATAAAGCAAGCGTCCCAATAATCTTCTGTAAGAAAACTGATCAGTAAGAGGTGTGCCACCAACTTTACTGAGTTTCACAGTAGGGTCCATTGGAGTGGAACAAGGTTTGGAACCAAGATAGCCAACATCATTTAGAAGATCAAGGGCATACTTCCTTTGGTAAAGAGTGATACCTTGAGAAGATCGAGCAATTTCAAAGCCAAGAAAGTATTTAAGAGAGCCCAAGTCTTTAATGTTGAACTGCTAATCTAGAATCTGCTTAACAGAATTAACTTCAGCAATATCATTCCCGGTTAGAACTAAATCATCAACATAAACCAAGATTGCAGTAAATCCTGAAGCAGAATTCTTGGTGAACAAAGAATAGTCTGATCGGGACTGGACATAACCAGATGCAAGAAGTGTGGCAGTGAGCTCAGCATTCCATTGACGACTTGCTTGTTTCAAGCCATAAAGAGATTTTGTCAATTTACATACTAATTTTGAATCTGAGACATTAAGTCCTGGGGGTACCTTCATATAAACCTCTTCATGTAAATCCCCATGAAGGAAAGCGGTATTAACATCCAACTGATGTAAGTGCCATCCAAGAGAAGCTGCCAAAGCAAGAATTAGCCGAATTGTAGTCATCTTGACCACAGGACTGAAGGTTTCCATATAGTCTAACCCAGCTGTTGGGTAAATCCCTTTGCAACTAAACGGGCTTTATGTCTCTCAATGGTTCCATCAGCACGATGCTTAACTTTGAATACCCACTTGCAACCAATAGCTCGTTTGGTTGGTGGAAGAGGGGTAAGCTGCCATGTCTTGTTTCTGCTAAGGCATCTAGTTCAGCAAAAATGGCTTCTTGCCAACAAGAATGCTTAATGACTTCCTCATATGTAGCTGGTTCACTGCTTGAATTAACAGCTAAAGAAAAACACTTGTGAGTAGATGACAAATTGTCATAAGAATCAAAGTCAGACAAAGGAAATTTGCTGGATCCTGATGAAGGTGGTACTAAGCTGATAGCATTGGATTTTGTATGAAAGCAATGATATCTTGAAGGTAGGATGATTTGGTTCTGTTTCTCTTAGGATAGTCACGAGTAACCTGTGAACTAGGAATAACCTGTGAACTAGGAATATTAGGGACTGAATCATGTGATGATTCAGGGGAATTAGCCTGTGTAGTAACCTGTACAGCATCAGCAGAAGGTGATTCTGTTGTAACAAGAACAGATTGAGATGGAGGATTGGAAATCACAGTAGAATCAGAGCTGGTAACAAGATCAATGGTCCAATCAAAATTGGAATAATAGGTGAAACAGAAGAAGTAGACATAACTTGGTCATTACCATTTGTTTTAGACATGTAAGGAAAAACATGTTCATAAAATTCAACATTTCGTGAGACAAACAATTCTTTTGTGGTCAAATCAAGGAGCAAATATCCTTTAACTCCAGGTTTAAAGCCTAAATGAATGCATTTTCTAGCTCTCTTATCTAGTTTGTGTCTGTGGCCAACTAAGATAGTAGCATATGCAAGACAACCAAACACTCTCAAAGTACTCAAATCAAGAACCTGATTATACAGTATCTGGTGAGGAGATTGGTTGGACAAGAAAGGTGTGGGCAACCTATTAATAAGGTAAACAGCATGGGCTGCTGCTTGAGTCCAAAAAATTTTGGGAAGATGAGATTGAAATATTAAAGCTCTAGTGACTGCCAATATATGTTGGTGTTTTCTCTCAACTATCCCATTTTGTTGTGGGGTTTCCACACAAGATGTTTGATGTAATATACCTTTGCTAGCATAAAATGAATCCAATTTGAACTCTAAACCATTATCTGACCTCACAATCTTAACTTTAGCACCAAATTGTGTTTCAGCTAAAGCAATAAAATTTTTCAGAAGTTGTTGTGTCTCAGACTTGAGTTTCATAAAATATAACCAAGTATGTCTAATAGCATCATCAACAATGGTTAAAAAATACCTATGTCCAAACATAGATGTAGTAGAAATAGGACCCCAAATATCCAAGTGTAACAAATCAAAAGTCTTTTCAGATTTTGAAAAACTATTTGGAAATGACAATCTTTTCTGTTTTGACATGTGACAAATGTCACAAGGATCTGTGATCCTTTTACAATCAATGAAAGGAAAAACTTTGTGCAATTCAACAAGTTTTTGATGTGAAGGATGGCCTAATCTTAAATGCCATTTATTACAATTGTCAGAAACAGAGTTTTTAACAAAATGTATGGATGGGACAAAGTATTGTGGTGAAGGAAATGAAGCTTTGGAACTGAACAAACCAGCTTTCAACTCAACTGTACCAATCTTCCTCAAGTTGACTTTGTCCTGTATATGACATAAAGAGTCATCAAAAACACATTTGCAATTCAATAGTTTTGTTAGCTTTGAAACAGAAACCAAGTTACATGAGAAATTGGGAATGTACAACACATTTACCAAATAGAATTCTTCTGAGAAAAACACTAATCCAGAGATATCAGTGACTATGTGGCTACCATCAGGAAGAGTAACAGAAACAGGTTTTATCTTGTTATGGCAGTGAAACAGTTTAAGAGAATTACACACATGATCAGTAGCACCTGTGTCTAATAACCAATCTTTAGTATTGCCATAACTAGATATCTTGTAAATTGTACCTGTCTGAGGTGTAGAAGAAGTCACGAAATGATTGGCAGCAGCAGTAGAATTATGAGTGTTTGCAGTCTGCACACTCTGCAATATAGCTAAGATAGCTTTGTGCTGTTCTGGAGTGAAGCTAAAAGGCTTAGCATCTCCTGCACCTTGTTTAGAAGAATGACTTGAATTTTCTGCATCTTCATACTCAGCCTCATCTTCTGCTGAAAAATGATTCACACTTTTCTGGGAATGTGGTGGTGGATATCCATGTTTTTTATAGCATGTGTCTATCATGTGGCCAAACTTGTTACAATAAGTGCAGACCTTTCCTCTTCCTCTTCCTCCTTGATTCCTGCCACTCTACCACGGTTGCCTCTGCCTCCTTGACCTCTTCCTCTGCCATTATTATTATCAGAAAAATTTGCCAGAACTCGGGTTTCCTCCATCTTGGGATGAAATTCCCTTTCTTGTTGAATTAACAATGAATACACTCTATTAACCCCGGGTAGAGGATCCATCAACATAATCTGTGATTTCACATTAGAATACTGCTCATTCAGCCCTTTCAAGAATCTAATCACATAATTGTTTTCCCTGTGTGCTCGAATAGTAGGGATCAATTGACATCCACATGTAACTGCACATGTACAAGATGGAATTGGTTGGAAGCTGTCAAGTTCTTCTCAATATCTTCTCAGTTTAGTGAAATATTCTGCAATTGAATCATCACCCTGTCTTAATGCATACATTTCCTCTTGTAGATCACTGATCCTGAAGATGTCTGCATGATAATGCCTATCACGCAATTCTTTCCACACCATTTTTGCAGTGTATGTCCATCGAATACTATGCCTTATAGAATCTTCTAAAGAATGTTTCATCCAAGATAGAACTAGTTGTTGGCATCCAGCCAATATGAAATCAAATTGGTGAGTCAAATGGTTGGTGAGTCAAATGGTTGGTGGCCATCTAAGATTGACACAATTTGCAAGTGTTCACACCATTCATTTCTTCTATAAATAAGGAGTGGATGGTAGAGCAAAAATCATCCCATTCACAACTAAGTGCAACAAGCATTAGTTAGAGAGAGAAGCCTTGCTTAAGAGAAAGAGTGAGAGAAAAATTAGAGAGAGCCAATTTGTGAGAGTTTTATCCACAAATTGAGAGTACAATCTTATTGTATTAATTTTGAGAGATCACCTAAGGGTGAAGTTTGTAATCCCATTATTGTTATAGTGGAAGTTTAAGCGGCCTACGGGTCCCGTGGTTTTTACCTTCAATTTTGGAGGGTTTTCCACGCTAAAATCTTTGGCGTTATTTTCATCTATTTGGTTTGGGAAATTATCCTGGGGTTCGTGGAAATTTATTTTATCTCACTTACACAGTTTTTCCCAACAAAGTGGTATCTAGAGCTAGGTCTGTGGAAAATTCTTAGTATGCTCTGTGGTTGCAGCTTTGTCTGATCTTCCACATCAGAAAAGAATTATTCACCGGTCACTATTCATTGCCGAAGAAGTTTCAAGCACAGCGAAACTTGTTGACTGCCATCAAAATGGAGGAGAGCACCGGCAATATGATAAAACTGACTGCATTTAATTATGCAATCTGGAAGCCAAAGATGGAAGATCTTTTATACATTAAAGATCTATGGAAGCCGATCGTGATGACGAAGGAGAAAGCAACGACTACAACAACAACTCTGGCAGATGATAAGACTGACGGCAAGGCAGAAAAACCAACCGACGCTTCGACCAGCACATCAGACACTGACTGGGCCGTGCTGAATCGGAAGTGTGCTGCTCAAATCCGTCAATGGATTGACAAGAGCATTTTTCAAAACTTTGCTAATGAACATGATGCTCATGCTCTTTGGCAAAAGCTGGAGAAAATGTATGCAAGAACAACCGCACAGAACAAAGCCAATCTGAGCGACGATTAGTCAACCTAAAGTACAAAGACGGTAGCAGTGTATCGGAACACATGAGTGAGTTCCAAGGCGTTGTAGATCAACTCAACTCGATGAAGATGACCATCGATGATGAGTTACAAGCACTGTTGATGCTGAGTTCTCTACCAAAAAGCTGGGACACCTTAGTTGTGTCAGTCAGTAACTCCGCTCCTGAAGGCAAGCTTACCATGGATATGGTAAAGGATAGGATGTTGAACGAGGAGTCTCGACGAAAAGATGAAGGATATAATCCTGAACTGCGAGCGCTTGTCACAGAAAAACAAGGCAAGCAAGAAGGGCGTGGAAGAAGCAAAGGTAGAAGCTCTCAAAGCCAAAGCGGCAAAGAGGGCGATCAAAGTCGGATCGAGGTATGATAAGAAGTGTCACCGCTGCGGCCTTCCGGGCACTTCATTCGAGAGTGTCGAAAGTTGAAGCGATTAAAGAAGCGAAGCGAAAGCCAAACAAATGACACCGCAATCACACCGAAGATGTTACCATTGTTCGAGATGCAGATTATGTCAATCTTGCATGTCAAGACTCTACTGGGTAGTTGACTCAGGTGCTTCCTACCATGTCACCTCAAAACGGGAGTTCTTCTCAACCTACACTCAGGGTGATTTTGGACGAGTGAGGATGGGAAATGATGATGCATCCACAATTATTGGCATCGGCAACATTTATTTAGAAACTAACCTTGGATGCAGGTTATGTTTGAAAGATGTGAGGCATGTTCCTGATATACGCCTCAATCTGATCTCCACCGGAGTACTTGATGATGATGGCTACAATAGCTATTTTGGTGAAGGAAATTGGAAGCTCACCAAAGGAAACCTGGTGGTAGCAAAAGGCAAGAAAGATACTTCTCTCTATTTAACAGAAGCCAAGTTATGTAGAGGAGAAGTAAATACCAGCAAGAAGGAAGTTCCAACCGAGCTATGGCATAAGCGGCTCGGCCACATGAGTGATAAGTACATCATTGGGGAAATGTGTTGACTGTCTAATGGGAAAACAACACAGAGTTGCATTTCGAAGTTTCCCACCATCTAGAAAGGCAAATCTTCTAGATTTGATACACACTGATGTCTGCACGATGAGTGATAAGTCACAAGGAGGTGCACTTTATTTCGTGACTTTCATTGACGACCATTCCAGAAAAGTATGGGCCTTTGCTTTGAAAACTAAAGATCAGGTGCTGGAAGTTTTCAAGCAATTTCATGTAAAAGTTGAAAGAGAAACTGGCAGACAGTTGAAGTGTGTACGAAGAGAACAATGGCGATGAGTATCGCGGACCATTCGAGGAGTCTGCGAAGTTTTGGCATTAGATTGGAAAAATCGGTGCCAAAGACACCTCAACACAACGGTGTTGCTGAAAGGATGAATAGAACCATCTGTGAGAGAGTCAGATGTATGCTCTCAAATGCAAAACTGCCAAACTCCTTTTGGGGGGAGGCAATGAGGACAGCAGTCGATTTGATCAACCTTTCTCCATCAGTTCCACTGAACTATGATGTACCAGAAAGAGTGCGGGCGAGGAAAGATGTTTCATACAAACTCTTGAAGGTGTTTGGCTGTAGAGCGTTTGTTCACATCCCAAAAGATGAGAGGTTCAAGTTGGATGCAAAAACAAAGCAGTGTATCTTTGTGGGATATGCCCATGAAGAATTCGACTCTGAGACTGGGATCGGCTACGGAAAGATCATTAGAAGCGAGGGCGTGGTATTTTTGAAGATCAAACAATCAAGGATTTGAAGAAACCAGAAAATCCACGGTCGGATGAAATTCTAGTTGTCACGGAACCGGTCTCTCCACCAATAGATTACGATGGCGGGGAGCTACACCAGATCGATGATGTTGATCCACTAGTGAAAGTCCGTAACTGAGAGCCAAGCGATTGAGAACAAGAGTTAGTTCCTGAACAGGGCCAATCAAAAGCAGTAGTAAGGAAATCTTCCAGAGAGCGAAAGCCAAGTCAAAAGTATTCACCTACCGAGTATGTGATGCTCATTGACGGGGGAGAACCAGAGATCTATGACGAAGCTCTTACTCACCAGCATAAGAATGAGTGGTTAAAAGCCATGCAAGAAGAAATGAAATCCTTGCATGAGAACCACACATATGATTTGGTAACACTACCACAAGGAAGGAAAACACTCAAGAACAAGTGGGTGTACAGAGTAAAAAGTGAAGAAGGTAGCTCACAACCACGTTACAAAGCAAGGCTGGTTGTGAAAGGATTCGCTCGAGAAAAAGGGGAGTTGACTTTGATGAAATATTCTCACCGGTGGTGAAGATGTCATCGATCGAGTTGTTCTTGGCTTGGCTGCAAGTCTCGGCCTAGAGATTGAACAACTTGATGTAAAACCGCCTTCTTACATGGTGATCTTGGCGAGGAAATATACATGCGGCTGACTGAAGGTTTCCAAGTCAAAGGAAAGAGAAATTGGTGTGCGGTGAAGAAGAGTTTGTATGGTGCGAGCGGGCACCGAGGCGATGGTATAAAAAGTTCGACTCATTCATGGAGAAAAATGAGTACAATCGAGCGACGGCAGACCAACGTGTCTTCGTCAAGAAATTCTCGATGAAAATTTCATCATTCTTTTGCTTTATGTTGATGACATGTTGATTATTGGCGAGACAATGGCAAGATTAGCGAGTTGAAGAAAGAGTTGAGCAAGTCCTTTGCAATGAAGGACTTAGGACCCGCTAAACAGATTCTTGGCATGGCGATTACGTGGCGGGAAGAATCACAAAATTTGGCTATCTCGAAGCGATGCGTGGAAAAGGTTCTTGAAAGATTCAACATGGACAAAGCAAAATCTGTTAGTTCTCCACGGCTAGTCACTTCAAGCTCAAAGTGAGCGGTGTCCCTCAAGCAAGGAGGAGAGAATAGAAATGAACAAAGTGCCATATGCATCGGTTGGCGATCGATGTACGCTATGGTATGCACTAGACCAGACATTGCACATGCAGTTGGTGTTGTGAGTCGATTTTTATCAAATCCTGGAAAAGAGCACTGGGCAGCAGTCAAATGGATACTCAGATATCTCAGAGGTACATCTAGTCATTGTTTGTGTTTTGATAATGGAAAACCTTTATTAGAAGGATATCTGATTGAGATATGGTGGAGGCGTGGATACCGAGAAAGTCTATTTACGGGTATCGATAACATTTGCGAGGAGGCTGTCTCATGGCAATCACGATTACAAAAGTGTATTGCTTTAAGCACCACGAAGCGGAATACATTGCAATCGCGAAGGTTGCAAGGAGATCCTGTGGATGAAGAAGTTCCTACAAGAGTTGGGACAAAACCGGAAAACTATGTTCTCTATTGCGACGGTCAGCGCAATACATCTCGGCAAGAATTCGACATTTCATTCAAGGTCGAAACACATCGACGTAAGATATCCCGGATCCGTGATGTGTTAGAAAGAAAGGCTGAAAGTTGAGAAGATCCACACCAGCGACAGCGGGGCGATATGATGACCAAAGCTCTACCAAAGGACAAGCTAGAAGTGCAAAGAAGTTGCGGGCTTAATATCAACCCCATATTGATACGAGGATATTTCCCCATTGGTGGAGGGAGATTTGTTGGCATCCACCAATATGAAATCAAATTGGTGAGTCAAATGGTTGGTGAGTCAAATGGTTGGTGGCCATCTAAGATTGACACAATTTGCAAGTGTTCACACCATTCATTTCTTCTATAAATAAGGAGTGGATGGTAGAGCAAAAATCATCCCATTCACAACTAAGTGCAACAAGCATTAGTTAGAGAGAGAAGCCTTGCTTAAGAGAAAGAGTGAGAGAAAAATTAGAGAGAGCCAATTTGTGAGAGTTTTATCCACAAATTGAGAGTACAATCTTATTGTATTAATTTTGAGAGATCACCTAACGGTGAAGTTTGTAATCCCATTATTGTTATAGTGGAAGTTTAAGCGGCCTACGGGTCCCGTGGTTTTTACCTTCAATTTTGGAGGGTTTTTCACGCTAAAATCTTTGGCATTATTTTCATCTATTTGGTTTGGGAAATTATCCTGGGGTTCGTGGAAATTTATTTTATCTCACTTACACAGTTTTTCCCAACACTAGTGAATTGCATCTGTCCCAGGCTAGGTAATTCTGATGATGAACATCTGGTTTGCGAATGGTTCCATCCACAAAACCAATTTTATTCTTTGTTTTCAAAGCCATCAGCATATCCTTTGACCAATCTTGATAATTTCTCCCATTCAACGCATGGCTTACCAAAGCTGATCCAGGATTCTCACTTGGATGTAAGTAGAATGGATTTGCTGAAAGATCAACCGATCTATCCACATTTCTAACCACATTTTGATTTACAACCACATTGTTGTTTTCAACATTGACATTAGCCACATTCTCGTTTTCAGCATTGACATTATTCACATTCTCGTTTATATCAGCCATGATTACAGTATTCAAGAAATCAACAAAGAATACAGAGAATCACAATTACTGATCAATAACGAAGCAATCAACTGATTGATAAGGACTGGAGAACAGTTTTAAAAAAAAATTGTGCGATTGATAACAATCAAAAGAAGACAGAAGAATTGATCTAGGGTTCAAGAACAACAAAGAACGAACCAATCTTGATCAATGATGAATGAAGAATCAAGAGTGATGCAGCAGCGGTAACCAGAGCCCCTAGGAACGGAGCTCTGATACCATGTTAACGATCACTATGTGTAGCTTCAATGCCATTGAAGCTCTCGAACACAGAACACAGAATTCGGGAGAGAGAGAGATAGAAAGAAGACTGGAAGAATTCTGTATGATTGTGAATGATTCTTGCTAACTAGAAAATGTATCTGTACATTCTAATATATAAGTGCTTACTTGTGCCAGCTAACTAACAACCTGTGCCAGCTAAGCAGAACTGAAAGAAAAACTAACTTCTAATTTGTAACAAACTTCTAGCTAATTAATGCCAACTAATCAGAAATTAAATACAGCTATTTACAAAGTAATTTATCCGTCAACTCATTATATTCAGTTCAGCTCTTTCTTCAGAGGGAAAAAAACTCTGTCATGTCCGTCATATTTTCCGGCGTGCTATGGTTTGGCCAATTTGGAGTATGCTTAATGAAATTGTGCTTCAGGGTGCTATTTTTTATTTCACTAGTGTGGTAGATTTGGTAAATATTAGTTCATGGTCTTTGTTTAGAGCAAAAATTGATAGTGTTTAATGCTCTTTTTCTGATTGGAATATTGATCCTCTTGTTTGTTTTTATGTTTACCTTTGATTTGGTTTTTGTAAGACTTATATATGGGTTAGATTACCAGTGTACCATTTTTGGTAATACATTTTTGCTTATAGAAAAAGTACAATCGTATGTAAAATATTACAAACAAAAATATTTAACTAAATTAAAATATAATATAATATAATAAGGTTGTTAAAAATAACACATAATATTATAATATTGAGTAAAGGTTATAATAAATTTCTGAAATTTTAATTAATGTTATGTTTATATTAACTCTTTTTGGCAAATTGGTGATGGTTTTCTTATTAATTTTTGGAAAGATAATTGGCTGCATGCTCCTCTGGTTGACATCCTCGGTATCTCTCCTACTTCGCAATCTTTTCTCTCTACCAAAGTTAAGGATTTTATTAGAGACGGTAGTTGGTATATTCCTGGTTGGTTGTTATCTGAATACCCTGTTATCAAAACGGATTTGGAAAAGGTTCATATTCCTCTTATTCCTGCTAAGGATAAATTGATTTGGGCGCATACAGATTCTGGTTCTTTATCTTTCAAAGATACCTACTATCATTTTCGCCCTCCTGGGCAGTCCACTGCCTGGTGTAAATTGATCTGGAGCAAAATTATCCCTCCTTCTAGATCTCTTCTTTTTTGGCAGGGAATGTTAAACAGGCTACCTACAAACGCCAGTCTTAGTCATAGGGGATGTGTCACGGTCTCCATGTGTAGCCTTTGAGTCTACCTCCCATCTATTTGGGGATTGCATTTTTGTGCAAAGATTTTGGCTTTGGCTTAGCTCTATCATTGGTTACGGCATTGATACATCTTCCCTATCTTCTATTCTCTCCATTTGTGGTCGGAATTGGTCCTCCCAATGTAAGGATGTCTTTCTTGCAGCTATCATTAATATTATCTGGGTTGTTTGGCTCTGTAGAAACAAAACTCAAATTTGATAATAAGAGGATCCATTTCTCTGCTGCAATCAACATGGTGATTGCGAATGTTTCCTTATCCGGAAATTCCAGCCCAGGCACCATCTCCTCTTCCATGGTTGATTTTGCAATCCTTAAGTTTTTTAATGTTGCAGGTAGGCCTTCTAAAGCCATGATCATCAAAGAGGTCGCTTGGCAGTCCCTTCTTGCTACTGGATTAAGTGTAACACTGACGGTGCAGCTTATGGCTCTCCTAGGGCTGCTGCTTGTGGTGGGATTTTTAGAGATTTAAGTGTGGCTGCACCTGGTTGTTTTGCTCTTAATCTGGATGTTTCTTTTGCCTTGCACGCTGAACTTATTAGGGCCATGACGGCCAAAAAAATTGCGTTTAAGAATGGTTAGCACAACCTTTGGCTGGATGTGACTCTCAACTTATGGTTTTAGCTTTCAAATCCATCTCTATTGTTCCTTGGAAGCTGCAGGTGCGATGGCAGAACTGCTTTTTGTTAGTTGCTAAAATGAATTTTTTATGTTCTCATGTTTATCGTGAGGGTAACAACTGAGCTGATAGGCTTGCTTCTCATGGCGTCTCTATTAGTGGCTTTCAGTGGTGAGATATTATTCTTAGATTTATTAGTGAAGACTTCAACCGTAATAAAGTGGGGCTTCCTAATTTTATATTTAAATAATGTTTTTTACAAGGGTTTTAGTATAGTCCCCCCTTGGTTGTTCTCTTTGTATTTCACGTTTTTCTTTTTTAACAAAATTATAGGTAGGGGTACTCTTTTTCCTTCTAGATGCTTTTTTCTTTAAAGAGGGTTTTCCATTAGAAGGTTTTAACGAGGCTCCTTTCCTGTTTCTTTGCCAATTTTTTTTTATTATAATTATAAGTACATATAACTTAGTAAATAAATAAATGTGCGAGTAATTATCCTTATTCATACAATCATTTAAGCAAGTAATTATCCTATATTCGTTGTGGGTAATTTTTGCGAATAATTATAAGCCTATTACCAATTGTTATCCCAAATCAATTGGATTCATTAAAATCTTGATTATTCTTGAGTGTGCTTATCACTTTTTTTTGGGAAGATTTCTAGTACTCATAACCCACTAAACTCTTCTCTACTTACCCCTATGTATGGCTCTTGGGTTTTTCCCTAAATGGTGATTAAATTTTTGTTTGAGTTGCTGATAATAACGAATCTGATTTTTTTTTCATGTACCTAGAACTAAATGCTTAACAAAATAAGTGATTATGATTGTTGTTTGGAGCACTAAAATGAAGAAATTTGTGGGTGAGGCTCAACGGTGCCTGTGCTAGAAAGTTAGATAAGAGCGACATTGATTTACCACTCGATGCTGTGGGAGATTTTAGAACTACGAAATAGGTGGATTTTTCCTATTAAGGAACCTAACTTGATTGCTGTAGTAGAACATATTGTGGTTAGGTCTTGGAAGTGATTCTTGGCTAGAACGTGGAAATGTCATTGTCTGGAATACGAATGGTGTGTTGATGCATGTGTTGATCCCTTATATTCTAGGATATAGAGTCCCTTAGTGGATTGGTTAGGTTGATTGTATTGTTGTATTGTTGTAGTGGGGCTTGCCTCTCCACTCCTCCTCCTTTCTTCTCATCTTCCTTCTTATCAATTTTGTATTTGATTGGAGTATTCCATATACTCCCAATTTAATACAATTCTATTTTGTTGTTAAAAAAGATATATAGGAGTGTTGCTGTGTGTCAAGGATTAGAAAAATGGAAGAGATAATAATGGACATTACACAGCCTGCATGTGTTAATTTGAAAGTCTTCATAATTCCACCCCTCCATGGCTAAGTGAAATTATACTGAATTGCCCTCGTAATATATACAAATCCATTTCGTAGTTTAGATAGGAATTAACCCCAACAGCTTATATATGTTACTAGCACAATATTATTTTATCTATGATGCTTTTTCTTTACTTATTATGAGCTACGAAGTTTTGAGATTTAATAAACGGATCATATTATATATCACGGCCAAGGTTTTAAAAAACGGTCCGTTACACCAAAAACGGCTGTGACAAAACGGTAACGGCGGCGGCCGAAACCGTGTATGTCCGAAATCACGGTGTGAGTAAAAATCACCTGAAACAGCCGCGACGAAACGGCGTTGCGGCCGCGACGAAACACTGTTCAAGACGAAAAAAACGCGACAGAGCCTTTTTTCGCCCAAAAACCCATTTCTCGCTCTCGCCCTTCTACCTCTCTCGCCTCCACCATCAGCAGCGCCGCTCGGGACTGTGGTTCGGTGACGGTAGAATAATCGGGAAACAAAAGAGAAGATGAAGTAGATTAGAAAAAGAAGAAGAAGAAGAAGAAATTCTTCTTTGTAACAGTATGTTCCCAATTCCAGGACGGCGGTGTCTCAAAGTGAGATGGTGAGAGTTGAGGACAGCGAAGGATTTTAATTAGGGTTAACTTTGGGGTTGGGCCTTGTCACCTGAATGAAGCCTAGGTCAAACGATATTTTTTTTTTGAATGCAAGTCCTAACGATACAATTACCAAATAAGAGTTCTGCCACTAAGCCAATGATTTTTTATTGTATGTGTATGACAATATATCATATAAATATTTGTAGTAAATACTAAGAGTTTTGATTGGTTTAACAATAAGACATTTAGTCAAATTTTATAGAGTTTTGTGTCAAATTTTTTTATTTATATTTTATCACGTCAACCAATAAAACACTACAAAAAATAACCAATAATATATAAACCACCTTTCTTAAAAATTAAACCACTAATCAATTAATATGATGCATTATAATATGCTGTAGGTGTAATTTAATTCTTTTTTATTTTTTTATTTTAGAGATCTTATAATAATGGAAAACATATTAATTTAAGTTATTATATATTACATGATAATACAAATAATTTTAATATGATTTGTGCAATATTGTGATTAATTCACACCGCGACAAATGCAATTCGTAACGCAACAGCCGAAATCGCGAAATCATTAACGTGACCGCGACCGTGACCGCGACCGCTATTTAGAACCTTGATCACGGCCATATGATTATAAAATCCAGTTTGGAGATAAACCTCCAACTCCCAATGACCATAGAATCTGATGCTCTCAGGGCCGTAGAATCTAGTGGGCATTGGCCATGCCCATACCTACAATTATGAAGGATTGAAATTTTGCGATTCGATTTTGCTCAAATGGAATTTAGTGCTTCTTTGTGTAGTTATATCATCACACAAGCCTTTTTCATTGTTAAATCTTATAATTTTTCATAGTCAAATCTTATCGTCATTGAACAAATATTTGTTGTCCTAAAAAATCGTGTTTCCCGATCTCCCACCAATCAAAGGCTGGGGATATGCATATATATTAATAAGTTATGATTTTATTTTATTATGTGACGAATTGTCATTGGTGAAAGACAGCGAATGTGATAGGAAAGTGAGACTGGAGATTTTCATCCGTCGTCATTCATTCCACTAACAAAAATGCCATTTCTTATGGCTATAATATAAGCATCGAAAGTTCTCATCACTTGGTTTAGCACTTAGAAAACCCCTAATTTAGTTTATGTGATCGATGGGGCTGTTTGACGCAACAAGCACTGATAGTAATCGCACAATTCAATTTTCTTTAGTTATGACCATAAGGGACAAAGGGACTTGTGAAACAAGACTTGTGAACTTAATCATGTGAATTATACGTGTAGGAAAGTCTAAGTTAAATTAGATGCCATATGAATTTGTTGGCTAGAAGCTCTAGTAATTTCTTCATAAGTTACTACTACCTCTCATCTCTATTGTAAGCGAATTTTTGAAGTATTTTTTGTCATACACTACAACAAGTATTGGCAATAAACAGCGCTTATTTTTAGCTTAAAACAGCGCTTAAAAGCGCTGA
The DNA here is from genome assembly GCA_037113605.1 of Calophaca sinica. Classification (NCBI taxonomy): domain Eukaryota; kingdom Viridiplantae; phylum Streptophyta; class Magnoliopsida; order Fabales; family Fabaceae; genus Calophaca; species Calophaca sinica. The sequence continues at coordinate 60,646,557 of CM073737.1, forward strand.
AAATTAAGCCGCTGCTGATTGTATTTCAAAAAAACAGCGTTTATGAAGCGCTGCTGAAAATGGACAATAAACAGCGCTTCAATTAGGAAGCGCTGTTTATTGTCTGACAATAAACAGCGCTTCAATAATGAAGCGCTGTTTATTGTATAGACAATAAACAGCGCTTCCTAATTGAATTGTTTATTTTGTATAATTAGCGCTTCCTTTTAGAAGCGCTGTCTTTTTATACAATAGCGCCGCTTCATTATTGAAGCGCTTTGTTTATTCTCTTTTTTTTTTATTAAATTTAGTTCTCTCACATTTACATTATATACATTGCATGATAGTGATAACACAAAATGCAATCAAAATTGTCATCAACATTCCCCAACATCAAAATTTAACATTATAATGTAATTTTTTCATAAATTCCTACATATCCTTACATTAACATAAATAAAGTACAATATATTTCATAGTCAAATTTACAATTATACAGAATAGATCACTAAAATATTGCACATGTCATGCTACAAATCCTACCTAAATAGTAATATCTTTTTCTTACATCCTTTGCAACTAAACATGCATACAAAGTCAAAATTCTAACAAAATTTTGGCGAGTTTTCCTTAAAATATGGACATTCCAAAATATAAAAATAATTGTAAAACATAACATATCATACCAGCCAGCCAACATAAAATATATAAAATATTAGCCAACATAAAAAGGAATTTTATTCCTAATTTCATGTGAACCTTTCCAATTCAAGTATGCTAAACTAAAAAAAAACCAAATTTAACAAAAACTCACGTATTGTCTCACCGTGCTTTGTCCAACAGGTATAAGTTTGATCAATCCCATTGCTCACTAAATGCCATTCCAATTCCCGAACACTAATTTTGTTTGTATAACAACAACTTAAACAAGGACATATGATTCTACTATGGTCTGTTGTATGCCCAACTACAAACCCAATAAAATCTTTCACTCCATCCTTATATTCCTTCGACAAACGATTGGCAGACATCCACTTTCGATCCATATTTTACCTATGGATTGAGAGGTAAAACATGTAAAAACCCCATTTAAATAAAGCAAGACTAAAACTATCACTGCTCTTAAAATCAACACACAGACTAGATCAAAATTCTAACAAAATTTTGGCAGAGTCTCCCCTAAAATATGGACATTCCAAAATATATACAATACCTGGAACATTCCAAAAGTCATTGGTCAAACCAAAAACCAAAATCAGGTTCCACAACAAAATTCATTGGTCATTTTTCCATTGATTCCCATCCGATATGCATATATATTTACTAATCGTACATTTTAACAAACTGATTCCAAGCATCTTTAACACTTCTAATTTATCTCTGGACAACAGTGAACAAAATCAAACAAAATCAAACCCTTCTGATTCCAAACTGGTCAACAGTGAACAAAATCGAACAGAGACAAAAAACTAACGAACCACCAACAGCGAAACCAACGTGGAATCGAGATACAAAATGGAGACGGTGGCCATACACGAAATGGGCGCAAATAGGAGTTTGGAGATGGAGGCGGGGAGGGCGGAGGACTAGCGCCGCCCGGCGGCTTTGCTCGGATGGAGGGCAGCCAGACGAGTTTTGGGCGAGCTTCAGATTTGAGTTTTGAGGGCGGCAGACGAGCTTCGGATGGAGGGCGGCGGGCCGAGTTTTGGGCGAGCTTCAGATTTGAGTTTTGAGGGCGTCGGACGAGCTCGGTTTCCGGCTTTTGGGCGACCTCTGATTTCGGCTTTTGGAGGGCGGCCAGACGAGCTTCGGTTTCCGGCTTTTGGGCGAGCTTCGGTTTGAGCTTTTGGGCGAGCTCACGATCTCCACTTTTTGAAGCACACGATCTCGTTGAGGGGACGGCGATGGTAGAGATGGAGGCGGCAGCGGTGGAGTTTGCGAAGAGAGAGTTGATGACAGAGAGAGAAACAGTGCTTACGGATGCGAAATGAGAGAGGAGGGAAATACATATATTTAATAAATCGACCAAAAGCAGCTTAGTAAGAAAGCGGCGCTTATTAGTAAGAAAACAGCGCTTAAGTCTAAAAGCTGTTTATTCTAACACAAAAACAGCGCTTCCTACTATGAAGCTGCTTATTGTTCCTATGGTCAAAAGCGCTTCATGTTTTGAAGCTACTGCTTAATGTGATTCTGCTTTTTATTATTTAAAGATAAAACAGCGCTTAAAGGACTAAGCGCTGTTTATTATATGTACTAAACAGTAGCGCTTAGTTAGTAAGCGCTGTTTATTGTTTACGTATGACATAAAGTAGCGTTTTTTATTTTAAGCGCTGCTTAAAGGAGCGCCATCTTTTTTAGAATTTGTTGTAGTGCATAATTATAAAAAAAAATGAATTTATTTTAAGATGTATTAATTGTTAAAATATATTTTATACCCTTATCTTAATGAGACATGTATATTTACTAGGAAGTTGACCTGTTTCCTATGCACCCAATTTGGGTGGGTATAATTAGGGGTATATTTAGAATGAGTTTTATAATATTAAATAAACTTTATTGGTTTTGGTGATTTTTGTAATTTATTCTTATATTAGAGACCAGAGATAGTATTAATATACATGAAAGTCCTAGTAACTACTCCCTCTGACGTCCCATTTTTATGTCACATTTACAAAAAAAATTGTCCTAAAATATATGTCATTTTCTATTTTCAATGTAATATTAAATATTTTCTGTCAAGGTTAATTTGGTAAAATTGTTGTTATTTTTCTTTCATTTATTGTTTTTTCTTAAATTGTGTAGTTTAGCAAACTACGACATTTATAATGGGACGGAGGGAGTATTGATTAGGGTGTAGATTCTAGAAGTTGACTGGGGTCTTCATTTAAGAAGCATAAAAATGCGTACGTACGTGACCAATATTTTAAAGCTTTTATAGGCAATTCCTTGGTCTTGGGCAAACCTACTTGTTGCCAAATTTAATTGGAATCTAATGAAATTCTTTCAACTTCAACTAATTAGTAGGAGACTGGTCATCACTCATTCCCCCATTTTTTTCCTTGACTAGCAATGATGAGATATGTGTATTCCTCGATCAAAATTCATGCAAATTCTATAGTATGGTGATGTGTCATATGTTTTATGCATGTAATCTTGGTGCATGCAAAGTCAAACAAGGAGAGGTTGAGTGACGTGTTGCATCCTAGCACCTTGGAAATGCCAATTCTACAACTTGCAATATGTTTTGTTGGAATCCCTCGAAAGAGTTTTGACAATAGCAAAAATACAAAGGTGAATCGAAATTTGGGATTTCTCTATTTTGCAATTAATTGCATGTTAATTTTGCATGAAATATTTACATTTCTCAAATTATTTGTTATTTTAAAATATTAATAGAGTATTTATACACCCTCCGTCCTAAAAATATGAGTTTTTTTAGCCAACTCTCTCCCACCAAAGAATTAGTTAGAAGCATTAAATTTGTCTATTATTTGTATTATTTTTTTCAAACTACCCTTGAATTCATAGGTAAGATCGGCTATTTATATTCCCAAGAAAGAGTTTATCTTGCTAAATCACTTCCTTAAATAAGGATATTGTGGTAAAAAAATAATTAACGCATGAGACAATTTCAAATAGGTCTTATAAAATGAGACAAATGAATTACTCAAAAGGTTCCTATATTTTGGGATGGAGGGAGTACTTTTTATCAACAATACTCCTATATTTTGTGGAGGGACTCACAACTCTAATCCATCAGGCGGAGAGACAAGGAGACATACGTGGAACTATTTTTCAAGAACACCCGTAAGTAAGAGATAATGAATTATTCAATCAAGCATGTCACTTAAACATACAAATTAATTTTAAATATATTAGTTCATATTTTACCTGTACAAAGTGTCACTTCATCACATGACTTATTCAAATGATGCAATGATGGGCGAACTCTATGAGGAGGAGGAGGAGGAGGAGGAGAAGAAGAAGAAGAAGAAGAAGAAGAAGAAGAAATACCTTGCATCAAATAGAGCAAAATAGGGAGAGGAAGCAAGGGTTTTGGTGATTTTAGTGTAATGAGGGTTGGGTTGAGGTGTGGCATTTGAAAGGATTTTCAGAAGGGAGAAGTGAGGAGAGGGAAAGAAGAAGAGGGAGAGGGGGAAAGATTGTGTAAGAAGAAGAAGAAGAAGAAGGGTCATACCTTGCATCAAATAGAGCAGAATAGGGAGAGGAAGCAAGGGTTTTGGTGATTTTAGTGTAATGAGGGTTGGGTTGAGGTGTGGCATTTGAAAGGATTTTCAGAAGGGAGAAGTGAGGAGAGGGAAAGAAGAAGAGGGAAAGGGGGAAAGATTGTGGGTTTTTTTTTTGAAAAACAAAATTTCAGTAGTTTTCAGAAATATAGTTACATATAGAATTCCATCCATAAGTATATTTTCCGATAGAGGGTAAAAGTAGAAGGAAAAAAATAAGAAAACCCTATAGGGGTGCATGTTAGCAAAAGGGGGTGTTAATAGTTATTCCCTTTAGTTAGTCCACAATTTATATATTGGGCTAACCACAAATTGGGTCTAGTTCAAGTTTTTTTATTTTGAGCCTAATTAGGTTATTCGATCCACTCAATTCGAGCCTAATTAGGTTATTTTGACCAAGTGATATATTATCTTAACCCATTTCTTTTTTTTATTTTTGGTACAATTATCTTAACCCATTTCTACTGGACTTAATTAGGCTTAGCTAGCGTATTTCATTAGCTTGTTATCTGTTGCCATCTAGAGTTAAATTCTTAATTCAATTTTGTTTTGCTGTCTGTTTGGGCCTGTCTCTTATATTTTTTCAATTGGGCTTGAGCTATTGTGTGACTGTTTAAGCCTAATTGTCTGAGCTTATAATATTGGAGAGTACCTATTAACACCTTATTTTTGCTAGCCTCCACCCAATCCAGAAACTTCTGAGCATGTATTTTTTTTTTCCGAGCATGTATTTTTTTTTATTCTACAAGTTTGTTTTCAACAATTTTATGCCATTCGTCCGGAATTAAACTTTTAGTAATAGGCAAGTGCTTGGGAAGTGTTTTAGCAAAAACGCGGTGTTAATAGTTACTTCTTAGTATTGAATTCCTTTAGAAAATCCTTTCATCAATTTATTTCCAATGACATTTTTTTTTTTGGGTAAGTTCCTAGTGATATGTTGATGAGTAATTAATCCCCTGATTTTTTTATCATAATTCAAAGACCTTAACAAGTATTTTCTTTTATGCTTCATTTGAGTAATCTATTCTATTTCATTTGTAATTCAAAGACCGTAAAAATGTAACACAAATTCAATAATTCCCTTCAAGAAAACAATTATATTTATCATAATAATAAAATACATAGTATGAACACAAAAGGTTGACCCAGCTAAATACTAAGAACAAGGGGGGAAAAAAAAAGTCACTCTTTGACTCAGCATCGATCACTGATTCCACAACTCAACCAACCCATTCAAATCAAACCTTGAAGACCCACCGTCGCTAACGGCGGCGATGGCATCATTTCTAGCAACCAAAACCCTCTCTCTAACCTCCTTCCCTCTCCCTCTCTCCGAGTCCATAATCTCCCTAACTCGCTCCTCCAACTCAGTAGCCTTAACAAACCCATCCCCATTCTCTCTCAAACTCAGACCCACTTTCATCTCCTCCACCATAATCACGCTATTCAACCTTTGCTCCGCATACAAAGGCCACGCCACCATCGGCACTCCACAAGTAACCCCTTCCAACACCGAGTTCCAACCACAGTGAGTCACAAACCCACCCACCGAGTCATGACTCAATACCTCAACTTGTGGGGCCCACTCCCTCACCACCATTCCTCTTTCTTTGGTTCTCCCCAAAAACCCTTTTGGTAATAAATCCTCCAAACTCACTTCCCTTCTTTCATACCCTAAAGGGTTCCTCACAACCCACAAAAACCTTTCTCCACTTTTTTCCAACCCTATTGCTATTTCCCTTATTTGAATCTTCGAGAGCCTTCCATAGCTTCCAAAGCTTAAAAACACAACGCTTTTACTCGGTTGTGAGTTAAGCCAACTCAAACAACCATTATCATCAATATTCTCAACACCACCTTCGTTTTCCTTTTTAGTTGAAACAAGTGGTCCAACACAAAAGACACGTGGCTTTTGTTCTCCTTGTACACAAGCATCATTCTTCAATGCCATAAAGGCTTTGGTTTCAAGGTTTTTGAATGAGTTAACGATTACACCGTTTGATTTTGTCATATGAATTGACATGTTGACGAGGGACTCGTAGCTCCAGCTCCGGCGATCGGCCATGGGTTCCGGCATGTCCTCTGGCGAGAGAGGTGGCAAGCCGGGGATGTTTTGAAGCATGTTGTTGTAGATGGAAGTGGATCTTTTGTTGGTGTTGTGGTGGAGGGTTGGGGTGAAAAGGAAGAGAGCGACGGTGCTAGCTGCGTTGGGGAAGTAGTAGAAGGTGGGGATGTTGAGGGTGGCGGTTATCGCGGCGGCGGAGTGGTTGAAGAAGTCTAAGATGAAGGCTTTGGGTTTGGAGGATTGGAGGGTGGTGAGTAAGTTTTGGGAGGGTGAGAGGTGGAGGAAGGTGATGGATGGTGCGGTGGCCTTGACGGTGGTGATGTATTGGATGGTGGTGGTGGAGTTGGGTGTTGAAGGGAGGAGGATTTTGATGGAGAGAATAGTATGGTGGTGTTTGGATATGAACTTGCCTAGTTCTACCATGGGAACTAGGTGTCCTCTACCCATAGTGGGATATAGAATTATAGTTTCCTTCATTTTTTTTCTTTTGGTATTTTTTGAGATGGATCTAAATTGGTATATATGTGGAGGGTTTGATTCAGATTTTGTAAAGAAGAGAATGAGAGATTTGATGGGTCTTAAGAGAATTTAAACATTATGGAAGAAAGGGGATGATTAGAACGCGCCAACTAATGGTCAAACTCTGCTCAAGTCAAAAAAAACTAATGGTCAAACTTGTAGTTTATAATGTAAAATTAAGAAAGAAGAAACTAAACGTAGAAATGAATAAAAAAGTTGTAGCGGGTGTATATTGGTTGACTTGTTAGCCAAGAACGGAGGAGTATGCGTAGTTACCGGCCGGAACAATTATTACGTTTGAAGAAATAAGTGAATGCTTGCTTTCATCACGTCATTGCATATGTTATAATGTTATTTTCTAAGATTCGGAGTATTTTTCTATTAATTCTTTTGTACCTTTGTAGGTAGTGCATCTAGAAGAAGGTTATATTCGAGAGTGCATCAGGAAAAAGGGTATTGATCCGAAGCGGATCTCAGAAGTGGCCGGAGTAGAATTACGAACGGCGGAGTATGGCGCAAACGACGATGGTGGGAGTACTTGCACACACTCCGATGCTTAAGTCAGTATCGGAATAAGGTGACGTAAGAAATAAATAGTGCGTACCTTTATTGATTAGGTCATGGATCTTTTATAGGTGAGGTCAGGTTGCTGACGTGTGGATGTTATCAGGTAACCCTAGATCAATCATCAGCCATAGGATGTATCCGACGACTGATGTAGTTTCTAGGGTTGTGGGGCTAGAAGTTTGCTTTTAGGGTTAGAGCCGCAATGCTTGCATTCTAGGGTTCCGCGCCATGGCGATGTGATCCCTAGTGTTTATCACCCCGAAGGTGGAACTCCCGGGTCGGGTCGGCTGCCCGAAGTGGGCCCCGGGCCATTTCAGGTCAGTACTGTTTCGGCATGGATCCTTCTCGTTGGGTCGGATCAGCCCATTGCGGTGTGCCTTTGGCCACTCCGGTTCAGTTGCCCCCTAGCCGATGTCATCAGCTATTGATGACTTCGGATATTGTCTAGTCAAGGACATTGTTCATCGAGCGTCGTTTTGTTTTTGACTCCTTAGTCTGACATGAGGATTGCTTACTTCGGTTACGTTTGTCGTGTCTCTTCCGAGAGGGGATTTTTTTGTCCGAGGCGGTTCATTTTCAAATTCGAGGCTTTGAAAAGATGCGCTCGTTTCCCAAGACAATTGCGATAGAGATTTGGTGACGATTTGATAAAGAATCGCCTCGTTTCCTGCGCGTCTCATCATTACTCTTTTTTGCATTAATTACTGCCCGCTACAGAATCTATAAATTCTGAAGGAGAGTTTATTTTTGCCTCTTTCGTTTTTGCTTCTCTTTCATTTTCTCTGCTTCTGGTTCCCTGGTTTTTCTCTGCAAATTTAGTCATTTGAGTGTCAAGCTTTGGAGTTCCTTCCCCCTTGCTCGTGTCTCCTCGTTATACACAGGTATTTCTTCTTCCTTGCTTGTTTATTTGCTTTATCAGAAGCTACTAAGGGGGTATTCTAACGTTTTTGAATCTTCATGGCCTTTCAAAGGTTTTCCCTTGAGGATAGAGCCTCTCCTCCCCCTTTTAATTCTGGGTTTTTACCCGGAGTGAGTATTTCTAGTAATGGGGGGTTTCAACCAAAAATCTCCCCTTCTGTTTCTACCTCTGCGGCGGTGCCTATGGTGGCGCTGCCACATTCCAGTGAAGAAGGGGTGGAGGAGCATTTGAAACGTGGAGTAGAGATTACACCCGAACGCTTAGATCGTTTCCAGGTGGTTTTAGAAAACAAGTTACAACGTCCTTATAACCCCCGTGAAGTGGCTCAATGGTATAAGGAGGTATATGACACCGTCTCTTACCCTGAGATCCCCATGGACAGGTTCGCCATAGGAAAAAAAAACGAAGTATTGATCTGAACGACCCTTCCAACCTTCCTGCCGATGCGAAGGACTACATGTGGGTCTCGCACGAGGTGCTCAGCCTCTGATCTGAATATTCAACTGAAGAAGACATGGCCGACTTGGAGAGTCAATCCGAATAGGTGAGATGGTTAAGTCCAGAGGGGAATGGGCTTTATCGGATTTGTTCCATGGAAAGTGGTGGTATGGACCACATACCGATGTACGAAGTGTTATTTACTGAGCTTCAGGTTGCCCTTCCCTTCTTGTCCTTCGAACTCTCTATTCTTAGGCACTTAGGTGTGGCCCCTTCTCAGCTTCATCCTGGTTTGTTCGTATCTTCGAATACCAGCCTCTTATCGCGTCTTTTTCCACTTGTTTTCGACCATGAAGACCTCAGAGAAGGCCGACTAGAGGCAAGGTTGGATCTCATTCAAGCCAAATGGCAAAGTTTTTGATTTGTACAGTGAATTCCTTAAAAGATTCAAGACAAAATATTTTTTTTCTTCTTCCGATGGATGACGTCGCCTGGGAGTGTGTTTTTTATCTCGCCAAGGACGGTTCGAAAGTGCCCAAGTTCTCTTTTTACTGGTCGAAGTCGTTCTTCAACCGTCCTGTTGGGTCTTATTCGTTCAAGCTATCTGCTCTCAGCGAACTCGAGCAAGGTTGGGTGAAGAGCATCAGAGATTGGGTTGGCGGCTTTGAGCCTGTTGTTTATACCAACCTCTAAACTCAAGAGCAAACGTCGATTAAACGATTTGTTCACACTTGAACTCTCCTACGGTGCCCGACTTGGGGGGACGCTCGACATTGCTTAGGGAGGGAGTCATTTACTTGCATTATTTTTTGTTTGCCAAGTCTTTGTCTAATATGTTTGTTTCTTTTGTATAGAATCCATGTCAAACATTGCCAAGTTTGCTGCAGCTCAAGCCATCCTGGCCAAGAAGTTGAATGAAAGTTCGGACAAGGGGAAGCAAGTTTGGCCCTCTCCTGTTGCCGCCGATGTCGTCGGGGCTTCCATTTCTGGCACATCGAAGAATGGGGGTTCCTGATCGGCTGCCTTGGCTCCTGAAGTGACTTCAGTGCCTTCTATTGTGCCTCAACTGGCTAGTGCTACTATCGACATTGTCGATGTGGAAACACAAAAAAGGCCTGCTTCTTCCGATGTCCCTCCACCTCCGCCAAAGAAGTCCAAGGGAGCGACACAATAATTGTTGCCCTTTCTGAGCAGGGACTCCACCCAAACTTCGGGGGAGGTCGGTCATCCTCTTTGGCATCAAGTGGGCAAACATGTGAAGGTTCTGAAGGAGGAAGTTGTGCGCTTGCGCAAGGTGAAAGGTCAAGCCGAGAAGGCCCTAAAGAAAGATCGGGAGTTGCGAGATCGGATTCGGAAACTGGACAATGATAATCAGGACCTCCGCATCAAGGTGCAGAATGCAGTGGGTCTTCAGACCTAACTTTCAGAGAAGTCTAACCGGGCCGATAGGCTGAGAAGAACTTTTGCGAGTTGAAGAGCTTAAGAAGGAGAGGGAAGACTTCAAGTCTAAAGCAGTAAAGGCTGCTAAGGATAACGAAGCCTTCCGAAAGGAAAGGGATGATGCTCGTCCGAAGTCACTAAGTTGATGAAGGTGCTGGAGGAGAAAGACCAGGAGCTGAAGACTGTCGTGGCAGCAAAGGAGGCTAGCAATCAGACCATGGTGGAGATCGGGGCAGAACAGTTTGAGAATGGCGTCCAACAGGTGGTGTTCCTGAATCCTTGTGTGGTAGTTCGGACTGAGGGCGTCACGAACCTTGGAGTGGTTTCGAGGAACCACATCATTCATGTTGAAACCAGAACCATTCTTGTTGTCCGTGTTGGAACCTAAACGATTGAGAAGTTTAGACCCTCATTAATTTTGATGATAACAAAATATTCACAAGAGAAAAATTTATGTTCTAACAATTCTTGAAGTGTGCTGATACTAATATTACATATATTTCTAAGCCACTTAAACAAGAAGGAAGAAGCTCTCAAGAGAAGGATACACTCCATATGTCAACATCCGGCTCATCTTAGTAAATTATCTTCGTGAGCGTCTGGAATTAACCTTTTGTGACACTAATCTTATTCATTTGCTATGAGCGTCCGATCTTCCGTTCTGAGCAAGCGTCTGAACTTCATTATAAATCACGTGTTGGTCACGTAGTTGCTCTTCCTCTCAGAAGGTTCTGGAACGGATTTCGAATTTGATCTTTGCGCCAAAATTGTTGTACGAGGTATCAAAGGTGACACCTTTAGCTAAAAGACAAAAATCGTACAAGCGATTGTGAAAAGCAAGGTAGTACGAAAACGGTAATGTGTACTACTGAGATATTCTCTGGAAAGGAAGAAAGAGACAGCTTTTTGAAATCACCTCACTCAATGGAAAGGAGCCATTTTTTACTGTAACGGTAATATCCTTTATAACTCCTATAAATACCCCATGGTATCCATTGAAGAAACTGCCGAAAACTCTACAAGAGAATATTGCTTCATTTACTGAGAACAAGCACTGTTGCTATACACTACAAAGAGTTAATACTCTGAAAGCACTGCTTCTGTGAGCAATCAAGTTTCGAGCCAAGTCTCTGGACTACAAGAATCGAACTCAAAGATCCGACACTTTCTTTTAGAAAGCATTTCTATATTGAGCTTAATTTTTATCCTCTCTGTGAGAGTTATTTATACTTGTATTCAACTTACTTGTAAAAGTTGTTTTGGCCTAGTTAAGGCTGTTCCCTCAAAGGCTCGAATGTACTGAGTCATTTTGAGAAGTTGAGAGTATTGTCAAGGTTGTGACAGTAGAATACTCTTAAGGTTTTGTAATCAGTTGATTATAGTGGAAAATCCTTCAGGAACGAAGGGACTAGACGTAGCTACCAGTTTGGTAGTGAACTAGTATAAATCTCTGTGTCTCTTGCTTTACTGCTTTCTATTTATCTTTATCCTGCTGTGTTAAAAACAAGTTTTCAAAAACTGCTTTTCCAGCGTCCGGTTTATTTCCAGCATCCGTTTAACAAACTGTTTTGAAAAACCTGTGTTCTAAGTGTTTTTAACTTAAAGTTAAGGAAAAGTTTTCAACACAATTCAACCCCCCTTCTTGTGTTCACGTTCAGTTGGTACCAGAGCTCGGTCTCTTGGTTGAGCACTTAACAGTGTTAAGAGTAAAGATCCTACTGTGAACATGTCTACTGAAGGTTGTCATATGAACCGTCCTCCTCTATTCAATGGAGAAAAATTTGATTACTGGAAAGATAAGATGAAAGCATTCCTTGAGGCACAAAATCTTGATTTGTGGGATATAGTTGAAAGTGGATACATTTCTCCCGCTAATGCCCTTGGTGTTGCAATACCTAGGGAAAAGCTGGGTGATGATCGAAAAGAGCTATCAAACCAATGAGAAGGCTAGATTTATTCTCATCTGTATATGACAGAAAAGAGAATATGATAAATGTGGTAAGTTTGATATCGCCAAAGAAATCTTGGATTCTCTTGTTTTGTCTTATAAGGGTTACGCCAAGTAAGAGAAACAAAGGCTAGCATGATGGTTCGCCAGTGTGAGCTATTCAAAATGGAAGATGGAGAAAACATTGAAACTATGTTTGGAAGGTTCCAAACACTTGTTCATGGGTTGCAGGCCCTTGGAAAAAGTTATACTACACCTGACCATGTGAGAAAGATCTTGAGAAGTTTGACTAAGCAGTGGAGACCCAAAGTCACTGCTATTCAAGAAGCAAAAGATCTAAATGTCCTTCGGCTTGAAGATCTTATGAGTTCTTTGAAAGCTCATGAACTTGAGCTAAATGAAGAAGAACCTACCAAGAAGAGTAAGTCTATTGCTTTAAGAGTTAATCAACATAAACCTAGTACTTCTAAAGCTTTTCAGGCTGAAGAAGAAGAATCAGATGATGAAGCTTCAGAAGGAGATTATGATGGATCAGATGATGAGTTAGCTTTCATATCTAAGAAGATCCAGAGAAGGAGGTTTCAGAAGAAAGATACAAAGGACAAGAAGGAAAGCAAAGACAAGGACAAAGCCCAAGTCATTTGCTATGAATGTAAGAAGTCTGGACATTTCAAGTCCGAGTGTCCTATTCTTAAGGAAAAGTCCACAAGAAGGTCCTTCAAGAAAAAGAAGAAAGGTCTCATGGCAACATGGGTAGATCTTGACTTATCATCCTCTGAGGAAGATAAAGAAGAAGAAGCTCACATTGCCCTCATGGCAGACACTGATCTTGATTCAGAAGAAGAAGTTGAAGAGGTAATAATATATGATTCTTATTCTGAACTTCAACTTGCATTTAATGATCTGTTAAAGGATTCTGCCACTCTCTCTATTGAGTATAAGAATTTGAAAAAGAAATTTTCAAAACTAACACAAGATTTTCATTCTTTACACAATGAAAACTCTGTACTCAATGAATGTAACGGAAAAGGCGAAAATCGGCGTCTGGTGGATAACCAGTGTCTGGAAGCCAACAAGCAACCGAAGCTAAGAGCTCTCAAGTTAAAAGCTCTGTAGTTGCTGAGCAATCCTAACTGCAAATCAAATGACTATGAACATGCATTTCAAAAGTTTCTTGCAGAGAGTGTAACTCGAAGCAAGCAAGATTCTATGATTTGGGGTGTCAGTAAAACGACAACTCATGGTCTTGGTTATATATCAGATGAACCTCTTTTGGAAAATGATTCAGCATCTGATAAATCCAATAATCATAGTAAATGCTTGCATTGTACTTACTGCAATAAATCTGGTCATTTGAAAAGTGCGTGTACTATGTTTACAACTAAGAAGGACAAGTATCCTTCAAGAACTAACAAGAAAGGACCCAAAAAGATATGGGTACCTAAAGATAAAATAGTCTATGTTGCAGACTTACTTAGCAACAAAGTCAACACACCTATCTTGGTACTTAGACAGTGGATGCTCGCGTCACATGACGGGAGAAAAGCATATGTTCCAAGAGCTAAGACCTAGACAAGCTGGATTCGTTGGTTTCGGAGGAAACCAGAAAGGTAAAATAGTTGGAATTGGTCGCATGGGTAAAAGCTCTCTTCCTTCTATTGATAATGTTTTATATGTAGAAGGACTGAAACATAATCTATTGAGCATAAGTCTATTATGTGACAATGGTTATAATTCCGTCTTTACAGAAAATGGATGTTCAGTAATAAGCAAAAATCATGGATCTATATTCTTTACAGCAAAGAGGAAACAAAACATTTATAAAGTTGATCTTTCTGAACTTGCAAAATAAGATGTCAAGTGTCTTATGTCTGTTGAAAATGAACAATGGATTTGGCACAAAAGATTGGGTCATGCCAATTTGAGGTTAATCTCAAAATTAAACAAGCACAATCTTGTTAGAGGCTTACCAAATCTTAAGTTCCAATCTGATGCCCTGTGTGAGGCTTGTCAAAGAGGAAAACAAGTTAAAACTTCCTTTCATTTAAAAAATGTTGTTTCAACCTCGAGACCACTTGAACTTTTACATCTTGATCTTTTTGGTCCCACAAGGACAGCCTCTTTAACTGGAAAGAAATATGGATTAGTCATTGTTGATGATTTTACTAGATGGACATGGGTTAAATTCCTTGCCCACAAGGATGAGTCTTTTAAGGTATTTACTGTATTCTACAAATCAGTTCAAAATGAAAAAGGCATCTGCATTTCTTCTATTAGAAGTGATCATGGGGGAGAATTTGAAAATGAAAACTTTCAAAAATTTTGTGAAGAAAATGGCATCTCCCACAATTTCTCCTCTCCTAGAACACCTCAACAAAATGGTGTTGTAGAAAGGAAAAATAGGTCCCTCCAGGAAATGGCCAGGACCATGATCAATGAAGCTGATATTGCGAAACATTTTGGGCGATGCAAGAACACAACTTGTTATATTCAAAATAGAATTCTTATAAGACCTATTTTGAATAAGACTCCTTATGAATTGTGGAAAGGTAGAAAACCAAACATTTCTTACTTTCATCCTTTTGGTTGTATTTGTTATATTTTGAATACTAAAGATCAGCTTGGTAAGTTTGATTCCAAGGCTGACAAAGGAATCTTTTTGGGATACTCTGAAAGGTCTAAAGCTTTTAGAATATACAACAAAGAAACTTTGACAGTTGAAGAGTACATTCATGTCAAGTTTGATGATAAGAAGCCTGACACTGCTATGTCAGAGTTAGATGAGTTATTTTCAGAATTAAACCTCGGTGACAAGTCAGTCAGTGAACATGCATCTTCATCATCCGGTGGTGACAAGACGAAGAATTCTACTCAAGCAGAAGCTGAAGCAAGAAAAAGCTGGAAGTACAAAACCATTCATCCAAAAGATCAAATCATAGGAGAACCAGGTGATAAAGTACGAACCAGATCCTCTTTCAAGGAGCATGCTGATTTTGCACTTCTCTCTGAAATGGAACCTAAGACGATTGATCAAGCATTGGAAGATGAAGGGTGGATTCTAGCAATGCAAGATGAGCTAAATCAGTTCCAAAGAAATGAAGTATGGAAGCTAGTCACTCTACCAGAAGATAAGCAAGCTATTGGTACTAAATGGGTATTTAGAAATAAGCTTGATGAAGATGGTAAAGTTGTGAGAAATAAAGCAAGGTTAGTTGCTCAAGGTTACTCACAAGAAGAAGGTATTGATTTCACTGAAACCTTTGCACCTGTTGCAAGACTA
This sequence comes from Calophaca sinica, assembly GCA_037113605.1. Lineage (NCBI taxonomy): Eukaryota > Viridiplantae > Streptophyta > Magnoliopsida > Fabales > Fabaceae > Calophaca > Calophaca sinica. Next base: position 60,661,959 of record CM073737.1, read on the forward strand.
GAAGCTATTCGCATTTTACTTTCATTTGCAGCACATCATGAGATAACACTATATCAAATGGATGTGAAAAGTGCTTTTCTAAATGGTTTTATAACTGAGGAAGTTTATGTTAAACAACCTCCTGGTTTTGAAGATATTGAATTTCCAGAATATGTTTTTAAACTTAAAAAGGCTCTATATGGTCTTAAGCAAGCTCCCAGAGCATGGTATGATAGACTAAGTTCCTTTTTAATGGAAAATGGATTTATAAGAGGTTTAGTTGACACTACTCTTTTCAGAAAATCCTCTAACAAGCATTTCATACTTGTTCAAATCTATGTTGATGATATCATTTTTTGAGCCACTAATGAAAGCCTTTGCAAAGAATTTTCTAAGCTTATGCAGGCTGAATTTGAGATGAGCATGATGAGAGAATTAAAGTTTTTCCTTGGAATACAAATCAAGCAATGCAGTGATGGTATCTATATACATCAAAGCAAATATATCAAAGAATTACTAAAGAAATTCAAGATGCTGGATTGTAAGCCTATGTGTACACCTATGCATCCTACCTGCACTCTTAATAAAGATGAAATTGGTAAGAAGGTAGATCAGAAAATGTACAGAGGTATGATTGGATCTCTACTTTATCTTACGGCTTCAAGACCTAACATTATGTTCAGCGTCTGCCTGTGTGCTAGATTTCAATCAGATCCAAGAGAATCACACCTAAGTGCTGTTAAAAGAATATTCAGATATTTGCAAGGAACTACTAATCTTGGTTTGCTTTATAAGAAATTAAAAGATTACAAATTAGTAGGTTTCTGTGATGCTGACTTTGCTGGAGACCGAATTGAAAGAAAAAGCACAAGTGGTAGCTGCCAATTCCTTGGAGCAAATCTTGTATCTTGGTCAAGCAAAAGACAAAGCACTATTGCACTCTCAACAGCAGAAGCTGAATACATCTCAAGACAGAAGTTGCGATTCTCAACTACGTGGATGAAGTATCAACTTGAAGACTACTTGATAAAAGAGAGTAACATTCCTATCTTCTGTGATAATACATCTGCCATATGTCTTACTAAAAATCCTATATTGCATTCTAGAGCAAAGCACATTGAGATTAAACATCATTTTATAAGAGACTATGTTCAGAAAGGGACACTTGAAATCAAATTTGTAGACACTGATCACCAGTGGGCTGACATATTTACAAAACTCCTTGCTGAAGATAGATTCAATTTTATAAGAAGAAATTTAAACTTTCATCTTATAGAAGAATGATTAATCTCAGCATCTGATATGACATAAGCATACCATCTTATTTGTCATATGCATCATAACTCATCGTCTGGTGAATCGGTTGCGTGCGTCCGAGCACACCCACACGTGTCACACGTGTTAAGGACTTAAGCGTCTCATCATATCTACTGAGTCATAATTGTTTATGTCTTTCGATAAAATCTTTTTCTTGATTTTACTTTTCTTTTGGCGTCTGCATTTAATGAAAAGGCAAATCTTTATTTGCTTTTCTTTTTGATTTAATTTTTATGTGGAAATACGAAGCGATATTTTGAAAAAGGGACTGTACCAATTCTCTATTAACTTTCCCACTACTCCACATTTTTCGCTCCATCACTTCACTCTGCGTTTTCTGCAAAACCGTGCTTTCTCTCTATCTCTCTCTCTCTCACTACAAGAAAAGTGTGATTTACCGACGGCCACGACTCCGTCGGTAATATTTTAATTACCGAAGGCTAAGCCGTCGCTAATGCGTGGGAAAAAATCTGCTTACGGAATTAATTTTTTGCTACTTTACCGACGGCTTAGCCGTCGGTAACGTAAAAACATGACTGATAATTTTTTTGGCTACTTTACCGACGGCTAAGCCGTCGGTAATCACTACAAGAAAACACTCAATTCCCGACGGAAAATTACCGACGGCTTAGCCGTCGGTAAAGAATTATTTCATTTCTAATTTAGTTTTTAAATTTACCGACGGCTAAGCCGTCGGTAATGCGCTAGAAAACTACGCAGCGGGAAATTTAATTTTTCATTCCTTATCGACGGCTAAGCCGTCGGTAATACCGACGGATTACCGACGGCGAAGCCGTCGGTAAAGTCAAAAAAGGGAAATAAAAAAAACTGAACCACCTCAGCTCCTCTCCCATTCTTTCTCTCGAATCTTTCTCTCTCCCTCTTGTGCGTTTCTGGCCGAGAGTAAGAAGAAGAAGGAGGAAAGAAGAAGAAGAGAAGAAGACAACCTTAGGTAAGCCTTTCATCCTTCCTTCCCTTCTATTCTCTCACGAGTTCTCTCTCTCACTCTTCCTTTCCCTTTTGTTGCTGCTGCTGTCGAAAATAATGGGGGAGAAAGACCCTCTAGGGTTCACGAAATTGAGGGAAAAAGAGGAAGAAGATTGGGGTTTGTTCCATAGGTGCACTAAATAGAAGAAATGAGCTGAACAACAAGCCTTTGATTGAAGTTTTGGGTGAACCCTAAGAGAAGAAGAAGAGGAAACCGAAAATGAAGAGGAAGAGGAAGAGGAAGGAGATATGGACATGCTTCAATTTGTTTTCTCTGTGTTGCCAACATTCACTACACGCTCTTGCTCAAATGTCACATGTGTGACATATTTTTAGATGTTTATAACAGAATAATGTTTGCTACCTTGTTTATGATGCACTTGCTTCTGAAGTCATTCTTTGATATTTTTCAATTGCACTCACTCGGTGAGATTTCTTGTCACTAAAACAATGTTGCTTGTTTGGACCTTTTTTTTTTTTTTTAGCTTAAAGATAAAGTTGATTTTTCTCTGAATCTTTTCCCCCTTGTTTCCTGGGCAATTGAAAATTGGCTTGAGCTCTGATTTGAGCTTTGAAGAAGAATAAACATGTTTGGGTTCTCTCGTCGGCACAAGAAACTTGGCAGGTGAAGATTCATTTCTTTTTCTTTTTGTTATTCTCTCAAAGTTTGCATTGTTTCTATGTTCTCAACTCAGAGGCATCACTAGTTCTATTCAGTATATTGATGTTTGTTGTTGCTGTGTAACTAATTGTCTCAGCAGATTGAAGGTCCAGCTTTCTGACACCACTCAAGTAACAAGAAGTCCTGTCAGACACCCCAAGCGAAATGGAAAATCCAATGTAAGCCTTTCACCTTCATTCCTTACTTATGTGGGATTGAATTTGAGACAGTGAGTGTAAAAGCCACTAAGTTTTTTAGCTTCTTTTAGGGTGATGGAGTTGCAGGGACAAGTGGTCATTTTGAGGAAATTGATTGCCAATTTTCGTCTGTTACACCTGAGATAATAAGTACCTGTACATCAGGCAGTTCAGAGAATTGGATGGTGTTGTCAATTGCTGGGGATAAGCCCACTCCTAGATCCTATGTATGCAATTCTGTGATTTTTTTCAGTTTATATTCTGTCATAGGTCATTTGGTGGAAGTGTTTTGAGCCGTTGTGTTAGGGTGAAGTACTGAACTATTATTCATTGTGAATAGCATGCAGCATGTGTCATTGAGAATAAAATGATAGTGGTTGGTGGTGAATCTGGGAATGGATTGTTAGATGATGTGCAGGTGAGGGAACATTTCTAGTTTTAGAATTAGAAAATTTATGATTAGGAGATTGTTGTTAATTTTATATGACCATCAATAATAACATTAACTAATTATTTGGTTGTTGTCTGGATACTAAATATCAAACAATTGCTCAATTGTTTGATATTTTTTTTTGGGGGTTAAATTTCATTTGCAGCGATCATGAAGGTAATATAAAAATTTTGACATTACCGACGGCTTGACCGTCTGTAATATACAGCGTGAATTACCGACGGCTAAGTCGTCGCAAAATCGATGAAAATTTTAATTTGGTCCTTAATTTTTACCGTCGAACATTCTATATTACCGACGGCTTGGCCGTCGCTAATGCTACGAATTTATCAGTTTAAACCGTGAGATTTACCGACGGAAAAGCCGTGGGTAAATCTCGGTGGCGTATTACCGACGGCTTTTCCGTCGGTAAATCTCACAGATTATTTAAAAATCCCACCAAATTTACCGACGACTTTTTTTATATTACCGACGACTTAGCCTTCGGTAATATCGACGGATTCAGTTGGCCGTCGATAATAGATTTCCAACGAGACATTTTCCAAGGGACCCGAGGCCGTCGGTAATCCGTCGGTAATCATTATTTACCGACGGCTTTATTATGTTACCGACGGAAAATGGTCGTCGGTAATGACGAATTTTCTTGTAGTGTCTCTCTGTGTTTTCGAACCCTAAAACCTCCATCACCTTCTCTTCAATTGCTACAATGGCCGACAGAAAGGTTGGACAATACACTGCTGCCTTCGATGTCTTCTCTGAGGCAAAACTTCTGAATGAGAACCGGGTTGATTTCGAGAACTTCAAGCTTTATGGTTTTGATTTTGAGGAAGGTCTTGAGAAACTGGGCTGGAAAAACTACTTCATCTGGGAACCAGTTGATGTACTGAGCTACGCTATTAAGGAATTCTGGGGTAGTGCATACTTACTTCCGGGGGAAATCATAGAAGGTCACATCAGAGGATTCAAACTACGCTTCACTATCAACTCTATTGCTCAGACAATCAAGTGTCCGTGTGAAGGAATCAGTTACCATGCAAAATGGGCTGATGCTTACAGAGGACTTGAAAAAGTCAATGAAGCTCTGTTTGAGAACTACCGTGAACTGAAGAAGAAGAACATCACTCCCACGGCTAAAGACTTGAAAAGCCACTACCGAGTACTGCACAAAATCATCGCCAAGAGCGTGATTCTGAAGGCTGGCTCAAGCGACATAGTGAACTACGAGCAAAAGTTCATTATGAGGAACTACATGAATGGGAAGAAAATCAATCTGCCAAGGTTGATTATCAATAATTTGATAAATGCCCTTGTCTTCTCAAGGAAGAATGTTGATAAGAAGAATATCGTCAAGATAATCCCATATGGAGTTCTTCTCTCCATTATGATGATCAAAGACGGCATTGTAAGGAAGCTGACTGACTCCATCAACACAGAGGAAAAGGAAAAATACTTTGGTGTTGGTGCTGTTGTTCGTCCAGAAGTTTTTGGAGTCAACAGTCTGGTCAGGATGCAGCTTATTACAGGCTCCATGATCAAGAAGGTGAAAATAGAGCAACAGGAAGGAGAAGCTGAAAAGAAAACCACCAGAAGCTCAATGACTGGTGTGAAAAGACCTGCTGAGTCCCCTTCAAGGGAGACCAGAAGAACAAAGCAGAAGGTGGCACCTGCACCTACTGTTGAAGAACCAGAAGATGAGGATAGAATTCCCATCAGAAAGGTCTTGGAGAAACAGTTTAGACCAGCAGCTGAAAAGGATGCTTCAGCGTCCGGTCAAGGGAAGCAAATCCCTCCTCCTCCTCCTACTGTTGTTGTCACCAGAGGGTCGAAAAGAAGGTTGGTCAAGTCACCAGAAGTTAACCCAAAGGTACTTGATTTTACTGCTGATGAATCAGTATCTGTGTTTGATGCTCATGATGTTATTCCTACACCACCTTTGTCTGTTTCACAACCACAAACACAAACACAAACCAGGAAAACCAGAATGAGCCTCCAACAAACCTCAACCCTCTTTAAACCTACCCAACCATCATCCACTATACTCAACCTTGACCTACCACAAAATTCTTCAAATACTTCACTTCCTACATATATTTCCAAACTTCACTCTCATCCCTTTAATCTATTATTCAAAATACCTCCCATTAATCCCTTCAAATCCTACACACCTAAAACCTACAAAATCACCAAAACCACTCCCACCTTACTCACCATTACCCTTAAACCTACAGACGCTGGTGGAAGGAAGAATGTCTCATACAAACCACAGTTTGTTAAGTATGAGATATATCATAGCATCTACAATCGTCCCTCCACATGGCATTTGAAAACCTTCACCTCTGGAGCTTCCAGATTGGAGATTACCTCTCTGACAAGTGCTACCTTCAAGGATGGAGAAGACCACTTTCAGATGTCATTTAAAGGAAGATTGAGACTAGCATCTGGTAGCAGAGCAATTCCCTTCTCTGTTGATCTTCCTAGATCCCTACCACAAACTGAACCACTCACGTTGGAAGAATGCAGAAGGTGGATCACAGATGAAGAAGCCGCCTTCATGGCACACTGTCTTGAGATGAAGAAAATTGAAGTAATCGACAAGACAGGATCCTTCTTCTCAGACAAGAAAGATTGTACTGCATGCATGCAGATGGCCACCTTGGTCTATCCCTGGGAAAAGGAAAGAACTCGCCCGGCAAGCGACCATTCAAAGAAGATCGGGCTCAAGGAGTATGAGAAGGCTCCTAAAAGTACAACCTTAAGGAATTCTCTAAGCTTCCGATTGCCAAGATCTCACGAGGATCATGCCGGAAGGTTTTACCTGAATTCTCTGAAGGAAGATGAATGGAGAATCGGCTCCTCAAATCGCTGTAATGCCGAAGGCCACTATTCCAATAGTTCCCACAATCGCCAGACCATCGACATCAATCTTAGAACAGTCTACTTCGATGATATGTTCGGATGCTCGATGTCGTGCCTTTTGTTGCATGAAGATATATGACCAATGGGCTGCTGTGACTAAGCACTTCGACATTGGATTTACTTGGAGTCAATGGTCTGAGTCTTGGAAAGACAAAGCCATGTTACCATGCCTCGTCCCCTAGTGCTAGAAAGAAGATGACAGGGAAAATCTGCGAAGAATTTACCTGGCAGAAAATGAAGCACTCTCTTACGCTTGTGAAGCATTAAGTGTCTTTATCAGAAGTATATGGGGAGAAGAAGCTGGAAATAGGTTTGATGCTTTCACCATCGATGTAGTTCTACACAGAGAAATCATCTTCATGAATATCTTTGTATCCGTAAGATGTGAAGTATAAATGGGAAATTCAAGCGAGAATCTGAGCTCGAGAAAACTTGGAAATTTCATCAAATGGTTTATACCAAATGATGTATTTTTCTAAGAGCTCAACGGAAGAAGGAATTGAGATCGACGCTATCGGTGGGTGCTAGCGAGCATCGAAGATGAAACTGCACTGCAGAAGTTGGACCTTCTACTTCTACTCCTGTAGTTGAGATGGTCACTATTCCCAAAGCAGAATTTGAAGAAATGAAGGCCACAAACATGAAAGTCACTCAGCTGGAGACTGCTCTGAAATTACTATATGAACGTCTCGACATCCCTCCACCACCTCTTCCAAACCCTTGAATTTATTTATTTTTGTGTGATATAAACTATCTCTTTGTTTTGTTGATACACTTATATATACACTAATTTTTCTCTGATTATCTGTTAATATATACCAACATCTGACTTATATTCAAATTTTTCTAAGTCTTATTTTGACTATGATGTGTTTTTACACTCTTTTTGTCTGATGACAAAAGGGGGAGTAAAAGAAATGTATGATGAACACGTGAAAATCTGACTAACTCACCGACCGATGCTCACACTCCAATGGAACTGAAGTATCATGCATAGCATTTCATACATAGCATTTGTGTGGTTATTTATGCGCTAATATTCATTGATCTAGTGCTCTTATAATGATCAATAAATTTGGTACAATTTCATTAAATCAATCTTTTTGATCAGCATCCGATCTTACTCTGATACATCTACGTATTTTTTTGCGATCACTTAATTGAATTTGTTTATCAACTATCGCCTTAATACTAGAATTATCTTATATATCAAATTTGTTAAACTCAGGGGGAGACCCTTGATGTCATTTTGAAACTAAACTGTTCATCAACCTTAGATATTTGTCATCATCAAAAAGGGGGAGATTGTTGGAACCTAAACGACTGAGAAGTTTAGACCCTCATTAATTTTGATGATAACAAAATATTCACAAGAGAACAATTTATGTTCTAACAATTCTTGAAGTGTACAGATACTAATATTACATATATTTTTAAGCCACTTAAACAAGAAGGAAGAAGCTCTCAAGAGAAGGATACACTCCATGTGTCAACATCCGGCTCATCTTAGTAAACTGTCTTCGTGAGCGTCTGGAATTAACCTTTTGTGACACTAGTCTTATCCATTTTCTATGAGCGTCCGATCTTCCGTTCTGAGCAAGCGTCTGAACTTCATTATAAATCATGTGTTGGTCACGTAGTTGCTCTTCCTCTCAGAAGGTTCTGGAACGGATTTCGAATTTGATCTTATGCGCTAAAATTGTTGTACGAGGTATCAAAGGTGACACCTTTAGCTTAAAGACAAAAATCGTACAAGCAATTGTGAAAAGCAAGGTAGTACGAAAACGGTAATGTGTACTACTGAGATATTCTCTGGAAAGGAAGAAAGAGACAGCTTTTTGAAATCACCTCACTCAATGGAAAGGAGCCATTTTTTACTGTAACGGTAATATCCTTTATAACTCCTATAAATACCCTATGGTATCCATTGAAGAAACTGCCGAAAACTCTACAAGAGAATATTGCTTCATTTACTGAGAACAAGCACTGTTGCTATACACTACAAAGAGTCAATACTCTGAAAGCACTGCTTCTGTGAGCAATCAAGTTTCGAGCCAAGTCTTTGGACTACAAGAACTGAACTCAGCGTCCGACACTTTCTTTTAGAAAGCATTTCTATATTGAGCTTAATTTTTATCCTCTCTGTGAGAGTTATTTATACTTGTATTCAACTTACTTGTAAAAGTTGTTTTGGCCTAGTTAAAATTTGTTCCCTCAAAGGCTCAAATGTCTTGAGTCGTTTGAGAAGTTGAGAGTATTGTCAAGGTTGTGACAGTAGAATACTCTTAAGGTTTTGTAATCAGTTGATTATAGTGGAAAATCCTTCAGGAACGAAGGGACTAGACGTAGCTACCAGTTTGGTAGTGAACTAGTATAAATCTCTGTGTCTCTTGCTTTACTGCTTTCTATTTATCTTTATCCTGCTGTGTTAAAAACAAGTTTTCACAAACTACTTTTCCAGCGTCCGGTTTATTTCCAGCATCCGTTTAACAAACTGTTTTGAAAAACCTGTGTTCTAAGTGTTTTTAACTTAAAGTTAAGGAAAAGTTTTCAACACAATTCAACCCCCCCTTCTTGTGTTCACGTTCAGTCCGCCCTTCCCCTTCTTCGGTTGAAGCTTATCTCCTTTAGTTGTATTTTGTTTTTGTTCATTCTGTACTTGCTCCTTTGTGCCAAGGGCATTTTGTACTTGATAACAATTTGAATGAAATTTTTGTTTTTCCGACATGCTTTGGTGGAACAATGTGTATGTAACTTGTAAATTCGCAAATTAGATTTAACTTGCGAGGTTGTTATCTCGAGAAGGGAGCCCGGCTAAAGGAACCTTCTTTCTACCCCGGGTAGCTTAGACTTGTCATCAAGCTCGGGTAGCGATGTAATGGAAATGTCCATAGACCGATCTGGTGGCTAGTCACGCCGGTTAGGGCTCCCAAAATGACTGGTGTGACAATGCGGCACCCCATTGTGGTCGGGGTTCGCTCGTCTTCCTAATATGATAATGGTATTATAACCTTAACAAAATCGCGATAATAAAACATTCATCTGCCAAAGTCTTATTTTATTATGCTTGAAATTTAACAAGTGGATTTCCTTTCATGAGGGAACTACATGAGTATTTAGCTATAATATTTTCTAAGTTTCACAGAGTTCCATGTTCATGGAATTGCTTGAACTTGAAGTGTTTCTAGGGTGTAAGCACCAGTTTCGGTCTTTGATGAGATCCGATATGGACCTTTCCAGTTCGGTGCCAACTTCCCTTGGCTAGCATTTTTGAGGCCTACCTCAGCTCTTCTTAGGACAAGGTCGTCCTTTTCGAACTCACAAGGAATGACCCGTTGATTGTGTCTCGTTGCAATTCTTTGTTTCAAAGTAGCTTCCTTCAGGGATGCTAACTCCCGATTTTCTTTGAGGAGGTCCAATTTCTCTCTTAAGTATTGGTGATTGGTTGAAGCTCGAAGTAGGTGGAGCGTTCTCCAGCTCAGTTCTCCGACTTCGACTGGGATCGCTACTTCGGATCCATAGGTAAGCTGAAATGGCATTTCTCCGGTGGAGGAATGGGGCGTGGTTCGATACCCCCACAGCACTTGTGGGAACTCTTCTGCCCACATCCCTTTGGCTTCATCGAGTCTCTTTTTCAGAACTCTCAGGATGACTCTGTTTGCTGCTTCGGCTTACCCGTTTGTTTGGGGATGCTCGACCGAAGTGAATCTCTATTTTATCCTGAAGTCAGCTAAGGTTTTCTGGAACTCCTTATCCGCGAGTTGTGTTCCGTTATCAGTCACAACAACTTTGGGAATGTCGAACCTTGTGAGGATTTGCTTTTTGGAGAACTTGATCATGTTTTTTGCTGTGATCTTTGCCACTGGTTCGGCTTTGATCTATTTCATGAAGTAGTCTACCGCCACGACCAAGTATTTGATCTGGCCTGGGGCCATAAGGAACGGCCCGAGGAGATCAATTCCCCACCAGGCGAAAGGCCACGGGAAAGATAGAGCAGCCATCTCGCAAAGAGGAGCACTATGTACATTGGCGTGCTTTTGACATTTCTCGCATTTCTTTACATAAACAATGGCATCTGCATCCATGGTCGGCCAGTAGTAACCAACTAGTAGTGTTTTCTTGGCCAAGGATCGTCCTCCGAGGTGGTGACAACAGACACCCTCATGGATTTTGGCAAGTACATATTGGGCCTCAACTACGTCAAGGCACTTCAGAAGAGGTGTTGAGAAACCTCTCCGATATAGGCGATCTTCGATGACGGAATATGAACACGTTCTGCGGTGAAATTTTGATACTGTCGTGTCATTGGGGGGAAGTTAGCCTTGGCAAATGTATTTGAGAATTGGTGTCATCCATGAGTCGCCGAAGTCAGTGATGATGTATACTGAAGGGGTAATAAGGACACGCTCGAGGCTTTGGTCAACCTTCTTCGGAGCATTTGGTGTCCCCGTTGTGGTCATGATACTTGGATGGGAGAGGGTCTCCTGAATGACCGTTCTGTTACTTCCCGTTGCCTTTGTGCTTGCAAGTTTAGAGAGTATGTCGGCTATTAAGTTTTGCTCTCGAGGAACATGTACGATCTCTATTTTCTGGAAGCTTTTCATTAATTCTTTAACTACAGCTTGGTACTTCTATAGTAGTGGATCTTTTGCTTGATATTCCTCATTGACTTGAGAAGCTACAAGTTGGGAGTCAGTGCGAAGACTGATCTCTGAGGCTTCTAGATCACGAGCGAACGTCAGCCCAGCGATGCATGCCTCGTATTCGGCTTGATTGTTCGACGTGGGGAAAGAAAAGCTTAGAGAGAATTCGATTGTCAGACCTTCAGCATTTTCCATGATTAGGCCTGCTCTGCTTCCCTTTGAATCCGAGGATCCGTCAACGTGGATGGCCCATCTGGCGCTCGAGTCTTCTGACGTCGAGGCCATCTCTGCTATGAAGTCGGCTAGACTTTGAGCTTTGATTGCTTGCCGAGATTCAAAGGAGATGCTGAATTCGGATAGTTCTATAGACCGCTTTATCATTCGTCCTATCAGGTCGGGCCGGTGTAGGATTTATTTGATTGGTTGGTCGGTCCGAACTACTATGTTGTGAGACAAGAAATATTGTCGTAGTCGTCTTGTTGTGATGACCAGTGCTGGAGCGACCTTTTCAATTTTCTGATATCGAATTTCGAGACCTTGAAGCATTTTACTTACGAAGTAAACCGGCCTCTGTCCCTCAGTTGTTTCTCTTATTAGAATGGCACTTAGGGCCTCTTCAGTGACTGCCAGGTATAGGTATAGGGTCTCCCCGACACAGGGCCTTGTTAGAACTGACGGAGTTGATAGTGTTTCTTTCAACTTTGTGAAAGCTTCTTCGCATTCCGAAGTCCATTCGAACTGCACCCATTTCTTCAGTAATTTGAAGAAAGGAAGCGCTCCCTGGGCGGACTTAGAAATGAATCTGATTAGGGCGACTATCATCCCTGTTAGTTGTTGGACATCTTTCTTCGACTTCGGTTATCGTATTTCTGTGATGGTACGGCACTTATCCGGATTGGCTTCCATGTCGCGCTCTGTTAAGTAAAAGCCCTGGAACTTGCCCGTTTTGACACCAAACGTGCACTTCTCTGGGTTAAGCCTTATGTTACGTCAGCCTGCCTGTTCGAAGACGTTCGAAAGGTCGGCGGCATGGTCTAGCTCTTTGGCTGATTTGATGATCATATCATCCATGTATACTTTGAGTACATTCGCAATTTGGTCCTTAAAGACCTTTTTCAGCATGCGTTGGTAATTTGCTCCGGAGTTTTTGAGACCGAACGACATTACTTTATAATAGTAGTTGCCGTTGTCGGTCATAAATGCGGTCTTTTCCTGGTCGGCAAGATTCATCGGTATCTAGTTGTATCCAGAATATGCGTCCATAAAGAATAGTAATTCGAAAACCAGAGGAGTTATCTATAAGTTTGTCGATATTGGGGAGGGGGTAGGCATCCTTAGGACAAGCCTTATTGATATCAGTATAATCAACGCACATTCTCCATTTTCCATTAGCTTTCTTAACAAGAACAACATTTGAGAGCCAAGTTATGTACTTGACCTCCCTTACAAAACCAGCCTTAATTAAATCACTAACAACCTTCCTAGCTGCTTCAATCTTCTCTGGAGATTGCTTTCTCCTTCTCTGCGCGACCCACTTCGCAGATGGATCCAGGGCGAGATGATGGTGATCCGCTGTCGCGCACGGATCAAATAATTAAAAATAGTAAATGTAGTAACAAGGTAATTCAACATTGGTCGTCTCACAAGGATCTCTAATCTAACAATAACTAAAAACAAGAACGTACGAAGAAAAAAAAAGGGGGTTTCGATTATGAGAAATAGAATTTAAAAGATGAAAATATCAATATATAAAAATGACTAACCCACTGGTTCAGGATAATTAATACTTGGATCTATCACGGGTTTCAAAGGATTACTCTATTTCGTGATTCTATTCTTGTTTGAACATAAAATTAACCAATCAAGCGTCAATTAACTTTATAAGAATTCCCACTGTAATACAGAATTAATTAAGCATCAACTAAGCATCACAGAATCGATTAATCATGATTAAGGAACAAGCGTCACAAAAACATAATTAATTTAACTACCGAATTCAATCAAACCTACGTCAAGTGTCGTAGATCCTATTGATCTCTATTCAAAACAGATTATAACAAGCGCTCAAAATATTTCAAATAATCTCAAAGAGCAAAAAATGAAATTGATATGATTAAGCATCAACATCTAAGACGAATTTGCAAACAAAGATCAAAGAGATGAAAGATCAACAAGAAAAGAGATAGAATCCAAAAATCGAAATTAACAATAATAATCAAACCTCAAGATCCTTATAAAAACTCCCTAACCAGTGAATTAATCTAAGGTCTTAGCCTTCCATGGAAGGATTTGACAAAAACGAGATTAAGAAGGAGAGAAGGAGAAAAGATTGCTAAAATGGTAAAAGATTCAAAAGTAATCAAAAGGCAGTTCCTAAGACTCTAAAAATCCTATTTATAATGTCCCCTTAGGTTAACCTAGGTAAACTTCAGTTTATGACCAAAGAGAAGGACCCATAAGAGGTTAATTGGCCCAATACACTACAACAGAATGTGTAAAAGATAGTGTAACTTTAAGCAGCACTTTAATAAAAAAATACTACTTTAGCTAATAAACAGCGCTTCTTGTATGAAGTGCTTATTTTGGTCCTAAACACTAAACAGCGCTTCCTATATGAAGCGCTGATTTTGGTCCTAAAATTTTGGTCCTACACAATAAACAGCGCTTCCTTTATGAAGCACTGATTTTGGTCCTAAAAATTTGGTGCTAAACAATAAACATCGCTTCCAATATGAAGCGCCAATTTTGATCCTAAAACATTAAACAGCGCTTAAAGCTTTTAAGCGCTGATTTTGGTCATTTAATTCCTATTAATTATTCACTTCACCCTCGATCTTCCACTTCATCGCCAACAGCGCCTTCTCTTCCCACTTCACGTTCCCAATCTCATCGCAAACCCCAGCGCTGTTGTGTGGGGGTTCGTTCTGTTTTGTTTTGTTCCTTTGCTTCTAGAACCTTCGTCATCATTGCAAACTGAAACCCTCTGCTTCTAGAACCTTCGTCATCATCGCAAACCTACCCCAAGCGCTTTTGCCTCAATCATCATCGCAAACCCCAGTGATCCTCTTCTCCATCATAAACCCCAGTTATCTTCTTCTCCATCGCAAACACAACTAGCATTTCTCGTCGCGACACATCTCTCGCGTATCTCACCGTCCCGTTCCAGCAGTGACAACAAGAAGAAGAGGAGGTGCGGTATTGTTGTAGATCTGGTTTGGCTTGTTCTTTCACATGGTGAGTTCCCCAATTTTCATGTTTCTGTGGATCTGGTTTGGCTCATTTTTCATGTTTTGTTGATTTCCCAATTTTTCTCCAAACCCTAACCCCAAGCTCTCTGTTAATAGCTTCCCTTGGATCTGTATTTGAAGAAGGGGCAAAACAAGAGAACAACAATTGAAGAAGGGGCAGAGCATTTGAAACGATTGAAGAAGGGGTAGAACGAGAGAAGAACGAGAGAAAGATCGTAGCTTAGGTTTTTTTGTTGGATCTGTATTCAATTTTTATTTTTCTTGGATCTGTATTGAAGGAAAAATCTGGTACTGTTTTTGTTGAATGTGAACACACGAAGCGGGGTTGAATTGTGTTGAAAACTTTTCGCAAATATTAAGTTAAAAACACTTAGAGCACAGGTTTTTCAAAACAGTTTGTTAAATGGACGCTGGAAGTGAACCGGACGCTGGAAAAGCAGTTTGAGAAAACTTGTTTTTAACAGAGCAAGATAAAGATAAATAGAAAGCAGTAAAGCAAGAGACACAGAGATTTATACTAGTTCACTACCAAACTGGTAGCTACGTTTAGTCCCTTCGTTCCTGAAGGATTTTCCACTATAATCAACTGATTACAAAACCTTAAGAGTATTCTACTGTCACAACCTTGACAATACTCTCAACTTCTCAAAACGACTCGATCTGATCGAGCCTTTGAGGGAACAACTTTAACTAGGCCAAAACAACTTTTACAAGTAAGTTGAATACAAGTATAAATAACTCTCACAGAGAGGATAAAAATTAAGCTCAATATAGAAATGCTTTCTAAAAGAAAGTGTCGGACGCTGAGTTCAGTTCTTGTTGTCTAGAGACTTGGCTCGAAACTTGATTGCTCACAGAAGCAGTGCTTTCAGAATATTGACTCTTTGTAGAGTATAGCAACAGTGCTTGTTCTCAGTAAATGAAGCAATATTCTCTTGTATAGTTTTCGGCAGTTTCTTCAATGTGAAAGTGAACACAAGAAGGGGGGTTGAATTGTGTTGAAAACTTTTCGCAAACTTTAAGTTTAAAACACTTAGAACACAGGTTTTTCAAAACAGTTTGATAAACGGATGCTGAAAATAAACTGGACGCTGAAAAGCAGTTTGTGAAAACTTGTTTTTATCATAGCAAGATAAAGAAAAATAGAAAGCAGTAAAGCAAGAGACACAGAGATTTATACTAGTTCACTACCAAACTGGTAGCTACGTCTAGTCCCTTCGTTCCTGAAGGATTTTCCACTATAATCAATCTGATTACAATTTCCTCAAGAGCATTCTACTGTCACAACCTTGACAATACTCTCAACTTCTCAAAACGACTCAGTACAACCGAGCCTTTGAGGGAACAGCCTAAAATAGGCCAAAACAACTTTTACAAGTTAAATTGAATACAAGTATAAATAACTCTCACAGAGAGGATAAAAATTAAGCTCAATATAGAAATGCTTTCTAAAAGAAAGTGTCGGACGCTGAGTTCAGTTCTTGTAGTCCAGAGACTTGGCTCGAAACTTGATTGCTCACAGAAGCAGTGCTTTCAGAGTATTGACTCTTTGTAGTGTATAGCAACAGTGCTTGTTCTCAGTAAATGAAGCAATATTCTCTTGTAGAGTTTTCAGTAGTTTCTTCAGTTTCGGCAGTTTCTTCAATGGATACCTTGGGGTATTTATAGGAGTTCTAAAGGATATTACCGTTACAGTAAAAATGGCTCCTTTCCATTGAGTGAGGTGATTTGAAAAAGCTGTCTCTATCTTCCTTTCCAGAGAATTATCTCAGTAGTACATATTACCGTTTTCGTACTACCTTGCTTTTCACAATTGCTTGTACGATTTTTGTCTTGTAGCTAAAGGTGTCACCTTTGATACCTCGTACAACAATTTTGGCGCATAAGATCAAATTCGAAATCCGTTCCAGAACCTTCTGAGAGTAAGAGCAATTACGTGACCAACACGTGATATAAAATGAAGTTGACGCCTTCGCTCAGAATGGAAGATCGGACGCTCAAAGCAAATGGATAAGACTAGTGTCACAAAAGGATAATTCCAGACGCTCACGAAGACAGTTTACTAGGATGAGCCGGATGCTGACACATGAAGTGTATCCTTCTCTTGAGAGCTTCTTCCTTCTTGTTTAAGTGGCTTAGAAATATATGTAATATTAGTATCTGCACACTTCAAGAATTGTTAGAACATATAAATTGTTCTCTTGTGAATATTTTGTTATCATCAAAATTAATGAGGGTCTAAACTTCTCAATCGTTTAGGTTCCAACAATCTCCCCCCTTTTTGATGATGACAAATATCTAAGGTTGATGAACAATTTAGTTTCAAAATGACATCAAGGGTCTCCCCCTGAATTTAACAATTTTGATATATAAGATAATTATAGTATTTAGGCGATAGTTGATAAACAAATTCAATTAAGTGATCGCAAAGTAAAATACGTAGATGTATCAGAGTAAGATCGGATGCTGATAAAAAAGATTGATTTAATCAAATTGTACCAAATGCTATTGATCATTATAAGAGCACTAGTACCAAATTTATTTATCATTATAAGAGCACTAGAACAATGAATATTAGCGCATTAATGAATAACCACACAAATGCTATGTATGAAATGCTATGCATGATACTTCAGTTCCAGCGTATTCATCGGAGTGTGAACATCGGACGGTGAGTTAGTCAGATTTTCACGTGTTCATCATACATTTCTTTTACTCCCCCTTTTGTCATCAGAAAAAAAGAGTGTAAAAACACATCATAGTCAAAATAAGACTTAGAAAAATTTGAATATAAGGCAGATAATTAGAGCAAAAATAGTGTATATATATATAAGTGTATCAACAAAAATAAGAAATATCACTTAGTACCAAAAAAAATATAAAACAAAACAAAGTTTAAGGGTTTGGAAGAGGTGGTGGAGGGATGTTGAGACGTTCATAAAGTAATTTCAGAGCAGTCTCCAGCTGAGTGACTTTCATGTTTGTGGCCTTCATCTCTTCAAATTCTGCTTTGGGAATAGTGACCATCTCATTGCAGAAGTAGAAGTAGAAGGTCCAACTTCGCACGGTGCGGGTTTCATCTTACGATGCTCTGCTAGCACCCGGTTGGATAGCTTAAGTCTCAATTCCTTCTTCCGTTGAGCTCTTAGAAAAAATGCATCATTTGGTATAGACCATTTGAAGAAATTTCCAAGTTTTACGAGCTCGATGTCGCTTTGAATTTCCCACTGATACTTCACATCTTCTGGATACAGCATATTCATGAAGATGATTTCTCTGTGTAGAACAACATTAGCAGTGAAAGCATCAAACCTATTTCCAGCTTCTTCTCCCCATATATTTCTGATAAAGACACTCAAGGCTTCACAAGTGAAAGAGAGTGCTTCATTTTCTGCCAGGTAAATTCTTCGCAGATTTTCCCTGTCATCTTCTTCTAGCACTAGGGGACGAGGTATGGTAACATAGCTTTGGATTTCCAAGACTCAGACCATTGACTCCAATTAAATCCAATGTCGAAGTGCTTGGTCACAGCAGCCCATTGGTCATATATCTTCATGCAGTCAAAAGGCCTGATTACTGAGCATCTGAACATATCATCGAAGTAGACTGTTCTAAGATTGATGTCAGTAATTCTGCTGATTGTGCCAACTGTTGGAATAGTGGCCTTCTCTGCATTGCAGCAGTTGGAGGATCCAGTTCTCCATTGATCTTTCTTCAGAGCACTTAGATAATATCTTCTGGCATGATCTTCAGAGATTTTCTTTATCGGAAGCTGGGTAAACTCCTTGACCTTGTAGTCTCTGGGCGCTTTCTCATATTCCTGAGGCCCTATCTTACTGAATGGCATTTTGCCAGGTGCAGCTTCCTTTCTTTTTCCAGGAATAGACCAAGGTAACCACCTTTGCCTATCTGGAACAATCTTTATAGAGACAGATGATGGGTGTCTATAGTGTCCAATGACTTCAAGCTTTTTCTGCTTATAGCAATGAGCCATCATACAGGCTTCAGCTTCTGTAATCCATCTACCACATTCCTCTAATGTAAGAGGTTCATTCTGGGGTAAGAACCTTAGTATATCAACAGAAAAAGGGATAGCCCTGCTGTTTGGTTTGGGTCTCAGCCTTCCTTTGAAAGTCATCTCAACATTGTCTTTTCCATCCTTGAAGACAGCATTCATTGGAGGAGGTATCTCCAGTCTTGAAACTCCGAAAGTGAAGGTCTTCAAGTGCCGTACAGATGGGTGATTGTAGATAGAGTTATATGACTCATATCTGACAAATTTTGGTCTAATGACAAGAGGGGCAGGTTTCTTAGGAATTAGGGCAGTAGTTTTTGGTGTTACTATTGTGATATTGTACTTGGGAGGAATATAGGGTTTGAAAGGATTAAATTGAGGGACTTTGAAAAGGGGGTTAAAAGGATGAGAATGAAGTTTGAAAATGTATGAAGTGAGGGAGGTATATGTGGAGGTTTGAGGTGAGGAGATGGTGAGTGTATTGGTCTGCGTTTGGGTAGGTTGTTTGAGGGCTATAGAGGTGGTTGTGTTTACGGTTTTTACGTGCACGGTTTGAATGGTTGATGGTTGTGCAATGAGATATGGGTGGAGCAGGAATGGTAGTATCGGTTTCAAAAGCAGATCTGAGAATCATCGATAGAATTCAGTACCTTTGGTTCAAGCTCAGGCTCGACCAATCTCTTCTGCGTCACAGGCGGCGGTGAAGCGGACGATGAATTGCCTTCTTTTGTGCACCGGACGCTGAAACTTGTTTCTCGACCGGCTTGCTTCTTTTCATCGAATCGGTGATGGGAACGCGGTCCTCATCTTACGATTGATCCTTCTTTAGGTCTGAAGCCACCTTACGCTTCTTGCTTCTTGTCTCCTCTTACGGAGAATCGAAGTCCTTTTCACACCGATTACAAAACTTACGGTGGTTTTGTCAAAAGTAGACTTCTTCTTGAGAGAGGACCAGATTCTATTCCTGTTCCTTTTTCACCTTCTTCATTTGTTCACGGTGATCAATTTCATTCTGACCAAGCTGTTAACTCCGAAGGTGTCAGGAATCACAACATTTTCAGTGCCAAAATACTTCACCTTTTCTTGATCTGGCAAAGCAGTCAGCTTGTTTACAACCAGATTCTTGGTCATCATCTTAGTGAGCAGAACACCATAAGGAATGCACTTGTAGGTGTTTTTCTTGTCAGCAACTCCTTTCCTCGAATTAACCAGTGCATTAATCAGGTTGTTGTAAATCAATCTTGGCAGGTTTACCTTGTTACCAGCCATGTAGTGCCTCATAATGAACTTCTGTTCATAGTTGACTATGTCACTAGAGCCAGCCTTCAACCAGACACTCTTGGTGATTATCTTGTGAAGAACTCTGTAATGACTCTTCAAATTCTTTGCAGTAGGAGTTTCACCAGATTCTTTCAACTGTTTATAGTTCTCAAACAAATCCTCATTGACCTTCTCAAGGCCATGAAATGCATCAGCCCAATCTGTGTAGTAAACGATACCTTCACAGGGACAACCAGTGACTTCTGAGATGTTGGTAACGGTAAAAACGAACTTGTAACCTCTCACAGTTCCTTCAAAAATACCACCTTGGTGTAAACGAGCATTACCCCAAAATTTCTTAATAGCAGTAACTAGAACCTCAACTTGTTTCCAAAAGAAGTAGTGTTCCCAACCCATTGCCTTGAAACCACTGTAGAAGTCGAAGCCATAGAGTTTGAAGTTCTCTAAATCAACCCGATTTTCCAGCAAAACTTTTCCTTCAGCCATGGTGTCGTAAATGGCAGTATACTCAGAGGTTGTTACACCAGACATGATTGCAGTTAAGAGATAGAGAAATGGAGGTTTAGGGTTTTAGGACAGTCACGAAGAGAAGAGAAGGAAAACTGTTTTTCGGACTGAAAACAGAGAGAGTGATTGTGGCGCGAAAAAGAAGGAGTAGTGGGAAGGTTTTGTAATTGGTACAGTGACTTTTCAAAATATCGCTTTGTATTTCCACATAAAAATTAAATCAAAAAGAAAAGAAAATAAAGATTCGCCTTTTCATTAAATGCAGACGCCAAAATAAAAGTAAAAGATTTTATTGAAAACGTAAATAATCATGACTCAGTAGATATGATGAGACACTTGAGTTCTTAACACGTGTGACACGTGTGGATGTGCTCGGACGCACGCAACCGATTCACCGGATGATGATTTATGATGCATATGACAAATAGGATGCTAATGCACATACATGCTTATGTCATATCAGATGCTGAGATTTTGTTTATTTTCAGACGCTGAAATTAATCATTCCTCTATAAGATGAAAGTTTAAATTTCTTCTTATAAAATTGAATCTATCTTCAGCAAGAGGTTTTGTAAATATGTCAGCCAACTGATGATCAGTGTCTACAAATTTTATTTCTAGAATACCCTTCTGAACATAGTCTCTTATAAAATGATGCTTAATCTCAATGTGCTTTGCTCTAGAATGCAATATAGGATTTTTAGTAAGACATATGGCAGATGTATTATCACAGAAGATAGGAATGTTACTCTCTTTTGTCAAGTAGTCTTCAAGTTGATACTTCATCCACAGAAGTTGAGAACTGCAACTTGCTACTGAGATGTATTCAGCTTCTGCTGTTGAGAGTGCAATAGTGCTTTGTCTTTTGCTTGACCAAGATACAAGATTTGCTCCAAGGAATTGGCAGCTACCACTTGTGCTCTTTCTTTCAATTCGGTCTCCAGCAAAGTCAGCATCACAGATACCTACTAATTTGTAATCTTTTGATTTCTTATAAAGCAAACCAAGATTAGTAGTTCCTTGCAAATATCTGAATATTCTTTTAACAGCACTTAGGTGTGATTCTCTAGGATCTGATTGAAATCTAGCACACAGGCAGACGCTGAACATAATATCAGGTCTTGAAGCCGTAAGATAAAGTAGAGAGCCAATCATACCTCTGTACATTTTCTGATCTACCTTATTACCAATTTCATCTTTACTAAGAGTGCAGGTAGGATGCATAGGTGTACACATAGGCTTGCAATCCAACATCATGAATTTCTTCAATAATTCTTTGATATATTTGCTTTGATGTATATAAATACCATCACTGCATTGCTTGATTTGTATTCCAAGGAAAAACTTTAATTCTCCCATCATGCTCATCTCAAATTCAGCCTGCATAAGCTTAGAAAATTCTTTGCAAAGGCTTTCGTTAGTGGCTCCAAAAATGATATCATCGACATAGATTTGAACAAGTATGAAATGCTTGTTAGAGGATTTTCTGAAAAGAGTAGTGTCAACTAAACCTCTTGTAAATCCATTTTTCATTAAAAAAGAACTTAGTCTATCATACCATGCTCTGGGAGCTTGCTTAAGACCATATAGAGCCTTTTTAAGTTTAAAAACATGTTCTGGAAACTCAATATCTTCAAAACCAGGAGGTTGTTTAACATAAACTTCCTCAGTTATAAAACCATTTAGAAAAGCACTTTTCACATCCATTTGATATAGTGTTATCTCATGATGTGCTGCAAATGAAAGTAAAATGCGAATAGCTTCTAGTCTTGCAACAGGTGCAAAGGTTTCAGTGAAATCAATACCTTCTTCTTGTGAGTAACCTTGAGCAACTAACCTTGCTTTATTTCTCACAACTTTACCATCTTCATCAAGCTTATTTCTAAATACCCATTTAGTACCAATAGCTTGCTTATCTTCTGGTAGAGTGACTAGCTTCCATACATCATTCCTTTGGAACTGATTCAGCTCATCTTGCATTGCTAGAATCCACCCTTCATCTTCCAAAGCTTGATCAATCGTCTTAGGTTCCATCTCAGAGAGAAGTGCGAAATCAGCATGATCCTTGAAAGAGGATCTGGTCCGAACATTATCACCAAGTTCTCCTACGATTTGATCTTTTGGATGATTGGTTTTGTACTTCCAGCTTTTTCTTGCTTCAGCTTCTGTTTGAGTAGAATTCTTCGTCTTGTCACCACCGGATGATGAAGATGCATGTTCACCGTCTGACTTGTCACCGAGGTTTAATTCTGAAAATAACTCATCTAGCTCTGACATAGCAGTGTCAGGCTTCTTATCATCAAACATGACATGAATGGACTCTTCAACTGTCAAAGTTTCATTGTTGTATATTCTAAAAGCTTTAGATCTTTCAGAGTATCCCAAAAAGATTCCTTTGTCAGCCTTGGAATCAAACTTACCAAGCTGATCTTTAGTATTCAAAATATAACAACTACAACCAAAAGGATGAAAGTAAGAAATGTTTGGTTTTCTACCTTTCCACAATTCATAAGGAGTCTTATTCAAAATAGGTCTTATTAGAATTCTATTTTGAATATAACAAGCCGTGTTTACTGCTTCTGCCCAAAAATGTTTCGCAATATCAGCTTCGTTGATCATGGTCCTGGCCATTTCCTGGAGGGACCTATTTTTCTTTTCTACAACACCATTTTGTTGAGGTGTTCTAGGAGAGGAGAAATTGTGGGAGATGCCATTTTCTTCACAAAATTTTTGAAAGTTTTCATTTTCAAATTCTCCCCCATGATCACTTCTAATAGAAGAAATACAGATGCCTTTTTCATTTTGAACTGATTTGCAGAAAACAGTAAATACCTTAAAAGACTCATCCTTGTGGGCAAGGAATTTAACCCATGTCCATCTAGTAAAATCATCAACAATGACTAATCCATATTTCTTTCCAGTTAAAGAGGCTGTCCTTGTGGGACCAAAAAGATTAAGATGTAAAAGTTCAAGTGGTCTCGTGGTTGAAACAACATTTTTTAAATTAAATGATAAGAAGTTTTAACTTGTTTTCCTCTTTGACAAGCCTCACACAAGGCATCAGATTGGAACTTAAGATTTGGTAAGCCTCTAACAAGATTGTGCTTGTTTAATTTTGAGATTAACCTCAAATTTGCATGACCCAATCTTTTATGCCAAATCCATTCCTCATCTTCAACAGACATAAGACACTTGACATCTTGTTTTGCAAGTTCAGAAAGATCAACTTTATAAATGTTTTGTTTCCTCTTTGCTGTAAAGAATATAGATCAATCATTTTTGCTTTTTACTGAACATCCATTTTCTGTAAAGAAAACATTATAACCACTGTCACATAATTGACTTATGCTCAGTAGATTATGTTTCAGTCCTTCAACATATAAAACATTATCAATAGAAGGAAGAGAGCCTTTACCTATGCGACCAATTCCAATTATTTTACCTTTCTGGTTTCCTCCTAAACCAACGAATCCAACTTCTCTAGGTCTCAGTTCTTGAAACGTATGCTTTTCTCCCATCATGTGACGTGAGCATCCACTGTCTAAGTACCAAGATAGGTGTGTTGGCTTTGTTGCTAAGCAAGTCTGCAACATAGACTATTTTATCTTTAGGTACCCATATCTTTTTGGGTCATTTCTTGTTAGTTCTTGAAGGATGCTTGTCCTTCTTAGTTGTAAACACATTACATGCACTTTTCAAATGACCAGATTTATTGCAGTAAGTACAATACAAACATTTACTATGATTATTGGATTTATCAGATGCTGAATCATTTTCTAAAAGAGGTTCATCTGATACATAACCAAGACCATGAGTTGTCGTTTTACTGACACCCCAAATCATAGAAGCTTGCTTGCTTCGAGTTACACTCTCTGCAAGAAACTTTTGAAATGCATGTTCATAGTCATTTGATTTGCAGTTAGGATTGCCTGTAACCACAGAGCTTTTGACTTGAGAGCTCTCAGCTTCTGGTTCTCTTCATTGAGTACAGAGTTTTCATTGTGTAAAGAATGAAAATCTTGTGATAGTTTTGAAAATTTCTTTTTCAAATTCTTATACTCAATAGAAAGAGTGGCAGAATCCTTTAACAAATCATCAAAAGCAAGTTGAAGTTCAAAATAAGAGTCATATATTATTACCTCTTCAACTTCTTCTTCTGAATCAAGATCAGTGTCTGCCATGAGGGCAATGTGAGCTTCTTCTTCTTTATCTTCCTCAGAGGAGGATAAGTCAAGATCTTCCCATGTTGCCATGAGACCTTTCTTCTTTTTCTTGAAGGAGCTTCTTGTGGGCTTTTCATTAAGATTAGGACACTCGGACTTGAAATGTCCAGGCTTCTTACATTCATAGCAAATGACTTGGGCTTGGTCCTTGTCTTTGCTTTCCTTCTTGTCCTTTGTATCTTTCTTCTGAAACCTCCTTCTGAAGTTTCTTTTCTTCCACATTCTCTGGATCTTCTTAGATATGAAAGCTAGCTCATCATCTGATCCATCATAATCTCCTTCTGAAGCTTCATCATCTGATTCTTCTTCTTCAGCCTGAAAAGCTTTAGAAGTACTAGGTTTATGTTGATTAACTCTTAAAGCAATAGACTTACTCTTCTTGGTAGGTTCTTCTTCATTTAGCTCAAGTTCATGAGCTTTCAAAGAACTCATAAGATCTTCAAGCCGAAGGACATTTAGATCTTTTGCCTCTTGAATAGCAGTGACTTTGAGTCTCTACTGCTTAGTCAAACTTCTCAAGATCTTTCTCACATGATCAGGTGTGGTATAACTTGAACGTGAACACAAGAAGGGGGGGTTGAATTGTGTTCAAAACTTTTCGCAAACTTAATGTTAAAAACACTTAGAATAAAAGTTTCTCAAAAACTGTTTGTTAATCGGACGGTGAAAATAAACCGGACGCTGAAAATCAGTTTGTGAAAACTTGTTTTTAACTCAACAAGATAGAAATGAATAGAAACAAGAAAGCAGAGACACAGAATTTATACTAGTTCACTACCAACCTGGTAGCTACGCCTAGTCCCTTCGTTCCTGAAGGATTTTCCACTATAATCGACTGACATAATTTCCTCAAGAGTATTCTACTGTCACAACTTGACAATACTCTCAACTTCTCAAAACGACTCAGTACAGTCGAGCCTTTGAGGATACAGCCTAAACTAGGCCAAAACAAACTTATACAAGTGAGTTGAAATACAGTTGAAAATAACTCTCACAGAGAGGATAAAAGATTAAGCTCAACTAAAGAAAAACTTTCTTAAAGAAAGGGTCGGACGCTGAATTCAGTTCAGTAGTCCAGAGACTTGATTGCTCACAGAAGCAGTGTATGTTTTCAGCAGAATTGCAGCAAGCTTTTTCACAGAATGTTCTTTTTCTTTTTTTTCTTCAATGGATACCATGAGGTATATATAGGAGATCCAAGGATATGACCGTTAGAGTAAATATGGCTCCTAACCGTTGACTAGAGATAATTCAAAAAATGCTGTCTCTATCTTGCTTTGCAGAGAATGTCCCAGCAGTCCATGTTACCGTTTTTCTTGTGCAGACGATTTTTGTCTTGTAGTTAAAGATTTCAACTTTGATATCTCGCATAATCGATTTTAGCGCTCAAGATCAATTTTGAGATCCGTTTCAAAGACTTCTGAGAGGTAGAGCAGCAACGTGACTAACACGTGATTTGAAGTGAGGTTCAGACGCTCGCTCAGAGTTGGAAGTTCGGACGCTCGTAGCAATTTGATAAGCATAGTGTATAAAGAGGAATTTCCAGACGCTCACTAGGATGAGCCGGATGCTGGCAACTAGAATGAATCCTTCTCTTGAGAATTACTTTCTTCTTGCTTGAGTGGCTTAGAAAATACATATTATTAGTATCTCAGACACTTCAAAAATGTTAGAACATAAATTGTTCTCTTGTGAATATTTTGTTATCATCAAAATTAATGAGGGTCTAAACATCTCAATCGTTTAGGTTCCAACAATCTCCCCCTTTTTGATGATGACAAATATCTAAGGTTGATGAACAATTTATTTTCAAAAAGACATTAAGGGTCTCCCCCTGAATTTATGATTTAGATATATAAGAACAATTCAGGTTTTAAGGTTATTGTCGATAAACAAATTCATTTAAGTGATTACGAAAGATTCGTAAATGTATCAGAGCAGATATTTAATACAGTGAGATCGAATACCAAATAGATTGATTTAATCAAAGTATATTTCATTGTACCAAATAAAATTTATTAAACAATATAAGAGCACTAGATCAAAGAATATTAGCGCATACAGATGCTATGTATGAAGTGTTATGCATGATACTTTAGTTCTAGTGTATCCATCGGACGGTGGATAATCGGATGGTGGATAATCAGATTCTCACGTGTTCATTATACCTTTCTTTCGTGTTCATCATACCTTTTCTTTTACTCCCCCTTTTGTCATCAGACAAAAAGAGTGTAAAAAACACATCATAGTCAAAATACTACTTAGAAAAATTTGAGCAAAAGACAGATAATAAGATCAAAAATAGTTATATATATATCAACCAAATAAAACATATTTTATATCACACACAAGAAAAAAAATATTTCAAGGGTTTTGAAGAGGTGGAGGTGGGATATTGAGACGTTCGTAGAGAAGCTTGATCAGCTTTCGGTGAGTAACTTTCAAGTTTGTAGCCTTCATTTCTTCAAATTGCTCTTGGAATGGTGACTATCTCAATCGCAGTAAGTAGAAGTAGAAGGTCCAAAGTGCAGATCTGCAGACTTCATCTTCTGATGCTCTGCTAGCACCCAGTTGGATAACTATAGTCTCAAATCCTTCTTCCTTTGAGCTCTTAAGAAGAATCCATCATTTGGTATAACCCATTTGATGAAGTTTCCGAGTCTTCTTAGCTCAGATTCTGTCTGAATCTCCCACTGATGCTTGACATCTTCTGGATACAGCAAAATCATGAAGATGGTTTCTCTATGACGAACAACATCAGCTGTGTAAGAGTCAAATCTATCTCCAGCGTCTTCTCCCCATAGGTTTCTGATAAAGACACTCAAAGCTTCATAAGTGAAGGAGAGTGCTTCATTTTCGGCCAGGTAAATTCTTCTCAGATTTTCCCTGTCATATTCTTCAAGCACAAGGGGGTCGAGACGTGGTAATAGGGCTTTGGCTTTCCACGATTCAGACCATTGACTCCACGAAAACCCAATATCGAATAGTTTGGTCACAACATCCCATTGGTTATTGATCTTCATGCAGTCAAGTGCGATTCGAGCATCTGAACACATCATCGAAGTATACTTTGTTCAAGTTGATGTCGATAACTTTCTTGATTTTCCCAACAAAGAGGAATAGTGGCCTTTTCAAAGATTGCGGCTTGAGGAGCAGTTCTCCATTCATCTTGCTTGAGAGAAGTCGTAGAACCTTACGGCGTGATCCTCGTAAATCTTGGCAATAGGAAGATGTGAGAAATCCTTAATATTGTACTTTGTAGGTGCCTTCTCATATTCCTTTAGCCCTATCTTCTTTGAAAATTTGCTTCCCTGGAGCGGGTTCCTTCCTTTTCCAGGAATAGACCAAGATAGCCACCTTTGTCTATCCGGGTACTATCTTAGCGAGAGCAGATGATGGGTCTCGATATTGCCTTATAACTTCAAGCCTTTTACGCTCAAGGCAATGTACCATGAAGCGACTTCATCATCATTATCCACCTTCCACATTCTTCCAATGTGAGTGGTTCGGCGAGGAAGGGATAGAGGAAGATCGACGAGAGAAGGGAATTGCCTGCTTCAAGCTGGTCTCAACCTTCCTTTGAAGGACATTTGGACGAGGTCATCTCCATCCTTGAGGGTTGCACTTATAGGATTGGCAATCTCCAATCTGGCAGCTCCAGAAGTGAAGGTTTTTAAATGCCAGGTTGAGGGACGGTTGTAGATGCTGTTATATATCTCATACTTTACAAACCGAGGTTTGTATGAGATATTTTTCTTTTCACCAGCGTCTGTTGGTTTTATGGTAAGGGTAAGTAAGGTGGGAGTGGCTTTGGTGATCTTATAGGCTTTTGGTGAGTGGGGTTTGAATGGATTAATGGGAGGTGTTTTGAAAAGTAGGTTAAATGGATGAGAATGAAGCTTGGAAATGTATGTAGTGAGTGAAGTGTTTGGGAAAATTTGGGGTAGGTTAAGATTGAGTGTAGTGGATGATGGTTGGATAATGGGGGTTTTCTGTGTAAGGGTTTGATGTTGTGATGGCTGAGCAAAGGATAGTGGTGGAGCAGGAATAGTATCAGATGCAACAATAGATACAGATTCATCAGGAGAATTCAGTACCTTTGGTTCAGGTTCAGATTGCCTGACCGATCTTTTGAGCTTCGCCTGAGGCGTATCTTTGAGGCGAATCTTGAATGTCCTTCTTACGTAGTCAGGATCGAGGCGGCTTCTCGACACGGTTTGCTCCTCTTCCTCGTAACCTGGTGATGGGAATGAGGTCCTCATCTTCTGGTTCCTCAACAGTAGGTGCAGGAGCCACCTTCTATTTTGTTCTTCTGGTCTCTCTCGAAGGAGACTCATCGTGTCTTTTCTCACCAGGCTTTGAGCTTCTGGTGGTTGTCTTTCCGCTTTCCTCTTCCTGTTGCTCAACTTTCACTTTCTTCATCATGGACCCAGTAAGCAATTTCATTCTTACTAGGTACATTGACTCCAAAAGTGTCGGAATCACAATGTTATCAAGACCAAAATACTTTGCCTTTACTTGATCCGTAAAGTCACACCTTGTTTATGACCAGATTCTTGTCCATCATTTTGGTGAGCAAGACACCATACTGAATGAACTTGTAGGTGTTCTTCTTGTCAAGAACACCTTTTCTTGAGTTGACAAGAGCATTGATCAGGTTATTATAGATTAACCTTGGCGAGTTCACCTTGTTGCCCGCCATGAAGTGTCTCGGGATGAATTTACGCTCGTAGTTGACAATATCACTAGAGCCACCTTTAACAGACGCTCTTGGTGATAATCTTATGAAGAACTACGAAATGACTTTTGATTCTTGGCAAGAGGTGTTACACCGCATTCTTTCACCGGTAGTTTTCAAACAGATCGTTGTTGACCTTCTCAATCCCATGGAATGCGCCACCATTCTCGAATAGAAGACGATGCCTTCACACGGACACCCAAGAACTTCGTAAATGTTTTTGATGGTAAGGACAAACTTGAATCCTTTCACCTGTTCCTTCAATGATACCACCTCTGTAGCCGAACATTTCCCAGAATTCTTTAATCGCCGTCACGGAACCTCAACGGGTTCGGAAGAAATACTGCTCCCACCTCATTGCCTTGAACCCTTTGAAGAAGTCGAAGCCGTAAAGTTTGAAGCTTTCCAAATCGACTCGATTTTCCATCAAGACTTTTCCTTCAGACATGGTGTTATAGATAGCTGTATATTCAGAAGTTGATACTCCAGCCATGAGTGCAGTTGAGAAATGGAGGCGATGAAGGTTTTAGGGTTTAAGCACACAGAGAGAGAGAGAGAGAGGGAAAGAGAACAAGTACGTCTTTAGCAGAAAACAGAGAGTGGAGCGAAAGAAGTGGAGTAGTGGGAAGGATATAGACATTAGTACAGTACTTTTTCAAAAACCGCTACGTATTTCCATACGAAATTTAAATCAAAAAGAAAAGAAAATAAAAATTCGCTTTTCATTAAATGCGGACGCCAAAATAAAAGTAGAAAATTTTATCGAAGAACGTAAATAATCATGACTCAGTAGGTATGAAGAGACGCTTGAGTCCGTAACACGTGTGACACGTGTGGGTGTGCTCGGACGCACGCAACCGACTTACCGGATGATGAGTTATGATGCGTATGACAAATAAGATGCAGATGCACATACATGTTTACGTCATATCAGATGCTGAAATTTAGCTTATTATCAGACGCTGAGATTAATCATTCTTTTATAAGATGAAAGTTTAAATTCCTTCTTATAAAATTGAATCTATCTTCAGCAAGGGGTTTTGTAAATATGTCAGCCCAATCGATGATCGGTGTCTACAAATTTTATTTCTAAAATACCCTTGAACATAGTCTCTTATAAAATGATGCGTAATCTCAATATGCTTTGCTCTAGAATGCAATATTGGATTTTTAGTCGACATATGGCGGATGTATTGTCACGAAGATAGGAATGTTACTCTCGTTTATCAAGTAGTCTTCAAGTTGATACTTCATCCACGAAGTTGAGAACTTCAACTTCTTGTGAGATGTATTCAAACTTACGCCGTTGAGAGTGTTATTGTACTTTGCCTTTTGCTTGACCAAGACACAAGATTAGCTCCAAGGAATTGGCGGCCTCCACTTGTGCTTTTTCTTTCAATTCGATCTCCAAAGAAAGTCAAGATCACGTAAACCTACTAATTGGTAATCTTTTGATTTCTTATAAAGCAAACCAAGATTAGTAGTTCCTTGTAAATATCTAAATATTCTTTTAACAAAGACTTATGTGTGATTCTCTAGGATCCGATTGAAACCTAGCACACAAAGGGGCACGAACATAATATCAGGTCTTGAAGCCGTAAGATAAAGTAGAGATCCAATCATACCTCTGTATAGCTTCGATCTACCTTCTTACCAATTTCATCTTTCTTGAGAGAAGCGGTAGGATGCATAGGCGTGCTCATCGGCTTGCAATCCAAAGCATCTTGAATTTCTTCAATAATTCTTTGATGTATTTGCTTTGATGAATATAAATACCATCATTGCATTGCTTGATTTGTATTCCAAGGAAGAACTTCAATTCTCCCATCATGCTCATCTCAAATTCAGCCTGCATAAGCTTAGAAAATTCTTTGCAAAGGCTTTCATTAGTAGCTCCAAAAATAATATCATCAACATATATTTGGACAAGTATGAAATGCTTGTTTGAGGTTTTTCTGAAAAGAGTTGTGTCAACTAAACCTCTAGTAAATCCATTTTCCATTAAAAAGGAACTTAGTCTATCATACCATGCTCTGGGAGCTTGCTTAAGACCATATAGTGCCTTTTTAAGTTTAAAAACATGTTCAGAAATTCAATATCTTCAAAACCAGGAGGTTGTTTGACATAAACTTCTTGATTATAGAACCATTTAAAAAGCACTTTCCACATCCATTTGATATAAAGTTATCTCATGATGTGCTGCAAAAGAAAGTAAAATGCGAATTGCTTCTAATCTTGCAACAGGTGCAAAAGTTTGATGAAATCAATACCTTCTTCTTGTGAGTAGCCTTGAGCAACTAACCTTGCTTTATTTCTCACAACCTTACCGTCTTCATCAAGCTTATTTCTAAATACCCATTTAGTGCCAATAGCTTGCTTATCTTCTGGAAGAGTGACTAGCTTCAGGACATCATTCCTTTGAACTGATTTAACTCATCTTGCATGGCTAGAATCCACCCTTCATCTTCCAAGGCTTGATCAATCGTCTTAGGTTCCATCTCGGAGAGAAGTGCGAAGTCGACATGCTCCTTGAAAGAGGATCTGGTTCGTACTTTATCACCAGGTTCTCCTAAGATTTGATCTTTTGGATGATTGGTCTTGTACTTCCAGCTTTTTCTTGCTTCAGCTTCCGCTTGGGTAGAATTCTTCGTCTTTTCACCACTGGATGATGAAGATGTATTTTCACCGTCTGGCTTTTCACCTAGGTTTAAATCTGAAAATAACTCATCTAGCTCTGACATTGCAGTGGCAGGCTTCTTATCATCAAACTTGACATGAATGGACTCTTCAACTGTCAAAGTTTCTTTGTTGTATATTCTAAAAGTTTTAGATCTTTCAGAATATCCCAAAAAGATTCCTTTGTCAGCTTTGGAATCAAACTTACCAAGCTGATCTTTAGTATTCAAGATATAACAAATACAACCAAAAGAATGAAAGTAAGAAATGTTTGGTTTTCTTCCTTTCCACAGTTCATAAGGAGTCTTATTCAAGATAGGTCTTATATAAATTCTATTTTGAATATAACAAGTCGTGGTTTATCGCTTCGCCCAAAAATGTTTATAATATCGCCTTCATTGATCATGGTCCTGGCCATTTCCTGGAGGGACCTATTTTTCCTTTCTACAACACCATTTTGTTGAGGTGTTCTAGGAGAGGTGAAATTGTGGGAGATGCCATTTTCTTCACAAAATTTTTGAAAGTTCTCATTTTCAAATTCTCCCCCATGATCACTTCTAATAGAGGAAATGCAAATGCCTTTTTCATTTTGAACTGATTTGCAGAAAACAGTAAATACCTTATAAGACCCATCCTTGTGGGCAAGGAATTTAATCCATGTCCATCTAGTAAAATCATCAACAATGACTAAACCGTATTTCTTTCCAGCTAAAGAGGCTGTCCTTGTGGGACCAAAAAGATCAAGATGTAAAAGTTCAAGTGGTCTAGAAGTTGAAACAACATTTTTTAAATGAAAAGAGGTTTTAACTTGTTTTCCCTTTTGACAAGCTTCACAAAGGGCATCAGATTTGTACTTAAGATTTGGTAAGCCTTTAACAAGATTGTGCTTGTTTAACTTTGAGATTAACCTCAAGTTGGCATGACCTAATCTTTTGTGCCAAATCCATTGCTCATCTTCAACAGACATAAGACACTTGACATCTTGTTTTTCAAGTTCAGAAAGATCAACTTTATAAACATTTTGTTTCCTCTTTGCTGTAAAGAATATTGATCCATCATTTTTGCTCTTTACTAAACATCCAGTTTCTGTAAATATGACTTCATAACCATTGTCACATAATTGGCTTATGCTCAATAGATTATGTTTCAGTCCTTCAACATATAAAACATTATCAATAGAAGGAAGAGAGCCTTTACCTATCCGACCAATTCCAACTATTTTACCTTTCCGGTTTCCTCCGAAACCAACGAATCCAAACTTCTCTAGGTCTTAGTTCTTGGAACATATGCTTTTCTCGTCATGTGACGCGAGCATCCACTTGTCCTAAGTACCGGGATGGTGTGTTGACTTTGTTGCTAAGCATGTCCGCAACATAGATTATTTTATCTTTAGGTACCCCTATCTTTTTGGGCCCTTTCTTGTTAGTTCTAGAAGGAGGCTTACCCTTCTTAGTTTTAAAAACATTACATGCTCTTTTCAAATGACCAGATTTATTACTGATAAGTACAATGTAAGCATTTATTATGGCTATGGGATTTATCGGATCTTGAATTATTTTCCAAAGGGTTTCATACGGTATATAGCCAAGACCATGAGTTGTCGTTTCTTCGACACCCGAGATCATTGAAGCTTGCTTGCTTGAGTTACACTCTGCAAGAAACTTTTGAAATGCTTGTTTGTAGTCATTTGATTTGCAAATAGGATTGCTTGTAACTACAGAACTCTTAGCTTGAGAGCTCTCACAGTTGCTTGCTAGCTTCCAGGACATCGGTTATCCACCAGGCTGATTTTCGGTTTTCACGGTTCTCTTTAATGAGTCTGAGTTTTTATTGCGTAAAGAATGAAAATCTTGTGATAGTTTTAAAAATTTCTTTTTCAAATTCTTGTACTCGATGAGAGAGTGGCGAGTCCTTAAGAAGTTCATCAAAAGCAAGTTGAAGTTGAGTAGGAGTCATATACTATTACCTCTTCAACATCTTCTTCTCGACTCAATGTCCGTTCCATGCCAGAGCAATGTGAGCTTCTTCTTTATCTTCCTCAGAGGAGGATAAGTCAAGATCTTCCCATGTTGCCATGAGACCTTTCTTCTTTTTCTTGAAGGAGCTTCTTGTGGACTTCTCTTTAAGATTAGGACACTCGGATTTGAAATGTCCAGGCTTCTTATATTCATAGCAAATGACTTGGGCTTTGTCTTAGCTCTCCTTCTTGTCCTTTGAATCTTTCTCTAAAACTTCCTTCTGAAGTTTCTTTTCTTCCACATTTTCTGGATCTTCTTAGATATGAACGCTAGCTCATCATCTGATTCATCAGAATCTCCTTCTGACGCTTCATCGTCTGATTCTTCTTCTTCAGCCTGCAAGGCTTTTGAAGTACTAGGTTGTGATGATTGACTTTTAGAGCAATAGACTTACTCTTCTTGGTAGGTTCTTCTTCATTTAGCTCAAGTTCATGAGCTTTCAACGAACTCATAAGATCTTCAAGTCGAAGAACATTTAGATATTTTGCTTCTTGAATAGCAGTGACTTTGGGTCTCCACTGCTTAGTCAAGCTTCTTAAGATCTTTCTAACATGATCAGGTGTAGTATAGCTTTTTCCAAGGGCCTGCAACCCATGAACTAGTGTTTGGAACCTTCCAAACATAGTTTCAATGTTCTCTCCATCTTCCCTTTTAAATAGTTCATCTTTGGCGAACCATCATGCTAGCTTTTGTTTCTCTTACTTGGCAGAGCCTCATAAGACAAAACAAGAGAATCCCAGATTTCTTTGGCGATATCAAACTTGCCACATTTGTCATATTCTCTTTCTGTCATATACGGATGAGAATAAATCTAGCCTTCTGGTTTGTTTGATATCTCTTCTTCTGATCATCAGACCAATTTTCCCTAGGTATTGCAACACCAAGGGCATTAGCGGGAGAAATGTATCCGCCTTCAATTATATCCCACAAATCATGATTTTGTGCCTCAATGAATGCTTTCATCTTATCTTTCCAGTAATCAAATTTTTCTCCATTGAATAGAGGAGGACGGTTCATATGACCACCTTCATTAGACATGTTCACAATATAGAATCTTTTCTCTTGACCTTTGTTAAGTGCTCAACCAAGAGGCCGTGCTCTGGTACCAGTGAACGTGAACACAAGAAGGGGGTTGAATTGTGTTCAAAACTTTTTCAGAAAACTTAATGTTAAAAACACTTAGAATAAAAGTTTCTCAAAATCGCTTGTTAATCGGACGGTGAAAATAAACCTGGACGCTGAAAATCGATTTGTGAAAACTTGTTTTTAACTCAACAAGATAGAAATGAATAGAAAGCAAGAAAGCAGAGACACAGAAATTTATACTAGTTCACTACCAACCTGGTAGCTACGCCTAGTCCCTTCGTTCTGAAGGATTTTCCACTATAATCGACTGATTACAATTTCCTCAAGAGTATTCTATCATCACAACTTGACAATACTCTCAACTTCTCAAAACGACTCAGTACAGTCGAGCCTTTGAGGATACAGCCTAAACTAGGCCAAAACAAACTTATACAAGTGAGTTGAAATACAGTTGAAAATAACTCTCACAGAGAGGATAAAAGATTAAGCTCAACTAAAGAAAAACTTTCTTAAAGAAAGGGCCTGGACACTGAATTGATTCAAAGAGTCCAGAGACTTGATTGCTCATAGAAGCAGTGTATGTTTTCAGCAGAATTGCAGCAAGCTTTTTCACAGAATGTTCTTTCTCTTTTTTTTTTTCTTCAATGGATACCATGAGGTATATATAGGAGATCCAAGGATATGACCGTTAGAGTAAAAATGGCTCCTAACCGTTGACTAGAGATAATTCAAAAAATGCTGTCTCTATCTTGCTTTGCAGAGAATGTCCCAGCAATCCATGTTACCGTTTTTCTTGTCTGTACGATTTTTGTCTTGTAGTTAAAGATTTCAACTTTGATATCTCGTACACCGATTTTAGCGCTCAAGATCAATTTTGTGATCCGTTCCAAAGACTTCTGAGAGGTAGAGCAGCAACGTGACTAACACGTGATTTGAAGTGAGGTTCAGACGCTCGCTCAGAGTTGGAAGTTCGGACGCTCGTAGCAATTTGATAAGCATAGTGTATAAAGAGGAATTTCCAGACGCTCACTAGGATGAGCCGGATGCTGACAACTAGAATGAATCCTTCTCTTGAGAATTACTTTCTTCTTGCTTGAGTGGCTTAGAAAATACATATTATTAGTATCTGCACACTTCAAAAAATGTTAGAACATAAATTGTTCTCTTGTGAATATTTTGTTATCATCAAAATTAATGAGGGTCTAAACATCTCAATCGTTTAGGTTCCAACATAACTTTTTCCAAGGGCCTGCAACCCATGAACAAGTGTTTGGAACCTTCCAAACATAGTTTCAATGTTTTATCCATATTCCATTTTGAATAGCTTATACTGGCGAACCATCATGCTGGCCTTTGTTTCTCTTACTTGGGCAGAACCCTCATAAGACAAAACAAGAGAATCTCAGATTTCTTTGGCAGTATCAAACTTGCCACATTTATCATATTCTCTTTCTGTCATAGCACAGATGAGAATAAATCTAGCCATCTGATTGGTTTGATATCTCTTTTTCTGATCATCAGTCCAGTTTTCCCTAGGTATTGCAACATCAATGGCATTAGCGGGAGAAATGTATCCACTTTCAACAATATCCCATAAATCAAGATTTTGTGCCTCAAGGAATGCTTTCATCTTATCTTTCCAGTAATCAAATTTTTCTCCATTGAATAGAGGAGGACGGTTCATATGACCACCTTCAGCAGACATGTTCACAGTAGGATCTTTACTCTTAACACTGTTAAGTGCTCAACCAAGAGGCCGAGCTCTGATACCAACTGAACGTGAACACAAGAAGGAGGGTTGAATTGTGTTGAAAACTTTTCGCAAACTTTAAGTTTAAAACACTTAGAACACAGGTTTTTCAAAACAATTTGTTAAACGGATGCTGAAAATAAACCGGACGCTGAAAAACAGTTTGTGAAAACTTGTTTTTATCAGAGCAAGATAAAGAAAAATAGAAAGCAGTAATGCAAGAGACACAAAGATTTATACTAGTTCACTACCAAACTGGTAGCTACGTCTAGTCCCTTCGTTCCTGAAGGATTTTCCACTATAATCAATCTGATTACAATTTCCTCAAGAGTATTCTACTGTCACAACCTTGACAATACTCTCAACTTCTCAAAACGACTCAGTACAGTCGAGCCTTTGAGGGAACAGCCTTAACTAGGCCAAAACAACTTTTACAAGTTAAATTGAATACAAGTATAAATAACTCTCACAGAGAGGATAAAAATTAAGCTCAATATAGAAATGCTTTCTAAAAGAAAGTGTCGGACGCTGAGTTCAGTTCTTGTAGTCCAGAGACTTGGCTCGAAACTTGATTGCTCACAGAAGCAGTGCTTTCAGAGTATTGACTCTTTGTAGTGTATAGCATCAGTGCTTGTTCTCAGTAAATGAAGCAATATTCTCTTGTAGAGTTTTCAGCAGTGTCTTCAATTTCGGCAGTTTCAAAATTCGGCAGTTTCTTTAATGGATACCTTGGGGTATTTATAGGAGTTCTAAATGATATTACCGTTACAGTAAAAATGGCTCATTTCCATTGAGTGAGGTGATTTCAAAAAGCTGTCTCTATCTTCTTTTCCAGAGAATTATCCCAGTAGTACATATTACCGTTTTCGTACTACCTTGCTTTTCACAATTGCTTGTACGATTTTTGTCTTGTAGCTAAAGGTGTCACCTTTGATACCTCGTACAACAATTTTGGCGCATAAGATCAAATTCGAAATCCGTTCCAGAACCTTCTGAGAGTAAAAGCAATTACGTGACCAACACGTGATATAAAATGAAGTTCAGATGCTCGCTCAGAATGGAAGATCGGACGCTCAAAGCAAATGGATAAGACTAGTGTCACAAAAGGATAATTCCAGACGCTCACGAAGACAGTTTACTAGGATGAGCCGGATGCTGACACATGAAGTGTATCCTTCTCTTGAGAGCTTCTTCCTTCTTGTTTAAGTGGCTTAGAAATATATGTAATATTAGTATCTGCACACTTCAAGAATTGTTAGAACATATAAATTGTTCTCTTGTGAATATTTTGTTATCATCAAAATTAATGAGGGTCTAAACTTCTCAATTGTTTAGGTTCCAACACAATGGATACCTTGGGGTATTTATAGGAGTTCTAAAGGATATTACCGTTACAGTAAAACCGGCTCCTTTCCATTGAGTGAGGTAATTTCAAAAAGCTGTCTCTTTCTTTCTTTCCAGAGAATATCTCAGTAGTACATATTACCGTTTTCGTACTACCTTGCTTTTCACAATTGCTTGTATGATTTTTATCTTTTAGCTAAAGGTGTCACCTTTGATACCTCGTACAACAATTTTGGCGCATAAGATCAAATTCGAAATCTGTTCCAGAAACTTCTGAGAGTAAGAGCAACTACGTGACCAACACGTGATTTATAATGAAGTTCAGACGCTTGCTCAGAACGGAAGATCGGACGCTCAAAGCAAATGGATATGACTAGTGTCACGAGAAGATAATTCCAGACGCTCATAGGACAGTATACTAGGATGAGCCGGATGCTGACACATGAAGTGTATCCTTCTCTTGAGAGCTTCTTCCTTCTTGTTTAAGTGGCTTAGAAATATATGTAATATTAGTATCTGCACACTTCAAGATTTGTTAGAACATAAATTGTTCTCTTGCGAATATTTTGTTATCATCAAAATTAATGAGGGTCTAAACTTCTCAATCGTTTAGGTTCCAACAATCTCCCCATTTTTAATGATGACAAATATCTAAGGTTGATGAACAATTTAGTTTCAAAATGACATCAAGGGTCTCCCCCTGGATTTAACAATTTTGATACATAAGATAATTCTAGTATTAAGGCGATAGTTGATAAACAAATTCAATTAAGTGATCGCAAAAAAAAATACGTAGATGTATCAGAGTAAGATCGGATGCTGATCAAAAAGATTGATTTAATCAAATTGTACCAAATTTATTTGATCATTATAAGAACACTAGATCAATGAATATTAGCGCATTAATAAATAACCACACAAATGTTATGTATGAAATGCTATGCATGATACTTCAGTTCCAGTGAACATCGGACGGTGAGTTAGTCAGATTTTCACGTGTTCATCATACCTTTCTTTTACTCCCCCTTTTGTCATCAGACAAAAAGAGTGTAAAAACACATCATAGTCAAAATAAGACTTAGAAAAATTTGAATATAAGTCAGATGTAGGTATATATTAACAGATAATCAGAGCAAAAATTAGTGTATATATATAAGTGTATCAACAAAACAAAGAAATAGTTTATTCACACAAAAATAAATAAATTCAAGGGTTCGGAAGAGGTGGTGGAGGGATGTTGAGACGTTCATATAGTAGTTTCAGAGCAGACTCCAGCTGAGTGACTTTCATGTTTGTGGCCTTCATTTCTTCAAACTCTGCTTTGGGAATAGTGACCATCTCAATCGCAGTAGAAGTAGAAGGTCCAACTGCACGGGTGCAGGTTTCATCTTCTGATGCTCTGCTAGCACCCAGTTGGATAGCTTCAATCTCAATTCCTTCTTCCTTTGAGCTCTTAGAAAAAATGCATCATTTGGTAAAAACCATTTGATGAGATTTCCAAGTTTTCTGAGCTCAGACTCTGTTTGAATTTCCCATTGATACTTCGCATCTTCTGGATACAGCATATTCATGAAGATGATTTCTCTGTGTAGAACAACATCAGCAGTGAAAGAATCAAACCTATTTCCAGCTTCTTCTCCCCATATACTTCTGATAAAGACACTTAATGCTTCACAAGCGAAAGAGAGTGCTTCATTTTCTGCCAGGTAAATTCTTCGCAGATTTTCCCTGTCAACTTCTTCTAGCACTAAGGGGACGAGGCATGGTAACATGGCTTTGTCTTTCCAAGACTCAGACCATTGACTCCAAGTAAATCCAATGTTGAAGTGCTTGGTCACAACAGCCCATTGGTCATATATCGTCATGCAGTCAAAAGGCCTGATTACTAAGCATTTGAACATATCATCGAAATAGAATGTTCTAAGATTGATGTCAGTAATTCTGCTGATTGTGCCAACTATTGGAATAGTAGCCTTCTCGACATTGCAGCAGTTTGAGGAGCCAGTTCTCCATTCATCTTCCTTCAGATAATTCAGGTAAAACCTTCTGGCATGATCCTCAGAGATCTTGGTAATCGGAAGCTTAGAGAATTCCTTAAGGTTGTACTTTTTAGGAGCCTTCTCATATTCCTTGAGCCCGATCTTGCTGAATGGCTGCTTGCCCGGAGCAGGTTCTTTCCTTTTCCCAGGGACAGACCAAGGTAGCCATATCTGTCTGTCTGGTACAATATTCTTGTCTGAAGAAGGATCCTGTCTTGTCTGATTACTTCAATCCTCTTCATCTCAAGACAGTGTGCCATGAAGGCAGCTTCTTCATCTGTGATCCACCTTCCGCATTCTTCCAACGTGAGTGGTTCAGATTGTGGTAGGGATCTAGGAAGATCAACAGAGAAGGGAATTGCTTTGCTACCAGATACTGGTCTCAATCTTCCTGTAAATGACATCTGAAAGTGGTCTTCTCCATCCTTGAAGGCAGCACTTATCGGAGGGGCAATCTCCAATCTGGCAGCTCCAGAGGTGAAGGTTTTCAAATGCCATGTGGAGGGACGATTGTAGATGCTATGATATATCTCATACTTAACAAATTGTGGTTTGTATGAGACATTCTTCCTTCCACCAGTGTCTGTAGGTTTAAGGGTAATGGTGAGTAAGGTGGGAGTGGTTTTGGTGATTTTGTAGGTTTTAGGTGTGTAGGGTTTGAAAGGATTAATGGGAGGTATTTTGAATAAAAGATTAAAGGGATGAGAGTGAAGTTTGGAAATATATGTAGTAAGTGAAGTATATGTGGAGGTTTGAGGTGAGGAGATGGTGAGTGTATTAGTCTGTGTTTGGGTAGGTTGTTTGAGGGCTATAAAAGTGGTTATGTTTCTAGTTTTCTGTGCACGGGTTTGAATGGTTGATGGTTGTGCAACAGATATAGATGGAGCAGGAATGGTATTATCAGTTTCAAAAATAGATACAGAATCATCAGTAGGATTCAGTACCTTTGGTTCAAGTTCGATCGCTCGACCAATCTCTTGGCGTCTTTGTAGGCGGCAGGTGGAGGCGACGATGAATTGCCTTCTTTTGTGCCTTTGGGCCGAAACTTGTTTCTCGACCTTGCTTCTTTTCATCAGAATCTGACTGATGGGAACGCGGTCCTCATCTTCGGATTCAGTCTTTCTTTTAGGTGCAGAAGCCACCTTCTACTTCTTGCTTCTTGTCTCCTCTTCTGGAGAATCAGAAGTCATTTTCACACCAGTTACCGAACCTCTGGTGGTTTTGTCAAAAGTAGACTTCTTGCTAAGAGAGGGACCAGATTCTATTCCCTGTTCCTTTTTCACCTTCTTCATTTGTTCACCAGTGATCAATTACATTCTGACCAAGCTGTTAACTCCGAAGGTGTCAGGAATCACAACATTTTCAGTGCCAAAATACTTTACCTTTTCTTGATCTGGCAAAGCAGTCAGCTTGTTTACAACCAGATTCTTGGTCATCATCTTAGTGAGCAGAACACCATAAGGAATGCACTTGTTGGTGTTTTCTTGTCAGCAGCTCCTTTCCTCGAATTAACCAGTGCATTAATCAGGTTATTGTAAATCAATCTTGGCAGGTTTACCTTGTTACCAGCCATGTAGTGCCTCATAATGAACTTCTGTTCATAGTTGACTATGTCACTAGAGCCAGCCTTCAACCAGACACTCTTGGTGATTATCTTGTGAAGAACTCTGTAATGACTCTTCAAATTCTTTGCAGTAGGAGTTTCACCAGATTCTTTCAACTGTTTATAGTTCTCAAACAATCCTCATTGACCTTCTCAAGGCCATGAAATGCATCGGCCCAATCTGTGTAGTAAACGATACCTTCACAGGGACAACCAGTGACTTCAGAGATGTTGGTAACGGTAAAAATGAACTTGTAACCTCTCACAGTTCCTTCAAAAATACCACCTAGGTGTAAACGAGCGTTACCCCAAAATTCCTTCATAGCAGTAACCAGAACCTCAACCTGTTTCCAAAAGAAGTAGTGTTCCCAACCCATTGCCTTGAAACCACTGTAGAAGTCGAAGCCATAGAGTTTGAAGTTTTCTAAATCGACTCGATTTTCCAGCAAAACTTTTCCTTCAGCCATGGTGTCGTAAATGGCAGTATACTCAGAGGTTGTTACACCAGACATGATTGCAGTTGAGAGATAGAGAAATGGAGGTTTAGGGTTTTAGGACGATCCACGAAGAGAAGAGAAGGAAAACAGCTTTTTCAGATCGAAAACAGAGAGTGATTGTGGAGCGAAAAAGAAGGAGTAGTGGGAAGGTTTTGTAATTGGTACAGTTACTTTTCAAAATATCGCTTCGTATTTCCACATAAAAATTAAATCAAAAAGAAAAGAAAATAAAGATTTGCCTTTTCATTAAATGCAGACGCCAAAAGAAAAGTAAAATCAAGAAAAAGATTTTATTGAAAAACATAAACAGTTATGACTCAGTAGATATGATGAGACGCTTAAGTCCTTGACACGTGTGACACGTGTTGGAATCAAGTGGATTCAAAAACAATAACCCTTAATTGTTTTGATGATAACAAAAGATTAAGAGAACAATTTATTCTCTAACATGGTTATAAGTGTGCAGAAAGTATTTATACTCAGAAAAATTTGCTTCAGAAGACTTAGTGAAATCTTGAACTTCACTCATCAAAGTCCGGCTCTGGCTCTGATTCTTGGCACATAGAATCTGGTTGGTCAACGCTCTGGAGTTAGTCAACATTCTGATGTTAGTCAACACTCTGGTATATGATGCAAGACATGATTTCACTCGGTCAAATCTGTTGGTTACCTGCTCTTTCGAAGACTCCGAATCTGTTTGGTCAACGCTCTTGTGATGGTCAACGCTCTGTTAGAGCATAGTCACAATCTGGTTGGTCAACTCTCTGGTGCAAGTCAACAATACAACAAAATCTACTTAGTGCACTCTATGAAGACTTATTGTGCTTCAACAAGAATCTGCTATGTGATAACCCTCTCAGCTCTGTATTGAAGAATACTTGATTCTGGTGAACAGTGAAGTCTTTGAACGAAGAGCTCTGATAGTGAAATTGAAGTACCCTGTTATACGAGGACAAGAAGAATGTCAAAGGATAAAATCATCAAGAAAACTTGTGCTTGAAGTGTCTATATTTTGAAAAGCTCACTAAGGACAAAGTTACTGACATTGCGTATAATACTCAGAATGCTTTTCGTCTCGAAAGAATGCTTTTCGTCTTGAAAGCGACGTAACCTGCAAAAGCCAAAGTTCCAGGATCTGAAGCTTTGACTTCGGACAAAAAGAGACGTTGTGTCACAACGGCACTTACAACGGCACTTTTTCAACCCTAGCTATATATCCTACCTCATACACTGAAGTATTTTTTCTTTCAGTGAACAACAAACGATTTTCAACATAGTTGTACGC
Organism: Calophaca sinica; assembly: GCA_037113605.1. Lineage (NCBI taxonomy): Eukaryota > Viridiplantae > Streptophyta > Magnoliopsida > Fabales > Fabaceae > Calophaca > Calophaca sinica. The sequence goes on from CM073737.1 coordinate 60,705,420, forward strand.
AAGCTAGCAACTTGAATATTTTTCTGAGTAGTGAGAGCATCAACATCTATCTTCTCAAACACTACCCAATCAAGAGAAAGTGAGCAATCAAGAATTCATCCAAGTCTCTGAGATCTTTGAACAAGGCACTTACTGTTTTATTCTTTCTTTAAGAAAGTTATTTTGTGCTAAAAGTATTTTCATTGTAAATCCTCTCTGAAGAGAGTTATCTCTATATTGTTTCAAAACTCTTATTTGAATCAGCACTTAGCCCAAGAAGGTGGTGTATACCTTAGAGGCTCAACTGCATCGAGTCGTTCTAAGAAGTTGTGAGTATAGCAGGTTAGCGTAAATATACTCTCAAGTGTAATCGATTAATTATAGTGGAGAAATCCTTCAAGTGAGTGAAGGGACTAGACGTAGCTATCGGGTGATAGTGAACTAGTATAAATCTCTGTGTCTCTTTCTTCTCTCTACTCTTTATTCCTTGCATGTTCATTCAATAGTTATTTTTCTTAAACATTTGTATTTGCGAAAAAGTTTTTAAAAACCCAATTCAAACCCCCCTTTCTTGTGTTTTTGCCACGCTCAATTGGTATCGAGCTCGGCCTCTTGGTTGAGCACTTATGATGTGAGAGGAAAAGATCCTATACTATCCTATGGCAAGCAACGAACCTGGTGGTCACGTTAACCGTCCCCTTTGTTCACCTGGATCTAACTATGACTACTGGAAAGATAAAGTGAAAAACTTTTCGAATCTCAACAGTTTGAACTTTGGTATATGGTTCAAAACAAGATTACGTAAACGATTGACTCCAAAAGAAATCCTATTCCTAGGGAGTCTTGGGTGATGATCATAAAAGGAATATACCTTGCACCAAAAGCAAGATACTTTCTTGTATGTACTATCTCTGAAAAAGAGTTTGAGAAATGTGGTAATAACAAAGATCGCCAAAGAAATTTGGGACTCACCGGCTTTAGCCTATGAGGGTACTTCCCAAGTACAAGAAACCAAGGCTAATATCTTGGTTAGACAATATGAACTCTTCAAGATGGAAGAGGATGAAAGCATCGAAACTATGTTTGGAAGATTTCAAACATTAGTTCATGGCTTGAAGGTTCTCAAGAAAAACTATACTATCACGACCATGTTAAGAAAATCTTGAGAAGTGCCAAAGAGATGGAGACCCAAAGTCACGGCTATTCAAGAAGCCAAGGACTTGAATGAATTACGACTTGAAGATCTTTTGAGTTCACTAAGAGCTCACGAGCTTGAGCTTGATGAAGAAGAACCTCCCAAGAAAACTAAGACCATTGCTTTAAAATCCTCACACAAAGCATCTACTTCTAAAGCTCTCCAAGCTGAACTTGACAACGACAAAGATTCATCTGAAGAGAGTAGTGAAGATATCGACGATGAAATTTCCTTAATATCAAGGAAGATTCAACGCATGATGAAAAGCAAAGGAAGGTTTAGAAGAAAGTTCCTAAGAAGGACTCAAGGAAAAACACGACTTAAAGAAAAGAAGGACTCCAAGGACACACGCCAAGTTACTTGCTATGAATGCAAGAAACCTGGCCACTACAAGTCAGAATGTCCACAACTTGAGAAATCAAGGAAAGGTGGCTTTAAGGGTAAGAAGAAGAAGAGTCTCATGACTACATGGGATGATTTCGAGTCATCATCTGATGATGATGATGAAGAGCAGGCCAACATGGCTCTTATGGCCAATATAGAGTCGAGATAGTGAAGAAGAAGAACAAGAAGAGGTAAATTCTAACATTTCTTCTAATATTCAATTAGCCTTTGATGGCTGTTAGGCGAGTCTTCCAAACTCAACAATGAGTATAAATCCTTGAAAAAGAGATTTTCAAATCTTCAAAAACAATTTCAAATACTCACTGAGGAGAATGAAAAACTCAAAACTGAAAACCACCGATTGGTGAGTAATGGGCCCAAAGATGAAGGAATCAAGAGAATGCAACTCTTCAAAATATGAAGAGGGATTTCAAAAATTTCTTGCTGAATGTGTCACACGTAGTAAACAAGCATCTATGATTTGGGCGTAAGCCAAAATGGTAAAAAGGGTCTTGGTTACAAACCGGAAGAACCCACCTTTCAAAATATACATCCGGAAACCAAGGATACTAATAATCATAGTGACTTTTTGCTTTGTACTTTACGCAATCGAAGGGACACATTAGAAGTGCATGTTATGAACTGAAAAATGAGAAGGACAAGTCTCCTTCTAGAACTAACAAAAAAGGACCCAAAAAGATTTGGATACCTAAGGACAAGATTGTCTATGTTGCAGATTTGCTTAGCAACAGAGTTAAGACACGATCCTGGTTCTTAGGCGATGGGTGCTCACGACACATGACGGAGAAAGGCGTATGTTCCAAGATCTTCAACTTAAAGAAGGTGGAAATGTTGGTTTTGGAGGAAATCAAAAGGTAAAATCATTGGTTGTGGAAGAATTGGTGAGAAATTTCTACCCTCTATTGATAATGTTTTATTGGTTGTGGCTGAACCATAACTTCATCGAGTATAAGTCAATTATGCGATAGTGGTTATGATGTTGCCTTTAACAATAATGAATGTATAGCCAAAAGCAAAAGGATGGATCCATTTTCTTTAGAGCAAAGAGAAAGAACAATATTTATAAAATCAAACTTTCTGAGTTGGTGATCAAAATGTAAAATGCTTTTGTCAATTGATGAAGAGAAATGGATCCGCACAAGAGACTTGGTCATGCTAGCTTGAGGTTAATCTCAAAGCTTAACAAGAAAGGACTTGTTAAAGGCTTACCAAATCTCAAGTACAAATCGATGCTCTTTGTGAAGCATGTCAAAAAGGAAACAAACGAAATCTTCTTTTAATTCCAAAATATTGTTTCCACCTCAAGGCCACTTGAGCTTTTACATTTAGATTTATTTGGACCAACCGTAATCGCCTCTCTGTCTGGAAAGAAATATGGTCTAGTCATTGTCGATGACTATACTAGATGGACATGGGTAAAATTCTTAACCCACAAGGATGAGTCTTTACAAGTGTTTTACGTGATTCGCAAACAAGTGCAAGATGAAAAAGGTTTTTTTATTACTACTATTAGAAGTCATCATGGTGGTGAATTTGAAAATGAATCTTGTCAAAACTTTTGTGAAGAAAATGGTACTTTTCATAACTTTTCATCCCCTAGAACACCTCAACAAAATGGTGTTGTAGAAAGGAAAAATAGATCTTTGCAAGAAATGGCCGTAACCATGATTCACGAAACAAATATTGCTAAGCACTTTTAGGCGAAGCGGTAAACCTTTGCATGTTACATTCAAAATAGAATCTATATTAGACCTATCTTGAATAAGACTCCTTATGAATTGTGGAAAGGAAGAAAACCCAACATTTCATATTTTCATCAATTTGGGTGTGACTGCTTTGTTCTCAATACAAAGGACAGTCTAGGAAAATTTGACTCTAAATCACATAGAGCTATCTTTTTGGGATATTATGAACGCTCTAAAGCATACAGAATATACAACAAAGAAACATTAGTTGTTGATGAATCTATGCATGTAAGATTTGATGATAAAAAGCCTGACAATGATACGTCAGAGCTAGATGAAGTTTTTGCAGATTTACAGATAAACAAGGAAACAAGAGTTGATATCACAAGTGCCGACTGGGTGATGTTTACGTGTGATCTCTGGTGAAGTCTCTGGTGCTGATTCTGGTGATAAGGAAATAATCATATCGGCTGGAAGTTCAAACCCCATCACCCAAAGGACCAAATCATTGGTGAACCTAGTGATAAAGTCGAACAAGATCCTCTGCGAGAGAACACTCGACCTGGCCTTACTCTCCGAGATAGAGCCAAAAACAATTGATGAAGCCCTTCGATGATGGTTGGATCATTGCTATGCAAGAAGAGCTAAATCAATTTCAAAGGAACGATGTGTGGAAGCTTGTGCCTCCTCCAGGAGGACAAGTTAGCCATTGGAACCAAGTGGGTTTTCGAAACAAACTTGATGAAGATGGCAAAGTGGTAAGGAACAAGGCTAGACTTGTTGCACAAGGTTACTCACAAGAGGAAGGTATTGATTATCCGAAACCTTTGCTCCTGTAGCTAGACTTGAAGCTATTAGAATATTACTATCTTATGCGCACATCATGGCATTACTTTGTACCAAATGGATGTAAAAAGTGCATTTTTAAATGGTTTCATAAATGAGGAAGTGTTTGTGAAACAACCACCTGGTTTTGAAGATCTTGAAGTTTCCTGAACATGTTTTCAAACTTAAAAAGGCACTTTATGGTCTTAAACAAGCTCCAAGAGCCTGGTATGATAGATTGAGTTCCTTTTTAATGTCAAATGGTTTTGAAAGAGGACAGGTGGATACAATTCTCTTTAGAAAATCATCTAAAAAGCATTTCATTGTAGTTCAAACTTATGTAGATGATATTATCTTTGGTGCTACTAATGAGTCTCTTTGCAAAGAATTCTCTAAGCTTATGCAGAATGAATTTGAGATGAGTATGATGGGAGAACTAAAATTCTTCCTTGGCATTTAAATAAAACAATGTCAAGATGGAACTTATATCCATCAGACTAAGTATGTGAAAGAACTGCTGAAGAAGTTCAAGCTAGAGGAAACCAAACCTATGAGCACACCAATGCATCCAACATGTGCTCTTGGCAAAGATGAATCAAGTAAAAAGGTAGACCAAAAGGTATATAGAGGTATGATTGGTTCACTCCTCTATCTTACTGACCTCAAGGCACGATATTATGTTTAGTGTGTGCTTATGTGCAAGATTTCAATCGATCCTAGAGAATCTCACTTAATCATGCGGTTAAAAGGATATTTAGGTATCTTAAAGGAACTACTAATCTTGCTTTGCTTTATAAGAACTCAAATGATTACAAGTTAGTAGGTTTCGTGATGCTGACTTTCTTTGGAGGCAAATTGAAAGGAAAAGCACAAGTGGTGGCCGCCAATTTCTTGGAGCAAATCTTGTCTCTTGGTCCAAAGAAAAGACAAAGCACAATTGCACTATCAATGTTAAGTCGAGTACATATCTCCGCAGTCGTAGCTCACAACTACTTTGGATGAAGTATCAACTTGAGGACTATCCAGTTAAAGAGAGTAAAATCCCTATATCTTGTGATAATACTTACGCTATATGCTTGACTAAAAACCCTATTTTGCATTCTCGAGCCAAACATATTGAAATTAAACATCATTTTATTAGAGACTATGTTCGAAAGGATTCTTGAAATTAAATTTATTGATACCGACCATCAATGGCGAGATATCTTTACAAAACCCCTTGCTGAAGATAGATTCAACTTTATAAGAAAGAACTTGAATTTCCTTCTTATAAAGGAATAGGTGTTTGATCTGAATATAGATGACTCTGTTTGACAAGTTGACTCTGTTTGAATATAGTTGACTCTGTTTGACTAAGTTGACTCTATTTGAATATAGTTGACTCTGTTTGACTAAGTTGACTCTGTTTGAATATAGTTGACTCTGTTTGACTATGTTGACTCTGTTTGAATAAAGTTGACTCTGTTTGACTAATTGACTCTGTTTGATTTGTTTGACTTGTTGACTCTGCTTGAGTGTGTTGGCTATGTCGTAGTTAAATCTGTTGATTATCTTATCTCGTTATATTCTTTTCATTAACTGTTCGTATGATCATTACATAGCTGTCTCTGGGAATCTTAAGTACACGTGTCTCTCTGAGACTGGTTGATGCGTTAGTGATTGACATTTGCTTTTACTGAGTCATAATTGCTTTTACTGGGAAATGACAGTTTTACTGCGCCTCTTTAATTTTGATGTTTGAAAAAGACAAATTTT